>OU426957.1:10000000-12500000 GCA_911387765.1 Pyrgus malvae | reverse complement strand
AAAAGGATCAAAATACTCAAATTTGATGCCAGCCTTAGAATAATTACAATTACATTATAGAAACCAAGTTCGCGCGCCCAAATTGAAGCATGGGCTGCTCCGTAATACTTAAAGTTTTTTTAAATTTTATCACAACACTTTTTTAAAACAAAATAAATCTTATCAAATCACTTTTCACAGTGTTATCAATATTTTGTAGTATTTTATTTTGTTTGTCAGATGTGACAGCTGTAGGAATTGTGTAGGAATCTATTTAGTGCTTCAATTTTGACAGCGCGCTTGTATGAAGACTGACGTTCTTAACGTTATTATTCTAAGATGCCAGCGTTACGTACTTAAAAATATATAAAACAAATAAAAAATATTAAGAAAATCCAGAATCAATTTACAAAGCTCTTAGCCGAATTCAATTATGATTTTTTTAACCATTTGGGATATCGAAGCAACACAAAAAAAAACAATGGGTTGCACTCCGGGAGTGCCGGCAGAAGTGAAAACATTAACGTTGTGCATTTTTGATGTCTTGGAATCGTTAGAGAATAATTCCGCACGAATTGCTTGAATTATCAGTACCTATTAATTTCTATCTAGTATTTTTACAAAGTACTCTCTCATTTTCTTTCACTATTTCTTCGTCACTTTTTTCATTAATAGATGCACTTTGTTCAATGTCCATATTTTAAATACTTGATATAAACGAATTTTAAGATAAAATTATACTTGACGCTGGCAATATGCAGAGTTTGCGATGCCATAATTGAAGAAAAAAAGTATAGACAGCCGTCAGATGAGCCGTCATCAGCTGTCACCCCTCCGTCTTGGTCTAAGAGCCGGTGAAGATATTCACTCGTTCGGTTGTTACAAGAGTGAAGGTGATATGAAAGAAAATTGATTAAAATTAATTAAATTAAAAATACCTATGAACACTTTTCGATAGTCAAGTTATCATAGGCATATATGTTTATAAATTATATTTGGTAAACAATATGTCTCATCGAATTATCAGATCGGTGAAGGTCGATCTTCCTCGTCTCCTCTACTATCTTACGAAATTTTGCGATTAGCACACGTGACCTCGCGCGAGTTTCATAGTTTTTACCCATCCCACAAAAAGTGCTCAACGCCGCTAGAGAAGTTTTCACTTCAAAAACATTCAAATCTGCCTAGCGTATATAGATGCCTACTTGTTTATGTGTCTATGTGTTGAACGAGGTTATTTTTTTATTATCTTAAAGAGTTTTCTGTAACCATAGAATACTAATTAAGTAATGTTTCTATCAATTGAAAAAATATATATATGCAAATTCAAATGACTTTTTATCACTTTTTAAACTTAATCAATACGAAATGCCCTTACAACTTCCCGCCGAACTCCAGTTCGGTACTTACAAGTACAGGTTACTTGTATGTATCGACATTACGTTGACTTATTAATGCCAGCAACTATCATGCAACCAAATTAACGATTCCGAGATGTTATTGTGTAGACCAGTGACTCATTAAAAAGGTTGAAAAGAAAATAAGTTAAGCCTGCTTAAATAGCATATTTACATTTGTCTTCTTCAATTATGGCATCGCAAACTCTGCATATTGCCAGCGTCAAGTATAAATTTTGCATCACGTTTTTGCCAGTTTCGGTGAAACTGGACGAGTAATAATAGGTAAAGACATTCAAGTAAAGCGATGGCTTCTTTACCAGAACGTGACCAATGGAATTTTGGAGGCAAGCCGAAAAAACATATTTTCGCACTGTTATTTTAATTCACAACACTCGTGCACTATAATTAACTTATATCGAACAAAATGCCATCAAATTTGTTCGATATAACGCAAAAATACACCAAGAAAGTAAAAATAAAACAAGAGGACAATATGTACTTTACGACTTCCCGCCAAAACTACATATTTACATTTATATTTAATACCAGCAGTTTACACTAGGGATGCACGATTTTTTCTTTGAATGAAAACTTTCTTTCTGAAAACACCTTTTAAGTTCAGTTAATATTTTAGCCTTAAACTCAGAAACTATGTCGCTTACCTCCAGTGTATTCGTAGCCTCTATTGCTTTAAGCATACAATATATAATAGGTATTACAATGCTACTTGTCACATAGTCTTCTGCGGAAATTTCCCTAGTGACGTTTTCAACAGATCGTAAAATATTAATTACTTCTTTGATTATAGCCATTTCATTACCCGTGGTCATTGAAGGGCCTTTAGGATTTTGCAACAAAACTGTGCCAATATATTCACTTAATTCAATAAATCTCTCCAACATATAAAATGTGGAATTCCATCTGGTGCTAACATTTTGTAATAATTTTTCTCAGCTACATTATTACTGTTTTGAAGTTTATGAAGCTCATCGCTTGCACGAACACTATGCTTAAAATATTAAACGATTTCCTTTACTTTTGCCTTTAATATTTCAAATCTATTTTTTTACTGCGGTATTTAGCTTGTGCACGGCAAATGTTCTTTTCGATCAACAAAGTCATGCACAGATTTCACGACATTTGCACCACTGTCCGTAACTATGGCTAAAATCTTTTCTCCTTCGATGTGCCATTCAGAACACAAATTCTTGATAGTTTCAAACTTACCAATCGTTATTGATTTTAAAGAATCGTTCTGATGAAAATGGCACGTTAAACCCAAATAGCTTCTTGTATTCATTGTATCCGTCCATATATCAGTGGTTAAACAAAAACTCTCAATTTTATATTAGTATTATAGTATTTTGTTTTTAATCATTCCCGATAAACAATCGTATTTTTCGTCCATTAGTTTTGTAATTGATGTTCTACTCGGTAATGAATAATGAGCACAAATTGTTTTCATTAAATGTCTTAAACCCCTTTTTTCGGTACTATTTAAGGGAAGATCATCAGCTGCGATAAGATACAATAAAGCATTTGTGTCTTTACCTTCCTTAACACCGCCTTTTTGAAAGGAGTTAATGCTCCAAAAGGTGTCATCAATTTGAGTCATTTGAGAAATATACTATGTCTTCGTTTCCGTGGTGTTGAAGCCATGAGTGAAGTTGAAGGTACGTTAAGCTCGTCTAGATCAAAATTAGCAGAGGAACTTGTCTGTAAAGAATGAGTTTTTTTACACCCAGTAAGAGATGAAATTTCATAAAACACCGAGACACGTAAAGTAGGTAGTAGGTATCTGATCATAAAAAAAACCAAACCATACTTTCCTTGTTTCAGTATAAAGGGCAATGATAAAGACAACAAGTTACGCTTTACGTATAATAAGTAAAACTTACATTTACATGAGCCGTTAACGTAGTATTCAAATTATCTAATCCTATTCCATCTTTATTTTTCGTTTCATTACTTTGCAAAGACAAAGAGTGATGTCTCTTCATATGGTTAGAAAGGTTTGTGGTGTTACCTTTTGTTTTACGATACAATGACATATTTCGCATTTGCCTCCACAATCAGTCTTCACGAAATTTAATAGGTGGAGCCATCGGTAAAATTTCAAAACAACACGGTAATAGCACGTAATAGGTACGTACGGCACAAAGACCAAAGGCATGTCGGCATTCGTTTGTGATCGATCTTTCTTTACTAAGAATGTTCTTACTATAATCATAACAAATTAATACACTGTATGTGAATACGATTTAAAGGATTCGATTCACCTTACTTATGAATCGTATCGAATGAAGATCGTATTGAAGTGAATCGATTCAAAAATCGCTAGATCGTGTTCACTTGAATCGATCTTCATAAAAATCGTATCGTAACGTGCATCCCTAAGTTTACTTACACCGACAAAGCAGAACCATTTCTTCTTTGCAACGTTAACGAATTTACCTTGCAATTTAGTGTAAAACCTTTCATTTTAGTTTTAAATTACCAAGAAACGAGAAGAACGAAGCTTTGTTGAAGAGCAACTCTCTAAAAATCTGTTAATATAAAAATATTCTACTGTACGTATTTAAGTACCTAGTTTTAGTTTACCGTTTTGGTATAAGTGACTTAATATAGTAAATATGCAAACGTGAACCTCTTGTTTTTTGACATGAATTTACTTCCATAATTCTGCCATCAACTCAGACAACCTGAACATTTGCGTTTCTACTTGAATCAAAAACGTAAAAATTAGCACAGGCTTTACCTATACTTAAAATTAAGAAGAACCTTTAAGAAAAAAAGAAAAGTTCACGCGAAAATTACCTCCGCAAGGTGCGGAAATTTATATGGAAACAAAAATAAATTTACCTAATCTACTTGAAACTTGAGCAACCTATAAAGAGAGGTATAATAGCCGTTAATGTATAAGATTACATTTTATGTATTTTGTATAGGGAGAAGGGATTTCAATTGAATCAGGTTAACCGCAGCGGGGACAAGGGTTCGTTTGTGATTAAATATGGATTACAAAGTAGGTATATGTCCATGCGGACTAAGTTGCGGCCAAAAGATAAATTAACGAGTAAAAAGAAAAATACACGTATGAATGTGTGCAGAATATGAAGAAAACAGTAAAATTATTTTTCTTGGGAAACTTTTTGCACAAAAGATGAAAAAAATATTTTACTATGGTATTATCTACCCCTGTTGTGAAATTATTATCTTGTTTTGGGGAAAAAGGTGTGTTTTTATTCCGTACTTACATGTGATAATCATGAGCTTTTGTTTTAGTATGAGTTTTTTTTGTAGTGACTGTAATTCTTTATAAATTATACCTATTGCAAGAAATGAAAATGGATTATAAAATAAGCCCGTGCGAGGAACAAAATAGTAAATACCTAAATAAAATAAAAATGAGAGCTCGGTAATTGTCTGTAAGAGTAGGAAAAAATCTAAAAATAAAAAAAGTTAAAAAATAGGGGCGTCCCTATACAAAACAAAGTTTTTAAATTGTAGCGTTGGAATGGAACCTTTACAAGCAGATATTTGAAACTATCCCAATGCGCACTATTATCTCTAACATTCAAGATAATGTAGACAATAGCATAAAAAAGAAAACCACGCAGCGAAAACGCAACAAAAAACATTATATCTCAATACCTGCCTAGGTTTTATTTACAAAAAGTAATCAAATTTTTATTTATATACTAGTGGTCCCGCCCAGCTCCGCCCGGGTGCAGACGTTGTTCAAAGAGGATTTGTTTTTTATTATCTTAAAGAGACTTCATGTTACTATCAAACAAAAATATAAAACAAATAATGACATACGAACTGTCCTGTTATTCTGAATGTGTCAAAGTTTAGAACGGCACGGCACGAAATACAAACGTTTGACAGATAGGAACAATTTATATCTGCAAACTACTTAGAAAAGAGATAAAATTAGGGGATGAATTATAAATTTTCTGCAAAAGCCTTTTTTCGGAGCAGACGATGTCGCAAACACAGGTTGGTGCGATAAAAGAACAAATATTGACCTAATTGGTCAAAATCACAGAGCAAAGAAATTTTGGATTTCTATGATATTTCCGAAGCTAATTAAAAGAAAGAAATTTTAGTGTCAATTTGTAGTTTTACTTATAAACTCACCGTTGACCGTTGTGATCAGTTAAGCAATGCAACAGGTACTATTAGTTATTTCCGACGCGGCCTAACGACACAACAACTATTAACAAGGATGTATTTATATCACGAAACTGTCGCACAGTCCCGTAGAGACGATATTTTACTGACCGCTTTTATGTAAGTTATAGGTAATAAATAAAGTAATACACAAAGCTTTGTCCATATAAGCATTGCGAAAGGAAATATCAAATTAATTTAAATAATTTTCTGAAATAATTAACAGCCTCTGAGATATTCTGATATCTAAGGTCATATATTTTATTGAATTTTAATCTAAATTCTTTCGGTAGTTTTATCGTGAAATAGCAACAAACATAAATCCAACCATCTTCACAAACTTTCACTATCATATTAGCATGATTTCAAGTTATAAAATTGTGCTATTTTTCTAAGCAATTATATGTATTGTTCATTCCTCAAGTTTCTATAGAGTAAAGTAAATTCATACTTTTTTGCCTCTAATATTTCAGTACGTTCGACCTAAACTTTTTCTATACATATAAAATGCATTGTCCCGATCAAGCCACAGCCCAAACCGCTAATCGTAGAGACCTGAAACTTGGAGGGTGTATCTTTGTATGACGTAGGCATCCGATAAGAGGGGATTTTCCGAAATAAGGGGATGAAAAACGGTAGCAAAGTTTGTATGGGACTACGTGATTCCTTTGCATTAACATTCTTTAACACAATTAATGAAAAACGCATTTTGTATTTTATCGAAACGCAACTTCATCAACTTCTATCGGAGTTAAAAAGGGGTAGAAAGTTATTTTTGGGATAATTTGCATCAATACTCCTTAGCTTATGATTCCATATAAAAATAAATATTCTTATTTGTCAAATGTTGGTGTGTCTTGCCCTGTCGTTGAAAAATTTGCCACACATGAATTATTCAGAGACGCGTGATTCCTTTGCATTAACATTCTTTAACACAATTAATGAAAAACGCATTTTGTATTTTATCGAAACTCATCTTCTATCGGGGTTAAAAAGGGGTAGAAAGTTATTTTTGGGATAATTTGCATCAATACTCCTTAGCTTATGATTCCATATAAAAATAAATATTCTTATTTGTCAAATGTTGGTGTGTCTTGCCCTGTCGTTGAAAAATTTGCCACACTTGAATTATTCAGAGAGATAAGCAACCAAAACTTGCAACCATTTTCTAATAGATTTTTTAAAATTATGTCACATCAGCTTTAGTGTTTAAAATCTATAATGAACTGTTAAATGGTATTTAAAAAATAAGTGTTTCGACATTGATAATTGATTTATGGAAGTATTTAAGGAAAGGAGTTGTGAATGAAATTTTTACATGAAAACTCTAAAACGTGCAAGATGTTAGTACTATTTTTACGATTTTCATACGTTCACCGAGTTACAAGTTTTGCATGACTGAAGACCTTGAAACTTATCTTTAATTGTCATTGTGCTTACTTATTAATTTGCTGGTTTTAGTAAAGTATCTACTTGCGGTGAATTTTTTTTACATTGAGGTATCTTCTGCGCCAAACGTTAAAGCCTGTTGGCTGACGAAAAAATATTTTTATACTCCACCAATTTCACCAAATATTAAAAATTGCCTTTTGAAAATTTTTGCAGTTTTTGATTGCTTATCTCTCTTATTTAATTTTCTTCCATGAGAGTATATTGGACAGGAACGTAAAAACTTTTTTAATATTTTTCATAGAATTGTTGTAGATAGATCCATGTGTGTGGTACCGTGTAGGTACTTTCTTCAAGAAACTAAACTGGTTCTCTAGCTACAGTACGACTAGATACAATTAGAACAGATCAGCTGTCTGATCGTAAGAGGCGAGTAAATGTGAACTTCTGGGGTTCTGGGCGGCGGCGGCGGTTTGGAGCACCGCGCGATTCATAGTCACGGGAAAAACGACGGCGTGTGTAGCCGCACGACGTCATAAATACCTAAGCTAAGGGTATAAGAGACCCACCTAGATTGCTCTCCAAAGAGAGATATCACGGAGCTGGACTGTTTAATTGGTTTTATAGCATCGCTCTTCTTCTCGGGCGTTGCTTCAGATGCCAAAAGAAGGTAAATTGAAATGAAAATAATTAACTTATGAATAAACTAATTAATTCGGGAGATGGCTGTGCAACGCAATACTGGATTTACTTAAAAGTTCCCGGATGGCCGAGCGTTGCTCGATTACAAACAATTGATTTTCTTCAGAGACATATTACTTGCCTTCTTGTTGTAGGCAAGTAATCTACACAGTTAAGCAAAACGGACGCGATCAAGAGTAAAATGGGTGGTGTCTAGTGGCAAATGACTTCGCAGGCATTCTCCTTCTTTGGAGGCTGCTAATCGGTCCTGACTAACGGACAGCAGTCGTTAAGCCTTAATTGGTCACGGGACGGACGGCTTGTTATAGCTAACTGTTACCTACAACGTATTGAAACAGGATTGAACAATAAGATTCAACCATGCCCAGCATTGAAACGTAATAATCAAGCAAGCAGGACCATCTGTTGTACGGACATACTATGCGATTTAAAATTACAAAATTACATAAGGCGATTCCAAAGTATGTATTAGCGCAACTACAGACGTGCACTAGCAATAATTGATGCTCACTGATTTAATCTATACAAATAAATAAAATTGGAGTGTCTGTTTGTAATATTAAAAAAACCGTTTTTTACTACATGCATATAACGTATAAAAGTACTTGTACGTATAAAAGACTTGTATAAAAGGGATTGATTAAAGATTATTTATTTGCATTGAATAAGTAGTAGGTAGATTATTCTTACATATTATAGTGAAATCACTTAAAATAAAATGTTCATATGTTCAGAAGACACCTTATTTATTTTTTCTAAATCCTTCAAACCTAAAACAGTAAGGACTGCTTACTGTACTCAGATCTTACTATCCAGTTTTCGCATGCTTCGCTTTTCTCGCGCAATCAGATTCTCTTTACAAATATGTAGCTCGTTTATTAAAGTTAAGAGATACGTAGTACTGCTGCGCCCGTGGCTTCATCGATGTTAAAAATAAATAGTATCTTAAGTAAATTGAGTGAATTTATACTGCAAAGAATGTATAGGATACATAGCTTTAACCTACTGCAGAAAAGAGGTGCACTATACAACTACTTGTAGGAGATAAAAATTCTAAACATACACGTGCTCAAACAGTCGGAAAAATTATAAGGTCAATTAATAGACTAAAGATTTAAAACTTGCGGACAGCAGTTTGGTCATATGTCATAACTCATATAACATTGTGAAAACTAAAGCAGAAGGCAGGGCCTCTAAACAGTGTGCTATCTGTATTTGAAAATAAAGAATCTTTAATATCTCCATCAACCAACGTGTGTGGATGAGCCCGTACGCAATAAAGAGACGCAAAAAATTAGTTAATTTATCATTGGTCCAATTAACCATTTTCAGCATCATACGTATACCCAACGACGGGACAACCCGCGTGGCGCAATGTTTTCCATGCCGGACTGCAAATCGAAGGGTCCCGGGTTCGAATCCCGGCGAATCAGAAATTTCAATGATGAGTTTAAATTTCTGTTCTCGGTCTGGGTGGTTGGTTGTGTTTCTGTCTCTGTGTGTGTTCATGGCACCCACGACACAGGGTATATCTACCCTACTGTGAGGCTTTAAGTGTGAAACGTTATTTTTTACACTATGTACAACTTACTTTTATTAGACTTTAGGCTTTTATTTGAAATTATCTCCATCGATTCACTTTGTAGGAGAAATGAATATTGCTCAATAACGCCATCTACCGTATGGCATGTAAACTTTGTGGTTGATAAATCGAATGTCAAATTACCAAATAGGTAGAGATATTGAGATTAACAGTTGGTTCAGTAAAAGTTTAACTATTCGTCACCTAGATGTCTGTAGTAGTTTCGTTTTGTTAAGGCTTTTTACCTTCTGTATGAAGGTTTAGAGCATTGAGGTTGTAAGATTTGGATTTCGGTTAGTCGGAGCTCGAGGCCTCCTCAATATTAGGAGAGCTCCATGCCCAGCAATGGAACGTTAAATAGGTTGCAGCCTGATATAATGTAGCGATAACAGTCGTTTCAGCTGCAGCCTGTTCATAATCTTCCACCCCAAATGAAGACTAATAAGCTGAGCAACTTACTTAATGGAGCCTGTGATGGAAGGTTTGGCGGCGGTGAGGCTCGCGATGCGCTCTTTAGGTACCTATAGCTTAGCCATACTCGGCCAACGAAAGAAAATACAGTAAGCTGATCTAAGTATATTGAATATGGTCGACCATATTAATGATAGTTCAAAATAATTTTACATAAATTTAAACTTTTATTTATGGTTTTGAAAGGGCTGTTAACGAATCTTTCATCCAAATTCCCCAAAGTGTCTTTTAAGTTAATGTCGCGGATTGTTTAAATGAACATAACGTTTGTGTTTATGACCCGATTGATATGAAATACACACTAATGTTATGGAAATTAATTCAACAATATACCAGTAAACACATCATTCAAAGAAGGGAAAAGAATTTGAGAATGAAATATTAAGTTAAGTACTGTAGTATTGTACGCTTGAGACACCAACTTTAGAATTCATTTTATTTGCTATTGAGGAGTAGTTTTGAAAAAAGCTTAAATATGTTTCTTACTATGTTAGTAAAGATTACAAATACAAAATTATAAGTAAAATACTCTGCACAAAAACATTCTGTACATCAAGTCTCGACACTCAATTTTCAAAGAGTTTCAAAGAAAATTGACATTTAAAGGGTGACTTTCGAGAAATGCTGAATTATATTCTTTTATTTTGGTTAGAAAATATATATACCAAATTTCAAGAAAATCTATTGAAAAAAACCAAGTTTTCCATACAAATTTTCATCCCTCATTTCACACCCTTAAAGGGCGATATTTAAAATTAGCTATAGCCTAAATGTTAGAGAGGACCAATATATATAAAACAAAAAAGTTTCATTAAAATCCGTCCAGTAGTTTTTGCGTGAAAAGCTAACAACAGACAGACAGACAGACAGACAAAAATTTCGAAACTTATATTTTTAGCTTCTGTTACTTATAAAAAGACCCCTAGAAGTATTTTTTTAAATTTCTATGCAATGTACAGAATTGACCCTGCTTACAGTTTTATTATATGTATAGATAGATACATATACCAATATAACATTTTTTACAATTTTTGTTTGTTTGTCTGTCTGTCGGTCTGTCTGTCTGTCTATCTGTCTGTCTGGCTGTCTGTCTGTCTGTCTGTCTGTCTGTCTGTCTGTCTGTCTTTCGGTCTGTCTGTTTGTTCCGGCTAATCTCTGAAACGGCTGGACTGATTTGAACGGGACTTTCATTGGCAGGTAGCTGATGTAATAAGGAGTAACTTAGGCTACTTTTATTTTAGAAAAATCGGACGAAGTCTCGGGCGGCCGCTAGTTTTTAAATTAAACGTCTTTTTTAATTCGTTAATTTAAAAGTACCTGGACGCCCGAGCGTTGCTCGGATATATACAATACAATACAAAAATACTTTATTGCACCAAAAAAAGTTATTTTCATAAAAATAAAAAATTGACACAATATGGTTTTGATCGAGGTTTGAACCCGGGTCTCTAGTTCCGCAGTCAGCTCACGCAACCATTCGACCACGGAAGCTTTAATTCAACGAACGAAATTTTCGTAGAGCTCTTTCAAATCGACGTTGTCATTTCTTTGAACGTCGGATTGGCGGATGGTAGTAGCGGAGCCCAAGAGGGGATTTTCGGATTTACTCGAGCGCGTCAGATTAAGATATGGGGTACACCTTGCATCCTAAAATAAAATAGCTAAATGGCTTGGCATTGAAATCGACTCAAATTTAAATTGGAAAAATCATGTAGAAATAGTATGTCAAAGACTAAATAAATTCATATACGCATTAAACCATCTTTCAAAAGTAGCAAATAAAAAACAGCATTGATGGCTTATCAGCATACGTGTGTTCGGTCCTAAGATACGGATTACTCTTATGGGGGAATTCAACTGACTTCAATAGAGCATGTATTATACAAAAGAAATGTGTTAGGGCCATTTAAGGTGCGGAACCTATGGACTCCTGTAAGCCAATATTTAAAAAAAACTAAATCTCCCGCCATTGCCATCAATGTACATCTACGAAAGTCTGATATGTGTCAAAAATAATCAAAATCGATTTGATACCAAAGATGATACATTCTTCAATCGGCATCGGGGTCAATTGCATAGACTATTATCTTATACGGCATGCTATTCGAGAAACAGCTTTGTGATGTGCATCAAAATTTATAATTTGCTGCCATCTCGGTTAAAAAAATCTAACATTAAATCGGTTCAAGTGTTTTATTTTTAAATTACTGATTAAGAACTGTTTTTATTCCACAAAGGAATTTATAGAATATTGTCATGATGTACACCTCAAACGCTTGGCTAATAAATTATAATTTTTTATTCAATTATGCAAATATTATCATTACTATTAATATCTAATATTATTGTTATTAAATTATTATTGTTATTATTTAAAAAAAATTACATGTACCTTCGGGTATGAAATTGCATTTAATATCCTTAAATTAAAAAAAGTAAATTAATGATTTAACCTATAGATTAAGGATATACTGTTATCACTAAAGACACGATGACTTTATCTTATTTATTAATAAATATTTGCCCACCGACTAGGTCGGTGTCTTACCGACGCATGAACAATATTGTAAGATTTTTATCGTAAAATGTACCGTGTTTTATGCAAATAAATATTTCATTTCATTTCCTGTTGAGTACTGCCACGATTAAAAAAGACCTTCTATATAGGTACAATATTTTTTTATCTTACTTCCGGATGTCAAAATAGTCAGATTAGAATACGCCGCTACCGTTGAACCAAATAATAAAAATCTCTCTCCACTGGTTAAACGCAAAACGTAATAAAATATAATAATATTAAATAATATAATATTTTAAACTTCCTACCACCCAACCTATAAAAAGCACAAGGTCCTGATGACGCTTGAGGAAATCCACAATGAGCCTCGTGGGCTCCCCTGTTTGACAGCGTTTACGCCACAATATTATTAATACTCTCCAATAGATGTCAGGAAGAGTCGTAATTTTCAGTTTATATTTAAATTGATTATCATTGAAAATATTTTTATACAGTTAAAAATTTCCAACAATAAAAATTTTGTGGATCGATTTATCACCCCCGAATCCAGGGTACTAAATTTCATCAAAATATTTGGAGCCGTTTCCGAGATTCAAAAAATATATTTAGATACATACAAGAATTGCTCGTTTAAAGGTAAAATAATATAAAGGATAAGATATATAAAGGAGGATGCTGCTATTTGAAAAAATGTTTTTTTGCTTGATTTAATTGAAGTGGCACGATCCTATGCTGTTCGAGGAATATTTTTAGGGTTCCGTAGCCAAATGGCAAAAAACGGAACCCTTCGTGCGTGTGTCCGACTCTACATTAAAATTGAAGTAGCTAGTAGTATAAAGAAGCATCCTTTGCTACTTCTCTTTAAATTAAACGAATGAGTGTGTGCTCAAAATTTTATAACAATAGAAGACCAAGCTTTGGCCAAAAAAGAACTCAACAACAAATATTGAAGAACAGGAATCCCTGTAAATAATGTGTTACGAGTAGTAGGTATTTATTTACTTCATGATGATTTATTTTCGTGGTTACAAAGGATACCCTTCCTTTTTATATTGCCTCGCCTCAATAAAACACAAATATTTTCCCTAAATTTTTCCAGTTTAATCAAAAAGGGTATACATTTATGACGAAACAGAACGATTTTACTTACGCTGTAGTTGTTTTTGTTGACGTATTATGTTGAAATTGAATATAAGGACTCGGGCGCGGCATATTTTATTTTTATTGAACCAATAATTCAAACATTGGACAGATTATGTTTATTTGCAAGTCTCTTTATGTTCTCAGTACTTTAATTTATTATAAATTACTTTAATGGGTGGCTATCTTCCTTACTATATAGACCATAGATGATCACATTTTTATTACCAACTTGCATTGAGCAGCATTTTAGACTATGGCCTAAATCCATCTCAATTGCTAGGAGATCTGTTTTATTAAAAAGGGTGAAGTAACTACATTATTATTATGTGCTTACTATGTGTGCTACGTATTTTTTTTTCAGTTACAGTTTTCGCTATCAAATCCAGTCAAATAAAGTATGTACCCCTACAATATGGTAAATCGAATACTTACAATACGATACGATAAATCGGAAGATTATTACCTAAGTTGACAATTAAGTAACTTTTTATTACATCTTCAAAGCAAAGTTTTATCGATCTAATTATACTTGAAAACTCATCTTTGGGGTGCCCTTTAGAGTTGAAAAACTTGGGCTTGTAAATAAATTACGGGCCTAAAATTTTCGCGAATGTTTGCCGAGGACCGCTTTACTCATTTATGTAGATTTGTGTTTTATAGATGGATACAATGTAGGTATAAATCAGTCAAATGTAAATGAAAATTAATAAAGTTGTGTAATATGGTGTTTCTAAGTTACGTATATTAATAATAGTTCTCTGAACTTTAATTATTGCAACTGTACAGCATAAACACGTGAAAATAACTTACATAAACGGCACATTACTGGACAGTTAGGAGGCTAATAAACCACAGTAAGTCAGCTGTACTGTTCTCCTTTCTTTTTCCTCCTTTCTTTCCTTTTTGCATGGTAAATCATCCAGGGGTTAATAAATTAATTTGCTTGTTTTATTTTATTAGAAAATGTTTGAAAAGCATACACTTACTGTTATTATTTAAAAAAAATCTGTGACATGCAATGAGTATTTCTTATTTAAAAGAAGTTTTTAAGTATAGGTAATTTTTTTATCTTTTTTTAACCGTAGGAAGCAATATTATTCCTATGTTAAATCTTTTTTTAATACACTCCTAACCTCACAGTAGGGTAGATATACCGTGTGTCGTGGGTATCATGGACACAAACAAAGACAGAAACACAAACACCTAGACCGAGAACAGAAATTTTAAACTTATCATTCAAACTGCTTCGTCGGGAATCGAACCCGGGGCCCTCCAATCGGCAGTCCAGCATGGTAACCATTATACCATTCGAGTCGTCGTTTGTATTGGTGATGATAGTCTGCATATCTATATCTACACCTACATTATATCTCAAGTGTGCTGTCTAAATGAACAATCGAAAAATATGCAAATATGACTAATGATGCAAATTGCCAGTAAAATAAAACAAAAAGATGTATATGTACATGTACTTTTACACAAATTTACAATCGGATAAAAGCTAGGCTGTGCGTAATAATACTCTACAAAACGACTTTACAGTTTCCTTTAATTTCAACTTTTAATGAGCACATAAAGATCTCTGGAGAGCTCCCTGCAGCTTCTCTGAACTTACTAGACCAGGTGTTTCTAGGGACTCATTGGCCGCCAAGTCTAATACTACCACGTGTATTTTTGCGTCCTCATATTTTACACATTAAAATGTAAAGCAAATATTTATTTGTCCCTTTTTAAAATTCCTTTTCAATATACGAGGGCGGATTGAAAAGTTCGCGGCCTGACCTATAAACGTGCTAAAAGTGACCTAGTGTTCAGTTTTTAAAAATGGACAAAATTGAACAATTGGGATTCTCGTGGAGTCATAATGGTGGACTATCTTTAAAAGGGCCAAACAATAAACTCTGCATACTATTGCACCCTATTGTGTCATTTGCGTGAAGAAATTAAAGAAAAACGTCCAGGATTACTGCGAAAGAAAGTGTTGTTTCACCAGGATAACGCACACATTCACACTTCTGTCGGAAGCATGGCTCAAATTCGCGACTGACCATCCGGCTTATTCCCGTGATTGGTACGCGGTTGCGCGTGGTTGAAGCCGCAGTAAACCAGTACTTTGCAGACCTTAAAGGATCATTTTTTTAAGACCGGAATAGAACTTTGTAAAACAGATGGAAGAAATGCATTGAGTTAGGTCGAGATTATGTTGATAAATAAAACTTTCCTCTAATTTTATTTATTTTGTTTTCTTGTTGAGGCCGCGAACTTTTCAATCCACCTTCGTATAGAAAGTTTATTTCACGTTTTTTTTATTTGAATGGAGTAGCCGACGAGCATGGAGGTCACTTGGTGTTAAGTAGTCGCTGCAGCTCATGGACAACCTCAAGCAAGCTTAGTCTTGCCAAGACTAGGTCTTGCCTGTGATCACATAGAGTTGCACTGCTATTCCGAAACTGATGGTGAAATAACATTGATTTTAACAAATGCTAGTAAATAAAGACAAACCGTATAGGTACCTATTATCTACAGAAGTTTAAAATGAAAGTTCGTTAAGACTACTACTGTAAGTTTGTTCTTCAAGAAAAAGTTTCACAAGAGAATAACTTCATAAAGCTTAAGGGAGAAGCTAAGCTATATTTAGAGGAAAGTTTATGGGGATTAAGAATAAATATGTGACCGTGGAAATTGGTAAGTGTTGCACGTACTGGACGCGTACGTGATGAGTCGTATCTCAATGGCAGACGTGCCCGTAGTTACGTGTCCATAAGCTCAGTACAATACTACTCCGTGTCATATTCTATACGTCTTTGGACCCGACAGCAACGAGATACATGAACCCTTGGGGATTCTCACTAATCCGGATAGTCTAGGTACCTCGTTTAATATCTCATTCAAATGGGTACCGTAATTATTTTAGTGCATTGGAAGAAAAAGTGGACAAGATATGTATGAAATTTCCGTTGTCAGCCTCCGCCTGCTTATAAAAGCAATTCATTAGGCTTTAGTGAGACGGCATATTTTTATGTAGAAAAAAAAAGAGCCAGCTATACGAAAAATAATGACATAAAAATAATGTCAATACCATAGTTTTTTTTTCGCTAATGATCTTAACATATATTATGTAGCTAAAAAGTATTACAGTTTAAGGACATGTTTTTGGACACGTAATGTGGACAATTTTGTCATATTAAATCATAGATTCATTATGACTTTTAAAAAATCTATGTATTAAATATATCCATAGACACGTGCCTTAAAATTCACGCAACGGAAGTAAAAGATATAATGTATAAATTTATACTAACCTAATTAAAAATGCAGACATTTATTGAAACATATCTAATTGGAAAATTAACATAGCCTTCATTACAAAATTGGTTGTTGTCAATAATTTACTGCCTACTTCTTTTTCAAGGAACAAATATCAGTCATATTTAGTGTTATATAAGTTAACAATTTAATTGCGCTAAATTCTGAAAAGCTTTCATCGGTTACGTGACAGTTAGAAACACAATTAATATGCCCTACGTCGCAGCGGCTCATTCAATTTTCATAATTTTCAGCGCCAACGCTATTGTAATCATAATTTTATTAAATACATTATAATGTAACAGAAACGAATCCACAAAGAGATTTTTGATGATGGTTTTGATTTTAGTATAAATACCCCATACAGCCAAGCAAAGGTGTAAGCACCAAGCATATTGGTATCTTTATGTATGTTTATCTGAAACAGAATTTGACAAATGAGGTACGTTATCGTAGGTGAAGTTCAAAATCTTCAAATGGTTAGTTATGGTTTGTGTGTCACCCATCTAAAGAAAACAATTAGGTACAAAGTTGAGTTGTGATGTAGATTAACCAGCGTAAGACCGTAAGACGACAGTATGAATATTTCATTGTTTTATATTTTTAGAAACTAATTTTAAAGACGTCGGGTTTTTCCTTGTGAACTTAATTTTTTGTTGAGTTTACGTACATGTACATTTGAGCCCGTAAGAGTAAGACAGAACATCAAATAATATCATAAGCTTAAACCTATCACGTGTTACGTACGGACAAAGTGATTTGGGGTATAGAAGTGTTAAAGTGCTGACGTTGGCGATATGTGATGCCGTGCAGGTGTCGCGCATCGTTCCCACGAACACGTATTCCCATACCTAACTTTGGACGGGTCTCACCAATTTAAGATCTACTCGTAGGGTAGCATTAGATATTGATTAATATCTAGTTTGTTTAAGTTAGGTTAATTACTTAACTCACACTTCGAGTTATTACAAGTGATGTCTCGATTTGCTGATTTCACACTGGCTGTGGCTGATCCTTAACTAACGTTAGTTATTTAGCGAAAGTACACAAAGTGGTGTTTGTGGACATTGCCGCAAAGAACATCTATATCTATCCTAAACGTTGTTTTGAACACGTGATTTAAAAGCATAGAACACAGTAAAAATATAGCTAAATACACGGACTTTATTTCTATATTACGGACTTTAATGAAATAAAAGTTGCATGCCAAGCGCAGTATAACTCTTTTTTATGTTTCCTAAATAGATAACAACAACAACTTGAACAACTCTAACTTAATAATAGAAATAAACCAACAATTACCTAATGTTACATATTAGAGTGCTGTCATACACTTTATCATACATTGGAGTGCCAGGCGAGCATGGTTGATACACAGTGTCTAGTGTTACAGTAGCCCAGTAGCCGATGACCGTACAGTGACAAACATCAAGTGTACATATATTACTACCCAGGCTGTTCATAATATATATTAATTTTATTCATTTTATATTTTTATATTTCATTTCATGTGATACATGTCTGTGGTATACAGTTACACTGTTTTCTAGAGGCTGACTATCATCTTAAAACCATTCTGACAAGTGCACCTTGTAATAAGCCAACTGATTTACTTTACGACATAAAAAGTCCAGAGAAGGCCTTTCCACCTTGTTTCTCGAATCATAAAAGCTTTACCACCTAAATGCCTTCCGTTAACTTGAATAGAAAATACGTCGACAGCTGATAAAATCGTATAACAATTGTATCTAACACAGTGCCTTATGCATTCGATCAGTATCATACGGACATAATTCATATATGTGTGTAGCGATTAGAACTGGAATTTTAGTGTCACACGATCACCTATGCATGTATCTATTCTGCGTCGCCTTTTCGATTGTCACACTGGCAGGCACTAATGCGCAACGTCCGGTGAGCTTGCATAACCCTTGTAGAGTCAAGAGTCGGTGAATTTTGATTAACTGATGAATAGGAAATCGGTCATGGAACTCGCTTCGTATTCATGTCAGCCGCTATTGTCGCTGCCCGCGCTTTGAAGTCGTTATATCATCAGCCAATTAGTACACCTAAATGATATCGGTTTCATATGAAACATTATGGCCAATAGCCGGCTGCAATCGATTTTAGCGCTTTTGTTACAATTACCACGTATCGACAGATTTGATTACATTAACTTAACGTTAATAGGATTTGCGTGGTTGCATTCATTGTGTTTTCGAGTGGAATTTTATATTCGTAGTATAATTAAAACTTTAATATTTACGTTTAGTGTATAAATCATGTTTATTAAGTGGGAAACCGTTAGGTCCATCGGAAATAGGATTTGATAGGATCGAAGGCCTACAGCAATTTTTGCTACTATATATCGTATTTGAGACAAATCTACATGGGAGAACGTAAAACTACTAATATGTGATATTTAAGAGGCCTTATACGACATTTTACCTGATTTTACACACGAGATCAGATGATTTTGGACTAATTATCTGAATTGTTAATGTTTTTATTTGCACAATTTTAACTATGTAAATTTTAATGGATTATAATTAGTATCATAATAACCTTAATTTAAACTTTTTATAATTTTGCAATGTTCAAATAATTACCATACTATATTTTTCAAATAATGCTATAAATCTAATAATCATATATAATATCATTGTAATAATCTATCACCTTTCAATTTTTTATTTAATTTTATATTTGTGATAAGGATGTACAATCTAATGTTATCCAAGAATGTTATTTGCGCCTATAATTAAGGTAACACTTACCCTATGTCTATAAATGTTTAATATTGTACATGTATTAGTGTATACTTTGTTGGTGCAATAAATAAATAAATAAATAGATTTTGCAGAAAAACAGCATTTTCATAAGTTTTATTGCACAATATGATTGATCATTTTAATAATAATCGTATACGGCCGATGGACCTAACTTCGTATACGGCCTCTTAACACATAAAAACCTTAAAATATTGCTCCGAATAAAATAGGGGAAATATTGTAAAAAGTAAAAAGGTATTTATTCATTAAACTTAGTCAATACAATCAGTGGATAGGGCCACTGTACTAGGTTGGAAAACCTGTATTACGGGGTGCCCCGCTCAACCTCCGAGGCAAAACAATGTTAATGAACATTATAAGAATAAGTAGATATAACTACGAGTTTTAATATAATACATTAAAGAATTAGTACCTAGACGCACGAGTGTTGCTCGTATAAAAACAATTATTTTCTTGGTTTATTTATTTTTAAGCAAAACATTCATTGGCTTAGTGTTACTTAACAAAGCTTTTTGAAATACCTAGCTCCCAATTTAAAAAAAACGTTGACACAAAAAATAAAACACGCAACTTGCCTACTTGAGGTTTGAACCCGGACTCTAGCTCAGTAGTCAGCTTTCGTAACCATTCGACCAAGAAAGCTTGACGAATTTTTTATAGAGGTCTTACATATCGACATTGTCATTTGTTTGAAGGGCGGATTGACGGTCGACATTTGACGGCTTTCTACGCCACAATATTTTTAATATTCTCCAATAGACGTCATCGTCAGTAAGAGTAATTTTAGATTTAACGGCATAAACATTGAATAAAACGACAATTTCTATCAATAAAAATTTGTTGGATCAATTTATCATCCCCGAAACCAGGGTACTAAATTTCATCAAAATTTTTGGAGCCGTTTCCGAGATCCAAAAATATATTTAGAAATATACAAGAATTGCTCGTTTAAAGGTATAAGATAACTTAGGTTTATATGTATTATCTTTTATGAATTAAAAGATTTATGTGTGCGCGCGTCTGTGTGTGTGCGTGCGTGTGCGTGCCTGTGTGAATATTGAGTAACTTATTTAAGTAACTGTTCAGTTTCATTATAATGTAGTGGCAGTAAAAATTTAATGATCTCGCGCTTTAATTTATAATGGGTTAGTAACATATATAATTTGCTATTTATTTTGTTATATAGTGATGCAGACTGGTACGCATATTGTTTTTTTAATAAATTTAGTTTTACAATAGGGGGTTTTGCAAACATTGGGGCGCCTGCGCTTTTGGATTTCGTGAGTGATATAAGGTAAGTGTCGATGTATTTTAACTTTGCAATTTAATATATAGATTTGGCGGGTGGTAAGCAAATTGTGAGAGTTATATAGGTGGAAGGTAGGAAAACGAAGAGGTTTACTATAGGTCACTTTTAAGAGGGCTCGTTGGGCTCTTTCTAAAGGTAGTAGGTGGGTTTATGCTGCACCGCCCCATACAGGGACGCAGCAGCTCAAGATAGATTGTGCCAAAGCTTTATAAGTATTACTTAGTTAAAATCCTGACGTTTGCTACTTGTCGAAGTTTTTTGAATATCCACATGAGTTTTCTTACTCTATCCCCAATAGACCTAATGTGATTTCGCCAAGTGAGGTGTTGGTCAACTATAACTCCAAAATACTTTATATGGTCCGTTTTTGTAATGCCACTACACTGACAATTGTTTGAAAAGGGATCTAACCAAATATGTGCCTTCAGGTTAAAACTGTCGCTTGGTAGGGTATTTTTACGTATCGAAAAAGGTAGGTATTTAGTTTTATTGATATTTACAGTTAATAGGTTAGTCTTAAACCAATTTAATACAGTAGTAAGTAGTATTGTGCTAATATTGCACTATTTATGTCGCTTATTTTATCTAAATAATGCGAACAAAATTAGGATTGTCGGTGGTTTAGACTCGGACTCCAGACTTCATTAAGGTGGAGATGTTTTTAATCTAGGGTGTATCCACCGACACTGTGTAAAGATGCGTAGGTACTGGCTTGACTGGAGGGGTAATATATGCTGGCTAGGGCGGCGGTGGGCGCCTCATTCAGGTCCGAAAATGGTACGGCTCTCATAAAATGCACCAATATTTACACTATTGCCAATTATAAAGAATAAATAACCAATGTAAATACCTATATTTGTGCAAATAAAGTCTTTGTCTTTGTATTTGACCTTGACGTTTCGGTGGAGTAACTGTTTTAGCTAATGAACTTTATAGACCGAGACGAAAAAAATATCTCGACTTACCTATTTGTGGGACGTCATAAGGGCGGCCGGAACGTGCAGCGCGCAGCATCATCTGGCTGGCCATCTCGGAGGGTAGTCGCGGGGCGCGCTTGTTGTTCCTGGCGCGCCGTCGCTCTTTGTGCATGGGGGAGGGCGGGGGTTGGTGCGGCGCGTACGCACGCTCGACCTCGGCCTGCGCCGCGTCGGGCTCGAACAGGTCGTGCAGCGGGCGCGAGCGCAGCTGGAGGTCGCGGCCGCCGCGCCACTCCGCGGGGAAGCGGCGCGGCGCCGGCTCGGCGACGGAGCGCAGCGCCAGCGCCGCCAGCACCGTGGTTACGCAGCACACTCGCATGCTCACCGCCCGCGCCCTCCGCCACAGGTGCATCCCCCCACTAAGTCAACAGCGCGAGGTGAACACCCGCAGGGCACATGCCCGACCACATTATTTTCCCGCCGCCGCCGGATGGAGCCTGTTCCGTTTCCGGCTGAGCTTTATTGCCTGAAGTCTGACTCCGATGACGTTGACACGATTTCCTCCCAGAAGATTTCGATGTTTGAATCTGGAACAAAATACGGTAAATGTGAATAGCCTTAATAGATTTTGTAAATGCACAACGGAAATTTAAAATAAATTTCATAAAAAAATTGTTTTTTTAAATAAGCTTTTATGAAAATGCGGCATAAATATTATTTTTAAATGGTGTAGCGTATTCTAAAAAGTAAGCCCTTACAACTCCCCCGATATAGATATCTCTATTCCATAGCGGGGCGGGGGCGTTATACAAAAATATATAATCTACCATTTTTGTAGCCTTTCTCTTTTAGATTTCAAGAAAAAAAAACAAATCCGCAGTATCAACCGCATTCGAATGGATTATTAACATGAAATAATTATGCTCGGCTATTTTCACGACATTTGCCTATCAATAAATCCGCATCATTTCTCCCAAAAATATATGTATACATACACCGAGATTTAAATAAATTGAAGGGATATTATAAATTGCTGCATACAAAACATAGCCTAAGTTAATCGAATATGAGAAATAAAGGAACATACTACAAAAATTATATGTTTTTAAACAAAAAATATGACTTCAAATTTAACAATATAAAGCAAAGTATACATTATATACATAATTTTAGAATGTGCTTGTCAAGAGCATTTGATACGGAACACAATATACCTAATTATTTAAAACAATATTATGTTATATGAAATTAGTAGTATTTTATTTTGTATACCTTGCCAAAGAGATGCGAACATTAAGATGCATCCAACAAATCTTTATTAAACTCAAATCAGAAGGAAGTCATTTGAGTACTGAGGGAATCGATTAACATACAGAGACACATAATAATGCTAATAATCCTTCTTTTAGTGTAAAAACAACATCATAAGAGTTAACAGCACTACCTAATAGTAATATTGAGTTTATTTCTTTCAAACTTTTGTTACGTAATATTTGCATTACATACCTACATACACTAGGCTATATTTACGCAAAGTCAACCTAGCCTCACAGTAAACTGGGAACGTGAAAACTTTAACAATAAAAACAAATTAGCTGTGGTTAAGTGCCAGTGTTCGCCACTGCCTTATAGCTTGACTTTAAGAATGAAAGTTTGTACTTTATCTTGTTTGTTGCTTAGACAAACTGAGATAGAGGCTACCGTTGAGCAATCCATAACGAAAAACAAATAGTGCCGCCTAACAGCTCAGACTTCTCACCAGTTTCCAATATATATGTTGCTTTAAGAGAAAATTACAATCACACTATTTGTCGAAGTAACTTATACTCGTACATTTTACTCTGCAAACAATGCTAATAAAGTCGTTAAGATATAGTATATTTCATTACAAGTGCGGAAAGGCTGTCATTACAAGGAGTTACGACAAATGTCTACCTGAGCCAAGGCGCAGCCGAAGGTGAGGGTTGACAGCCGGAACTCCTTCCAATGACGGTTCCGCACGTGTACTGAACGACTATTTTTAATACAGTTGCGAAAAAATTAAGCAATTTAATCTATACATATAATAAAACTGTAAGCAGGGTCAATTCTGTACATTGCATATAAATTTAAAAAAATACTTCTAGGGGTCTTTTTATAAGTAACAGAAGCTAAAAATATAAGTTTTGAAATTATTGTCTGTCTGTCTGTCTGTCTGTCTGTTGTTAGCTTTTCACGCAAAAACTACTGGACGGATTTTGATGAAACTTTTTTTGTTTTATATATATTGGTCCTCGCTAACATTTAGGCTATAGATAATTTTAAAAATCACCCTTTAAGGGTGTGAAATGAGCGATGAAAATTTGTATGGAAAACTTGGATTATTTTAATAAACTTTCTTGAAATTTGGTATAAATATTTTCTAACCAAAATAAAAGAATACGTGTTTCAGCATTTCCCGAAATTCACCCTTTAAATGTCAATTTTCTTTGAAACTCTTTGAAAATTGAGTGTCGAAACTTGATGTACAGAATATTTTTCTGCAGAGTAATATACTTATAATTTTGTATTTGTAATCTTTACTAATATAGTAAGAATTCTATTTAAGCTTTTTTCAAAACTACCCCTCAATAGCAAATAAAATGGATTCGAAAGTTGGTATCTCAAGCGTACAATAATTAACCTTAACATAATATTTCATTCTCAAATTCTTTTCCCTTCTTTGAATGATGTGTTTACTGATATATTGTTGAATGAATTTCCGTAACATTAGTGTGTATTTCATATCAATCGGGTGATAAACAAAAACGTTATGTTCATTTACAGAATACGCGACATAAACTTAAAAGGCACTTTGGGGAATTTGTGTGAAAGTTTCGGTAACAGCCCATTCAAAACCATAAATAAAAGTTTAAATTTAAGTAAAATTATTTTGAACTCTCACTAATATTGTCGACTATATTAAATATACTTAGATCAGCTTACTGTATTTTCTTTCGTTGGCCGAGTATGGCTACACTATAGGTACCTAATAAGCGCATCGCGAGCCTTACCGCCGCCGAACCTTACATCAAAGGCTCCATTGAGTTAGTTGCTCAGCTTATTAGTCTTCTTTTGGGGTGGAAGATTATGAACAGGCTGCAGCTGAAACGATTATTATCGCTACATTATATCAAGCTGCAACCTTTTTAGTATTCCACTGCTGAGCATGGAGCTCTCCCAATATTGAGGAGGCCTCAAGCTCCGATGAACCGAAATCCAAATCTTACAATCTCAATGCATCCAGCATTAAGGTTGTAAGATACGGAATCTAAACCTTCATACAGAATGTACAAAGCCTTAACAAAACGAGACTACTGCAGACATCTACTCAGAAGTCTAATAAAAGTAAGTACATAATGTAAAAAAATAAAAAATAACATTTCACACGTATAGCCTCACATTAGGGTAGATATACCCTGTGTCGTGGGTGCCATGAACACACATAGAGACAGAAACACAACCACCCAGACCGAGAACAGTTTAAACTCATCATTGAAATTTCAGCTTCGCCCGGATTCTAACCCGGGACAGTTCGATTAGCTGTCCGGCATGGTAAACATTGCGCCACGCGGGTTGTCCCATCGTTGGGTAGGTATACGTATGATGCTGAACATTGTTAATTGGACCAATGATAACTTAACTCATTTTTTGCGTCTCTTTATTGCGTACGGGCTGAGGGCTCATCCACACAAGTTGATTGATGGAGATATTAAGGATTCTTTATAAAAATATTCTTTATTTCCAAATACAGATAGCACACTGTGTAGAGACCCTGCCTTCTGCTTTAGTTTTCACAATGTTATATGAGTTATGACTTATGACTTATGACCAAACTGCTGTCCGCAAGTTTTAAACCTATAGTTTATTAATTGACCTTACAATTATTTTTCCGATTGTTTAATCCTAAGCACGTGTATGTTAGAAATTTTATCTCCCAACTACAAGTAGTTGTATAGTGCACCTCCTTTCTGCAGTAGGTTAAAGCTATGTATATAGAATAGATATGAGCGCCGATGGGTGGGAGGTCGGCGGCGGCGCGCCGACTTTTTGGAGTCGGCGGCGGCGGCGTCGTCGGCGGCGTGACCTCCAAAGGATTTTAAGATGTTGGCAGATAAAAAATAAAAAAAAACACGTAGTTTATCGATAAAAATATTAACATTTATTAAAACTTAAAAATAAATATATTACGGTTCAGGAAAATGTGACATTTTTGGCACTTAGGAAAAAAAAAACAACGTAATTATACAATTTCGAATATCAATTCGCCGATATTGCAGGTCGGTGTATGATAAGATAGTTTTTTTTATATAAATAAACGAGGTACATATTTATAAAGAGAATCTGATTGCGCGAGAAAAGCGAAACGTGAGAAAAGTGGATAGTAAGATCAGTACTATCAGTAGGTACAGTAAGCATTCCTTACTGTTTTAGGTTTGAAGGATTTAGAAAAAATACATTAGGTTTCTTCTGAACATATGAACATTGTATTATAAGTGATTTCACTCTATGTAAGAATAATCTACCTACTACTTATTCAATGCAAATCTTTAATTTTTAATCAATCCATTTTATAAAAGTCTTTATACACGCGGACGACGTCGCGGGCACAGCTAGTAAAATAATAAAAACTCGCAAAGAACATTTTTGAAAGGCGCCAACCGTAAAAGAGTACCTATATGCATATATTTTTTTTTGTTTTCCACCCATTCTGGGTAGGCAAAGGGAACTATGCCCATACAGCCAAGCCAAGCTTCAGTAGAATTTTTTTATTGATATGAACTGAAGATGTTAATGAGATGAAATGAAATGAAACCTAACCTAGCTCATTGAATCAAATCATTAAATCTGATATTGAAACAAATTACATAGTAGCTTCTTTTTAGAAATATTTACATGAATCATAAAAACTTATAAAACTTCGTGGTTGGTTTTTTCTTTTTTTTTTCAATTATGGCATCGCAATCTCTGTGCATACTGCCAGCGTCAAGTACAATTTTTGCATCAATTTTTTGCCAGTTTCAATGAAATAGATCGAAGTAATAACAAAGTCAGTAAGTCGTCAGTAATCAGTCAGTCTAGTCAGTCCAACATTCAAGTAAAGCGATGGCTACTTTACTAGAACGTGTCCGATGGAATTTTGGAGGCAAGCAGAAAAAACCTATTTTAGCACTGTTATTCTATTTCACAAACACTCGTGCACTGTAATTAACCTACATCAAACAAAATGCCATCAACTTTGTCCGATATAACTCAAAAATACACCAAGAAAATGAAAATAAAACAAGAGCACAATATGTCTTTTTCAACTTCCCGCCAAAACTCCTGGTTTTTTCTTTTTAATAGACATTATTTTGACAGTTGGGAAAGAGAACGCACGAGTGCGGAAAAGGTAAAGAAAAAGCACGAGTGTGTAATAGCCCACCTCCCGCACGCTATACGTCCTTGCAATACGTCATTTTTTTGAGCAACTGTATTAAAAAAATATTTTTTTAATTTTATTCAACCTACTGCGACTCAAATTAAAGATTTATTTACAGGGGTATAGACTTACAAATTATATCTTTAACTCACAAATCGGTATATTTATAAGTAAAACTAAAATTTTTCCGTCCATTTATCAAAAAAATAATAATACGCAGACACAGGAGGTTGAAATTTAAGGTACAAATAAAAACCATAGCCTTTTTTCCGGAATGGAATCCAAAATAACTCGTGGCATTATAATGATATTATATTTATAATTATTGTATACAAGTAGAATAAAAAACAGTACATAAAAGGTAATTACAGAAATAAATATTTATAAATAAAAAAAACGGCAAATTGTTTGTAAAGTAGGTTTACGATCGAGATGTTTACGTGATAACGTCCGCACGAGAAAATCTCCATTCGTTTGTATGCCGCTAGAGTGAGAGAGACGGAAGATCGGTCCACTCACTCGAACGCTATGCCAGCCTCCGCTCGTGAGGATTCCGCGTGACAAGTTTCACGGAATGACTGGCAGCGCTCGAGATGAGACGGGAGATCGGTCCGTCTCTCTCTCGTTATACCTGCGATCGCGCTCGTGAGGTTTTGGTGTGACACAAGTTTCTGAACATGTCACCCGACTAAAACGATTTTAAAGACGTTATCACGTCAAAACATCCTCTAAAAACTGTATAGTATTATGATTCTGTCTAACTTAAAATTTTCAAATAATGTGAGCAAGGTGTAGGAAAAAGCTTGCGCTACACCTCACGATAACGAATCTCTCAAAGCATCTCTGGTTATAGCAAAAGCTTATAAAAACATGACTAAGTATTGTGCATACTGCACTTATGAGCAGCTTATGAGCCGACTAGTTAGGTATATATTTTCGACATCGTATTTTAGTATACGATACATAAGTATATAATAAGGTACAGGGATGAACAAAAATCTCTTTGGTAGTAATAAAAAGAAAAAGGCGAAATACCACACAAAATGAACAATATAAAAGTTCGTCAAAAACTCACCCATGAATGGATCAGTAAATAGCAAGAAAAGTTCAAGCTTGATTTATAATTTTGCGCGATTATTATCAGTTCCAAGTTATAATAAAAATGTTCCGTAAAGAAAAACTTTCATCAAATTTATGAGCACCAGCTTAGAACCTCTGCAAGCATCTCAAGGATTTCTTTTATCTCGTATTGTCTTCCTTGTATAATCAAGATTTATATTTATTTGCGCTATTATCGTCGAGTTTATTGATGTATTTAACGTCTGATATTTTTAAGGAAATAAATGTAACCAAATTAAAAATGTTGATATGTACGTACGTTTTTATTTAAAAAATAAATAAATAACGTTTCGCAATCACAGCTGTATACGAGGATTTTTTTAATGTAGGGCGTCACGGATACCGGTTATTTTCTTGCCTTGAAAGTATTAGAAATATTCAAGTCTGATTACTGGGTCACTTACATAAAAATATAATAATATAAGCAGAAAACTTAAAAATATTTATTAGAGAAACAAGAATCGCGTTGAAGAGTTATAAACGTATGTATGTATGTTGTTTATTTGGGGTATTTAACGTACCTACACAAAGATTTGCATTTCTATCTATCCATTTTAGGAAATTCTTAAATTACAACAAACCTACTTAGTGAACTATTATTTTATTTAGTTAAAGTAAGAATTCAATATTAACACGAAAGAGGCTTAAGATATATATATAGATAATAATAATTGAAATGTTTGTAATAATGACGTACAACATCTGAATTCTGGATTAATGAAAACGTACATTCACATTTAGGTAATAAGTTTCTATCAATTTATCAGCTTTTATAAGCTGTCCTGAAATTGTAGCAAATGATCAAGCTGTTTTCATTTAAATAACACCTGTTCATCTTAAATCTGGACCAGCGAATAATTAATCTTCAATAACGAAGATTATGAACCTTTTGTAGAGTCTTATAACTCTACTACCTTCAAATTATAAGAAAATCTGTTCACAAAGGATTCTTTTCCTAACCATTAAATACATCTTCAAGAAAATATTAAAATAGTTACAGGAAAGTTCGTAGTACATTTTAGAGTAAAGTTTGCGACTGTGACGTAATATCGCAGTTCCAAAAATATATTCCGCGACCACCTCTTGCCTATTATAAATCAAATTTCTAGTAACTTTCAGGTTGCATAATACCTATTTAGGTTGTTTCCATAACTTTTATGCTTAGTATTTTCAATAATTTGATGTAGAGAGCGGAGGCAAGGACGCTTTTACGCTCGTTGCCAATATTGCACTTTTTATGCTGTAAAGCCTGATTAGGTACTAGGAACAACACCGACACGGCTTTTTAGAACGCTTGTAAGTTATCGGCTTAAGATTACTTTAGTAGTAGTAGTTAGTAGAAGTAAAAAAAAAAACAGTTTTCTATGTAGCTTCGGGATTAAGAATAGAGCTACGGTATCCCCTGCCTGATCGTAAGAGGCGACTAAAAGGGGGCTTCCGGGGATGCGGACGGTAAGAGTGGGAGCTTGACCCGTCCAGCTAGCAGCCCCGGGAGGGACGGCGGTGTATGCGTGGCCGCATGCCGCCGTGAACACCTGAAGGTGCAGGAGAGCACATCTGCTCTCCCGAAGATGGGCCCGTTTTGGGGCGCCGCGCGTGGAGGACACCGGTGCGTTCCTATGGAGATCCCGGAGTCCTCACAAACGCAGAGGCAGGCCACCGAGGGGGTTTTAGTGCGGTCAAATCCCACATAACCCGGTATCCTCTCCCAAGGTGTCGGGTACCTTTTGAAGGTTTCCCCCCCGATACCAAAAAAAAAAAAAAAAAAGGCTTTAACCATAGTTTAAAAGTATACAAACCGGTTGTCAAATAGAAATTTTAGTAAGTAACATTTTTTTAACGGAATGAAATATGAAATTTGTTACGTACATATTTGTAGTACCGTTTATACTGTGAGGATAAACAAGTTTTTAACAAAACACCGACTTCAAATGGTAAAAAATAAAATTGTTTAGTACCTACTTGGCATATGACACATTTTCTTGCGAATGGTAATGTTTCTCTAAACTATCTTGGAGTCGGTGCCCATTCACAACGAAAGGTACGCCATTTTGCTAAGGGCCCGTTTACCTTCCATCATCAGCTCAGCAACATGAAATGATTATTACTACGCACGAATATCTCTTATGCTTCAGAAAGTATAAGAAAATCAATGTGTATGCCTATAAAATTTGAGAGTTCCCTTCGTTTTCCCTGGGATCCCATCTCGTATTGTATTCCAAGTCAAGTTGATCTTGACTTGATGCCAATGGGACCGCCACAGGAGTCTTAGCGTACGAATAAAAATAATTTTAAAAATCGGTCCACAAACTCCGGAGTAATCGGTGAACATATATAAAAAAAATACAGCCGAATAGAGTACCTCCTCCTTTTGGAAGTCGGTAAAAACACAATATTCCTATTGCGGACTACCTTCTTAATTTACAGCATAGGAAAGATGGAAAGTCTGTGACTCTTAATCCTTGACCCGTGGGCTTTTGGGTCCAGGCGGTCGGCCGCAGTCATATCCGCATATAAATCTTTATGTTTATTTTTTTAAAGAATATATTTGAAAATGTTCGTACTAAACAACACAATTTATTTACAGGATTAAATTTATTAACGATGTACCGATACAAAATAGATTTTGGGTTGCGGTTATTGGATTTATTTACATATGTACATACATACATGGATTTGTAATGTTTTTAATTTACAAATTAATTTCTTCAATTAATTTCAACAATATTCATCCATACTAAATAATATAAATTCGAAAGTAACTCTGGCTGTCTGTTACGCTTTCCCGCTTAAACTCTGAACCAATTTTAATAAAATTTGAAACACAGATAGAGTGGACCTTGGGAAAGGACATAGGATATTTATCCTACAGGAACCGGGTATAAAATGAGTCCACGCGGGCGAAGCCGCCTATGGAATGCTAGTATTTTATAAAAGTAAGGTTTTGCAAGATTGAAAAATCGCTTACAATGGTTATTTTGAACTTTAATTTAAGTTAAGATTTTTTTAGACAAAACGTCGAGTCAGAAGGGCCGAAACCTGTGGCGTGCTATCGGCCTGGCTATATTTATAATCGGGTGGTGCGGTGGGCCGTTGACGTCATCTCGGAGGGCGCGGGTGGGGGCGCGCGCGGGCGGGGCGGCGGCGCGCCCTCTGATACGCACTTGCAAATTCGCACCTCCATGAATGGAGGAATTAAATTATCCCCCGACCCGCTGAATGTATTTGAACCTGACCTGAACACTAAAATACCCCGTTCGAACTTAAGTTAACTTTTTACTTAAGTACTGTTAGACTACGTGGTTATTATCGTTGCAATTGTGTCGGAATCACAAACTAATCTTCTTTGGTCCTTTCTTAGAAAACAAACAAAAATAGGCCTCATTAAGCGTCAAAACTTCATGGAACACGAACTTAAAGCGTTATCATTAGAATCGATAGTTACACTTTGATTAGCCTCTTGTTCTTACGTAATGTTCCTCGTTTGTAGATATAGAAAGTTAGAAAGTTGTAGAGGTAGAAAAGAATAGTTTTCTTTGAGTATAATGAGGACTAACGCTCTGACAAAAATAGAATTACGGTTAGAATCGGCAAATACGTATACCATCCATTGAATCGGTATTTCAGTCTACCAGCCCCCGTTAACTGGAAGTTACGTTAGCTTCGGTAAGATAGATATTTGTTTGGTAGGAAGATAGTTCAGCTGTGCATAACATTGAATGATCTTGGTAGATGTAGTTACAACTTGGATTCACAGCTGCTGAATATGACAATATTTGTCTTCATAATTGGGGAGGCCTAGGAAAAGGAGGACCTAGGAAAAACAAATAATTGCAGGATTATAATAACATCCGATTGGGTATACAGAGATCTTTGAAACTATAAAGTATAACGAAATCAGTCGCATGGAAAAGATATTAAATTAAATTAACTTTTAACAAAATGATGCAAATCAAAAACATTTAATATCTGAATCAGACTCAGATAAGATTTTGTGAAATACCTTGTTTAAAATCGAGTATAATGTTTTAGAGAGGTTATACCAACACATATCTACAAAATTCTATTTTTAGATATCAAATTACATACAATTGTTTTTATGAATTACCTAATTATATTTTTATAATGATACTTATGCCGTCCAAATCCATATATTGTAATTTTTGGGAATATGCTGCGTCTGAACAACATTCTCTTTTTTATATCTTCAGACTTCGTCTCACTGACCCATCTCAATTAATCACCCTATATGTACTATTATATATATCATCATATCATATTATTTTATATTACATAAAAACTTTGAAGTAAAAACTTTCATAAAAGTACTGGATGCTATCAATCGGTTGCTAGTTATTTTGAGCAATAAGCGACATTTCCTTTATAAAAACAGAAGTGTATAGTGGCTAAAATTTCGTCATTAAATTTAGATTAAGGTTTTATTATAAGCAATAAAATATTCATAAGTGTCGTCAATATTGAACTATTTTATAAATATCTGTAATTCAAATTGGTGTACAAATTTCAGATAAATATCTCAGATATTGAGCGAGACAAATGATAGATTCAATAATGAATATTTAAAGGAATTAAAATCAAAATTAAGTGAATAATTTACTAGCTAAGCACGTTCTGCAGATGCTCGTAATAAATTAAATTATTGTATTAATTCATTACGAGTATTAATTGTCGTTGTATGAAATAATTATTACTAAGACCTGTTGATGTCGTTGCGTTCCAAAGCAGGTGGTTCTACATAGGTAGGTATGTTCCTAGTTCAGGTATATGTGGCCAGTAACCAAATTTTTCCACAGGAATAAAAATGAATTTGTTTATGGTAGATATTTGTAGTTTCTCAAAGTATTGTGCACCGAATTTTGAAAGGTGAAATTTATTTCGGTGAGCACCTAAGTAAATTTAAGGCCTCGTTAGATTAAAGGACACTGGTCGACTTCCGCGGAGGCTCTATTAAACAGTGAGTTGCGTGCTACTAGTAATTGAATGAAAACTACATACTATCAGTAGATTATTCTAGTGACACTGAACACGTCGATCGTACTCACACTAACGATTTTGATCACATGATCGCCTATAACATATTATTTTTAACTTGCCGCTATATAATATAAAATTACATCGATTTCAATTCCAATTTTATTTTTACCGTCGCTTTTTATTTTTGCTTTCGATTTTATTTTTACTATAGGTTATAATTTGTAGCGTATCATTGTTTGTCCGTGTGACAAGATTATATACCCTTAAATTATTGAGTACGTTATTTATTATGTCTTTTAACCCAATATAATATTACATAATTTTGAGGAACCGAATTTTGATAATATATATTAGTTGATTACTTGTAAAGATACGAATTACACACAGGGGTATCTTTTTAAATTAACAATTAAGCTTCGTAGAATTTCAAAGCACTTACTAAATAAAAAAGGAGATTAATGCAAATGTTATTAAAAAAACATTACAAGGTTCCTGGCAAGACAACAGAATCTATATTGATCAGCCCAGGTAGTAAGAAGGAACCAAAAGGGAAACCACCAGCAACAAATACGTAGATTAACGAGCGCCACAAATAGCTCCTTGTCATGTTTTTAAAAAAACCGGCCAAATGTGAGTCGGACTCGCATACGAAAGTATTAAGAAGAATAGGTTTTTTTAAAAACGACAAAAAAATCTTGTCTGTTGTATCGTAGCCCCCTTAAACATTTGGTTTATTTAATTTAATTATTTATTTTTAAAGTGAATTTATAACTAAATATTTGACGTTTGTTGTATGGGAGCTCCCTTAAGTATTTATTTTATTCTGTTTTTTTTTAAATATTTTTGTTATATCGGCAACTTCATAGAACATCTGTAAAAATATCAACTGTCTAACTATTACGGATGAAGAGGCGACAGACAGACGGATAGCAGAGTCTAAGTAATAGGGTCCCGTTTTGGGTACGAAACCCTAAAAACGGATATAAATATGATGGTATTTCGCTTTCTTTTATATAGTTTTACATAATGCCCAATCCATCATAGAGGTGATACGAGGGTTTCATACGAGTACATAAATATGAAACGACTAAGCTTGACAGTTCTTGTTATAAGGGTAGCGCCAAAAATAGGTTTCGTTTGTTAAATTATTATTCACTTTTCAAATGTTTATGGATCTATAATTCGGAATAAAAAAGGGTACATTATAAAAATTATAAGAGATATTTGAACTGGTTTTGTCACTATGTACAAAAAAAGTCAAAATACATACCTTTAAACAGTTGCACTAAACTACGCCTAGAGAGCATGAAAATTTTAGTTAATTTTTTATGTATGTATTTTATTTTGTCGACTGACTTTACAGGTTTGTTTCAAGTATTTTTTTCACACAAAATGTATGAGGATGTAGCGTTCTGAGATCCTCACGGTCGCGGTCGTAAGTACGAGTATCTGAATTTATGTGGTAGTCAATTACCGTATAGGACGTTGTCTACTTGTCTGTTGTTGTGCTTTTTCGCAGGAATGTGTTACTAATAAATATTAAGTTATTACAAGTTATACTTCAAATACTGCTGAATAAAATACATTTCACTTGTGAGCCTAAACCTATAGGGCACTTACAAATTTTAGAATACATGTTTAAGAGAATAAATGTAATACCTTTAAATGAGCAATTCTTGTATATATCTAAATATATTTTTTGAATCTCGGAAACGGCTCCAAAGATTTTGATGAAATTTAGTACCCTGGTTTCGGGGATGATTAAGAGATCCAGCAAATTTTTATTGATAGATTTTGTCATTTTGTTTAATGTTTATGCCGTTAAATATAAAATTACTCTTACTGACATCTATTGGAGAATATTAATAGTATTGTGGCGTAGAAAGCCGTCAAATGTCGACCGTCAATCCGCCCTTCAAACAAATGACAATGTCGATATGAAAGACCTCTATAAAAATTTCGTCAATGGAATTAAAGCTTTCTTGGTCGAATGGTTACGAAAGCTGACCTTGAGTTCAAACCTCAAGTAGGCAAGTTGCGTTTTTTATTTTTTGTGACGATTTGTTTTTTTAAATTGGGAGCTAGCTATTTCAAAAGGCTTTGTTAAGTAACACTAAGTCAATGAATGTTTTGCTTAAAAATAAACCAAGAAAATCATAAAATCAATTGTTTTTATCCGAGCAACGCTCGGGCGTCCAGGTACTAATTATTAAAATAAAATAAAACAATTGAATTATATCACAAAGTAGAACAATGTTATCGATTACGAAAATAGATGAAAATTATCTACAATAAAACGTTTAATTAAATCTTTGGTATTATAATCAATCAGTCTAAATGTTAGTTCAAGAATTTACGGATGCAGTATATTTAATTTTGATTTTAATTGTACCTATATTGAGTTAGTGAGTATTAAGTTTTTTTTATATTTTTTCAGTTCTTATTATTGTAGATAATATTAATATAAATGAAACTTTATAAACTGATATTTATTAAAGTTCTCGATTAAAGTACATGAATTTAAAGCCTTATTGAGAATGCAAATAGGTTAGCGTTAATTATGTAAACTTGCGAAGAGGGAGACTGCAGTTAATATTGTTATTGGTCTGCCGGGATGTCGGTTGACGTCTAGAGTGTCTGTAGATAGTCAAATTAATTACGTTATTCAGTACATTGAGATATCTTTTACGTATTTTTATGTTTATTTTTATGTTCAATTGCTGGGCATGAATCTTCTTTCAGAATTATGATTACGCTTTAGACCAGATTGACCAAATTAAAATTAAAGGTCCGTACGTTTTGTTTTGTTTTATTTAAAACTTAGCGCGCAGGTACCTTGCAGAAAAAAATACTACCTATTTAAATTTTATGAAATATAAAAATCTCTCTCAAATCAACCTCTATTAAAGTAATATATAGGGTGCGTTGTTTCAAGAATCTTCTTTTGGAACGAACGTCCTTCTCGCGGTAATTATAGTATAAGGTCAACGCGTTACTAAACTTATCCACATTTATCCTTCAACAAAGCTAGTTTTTCATAGGCAGTCTATAAAGTACCATATGTGGCGACGTTGCGAATTTAAATTATGTGACGAGCCATGCCAGAAGCGCCTTCATTATGCTTGCAACCTACTTGGCTTCCGAGCTTAGTTTCATGCAAATCTTTATGAAAGTGACTTACGCAAGTTACTTTTGCTTATGTTTCATATTATTTCAAGAAGCGGGCGACTAATAACTGCAAATGTTATTCTAAAGGCTCATATTTTAATATGATTATTTATTAAATAATATAAATATTGGGTCATATTGGTGTGGTAGAGTATTCATATCTTTAGTCAGTCAGTAAATTCTGGAATTGTGTTTCTAGGTAAACATAAATGAGGCATTCAATTAAAAAAAATGCATATCTGATGATACTGTACAGTAAAAATATTAGAACCCATTTTTTTTCTGAGTTACTGGCAACATAGTCTGGCTACTTATTCCACCGTACCTATGCCGTTAACGTAGGTTTTTTCTGTCATTATTTTATTCTCGTAAATGTATGCACATAAAAATGCTATTTTCGTATAAAATGGGAAAATTTAAAATTATATGTTTATTTTGGGATCTTAATAATTTTGAAACCGTGTCAGATAAAATTACTTTTATATTTTAAAGACTTAAAATATACAGTTTATAAAATACTGCAATTAATGATTATGTTTTCCTTGTTATTTATAACCCTAAAAGCGGGCGCCGGGATGCAATTATACAGCTTATTAACCGTAGACTGGCAAGTCAGACATGGCTAAACGACAGCGGGCTCTTGTTTGCAATATGGGTTATCGCAAAGAGTTGCATTGCACCGTTGAGGAAACAATTAAGCTTGGCCTTTGTGTGTCGTGCTTTGGCATGCACGAGGGAAACGGGCTATCGTCGGTTACTATAAATTATAAAACACATCGCCCCGTCTGTTTGTCTGATCCCGAAAATGTCAAAAAATCGCTCATTAACTTTTAGAGGTTAGGTGGAAAATTTTCCAATTCTTCCAAATTCTTATACATATACAAATTTTTAATAAAATGAATACAAAAGAAAAAGAAAACAAAAAAATGAACCAGCTTAAAACGGTAAAAAATAAAATTGTTCAGCACACCTACTACTTCCTACTTATGGTAATGAATTTTAAAACTAATTTTGGAGTCAGGCCCTTAGTAAAATGTCATACCTTTCTGAATAGAATGGGTACCAACTTCAAAATATTTTTAAGAATCATTATCATAAGTAAGAAGAAGTAGGTGCTGCACAATTTTATTTTTTACCGTTTGATGTCGGTTCTAGTTTTTGTAAAAAATAGTGGATTGCTCACGCAGCTAGGTACTTTAAAAATAACCAACTGTTTACTATCCAAAACATTTTCTAACATTATATGTTGTGCATTTAATACAGATGAACATTGCCCTTTTCAGCATTATTAAAATGAATGTCTTAGATGATTAGTGTAAGTGGCAGAGCATAGCACCGCTCCGACCTTAGGTATTATAAGTATTAGTATCTATTCATCCCTGCGAAGCAGGAGCATTTCGGTAGAATAATCTTAATATATATATTTCTTGTGTGCATGTGTATGGCACTGAACTCCTCCTAAACGACTGGCCGGATTATGATAAAAATTTTTGTGTGCGTTTAGGGGATTGGAGAATGGTTTAAAATCACAATTCGGTCTACTGGAAAATGTTTTTTTAAATTATTATTTTTATTTATAAGTAGTTTTTCCATATAAATTGTTAACCTGCCAAACGTTTGCATTTATGCCGTGTCGTTCTAAACTCTGACACAGTCAGAATAACAAGACAGTTCGTATGTCAATATTTGTTTTATATTTTTGTTTGACAGTAACATGAAATCTCTTTAAGATAATAAAAAAACAAATTCTCGTTCAATACTTTCAAGGCAAGAAAGACAACGTCTACACCCAGCGAAGCTGGGCCGGAAAACTAGTATAATAAAACCGTCAAGCGGCAAGTTCAGAGCGTAGCTCGTAGCGCGTAGCCAGCGCGGCGCGTAGTCCGCCGTAGACACTGTGCCGCTAACCTAATTGGCGGCAATTCTCATGATAATGTTAATTTTGTGAAATGCTACCCATTAAAGAGATATTACGCTAGGTGAGGACAAAGTTATTGGACATAAAAGATAAATTAAAGCCACGGGAAAATTTAGAGGTCATCGTTATTTAAAAGTTTATTAGCGGCAGCTAATTATTGTTTGGAATATGAAACCGAAAGTATCTTTACTGTATAGACTTTAATTGCTTAAACATTGGAAGGCACCGTTTTACGAAAGAGTAACCTGTTTTTGTAGACATTTGTATTATAGCACTGTACATATTTACATAGCACCCTTATTTAGATTTTATATAAATATAGGTATAATCGATTGATATCTCCAATTTTTCTACATACAAGGTTGGGTACTATTCGACTCTCAAAGTCCGAAAAATGGCTCTGCCACCGTTTATGTTTTCATTCCCTCTAATTTTATTGTTTGCTAGTATGAAAGATTGACTGATTGATCTTTTGATACGTTCAAGCTGCTTCTATCAAATTACAAATTAAAAACAGTAAAAAATTCGGAAAATTGGAATTTATGTGTCAATACGTTTAAGATATTTAATACCAAATTATGGTTCTTCAATTATTTTGTCGAAAGACCTACTTGGCTCTTTTACAAGTTTAATGCCATGAATATATTTATAGCATTGCATCTTCCTACAAATATGCAATTTGAGCCAATCACTTTAATTCAAACTTCTCAACATCGTTTGTCGGCTTGCCATTTTTCTATGATTATGCTTAATCAGTTATTCTTTTACTTCTACGTACGAAATATGATCACGCTATCCTCTGAACGTCACTAAGAATATTCATTAAATACATTAACATGTATTAAGTATACATACTTTTTGATGGGAATATTTTCTTGTTTGTTCACCTTTTTTGTGTGATTTTTCAAGATCCTCAGTCTAATTATTTTTTTGCAGAATCTCCTTTTATGTAGAACATAATCATATCAAAATATAAGACAAATTCTGTACGGCATTTCAGATAAATTTTGTGAGTGTTTGAACTTTGACATTTAAGCTGTATAGTAACCTTGAGTGATTTAGAATTTAGTTACCAGTAGAGGGACAAATACAAAGCGTCTCCTCAACGTAGGCTTCGGATGAGAGTACTGCTATCGGATTAGGGTTGTCGATGAGTAGCCGACTGATACGAGTAGGTAGGGATTCGAAAGGATTACCTGACCCATACATAATTCAAGTCTAATACTTAAACGGGTATGCCTGCTGGAATTACCATAATACATATCATAGATTATATTATTTGCAAATTGTTTATGACAAGTAACTAGAAGAGTTTTACTGAGGTTTGTTTTATCGATTAGCACAAATTTCGGTATTCAGTTTGTACTACTTTGAGATATGCTGAGATATATTGAGTTGAATACACCTTATACGTTTGTGAACACCACAAACTTTTATAAAATCATAATGAATCATAGTACTGTTAAAAAATAACATTAGGTCCTTACATTTTATTATGAAATTGCCGATACTCAATACTGGCAACCTTAAAAAATCAAATATCTTGCAATTGGTTGGGTTAGGTTATTTTGAAATAAAGCCAGAAATAATATATTGTTTTAAAATTCGTATTTCATTTGTTTGCACATCATTTGTTTGAGCTTCAACATTGCTATAACAACAACTATGGACAAATTGAGAATTCGCGGTATTTGTGAATACGATTTGCACCGTGGCACCACTGCTGGTGCCGGCGTCGCTAACGAACGTGTGGCGCGTTTTGAAAAAACGAAGAATTGAGGGCGATAGTGGACGCAGATCCATCTCAAACCACTTCTCTCTGAAATTAGCAGCAGCCTTCGGTAAGTGACATAACGATACTTACACATTGGCACCTAATCGGAAAAGTAAAAAAAAACTTGAAAAGTTCGCACGACTTGTCTGAAGCAAACCAACAAACACGCGTCGCTTGCTGCGTTTCTTTGCTCAATCGTCACAATAGTAAGGAGGATTTTGAACCGTATCGTGACTTGTGATGAGAAATTGATCCTGTACGACAATCGGAAGCGATCATCACAATGGCTTAACTATGGGGAACGGGCACAAATATGCCCTAAGCGAAAACTGACCAAAAAGATTCTGGTTAGTGTTTGGTAGACCAATGATGGTGTTATCCACAACAGCTTCTTAAAATTAGGCCAGACGATTACTGCAAATTTGTATTGCCAACTATTGCAAACAATGATATAAAAGTCGCCCTTGAACAACCGAGACTGGTGATTTGCTCTAGCCCACAATAAGGAGGAGATGCGACTGGAACCTCTGCGTCACTCACCATACTCTTCAGATCTTGCACCAACCACTTTCCTTCCGCCTTCAAACAGTTCATTGAATGGCGGAAGTGTATCGATAACAACGGCACATATTTCGATTGATTATAAATAATTACATTTAAAAAAATGTTTCACTTTTTTGACACTGAACGGCAATTTTTGCAACCTTTATTTTGGTATCGGGGGGATATGTGGGATATGACCGCATTAAAACTTGGAGTATCGGTGGCCAGCCTCTGCGCTTAGAGAGGACTCCGGGATCTCCACTGGAACGCACCGGTGTCATTCACGCGCGGCGCCCAAAATGGGCCCATCTTCGGGAGAGCAGATGTGCTCTCTTGCACCTTCCGATGCTTATGGCAGCACGCGGCCACGCACACATCGCCGTCCTTCCCGAGGCTGCTGGCTGTGCGGATCGAGCTCCCACTCACACCGTCCACAACCCCGGAAGCCCCCTTTTAGTCGCCTCTTACGATCAGGCAGGGCATGGCTGCAACCCTTTTTGCGTTCCACTGCTGGGCACGGGTCTCTCCCCCTTATTGGGGAGGCCTGGAGCTTACTCCACCACGCTGCTCCAATGCGAGTTGGTGGAGTAGGCAGGGCATACCGTAGCTCAATTCTTAATCCCGAAGCTACAGGAACTAATATATCATTTTTCTATAAGCAAGAGCTTCAGTGTAGTGCATTAAATGAATTATTTTTAAATTATTTTGTACAACCCTAAATTGAGGTAGGAGCGCCACTCAGTTGTTTGCTCACGGCTCAAAAACCACAAATCAAGCGGAACTAACCCAGGATTAACGATTCCACGGTGTTCGACGCCAGTGTCCATCCCATGGCATTAATTTTCGTTTGAGAAAAGCTATTTGTAGGATATAATAATATATTATATGGATTTCTTAATACACCTCGGCTGATTGCAGTGTAGGGTTTTAGCCACTTCTTCTTTCTTCTAAATTCTTTAGCGGCGTTGTGCACTTTTTTTGGGTTGGGTAAAAAATGTTAAACTCGCGTCAGGACACGTGGCCTGATCGAAAATTCGTAAGATAGTAGAGGAGACGTGGAAGATCGACCTCATCGAGTTATCAGATCGGTGAAGGTCAATCTTCACCGGCTCTTAGACCAAGACGGAGGGGTGACAGCTGATGACGGTTCGACTGTCTATACTTGTAAAATTCGATTATATCAAGTATTTAAAATATGGACATTGAACAAAGTGCATCTATTAATGAAAAAAGTGACGAAGAAATAGTAAAAGAAAATGAGTGAGAACTTTATAAAAAATACTAGATGAAAACCTACTGAAAATACTAGATGAAAAATAATACCTACTAATAATAAAAGCAATTCATGCGAAATTATTCCCTAACCATTCCAAAGTATCAAAAGTGCACAACGAAGTTTTCACTTCTGCCGGCACTATCGGAGTGCATCCCGTTGTTTTTTTTGAGTTCACCATTTCGTGTCTTGTATGTTACTGATTATGAGTAACTCGTGTATTTAACTGTTTCAAAGTATTTTAGTTTGAGAGCAACGGGCGATTTACATACATTTTTAATTGTTTACTGTTTATTTTTTCGATATATTTTTCTTTCATCTCTTCTCACATCCGACGCTAGAATAGGTTGGTCGCCGTAGTTGACCTTTATTAAGAAATTATTTTTTGTAACGAAGTAATGCTTAAAATATTCTTACCAGCAGAGAAGGCTGTTTTCATTAATTTTAGGTACATCCGCCCTTGAAAGTGAGGATAAATTATAACGGGGCGGAATGGTGGGCATATTATTTATGGCAAAACATCTCAACATAGTATTTTCACCTAAAACATTTTAATTAACTTATCTCTACGATCCTACACTGTTCGAGTAAATATAGCCTCGTTAAATTTATCAAGGTGCTAATATTGGTATACGTTTTAAGTTGGGTCAATTTCACCGAAAGCTCGCAACATAAATTGTCTTCTGCGCTACCTGATACCTACAGTCAACGATATTGTTAGCATCTGATCTTTTTCGAAATTAAAATAGCTTAATCAGAAGACCTAACAATTATAGCCGCTCATTTTCAGTCAGTTTTTTTGTCATTATAAATCATCCTGACTTTGCTGTAAGATAATACTGATGTTCTAAAGAGGCAAACATTTTTGCCAATTTCGCTGATTTACCTGATTTAACACGTGAGATTTTGAAGTTAAAATACAGTATTTTCCTATTAATAAGGTTTACTGCACAATATGACTGATCATATCAATATTTTATTACTATTTTTTTGTATGAGAGTGGTAAAAAGTGATTAATGTATTGTATAGGTGATTTTCACAACAATATTTTTTTTCAATTCGTTTAGGTTTCAAAATGACCCTGAAATGTGTGTAATATGTAATATTCTAAATCTATCCTATTACAGCAAAAATTCACAAAACTGTCACCGTCTTCAAGTCTATTAAGCAAAACAAAGTAATGACAGTAAAAAAGTGGCTAATTACTGGATTCCTAACCTGGGGATAATTACCCCCGCGGGGGTAAAACTTGTGTTTTGGAGGGGTGACAATGAGCCGGTTGTTATCCTATCATAGCAGACAGAGCTTTAAAAATGTTGGTACCGTTTGCTACTACTTACAGGTAAAAGAGTGGTTTTTCAACTTTGGTGATACTAAATACTAAACCTAAACTAAACTAAAACTAAAAACGAAGGCCAGAAATCGTCTCAATGTGGAACACGATTTGAAATGCGCTTTAAGTAAGATAAAACTTAATATTACCAAACTTGTAAATGCGAAGCAGTTTCCAAACTTCGCACCAAAATTTATAAATTTACTTTACGTTTTCTAAGTTATAGAAAGTACCTAGCTTATAACTGTAATTAAATATCTATTTTTTTATGTGCCATTTAAGTTGTATAAAGCCTTCGTATTTGTATTAACACGTATTGTTTGACTTCAACGTTGGGTCGAGGGGTAAAATCAGTGACACTAGTTAAGTCATAAGGGTAACGGACCTAAAAAGGTTAAGAACCACTCTAATATATTAAATTATTTTTGAAATGATCAGTCATATTGTGCCAATAAAATGGCTATACTGTATTTCTCTGTACTGTAAATTTCATATAGGGTAAAACCGGGATACATGCCGCAGTGGGATAGATGCCTCATTTCCAATATATCGTACTTCCATAACTCGTGATTACGAATTATTATTTTAAATCGAAGCAGAAGGCACCCCACACCTTATTTCTTCACAGACTGACCTATTGAGATGATGTGTCTTGATTCTACGTACGTTCATTTTCGCAGCCAACGCGAGAAATGCGTCAAAGTATTAACAGTTGGTATTTGCCGGTGCATAACTGTAAATAGACATAAAGTCTGATATATTTTTTAATATCTTGATGCCTTTAGTCCTCTAAATGCCCATCTAGATTTAGTAGTAACTTTTTTGTTTTTAGATTATTTGAGAAATAAAGTGGCGTCTATCCGTATAAAAAAGGATAGTTGCCTTGATGTTTTGAGTATAGATGCCCTAAAGGCTTTTATCCCCTCATATATAGTTGACGACAGACATGCTACTAGCTGCTTCTAATAACAGCATAATTTTATTATGTTTTTTAGCCGCACAACTTAAGCTTTTGTTAAAACATTTAATATGGTATATAGTACTTTTATGAGCCGTTTGAAATATATGAAACACTGAAACACTTGTACACAATGTTTCGATTCATGTCCCCAGTAAATGCTTTTGGTGGCTTTAGTGGTAGTGGAACTTATCTGGAGATTATTTTACTAATGATATTAAAACAATTTCTTATAAGAGACAGTCCGAATTTTATAAAAATTATTTCAAACCACATATACAAAACGTCCGACCAGCTGATAGAATTGGCATGAAAAAGCGAATTTAATTCTCATAATTCTACCTATTAGCTGGGGAAAAAGCGCAGTTTCATAAGTAGAACGATCTTATCTCTCTCTCTCTCTCTCAGTTATCTTTCTTGGCTATTCGGTGTATAGGGCGTCTATCCTTCTTGGATTTTTCGGAGTGAGGCATCTATCCATATAGGTAGGCATCTATCCCAAAAATAAGGGTTCAGCAAAAAATTCAATATTGTAAAATCTGTCATTATTAGGTGAAAGAAAATAAGTAAAAATAAAGCATTAAAGACCAAACTATCAGACACTAACAGAAAATATTAATGAGAAATTAATATTTTTTAAATTATAGAGCAATTTCAAAAATTGGGGCATCTATCCCGGTTTTACCCTACGGCCTCTTATTGCCCAATTCTTGTATCTATTCTATATTTAAAATGAATGTTTGTCTGTATGTCCTGTATAGAATCGTAAACTATGCTTTTGATCCTGTAATATAATCTTATTATTATCTTAATATAATTATAGTGTGTGTTGCCAGTGATGACCTACGGCGCTGAGACGTGGTCTTCTACAGTTAGCCTTTTCCACAGGCTCAAGGTCGCTCAGCGAGCGATGGAGAGGGCTATGCTTGGTATTTCTCTATGCGACAGAATCCGTAACGACGAAATCCGTAGACGAACGAAGATTACCGACATAGCTCTCAAAATCTGCAAGCTGAAGTGGAAATGGGCAGGCCACATAGTTAGAAGGACGGGAAGAAAGGTCCTCGAATGGCGACCACGTCTCGGCAAAAGGAGCACAGACCGCCCTTCAACCAGGTGGACTGACGACCTGAAGAAGATAGCGGGAAACCGCTGGATTCAGAGGGCGCAGGACCGGACGGAGTGGCGAACATTAGGGGAGGCCTATGTCCAGCAGTAGACTTTAAAAGGCTGATGGGTGGATGGATGGATGGAATATAATCTATATATATGTATATATAAAAGCAGATCCCTATTTCCCTTGACCTCACGCGTCATAAGCTGGACCGATTTCGACAATTCTTTTTCGTTTTGTTTTTTATGATTTAAGCACCATATTCTTATTTTTTCATTTTATATTTTAATTCAATAATCGTTAAGACAGTACAACGTCTGTCGGGTCAGCTAGGATTATTATAGATTTATGAACTTTAAAATGTCTATAAAATCAAGATTTGGCTGTAACCCTTTTGGCGTCCCACTGCTGGGCACGGGTCTCTCCCAATTATTGGGGAGGCCTGGAGCTTACTTCACCACGCTGCTCCAATGCGGGTTGGTGGAGATACAAGTTAGTGGTCAACCCGCTGTCGGATGTTTTCAAACCGCCCATAAGGCCTCCGACAAGGTTTAACGACTGTTATCTATCGACAACAACCGGAACCGACGGCTTAACGTGCCCTCCGAAGCACGGAAACGCGCATGAAACTTTTTGCCACTAGCGGTCACCCATCTCACACCCGACCGCGCCCGTTTGGCTTAGTTGCATAGATCGCTTGCGTTCTACGCTAACCCATGCGCGCTTCAATAAAATCAAGATTTATTGAAGACATAAAAATATCCAATCCCTTTAGATACAATTTGACCATTGGAAATCAACTGAAATCGGTCAAAGTTAGTTTATGTAAGTTTTCTGAATAATTTAGCTAGGGCAATAAAAGTTAGGAAAACGAGTACGAGTGACTAATCAAATGGACGGCTCGCTCCGCGGTGCAGACATTGTTCAAATATTAAATCAAAAAAATGTTTATGATGAATCTGGTAAAAATACACATATTATCTTAATTTTACCAGCAAAGTGTTTTTAGGCACACATTAATTATATTCTGGTGGGCTTAGACCTTGTTATTCCCACAGGAGCTGGTAAATTTCCTGAAATATTTATTAAATAAAACACGCGGTCGCAAAAATATAGCGAATGCTTTAAATCTGAGGCGCGATTACTTAAACATTCACTTAGGACTTAGGTACACAATTCTTAAATTTTTTGGTCAAATAATATTGCTCTATGCGAATAGCGCATGTAATCTAAAATTATGAGTTATTGATCACTTTCGTTTCTTCTACGTGTATTTTTTTCATTTAACATAAAATTTCGAGACTACTAGAGATGTCTAATACCTAACATGATTATTTACTTCCGGCACTACTCACGTTGCATAATTGATGATGCTCAACTAGTTTCGGACCTGAACGAGGTCCTTCCTAGACGAGTCTCCGCGCGCACCTCCTAGCGACCGCCCGCGACGGCTCATGAGGAAGGACCTCGTTCAGGTCCGAAACTAGTTGAGCATCATCAATTATGCAACGTGAGTAGTGCCGGAAGTAAATAATCATGTTAAGTTACACTCACGATTCGTTATATAATAAAATGTCTAATACCTTTAAACGAGCAATTGTTGTATATATCTAAATATATTTTTTGAATCTCGGAAACGGCTCCAAAGATTTTGATGAAATTTAGTACCCTAGTTTTGGGGATGATAAATCGATCCAGCAAATTTTTATTGATAGAAGTTGTCGTTTTATTTAATGTTTATGCCGTTAAATATAAAATTACTCTTACTGACATCTATTGGAAAATATTAATAATATTGTAGCGTAAAAAGCCGTCACATGTCAACCGTCAATCTGCCCTTCAAACAAATGACAATGTCGATATGAAAGACCTCTATAAAAATTTCGTCAATGGAATTAAAGCTTTCTTGGTAACCATTCGGTTACGAAAACTGACTACGGAGCTAGAGACCCGGGTTCAAATCTCAAGTAGGCAAATAGCGTTTTTTATTTTTTGTGACAATTTTTTTTAATTGGGAGCTAGGTATTTCAAAAGGCTTTGTTAAGTATACTAAGTCAATGAATGTTTTGCTTAAAAATAAACCAAGAAAATCAATTGTTTTTATCCGAGCAACGCTCGGGCCTTCAGGTACTGTCTGTATAAGTGTTACATTGCTTTAGCGTTATCAAAATCACAAGCAAACAAATTTACAGTGCGATCTTTCGGTACGGTTCAACGTAAATGACGCAGAACTTAATAAAATAAAATAATACATCCTTAAAAATACATACGCGACGACCTGCGTGGCGCGATGGTCACCATGCCGGACTGTTAATCGAAAGGGTCCCGGGTTTGATTTCCGGTGAAACAGAAATTTGAATAATGAGTTTAAATACCTATTCTCAGCCTGGGTGTTTGTATATCTGTCTTTGTGTGTGTCCATGGTATCCATGATATATATGTATATATAACCTACTGTGGGGCTATGAGTGAATAGTTATTTATTTTACATGTCTTTTTTGTGTTTAATACATAATTTTTATTTATTTATAAATATTTATTTTTGTAATTACCATTTATGTACAGTTTTCTTTTTATCCTACTTGTATATAATTAGTATATTTTTATTATAACTATATTTTAAGTAACTATGTAAATATTATTTTAAATATATGTATATTAACAACAACTTTTGTAAGCATACATATTTAATTATTTTTTTATTTATTCATTTATTTCAGGCTAAAGCCCATAGAAACTAATAATAAACAGATAAAATTAAAATGTCTCAAACGAATACATAAAGGAAACAACATACAGTAATACAATACAATATAAATACATTTATTTCAAACGGCAAACCCACGGCAACCAGCCGCAAGCATCTTTACGTTCAGTTGCTAGCTCTACAATACGCTGCGGAAATAATTTGAATTATGGCTTATCTTTTCTAACTTATCTGTATCTTATCTTTTCTAAACCAATTGTAACGCTTCTTTAACAATTTTTAAAGACTTTAGGAACTATTGACAAAAAATAACAATCACACAAAGTGTATAATCTGTAAACGACTACAATAGTAAAGACTGTGTCGCTGTATGCAATGAAACGAATGCTATGTGTCAGTAACCGACCGTTAAAAAATTTAAAGGTGCATAAAATATTACCTTCATTAGCTGTCACCCCTACAAGGCCCGTTCGAAATACATATAGATTTTCACGGAGTATAATTTTATTTTGTAAGAAGTCTTATGTTGTGAAATTTGTAATTCATCAGCACCGGATCCAATCCGCTTGTTTTCGATAACGTTCTAAAATAGACAGATCCTAGGCCACGAAACGTTGCGCGTTGCTAAGTTTTGACAAGATACTACAAGATACGGGGCACAAGGGCGAACTTTAACCTTGTTAATTTCAGGATAAGGTTATCTTTGTTAACTCCTCCCCTTCCTTCAGAGTCTTGTGTAGCATAATGAAATTTGTAGTCGTTATTTTAATTAACTAACAATGAACTTGTTTTGCATTCTGAGTAGAATTTCTCTGTGGCGATTACTAACTTTACCTTTAACTACTGGGAAACGACGCAATTCTTTGAAATCTATTGCGCTAACCCTGAAACTATTCACGCTTAAAGCGCTAATTAAAATAACTAATAAAGTTACAGATATGAGTATTAAAGGTCACGTAATATGTTACAAATAACTGTATAGTTTGAAAAAAACCGGCTACCACCTGTGTTGAGGATGTAAAACAATAAAGGCGCTATTATAGGTTCTACAATGCGCTAAGTATTTAGTTCATAACTAGCTGTGCCCGCGGTTTCACCCGCGTTAGAAAGGATCATTAGCATGAAGTGAATATATTCCGCAAATTTCATGTGTCCTAATAATAGAACTAGAACAGAAAGAATAGAACTAATACTAGAACATACAGGCAGACCAACAAAATAAAAGTAGCCTGAGTTACTTCTTATTACATCAGCTACCTGCCAGTGAAAGTCCCGTCAAAATTGGTTTAGCCGTTTCAGAGATTACCCGGAAAAAACAGAGAGGCAGACATACAGACAAAATAAAAGTAGCCTTAGTTACTCCTTATTACATCAGCTACCTGCCTGTGAAAGTCTCGTCAAAATCGGTCCAGCCGTTTCAGAGATTAGCCGGAACAAACAGACAGACAGACAAAAATTGTAAAAATGTTGTTTTAGTATATTATTATGTACCCTATAAACATTCATATGCATGTAGTAAAAACGGTTATTTGAATATTACAAACAGACACTCCAATTTTATTTATTAGTGTAGATGTAGATTATTAATTATCGATTGTTTCGCTATATATCCTTTATCTACAAAATATTAAGATTTTTAGTTCTATTTAATTATCTCTAAACAAATTTTGGTAATGTGCCACTGTGTAATATCACTTTAAGCAAATGAATCATACTAGTGTAATAAACTACCATTTCACGGGACTGCATATTTAATCCACGTAGTTACCAATCACCGTCATGTTAGCAGCTACAGAAATACATATATGTATGTTGTGTAAAGTTTAATGTAGTATTAAAGCTTGGTATAAGTAGAAACACGGATGGATTGACAGCTGAGTTATAGGTGTAAATGAGCCCCTTGGGTGAAAAGATATTGGGAGGAAAGAAAATTTTGAATATCTGTAATATTCCTTCCTTATTAAAGTCATAATAAAAATTTCATTAAAACTTTAATTTTTTTTAAACCTAGTCGTCGTTTTAAATCAAAATTGACTTTATTACATATCAATGTAGGGAAAGTAGTATGACTTTGTCAAGTTATTTAAAAGTAATCAAAGATAGAGTTAGCTTAATTATTTCTTCACTCGCTTAATACGGCGTTTACAAAGGGGACCTGATGCCGGAGTATGAAGAACTCGTGACAAACGAGCAGCTGCATTTCTGAATTCGGCTAATGGATCGTTTCGTTAAGACACCAGACGACAACTAAACAAGGAATAATTCTTTGAATAACCTTGTTTCTTTGCTACGTTATTATAACAAAGTTATAATAATATTATCTTTCGTGGATACATCTGCGAACAAAGAATTGATTTGATTTCATCCTTCCCCCTTCTGCTGACGTATTGCTTCTTATAACTGTAATAAAGTTATTACTTTTTCTTAATATTAGGTACGTATGTGATTAAGCATAACTTGGAAAATAATGTATATCTAATTTATTAATCACAGAAATGTTAAGAGTATTCCGAAAGGTATGAAGTACTTTCAGCACAAGTAAAGGTCAGATCTATGACGGCACTGAAGTTAATTACATCAAAAGGGACTCTTGAAAGTGTGGTAAATTTTGCATCATCATTTTAAAAGAAATGCCCTTTCCTCGACTAACGCAATTTTCTCTAAAAAGGAAATCTGGTAACAAAATTTAGTCTGCCACAATAAAGCAATAATTTACTTAAAGACTCTTTATCCGGAAGATTGACTCTCTTCTCTTCAGTAAATTTTAGATTTCGCGTTTTTGTGTACATTTAATCATAAAGAATATTTTGTGTTGGTATTATACTTACGTGTGTATTATACCTCAATCTCTTTATATAAAAATATTTGATAAAATAGGAAACTGATGAAAATAACCCATAATTGCTACTACAAATTGTAATACAAGAAGTTTTTTAGTGTTTCTCTGCAACCGGATGAAGTTATTATGTTAGCAATTGCATCGCTTGTAAGGCGACTAAAATCTCGTTATATTCCTCAAAGTAGCTCCTACACAGGTCTGAGTTGGTTGTGGAAAATTTCTTTATGTGCACGAACGTCATCCAAGGCTCGACCCCTGAACTACGAAGATAGTTTCTACCGAAGTTGTATTATATGAATCCCTAAGCTCGTATTATATGACAGCATTATGAAGCGCTAGCTTCCCGCCTTGGACCATATTCTGGTCTCATATATTTTATAGTTCTGCCATTTCATCTATGTTACTCAGCATATCAAAGTTTTACTCTGCTTGGATATTATGATAGAAAGGGTATTTGGATATATCTGCCTCGTAAAAATTAGGAATAATGAAAATAATATTTTATATAGCTTCTTGCGTTTTCGAATATCATTACTTGTGAGTTGTAAGTACCTATTTAAACTATTTAAATTTGTTAAGAAAATAGCGACGGCTTATTCGTATTCGTAGCGCATACTACGAGTATGTAATTCCACTCTCAGGCAAAATAATATTTGTTTAATTATAGATAACTTATATTAAATTTATATTGTATACAAGTAAGAAGCTTTGTTATTTACTGCTAATAAAATGTTCACATACCGATATTTAAAATTATTCCTTATGACATACACAGAAAATTGAGATTAAATTACCTATATTGGTTCATGATTTAATGGTAAATAATAAGGAATTCCTTGGCCGGATTGAATGTCTTATTATCTCAATAAACGTTTAAAGGAAATTGATATTTCCCTTTTTTGACGTTTTATTTTAATAAAGACACACAACAAATTAGTCGTTATTAGTTTGCCAAATATATTAAAATTACAAAGAAAACAATAAATAGGTACGTTATTTTAGGTTGATGGTAGATGTCAATTAAATCCCACCAAAACATTCTGTAAAAAACTAGCCAAGTCTCGATGGAGCTGCTTGTTTATCTCTAAAAAGTAATGAAATCTAGAGAAAGTCGTGCCAAGTCTAAGGTTCCTTACTGCGATTTCTTTATTATTATAGTTAACGTTGTGTGACTTGGCCGTTGAACATTCTTTTTGTTTACACGTAATGTTATATCTGTTTTAACTACCTATGTTCATGTACATACCATGTATGTACCATATTAAGCGAGATAATAGCCCATACTGGTATTGGTAATTGGACGCTAGTGTCTCATTTTAGGCTGTTGTTGATTGTGCAACACATGCATTCAGCATTGAGAATGCTGACTTCTGCTCACTTCTTTTTGGAGCGTCAAATCGACCACCGATCTAACATAAAATAACACTTGTGTATCCTTCAACGGCCAAGTCACACAACATTAACTATAATAATAAAGAAATCGCAGTAAGGAACCTTAGACTTGGCACGACTTTCTCTAGATTTCATTACTTTTTAGAGATAAACAAGCAGCTCCATCGAGACTCGGCTAGTTTTTTACAGAATGTTTTGGTGGGATTTCACTTCTTTTTGTAGAAACGTGGGCATATTGATTTATTTTATTAGATTTTCTTATTTGACACAGTTTTTTTCTTTTTATTCGAAGTACTGCCTAACTGTAAATTAAACCTAGAAAACTAAGAGTACTAAATAAGTAACAATTAAATAAAGCATTCAATTAAAACTTCTTTCAAATCTAATACCTAATTAAGTAATAATCAGTAATACGTCACTAATCAGAATATTCCTAACATAGGTATTCAAATCTTAGAATTGTTATAATAGCAACCTGCTAATTAGGGGCATGCATTAATAAAAAAGGAGTAGGTATTGTAATTGAATATGTTTCATTTTGTAGAAACGACTGGAGAATAGTTTTTACATAATCTGAATTTTCTTTATATTTACTAAATTTTTATGCAACAGAAAACACGATGCCATAAAATTTTCTCGATAGAATTATTTTTCAAAATTAGGACAATATTTTCAATTTTTATCATTTTATGTCAAATCGAGTTTGAATGTAAGTATTTATCAATATTTTTTTACAACAAGCTAATATTATTATAAAGCTTTCTATGCAAACAGTTTTCTATGTTTTGTTTTAGTTTTTTAACGAAAAATGTTTTTCGATTTGGCGCTTACGACATAAATAAGATGATGCTATCTTTTCCTCGCGAGCGCTGAAGTAACGCATGCTATCACTCTCTTCTCTTCACCACTCCCATCCCACCATAATACGATAATACCACCCGTGACCACTGTCAACGATACTTACGCGTACTTACTTATGCCCGAATCGTCCGCGAAATACGAAAATTTAAAATTTTATTTCATTTTGTTTAGTTTTGAAAATATATTTTGTTTCTTAGTATGTAAGTAAGTATTAGGTATAAGTTATTATTTTTAGTAAGAATTAGGTAATTTTAAAGTTTAGAAAATGGGAAATAAAAGTAAAAATAAATTATCAAAACGGAAATATTTACAATTCAAACGACAGCAAATAGCTTAAATGAACGAAGAAAAAATGTAAGTAGAACTCTTGCACTTGTATATTTAGTTAGAAACAATACCCGATATATCGATTACATCGATAATCGATTTACAATAATTTTATTCGTAATATATTTTATTTTAGGCTAGCTGTCTATTTATGAGCAAAGAATATTTATGTTACTCGGTAGTCACACTTGGTCCTTATTTCATGATTTGGAAAGTAGCGTCTGTAGTCAAGTTTTTGAAGTCTTGTTTCACTCACGTTTGCAATACAACTCAGGTTCGATCCCCAGCGTAGCATATGTTTTTTATTATATAAATTTATGTTTTTTTTACTATTTTAAAATTACAAATAATTTTTACAATAAAAAAGCTTATAAAAAGACAGACTGAAAACATAAATATTTGAAATTCTTACGGCGGAAAAAAGTCTACATGAACAAAAGAAAAGTACGTAACCTAGGTACAAAGCTATGATTCATTATATACTTTAGGTGTTTAATTTTTTACACTGTAATCAATTTTGTTTCATAAATAAAAACCTACAATTACACTGCCCCTATCTATATCGACTGAGTCGATAGACTGACGACAACGAGAAATCCTTACGTAATGTGTAGCCATACTGATCCTTTATTTCACTTATAGTGAAATAGTGAGCGTAGCTCGTAATAAAATCTCGTGCATTACGTAGGAGTGTTCTGGGTTCGATTCCCACTTGTATAGTTTTTGTAAAATTAGTCCTCAACCACAAATATATTTTTTACAGTGAAAACGTTTTTCCGTTTCTTATTTTAAGTATCGATTTTTTTACTTTATTTATAATTTTACATTTGAGCTGCGGCTCACTGTACAATCGTAGAACAGTCGAAGCTGTACATTCGTATTTTTTGCAATGTTTAAGTACTGTAGGTCCACCAATCCACATTTGGCCAGCGTGGTGGACTATGGCCGAAATCCCTCTCAATTGTGGAGAAGGAGACCTATGCCCAGCAGTGGGACATAAAAAAAGGTTGAAAAAAAAAGTACTGTAGGTACTAAGTACTTATAATAAATATCAGCAAAGGTGACGAATTAATTTTTTTTTTTATTTATCTTTGTCTATCTATGTGTATATCTGTTTGCCTGTGCGCGCATCACGCAAAAGCTACTAAACCGATTTATTGAAGTCTTCATAATAAGCCGGGTCAACATTTAGGATTTTATTTATACCGGGAAAGTGTAAGGATAATAAAACAACTGCCACAAATCTGAAATCCTCATGGACGAAATCGCGGGCAGAAGTCAAGTCTCCGCGTTGCTGATAATAATATATTATACGTACATATTTGTTCAAAATAATTTTGTTACTAAATGACATTGTTGCAAGACAGTTATTTGAGCTTCTTCGTTGTATAAGAGCTTCTTCGTTGTTCCGCTAGGTGACGCTGGCTCGTAATTTAGAAATCAACTTATTTTTACTTAAAGTCACCGATAGATGGCGAATCCCCGCAAGGGCAGCAGTATCACCCCGCCGCAGGGTAGAGGTGTGGCTTGTGATTAGGTATTTCGCATTGATGCATGCCCTAAACCTTAGCAAACCTCACGAAATAATAAGCGAAATCAACAAAATGCAAATAATCCCTCCTAATCCATAGCAAACGTTTTCAAGCGCAGTAGAAGAATGTCGTAAACGAGTCGACTGTAACGCGGCCGCAAGCGCGTTTTAAAATACAGTCAGCGCCATCTAGCAACGGCGGGTATCATCGCCACTCTTAGTCCAATGCATTATATTTTGACCAAATGAGCGAAATTAATATTTTAGTGTAATTTGTTTATTAAATTTACCTATGTAATGTTCGAGTAGAATAAAGTTAATCGTTCGACTGTTTCTTCTTGTATACTTGTAAGTATAAGTATAAAAGCCAATCTTGTCTTATCCAGAGTTTTCCTTTAATTTTATTTATATGCATATTAAAAGCAGAAGGGGAGGCATTCGCTCAGCATTGGGACGCAATAGGCTAGATTAAATTTGATCTTAATAAAAAAAACTCAAAGAAAATAATACTGAACCTACTCAATCTATACAAACTATAAACATACCGTTAACTCTTTATCTTAATTATTAGACAAGTGTTAATATAATTAATATTAATAATTATGAACTTTCTACCAAAGGAATTACCTACTGTCCTGCCTCCTGGAGGACTCGAGGAGAGGGGGTTGAGGTTCGAAAAAACTTCGGGTCACATATTCTCGGAGTCGAAGAAAGGATGTGACTTCGAGCCCCATTTATTTGCGATTGCTTTAAAAAATTTCATACACTGGGTCTTATATACAAGTTTGACAATCCACCCTTCAAACAAATAACAATGTCGATAATTATGAAAGACCTCTATAAAAATTTCGTCAATGAAATTAAAGCTTTCTTGGTCGAATGGTTACGAAAGCCGAAAACGGAGCTAGAGACCCGGGTTCAAATCTCAAGTAGGCAAGTTGCGTTTTTATTTTTTGTGACATTTTTTTTAATTGGGAGCTAGGTATTTCAAAAGGATTTGTAAAGTAACACTAAGTCAATGAATGTTTTGCTTAAAAATAAACCAAGTAAATAAATTGTTTTATTCCGAGCAACGCTGGACGCCCCCAGGTACTATCTAACTAAATAAACAAAATTTTGCTTTCGCTTAACTTCGGAACTAAATGACCTACAGACTTGAAATTTTGGATTTTAAGTATGTATTTATAGCTTATTAGATGATGAAAATTTCAGCGCTCTGGTCTTATCCAGAGGTTCTCAAATAGGGGCCTGAAAATGCGGCGAAATGGTTCCAGTAAAGGATGGACTAAGAGTACTAAATATTCCTAGTTATCCTAGTTTTTATAGTTTTCCCTTTATGTGGCCATTAAACCCTAACTCTGTACCAAATTTCAGCTCACTGAGTTTATGGGAAGTACTAGTTCTATTTTGATTTTATGAGTGAGGTGAGTGTCGTAAATGCGAACGAAAATGCGAAACTTTGCTTTCCCTTAACAGCGGAACTAAATGACCTACAGACTTGAAATTTTGGATTTTAAGTATGTATTTATAGCTTACTAGATGATGAAAATTTCAGCGCTCTGGTCTTATCCAGAGGTTCTCAAATAGGGGCCTGAAAATGCGGCGAAATGGTTCCAGTAAAGGATGGACTAAGAGTACTAAATAATCCTAGTTATCCTAGTTTTTATAGTTTTCCCTTTATGTGGCCATTAAACCCTAACTCTGTACCAAATTTCAGCTCTCTGAGTTTATGGGAAGTACTAGTTCTATTTTGATTTTATGAGTGAGGTGAGTGTCGTAAATGCGAACGAAAATGCGAAACTTTGCTTTCCCTTAACAGCGGAACTAAATGACCTACAGACTTGAAATTGTGGATTTTAAGTATGTGATTATAGCTTACTGGATGATGAAAATTGCAGCGCTCTGGTCTTATCCAGAGGTTCTCAAATAGGGGCCTGAAAATGCGGCAAAATGGTTCCAGTAAAGGATGGACTAAGAGTACTAAATAATTCTAGTTATCCTAGTTTTTATAGTTTTCCCTTTATGTGGCCATTAAACCCTAACTCTGTACCAAATTTCAGCTCTCTGAGTTTATGGGAAGTACTAGTTCTATTTTGATGATCCATGAGTGAGTGAGTGTCGTAAATGCGAAACTTTGCTTTCGCTTAACTTCGGAACTAAATAACCTACAGACTTGAAATTTTGTATTTCAAGTATCTGATTATAGCTTACTGGATGATGAAAATTTCAGCGCTCTGGTCTTATCCAGAGGTTCTCAAAGAGGGGCCTGAAAATGCGGCGACATGGTTCCAGTAAAGGATGGTACGGTAGTGTTGCTTTGCGCTCGACTTGTCGGGGGCACTCCGTGCCCCCAGATGATTTTCAACAAAAAAAAATATTGGACTTAAAGCCTTGGTAGTAACTCTTAACTCTAGTTTGGAGTCGGTGCCATGTCCATTATGTTTACTAAGAGCACTGCGATGTGTGATGACGTTGATGATGATTATCGAGCGATTTTATCTGGGATCCTAACATTGGATTTTGACTTGGTGATTATGGGATCACCTCAGCAGTATAAGCTTTTGAAAAAAAAATATTTGAAAATAGGTCCACAATTGGCGGGAAATCGGTGAACATTTTATAAAAGTACATTATACAGACGAACGATGTACTTAGTGCAAATACTTTGATTGACTCATACATACTTGCATATGGACGGATGGTTATTCTATCTAAAAGTAAAAATAAATAAGTTATAAATTGGCATATGATACACTAGATCTTGTATTTTGTTTTCAGTATTTTGTTACTGAAGCCCGAGGACTTAAATGTCCATGAGGTAAAGGACAATGACAATATAACAAAGAAATAAAGATATATTTAATAACTTTAAGGTAAGAAATAAAGATATATGTATTTAATACCTTAAGAAATTATAACTTTTTATTCCTTTCTTATATGCAATTGGAATCTATTTTTAAGCAAAAAATGACAACCGCTTTCAAAAGGTAAAAAATAAAATATTTATTACCCATAATAATACTAATATGATATTTTCCTTGCTTTTTGTAATGACTCTAAAAATATTTTGAAGTCGGTACTCGCCCAGAATGAAAAGTACACCATTTTACTAAGGGTGGAGTAAGCTCCAGACCTCTTAAATAATGGGGAAAGACCCGTGCCCAGCAGTAGGAGGCAGGGACGCTAGGAATTGAGAATATTCAAAGTTATTTCAAATGTCAGGAAAACGAAATCCACGTTTTGATAATAATAATTTTTACTCATAATATTATCAATATAAAAGATGTTAAAATGTTTAAATCAAATAGGCTTTGCCAAACATCATCTCACAAAATATGTAATTAATTTCAAAAAGATAGGAGTCACTTTCTTGCAGTTTGAACCGTTCAGCCAGCAGAACCGGGAACCATCGCTCTCCGGAGGATGAACCCGTTTCTGGGGCACCGCGCCTAGAGGACATTCAACTGGAGTTCTCGGACTTCTTCCCAAACGATGAGGCAGGTTACCGAAGGGAATATAGTACGGTAAAAAATCTCACATAGGCCGGTATCTCTCCCAATGTATCGGGATCTTTTGAAGGTTTTCCCTCCGATAAAAAAAGGTACATACGAGTATGTAACTTAGCTACTCCTTTAGCATTCTCTCATAATTTTCAATAGAACAACTCAATCATGAAAGCGTAGGTGTATGCAGAACGCGTCGCCATTTACTTTTACGTTCACCTCACCGTTCTGATAACTCAGTCCATTCATGAATGTGTAACTAGTCCAAACAAATAAAATAATATTACGTTGAAGTAGACATGTATTCGTACTTTAACTAATAAATATAAGTACCTATAACTTTTTTATATCGCTTCATACTCATAGCCTCGTAAATACAATAGGATTTCCTGTATTCTGGATACGATGGACAGACACAAGGGCAGAAAAATTAACCCGAGCACATAATTTAAATTTCTGTCTCCCTGATAATCAAACCCGATACTCTTGATTGACATTGCAATTTGGGAATCGTTGGGCCATACGGGTTCGACTGAGACTACGGTTAGTTACCGACTTCCAAAAGGAGGAGGTAGTGTACTCTGCTATATGTATTTTTTATGAATGTTCACCGATTATTATTCCGCCGTTTGTAGACAGATTTTCAAAATTATTTTTTTGTTAGTATGCGTATACTCTCTAGATGGTCCTATTGTGACTAAGTCAGGATCTGATGATAGAAATCGAGAGTATCTAATTTTTTTTTCATTAATTTTCTTATATTTTCTGAAACATAATCGTCTGATGTTGCTAAGCTATTGATCGAAGGTACTGCGACGGTTAGGAGTTGAAATTCTTTCAATAAATGGTTTTTGTTCGAAATCTTTCATTCCCGAGGTGGTTCAACTATCACCAAGTCAAAGTCTGATGATGGAATTCCAGGGAAATCGAGGGGTTCAACTTTTATAACAGGGGACATTCAAATTTTATAGCACAACAATTGGTTTTCATATACTTACTAAAGCAATACAGACATTTGTGTATAATTAATTTATCATCATAATCATGTTGCAGAGCTGATAATTGAATGTGCAACTCCTTAACGGCAAAGCTAAGCTAAGAGCAAATACTTTCAATAATTTATACGTTCAGATGGACCGATAGTAGTATTATTTCAGGCTATTAGATGGCTATTAAATATAAATGATTATAACGTAAATCTCATTAACGTTTAGTAGTTAGGTGGAAAAATTTCCAATTATACTTATACATGATTTAGGCCCTTAGGCCTTTCGTTCTGAATGGGCACCGACTCCAAAATAGTTTTAACAGTCATTTATTAAGCAGCCGTCAGAATTTGTACCCATAAAACACAAATTTTGACGACTGCTTTCAATTGATAACAATCTTTGCTGACGTTTCAACGTGCCCTTCCAAGCACGGAAACTGCAACTAATAAATTGCTAAATTATTTAGCAATTATTAAGTCATTCTCACATCCAGACAGAAATTACACGTAAGCAATAATGTTTTGACGACTGCTTTCAATTGATAACAATCTTTGCTGACGTTTCAACGTGCCCTTCCAAGCACGGAAACTGCAACTAATAAATTGCTAAATTATTTAGCAATTATTAAGTCATTCTCACATCCAGACAGAAATTACACGTAAGCAATAATGTTTTAAAACACTTTACACACGTTGGGTGCAGTTGATAGTTAGGTAGATAGCTAGTCGTTTTTTGTAGAGCGCATAAAAACTTTGACTGTACTTTTTTCAATATAAAACCGTCCTCAAACCATTTAAAAAATCGTACCCCATTATATTATGAACAGAGGGCTCAATCTGATATTCGAGTGATTTCAAAATGGAAAATATAAAACAATTTACGTAGTTCCTGGTATTTTAAAAAACCTCCCAGTCTACCATCGCCGGTGACCGGTTTTTCTGAAAGCGGCTTTGTATTATGGAACTTTAGCAAAATTTAAAAAGTGTGGGTGGACTGCGTACAATAGGTGTGTACTATCGATATTTTCGTTAGTATTATGTATTTATCAAAATATCACGTGGAGGAGGGATTGACAAAACCGGGCCACCTTCTTTTCGTATTTTCGCAACAGTGTCTGTTCCTAATTTGTAAAAGTAGTATTTTGTAAAATTATTTGTACTTTTCAAACTATTTTGGTATCGGTGCCAGTTTAGCACGAAGGGTACGCCATTTTACCAAAGGCACGATTCCAAAATAGTTTTAAAATTCATTAGGTACTGTTTTAAAGTTTAAAAAATATAATACATTTCGCAGCCATTTGTTTAAATCAGCCACTCAATTGAAAGGCTACCACGTTAATTAAACGGCGGCATTCAATTAAAGCATAGGTAGATAGTTGATTAAACGATCAGCTAGTAGGCTTACTGTAAGCTAGTCCTTTGAAAATGGCTATTTATTTATTTAATTGTTTATTACACCTCATAAAATAAGGGTATAAAAGGCGGGCTTAATGCTACAAGTATACGCTACGTAAAAGCAGGTAGGTGATTTTTAAGTGTGATTATTGATAAAAGAAATTTAGGCAACATGAATGTAAAAATTAAAAAGTCTAAAAATTCGATTATTGTGATACGTGATCATTCATAACTATATTTAAGTCAAAATAGTAATGAAACACCTAGCAGAAATATCATAAATATTTATATACATATTTTTAAGTACCTTTAAATTTGTTATGTATATGATGCGATTATAATTCCGTTATACTCGCAGAAGTTAAAACTCGTTAAAAGTTAAGAAAAGGCTCAGTTCTCTAATTAGGTATATGTATCATATGTACCTCCACATAATATTCACTAACTTTGAGTCACGTATTTTATGTCTTTTACAATTAGGCCGCGCTTTTCTAAACTTCCAGAACTTTCACAATTTTCGAAATAAGGGATGGGGAATAGCAAGTCTTTTTGATTTATTGGAGTTACATGACGAGGATCCCTTATTAATATTTAAAAGTACCAACCTTAAAATAGCTTTCTAAGACTAAATGTTTCTTAAATTTTTTGCAAGCAATAATAATAACATTTTAAGAGCTGAAAAGAGAGATTCTCGTCATAATTGTGAGTTCCGTGTAAGAATCATACACTACACACATCACAAATTTATGTTGAGAATTTATCATAAAAGTATATATTTATATTTATGTATACCGCAAATTTAGCCGTGTCCAAAAGAATTGAAAATATATTCTGATTTCGCAGAATTCATGAGTTTTATTTATTTAGCGCGATATTCAATTTTACCCCTTACTTTGCCATTTTACTGTCTCATTAATTGATAATCAACGTTTGCATAGATAACAATGAATAATCAACGTATATTTTAATATAAAAATGATAGCAATTTCTATTAAGACATATTATGCACCAAGCTTAGAATAAATACGTATAGAATATAGAATGAGTGTCTTTATACAAGCGCGCTGTCAAAATTGAGGCACTAAATAGATTCCTACAGCTGTCGCATCTGACAAACAATATATTTTTATTTTGACCATATTTACTATAAAATAACTAAAACATATTGACAAAACTGTGAAAAGTTATTTTATAAGACTTGTTTTGTTTTTAAAAAGTGTTGTGATAAAATTAAACCTTAAGGGGCCGTATACGAAATTTTGCCAATTTTGCTTTTTTACCCGATTTAACACATGAGATTTTGCAGATAAATTACAGTACTTTTACAAGTATCATTACACAATATAACTTTTCAGTAACTCAGGCTACTTTTGTTTTGTCTGTCTGTCTATCTTGTCTATCTGTCTGTCTATTTGTTCCGGTAATCTCTGAAACGATTGGACCGATTTTGACGGGACTTTCACAGGCAGGTAGCTGATGTAATAAGGAAGTACCTGGACGCCCGAGCGTTGCTTGGATAAAAACAATTGATTTTCTTGGTTTATTTTTAAGCAAAACATTAACAAAGCCTTCTGAAATACCTAGCTCCCAATTTTAAAAAATTGTCACAAAAAATAAAAAAACGCAGCTTGCCTACTTGAGGTTTGAACCCGGGTCTCTAGCTTCGTTGTCAGCTTTCGTAACAATTCGACCAATAAAGCTTTAATTCCATTGACAAAATTTTTATAGAGGTTTTTCATATCGACATTGTCATTTGTTTGAAGGGCGGATTGACGGTCGACATTTGACGGCTTTCTACGCCACAATATTATTAATATTCTCCAATAGATGTCAGTAAGAGCTAGTTTATATTTACCGGCATAAACATTAAATAAAACGACAATTTCTATCAATAAAAATTTGCTGGATCGATTTATCATCCCCGAAACCAGGGTACTAAATTTCATCAAAATCTTTGTAGCCGTTTCAGAGATTCAAAAAAATATATTTAGATATATACAAGAATTGCTCGTTTAAAGGTATTAGATAACTTAGGCTACTTTTATTTTATGATCATTCTATCCGCTATCCTTATACGCTTCTCCCACCAATGAATCAATATCACAAAGGCTGCCTGTTGCGCGGGCACAGAACGCGGGCTATTGCTGACGACTGTGTCTCTGTCTGGCTGTTGAAAATTGGTTTGTGATACTTATATGATACTTTTGTGTTTATAGCGATCCGTTCTTCTTATCTTAATTTATAAATTATATTTTATTACATTTTAACTGATTTCCTTTTATTAATTACCAGAGGGTTATAGTAGCTTATTTTATGAGAGCTAAGAATGAAGCGAAACTGGGGCTGGTATTGTACTCGTTATGTTAGAACGAGACTGCGGGGCGGTGCAGCATGGCGGTTACGTACCTACAGAATATTATTGGTAATAGATCGAGGACTTTATACGTAATGCTGTAGATAATTTTAAATAAAATAATGAACAAATTTGTGGAGTATATTCACTTCATGCTAATGATCCTTTCTAACGCGGGTGAAACCGCAGGGCACAGCTATTACTAATAAAAATGATCTGCGTAGGCAAATATAATAAAAAATAAAAGCATGGGTTTCGATTAGGACTTATGAAATCTGCGGAATATATTCACTTCATGCTAATGATCCTTTCTAACGCGGGTGAAACCGCGGGGCACAGCTAGTTATTTATATAAGTCCTACGTCATTAAAGGAATCAGCGGATTTTTTTTATTCCAACAGCATTCAGTAGTCTGCAAAAATCGGGCTATCTAAATACTTAAGTTTATTCCCCTTATTAAAAATACGTAGGCTTATGTAAGGACTTTACGTCAATTTGTTGCTCATAATCTTGCAAATATCAGAAAAGATATCAACTTAATTGTGATAAAATATGACAATAACTATTGGTATGTAATTTTTTTAATTACATAATAATATACAGAATTTTGAATAAACTAATAAAAAAATGTAGCCATCAAATTAAAGTATTCACACAGAGATTACGAAATGCAAATCAAGAATTTAGCCCAAAGGGGTATGTAAAATTCTCAAAAAACACACTCACTCCTTAAGTCGTCGTTTTCTTATTTTTCAAAAAGCAATGTTACTGTGTAATAAATTAAGTTTTTAACAAAAAAAATAGAATCGACTTCAAACGGTAAAAATAGGATAAACACAGTTTTAGTTCGCGCTAACTTGAAAGCAAGATCGTAAATATATCTATCTGAGACAAACACCCTATAATAATTTGGCCACTCTTTCGCGTTAGTGCCTTTATTGTCATATTTACAATGCTTTAAAGGTCAAAGGGTGAGGGAAAGCAAATGTATCTACATAATAAACCCAATACATGTAGGTGAAATTGGAAATTCCTACGATATTCCGTATTCTTGAGGGCCAATAGCAATATTTCGTTGTAAGGAACATTATGTATTATGTAATAACTCGTGTTATTGAAATCTCAATATTTGATTTGTGTTTTTCCCTCATTGAACTGGAAAATTTGTCTGAAATTGAATGCAGATAGCATATACCGTATAATGTAGAAGCATTTAGAAAAATTGTACTTATGCCTGTATATTCCTAAAAAACTATATAGTACCTAATACAGGGTGACTTGGTATTAAAGCATAATCTTGAAAGGGGTTATAGTAAAGGCCATTTTCAAAATTTTTACATATGAATACTCATATGAAAAATTAACCATTACTGGAAAATATTTAAGTTTAAAAAAAAATAGAACCGACTTCAAACGGTAAAAAATAAAATGGTTCAGTACCTACTTCTTTTATGGTAATGACTCTTAAAACTATTTTTGGAGTCGGGCCCTTACTAAAATGTCGTACTAATCGTTCTTAATGGGCACCGACAGTACAGACAGTGGGACAGTACCTACTTCTTCTTGCTTATGGTAATGACTCTTAAATTATATTGGAGTCGGTGCCCATTCAGAACGAAAGGTACACTATATTTACTAAGACAGGACATTTTACTAAGGGCCCGACTCCAAAAATAGTTTTAAGAGTCATTACCATAAGCAAGAAGAAGTAGGTACTGAACCATTTTATTTTTTACCGTTTGAAGTCGGTTCTATTTTTTTGTTAAAAACTTAATTAATTTCACTCTTTTTAGTAATTTTAATAATTCTGTACATACATGTATAAGCATAATTGGAAAAAAATCACTCGTCTAAACGTTAAAGAGATTTACCTTTTATAATCATGTTTATCTAATAGCCATCTTATAGCCTGAAAGAATACTACTGTCAGTCATGTTACCCTCGATATCTCTGGGATTCCATCATCAGGTTTTGACTTGGTGACAGTTGGACCACCTCGGGAGCATAAGTTTTTGAACAAAAAAACATTTATTGAAAGAATTTTCTCTCCACTCCTACTCCTAACCAATGTAGTACCTTCCATCATCAGCTCAGCAACATGATATGATGATATTTATACACAAATTTCTGTTTGGCTTTAGTAAAAATATGAAAATCAATTGTTGTGCTATAAAATTTGTATGTTCCCTTCGTTTTCTCTGGGATCCCATCATCAGACTTTGACTTGGTGACAGCTGGACCACCTCAGGAATGTAAGAACAAAAACCCATTTATTGAAAGAATTTGCTCTCAACTCCTAACCATCGCAGTACCTTCCATCATCAGCTCAGTAACATGAGATGATGATTACAATGCACACATATCTCTTATGCTTCAGAAAGTATAAGAAAATCAATGTGTATGCCTATAAAATTTGAGAGTTCCCCTCGATTTCCCTGATGATCCCATCATCAGATCCTTATTTGGTCACAATGGGACCACCTCGGGAGTATAAGCATCCACAAACGGCGGAGTAATCGGTGACCATATATAAAAAAATACATTACCTCCTCCTTTTGGAAGTCGGTAAACAATAGTGCTTTTATTGAAAAAATCCTAGGTGGTAACATAAAATCTAAAAAAAACAAAGAAAATACTCAAGAGACTAATGATTTTTCTTTATTGTCTCATCTTAAAGGTCTCATTACATATCTAAATTATTTAATGAACCATAATGGCGTTATTTTAGACACAATGAGACTCCTAAATTAAATAAATAGTTTTACAAAAAAAATTGCTCCAGTATCTCAAAATTTCACTGCAGCAATGACATTTGTTGTGCATATTATTAAAAAATATTATGTTTAATCTTTCAAATGAGGTATACAACTTTAACGCAGCTGACTTAATGTCAAATATACTAGGCAAACAATACAGCAGGTAGAAAAATAAAAAAAGTTGTAAGTTCACTTTTACACTGTAAAACACCGAGATAGTTGATCAAGTTGAAAATGAAAATATTATTATTTTTGTATTATAACTTATTATCAAAATGAATATCTTGGTTTCAAACCTCCTCCTTTTCCTAAATTATGTTTTGACAATTCATGAGTTTAAGTTTAATTTTATTTGGTCAGCTGCTACAATTTTTTTAACTCTTCCACATTTGCAACGGGCTGGTTTTCTTGGTATTTACTTTAAGGAAGTTCTTTAATGCCAATCAACATGAATCTGTCTAGATTATTGTTCAGTGAAAATATCAGCTTCAGAGCGGGCGTAGGTCAGCCGTCACCCAAAATACGCATATTCTCTTTGCTCAACCGTTTTCCTTTAACCTTCATTGGACCGGGCAAATGTCAACATAGATCGCGTGTGTGGGAATTCGTCTGATGTGATATGGCCTATACAAATACAACTGACGGCACATTCATGTTTATAAAATACAATTTTGAGAGACATCGACGTTCAACGTAAGCAGTTAATCCAATCAAGCAATACATAAATAAAGACTTCTTCGGATTAATAAGATTTAATAATGTACCAAGCGGCAAATGATAACGATGTTTTTTTACATGCATCATAGAACGAAAGAGATTTAAACTAATAAATAAAACAGGTGCGGTCGGTTGTAACACGGCTAACCGCTAGTAGCAAATTTCATTTGCGTGTTCATGCTTCGGTTGATATGTTGAGCCGTTTGTTAGAAACTGTCTAATATTATTAATTAAATATTTGGTTTATTATTAGGTATTAAAGTATTGCATTGATCAAAGTTAAAACTTATTGTAAACAAATATGTCCGACGTTATGTAGTAGAACTTCCGGTAAAAATAGGCTTGTAATGACACATTTGACACTCGGTTTTATGGAAGTCGAGTCTAGTAGATACCTTGAGGGTAACAGTTTGTAAATCTAAAAGAGAAATAAATCCTTGAAATAGTTAAAAGGTGTATTATTCCTAACAACAGTTTGTGAATCTAAAAGAGAAATAAATCCCTGAAATAGTGAAAAGTCGTATTATTGCTAACAGATCAGCAGCGGGATAGTATCGAGGATTTTTTTTTCTCGATATCAGAACTCGGCGCCCAGTGAATTTTAAGTGATATAATGGGAAACAATCAATTATCCAAATCTTGGTGTCGTCCAATAGTGACGCAATAGACGAAAAGGGTCCGAAAGCGGTGCAGCGCGTCGAGGCGAGAATGGCCCAGCATGTCGAGCAAGAGCGGTATAGCTCGCGCACGCAAATGCGTCGAGGCAGACGAACGAATTGCAGCGCACCTCAGTGCAGATTTACGGGCTGACAGTCTTGTGCTTAATCGGACGTCTGCGAGTTCGCTCTGTATTAGTACGTTTGGGATAATGTACTAGTACGTCTTATTAGTACATTTAGTACTAATAGTACAGTTATCCTTATCAAACAGCGACCAGCGTAATAACCGGTCGAACCCAATTTGATTTTCTTTCAAGCTTTAACAGACCCAGAACTATCATTCTAAGTATTGAAATGAGTAGGTATGATTACCTAATTACTAATAATTAAAATTGTAGATAATATTAAGTTCTAGTTAGATACGGTATAATGAGTTAGAATGGCGTATTCGAAAATTAAATCTATTTAGGTACATAATTTTATATTTATAAACCAACAATCCTCATTTAAATATAATCATGCCAGAAACAACGAACTGTCGATATATTATTAAAATACAACTTATATGGATTACAGATTTACAAACAATTTATTCACGCGCAGCAAAGTTGACTGTGACATAACAACATCAACAATCATTCATTGTACCTACCGCGTATGAGTACCGGCGCGGTGTAATTATATCAAAATGTAATTCTTGTAGCTTAAGCATTTGTTCGGTTCGGGATTTCTTAAGCGGACAGTCGGACATTTGCGCTACATGCATGTTAAAGTGAGATGCGCTTAGTGTACGACTGTCCGAAATGTCCGATTAGGAATTTCTATTTGCTAACGTTACTTGTAGTACAGTGCTGCGTAACATCACCTAATAGTACATCGTACGCGTACTACACAAGACTAGCTGAAGAGCAAGTACCGTATTTTTCTGAAGCGAAGTTATTAGATACATTGAAAGACTTAATTAGTTCAATTAGATCTGATGGCCATATTGATCGTTTTTCTGCTTTAATTGTTATAAGTGTAGTGAAGAAGGCCTTCCGCATTTCAAGTGCAAACTTCCAACAAAGAAATGCGATAGGTATGTACTTGTCATAAAATAGGTATTCAAAATTGACGAGTACCCTCAATATTTTTTTATGATGCAAATTCTTTATATAACCTTTCTCCCTATTTATTTATTTTTTTCGTAAAGATTAGTTATAAATATTTTCTTATTCCGCCCCTGTTATGCGGGGATAGTAGCAGTTAAAACTTGTTTGCCTGTAAGGCCGGTTTACGGACGGTAGTTTTACGTGATAACGTTAAGTATAAAGAAACATTGAAGAAAGATTGCATACTTTTATGAATTGAATTGAATATTATCACAAAATTATTATTTAGTATAACATTTACAAAGAAGAGTTAAATTTACATTTTATATTTTTCGGTAAAAGACGTTATCTCGTCAATATAGACAGCATGAAAATAATTTCAGGCGTAGTTTTACTATATGCATATGTATAAGAATCAATGCACGTTTATTTTGGTTATAATGAGACAACCTTACTCTACTCGTTTTAGCGGCATAATATTTGAAGGAACTAGTATCACTAAGAGACCTAATCGACAATTTGAAATCAGGTATCCAAAGCATTGTACAGATGCATAGTGATCATAAGCAGTTGATAATTAAAAGCGCTATAACCCAGGTCCATACAAATACGTCAAAATTGGTATTGCTTTTCTAAGTCGCAATCCTGTAAATGTTCGTCTTATTGACTCCACCTGGATTTCTACAGTACAACACAGCGATTTAGAACTACAAAGAATTATAAGTTTATTACATTATAAAAATAATTTTGTAGTTAAACGAGGGCCTTTGTATAGGAAAACTGTGTGGAGATTGCTTGGTTATAGAAAGGGGAATTTGTTGGCAAACATTGGAATCCAATCATGATGATACATTATAAAAAATAATTTTGTAGTTAAACGAGGGCTTTTGTATAGGAAAACTGTATGGAGATTGCTTGGTTATAGAAAGGGGAACTTGTTGGCAAACATTGGAAGCCAATCATGATGATACATTATAAAAAAATAATTTTGTAGTTAAACGAGGGCTTTTGTATAGGAAAACTGTATGGAGATTGCTTGGTTATACAATGGGGATTAAGTAATACAGTAAATAAATCAATTGGTAAATCACCAGCCGAAGCTTATTCGGAACTAGAGACCGCCCGCGATTTCGTCCGCGTGGACGTTAGTTTTCCTTATTACCCCAGCTACCCACCAGTGAGCCAGAATAGACCGACACACACATAAAATGAAAAAAAAATGCTATTTTAGTATAATGTACCGCATATACATTCATATGCAAGTTGTAAAAAGCGGTTATTCTAATGTTACAATCAGGCACTCCAATTTTATTTATTTGTATAAGATTAAGACCATTAGTTGCTGTTGCTGTAGGATGATTCAGATACTAATGATACATAAACACAAAAAATTTACCTTGTCTCGCCAAATGTCTCGGCAAATTGAAACAAATCAGATTCATCATAAGAAAATTTAATAGGAGTAGGAAAGTCTTAAAATTCAATTTTGGCGACTTACACGTATAAGGGTAGAAAGAGATTCCTTCAACTGGAAAGAGCAAAAATTAGTTTCTAAAATTCTTGATCCATATTATTATCTCATTAGTAAAATACTAGAAAATAATAGATCTCGCAAGGGTAGACCCTTCAGTGGCATATTTACAGTTGATAATAAAATTAATCCTTGCTGGTTTACAATCGCAGCTGTGAATCAGATTTTGACAGTTCAAGCTGTGAAGGTCAATCTAGTTGTCTAGATGTCTTATTTTGCTAGACAACTAGCTGAATTGAATTTTATTATGAAAAAAATGTAATTAAGTAACTCTTGATTAGACCAAAAATTAAATAAATAAAATTAAATGCATTATTTCATCTGTGAAGGTACATGTCAATTTGAGACATGTCATCAAAAGTTATTGTTTTTATTAATAACAATAATAATATAAAAAAATACAATAATAATAATAATTTACATATAGTGATAATAATTGCAATATTATAATATAAATTTATAATCTAATTAGCTAACCTTTTAAGGTGTCTATTATGACAGTATTTTATGAATTCATTTGTCGAATAAAAGCAGTTTTCATTTAGCAATTTAAAAATAAAACTTTTGAACCGATTAAATGTCATGATTTTCAACTGAGATGGTATCAAAGTTTTATGCACATCATATAGATACTTCTTGAATAACATGACGTAGAAGAAAATGGTCTGTCCAATTGTCCTTGATGTCGTGTTATGAATGAAATCAAAATGAAAGGGATAGGGACTGAGATAATTAAGTATATTATTTTCCTGTTGAGAAGACATAAAGGGGCTTTTATGAATTTACCTCATGAGAACAAGAGTTCTCTTTGGGTTGAGTGTTGAAGACAAGAGGGGCTTCAGCATTCTCAAGTTTCTTGTACTTGATAAAAGTATAGAGGTCTTGAAGAAGAGGCTTCAATATTCTTAGAAAAGGGGCTTTTATGTTTTTACCTTGTGTGAACATGAGTTCTCATTGGGTTGAGTGTTGAAGACAAGAGGGGCTTCAATATTCTTAAGGAAGGGGCTTTTATGTTTTTACCTAGTGGGAGCAAGAGTTCTCATTGGGTTGAGTGTTGAAGACAAGAGGGGCTTCAGCATTCTCAAGTTTCTTGTACTTGATAAAAGCATAGAGGTCTTGAAGAAGAGGCTTCAATATTCTTAGGAAAGGGGCTTTTATATTTTTACCTTGTGTGAACATGAGTTCTCATTGGGTTGAGTGTTGAAGACAAGAGGGGCTTCAATATTCTTAAGGAAGGGGCTTTTATGTTTTTACCTTGTGTGAACATGAGTTCTCATTGGGTTGAGTGTTGAAGACAAGAGGGGCTTCAGCATTCTCAAGTTTCTTGTACTTGATAAAAGCATAGAGGTCTTGAAGAAGAAGCTTCAATATTCTTAGAAAAGGGGCTTTTATGTTTTTACCTTGTGTGAACATGAGTTCTCATTGGGTTGAGTGTTGAAGACAAGAGGGGCTTCAATATTCTTAAGGAAGGGGCTTTTATGTTTTTACCTTGTGTGAACATGAGTTCTCATTGGGTTGAGTGTTGAAGACAAGAGGGGCTTCAGCATTCTCAAGTTTCTTGTACTTGATAAAAACATAGAGGTCTTGAAGAAGAGGCTTCAATATTCCAAAGTTTTTTGTATCTGATAAGAACATGTAGGGGTCTTATTGGGGTGAATATTGAAAACATGTAGAGGGGCTTCAATATTCCAAAGTTATTTGTACCTGATCAGAACATGTAGGGGTCTTATTGGGGTGAATATTGAAAACATGTAGGGGCTTCAATATTCCAAAGTTATTTGTACCTGATCTGAGCATGAAGGAGTCTTATTGGGGTGAATATTGAAAACATGTAGGGGCTTCAATATTCCAAAGTTATTTGTACCTGATCAGAACATGAAGGAGTCTTATTGGGGTGAATATTGAAAACATGTAGGGGCTTCAATATTCCAAAGTTATTTGTACCTGATCAGAACATGAAGGAGTCTTATTGGGGTGAATATTGAAAACATGTAGGGGCTTCAATATTCCAAAGTTTTTGTACCTGATCAGAACATGAAGGAGTCTTATTGGGGTGAATATTGAAAACATGTAGGGGCTTCAATATTCCAAAGTTTTTGTACCTGATCAGAACATGAAGGAGTCTTATTGGGGTGAATATAAAAGACATGAAGGAACTTCAATATTCTCGTTAATTTTTTTGCAATATTACTAAAGAATACACGGGATCCAAAATATATAACGGTCACCGGAATTCCTCAAAATTAAAACGGGCAACGAATTTAAAAAAGGACTTAAAACGTATGTACTGAAAAAGGCGTATTACTCAGTCATTGATGTCATAAACGATAAAACGGCATAAAGGAATTCCATAAAAACCTGGGAGGTTTTTTTTCCGCCGGCTTTTTTTCCTCTCAGTGTACAAACACCCTATGATATGGGTACCCAAAGCTGACGATCGGAACCGATCCGAAATATAAATAAATAAATATTTAAATTTAATTTATAAAAGGCGCAATATGGGACAAATTAAAATAATAAATAGTTTTTTTTCTTTTATATTTTTTCATCACTATATTTGCATACCTCATGAAGGTAAATATGGCGAACTAAATATATATAAACAACTACCTATTTAAATACCCATATTTGTGCAAATAAATGTCTTTGTCTTTACATTTATGCATAACTAAAAATAACAACAATTTTATTAATCCAGAATTTATTGTTTTTTTTAAGCACAGTGTAAAAGTAATGTTAGATTCTCTTTACGATAACTTGTAATAGGTATTAGTAGTAAGATGTAAATTAATAACTTTGATTTATGAAATGATTTACACTGTTTATTTTTACTATATTCAGCGGTTTCACGAGACGTGAAAATGTCAGGAAAGGCCGACTGTTAGAAACTGTCTAATATTATTAATTAAATATTTGGTTTATTATTAGGTATTAAAGTATTGCATTGATCAAAGTTAAAACTTATTGTAAACAAATATGTCCGACGTTATGTAGTAGAACTTCCGGTAAAAATAGGCTTGTAATGACACATTTGACACTCGGTTTTATGGAAGTCGAGTCTAGTAGATACCTTGAGGGTAACAGTTTGTAAATCTAAAAGAGAAATAAATCCTTGAAATAGTTAAAAGGTGTATTATTCCTAACAACAGTTTGTGAATCTAAAAGAGAAATAAATCCCTGAAATAGTGAAAAGTCGTATTATTGCTAACACGTTGGTCTGAGTTGTTCGGTAAAAACCCAATCAGACCGATCAGATCAGATCATGACCAGATCAGATTTACAATTACAGGTTCACAATGCTTTTGAAATGTTTAATGACTGCTATCTATCGTTAGATGTAGAAAGACTTGTGAGTTGTTTGAAAACTTCCAACAGTTGGTTAAACACTTGGAGATGCTGATCTCCAAAATTGGTGCAGCATGGTGAAGTAAGCTCAATGATGGACCTACGTCCAGCAGTGGCACAAAAAATAAGAATGACACCCAGCAAACCACGCCCACTACTCAATCAGTCACCAGGGAATGTTTAAGTAAAGGTAAAATTAAATATTATTTTATAAATGCCAAAGATTCTGAACGGTTCTTAATGTTATTCAATATACAATCCACTTCTATTGTGGACTACCTTTAAAGGTAAATTAGGCACTTTTATTAATAAAAATTGTAACAGTAAGTTCACCATCTCCAAATAAAGTGTTGATTAGTTACGTCCCAAGTAAAGTTAATTGGCAAGTAAAACCTACGGGTCAGTTTATCATATGATTAGTGCTCCTCGAACATCGTGAAATTGAAATTTAAGTTACGGGTAACTTTAACGGACAATTAGCGTACTTGTCACTTTACTTGAAGGTGGTGAAAGAGGCCCTAATTCTAATTATACATGTAATTGTCTAATAACTTATGTATAAAGGTATCCAAATTATCAGCATTAATTAAAGTTTTCAAAGTTGCTTCTGGATATTTACGGCCGTAAAGTTGTAATTTTTAAAGCTTTTTCCTCTATTAAACTTATAATTGCTCATTCTTTTTAATTCGCCTTAACGGGAACTTTTTGACAGTACAACAGTTACTTTGTTATTAGAAATGTTATTTTTGAATGTTAGTATGAAAGTAAGACATCTTTTGAATGAAATATGTTTATAAATAATGAGAAAATCAATAAAGAGAGATATTAAAATATTTGCAAGTATATTTTTGTATCGTTTTAAAAATATTAATTATTTTTATTATTGTCTGGTATAAGAGGAATAATTTAAAAATACAGAAACCTATGTGGGTAATGACGATGAAAACGATACGGCCATATCGATAAGGTATACAAACGTCTAGGAACGACCGGCCAAGCTGCTGACGCACTTATTATTCGTTTATTCAGCAAGATATCTTCATTATGTATGTACATAATTATTACACTGACCAGGGCCTACCAGTTTGGGAAATGATATACTAATGAATGTTTTTTCAATGTATAAATACTGTTTATTTTTCATTAATAAACAATAACAGTTATTTTGTTATACTTTATAACATTTATGGTGTCACGATGAATTATAAACTAGACCTGGATTCAGAATATGAAATAGATAAATTTAATGATGATAATTTATAATAATTGTGCCTACGAAAGACTTAATTTTTTATGATACCTATATACCTGTAAATTATTTATTAAACTTAGGAAGGAAAATAAATAGAAATCACAAGAACTGATCCATCCCAAGGATTATTCCAATCCTTGAGAATAAGGATTTCTACAAGTTCCAATGAACAAGTGAAATATGGTGACCTTAATATTGGAATTGTATCTGTCGTTTTTTAGTTACATTTCAATTAAAGTCTTTGTAAAATTTAATTACATTATTTGTACTGTAAATGTAAAATGGACGCATATGATGAAGAATGTGTTTTATGAAAAATTAATTTACAAAATAATTATTATTATTTAGCAGTGTTTATATCCCATAGTATGAAAAGTTTTGAAATTATTATTATAATTGCTTTGGTAAAAATTAATACTTTTATTTCTATTAAAATTTCTTTATCATCACATTTAGAGTACTTAGTTTTTTTATTTAAAAAAAGAGTACTTAGTTAGATGTATTGATTATTGCTAAATTTTACTTAACGAATACCATAGCATGCAAAATAAATAAGCAAAAAATATGAATGCGAAAATAAAACAAGGTGCTTATTCAGTCATGATTTTAAATATCTATATAAATATTCATGCAAAGTGAAGTGTGACATAAAACCGTTCAATGCTATGCAACAGCTTCATATATTTTAAAACGGTTGAATAATAAATACAGAAATAAAGCACTTTTCAAGCATCATAAAATAAATGAGAGCAAAATAAAAAGCAAAGCGGACACACAACAAACTTACAAGCAAATAAAAGTGTGACAGAAGCTGGAGTCTGAGTTAAGTTACGGATCGCAAATACGAGTTAAAAGTGAAGAACTTACGGATCGCGCGCTAGTGCGGCGGTGCGGTGCCGGCGTCAACGGTCAGAGGCACATAGCACTAGGGATCGGCTCGGTTGTTGGGTTGTCGACGGGCGATCGAGACGCGAGAGGCCGAACGGGACGTGCGGCTGGCGCGGCGGCGGGCGGCTACTGGCGGCAGCGGGCAGGCGGCGCGGCGCGGCGCACGGCGCAGCCCGCCCACGGCTGGGTGCCCGTCGTCGTCGTCACGCTACTTACCCCACAATCTTTACTCGAAATAATATCACTCCGAATTATTTCCCACGTAAAATTACAAACCGAAAATTTTGATTCGTGGCAATTTTGATCGCATCTACGTATAGATATCAATAACCGTACTCTTATGTTAGCGATAGCGCGTTTGCTGCGGCAGTTGCCTGCGTAGGTGGCTATTAAGTGTCAAAGGTGATATTTACGTGTTTTCCCCGTATTTTCGCGTGTATTTAATTTAAATATATAGTTTGACACGTTTTATTAACATGCCGTTTTTTCCACTCTATTGCTGGAGTATTTTTGCGTAAATAATTTGTTTAAATACTGTGTCTATTAAATTATACTGAAATTCTGATGTACGAGTATCCTATTACTTATCACGGGTACAAAGTACTTAAGCACTTTAAATTTTTAAATGAATTTAATTTGAAAATTAAACTTTCATAAAAAAAGTAACAACCTTTAAGAGATTTTGTCGTTAGAAAATAAAGTTTAATTAATTAACCTTTAACAGCGCGCACATAAATAAACATGGATCGTTATTTCTCTGGTTACAATTATTCTATATTAGACGTGTAGCTTTTATTACCCTATCATCCTTCGCTATTACCATTACGAATATCATATAAACAATGCTAATTAAATTCTGTCAAGACTATAATTCTGTAAAGTCGTATCATATCCCGCAGAGCCGCAAGTTTCCTAAGACATTTCATGAAAAACCCGAGGTGACGTCACCACTTTCGCAGAGCCCACCTACGTAAAAAGCTGAATGACGCGGCTAGCTAAAAACTTTGGTCATCGTCTTGTCGATTCCAGGCGTCGATATACTTCACAACTTCGCATTTCCAAATTCACCAGACCAAAATTATGGTCATGATAACGTCAGAGTGAGTTGTTCCTCGAAATATAATACGCAAGTTTACAATTTATAGTTATAGTTACTCTATGAGTAGACAAGATTAAAATTCAATATTGTGTGTTCGCCGAATAAAGTCTCCTTTGTGCACCTCGCATATAAACACCGTCAAAGTTACTGAAATAGTGATTTAAGTTTTCATAGATAGAACAAGGATCCTTTATAAACTGTACTTCGTTTCCCTCGGAATGATATTACAATATTGCAATACGGGACACAAGAATACTCGTGGATCAAATGGCCTGAGTGAGGTATAATGGGAAAAAGGTATATCTATATTTTACGCTTTATTATTTTATAAGAACACAAATGGGTTTAAAAACACTATGAGAGTACGCAGCTAGAATTGGAGAACAGATTTGACCAGAAAATCTTAACAAGTACTTATGGAATAAATTTCCAGATGCACATGCGATTTTGTGGTATACTAGGTATTTAATTCTATCTAGTAAAAAAATAATTTTACTAGATAGATAGATAGTGTAGTATACTTTATTGAAAAAATGATGGTAGATTTAAACCAAATATTTACGTAAGTAACTTATAGTACCTGGACGCCCGAGCGTTGCTCGGATAAAAACGATTGATTTTCTTGGTTTATTTTTAAGCAAAACTATCATTGGCTTAGTGTTACTTAACAAAGCCTTTTGAAATACCTAGCTCCCAATTTAAAAAAAAAATGTCACAAAAAATAAAATCGCAACTTGCCTACTTGAGGCTTGAACCCGGGTCTCTAGCTCTGTAGTCAGCTTTCGTAACCATTCGATCAAGAAAGCTTTAATTCCATTAACGAAATTTTTATAGAGGTCTTTCATATCGACATTGTCATTTGTTTGAAGGGCGGATTGACGGTCGACATTTGACGGCTTTCTACGCCACAATATTATTAATATTCTCCAATAGATGTCAGTAAGAGTAATTTTGTATTTAACGGCATAAACATTAAATAAAACGACAATTTCTATCAATAAAAATTTGCTGGATCGATTTATCATCCCCGAAACCAGAGTACTAAATTTCATCAAAATCTTTGGAGCCGTTACCGAGATTCAAAAAATATATTTAGATATATACAAGAACTGCTCGTTTAAAGGTATTAGATTTGCCATTCCCGTTCCTGGATCTTAAGAAGGGCTTTCCACTGTCTTCTACAAGTCGTCAATCCATTCATCGTCATAGCGCAGAATACTAACTATTGGTCATAGTTTGTGTGCGATGGCTGCAACTCTTTTTGCGTCCCACTGCTGGGCACGGGTCTCTCCCCATTATTGGGGAGGCCTGGAGCTTACTCCACCACGCTGCTCCAATGCGGGTTGGTGGAGATGCGGGTTAGTGGCCAACCCGCTGTCGGATGTTTTCAAACCGCCCATAAGGCCTCCGACAAGGTTTAACGACTGTTATCTATCGACAACAACCGGGACCGACGGCTTAACGTGCCCTCCGAAGCACGGAAACGCGCATGAAATTTTTTGCCACTAGCGGTCACCCATCTCACACCCGACCGCGCCCGTTTCGCTTAGTTGCATAGATCGTTTGCGTTCTACGCTAACCGCCGGGCCATGCGCGCTTCGATGCGATGCTTCGTGTGCGATGAATAATAGGTAATTGAAAATATTTTTTGGTCTTACAACTCATGTACCTAATAGATAGTTTAAGTAAAACAAGTACCAAATAAATTCATCGAACCTTGCTTGCATTACCTACATAATGATATACACCTTCGAGAAATCTTTTACCCTTTCTAGATATTCCTCACACGTTGCGCGCGCCTTATTAGGTGCGAAAACTATTACATAACTAAATTAGAAAACACTTTAGGTTACCTTGTCTTTAGTGGTTGACTTAACTCGTAAAATTATGCGATTTGCGACTCAAATATAAAACTGCAAAGAAATGAAATGCTATGAAAGGATAGAGGGCCAAGGATTCAAAGGTTGATGGATGAATGATTGTATGGTGGGATAGATATTTATGTAACACGAAAATTGTGGCTCATGACTCATGATTTATATTATCATAGTATGATTTTGATTAACATGGTGAAATTATAATCGAGATTTGTGATAGCAACTTGGAAATAAACCTTTTTGCTATAATCGTTAAGATTAGGTTTATGTTTGGTGATGCAGTCGCGTCCAAAAATACAGTCGAATTGAGGATCGCATCCTTTGAAATCGTTCATAAAGATTCTAAATCGACAAAACAATAAACAGACGGATAATAAGTGCTCTACCTCTACGGTATAGTTTGAAAGTTTACCGATTAAAACTTTGCAGCCATTCTAGCAAAAAACGAAGCAAAATTAATGAAAAGCTCTTGAATGTGCGGTTGTGCATTTGCACTGTTGAATTTTCTTTTCTTTTATCTCTTATTCCACTATGCACGTTTCTTCGCCATGCCAGCTCAGATTAGTTTAAAACTTTCTTGTATGCCTTAGCATGTGGCACTTTTGGTCTTTTTAGATCGAAAAATACTTTACAAAACTGTTTTCTACTATCATTGCAATTCCATTTGGCAGCTTACAGGGATTCCAATCACGATACTTGACTCAGACCTTTAAAAAAAACAAAAATGCACAAATTTATAGATGTCGGCTATATGAGTATATTTAATAAATGTAATATGTAGTTTAAAAATTAAAAGAATTGGAAAATTTATACCGACAGGTTTAAATGAAGTATTGAATCAGAAGGTACTCTTTCAGAACACCTCAACGAATTTGTTATTTACTCGTATTCAGTGAAAGAAATGTGTGCCAGAGGTGAGTAATGACGCTATATCTCGGTCTTCTCCTGCTTACCTTTTTTAACAGATTAATAGTTCTAGATATTTTAAGAGCAAACAGTAAGACAAAAGGTACCTAATAGCAGGCTTTAATTGTAATTATATGTTTGTCAAATTGTGAACGACAATATTATAGGTACTGGTCTCGATCTTCACGAATAGTTTGTATCACCGCTGACAACGTTTAGGTTATGACTTCTCCTTTACAATTTACTATACTATCGATACTATCGATACTATCGATACTATACTATCGAACTTATTTTTGTTAGTATATGTGTTATTACAACCATTACCTACAGATAACTGTTATAGAAGTCTTCCAAGCTCTACTTAGCAGGCAAGCTACTCGTATGTAGACTAATTTGTGTTCTTCTTGTTTACAAACTAGTATAGTATTATTAATAATAACATGTGTCTACCTTTTTCTTCGTCGTGGACTATGACCTAAATCTCTCACACTTCCGGGAGGAAACATGTACTACTTTAGTAGTACTAAGTCAGTCATCCTGGCAGTGTCAAGTAAACCACCTAATTGGCAGACTATGCTGCGAGTAAGTTACGGGTCACTTTATCATATTATGATTAGAGCTACTCGAACATCATGAAATCGCACGTGAAGTTACGGGTGACTTTAAATGACATTTAGCGTACTTGGCATTTTACTTGTGGGTGGTAAAAGAGGCCCTAAAAGTCCTCACAGTAAGTTGTATATTTATGAAATATGCACTTTTGTTAAAAGAAACAAACATCACGGCACAAAGCATCAAATAAATAAAATAAGTAAATACCCTTGGCTACTTTCAATTGGCTACGGGTACAAACAATCTTTATGGGTTGAAGTACCCTGGGCTGATACAGCCCGAGCCCCTTTATTCAAATAAAAAAAAATCCCTTCAAAATCCGCATTGTTAAGGAAAAATGTTCTAGTTTTGGCTCCAAAAATCTATAATAAGCTACCGAACAGTATAACACAAATAGATGATCTATTGAGCTTCCAAGTGAAATTAAAACATCTTTTACTAAAAAACCGGCCAAGTGCGAGTCGAACACACGCACGCAGGGTTCCGTACCATTATCTATAATAAATCACGTTTATTGTATGGGAACCCCCTTAAATATTTATTTTATTCTATTTTTAGTATTTGTATAACAATAGCGGCAACAGAAATACATCATTGCCTTTGATTATCCATAGAATACATTGCATTGCATACATAAGATTGAATGAAAGGTAAATTGTGGTTTACGATTTATGACGTATTAAAAAAAAAACTACTAACTAGATCTTGTTCAAACCAATTTTTGGTGGAAGTTTGCATCGTAATGTACATCACATATTTTTTTTAGTTCTCTTATTTTAGAAGTTACAGGGGGGGGGGACCAACATTTTACCACTTTGGAAGTGTCTCTTGCGCAAACTATTCAGTTTAGAAAAAAATGATATTAGAAACCTCAATATCATTTTTGAATACCTATCCATAGACACACGTATGGGTTTGATGAAAAAAAATTTTTTGAGTTTCAGTTCCAAGTATGGGGAACCCTAAAAAATTATTGTTTTTTCTGTTTTTATGTGAAAATCTTAATGTGGTTCACAGAATACATCTACGTACCGAGTTTCAACAGTATAGTTCTTATAGTTTCGGAAAAAAAGTGGCTGTGACATACGGATGGATAGACAGACAGACAGACATCACGACTCCATAAGGGTTCCGTTTTTTGCCATTTGGCTACGGAACCCTAAAACATTTTACACGATCCAGGAGATTTTTGAATGCGTAAATAAGTTGATAATTAATAAATTACTTTGACTTGTACTACCATATCATATTGTATGCCATATATGGCAGGATAGGGAGGTATGACATATCTTTGTGCAACATCTGTAATTGTACCCCTTTCTACAATTTGATTTGGAATCTACAAAACAGCCAAAACTACTTTGATTTATCTGGCAGGTTTTTGCACTATTCCCAGGCACTCATTTCAAGTGTGCTTCAACGTAACTCAAGCGAATGGTCAGTGGCCTTCTGCCTTCTCTCAGCGAGCGTACATGTACAGTGTACAGAATGGCACGTGCGCATTAATTGCACCAGATCGCCCCCTCCAAAGTAGTTTACTCTTTTGTTGGTTGTACTAGACGGACCTTTCTCTCGGAGCCGGCAGTGACACAGTGACCGTGTTACGGAGGGCTTGCCATGCGCCGCTATAGTGCCGTGTCCATGGTGATCGTGATCTACTTCGCGGCCGTGGCGCCAGCGGCTGAGCGCAGGCCCACCCGCAACCAACCAGAGCCCACTTTTGCCGAAACCGTGTACGCGAGGCTATCTGGCGCATGTGAGTGATCGTCCTTCACCTTTATGACTCAGTGCACTTAATTATGATAAGACGCTATCACGTAATTCGCTTAAATATTCAATAGTTTGATTGAGTGTGGTTCAGTGGTGAATAGTAAATGTTTGTAATCGAAAGATAATAGTTACAACCAAACTACTAAATTACAATATTATGAATTAGAAGTGATCACTTCATATAAAGAGTTCAAAGCTTCTAGTGTAGGTATATACCTAATGGTAATATTGGTAATTGAAAATTAAATTTTAAAATGCTGTAACCAGTTTGAACTGGACACATAGAGCGAACAATTTTTTTACGAGTGGAGGTGTGTTGGCTGTCATTGACACAGTTGTTGTATATGCTTAAATCTCTAAAAATGAATTGCTGTTCGTTAGTCTAAAACTCGAGAACGGCTGAACCGATGTGGCTTATTTTAGTCTTGATATATTAGTAGAAGTCTAGGAATGGTTTAAACGGTGAGAAAATTTAGAAAAATTGCGAAATTAGTAGTAAAACAACTTATTTTATTTTCCTATATAAACTGTTCGTAACTGTCAAACATAGTTTCTTCGCGCCTGTGGCGCCATCGTCAACAAGTTTGACATAGTCTGAATAACAATTCATCTGTCACTATTTGTTTTATATTTTTTATTTGACAAGTAACAGTAACATAGAAACTCTTTGAGATGATAAAGAAACTAATCCTCTTTCAATACTTTTAAGGCAGGGCAACGTCTGCGGGGTCCACTAGTCTACTATAAACAATTACATTTTGCGAACTGCAGGATATTCACACTCAATCAAAAACTGAGTTGAAAACAACTTACTATTAAAATAGAATAATTTGCGTGGTTTAAAAAGCTTTGTTGTACTTTACATAAAATCAGATATTTGTACTGTACATTTTTTTCTCCATAAAAATCCCTTTAAATTGATATAGTATGACAAAACTTCCATTTATAAGATCTACAAAATTGAAACTGCCAAACAGATCAATTGACTTTGATTGTTTGTACCAATAGTTTAAAAGAGTATCAGCCTTTGTAAAGTCATTGGCTTTTATTCAGAAGAAGAAGGTACTGTGTATCTGTGTCACATAGACTGATAATTAACAGCAGATCCACTTATTCACTATTCGCTCAGTCATCCTTAAATGCGGCCACACTGAGGGAAAATATAATAATTAAGTTGCTGATAGAAGCACGTGCAATCCTTTTCACGTACCCCTGCCGAGCATAGGGAGAGCCCCATTAGTGGGGAGGCCTGCTCCAATACGGGTTGATAAAGATGCAAGTTAGTGGCCAGCCAGCTATAGAATATTTTCAAACCATCCGTAGAGCCTCAGACAAGGTTTAACGACTGCTATGTAGCGATAACAACTAGAACCGACGTTTTAACGTATCTTTTGAAGCACGGATATGCGCATCAAACTTGCTACACACATATCACACCCGTCCGTTCCCGTTTTGCTCAGCTTCGTAGAATATAATAGAATAATAGAATAAACTTTATTTGCTAAAATGTGGTTACAATATAGGTCTTTTTTTACAATTTTGGTTTCTCACATTAGCCGTCATTTGGCATGCAAATTACAAATAATACCTATAAGTATTATAAATTTAGCAATTAATAATATAAATTTGTATAATGATTTAAAATAATTATATTTGTCCAGTTTAACATTCTAATTTCTGAGTCAGATGCATTACATTACAAATAATATACTTGATGTCATAATTCATAATTCAATTCAAAAATAATTCACATTTACAATCATTCACAGTACAATTACAATTACAATCATTCAGTAGAACGATTGTGTTCTACGGTAGCCGCTGAGCCATGCGTGCATCGATATTTGATAGCATATTTGATTAAAATGGGTCACCTTTTGATGCTTCCATGCACATTTGCGTACCTGAGAGAACACATTAAGCCCTCAGACATGGTCATTAGACTCTGTCGGAGGCCTTATGAAAATTACGTATTTAATATATAAAACAGTGGATTGACTTCTAACTAAGATCTAACTAACCAATTTTCCTTCTCACGACCTTCTATAGCTCCCTGCCGTGCCCCTCTTAAGTCTCTCCTGAACTATCCTTCTTTTAAAACCTACTCTTACTCCCGCTCCTTTACTGTACATGCAGTCAGATTGTGGAATTCACTACCACAGTACCACCTAGTATTCGTGAAATCAAAACTTTATCTTTGTTCAAGCGTCGAGTCAAAGATCACTATCTTTCCTTGTCATAGAATGTCATATTATTTATGTATTTATTATTTATATATATATATTGTTATTTATTTATATTATGTTTATATATATATTTATATATGTGTGTCTGATATGTATGTATATTTTATATTATCTTTGCGTACACACACTGAACCATTCAGATCCAGATATCCAGTCACAGGTCTGCTGGAAGAAATTTCTATTAGGATTAAGCAGTACCTTTGTACCATCTTTCTTGTGTTGTACATTATTTTAATATGTTGTTGTGTACATAAATTGTTAAATAAATAAATAAGATCTTAAATTAGGATTCCTAGCCAAACTGCATTGGAGCATTTCGATGAAGTAAGCTCCAGAACTTCCCAGTTTCTTGAGTCTACCGTACAGTTGGCTGCAACCCACGTTTTGCTTCCCACTGCTGGGTACGGGTCTCAACCCATTATTGGGGAGGCCTGGAGCTTACTCCACCACGCTGCTCCAATGCGGGTTGGTAGAGATGCGGATTAGTGGCCAACCCGCTGTCGGATGTTTTCAAACCGCCCATAAGACCTCCGACAAGGTTTAACGACTGATATCTTTCGCCAGCAACCGGGACCGCGGCCTAACGTGCCCTCCGAAGCACGGAAACGCGCATGAAATTATTGCCACTAGCGGTCACCCATCTCATACCCGACCCCGCCTTTTGCTTTAACTGCATAGATAGCTTGCGTTCTACGCTAGCCGCCGGGCCATGCGCGCTTCACCGTACAGTTAATGGTAGCAAAAAGGGTTGGAATCTACTATAACAGCATGGTTGTGTATTCGCACTTCTGCAGATCGCCATTTGCACAAGTACGATATTTTATCGCGGAATAATCATGTTGCAGAAACAAATTGCTGTCATGCTTCGGTTTCGCGACAGTTTTTGCACAACCAGTATACTTCTATTATAATGTAATCATCACAATTTCTTGCAAACAGTGTACGTAAATGACAAAACAGCACACTTATGTGCAAATCTTATATTGTGTCATGTACACCGATTCAATATAAGGCATTTCATTGCTGTATACAAGTGAAGTTATGTTAACGAAGGCTTTAATCTTTAAAATAAAAATGAAATCTTAAATTGGCTGTATAACGTATGAATGATGAAGTAGCTGCCTTTGAATTAGAAAATATATGTAGATTTGAAGAATTCACATTCAATGTAACTTGAGTTTTAAGCTATTACAGATTGGCTATGCCTTTTGTCTCTGTAGTTTTGGTATTAACATTTGGGCTACTGTATCCACTGTCTGATCTTAAGAGATCCGGGGTTGCGAGTGAGAGCACAAACTGTTTAGCCAGCGACATCGGGAAAGACGGCGGTGTGTGCGTGGCTTCATGCCGCCGTAAGCACTGGAAGGTGCAGGAGAGCACCATTGCTCTTCGGATGATGGTTCCGTTTTGGGGTGCTTCGCGTGGTGAACACCATTGCGATCCATTAGAACTCCCGCAGTACTCCCCAAGCGCTGATGCAGGCCGCCGAGGGGTATTAGTACGGTAAAAATTCTACATAACACGAAATCTCTCTCTGGGTGCCCTTTAGAAGATTTCCTCCCGTTAAAAATATGCTTAAATTAATATCAAAAGTTTTAATTAACTTTCATTAAATCTTGAGTTTCCTTTCTAATTCTTCTCATTTTTCGGCCTTTTATTGCCCCCCTAGGATATGCCAATATTTAACAAAAAATCTAACAAAAAAAAACAACACTCAGGCGTTGCATTAATTCGTCATAATTTATGACGATAATCTTCTCAAAACATAATCTTTATTGTTATTGTACATACCCCCTCTTCTCTTCCAGCATTTGTTTTTTTATCACTTCTTTCCTACAATTCAGATGACCTATGTTGATTGAGATGATGGAACGAAAAACTTGCTGAACCATAATGACTTCACTTTTAATTTAAAATTTGAAAACTAGGTTATTAAAGAAGTTCGTCGAGAGAAGGTCAATATTGACCATGGCAAATTTTATTCCTTGTGCAACCGTTCCTAAAACTTTCTCATCATAAAACGGTAACGGTACTCGTCTTAAAGTAAAACATTATAACTTACATTCTCAGTTTGGACATTTATTATTTAAACATAATGGGTGTTAGTTATGCTTCAAGGTATGCCGTATGACAGGTATGACGGGTGAGTCAGTAACTTTGATGCCCTAAGGTGTAATGTATCCTTAGTTCATAATCACATGTGCAGCTTAAAATACAAAAAAAACAGCATACACAGATGTAAAATAAGAATCTAATAGATAGATATAAATCGAGATAGAGAAGAAGCCATTGATAAAGTTAATTTCGTCGTTGCTCAATGATCTTAGTGAAATCAAAATTACCGAAAAAGGGCTTAATAAAGTAGTTATTAAGCCCTTTAAATTAAATTAATTTAAAGAATTACATACTAAAATTCAGCGTGGCTCTGAGGAATGAGCATAACTGCAAGTAAATCCACAATCACCCAAACAACATCTCCATATCGTTAATTTTAATTTATCAAATTTAGTCCCATTTTATTATACTCATATCTTTCTGACGATAAGATTAATGTATAAAGTGATTTAATTAATTATGTTATTAAAAATTTTACTTCAAAGGGGTAAGAAATTAAATTGTTTAGTACGCTACTGGTCATATGATATTTTTATCTTGTTTGCGTCTTTAATTTATACGATGGGAAACTTTAAAGTTTCCTCCTCAATTTACTTGTAGATATTTCGTGTTATATCTCCACCAACCCGCATTGGGGCAGCGTGGTGGAGTAAGCTCCAGGCCTCCCTAATAATGAGGAGAGACCCGGGCCCAGCAGTGGGACGTAAAAAGGGTTGCAGCCATATACTGTTACGCGCTACGGGTAATAAAATGACGTTTGTAACGTAGAAGGCGTTTATAGTCTCCTTTTACAAAAATCCAGTAAATAGAATCCAAATCACTAAGCACAATCACTATAGTCCAATACTTAGCTGTAGTCGTCGAACTAATTCTTCCTTGTTGCTTGGTAGAGATCGCTTTGAATTCACTTCCGGAACTAACCTGCGTCCTGTCGCGGCCCGGTTCGTGCCTTATATACGGCTACCCATGATTCTCTAGAATTTTCCCGAACTACCTAATACAATAAGCCCATCCCAAACCTTCCTTTATGTTGCTACGCACTTATAATCGTAGTTATGTAATTGTACAGTCATAAACAATAGCCGCGGCCCGCGATGTAAACAAACTATACATATCCCGAACTGTATAGAAATCATTGTTTTCTTATCACTGACTTTTCGAGAACTTTCTTCGCTATTCGATAGTAGACCTAATACCCGTTTATGAGGTTTGGCTGTACGACGCTTTTCTTTCAAGGTTTAGGTACTCAAAGTCGTAACAGTACCAATAACAACCTCTCAGCAGTATGTCAATGTCATTCCCCAAAACAATGTTACATTACGCAAAAAAATTATATATTTTTCATGGTGGATAGTTACTGTAAAATTCATATTCGTTGTACAAAAACAAGACAGTGCGTCTAAATACAAAACAAAGCTCAATTGGCTTTCAATTCGGCTTCGCGGAAATACTCATATGTTTTCTGCCCTATATTCTGTCTTGTGTAACTGAAGTACACCTTTGTACTTAGAAAGCGCTTCGAGTTCCGGCATTTATATCATCATCCTTATTATACCTTTAATACTTTTTTCTTCTTACAACTTGCTACTTATCTTTTTAGAATGCCACGTATGCAAAATAAGTAAGGAACCTTAGGTACTGAAATGGCTTTGTTGTACGGCTTTCTTTTTTCCCAGGCAGTATCAAGTCCACATAAGTTAATCATTACCTTAATTGTATTAAAAAATACAAAGAAAACTAATATTATCTTTTTGTTCACATAATGCTAGAATAATAAAAGACGGCAGAAACTCTCATAGATTAAAAATCGGAAATATGTGAATTCGTAAAAACTTTCTATTTATTTCTGTTCAAAATTAGTAAGAAAAATAAATATTTATCGCTATCGCCTGTATAAACTCATCGCTAAGATACCCTTTGGACTCTTGTTTTCGTTTCGTTTCGTTTCGTTTTTATTCTTTAAAACCTAACAATGAAGTGAAAGCCACTTTACGCCAAGAAGCCTAAGTCGTTTACCAATCACTTTCCTCCATTGTGGCAATTGATAATTTTACTTCGTTAGGAAATGAATGACTTCAGTCCTCTTAGCATACCCCTGCTGAGTACTGACCTCCACCCATAATTAGGAGAGCCTGGTGCTTACTTGCACCACAGTGCTCCAATGCGACTTGATAAATTTTTCAAAACTGCCCGTAACAGCCAGCAACGTAGAAAATTTTATGGCTGATTTCAATCTATTACAACAACTTGCCTCTAACAGTCACCATCGTCACTAACCGAACATGCGCACAAATACAAAAAAATTGCTTTCAGCAGAATAGTTGCGATTTCAATTTACCGGTTGAACCATACAAGCAAGCTCCACTACTACTTTGCAGATCTGTAACTCTTATTTTATAAAGCCTTAGATCAGATATAATTAGCACAACTGTTTAATTGTTATTGTAGTTCTAGTATTATTGTAGATTGTTAAAGTAGTTCTCCTATAACGACAGGAAAGTATAAGTTTCCTATTAAAAAATAAACGATAACGATTATTTTTTGTAGGAAACTTACACTTACTGTGCTTTCAATGTTTTACTAATTACGTATTTTTGCATGATTACAGGTAGAGCAATAATGGATCTACAAATAATTTCGATGAATAGTCAAAATGACATATTGAAAACGATGAAAATTATCCAGTTAGACAAAAACATGAGCCGATCATTCCCTATCGATGAAGCTTACCAGACTCTTACCCAGCCGAACATGTATGATATAACAAGACAGACTAAAGTTATTATACACGGATATAGAGACAGCTCACAATCTTCAGTTTCCACGGAATTAGCTAAGGCTTACAATGAGAAGAAAATGTTCAACGTTCTTTTAGTGGACGCTGAAGAAATGATGAATCAACGATACATGCTGTCAGTCCACAATGCTCGTCTGGTCGGTAAACGACTAGCCAATCTTTTAGCGAACTTAGAGACCTTTGGAGCTAATGCAGAAGACTTTCACCTCCTCGGCATAAGTTTAGGAGCGCATATTGCAGGATGGGCCGGCAAGTATTTCCAGAGATACAAATCCCGCAAATTAGGCCGCATCACAGGATTGGACCCCGCGGGGCCTTGCTTTTCTCAAGCGTATCGTGAACAAAGGCTCGATAAAACAGACGCGATATACGTAGATGTCATACACTCAAATAAATTAATCCAGGGTATTATAGAACCATTAGGACATGCGGATTTCTATATTAATGGGGGAGGGCCGCAGCAGCCTGGATGTTTTATGCCGTCATGTAGCCACCTGCGCGCCGTTCAAGTTTACGCGGAAAGTGTGAAGACTCCAAAATCCTTCGTCGGTATTCGTTGTCAAAGTTGGGCGCATTTTGAAGCCAACGCGTGCGAAGTGAACGATTACGCAGTGCTGGGATACGGGTCGTCGACCACGACCCGCGGTCTATATTACCTACGAACTTCAGCGAACTCTCCTTTTGGGCTCGGTATGGAAGGAACCAAAAATGTTATGCCGGCAGGTGATAATTGGCTAATGAGTTTAAATTATACTTGATGAACAAATAATGTTCCGAATTAGATTTTTTAAAAGAATTGATGCCATAATTACCGACTTAAAATTCACTTTGTACAATACATTATCAAAAATCTAGAGATAACTTCTAAACTTAAGGTCACAGTACACCTACATACATTTTTAATAGCCTTAATTCACTCCCACGTTGTACTTTGCTTCTTAATTAAGATTAAGATGTTCATTGTTCCATTAAATAAATATTACGTACCTAGCAAATACATGATTCAGATACCTACCAGCACCCAACGGTTACTTACGGATACTTAAAAGCTTTATTTAATTCTGACTCCAATCTGACTAGAACCAAGGCTTTATAGTTCCTAAATTTTGGGCTTCCTCATAATTAAATCTTGCTAAGAATATAATTTTAAATAAATTATATAAAAATTTATAAAAATATTATGTTAAATTGTAATTGAAACATTAGTTGATAACCTTATTTTTTTCAACTATGTTATTTGTGTATATAGACAAATAGATTGTACCGTAGTTATAAGATGTTGTTGAACGTGTAAATAATAAAATCAGTCATTCCCAAACAGTAATTTTCTTTAAATTAAAATTCTTTAATAAATAGTGAAGCGGGAGCAAATTGTTCACGTGATATCTTTTTTCTTTCAAATTAACTTTTAAGGTCTACTGGGTACCTAACCTTATTGCTTGCAAAAACAAACGAGGAGTTGGGTTTGCGTCACGTTAATTTCGTAACTAGTTCGTACCGTGACGAATCTTGAACATTATTGACATCGGCATCACGTCCAACATTTCATTTTTAACTTTTTAACTTTTTGTTTAGTTGAAAATCTTCTGTAAAATATATTTACTTTGGTGGATAGGAATTTTGTCAGTTGACAATTGAGAAAATATATCTGCAGTTTATGATGGGAAGTGCAGCTTTGTATGGTACCTATGGATTCTAAAAATGTTCCCATTGAAATGTAGATGTTGGGCACGGGCGCGCGGGCCCAGCAGTGAGACGCAAAAATGGTTGCAGCTAGTAGCTCCCATAGTGTCTATGGCCGTAACTATGGCCATTGTATAACATTCGGAAGTCGGTTGTTCATTCACGGAACTGTCATTCTGGTTATTTGTTACATCACATTTATGTTCTCTTATTTTGTTCCCATAACAATAATGTAACCAACGTATTTAGTACGCAATTAATTTCCTGAATTGTTAGATTACAAAATTCTTGACTCAACAAGTGCATGTACTTTAACTTGACTTTATTTTTACATCCAGAATTTTTACAACAAATTCAATAAATTGTACTTTAGAAATTCAACAACCTGTGTAATAGGTTAAGCAATATCGTAAATAAGTCAACATTTAAATTCTAAATTTAACAAGGTCGCAAGATGAGCTTACAGTGAAACGGAAAATAGCATTCATTCCTTAACAGCCAGAACGAATTCGTTTGCAATTTCTCAAACACAATTTTTCAGTAATTCTGTGTCGTAGAGGCGGCAACTGCACTCAAAGTGGTTTTTTAATGTGATTACAGAAACAGCGCTGCACCGCGCCGCAACCTCTCTTAGTTTGTGGATTGTAATGTAAATCTTCACACAATTTATTACAAATTTAGATACTTACTAGTTTTGAATTAAAAATTGAATCATTTGTTTTCATTCAGCTTCGGGAACAAGTATTAAAAATAGGTAAGAGGCAAGTACATATATATCGACATTACATGGTCATTGTTCAAATTGTTTTATTTTTAACGTACAGTTTATCTTTTATTATTTTGAAAGTTTGGCAGAGGATACTTGGTATTAAGGCCTTTTAGGTTTGCAAAAGAATTACTTAAATAAGGAAGAAAATTTGAGTTGAAATTGGGTCCGGGGAACGGGGATTTGTACGGTTTATTTATTTAAAAAAAATTCTTCTCCCTTATATAAAGATATTTTTTATAGGTACTTATACTAATACATTGAAACATAATTTATGAACTATGAAATAAATGTAAAGGTCATCGTTTAGGTAATTATTTGAAAGGTCAGATAGAGTATTTGGTTTCTAGGTTAATGTTATATATAACAAACACACTGAATTATACCAAAAAGCTAAACTGTGCAAAAACCAGTCTATATACTCATTCGTTTCAAGCAAAATATGGCCTTCAACTTGGAATGTCATACGCATGACTCGATATTTGCAGTTCTATTTTATATTTATTTTAAAGAAAAAAAAACGTGAACAGTATAATATACCTACTTGAGAAATATGACCACTAATTATTCTCAATTCACATTTTAACAAGCTTCAAAAAAAGTTATTAGTTTGTCCTGTACGTATGTAATATTTTAGGAACTGGATTATATTTCAGTATTATTATCTATTTAAGCTTTCGAGCACATGTGATAGATTTTTCAAGTGTATTTTGTACTTTCTAGAAAGGACATGCATAATATGAACATAGGTAAGTAATTACCTAGATGTAATGATTTATCGTAAAAATATAAAATAAATAAACAGTACCTGCATCTCAAAAATTCACTCACTCAAAAATTGTTGGAGTGTGTTCATCGATATAATATCAATGCGTGTGTTTAAAAATATTATTTGTTCCTTGATAGGTATTTGAGGTCGGTTAATTTTTTTATAAAATAAAATAAAACGCTCATAGCCCCATAGGTATACCCTGTGTGTTGGGTACAGTAGTCACATAGGTACATACATGTACAAGTACAAGAACACAAACACCTAGACGAAGAATAGAAACTAAGTTATCATTTCAATCTCTGCATCACCGAGAATCGAAGCCTCGGGATCAACGATTAATGGGATGCCCGAATCAGGGAATGCACCAGTCCGGCATGGTAACGGTTGTGTGGTCGTTATTACTTTTTGTACATAAAATCAACTATGGGTGGGAGTATGAATTTCTACCGTGAAGCAATTTTATTGTGTTTGAGTGGAAATGTTACAGTAGCCGGCCACAATTACGTTAGGTAACGACCGTCTTCCGGAATCCCAGTGCAAATACACACGAACCCAAAAAAGACTCATGCGTGCTTTTAAGGTTGGTAATAGAATGTAGAGATAAATTTCCATGGGCTGCAACCACGCACTATGTAGCCTGCATTCCACGCCATTTTATTAAAAGAAACATAAAAGTCCGACATACATAAATACCAATGTAGTTAATATATTTTTTCAATTACAACCAGCGTCGCAAGATTCATTGTATTCTTCGTGTGGACAGGTGTTAATTTCCCACCGACTGAGCGACCCCAGCGCGGCGGAATACAAGCGTGATTTAGTTAATAGACGACATTGGCGAGTGGCAAACGATGGCGAAAATGAATATTAAGCTCATTATTACGTGACTGGCAGTCGCAATTTAGTAACGGGAGTTTCCTGCATCATGTTAGGGCGCTCGTAACCTTAAGCATAATTAATATCGCAGTTGAGTGAGTTGAGATTGCGAAATAATGGCCAGTAATAAAGGATATGCGGTAATATGAGTACCTACGAGAACCAATTTTGTTTGTCTTACATTCTAAATAATAATGTGAAAAATAGTAACTCTGCCGTTAATTCAGTAGTTTGCCTAGTAGTTAGATTTTTTATGATCATTTTGTATTGTTGTAGCTCTGTAATGCCTCCTATGTTATACGATTTAATACAATTGGATAATACATAATAAGGTGCTGTTAGAATAAAAAGGTACGTTATTAAAGAAAGATAAGTATATTTACACCTTTATAATAATTTCAAAAATGCAATAACTGGCTTAATGAACATCGGTTTTTGATCACAGAGATTATTTATAAAATTGTAAGGCCAATTGATATCAAGAGGACTCCACGTTATATGGAATCAAAGATTAATAAGACAATGTGCATAAGCAGAGCAGAGGAAAGTAGAGCAGAGGAGAGGAGAGCAGAGCAGAGGAGATCTGCAGAGAAATTAATAATATTCTTAACAGCAGATCATCGGCTTTTGATGCCTACCCACCGCTGGGTCAGTAAGAAAAAACACACACGACTTAGGATGATTTAATTTTGTCTTCAAAATTCATTTATACTGTAGTATATTTTTTCATAAGCTTTTTACTTTACTTCTCTTTAAAATTTAGTACTTGATAATTGTTTGAAATGTACTCGTATAGGTAATCTATCTATATATATATAGAGATTTCCACCCATATATTGACTCATCACGATATCTCTGGAACTATAAGACCTACCGACTTCAAATTTGGTAGGAATATTCCTTTCGCCGAGTAGAGGTCAGCTAAGAACGGATTTTACGAAATTCCACCCGGAAGGGGGGGTATTTCCACCCATATATTGACTCATCACGATATCTCTGGAACTATAATACCTACCGACTTCAAATTTGGTAGGAATATTCCTTTCGCCGAGTAGAGGTCAGCTAAGAACGGATTTTACGAAATTCCACCCGGAAGGGGGGGTATTTCCACCCATATATTGACTCATCACGATATCTCTGGAACTATAAGACCTACCGACTTCAAATTTGGTAGGAATATTCCTTTCGCCGAGTAGAGGTCAGCTAAGAACGGATTTTACGAAATTCCACCCGGAAGGGGGGGTATTTCCACCCATATATTGACTCATCACGATATCTCTGGAACTATAAGACCTACCGACTTCAAATTTGGTAGGAATATTCCTTTCGCCGAGTAGAGGTCAGCTAAGAACGGATTTTACGAAATTCCACCCGGAAAGGGGGTATTTCCACCCATATATTGACTCATCACGATATCTCTGGAACTATAAGACCTACCGACTTCAAATTTGGTAGGAATATTCCTTTCGCCGAGTAGAGGTCAACTAAGAACGGATTTTACGAAATTCCACCCGGAAGGGGGGGTATTTCCACCCATATATTGACTCATCACGATATCTCTGGAACTATAAGACCTACCGACTTCAAATTTGGTAGGAATATTCCTTTCGCCGAGTAGAGGTCAGCTAAGAACGGATTTTACGAAATTCCACCCGGAAGGGGGGGTATTTCCACCCATATATTGACTCATCACGATATCTCTGGAACTATAAGACCTACCGACTTCAAATTTGGTAGGAATATTCCTTTCGCCGAGTAGAGGTCAGCTAAGAACGGATTTTACGAAATTCCACCCGGAAGGGGGGTATTTCCACCCATATATTGACTCATCACGATATCTCTGGAACTATAAGACCTACCGACTTCAAATTTGGTAGGAATATTCCTTTCGCCGAGTAGAGGTCAGCTAAGAACGGATTTTACGAAATTCCACCCGGAAGGGGGGGTTGCGGGGGTGTTAAGTAATGTTTGTATATATGACATCGCAAAACTCAGAAACTATTCGACCGATTATTATGAAAATTGGTATGTACATGTATTTTTTCACGGAGAAGGTTTATATGCTATCCATTATTATTATTATTTAATATTTAAACGCGATACGGAGTTCGCGGGGTCAGCTAGTTTATTATAAATTCTAATAGCAAGTACCTATGTACTATTTTTGGATATCTGACATTTCACTCGAGGTAAATATAAAGCGTCACTATCTTTCTGTCTCGTGGCCACATCTGTTATGCGCATGTTTGTTAATAATATATGTATAAAGGTAAATATAATAATAATAGATAAAGATAATAGACAAAATACATGACCCATGCAAAATTTTACCCAGTTGTTTTGTACACATAAATTATTTTTACTTTAAAATATTTTAAATTCAATTATTTTAATTATTCACTTGCTGGATATAATGGAACTGGAACTATTAGAAGAATATGAGGGTGATCTTCAGCCTTTTGAGAAGCAGCTCATATCAGTCTGGTCGGCAATCGTACCTTTGCACCAAAACATTATAAAATGTCTTGGGCAGCAGACATAGGTGCAATGGATTAAACCATGTCAGTTCATGTTTTATTTACCTACAGTTATATTTCTAAAAAAAACAATGGGTTGCACTCCGGGAGTGCCGGCAGAAGTGAAAACATTAACGTTGTGCATTTTTGATGTCTTGGAATCGTTAGGGAATAATTCCGCACGAATTGCTTGAATTATTAGTACCTATTAATTTCTATCTAGTATTTTTACAAAGTACTCTCTCATTTTCTTTCACTATTTCTTCGTCACTTTTTTCATTAATAGATGCACTTTGTTCAATGTCCATATTTTAAATACTTGATATAAACGAATTTTAAGATAAAATTATACTTGACGCTGGCAATATGCAGAGTTTGCGATGCCATAATTGAAGAAAAAAAGTATAGACAGCCGTCAGATGAGCCGTCATCAGCTGTCACCCCTCCGTCTTGGTCTAAGAGCCAGTGAAGATATTCACTCGTTCGGTTGTTACAAGAGTGAAGGTGATATGAAAGAAAATTGATTAAAATTAATTAAATTGAAAATAGCTATGAACACTTTTCGATAGTCAAGTTATCATAGGCATATATGTTTATAAATTATATTTGGTAAACAATATGTCTCATCGAATTATCAAATCGGTGAAGGTCGATCTTCCTCGTCTCCTCTACTATCTTACGAAATTTTGCGATCAGCACACGTGACCTCGCGCGAGTTTCATAGTTTTTACCCATCCCACAAAAAGTGCTCAACGCCGCTAAAGAAGTTTTCACTTCAAAAATTGTGGGATAAATAATAAATTAATAAACAACTAATAATAACAGAAGAATAACAGAAATTAATCTCATCATTCAAATTTGTGTTTCGCCGGAATCGAACCCGGGACCCTCCGATCGGTAACCATTGCGCCACACGGGACGTCACGTGATATTTTAATATTATGTGTGAGAGTAATAATTTTATTTAGGTAGTTCAATATTTTTAAACCCTGAATTGCTTAAAGAAAATAGATAACTGATCCAATAGAGGAAAGGCGACTTCAGTCGAATTTGAAAAATAGGTATTTTTGAGAAACTATTGCTATCGCGCTGCGCCTAGCACTATCCGCCGCGTGCGATAGGGACATATGCAGCTCAGACCGATTATACCTACAAACTTTCTGAAGCTTCGTATTCTCCTGTTTCCTCTTTAAAAATAGAGTTGATTAATAATTTTTTTCACAAATACCAAGAAATAGAATAAGTCTATGCCCCTATGTTTTTATTTGGTCGTAAAAACGTTTCAAATTTGTTTTGCAGTTGTTGGATTAGGGCTGTATGAAAGAGGCATTTTCTACGATTTTTGAAGTCATATTTTCTGATCTAATTAGTTGATTGAAAAAAACAAAACATAGCATAGCTTTAGCAGACTTAGATATGTCACAAAAAATAATTCCTCTAGAAGCATTATCCAGAGAGAAAATAGGAGAATACATTTAGATTTACATACAGAGTATGGAAATATGGCGGTAGTGTTTCCTCTTAAGTACGTAATACAACTGTATAATTAATTGATACCTACTTAAAATGACTGATATTTTAAGAACTACGAATTTGGAAATTAAATTACCTACTGTAAAAAGTTCAAGTCTTTGTCAGTTTTCACTGGTGATATTATGAGCTTGTTGCATCTTACTTAATAAACTTTTATGATAGGCTAACAACTTGCTCTCAAGTTTCTTCCGGTTAATAATATTTATTAATCACTGCAAAGTGAGGCTCTATGCCCGAGTTATGAGGATATAACACGGTTACAAAGGACGAGTAAAGCTTAAATACACGAAGTTTATATACGCCGCTATAACAATTTTGTTACAGAAATCTATTTGAGCTTACGCGTGTAGTACCTATAATATTACGTTAGGTGCCCTCTAAAGATTTATTATTTTACTCTTATTATTGCGGATGTATCATAAGGTTTCTAAGAATAATATTTGTCATACGTGCAAGATAAAGATTCCAAAACCTAACTGTCTAGCATTGAGCATGGGTATATCCGGAACATCGCTCAATATAGCTTACCGTCACATCAGCGAGCTATACACCGTGACGATGGTATAGTCCAAATATTTCTCTAATTTGCTATCACGAAGAGCAGATATTCTTGTTCGTAGAGAAGTGTTAATCAAATCCCGGTATTTATAACTCACTTTGTTATTTTATTAATATTTTTCTTTACCTTTAAGATATGCCAGAGACATGAGTGTAATACGATACAATTATAAAAAAGCAAGCAAAGCAATGATATGCTTTCGCGTTTAACACCAACCCTTCGCCAGCAATGTGGACATTTGCCTAAATCCTTTTTAATTTGGGGGGAGACCAGTCTGAGCACTGGTGAGTGAGATTTAAAAGCGGTTGATAAAATAAAGAAAAAAACGGCAAATTGTTTGTAAAGTAGGTTTACGATCGAGATGTTTACGTGATAACGTCCGCACGAGAAAATCTCCATTCGTTTGTATGCCGCTAGAGTGAGAGAGACGGAAGATCGGTCCACTCACTCGAACGCTATGCCAGCCTCCGCTCGTGAGGATTCCGCGTGACAAGTTTCACGGAATGACTGGCAGCGCTCGAGATGAGACGGGAGATCGGTCCGTCTCTCTCTCGTTATACCTGCGATCGCGCTCGTGAGGTTTTGGTGTGACACAAGTTTCTGAACATGTCACCCGACTAAAACGATTTTAAAGACGTTATCACGTCAGAAACGTGTTATTAATTTATATATTTTCAAATAAAATTGCAACATTTAGTTATGCAACAAAGTACTGTCCTAGTTCTAACGATGTCTTCCTTGTGTCTATTTCACCTACTCGGAATAAATACATACGTACATACGAGTACTGACAACCTCAATGAGTAGATATTTCATATGCATGATTTGATCTGTTGTTTAAAAGATTTCAAACAAATCACGATGATTAAAACGAGAGTGACATTAAAATTCATTACACCGAACGTACCTACATACGCAAACAGCTCGGCAAACAAATTATGTATAGTTCAGCAAATATTTGCGAAACTGTTTCAAACATAATTATGTAAGTCCGATTTGACTGAAATATAAATTTATTTTCGAGTCGCGCAGAACAAAGCGTACACATGAAAAGAGTTGAATCCAATTACGGTTTTGTTTTCCACTTTTTCATAATGCTTATTGTTTTCTAGTTACCTGTTTGGCGCTGACAGAACCTTTGCTTAACGAGAGTGACATTTAAACAACTGCCTCATAACTTCGCTCGTAAATATATGTACACACACGTCCGAGATAACGTTTAAGCGTCATTAGCGCCTACAGGAGTTTTGTTTTGTAAAACATGAAAGTCCTATAATCACTTCGTTGTAATATTATTTTTATCAGCCTACGGTGAAGTAAAAAGGAAAGCAATGTTTTTGTCGGTATATATAATATATGATTGCTAGTCTTATAAGCATATTTTGACTAACGAGTCGTCCTATTTTACGTCACATTAAACTGATTATGTGGCTATGTAGAGAATATAAATTTGTAAAGAAAAAAGGTGGGTATGGGCTATCAACAATGCTAGTTTGCAATAAAATCTAAAATATTTTTCGTGTTCAAAAAATAAAATCCAACTACCTATTAAAAATTCACGTAATTTAAAGAGATACGAAGAAATTCTTATAGTTAAAGTAATACTTGTTCTGACAAATTATTATTTTAAGTACCTGGATGAACGAGCGTTGTTGGGATAAAAAAATGGTTTTACAATGTCATCTACTGTAGTAGATCCAAACTAAAAAATATAATAGTGTTACATACTAATCGCTATATGTCAGAAAAAGTAATATTTTTCAGTATAAGTTTATGTTAATTATCGTTGAAGACACGGCTGGTATAAGGAAATTTTCTAAAAATGTATCCTGGCTGTTTCGATCTTTCGCCCCCGAAACCCTCTCCATACTAAATTTCATGAAAATCATTCTAGTCGTTTTTTTAGATTCGGATTCCATTATATTTACAAGTAGGTATTAGATAAATTATATTATTATTATTATTATTTAAACATAAGTGTACACCCTTACTTTAAACAGCGCACAATTACTTTTAAACATGTCTATTCAATTTCTGAAGAGAATGTATCTAACAAAATAAAATATTTAGATGGAAATGTCTTATTTTTATCGACTTCCAAAAGAAGGAGATCGGACCTGATGATGGAATTCCAGAGGAGGCATTGATATGGTGACAATGGGACAACTTTAGGAGTTTATATTATTATCTAATCAATATAGGTTTTTTATTCAACCTTTTTATGTCCCACTGCTGGGCACAAGTCAGAGGGTTTTAGGCCATATTTCACCACGGTGGCTTAGTGCGGATTGGTGGATATCATACCTTAGAGAAATTATGAGTTTTTGTAAAGCATGCTCGGCGATGAGAAACATTGTAATCAATTAAATATCACAATATTTCCCATCACCGCGGAGCAGCGATGAAATGTTGTCAGAGGTGCGCGAGGATTTGAACCCAGTATCTTCCGCGTCGGAGACCGCGGTCATTACCACCGCTCAATATAGGTATTATAATTGTAATAATTCAAATCTGTATATTGATTAAACCCACATTCATTCATTGATTTTGTAATATAATGAGTAAAATCAGGCTATTATAATGGAAGTTCAAATTGAGAAGGCAAGTTTCTCAGAGTCGGAACTCGGAGTAAATACAATTAGTAAGAGAAGTGTATAATGAGGTCTTCTTGATTACTTGCTTATGTAAAACCTAAAGTTCGACTACAAAGCTCTGAAACAGTTGAACTTTTATGAATGCCGCTTCAGTAGTTTTTGTTGTATAAATAAAGGAGTTAAGAAGAAATACTACGTAAGGTATGTATGTGCTTTCAAGTCAATTAATTTTAATCTTCATTCTACTACTTCATCAACTAATCATTCATCAAAAAGCTAGCTTGTCGACTTTATAAGCTACTTTTTAAACCCTTTTTACTGTTTCACTGCTGGACACGGAGCGCCTCTCGGAAATTAACGGGGCAATTAAACCGTCGTCTACACCACAAATACTAATTTTAAATTACTTTCACATAAAATTTCACATAATTATGAAGTTTTCTGCTTCGGTCAGAGAATTATCATCCATCCCCACCCCCCTATGGATCCATCTTTAAACAAGGATGTAGATAAAGCACTTTGTGACTGTTGAGTACTTATCTCTACTAATATTACAAAGAGGAAAGATTTATATTTTTGTATGTTTGTAATGAATAAACTCAAAAACTACTATTCCGATTTCAAAAATTCTTTCACCATTAGAAAGCTACAGTCACCCTGAGAAACGTAGGCTTTTTACAGCGGGAAAATGCTTCATTCCTACGTGAAAACATGTAATAGGGTTAACGCGGTTGAAGCAACTGGCTAAACGCCTATGATTTTAATATAGCGATGAAGCCTGGAATAGCACATAGGCTATTTTTTATCCAACGGGGACCCATTAAACGGGTCCACGTGGGCGAAGCCGCTGGTGGAAGGCTAGTAGTTAAATAAGAACATAAATTTCCACGTAAGATTTATACCAAAATTACGGATTAAATACAATTGGAAACAAAACGAAGAAAATAAAACTGTGGTAGGAAACGAAATCCTCAGTGTATCACAGTAGTTAAGGAAACTTTGTGAAGGTCGGCGTGGAAAGCCGGGAAACATAAGGATACACTTCACTTTGAATCCAAATTTAACAAATTTAAACTCCAAGGCACAAAATAGGTTCGTGCCGTTACCGGGCGATGTGAATTTTTTCAGATCAGCTACACCACTTTATTAGTATTTTCGTACAAACTGTTATTTTATAATTTGCAAGTAGCTTTAGGCAGATTCTTTTTGGGAAATAAAAGTAATTCTTATTCAGATTTCTGTCTCGCTGGAAATTTAATTCAGGACTCTTCTAACAACAGTTCGGCATGTTTACCATCTCGCCTTAAAGGTCGTTGATGATGCTGATCTTATCTTCACTTCAGGGGATTTCATGCCTTAATATTAACTCGATATTTTTAAGACTAAAGAATTTTTACAGACGTGACGGACAGATAGACAAATAGACAACGGCGTGATCCTCTAAGCATTTTTTTTTTAGTTCAGCACCTATATAAAAGAAATATATTTGCTACATAAGTGTGCAACATACAGATTAGAGTTTAAATTCGCGATAGTCTCTATTTTTGGCAAGTTTACGAGGAGCATAAAAACTCATTGACGGTCTGAACTAGAATCGAAGAAACTCCTTCGTGTTACAGTATGTCGTGTCACGAAGTTCAACGACTCAGTGCCTATATTTAGCATCATGAAATGAAACTATTTTTGAATTATTTACTATTTACTACACAACATGGAAGCAATATTTGAAATAAATAACACGATTTTTACTATTTTATTACGTTCAAGACAAAAATAAAATTAAAACTATCTTCAAAATTAATTTACCTTCAACATTAATATATTATTATATAAATAAATAGTTGTGCCCGCGATGTCGTCCGCGTGGATAAAGACGTGTATAAAAGGGATGGATTACTGGTACATGTTGTGAAATCTATTATAATACAATGTTCACATATTCAAAAGACACCTTTTATTTTCTCTAAATCCTCCAAAATCTAAAACAGTAAGGACTGCTTACTGTATTCAACCCTTGCTTGCTATCCACTTTTCTTACGCTTCGCTTTTCTCGCGCAATCAGTTTCTCTTTACAAATTAGACCTGACAAATATGTAACTCGTTTATTAAAGTTTTCAGATACCTAGTACTGCTGTGCCCGCGGTTTTATCCGCTTAAAGATAGTATCTTTAGTAAATTAACACGCTGGCTGCGACGCCAATTTTGATGGACTTTCAGCCAGTGCGTATGAGGTCTTTTCGAGGCAAGGATGAACTTCTTTGCAGTGCGCATGAGACCTACTCGACCTCACAAAATGTCGTTTTTAAAAAACACCTTAAATGTAGCCCAAATGTGACAATAATTGCTTGAAGCTCTACCATTATAGTTATACATAGTTGTTAAAGTTGAATCCAGCTTCGCCCATAGTTATGACATGTCATTATTGAATAAAAGAGAAATATATATATGACATCAGTCCTGCCTCACATCGCACTGAAAAAAGTACGATTTGTGTCACGACTAGAGATGGGAATAAAAGATAGTGCAGTTACGATAATATTGTATTAAAATATTTATTCAGTGAAATCAATTAAAATGTTTTTCATTAAAACAGGGCAAGCAGAAGGATTTCTCACACTGGACACAAAAAGTAACAATTTTTTTAGTTTTTTTTGCAGCCTGAGTGCTATTTAACGTAAGCCTTAATTTGTCATAGCAACCTGCGCAGCGCTTTCGTTGACCACCTTTTTGAAGCACATGATCAGCACATCTGCCCGGAGGAAATCCTGAAATAAACACTTACGTTAGGTGTCTATACTATAAGCGCCACTTTTAGTTATAAAGTATTTAAATGTGTATGAATATGAAAGTATGGTAACATACCTCTTTCAGAAATACTTCGTCCAGTGAGTACTTCAATTATTGATTCCGTGAAATCTTTCTTTGACATTTTGCCATTATTATTAATCATATTATAAATTATCCAGGCGTTCACAAGAGATGTACCAAATAAAAATTCTGCCATAACCTTTCTATACCATTTTAGGCCACGTTTTAAAGTTGAGTAATAGGAAGACATCTGGTCACTGTAGTCTATACCTTTTTTGTTTTCATTATACAAAAGAACACATGTAGGCTTTTTAATATCTTCGTTAGTGGCTCTTGTTTTCATGCCTGTGTTTACTAAAATAGCATTGTGGCCTTTGCAGGTTGTGATCATTAAAACTTGGCGCTTATCAAACCATTTTATAATTTTTACGCCCTTTATATTCATTTTTCCTGTAATATGACCTTTTTTTAATTTTGTGCATATTACTTTCTTAGGTAGTCCTCTACGATTTGATCGGAGGGTACCACAATAAAAGGTCTTCTTTGCTAAAAGGTCTTCAGCCAACCCAACAGAGGAGTAGAAATTGTCAGCAACAACAATACGACCCTCATTTTCTAACCCTGTAATTAGTCTCAAAACTGTATTTTTGCCGTGCTCTTGCTCTCGATTGTTGCCTTCTTTGCCTGTATAAATAAGTGTGTTGTACGAGTAGCCCTCGGGAGTACACAATTTATATAATTTGACGCCATATTTGTGTGATTTATTTTTTATGTATTGGCGAAATTTAAGTCGTCCGCGCCACGGTATCATTGATTCATCAATGACTATAATTTTTCCAGGACGAAGCACTTGTTGATATCTAGAATTCAACATGTCATGTATTTTGCGAATTTTATATAATTTATCCCCAGTATTATCAATTGACTCGTCGCAGAAATGCCAAAATTTTAATATAATCAAAAATCTGTCCCTGGATATTGTAGAGCAAATGTACTCGTTTCTATATATTGACTTTTTAGACCAATAGTCGTTTAGATGTGGTACTTTGTTTAGACCCATTACAAGCATGACTCCAAAAAATCTTCTCATTTCTTCGTCATTAGTGGGTTGCCATGCTCTAACACGAGATCTACTTCTACGTCAGTTGATTCTAAGCTCTCAATCGAAATATCTGTGTCTTCATCTTCTTCGTTAACAATGCTTCTACGAGTAACTTGAATTATATTTTCACTCTCGGTATCATTTTCTGCTTGCTGTTCATCTAGATGTTCTTCTTCCTGCTCTTGATGTACCTTTTCTTGCTGTATATATTTCTCTTCTTTTCCTTTACGTTTATCTCCCTGCTCTTGGCGTTCTTCTTCTTGCTCTTTGTGTTGCGTTTTCTGTTCTTTTTGCTGTTTCGCTTGCTCTTGTTCTTGATGTTCTTCTTGGTGACTTTTTTTCCTAGGTTTTTGCTGTTTTATTCGGTATTCTTTTCGATTATCTGTATATTTTTCTTGTTGCTCTTTTTGCTGTTCTTCTTGTTGTAGTTTATCTTGGTGGCATTTTTGATGTCTTTGTGGATTCAAAAAATATACCCGATTGGGGGTATTTTCATCTTCAAACGAATGCATAAAGACATAATTGTTATTAATTACCTCCTGTTTTTCAGTTTTAGTATGTTTTGACGAAGTTGATTTTATTAATTCTTGCATATTTTCTTCACTTAACTGTACGGGCAACAAGTTAGAATATGAAATATTACTCAAAGAGGAACACCTGCTTGTTTCGCCAAAAATATTCAAAGAATCAGGGGAAGACGCCTGGCTTTGGTTGCAGTTATTCTCTCGTTTACATTTTTGAGTTGGTGTGAGCAAACTTGGGTTACATAAAACTCCTGGATTTTGAACTTCTGCATTTTTGAGAACACCATATTTTTTACCAGTACTTGGACTAACGAACAATTTGTTGTCTTGTTTAGACTGGTGACAGATTGTTCTGTATTTTTTACTAGAGCTCAAACTCAATCCGATAGATTCAGAATCAGTATCGATTTCATTTTGCGACTTTGCAGTAGACGGGGGGCAAATTTGAACATTTTCCAAAACGTTTACCTTTTTCACAGAACTTCTGGTTGGTGTTATCTTCTGTAACACTTTTCTACACTTTAACTGTTTCACTTCATCAGATCCACTTGACGAATCTGAATCAAATAATATAAGTCTCTTTTTGCAACGTTTACGGCTTGATCGATCCATAATAGGAAAACCAATTACTTTTTTCGATATCTACACTTATAAATCGTAAAAATGCGTGCGCGCCGGCCGACAACGTCCTTCCGTATCGATACTTGCCACGACACTATGCTAGAATGCGTGGCGCCCGCGCCGCCCGCGCCTCACTCCATGCGGGTATGAGGCCTGCAATTCTTGAGGCAGATAAGACCTCCCCCGCACTAGACGAAATTAATTTCTATTCAGTGCGTATGAGATTTATTCAACCTCATATAGTATTTACTGCGCCATTAGAATAAGCTTCGTAAGAGAATCAATTTTATATATTTGTCTCTGTTATACTCATAGAAATGTTAATATAGGCACCCCCCGCACAGAGTGAAACAAAGCGATTTTGACTGCCGCACCTGCGAGAAGTCGCGTATGTGGCTTGTTCGACCTCATAATGCAGTGAGCGTGTTAAGTGAATTTATGCTACAAAGAATTTATAGACTCATTCTACTCGTATATAGCTTTAATCAACTGCAGAAAAGAGGTGAACTATACAACTACTGTAGTTGGGAAATTTCCTAAACGTATATGTAGCTTTAATGCTTAAATGCAAAAATGCAAAAAGCTTATGATTAAACAATCGGAAAAATTGTAGCTGTTCATAGCTACTTAATAGAGGTCTTATGAGCTGTTTAAAACTTACAGACAGCAGTTTAGTCACTAACTCATATCTCTATTAACAGTGTGGATGAGGCCGTACGCAATAAAGAGATGCAAAAAATTTTAGTAAAGTTATCATTTGGTCCAGTTAACAATGCTTAGCATCTTACGATACGTACACTCGACAACGGGACGACCCACGTGGCACAATGGTTACCATGCTAGACTGCCAATCGAAGGGCCGGAAGGCAAGAAAGGGTTCAATTCCCGGCGAAGCAGGAATTTGAATGATGAGTTTAAATTTCTGTTCTCAGTCTGGATGTTTGTGTTTCTGTCTCTGTGTGGTTCATGGTACTCACGACACAGGGTATATCTACCCTACTGTGGGGCTATAAGTGTGAAACGTTATTTTTTTAAACTATGTCCTCGATATTATTATATCGATTACTAATAATAATCTGGATGTGACGCCACAGAGTTGCAAATAACGCGCATCTGTGCGTGCCGCTGTGAATTTTTACCATATTAGTATAACACCAGTACAAGTTCCGCATCTTTCATAGCTCTCATTAAATTCGTTGCTGAAACCGTCTGTTAATTTCAATAGCAATTACTTGTTTTGATTTGAAATTATCTCCAACGATTCGCTTTGGAATAGTCTTATTGCGCAACAACGCCATCTACCGCACTACCTGCGTGTGAAATAAGTTCTCGATCAATTTATCAATAATACCTATTCCGTTCGTTCGTGCCGCACCGATCGTTCTAAAATAATGAGTAGACCGTACAATACCAGCCCCAGTTTCGCGTAATTATTTTCTTTTTCATCCTTTTTTGTGTTGGTGGCTGGACGCAGGTCCCAAGTGAGAGAGATTTACGCCATAATCCACCACGCTGGCCAAGTGCAGATTGGTGAACATCTTTGAGAAATTATGAGTTTCTTTCAGGTATGCACGGCGATAAAATGAGCATGGGAATGAATCTCGCTCACACAAGGCTATTTCTTCAAAGAAGTATGAAATAAACATTACTTCTTTCTTTCAAATACTAAAAAATAGAATAAAACAAATATTTAAGGGGGCTCCCATACAATAAACGTATTTTTTTTAGATAATGGGCTGTATCTCATGAACCGTGATGGCTAGACATTATAAATTTTCATAGATGATGTATTTCTGTTGCCGCTATAAAAACAAATACAAAAAATATAATAAAATAAATATTTAAGTGGGCTCCCATACAATAAACGTGATTTTATTTAGATAATGGCGTGCGGGAGTCCGACTTGCACTTGGCTGGTTTTTTAAAGTTGGTTTTAAATACGGCGTGCTATTTCCAGTTGCCGCTTACCGCTCACCGATAACCTAGTTAGAAAAAGTTCAATTCTAGAAACTTTAAGTGCGATTGATTGAATCCGTTGAAATGAAACGTATTTCCACTTCCTGCCGGTAAATATAGAAGAACTAGATATATCTCGAGAGTATGTTTAATTAGTGTTTAAGCATAATATCTTTTTAAGCATAAAATATCTGTTATGTTTACTTTGATAACATTTTCTTAATTAAATTGAATTAAATAATTAAATCATCGCATTCTAGTATACATAAAGTCTTAAAAGTGACGTTTGTAACGCATTTGTTTTTTATTAGGTACCTAAACCTAAGTTTATCACGTAAATATTTGCTACTTGTTTACTAATTTTGCATCGTATAGTTACTCTATTAATAAACTTTGTCTTTCTGTAGGCATAGGAAAGCACTGAACATATATGTTTTCTAGAACTCCACATACTTTTAAAACGAATATGATAAAAGGATACAGCCATAAGACGTCATTTAAATGTTTGATAATCCAAGAAAACATCCAAAATTAAAATTCCGGAGTACGGCGTAGAAAATAAGAGTCATATAGGATTATTGTATGTAGATAAAGTAACGAGTGCACGAGATGAGAGTGAAGTGAAAATTATTTTGGTGGGTCGGCGCCTGGCACCGGTTCAATCGGACGCGAAACTGTAGTCGCGGTGTGTCGCCTACGTGTTCGATCCGAGCTTCGGCTCAACCCGACATACTTACCACCCGAAAATACTTTATGCTTGTGAAACGTTGTCAGTAAGAGAAATTTTTATGAACTCATTTCTATTATGGCTTTGCTCAGCTGCGAGCGCTCTGCGAGTTCCAAATGCTTCGTCGCTTCGTTACAAATATGCAAAGAACGATTACGTCACAACTCAGTGATACTTTGTGCCAGCTGAAATGTATTAATGTAAGAGTACGTTCTTACAAAATAGTTTGCTCAGTGTATTTATTTAGAGAATATAGTTCATATTGTAAAAATAACCATATTGTTGAAATGCGAACATGTATATTAATATACCTATTTGTCTATCAATATCTTGCACTATTTATTGAAGTATAATATATTATATTTCTACCACGTAAACATAGTAGAAAAAAATAGATTTACGTTTTATTAATTTATTTTACCTTATAGCTTGCATAAATATTACAGATTTGTATACTTCTTTTTAAAGTAATAGGCGCGCTGAGCATTTTTATTCAATCAACAACATCTGGACTCGTAGTAGTCCTCTACAGTACGCTTTGTACGCTTCTTTTTGCCAGAGATGTGTAAATTGTGACACAATCGCGTCGCTCAGTCGAGATGCTTCCATTCCCAAATTTAATTTAGGTAGGTACCAAAAGCCAATGTCAAATAGAATTATCAAGCAGTTGAATGACTGGTTGGATAATTCCAATGTTTTAAGGTTTCTACGATACCCATCCTTCTTTTTAAATAGTACCTACAGTTTAGAAATGAAAAATTAGAAACAATATATTATAGAGAATAAAAATAGATACACTAGGAGCTATAAAGTATTTGAATTTGATTTTCCGCAAGCGCATATTCCGCCAACGCCTGGGTCTCTGCTTCGATTCCAAAGATTTAGCTCTAGTGCTTTGCGTAATACATGCGGCGCTGCGAAGCCGCTTCAACTTTACTTCAACACAATAAATTTTATACATTTTCAACATACTGCTCTCAAGGTATTCTCTTCGTATATTCAACTACAATTTGACAGTGGTGTTATGGTAAAACTTAAAAAGGTTTTTCGCCAATATGTAATTAAAAGACATTGTGAATTCCTGACCAAGAGTGGACAGGTAACATTTATCAATATAAAAAAATACTTTCCTTTTTTAAGGTAAATACGCCAAATAATTTAGTACTAAACTTCAGCTTTAAGACGTCTTCAAGCAATCCTGAGTCTTTCATGAGGTCATATGCAGTTGCGCTGTTACTCTGAAGGCTAATTGATGGACGTTTTAAGAAAGTCTGACCGAGAACCGCATATCTACAAGAAATAAGTGTGTGAAAGAGAATCAAATCTGTATGAACAATTTGACTGCTTATTTTTTCATTATTTCATGACAAAACAGAAAATCTTTTCGCTACGAAATAGCGGAACAAGGCGGGCAACTTTAATTTTCCACGAGTATTGCTTTGGTAATAATATACCAACTTTCAAAGACTTCTGCCACTTATACCTGCTCTTTAGGCTTTTACACTTTAGATTTGAACCATAAAACAATTTGTATTTAAGGTATTTATTGGTTCTTAGACCTTTATGCTGAAGTATTAATAAACTCTACGCATTCTCTTCTTATTTTAATCTTCACAATTAAAATATTGAACTTAACAACTCAAAGTTGAATTATGTTAGAAACAACTTAACTGCACTTATACACATACAGCCAAGTCAAGTGAGGCTTTGGTATAAAGCCACTACTGCTTGAGAAACACAAAACAATGGTCAATATACAAAAAACATTTCTGTCTGGATTAATAAAAATACAACGATTTGGCAAGGACTTATACTTATCATAAGTGATTTTATGTCTGCGAATATGGCTTACTTTTGTAAGCTCACTGCATTTGAGCAAATAAAACTGCATGCTCAGAAACATCCCGCTATACCTGAAATATAAAATAAAACGTACAAGCACTTGGATGTCAAAAATTATGCTAGGAATACGTGGTTCGCATTTCAACGAGGTCATTATCTGCTACAGATATGACTGAATGAGTTAAATTTAAGATCTTTTGAATGTATCTTTGCTTACAATAGTCTTCGAGTACGTTACTATGCGCATACTACTCGTAGTTGCTGAAAACTTTTTCCAATTAATAAATACCTCTTTTTTGTTTTTATAAAATATATCATCATGAAGGATTAATATGTCGTCTATTATTACTACGGTACGAGCCTCAGAGTCTCGTTTTTGACAGAAATGAGGGAAAGTTGAAATTAAAATGAATTTATCAAAGTTATAGTTAGTTGAAACTGAAAATAACATAAAATTCTATGTCAACATTACCAAAAGGTACAACCGGTTTAGTCACACATTTCATACACATTTATTTCATCATTTATTTAAACAAATTTTAGACGCCAAATTTAAAATTATGCAAGACCTGAAATTGTAAAGCAACTTAAGCCATAATCATTTGATAGAGTATTGTACTCGTAAGCTGCCACGAGTAATCGCCACTATATTTCACTTTATGAAATTGAACGCAGAGAAAAAAGGCATCGTTGGCTACAATGGCCACCGCCAGCAGTGCAAAAGCAACAGGCGGTTGATTAAATCTGATGCCGGCATTGTGCTTGGACTGCACCGTGCTTCCGACTTCTAGGCTTTTTATCAGCGCTGAGGGACATTTGAATATGAATCACCCACTTCTGTGTACTTAATTCGAAATCTTTTTTGAACTCTCTCGATACATATTAACACGGCTTTAGTTAAAGTATTATTAGTTGTGTTTCTACAGTAATAGATAATGTGAATTCTGAAATAATGCCAAATCCTACGCAATGCTTCCATGCTGAGATAGATCTAATAATATTTCGTTTAAGATAAAACCTAGTCAATTACAGACTAATGTATGAGACGTACATATGAGTTACATACATTTTGACTACATATTCTAAAGAACTAACAATTTATTCTCACCTTTATACTTTCTTAATGTCTTTTTAAAACTATTAGAACTTACTGTAGTAAGTTATGTAACGTTATGTGGTCCTCCATCTTGCGTTTATTCATATTATATCCAGCCATGAATCTTAATTTAATTTAATTACAATTTGAGCTATTAGAAATAAATACTTAAATTAAAATATAGTGCGAGTGCGCACATATTTATATAAATAGATGGTTTATCGCGGTATAAAATATAGTACTATTTGAATTGTAAATGTAAATTAAAGCTCTACCTCAGAACTGTAATATGTTTTCTCTGCTTTTGTGGCCGCTGTAATACTGACATTAGATCATCAATATTAGTTATAGGGTGTAGGTTTCATAATTTCAACTATAGCATATAATCGATAAATTTTAGTACCGTTTGTAAAAATCTAAAGCAGATATTTTTATTTTTTACTAGCTGTGCCCGCGACGTCGTCCGCGTAGATAAAGACTTGTACAAAAGGCTTGATTAGAGTTGGATTATTTGTTCCTCCTCATCCTTAGTCGTTCACTCTTGTCAGAGTGGTCGTTGCTGATGAGGTTGCAATTTCGTTCGTGACCGCTTGCCCTCCACTGTCCCTTGGATTATTGTTACCTTTTATGAAATTACTTATGATACAAAAGTTAATATTATTATGTTGAGTAGATACATTCTTCCTGAGTCCTTACAATCTTACTGTACTCCTCTTATAATCGACTTTTCAGTCGTTATCATCAGTTTCTCTTTACAAATTAAACGTACTATAATAGCCTGTTTATAAAGTGTTTAGATAGTACTGCTGTGCCCGCGGAAAGGATCATTATAATTAAATAATTTGTGCTGCAAATAATGCATAGATTCATTATCATCATGTAACTTGTAGATAGATGTAGTAAATATATTGCAGAAAGGTGGTGAAATGTCTACGCTATGTCAGGCGTGGTTAGTAGTTGGTTAGTCAAATTCTTGGTTGCTTACACGTTGGTTGCAATTGTCGTTAACATACTGTCGTTCATACTTAATGGAGGTCTTTTGAGCGATTTAAAACTTGCGACAGCAGTTAGGCCACTAACAATGGAGACGTCATCAACCTGAATTGGAGCAGCGTGAGAGGATCAGGCCCTACGCGATTAAGAGTCAATTGGTCCTATTAACAACCCTTCACACAGCATCAGAAATAAATATATCGATTACTAATATTATTCTGGGCGTGACCACCATGCCGTGCTGCTGCCGTGACGCTTTAGCATCTAAGTATAACACCAGTGCCAGTACTGCGTATGTATGTAATAGCTCTTATTAAATTAACCACTGAAAACGTCTGCTCATTTCTATAACATTTTTTTATTAGACCCTCGGCAATTGCTTATTCGTTTATTCGAAATCACTTTTTTTATAAATAAACCGAACGAAGAGGCAGAAAGGCCGCGTGGTTAAGCGATCACTGTCGCCTATGGAAACGGGCAACCCCAGCGGAGCCACCCGAGCACTGCCGGCTTTCAAGAAGAGCTTTCTTTACAGCTTTCTTGAAGAACCCTATGTCAAAGTCCACTGGAAATGCCTCAGCTGGAAGGTTGTCCCATAACTTACACATCCGTTCAAATATCAAAAGGAGCGTGCAAAGCGGCCTGTGGAACTTTAACCTTCGACTGGTGGTGTAATCAGGAGACGTAGCTATCATTTTGAAAAGAACACTCAGCATAGTAAAGTCGGTAGAACACTTTGATTTTTTTACGTTTCACACTGATAGCGCCAGAGTAGGGGAAAATATACACTGTGTAATGGGTACCATGCGACACACAGAGACAGAAATACAAACACTTAAACCGACAACAGAAAATTAAACTCATCATTCAAATTTCTGCTTCGCCGGGAATCAAACTCGAGACCCTTCGATTGGCAGTCCGGCATGGTAACCATTACGCCACGCGAGTCCAGGCGCGGTCGCAGCCTTCAATTTGGGGGGGGGGGGTTGCCAAGAAATTTTGGTGGGGGGTCACTAAGAAATTTGGGGGTTGAGGTGTCTCAAATTGATTCGCCTTCCATCTACGCATGAGTGAGGGATTTTGGGGGGGAGGGGTCATGTCCCCTGTCCCTGGGACCGCACCTGCGCGAGTCGATAATTATTATTGTCTATTAAATAAGGTCGATACCAATAATATGTGGATGTAACCACCGCGCCGCGCCTCCATAATGCTCTACCACAATGAGTACAATATCAGCGCCAGTTCTAAAGCTCTGTGTTGTTAATTTTTTATTAGATACTTTATTAAGTAAATATACTCGTAATTAATTATTTGAAATAATCTCCACCTATCCACTTTGTAATAGCGTTATTGGGTAAAATAATGATTATGTAACACCACCTGTAAATCTACCTGTAAAAAGCAATTAAGAATATGAATAAATGAATAACAACGACATCTATCGTATAGCATGTAAACTAAATTGTCGATATACCGAATTTGCAACAGATCACTAAATAGTTCTGAATGTGAACATAGATGTCGGCAGTAGCCTCGTTTTGTTAAGGTTTTGTACATTTTGTATTGAGGATTTCTTTGAATATGTGGTGATATGATATGTATGGTTTTTTTTAATATTTAGAGATGAAATCTAGCATAAGTGTTTGAAAACTTGCTATCAGAATATTAAGAGATGTTAGTAGTTATATAAACTTGTGGTGTGACCGCTCGCATTAACTTTATTAAAGCGTGCAGGTGTTTATCCATTTCATCATTCTTGAAATTGACGTAACTTTTTTGTTTGTGAACCGATTTAAATAAAACAAACCCTAAATGTTAATCCAAAAAAATACCAATACTTCAGTGAAAACCGCATCCTTCTACGTTAAGCCGTTCCTGAGATTAGCGCGCACAAACGAACAGATAAACAGACAAACAGATAAACAGACAAACAGACAAACAGACAAACAGACAAACAGACAAACAGACAAACAGACAAACAGACAAACAGACAAACAGACAAACAGACAAACAGACAAACAGACAATAATTCTAAAAATCATTGTTTTGGGTTCTATTACGCTAATAAATAGCCCTAGTGACAGTTTTTTTCAAATATCTTCAATGTACAGAAACGGACTTGTTACAGATTTATTATATGTATAGATATTCCGTCATTCTTTTATGTCATTTAATCTATAAAGATAATTCAGAATAAACAAAGTTTCACACTCATACATAACGTTTCACACCTACACTCATAGCTCCACAGTAGGGTAGATATACCCTGTGTCGTAGGTACCATGAAAACATACAAAGACAGAAACACAAACACCTAGACCGAGAACAGAAATTTAAACTCCTCATTCAAATTTCTGTTTCACCGGGAATCGAATCCGGGACCCTCCGATTGGCAAACCGGTATGGTAACTATTACGCCACACGGATCGTCAAATCAAATATTATAAATACAAAAGTTGGAATGTTTGGATGGATGGATGTTTGTTGCATAGTCAAGCCAAGAACATCTGAACGAATTGGGATGAAATTTGGTACATAGATAGATTATAGCCGGGAATAGGGTACATTTAATTCTAGAAAATGTACTGTTGCCGTGGAATAGATTAGTATAATCATATAAACTCAAATCACCCGAGTGAAACCGGGCCGGATCACTAGCATTTCATATACTGAAGTAGGTTCGTTGCGAAACAGTCTGTATAGTCTAAAATTAACAGATTTGGTATCACGGTACACTCCTCCTAAACGGCTTGACCAATTAAAAAAACTGGGTGTATTTGGCAAATATGAGAATACATTTGAGTAAAATATATTTCATACTGCTAGCTGATTATGGTGTCCCTACCCACAATTTTTCTTGTATACTCACTTCAACTCTCACCAACAAAAATACATTATCTGTAAAAATTTCTTATGTCTAGCCATCACGATTCATGAGATAGGTATAGCCTGATGACAGACAGATGAACAGACAGACGGACGGACAACGGAGGCTTGGTAATAGGGTCCCGTTGGCCGTTTTCGGGTACGGAACCATAAAAACCACAAAAATTCTAAAATATCTTACTAGTTAAATTGACATTACAGCGCCCAAACGGCCCAAACACATTTAAACCTATTTAGGGATTAGAGTAAATATAGATGAACCATAAAAACCTCACACGTAGTTTTAAAATTACATAAAATCATGTTCGTACTTCTCAATTATGCAAATGTTATACAGACGTTACATTTGCGATTCACTCACTCTGCACAATATAGCGCTACGATGCAAACGTGCTTTTGTACGGATAAAACCAAAACAACTATTCTTAGTTAGCGCTTATAAATAAATAAGAAAAACCGCATTAAAAATATTTATAAATTAAGTAGACCTACATATTTTTAAATATGACCAGTTTTACTAAATACATCCAAGCTGAACGGCTATAAAAAATTCAGAACAATCAGTGGATATTTAAATCTGAACCTTGATATGCAAATTGAACTTTGAGTTTGAGTTAAAATTGATATTTGTGCATAGTAAGTATCATCTCATGTTGCTAAGCTGATGATGAAAGCTACTACGATGGTTAGGAGTTGAGAGAAAATTCTTTCGATAATGTTTTTTTGTTCAAAAACTTATGCTCCCGAGGTGGTCCAACTGTCCAATTGTCTAAAGTCAAGATCTGATGATGAGATCCGAGGGAAATTGAGGAGAACTCACAAATTTTATAGGCACACATATGTGGATATATCGCCAGTTATGCTTGAACAATAGAGAATTATTAAATTAAAAGTACTAAAAAGAGTGAAATTATATAACTTTTTAACAAAAAAAATCGTAATAGCTCTTAGTAATATGGAGTACCTTTCGCTCTGAATGGGCACAGACTCCAAAACAGTTTTAAGAGTCACTATCATTAGCAAGGAAATGTATCAAATGCGAAGTACTGAACAATATTATTTTTTACCGTTTGAAGGCGGTTTTTTTGTTAAAATTATTCTTAGTGAACTCTTTCATTTTATACTCAAGTCACGAGGGTCCAAAAATAAGTATCTAATTTAATTTTGAATTATGTCTTTTATATAAACATGCAATGTTATACTAACCAAACAAACATGCAAAATTTTAATTTGTTCATGATAACTGCTTCAGTGACAAGATTTTTACCCGTGCATACATTTTAAACAAGCTAACACGGCAAGTTAAACCTTGTTTTTTCCCTACAGAAGAGCTTATGTAAGCATGCATGCAACCAACATACTAAAAACTGTGCAAGCCATAGTAGTAGCAGCAAACAACCCGAGAAAACAAAATATTGAATGCTCGCTAAGTCGTAATCGCACGTCAACGGTTCCGTACTTTCAATATTTTTTATCATGAACCTAAATACTAACAAGATTTTCTTTTGGTTTAGGGAAGAGCTTTATGGCCTATATATTATAAGCTATACGTTTGTAAAATGTATGAAATATGCGGCATATCTAGCATAACTATCAAGAGATTGTAAGCCTTAGTATTTTTTCTTAAATATATTTGATATCAATTTTCACATAATACGTGTACCTACTATATGCATTACAAATACGAGTTAATTATATAGGACTACAGAAACATTAACATTCACTACAACGAATTATAAGTTTTGCAGGAACGCTTTTAAAATCACGTAAGCTTTTCTGCCATGTTTTGTTGAGTCACTCTAATTGGCAGAGTACAAAGTTTTTTTTTTATGTTTGTGTTATTATTGTTCCAGAATAGAAGACGTATAAAAAGTACCCGTAAACATTTTCAGAATACCGACTACATAAAGCTAAGGCTGACCACAAATGGATCACTGCTGGGAAGTTCAAAAGACCGACAACAAGGCGTTATATTTGTAGAATGTGACAGCTTCATGCCGTTTCCTTCATAGATACGTACCGATGAATACTGTATCAAGTCATCTGCAATATAATTATAACAAAAATAAAAATGTTTAATTGTAGCGTTTCTAAATAATCCTCTTAAAATATTATTATTATATACGCGGTATGATATTATTAGTTAATGTTACGATAATTGCAAATGAAGCCTGAACATAATCACCAAACTGACCAAATAGTTTTTTTCTAATTAATTGAGAAATTATGTAAAGGTTCGGTGAATACTGTTAAATTTAAAGCAAATTCAATTTCTAGACATAAATATTAAATTGACATTACAAAATGATAGTTTTGATATAGATGATAGATAGGTACAACTATACTTACCAACTTATTTTAATAAAATTTATTTTATGTAAATAAAACGTAACTCAATTATTCCAAACTCGAATCAAATTGGGTTATGTAAATGTAAATCGTAGTCAATGTTAAGAATAGAAATGTATGTGCCTATACACGGACCATTAGGTTAAATTAATTACGTTATAAATTGAGCTTAAATTTAAAAAATCTGTTTAACCTATGAGCAATGAATTCTTGAATTGTTTGTTTTTGTACATCTGCATGTCGCCTCTTGAAATATTTGGAATAAAAATACGAGATTTGAATCGTTTGCTGACTTAGTGACGAGATGTTTTGGCAAAAACAATTTATATGAACGGGCCCACATACAGAATTCGATTTTACAATCTATTTGAAATGTAGTATGTAATAAATAATATTGTGTATGTGTTTAAATTTGGCACTTGCGCCGGCGGCGGGTCGAGTGTGTACAGTGGCAACCGACGACCGCTCGGGCAACCCGACTCGGAGAGCAGTCGCAAACCGCCGTAGTGCACCACGCCCCATCTTCCCGGTCTTTCCCATCGCGTGGCAAATGTACGTGCTTTACGTAAATCGTAATATTAAAGAATAACAACCCACTGTAGTCGTAAAGTATGAATTGCACCATTCATTACTAATAAGAGGTGAAGGCTCACACATAGCGTTTGAGAAAGAAGCCAAAGGCTATTAAATCTCTAGAACTAGTGCAGTGTTACTCGTAAGCATAGTTTATGACCGTAATTTTACTAGATTTAGGAGATACGACCGGTGAGTGATTTAAATTTTTTTATCGTTTTTAAGTAAATCTAATACTTAGGTAGTAGCTTATTATTGATTATCATTTAATATCAATAAAGAATCTGTAAATTATTTGTGAAAGATGTTTAAATTCGATTATGAGTTTGACCCATACAAATTGAACTTGAAAGTTTAAAGGTCACAACTGCGAACTTTTCCAATTACTTACTAAAATATGCACACCTTACAACTTGGTATATATATAGAAGACTGTCAATTTAATTATCTACCGTAACTATATAGATGTTTTTGTTTCAATTCATTAAGTGGTTTATATCGAAGAGATCAAAGTACGTTCGTTTAAATAAAAAAATGTTAAGTCTTGTCTCTTTGATAAGATTTTTGAAACATGTATACTGTAAAAGATAGGAAACGTAAAGTAACTATTATCATGTTTGTATATATAAATAATTATATTTCATACGAAACTCGAATATAAAAATAATACTCGTAAATAAGATATAAAACAACTATACTTTCAGTTGATGACATCCTATATAACATTTAACAAATAAAATAAAAACAATTTATAAACGATACAGGTATAATAACGTTGAAAGAAGCTTTAAACTCTATATTCCCTGCATCTACTTAATATTATAGGTAATATGCATACGTTCAAACCTGAAAGCTTTAATATAGTGTTCATGTTTATGAAACAACGTAAATTACCGAGAGTAGGTACTGAAGATCATGATAAATATTTTGCGGTAAACATTAGCGATACATTGAAGGTGAATTATGTAGTAAAATTTGACCCTGCATAAAATTTATTAATATCCAGCAACATGTGGCCGTCGGCGGGCGCTTATAGATTGTTTGATATGGACACCTTCCAGGATGTGGGAATTCGTGGTGAATTATCTTGATTAAGGTCTCAGAAAGAAAAGCCTTACGCAAAAGCAACTCTCAGTATTTTTTCTCTAACGTGTTTTTCAACACGTTTACTGTTACGCTGGACACAGATTTTCGCTCGGAAATTAGAGCAATTCACCCTATAGTTCTTATCTCTGCTGGTCAAGTACGAGATCGTGGTCGTGACTGCTTTTAAGATTTTTTGTGTAACTCTCATGCATGCACTGCAATGGAAACGTTTAAAGTTTTATACACTTAAGTGTATATTTGTATTGCATTCATGTGCAGAAAGAGGCCAAATGTGCTATTCTCCGTGCTGCTAAAAAAGGCAAGGCAAGCTGGAAATCACTTGTCATGAGGGAACTCCACAGAAACCTCAAACCAAACAATATAGTCATTACCAAACAATATAGTTTCAACAAACAATACAAAGTACTTATACTGTCTAGAGAAATGTGCGCGGATAAGGCATCATATCATAATTGAAGAGGTTACAGAGAGAGTAAAAATATATATGGATAATAAATTGAGGCGGTGGCAAGAGTAAAAAAGTCTACCGGCGCATCTGATACAGGACATGTCACCTAAACCTGTCCACGTCCTGCCCACACGGGAAAATATGAGACTCACACATCTCGACACCAAGCCGGAGACATACTGCAATACAAAAAGTTTCATGTCTGTGTCTATGTTCATCGATGGCAGCACATGTAGCCAATGTCCCGATTCACTCTGGGAACTGCAAGTAAACGAACCCTATTAGAGCTGTACATCGCTCAAGGAGGCAGGTAGAAACAGATTTAATTTTGGGTAAGTCCTATGATTTTTGTTTTCCCTACACATGATTGAGATATATTCGGACGGAAAGGAAGCACTCCAACTATTCAAGATTTCCATAATGAACGGTACCCAAACATCATCTAAATTAGTACTTAATATATCTGTGATATCTGTGATGAGAGTGCACGTACTCACAAGAGGCACAAGAGGCTAAGAACACAGGAAGTGCGAACCCTCCCGTCATACGTTGGTGGCATTCAAACCTTATAGGAAGAGTTGCCTGCATCCATGAGCGATCGTCGAATTTAAAATTTAGAATTTATGAACACTGGTTTTAAAGAATTGTATAATATTTATGTTAACAAAGGAAGTTTCCAAAGAGGACAGCATTTTAGTAAATACAAAAATTTTGGAGCGAATGCCATGTAAGCCATGTGAGGTTGCAGGTTAAATGGTGGTTGAACAGTGAACTCACATGGTTCTAAGTGAAGTACCACATACCTACATAGATTGAATTTCGGCAAGGAAGCAAAAATATTATTTTGTGATTCGGTGCAAAGCAGATAAAATATAGATTAAACGTAAGATAATGTTTATTTAGAGTTTGTCAAACAACTTCTCAGTGAATAAATGTAATTAATATTGTTAAATATCTAATAATATTTGCATAAATTTTGAAAGTAAATATAGCGAACTAAATTTGTATTAACAAAATTTGTAAGCCCTAAACACTTATATTTGTGCTAATAAAAGTTTTTGTCTTTGTCAAAAAAAGGCGGTTACTTTTTGTATTGCAAGAGATGGCCAATTACGCTACACGGGCCACCATTCTTAAGAAACGAGCAAGATTCAGGTTGAAGCTGCAACAACAAATTACCGTAATACATTTAAAATTTATTTTAGTGTGAAAAACTCTGCTTGATATTTCAATATTATAAATTATAAAGCCTGATGTAGGCTTTATTTCTTTAATATAAGGTCATTAGTTACCTTGTCATGTTTTAATTACAGTCCATTATGGCTTACCGTACAGCGGTCGTTAAAGTTTGGACAGTAATATAGGTATAGCAGCATATCATTTACCTTATATTTACGATAATACTGACTTTATTAATACTGACTCGGAATCGACATAAACAGCAATGGATATTTGGGCAGCCTCTGGAAATAATGTTGATACTGAAAATCGCAATTGATTTTTTTAATTTATTTTTTAATTCAGTCTCTTATGGCTTTAACTGCAACCCTTTTTGCGTCCCATTGCTAGGACATTATTGAAGATGCCTGAAATTTACTCCACTACTACAATGTTAATAAATTGCTATTTCCACTTAATTATTTTCATTTCATTTCAATAGTAGTAGATACTAATCTATCCTAAGGGAACAGAGCATTTGCTGGGATAAAAAAGGACACAGTTTACTTTCTGTTCTGCCGTTTTTGCGTGATTGAGCAACAACAATCCATCCAAATATCCAGACTTTTATTTTATCCGAATTATAACTTAAGTGAACAAACTCAACACAAGTTTAAACTGAAATCATGTCTATTTCATATAAGTATATCAATATAAAATATAAGATCGTAATCGCGTAAAATTCGAATTTTACAAATTTTACACGAAAATAACGACAAACGAAGCAGCAAAAGCTGATTTTGTTGCAGCAATATCAATTTAATAGAAATATGCGATTGATAATCTAAATTTCACATTTCTATTCCATTTTAAATCAATAATAAAGAGTTTTGAAAACGGTATTTAGTTAAACGTGTATCTTAGCATATTCTATAACCTTTGATAAAGTTTATACGGGTAAACATAGAATATTATGAATTTTTTCATGCGTACCGTAATTGGTTGCCAAGACTTAAAAGCATTAACTAATAAAAAGCCAAGTCCATAACTCTACAAGCCCCAACTCTACAAAGTCTACAATCTACATCTCTGTCAGAAAGTATGGATCGGTCGTGAACAGTGTATAGCAAACTGAATCCACCCATATTCAAAAACAACACTATGAGGTCTCATATTGCTCGCCAACGGATGGTTGGTTGGATGGTCTAAACGAATTCATAGACAATACTTGAGTGAAACCTTCTACTATGCGTTTGTCAAAATCGACATGGCTTCATTGAAATATTATTTATTTATTTATTTTACATTATACACTTTAAAAACATTACAGATACTAGCTCCAATACGTTTTTAAAGGGACGTTATATATTTGCCTGCCGTGCAGCGTAGTTCGGCTTATATACTAACTAAGATTATATACTAACGTACCATGGCTTGACATGAACGCACGTCAAATAGCGCTCTTTGCATAGCGTTGCCTGCTCACTTATAAATAAATAAACGCTACACACTCATAGTCCCACACTAGGATTCCCTGTGTCGTGGGTACCATGGACACACACAAAGACAGAAACACAAACACGAGACCGAGAACAGAAATTTAAACTCATCATTATTTATATTACATTTACGAACCCTCCGATCGGCAGTCTATCATGGTAACCATTGCGCCAAACGGGTCGTCGTCAATATTCAAGTATTCAAGAAGTATACTTATGTAAGTATGCTTCTTGAATACGGCTGTTATAGTTGTTATGCACATTGTTAATTAAACTATGTGGAATACATAAAATTGCCAAACATAATTAAGTATAAATAAGTCAACCTTATGACATATTTATATTAAAATGATTTTTCTATATACATAGCAGTGTTTTTAAAATTCACAGTTGTTTTCAGGGACAGTTGATTTGTTTGAATAGCCATAGAAAACATTTCATTCGCACAATTACACGTACAGTGTAAACGCCTACTTCATTAAAACTTTTTCTCGCGCAATAAGAACACAATGAAATGAAGAAACGTGAAAGTAAACTTGTTTGAAAGTTACAGTAACAAAAAGTTAGGGTAACAAAAGTGAAACAATTGCCAAGTAAGTACAATGTGCCCTTAAAATCAGTGGGGAACAAAAGCTTTTAAACAATATGCTTGTATAATAGAACTCTTTCTGCTACAAAAAACAATTGCATTTATAAGGGTTTCTAACCATGGAATATTCCTTTAAATTGTAAGAAAAGTAGACAGACGTAAGATATAAAACGAGCGCTTTGTATGCATTTCGTAACCTCTGTACCCTGACAACGGCCATATTACGTTCTATGAGACAAAGTACAAACTACAAAAAGATTTGAAACCTTTAAAAGCTTTTACCGACAGAATGAAACGTTTATTCCCCGTATGTTATACTTATTGTGCAAGCATTTTTTTTAAATAAACTACGATCCACCCGTGCGGTGTCTATCTGTCTGTCATGTAAGAGTTAATCATTTTAAATAAATTTTCGAAACACATATAAATAAATATACATAATTATTATAATAAAAAAACGGGTTGTGCTCCGGTAGTGCCGGCAGAAGTGAAAACTTGAACATTAACGATGTGCATTTTTGATATAATTTCGCACGAATTGCTTTTATCATCAGTATCATTTTTCATGTAGTATTTTCAGTAGATTTTCATCTAGTATTTTTATAAAGTACTCACTCATTTTCTTTCACAATTTCTTCGTCACTTTTTTCATTAATATTTAGCACTTTGTTCAATGTCCATTCATATTTTAAATACTTGATATAAACGAATTTTACAAGTACAGGTAGACAGCCGAGCCGTTATCAGCTGTTACCCCTCCGTCTTACGAATATTCGATGAGGCCACGTGTCCTGACGCGAGTTTAACATTTTTACCCATCCCAAAAAAAGTGCACAACGCCGTTAAAGAAGTTTTCACTACAAAAATACATATACACCAACAAAGTAAAATTGCTATGTGAAGATCATCGACCAATTGATATAGTATTTTATGAAGTTATGACCTCAGTTTAGTTATACATATTTTATAACGTAGTTGAGGGTATCACATTTTTCTCGCTACATTGTAACGAATTTGTCAACTTTAAGTCGGAGATCTCATCCCACTTCAAGAAGCGAATCAGTCAGCGAATCTTATATTTTCATTACACCGTGGACTCAAAACAGGAACCTTATGTTCCTTAAAATAACTGTGTTCAACGTAATAGAATTACAATCAGTTTATTTTGTAAGATTATACCTACTAAATTTCTATTTGTATCATGTTGTGACCTTTTCATGATATTCGGAATAAAATAAATGTTTGGTAGTATGTTTATATAACCTTTAGAGCGGTCACAAACCAGCGTATTACGATCTTCTCTCCGCATATAATGCGCATGCTCAGATGAACATATAACCTCATGTGCATTTTTGGAAGTGCGTGTAAGCGCACTTCGGCGTTTGGAGCTGCGTATACACAGTTCCAGCGTTGACGCTTTATAAGCTCGTATAAACAATTAGAGACTGATGTGCTGATGCCACATGACGAAACGACCATATAAGCGAAGACAAATCTCGTACCCTTGACTGAAACTGCTTTCACACAGTCTAAGATAGAATAGGGTGATCATTGATTTTGGCACTGCATTGCTAAATATAATAACAAATGTTAAAGCATTTGTTACTTTGGATTTTCTATTTAAAAAGTGAAGGCAAACTAAAAGTATGACCTGTATTTTTTGGTATCGGGGGGGAGGGGGACCTTCAAAAGGTACCCGGCACCTTGGGAGAGGATACCGGGTTATGTGGGATTTGTCCGCACTAAAACCCCCTCCGTGGCCTGCCTCTGCGCTTGGGGAGGACTCCGGGATCTCCAGTAGAACGCACCGGTGTCCTCCACGCGCGGCGCCCAGGTTTGGCCCATCTTCGGGTGCATAGATGTGCTCTCCTGCACCTTCCGATGCTTGCAGCGGCATGCAGCCTCGCATACACCGCCGTTCTTCCCGGGGCTGCTGGTTGGGCGGATCAAGCTCCCACTCACACCGCCCACAACCCCGGAAGCCCCCTGTTTGTCCGAATAAGGAATAGGTTTTTACAAAATGCCCCTCAGTGCAATCTCCTAATTGAGAAGAAAAAAGTAACTACGATACTCATTTAATTATATATTTTCGGAACTAATCTCAAACATGCCAAATTAATTAATGTGATATGAAATGTTCGTGAAATTGTAATGAGTGCAATTTTATTTCATAGTCCTAGCATTTTTTTAAAGTATCTATTTGCAATATCTTTGATATGTTTAAAATATTATTTTTATTGATATGTGTATTGTTTTATTGAACTAATTAAAACATGTAGTTATTTAGTAGTGCTTTTAACCTCTATGTAAGCTATTGGGCTTATTTTTTCGTTAATTGAAGACGGTGAAGAAGCAGAAATTATGTATATTGTATACTGGAAAAAGAAAGAAGAACTAAGCTTGTCTGATAATATTGTTTTTAGTAAATTTGTTATTGCAAATAACTAATTAACTTATAGGATTTCATTATTATATAAAAATCGACAAAAAATATTTTATAAATAAAAATCGAGATTTGCAACGTGATATATGCTGTCCTTGAAATAAAAAAGCTTAAAAGGCTTACCCTGAACCATAATTAATGTGATGGCAAAGAAGTTTCAACATTGCCAAGAAGAGCCCACACATTTGTACTGTATTCGCATGATTTAGGGACAAGAATGAAATCCTTGCGTAACAAAATAAATTTGTTCTACTGAATATAATGTAAATAAGAAACTTTGAAGTAGGCTTCATTGAAAATCAATTTCATTTCGCGTTCGTTCTTTGAATGAAAATTATCTTCGTGTGGATATGAATAAATAATATGTAAAAGTTATATACGTACACATTACTAGCGCGTGGTCGCAGTTTCGTCTACTTTAAAATAAACCTTTTATAAACTTTATTGCATTTTCAGTATCGCAAGTAAAATTTAATTATAATTTAGCTTTACTAAACAACTACGCTAACCAATTATCGCAAAATTATATGCCATTAAACTTAAATGGTAAATCATTCGGATTTTTCGCTAAGCCACAGGCCGGCCTCGCTACCACATTAAAAACATTATACTGTTGCTGAGTTATTGTAAAATTCCAATATCTCCTGAGATCTTCGTTCAAAAACTCGAAGAGTTTGTTTTAATTCGATTCACTAGGTCCGAGTGCAGTTGCTAAAATATCCAAAAATACAAAAATAGTTCTTATGAATCTTGTAAAGCTTAATAGTTATCATAGGTATATATAGCGCGCATGGCCCGGTGGTTGAAGCGCGCATAGCCCAGCGGTTAGCTTAGAACGCCAACGATCTGTGTATGCAATTAAGCCAAACGGGCGCGGTCGGGTGTGAGATGGGTGACCGCTAGTGGCAAAAAAATTCATGCGCGTTTCCATGCTTCGGAGGGCACGTTAAGCCGTCGATCCCGGTTGTTGTCCCGCATCTCCACCAACCCCATTGGAGCAGCATGGTGGAGTAAGCTCCAGGCCTCCCTAATAATGGTGGGAGACCTGTGCCCAGCAGTGGGACCCAAATTGCAGCCAATAGTTATCTAATTTATGAAATCTTGTGTCTCGTCTTATAATTTTTTCGGGGCAGTTTTTTTTTCAGATTTTCAAACGAATTTTTAATGCCCTTTTAGTTGTCGCAAATAAATACACGTTACACTAAATTTTCAAGATGGGGAAACTTATAATTTTCCATTTTAACACAATAGTAGATTAAGATTTTGTACGAAGTAATACAATAGATGACTTATCATTTGCCAGGTCATCCATAAATAAAAATTTACTATGGATATTGACGAACACTTTAAAAACATGACGTTACTAGGAACTTCCGACGATTGTTTGTATACACATATACACAAATTGCTGTTTATATAGGTACATATAGGTATCTAGTTATCAATCTCAGTTCCGTAAATTATTGAGTTAATATTAATGTTAATAACGGTAATTTGATGATGCCACTGAGTACTTATTAATTGTATAGTTATAGTAATTGTTTCGGTAATTCCTATTATTTATTTACAAACATCGATGCTAGATTGATTGATTACGTTAGTACTGATGACCGAATAGATTAAGCCCAATCAGTGAAGTTTAGCAGATTTTCTGATTGGGTATAAGTACAACTACTACTCTTAACATTAATAACAATTTATCAGGAAACACAGTTCATTGTGTAATTCCTTCCTTACTTGCTCTATGAATTCCGCACATTCTTTTAAAAAATAGGCAAAGGAAAGTAATGCATTTTCTTGCCAAGTCTTCCTACCTGTTGAAGCAATTGTTTTTTATTAAACAAAACACGTGTTTAGTTATGTATTTAAGAATTCAATTATTAATTTCTATAATATCATGGATTTGAATAAATAAACTTATTGCACAGTGCAATTAATTAAATCTGTTTACGATAGAGATAACAGTGACCCATTTAAAAGGGATCGAAATACAGTTCAGATGAGTAGTCGAAATGGCAACGCCCACGGGACATCTATCAAAAATTATATAAATCTGGCTGGTGAATATTTTAGGTCACTGCGGTGATCGCAGGCCGAATAAAAATAAACACGTGTCCGGCTGAGACGCCCGCGCCCATCCCGCGCCCGACACCACTCGACACGCTCTACAGTTCTACACTCTACAGCGATTCGTGACATCGCGACATTTACATATATCCACTGCACTTTCTATATTTACGATTCGCACTCGCAACCGTTTTTCCAGCCGTCTATTGGAGCTAGCGACTAAAATAAAAAAGTTGTGCCCTTAAACTGCAATCTATTATATCGTGCAATATTTGAATATTCGGCGGACTCCAAAATATCACTAATATATAATCTACGTTTGGCTGCACCTGCCCTTTTTTGAGTCCCACTGGGAATGGGTATCTCCTCATAATTGGAGAGGCCTTAAGTTAATTCCACCACACTGCTAAATTGCGGATTAGTAGTGATAATCTTGGATCACTAAAATCCTTGCTAGTACTATGCTAGTACCCCTTTTCTACATAAATCATGAAGTTAATGAGTAAAGAAAACAGTGAGAATGAATGAGAGAATCTGTTCTTAGACTGCCAATGATCCAGGATTATGGCCGAGACTGTTTGTTTGAGATAATCTTCATTCGTTAATCTAGGATGATCTCTCAGTCTATTTTTAATGTAGTGTGTAGAGATTTATTACATTAAAGAATATTCTAGAAACATCGGAACATATAAAGTTGAAAGAGTTCCACGAGATATCCTGATAATAAGTTACTGTCAAGTTACGAAGTTCAGAGAGAAATAGAGAAAGTCCCGTTTCCTATATGGTGAACCACAAGAGAGCAAAATTAACTCGATACTATACCGATATTAGAAAATCCCTTTGTCAGCTAAAAAATAATAACTCACTAGGAGACGACGGTATGTCATCAGAGCTCCTAAAAGCGGGATGTAAACCCCTCCTAATGACGCATCAAAAACTGTTTGATACCGCCATAAGTAATGGAACTGCCCCGGAGACGAGAAGCGAAGCCACAGTGGTTTTTTTCTTCAATAGGGGTGACATAACGTGATGATGAGTCGCACGTCTATAAACTTTCAAGGGTCATTACAAATCGTATTGCTACAAAAATACAAACCACCGAACATAGTACTCCTCCTTTTTGAACTATCTAATCTGCTATTAAATTTTTATTGTACCTGATCCCGCCCCATTTCAACTCTCACTTGTCCCGCTGTTTCCTCTTATATCGCAGATTGAAGCCTTTAACTTATTTCTAACTAAGCAAATTATTTAGTCGTCACGAAATTAAAAAGGTCGTTTTATTTTCTTCGGTGATTGCGTGGCACTCACGGTCAAAATATATTTACTGATCGTATATAATATATAGCTACTAATCGTAGAAGTAAGAGTTCCCTATTAAATTTCTTGAACATGTATTTCTACTCAGCACTAGTGCTGCAGCGAGGCGTGACAAAGTAGTTGTTTAAAAGACGTTGTTTTTAAGATTTTTATGAGTTTCAGAAAAATTATACAATTGAATATAAAAAAGTAAAATTGTTAAGTTAACAAACAATGAAACTGTTGATAATTTTTTGTTTACCTTTATTGAGGATGGTCAATTATGATTTTTAAGAAAAAAATCTTAACTTATAATTTTAACAATGGAAATAATGAAGAAGAGATTATAAACAATTAAATATTATAATTAGGAATAATGTTTTTAAATCATAATATTTTGTGAAGAGTACGTAAGGTTGTAAAAAAAATTTTTTAAAGCATTAAAATAGTCCATTTGTCAGATCGTAGAGTTCGATTTTTGACTCAGTCGCAATAAACCAGTGCAAGTAAGCGGATGTCTTGTTTTATTTTCAAAATTCAACATAAGTACAACATATAGATACAGTCCATTATAAGCTTTATCACATACATAATTTGGTCCATAATCGAGACGGATGAGTTTGAGCTGGGAGAGCTCTTTGACAATTGTGTCATTTTGGTGAAAATTTGAAGAAAATTTGGTATGAAATATATTTTCATTGTATTTTGATCGAAAGTGAATTACATTATATTTCAATGATGTCCTCGGTTCAAGAATTATTAGAATCTAGTGAAGATTTATTTCAATTATTAGTAAAAGCGAGTAACAACCACAAAAAATGTCCGAAAGAAAGACTGACGATCGGATATTTGCAAACGCGAATGAAATGCATTGATGAATATTGGGAATCGTTTCGGGAAACACATAAAAGTCTAGTTACTGCTACTAATAATGAGAAACGAGGAAAATTGCCATACTTTAAAGAAGATATGCATAGTCAATTCGAAGAATTATTTTTGGAGCTAAAAGGCGATTTGACAGACAAATTTGAGAACATAAAATCTTCGAAAGCGACCGCCATTTTAGAACAAGATATTTCATCACGTCATTTCGAAGCAGAAATTCATTTACCCAAAATTAATTTACCAACATTTTCGGGCGCATATGAAGATTGGCAATCATTTGAAGACATTTTTTCATCATTGATTCATAACAACAACAGACTTAGTAACGTACAGAAATTACATTACTTGAAATCTTGTTTGTCCGGAGAAGCAAAGAACACAGTTAAGAATTTTCAAGTCTTAGAAAAGAATTACGAGAGTGCTTGGGATACGTTGAAAAATAGATATTCGCATAAGAGACTGATAGTTGATGCTATTCTGAAAAGGTTGATGTCTACTAAGAAGATAAATACTCAATCAGCAAGTCAATTAAAATTATTAATCGATAATACTAACGAATGTTTAGGTTCACTTAAAGGTTTGGATATTTCTACAATTAATTGGGATCCAATTTTAATTTTTATCATTACTCAAAAACTGGATTTAGAGACACACAAGGAATGGGAAAGATTCGTGAGTAAGGAGTATAACAAACATTTGCCTACTTTTAAAAGTCTTATTAGTTTTCTTGAAAGTTATATACAAACTATGGTTTTAATAGCACAACCAGTCACTTCTCGTTACAATTCTAGGGAACATTCTTTTCATTTAAATTCTGTACAACTAATATGTATTTTTTGCAGCAAAGATCATTTATTATTCAATTGCAAGGATTTCGGTAAGTTAGATTCAATTAAGAGAAGGGAGTTTGTAAGAGACAAGCGTTTGTGTTACAACTGTCTATCACCCAATCATTCGGTTTTTAATTGTAAACAAAAGAGTTCTTGTAGGATTTGTAGCAAACGTCATCACTCACTTTTACATCAAAATTTAGAGGATAGGAGAGGGGAGACCGGGGTTCAAGAGGGTAATAATTCAACCGGACTGTCTTCTCTACACACAAATGTTGAAAGTGAGCAATCAGGTGTACAAGACGTTTCAATAGCATCACATTTAGCATCGGGTCACAACACAGCACTTTTAGCTACTGCACTGGTTCCGGTTAGGGGTCTTTCGGGACAAATTTCAATTTTAAGGGCACTAATTGATCCTGGATCTCAGGCGTCTTTTATCAGTGAAAGGACAGTTCAATCATTGCGACTCAAACGAACTGCTATCAATGGTACGGTGACAGGAGTAGGTTCAACAACAACAACAGTCAATCACGTGGTACAGTTGGAGGTTTTGTCGAGGTATGATTTTAATTTCAGCCTCCCTGTAAGGACACATGTTTTATCATCACACGTGACGACTAAGTTGCCGTGCAGATCAATCAAGCCAAGGGTACATTGGTCACATTTGGAAGGTCTCAACTTGGCTGATCCGCAGTATTTGGTTTCTAGTGAAATAGATATGCTACTTGGAGTTGAGGTGTATATTCAAATTATAAAAAATAATTTAATCAAAGGTCCTCCAGGTTCACCAACGGCGCAGGAAACCAGCCTGGGATGGATTTTGTTCGGGAATATCAATCAGCACACACCCGATGGTAAGATCTTGGTTATGCATAACAAATGCGAAATAGATGCTGATAATTTATTGAAAAATTTATGGAATATAGAAGAATCGAATAAAAGAGAATTTACAGTTAAAGAAAGAAAATGTGAAGAGATATATTTAAATAATTATACCAGATCGGCAGAAGGAAGGTTCAGAAGTAAGTTGTTTTTGAAAGGTTCAAAAGAAGAAATAGGAGAAACAAAAGGGACAGCCCTTCGAAGTATACAGCTGTCAGAAAAAAGACGAAATTCATATACACAACTCAAAGAAGACATAGATAGATTGAAAGTAAAGCATTATGTCAAAAGGAGAAGTAGATGGAAACCATTAAATCCATTTTTCACAAGAGCGCAGTATACTCAGGGTGGGCGGCAAGTAGAGAAATACTAAAGTAGAAAATACATTCGTACAACTTATACTTCATTAAATTTCATTGTCAGATTTTATTATTGCAGATGCACATCACATAACATTGCATGGTTGAATACACTGATGCTCTACAATATTAGGTTTTTGTATGGCATATTTAAAATTCAGAATACAGTGATGTAAACTATGTGGAATTGCAAGTTTTCTATTTCAAGTTATATATTTCGTTATTTTTATTTAAATTTATTTGGAATTTCATTGAGAATTGGTGAGAGAACAATCTTTGGAGTCGTTTATCGGGGCTTCTGAAAGGCTTGTGGTACGTGGAGGAAATTGCACATATTGTATATATAGAGCAAACAAGAGCGGATTTTCGTTAGAGCTAACAAACAATTGATAGAGGCATAGAAGAGTGATAACTTTGAACTACCAGCTCATTTAAGTGATATCTTGGCTTCCGAAGGGACACAGACACAGTTCATTTCTCCTTACAGTACAAATTTTGATGGACATCAGGGTTAAGTCTAGTTTGGTGGATAGTAGGGGTAAGCCGGGGTAAATCTAGTAAGAGCTTTTTTAATTCCATACATTTGACACCCACTCACATTTGACATTCAAATACTCACATCTTGTCATTTGATCGGCGAAGCACCTGACACTATACCGAAACTAGATTTACACGAGGTTAATTTAGAAAACATACCATTGTCACGGTGGCAGTATGTAGGTACAGAAATTGGTTAGGGGCTTTTGGCATAGATGGCAAATGGAGTATCTATCTAGGCTTCAAGAACGTCCTATTCACAAACGGTTAAGGTGTATGAGAGAGTTAGAAATATGTGACATTGTGCTATTAAACCTCTCTCTAATTCTAGGCCTGGCAATGTTATGAGGGTATATAGTATTAAATGTTCAGGGGATACAGTAGCATCAAAACTCTACTATTTGCCCATGGAAATTAAGTAGGCGTTTCAAATGTTGTAAATTTCTTATTTACCTTAATTAATTAATTGTAATTTATAATTGTGTGTGTTTGTATGAGTTAGGTTGAACTATACAATACTGTTCTGTTTTATTTTCGATGGTAGAGTGAAATGATTTATATAAATATAAATATAAATTTTTATCAAACAGCAGCTGTTGTCAAGTTCAACTATCACAAAGTTAAAAGTTCTGTTGACATTACAAAGTTGATATGTGTAATAATGCATCAATTTGCTTTAAGTTCTTTTTCAAACATGTTTATGTTGTAATTTATTATTGTTAGTGTTTTCAATACAACTAAATATGTTTTGTTTTCAATTTATACGTTTTGTACAGGACTGCTGTCCTTTGGTGGGCGGTATGTCAGATCGTAGAGTTCGATTTTTGACTCAGTCGCAATAAACCAGTGCAAGTAAGCGGATGACTTGTTTTATTTTCAAAATTCAACATAAGTACAACATATAGATACAGTCCATTATAAGCTTTATCACATACACCATTTGTTTATAAAAAAATTAATCAAATCGAGGAAAACAATATTTATTTACGTCAATAAATGTCTTTAATTGATGCAAAAATAATTATGTGAGAATAAAAAAAAATCTATTATATTATCTGGATTTTTCATTTTTTATTCAATTCACAAAATTATTATAGTCAAAGTATTTTTTTAAAACTTTTATGGCATGGTCTCGTTAATTATGTATATAAGAAGAGCTCCACGAAGCTAATTTTATTAAAACAATTATTTAAATATTGTTTTGTAATGAATACAATAAAAATGAAAGTACAAAAAAAATTTGTTAATTAACTTGCTGAAAAATTGAAGTCTAACTTGTTGAAAAATTAACTTTAAGATAATTTTCTAGCAAATTCTTTGAAGTGTTCTGAATACAAATATTTTTTTTTAAAATTTTCAATTTATATATATATATATATATATATATATATATATATATGTGTGTGTGTGATAGAGAGGTGAATTATCACCTCATGCTGCTAATGGGAATGAATATTTGTATTATGTTAAAAAATATGACTAAAACCTCGATTTCGTAGGTAAGTAAGTTGGCAATTAGGTATTTGCAATTGCAACTTAGCATCTTGTTACCTTAATTTAATTTAATTTTAAGATTTAACTTTCAATAAAAAAATACATTTTTTATAATTTTCAGATATATCTAATACGATAATTAGAAAAAACTCATTGCCTTTGTTTTATACAACAGAGTACAGAAACAAAACAGGCGTGATAATGATAAGAGGCGAGATTTTGAGGAACGTGTATAATAGATGTTTATTTACAACCATTTTGTTTCACTGCTGGGCACAGGTCTTCTCTGTCAAGTGCGAGGTATTTAGTTAAGACATAGTGGTACATTATGCTCTAAATCCCTCTGGCAATATGATGTAAAAATTCGTAATTAATTAAATATCACAATATTTTCCGTCTCGATATGAATTAATGGAGCAGCGATAAATGCGCACGTTACAAATTTCTTTGTCAGAGGTGTGCGCCAAGAATTTAAACCCAGTATCTCCATGTCGATAACCGCGATCTTTACCGTTCAGCCAACGCTGCTTAGCGTGTAGATTATGAAGTAATGTAGGTATAATATCTATACATATATACATATAATAAATCTGTAACAAGTCGGTTTCTATACATACAGATATTTGAGAAAAGCTGTCATTAGGGCTATTTTTAGCGTAATAGGACCCAAAACAATGAGATTTTTAGAATTATTGTCTGTTTGTCTATTTGTCTGTTTGTCTGTTCGTTTTTGCGCGCTAATCTCAGGAACGGGTTGACATAGAAGGATGCGGTTTTGACTGATGTATTGGTATTTATTTGGATTAACATTTAGTGTTTGTTTTATTTAAATCGGTTCATAAATAAAAAAGTTACGTCCATTTCAAGAATTTATCGATCAGTGTTTGGAAGTATCGTTGTTGATTTATCGAAAATTCAGTTAATGTATTGAAGTTTTATAATTTACAGTCCCTTAAATGATAATATAAAACTTATAAATGAAAAGAAAAATAGATAATACATAGAAAAAAAACCAACATAAGATGAGCTGGCAATAATATGGTAAACTGTACGAAATGGGATTCACGCTTTTTCATACACCACGCGTCCCACACGTCGACAATAATATTTTAATCTATACATAAAGCTGAAGAGTTTGTTCGTTCGTTCGTTTATAAGTTTGTTTGAATGCACTAATCTCAGGAACTACAGGTTCCAATTGAAAAAATATTTTTTGTGTTGGATAGTCCATTTATCAAGGAAGGCTTTTTTTATTTAATTTATGTACACACAATCAAAAGACAAACAAGAAAAACTTACAAATAATGTTTGTACAAGGGCACTACTTATTCCACAATGAAATATCTTCCAGTAGGCCCGTCCCAGGATAATGGATCTGGTAATGCGAACTTAGTGCGTACCTATAATTAATAATAATATTAATAAATAATAAACGTGACATAGAAATTAGATACATGTAGAGATAGATAGAATAATAATAATAAATAAGAAAAATAAGCAAATAAACATACATATATAGGTAATCATAAATAAATGAATATATAGCTAAGTACATGTAGCTAAATAGTGCTCAAAACGCGTTTTTAAAGATGGAGATAGTTTGAGACTCTCTTATTTTATACGGGAGTGAGTTCCATAACCTAACCGCGCGAACAGAGAAGGAATTGGAGAAAAAAGTAGTTTTGTGAGAAGGAAAATTAAGAAGGAATTTTACATTTGATCTACATGGGATATCGAGAGGACGGGAGAAGGAAAACTGGTTTTTCAGATAAACAGGAGAAACAGAGCTATGTAGAATATTAAAAAGAGTACATAATATCCGAGTATTCCTACGAAGCCGGATTGGGAGCCACTTGAGATCCTTACGAAACTGAGATACTCTGTCAAATTTCTTAAGTTTTTTCTTAAGTTTAAGTTTGCTTGTGACTTTAGAGGGTTCACCATAAGACCAAAAGCAGCAGACCACTGACTAATACGGGACAAATCAGTGTTCATTGAGGCAAGCGCTGTAACCGTATCTTCTAGGGCAAAGTGACGATACAACTGCAAATCATCTGCATAAAGATGGAAATTAGAAGAGATAACGGTCGTAACCGAGTTTATAAATATGGAGAAAAGTAGAGGGGAAAGCACGCCACCTTGAGGTACGCCCGCAGACAGGTCAGACCACTCAGAGACGGAATCTCCAACGCAGACCCTCTGCGTTCGACCTCGAAGATAAGAATTAAACCACGTAATACAAGATATCATATAATATCATATAATGGTACAGTGAAGGTTAAAATAATATTTATTTAGTGTTTATACGAAACTGTGGTAAAATAAAATCATTTACATTTATTACTTCCCGCTAGTTTTTTAAACTGACAAACACATCTTTCAAACCGAACCTCAATAAACACACAACGGAAATTCAGTTAGGCCAAAAATATATTCGTACAAATTGCGAGACGAGTTGGCGCATTGAACGTTGTGCCAATAAATCGATAAACTGATTTGTATCGCAGAGAATGAATGGTTCTAGTTTATAAATAAAGAAAACTACTAATATAAATAGAACATTTTTGTGAACATCTCACTCTCACTCTAAAACTCATACATTCGGTATTACAATCGCAAGGGAAATATGGTAAGTATAATAGTAGGGCAACCCTAGAGAAGGTTTTTTGAATTTTGTCGAGCACAGTAAATATAATTGAGGCTACTACACCAGATTAGAGTATCCAACGGGATGCTCGTTATAATTAATAATAATACTCTAGTCGGTAACGACCAGCTGTTTTCGTATCAATAACAAAAACTTTAAAGAAATTATTCTTTTCTTTTGCAGATTTATTGCTATTCTTCTTCTTAATTTCACGCAATAATCATCCGATTACACACATTTTTTTATAAAGTAAAACAGTAAATATCATATGACCTGTTTTCTACCATCTCATTGGTTATACACATTAGTCCACACAATGCTCGAGTAAATCAATATTTAGTATCATAGGCTTCCCTACAATAATAATTTGTACGCACGCGATATTATCCATGCTATTTATTCAAAATGGAATACACCGCGAACTCTACGTAGCATTACAAAATTAGAAAAAGGTTATTAATTTGTTTACTTTTTGAAACACTATTTCCTTGTTTGATCACATATTTTACAAAATATTAAATTTTGTAGCAGTTACATAAGTAATTAAGTGTTCAAGTAACTAGGTTTTACTTTTGGAGATTGTAATTCAAAAATAAAATAGTAATAAATCTATGTCTGTTCTGTTTACGTAGATTTAGACCTTTTTAGCACGCTTTTATTAGCTTCACCTGTATGTTTGTGATTTTGTGAGCTTGTTTATAATTCCCTTTTGGCCTCTATTTTGACCCTTTTTCAACGGACAGATTTACTTCAAACTTTGGACACTTATCAAGAATTGGTGGTAATACAATAATTTCATGAGTTTATCTAATTCCGAGAACTTGAAAAAAATTTTTTTAACAATAAATAGAACTTTTTTAGTTTAGGATTGTTTTTCACTTGTTTAGTTTAATGTGCTTCAAAAAGGCATTTTTTAGTTTTTTTAAACTATATTTCACTTTTTAATAATAAGTTCTTACCTTTCTATGTCCAAATCGTTCGAATAATAATATCAATAATAACTTACACAGTTTTGTAAAATATGTAAATAAAATTGAACTGTATAAGTTTAAATAACAGTCAATAATGATTATAAACTTATACGTTTGTGTCAAATAGGTTAAAATTTTGTAACAGCTTTAACGATAAACAGATTCAAAGGTAACTCTCACTGTAAGATGCTATTGCTATGTCTGCTTGTGGTTAATTTTCTTTGACGAGTATGCAGGCATTCAGGTGCAAGCCTGAGATTGTATAAGTTGCGCTGCTACTCCAAAGCTCGATACACAATAGCCCTTCTGCCATGAAGTAATTCATGGCAGAAGGGGGTGCCCGCAATCACCAGGACAGTTCTACCACCAACTAACTTGTTTAAGAATCGTTAAGTCCAGTCAATGCGTAACATCTAGAAGAAGCCTGGGCAAGACGAATATGTTAAGGGAAAGGCTAAAAAAACACACAAATTTCTAAACAACAACAGACTTTTTATTATTAATTTGTACTTTAGTTAATTAATCATCTTTGGAAAATGCTGGAAAAAACTTAGAAACCAACTTCTTCATAATTTTTTTATAATACAAAAAAGTGTCTGTTACCCGTTTTGCCCGACCACCCGGGTAAAACGTATTCACCCCCAGGGCAAAAAGGATAAGTGTTTTAACCATCGCACTCATCACAATAGTAGCTGCCTACCGCTAAATAAGAAGTACAGTTCTCGTGTGCCCACGTCTTGCATTGGTTGCACTTTATCCATTCTTCAATAGGCGGGTCATAATATACTTCGTAGCACACTAAACATGAACAATTTGTTTCATTCATCCTTTCATTGTTAGACTTCTTTGTTGTTTTATGTTTACTAGATTTGCTAGAACCTATCAACTTAGATGTTTTGGTTTTTTTGTGCAGTTTTGCTGGGGCCTACAAACTCAGCTATTTTTGTCTTTTTATCATTGGCTTTTTTTTTAAAATTTAGCTTGCTCTTCTTTGACAGGAGTAGATGTCAACACCTCTGATTTTTGCCTCTTGTGTTTACGATTTGTTTTTGGGGCAGCCATGGTTGGTATCGGTCTGATTTGCAAAGGTGTAAGGCTATGTTTCACTACTTGTTGTTGTCCTAATGGATTGTTTTCAGCTGGTGAGCTAACTGATTTTCTTTTCTGCAGGATAGCACTTTCAGGCACAGGTGTAGCAGACTTCACAGGTTCTATTTCGATAGTAATTTCTGATGTATTATTAAGTTCCAGCGTTGAAGTTGGTGATCTTGAATAATCACTTGAATAGTAAGTAGCTGCACTTGTTGTTGGAGCGGTAATTGTTGTAGGCATAGCGTCACTTGAACGGAAAATATCCATTGTCAACGGAGCACCAGTCATTAATGCCATTATAGATGATTCGCCATTTATACTGGGTACAACCATAGTTGATAGAGCATCCGTAGTATTAGACATTGCAACACTGACACGGTGGTCAGCCACTGTTAACAGAACATCAGTAGTGTTAGATGAGGCGTCATTTATAGGTCGGTCAGTCATAGTTGAAGGAGCATAATCATCGTCTCCAAATACATTGCAATTTAATTTGGATTAAAAGGCAAAATTCCCGGTGTACTAAATCCACTTGTTGCATTTTGGACGGAAGCACTTTTGACGTAAACTCCACAAAATAGTTTTGCCATGTCATATTGATTAACGATTCTGCCTGGGTGCATTTTTTGAAACGTGTTCAACTCTTGCTCAAAATACTTTTTTAACGGTCCATAAACGTCCACGTCTAGTTGTTGCATTCGGTCTGTGGTGTGTGGTGCGAATGACAAAAATATAATCTTATTTTTTGACGCAAACTCTAGAGCTGGATAAAACTTGTGCGATTCATGGTTGTCAAGCAAGAGTAGAACTTTTCTATTCTCACTTAAGAACGGAACCTTTTCGGCAAAAAATTGCAACCAGCTTAAAAAAGCCTCTCCGTGGATCCAGCCGTTGTCTGTGACGGTGGCTTGTGAGCCTGATGGGGCACCATCTAATAGTCTTTCTTGCATTCGTTTGCGTGCGAATATTAAAAAGGTGGTAGAAATGAACCTGCTGCGTTACAGCAGCATATGACGGTAGTTAACTGACCCCTTTCTGAGCTGCTTATGACGCCGACTTGTTTTTTCCCCTTAATAGACAGGACCTTCGGTGGTTTACTTGTGCTGCTCTTTATTCCGGTCTCATCCATGTTATAAATGGTAGTTGCATCAAAGTTGTATTTTTCTACCAGATCCCAATACCTGTTATAAAATAGCTCAACTTGTGGTCTGTTGAAACCTCTTGTTCTTGCCAGAGATGTTGGCTCCGGTGATCTGAGTACAATATCTGGATGTCGACTCTTGAAACCAGAAAACCAGTCATCACCCGCCTTGCCATTTTTGAATGGATGAGCGATATTATTTTTAGTTGCATATTGATACACCAATCCTAAGAATTCTGCACGAGTTAGGCCAAAAAACAAGCTGTCCAATTGTTTCAAGTAAGCACATAGCTCTTTTTCTTGCTCTGGCGAAAAAACCGTTGTAAATCTACCCAGTTTCTTTGATGTGTTTCCAGACTTTACATGTCTATGCAAAGTCGTATATGGAATTCCATATTCAGTAGCAGCAGATTTAATAGATTTCCCTGCTTCTTTCACAGCTTTTATTGCTTTCTCAAGTGATTTTTCTGACCATGCTCCTCGATCACTTTTGCGTTTATATTTAAACACCATCTAAAACAAAATAATCATCTATTTATATAATACTAATATTGATACTTATTATTTATTACATACTGCTATATGTACCTACATGCTAATGAACAAAATTAAATATGTTTAAATCGATAAAACTATTTTTATCTATTATTATTTACTAAACATATCCGTCTTGCCCAAAGCTCTAATATTCAGAAGTTGTATAAGACTACTATAAAATTTCTACCGACTAATGAAAAGTTACAAACACAAATTAAACTTCATAAGACACGCTATCCATTAAACAGAGTCTATACGTTGACACACGATACATAATACAATAAATCAATACACATACCTTGGCAAAAATCGTAACAAAACAGCAAAAAACTTTTATTTTTATTTTAACAACAAATGCAGGCATCTATTGTTTTGGTTGAACTGTCATGGCGCGGCCAAGTTGCTGCTTTACCGACCCGAGCTCATCCAGTTGCGCCATCTATTGTAGGTTTTTAATAAAATCGAGTATTCGTCTTACCCACACTATGCATCTTGCCCGGGCTTCCTCTACACATGTGTAAAATATATGCGTAAGTTCCTACGAATAAACGATAGTTGAAGTAGCGCTTCACGATACTACGGAGTCAAGTGGAAGAGATATACACGACAAATTAACATCATAAAATTTGTTATAATTTACCGTTTCCGCAAATGTCTACACATTTACTACAGAAATTTAAATCTCTGAACTGAAAAACAACTCTGGCATTATATAATGTATCCATCTTGCTTATATACTGTAAATTTGAAAATTGTTTACCTTCCAGTAGCAAATGGAGTGAAATCATTTTAAAATGAAATTTATGAACGATGTATTGATAAATACCTTTCAGTATTTTGCGTCCTTGATCTCCTTTTATTGATGACTAGTCAATAGGCTGCTATGAATAACAAAGTTTAAATTTTTCGTTTTTACGAATCAATAGTACACAGTTACCAAAGTTTATTCTAGAACCGGATGTAAAAACGGTATGTAGAATCAAAACGAGATCCATGAAAAAGATAAGAAAACATTATAGGATCACTTTTTAAGTTCCGGTCTGTCTTTCAACACATTTTTTTTATCTATTTATAATTAACATCGAATGCTCATGTTTACTTGGTTAGTCTCTTGAAATGTAAATTAAAATAAAAACAATGGGTTGCACTCCGGGAGTGCCGCCAGAAGTGAAAACATTATAACGTTGTGCATTTTTGATGTCTTGGAATCGTTAGGGAATAATTCCGCACGAATTGCTTGAATTATCAGTACCTATTAATATCTATCTAGTATTTTTACAAAGTACTCTCTCATTTTCTTTCACTATTTCTTCGTCACTTTTTTCATGAATAGATGCACTTTGTTCAATGTCCATATTTTAAATACTTGATATAAACGAATTTTAAGATAAATTTATACTTGACTTGACAAATTTAACATTTGGAATAATATAACGTAGATCGATAGATAGGAGAAAATGCAAAAGCTTGGATGTTTGTTGCAATCATCAATCAATCGTGCAAAAACAGAAGGAGGGGGGGGGGGGGGAGAGAGGAGACCTGGGTCCGATTACCGGCGGAACAGAAATTTGAATGATCAGTTTAAATTTCTGTTCTCGGTCTGGGTGTTTGTGTTCCTGTCTTTGTGTGTGTCCATGGTAACCACGACATAGAGTAACGAGACAGGGTAACGTGTGTTTAACGTTTAGTTCAATCATTATATTATCACTGACTTTAATTTTATTCTATTGACCTATCTAATTGACATTTCATTGATTTATATTATTATTGATCATTAAATTGTTTTTTTTTTCATGAAGAAAATTTTTAATATATTAGTATTGGATATTGTTATACCCCAAAAAAACTCAAGTGTGGCAGATTTGGCAGAATTTGACAGAATTTGGCCCCCTGTGGCAGATTTGGCAGAATTTAGGCCCAGTCTGTGGCAGATTCGCTAATTTTGAGATGGTCACACTGGCCGGTGAAGATATTCACTCGTTCGGTTGTTACAAGAGTGAAGGTGATATGAAAGAAAATTGATTAAAATTAATTAAATTAAAAATAGCTATGAACACTTTTCGATAGTCAAGTTATCATAGGCATATATGTTTATAAATTATATTTGGTAAACAATATGTCTCATCGAATTATCAGATCGGTGAAGGTCGATCTTCCTCGTCTCCTCTACTATCTTACGAAATATTGCGATCAGCACACGTGACCTCGCGCGAGTTTCATAGTTTTTACCCATCCCACAAAAAGTGCTCAACGCCGCTAAAGAAGTTTTCACTTCAATAAAGTTAAACATCTTAGTAAGTGTAATGAAAAGATACACATCGTTTGTGTCGCATATTATGACATAAAAATATTCAAACCTATAATGAATTTTAGCAGGAAACAAAGTACATAGTAGCACAGTGCAGCAGCTCAAATAAAAACTAGTAGCAAATATGTAAAAAGCTTACAGTAAATAAACTTAACTGCAATAGGATCAATATTATTTATTAAATAATGTTTGAACACAACGATTACTTTACTTAATAACTTCATTGTGGGGCGACGCAGTGTGAGCTTGTAGAGGTTTACACATTATAATTCTCGTAACCGATTTCGATTTAATCCGATTATAAACACTTAAGTATTCTACTTACCCAATAACAAAAGCCTACTCGTGTTAAGGAACATAAATATAATATCTGAACAAAGTTAACTTCTGCTTAACACCTTCCGTGAAATTAATTTAAGATTTCCTTAAATTAAGGCGAGGCCATGAAATTTAGGTGGAGGTGTGACTGTAAAAGTAGGAAAAGAAATAATTATAGGCAATTAGAGACTTCAAAGCTCCACGAGGAAATTATAATGGGTTTCCTGTTGTTGTAGAGGTGAGCAGCCATGGCCGCGGGTGACGTGACCCGGCGCGCCTCCATCACCGCGCCCTCTATGCACCGCCGCCCATCGGCGAGACGTGGCTCTCTCATCAAAAACCCCCAGACACAATCCCAGGTATTTAGTTTAACCTTTGTTCTGCTTTTCATACATGCGCCGATAAAAACATAGTAACGAACAACGCAGAGATTGTAGCTAAGCGAAACGGGCGCGATCTGCAGATGGTCTTAGCAAATGCTATGCATGTTCCCGCGCTCCGGTAGGCATTTTAAGCCGCCGATATGTTGGAGGACTTATTAGCAATGTTTGAAAGCATCCAATAGCGGGTTGATCACTTATCCGCATCTTCACCTATCTGCATTTTAGCGCCGTGGTGCGTCCTCTAATCAGGAGATAATTGACCGTGCCCAGTAACCATTTAAAAACGATGACGGTTCACCGGACACAGCTCCGGCGTTCGTTGCTGCGGTTTTTAACTTTGGTTGTAGAAGCTTGATTTGCATAAAAAAACGAAGGGTACCACTCACACCGCATCTCTCATCGTCATAATGGATATCGACATAGATAATAATGCGGGGCGTAAGGCGATTTCGTCCTACAGTGTGTAATTCGCCTAATTGACTTACAATACTGATCAAAGGAAAGTCAAAAGTATCAGTTCTCCACTCAATTATCATGTACTTTGTATATCTCAACAAAATATATAGTTAATAAATTGCTTTTATTATGTATAAAATTAAACCCAAAATCTCAAAGGCCCTCGGGCATAAGCCCGAGAATAATCTCCAGAAATACTCCGAAAAAGAGCGTGCAAAAAATTTAAATTACTCGGTCTCATTTTGTTCTTCTTTCCTAATTTATTTCTTGTTTATTTTATATTATCCTCGTTATAATAAATGTTATTTGTAGCTCAAATATTTGGTAACTACAGTAAATATTATTATTACCCCAGCAACAACATGTTCATGAAATATGTTGACAAGACAGGTGCATATAAGCCATGAAAAAATATGTCAGACCTCATGTACAGCCAAGTTTCTAAGTATACAAATATACGCTCTCTAACACTACCAGCCCTGACTTTACCACTCATCTCAGTTAAAATGTGTAGCTTTAGCGTTTCGCAAATATTTACTTTTTTGAAGTAACGAAATGGTCATACGCTTATAAAATGTACCTGTACCTGCGCAACTGCATACGACCTCAGACAAGACTTACCTATGCTTGCTTGAGGTTGTATGTAGATGTCCATGGGCTGCAGCGACCACTTAACACCACGTGGCCTGCATTCTCGTTACTCCGTTCAAATAAAATAAATGAATAAATACTTGTAAAATCAAGTTAATGCATGTAATGGGCCCGGCTGTATACAATAGGCTACTAATAATACTGTTATTAGTGATTACTGAATACTGATATTACTGAACCTGGTAGCTTGACGACATTTAAATTTAAATTAAAACGGTGGCTGTTAGAACAGGCTTTCTACAGTATCGAGGAATTTATGCAACATCAATATAAATTTTAATCGTATCATTTTATTAATTGAATGTTTTATTATAATTACGATAGTTTATTGAAATTTTATTCTTGTTAATTTAATGACAATCGTTTTGACTTCTGAATTATTAAGATTAATTTAAAACATTGTTTGATATAAACTATTGTCACATGTATGTCATTCATATGAATAAATAACAATGAATTAAAAAAATCTGGGTCAGATGTGTGAGAGACTATTTCAACTCAGGACCTGCGTTGGAGAACTTTGTTTTAACCACTCGCTCTAATGCGCCGCTGCTGACCTGTCATGATCATTAAACTTATAATTCTTGGTAACACGTCCTACACACAAAACCCATTACGATAACGAGATTAAAAAAGAAATATGGAAATTTGGTCTAAAAACCAAAAAACAACCAAATAAGAAAAAAATGAAAAATCGGTCAAGGTTACCGTGAGCGTACATTGGAAGATGTATAGAAATAAAGCATGTCACGCTAAAAATAACAGGGGTGATTGCAGTATAATTACGTAATAAGAAAGATATTTTTCCATCTGTGTACACCGAAACCCCACTATTAACCTATATTATAATAATAGTAATTATTATCAAAACCAATCAGTTTTAAAGGCGATACATTATAAAAATTTTCAAGGTTCGACGTTGAAGAAATAAAAATGCGTGCCGAAAAGATGTCATCAATTTTTATTGTATGGGTTTTCATTAATAGCAAATTAAAATAGTACAGTGAGCAGAATGATACAAAATATACGAATCCTGAATTCATCGAGTAGTTTCGTTTTCTAATTATATTTGTGATGACGTCATATGTTTAGAAAAGAGCCGATTATCTCAGAAGCGCGTTTATTTACACTTCAAACCCTGCGAACTAACTTTAGTAGAATATATTTATGGAACTTGAGAATATCTAGAAATATGTTTATTAGTAGCTTTTACCGAGATTTTTCATCTCGGTTTCCGAGTGAATATCTGCGCTTTCACAACTTTATCGTACAAGTAAGACTGTAGACGATAGGTACATAAAACTGAAAATATTTAGCAGATGGCAACTTTCACGCGTTTGTAACCATCCGTTTTAAGTAAAATGTTTTAACTGAAACATTCGTCATCGCTTTCCCGCTGAGTCCAGCGCAATCTCTGTTAGTAGTGATGACCAGGAAAATATATTAAAGGAAATATAATGTTTGAGTTATAAGCAGGCGCGGTCCCAGCCTTCAATTTGGGGTCGCCAAGAAATTGGGGGGTCACTAAGAAATTTGAGGGAATAGGTGTCCCAAATTTTCTTGTTTCGCCTTCCATCTACGCATGACTGATGGATTTTGAGGTGGAGTCATGTCCCCTGGGACCGCGCCTGGTTATAAGTAAGGTAACAACAGTATGATGTCGTGGACGTACGAGTATGAAGCATTCCAATGTTTTAAGCATTTAATCATTGACTTCTAAAAAGTCGAGCACATTTAAAAAAAAATATTTATGTATCCATACATTTAATTAAAAATAAGAACACATGATTTAATTTTTGAAAATGTGTCTAAGGCAAGGGAAGTGCAAATGGATGGATCTTTTTGCAGAAATTGAAATATATGAGAAGGACCGATAAGAACTTAATAATATACATACATCATGTTATATTGTTACAGGAAGTTCCATGGGACATCATTGATCGCTGTGCGCTTCCGATAGTGCTGTGCCATGCACTTGCAGTCGTGCTATCCACTCTGCTAAATGCCTTCCACATCAGCCAAGTCTCTGTGTTCACCCTCTTTTTATGGTTCGCCATCTCCGTCACTGGATCCTTATGGTTCTACCACAACTTACAGGTAAGAAAAACACTTAATATTATTTAAAGTTGCAATGAAAGGAAAGGTGCGTGCAATGCTATGACTGCAACCCTTTTTACGTCCCACTGCTGGGCACGATTCTCTCCCAATTATTGTGGAGGAGGCCTGGAGCTTACTCCACCACGCTGCTACAATGCGGGTTGGTGGAACTGCGTCCGAACAGAGTCCGAAGAATAACTCCATTCAAGCAACCTATATTTATTCTTCTATTACAATAAACTTTGTATACTCCTAAGTACGAGTATATTATGATTTTGCAAAATTAATATGAAACGTTTAAAGCATCTTAACTTAATAAAAAAGGTACACTAACCTGTAGTAAAATGTTTATAACGTTTCACATTAATAGCCCCACCGTAAGGTAGATATACCTACCCCGTGTCGTGGGTACCATGGACAAACACAAACACCCAGACCGAGAACAGAAATTTTAAACTCATTTAAATTAATTATTTTTGGAGGTATTTTGGGAGGCAGTGTGTAGTTTTATTTTAGTTGTTAGATCTATGTCTAATCAAGACAAATACAATTATCGATAAGCTTTAATGTATATCGACAACTAAATTCGAAGTAGTCACGCGCAACACTATTTGTCAAGCACACATTTCCGTATACTGAGGTGACTGAGGTATTCTGTTTTTGGTCTCACCTAGTTACGCTTCTTCCAGTCTATATTGTAGTAATATGTACGTAAAAAAAAACGAGTTGCACTCCGGTAGTGCCGGCAGAAGTGAAAACTTTAACATTAACGTTGTGCATTTTTGATATTTTGGAATGGTTAGGGAATAATTTCGCACGAATTGCTTTTATTAACAACAGTATTATTTTTCATGTAGTATTTTCAGTAGGTTTTCATCTAGTATTTTTATAAAGTACTCACTCGTTTTCTTTCACTATTTCTTCGTCACTTTTTCTTTAATAGATGCACTTTTGTTGCATGTCCATATTTTAAATACTTGATATAAACGAATTTAACAAGTATAGTATAGTCGAGCCATCAGCTGTCACCCCTCCGTCTTACGAATATTCGATCAGGCTACGTGTCCTGACGCAAGTTTAACATTTTTACCCATCCCAAAAAAAGAGCACAACGCCGCTAAAGAAGTTTTCACTTCAAAAATGCATGGATTATTCAGTATGAGATAAGCTCTTATAAACAAACAAACTCTTCAGTTTTATAATATTAGTATAGATACATTGTACGTGCTAAATTTCACTAATGTAACCTGTAACTTATTCCATCTTTCTCGACTCTAAGATGAGGTTTATAACCATCAGTGAGATATTTAAGTGTTTTTGACGATAAAGTTCTTTTTACTGGATTACTGCTGTAGCGACCTTCCGCTACTCATCAAGAGATGGCGCCACGGGTATTCCTGAATCACGCTATCGAAGTTTTCGGAATATCCTACCATATATACAAGCTCCGAATTGAGTCAGTTGGAGCGCGGCCGCTCCCCGGGCATGACCACTTCGCCCGGCGGGAGATCTCCCTTTGCCAAACTGGTGGCCCCGGACAAGAATACGTCCCTTCTGAACTTATCAGTCGCGGGATGAAACGATACCACTCTTTGTTCGATACTAGTACTGGAAAATAGTATCAAATCAAAGTATCGATACCGTATTCAATACTATACTGAAGTATCGATACTTGTGAGTACTCAATCAATTTTCAAATACATATAAATTTTTAATTAATTTATGATAATGCCAGATATAAGCAGAGCAGAACAAAATGAAAAAGTAGTTAAATTAATGCTTTATTTTGTATTAAATATATATACTTAAATTTAATCAAAAAATTCTTCATGTTGTTTTCGAAAAATCGTTTATTCTTTATAAAATAAACGATTTGACTATTTTTAAACGATTAATTGACTAAATCAATATGATAAAAATAAATAATACTACATAGAACGGAATCTCCTTTGACCGTCATCGATACGCCGCAATTTATATACCTACTTCCCTCTTCACCCCGTTACGCCCCTCTGTCGCCCAGGCGTGTTGCTAGGGTTGTGAACTGTTAGTAATGCTTATGTCTAAAGATAATATCGCAAAAATATAAGTTTTTCTTTACTTAAAAATCATTGTTTTAGTTTAGTATTACAAAATATGAAAATGATAAATACTTACCTACTCTATAAATACTTATAAATAATATTACTTAATAAGTTATAAGTACCATACCAAATGAAGCCATTTAAGTAAGTATTACTTACCTACATTAGTTAGTATTACCTACATAAGTACTTATGTAGTGTAGGTATAAAATAAACGAATTACATATTTAGTATAACGTGCGTGCGCCAGTGCCGCGGCGCCGCAATCGCGAGACAAAACAATCGAGAAAGGTTCAATGACCGATGGCGGGGGCTATTAAAAAATATTTTGGCGACATGTTAAAATGCTGTAGTTATCTAACATTTTTTTTTATAATTGAGTGAAAGTGAAACAATTGGCTACACAAAAAGAACTGGAAACATATCCTTTTGATAAATTAGGTACGGAAAAGGAATAATATTATTTTAAAAATATTACTTATCTCGCATCATCTTTGGGCAAACTAAAAAAAACTTAAGTTTGGCATTGTTTTAGAATTGTTTGTACAACAAAACACACCACATTAACTTAGCGCCGTTATTGTAATTGACGCGCCCGACCGAGACAGCCCGACTTCAGTATTCGGTTTAGCCGAAATTAACGTGTAGGCTAATATCGTGACCTTGAGCCCGTCCGGAGCGGGAGTTTCAGTTCTGCGTAGTATTATTTATTCTTATGATTATATAAACACATCAACACGGTCTAGGGATATTTTATTCTTAATTAAATATCTTAAAAATTAATGGCCGTATTAAAAACTTTTTTACACCAAATTGTACGTCATTTATCTCGAAGTAGTTCCAAATTCAAATTTTTGAAAAAATCTTTTGTTTCTGTGGCAAAAGTTATCTTGATGTGTAGGAGAGCGAATTTTTATACGTGTATGATTTCGTAAAAAATCAAATTACCTAAAATAAAAGTTTTTTTTTCGTTTGGAAAATTCAAGATAAAGCGCCAATTGACCAGCTTTAGCCATGCAACGTCGACATTTGACTAGGGAGGAAATGTTACGGGCTGTAGGAATGCTGGAAGCTGGGTCTATTCAACGTGATGTTGCTGATGCTATAGGGACTCACCAAAACGTGATTTCCAGATTGTGGACACGCTATCGTGCCACAGGTGAAGTAGCGGAAAGGCATCGAGGGCCCAGTCGTATCACAACCCCGAGACAAGATCGATTTTTACAAATTGCTGCAAGAACTCAGTCAAACGTGACGGCGACTCAATTGGTCCAACGGCTGCAGGTGGAACACCAAGTGCTTGTGAGTGACCAAACTGTGAGGAGGAGACTGCACGAAGCCAATCTACGCTCTCGTAGACCACTCCGGGTCCCACCCTTACGGAGAGGCAATCGTGGACGGCGATTGGAATGGGTTCGGAACCACGTGAACTGGGGTCTTCACCGATGGTCGAATGTGATGTTCACGGATGAATCCAGGTTCGGCTTCCATCCTGATTCAAGAAGGACGCGTGTTTGGAGAGTTCCTGGGCGATGGAGCCGACTCCAGGACCCGCAGGAAGTCCACCCGTACCAAGGAGGCACAATCATGGTTTGGGCAGGAATTCGCCTTGGAGGACGGACGGACCTCGTTTGGGTGCAGGGCAATATGACGGCAGAAAGGTATCGCGAACAGGTGCTAGAACCCATAATCTTGCCCCACAGGACACAAATGGGTCAAAATTTCCTGCTCATGCACGACAATGCCCGGGCACATACGGCTAGAACGGTAGCGACTTGGTTGCAAGATCACAATATTAGGGCCTTAGATTGGCCTGCGCAATCACCTGACCTAAATCCCATTGAGCACGCGTGGGATATGCTTCAAAGGAGATATCTGAGGGAAGCCCCCGAAAATCTGGTTACAGAAGCCCAACTTTTTGCGCATCTCCGAAGGACCTGGGACACTATTCCACAGGAAGATATAGACAACCTGGTTTTAAGCATGCCGAATCGTTGCAGATGCGTTATCAACGTTATGGGAGCTTTCTCAGATTATTAAATTAAAGTTTATAGGAACCAATAACATTTTTTTAATTATTTTTTTCTTTTTATCGTATTAAACAAAATTTTATTCAAATTCAGTTTTTGCCCATTTTTCGTCTTTTTTCGATAAAATCATTAAATTTTAAAGTAAGTAATTTCTTATTTTAAAAACTTAAAGACTATTAAGTAACGTTTCTTTTGATATATAGATGTCATATAAAATTAATGTCACTTTAATAGTAATTCACATTTTTTAAAATATCCCTAGACCGTGTTGATGTGTGTATTTAATTATAATCGATTATGAACAATCGAAATTTTTGTTCAATTGTTGCAACACTACTGCCAACAATATACAGTTGCCAGCAGCCAGCGCGTCCTCCCCGCACGCACCTGCTCTTAAATAGTAGATGTGGCTAATGGGATCACTTTCAAACCAAAAAAGACACTTAAGGATTCTTAAGCAAACTATTTATTTGAACTTAAACATTTTAGAATTTACTTATTGTAAAACGTATTATTATAAAATAGGAAAATTATGTTTGATAGCTATGATACATGTTTCTTATTCAAAAGATTGTTACGGAATAAACAAATATGACACAATTCTATCTAACATTCCAAATTTTAAATATTCAAATATTATATATAAACCAAGATATCAAAAGAGTATGTATACTCTGAGATTACCACACACCACAGAACACTAATACTCCTCCACACACAACACCTGCGTCGTGCGTACCCGTGCACTGGCACCGTCGCTATTTGGTCAATCAATCTACTCAACCGACAAGCCCGGGCGGGTGTGACGACGGTCGACGACTCGACGATACGATACCAATACCATTGTTTTCGTTCGATACTAATACTCGGTATCGAATGTTGATGTTGTTCGATGCTAGTAGTAGTATCGAATGAGAAGTATCGATACCCATGAGTACTCGGTAATATCGATTCATCCCTCGCACCTTCACACCCTGGATGGACTGCAGCATCACTTCACCAGCTCGTCAGGTTCATCGCAGCGCATCATGTACACGCTTCCTGTTCCTGACACAGCTGCCTCCAAGGACTTCATGGACGGCTTGAGTAGCCATTACTCGCCTCCACATCCTACCCTCACATCCCGACTCACCGTGGACAGAGGGCATATCCACTCTTCGCTTCACCCTCACATCCCGACTCACCGAGGACGGAGCGGGAGGGCTACACAAGGTCTGCACCCTCACATCTCGACTCACCGCAGATAGAGGGCATTCAAGGCGCTTGTATGCGAAGATAGCACTTGGATTACTGAAGTCATCGACCTCCGGTCTGAGCAGGGGGTGATGTAGCGACCTTCCGCTACTCATCAAGAGATGGCGCCACGGGTATTCCTGAATCACGCTATCGAAGTTTTCGGAATATCCTACCATATATACAAGCTCCGAATTGAGTCAGTTGGAGCGCGGCCGCTCCCCGGGCATGACCACCTCGCCCGGCGGGAGATCTCCCTTTGCCAAACTGCAAAAGGAAAATAATTGATGCATCTTTTTTTTTGGTATCGGGGGGAAATCTTCAAAAGGTACCCGACACCTTGGGAGAGGATACCGAGTTATGTGGGATTTTACGTCACTAAAACCCCTCGATGGCCTGCCTCTGCGCTTGGGGAGGACTCCGGGATCTCCAGTGGAACGCGTGGCGCCCTGGAACGGGCCCATCTTTGGGAGAGCAGATGTGCTCTCCTGCACCTTCCGATGCTTACGGTGGCATGCGGCCACGCACACACCGCCGTCCTTCTCGGGGCTGCTGGCTGGACGGATCGAGCTCTCACTCTCGCCGCCCGCAATCCTGGAAGCCCCCTTTTAGTCGCCTCTTACGATCAAGCAGGGGATACCGTAGCTCTATTCTTAATACTGAAGCTGCAGGGACTAATTGATGCATCTGACATTGCTTCCAAATAAAGTTAAAAATGTCCTTATCACATCAAACTAGAATATTAAAAAATATAATAACTTTATCATACACTAGGTAACTGTTTATAATGGGAATTTGCATAATTTACCGTAGTTTCCGCCAGCTCCAAAACCTTCACAAATTCGTACTCGCATTACCCTGCAACACACCCATATGGTAATCTAATTGACACGCTAATTCTGTTATACAAGTGGCGCTGAATGGTACGAGTAATACCGTTGAGCTTAGCTTAGAGTTTTCAGTGCTTACGTTTAGCATAATATTATTTCATTAACGTTAGCCAAGGCTCTAATTTGCAACAACGAATTAATGAAATACCAAAAACTACTTAAAAAAGATAAGATTTTGCCAATGGCAAGTTTGTAAAACTTCTTTGCCACTGGTAAACTGGAGATAAGATTTTTTTTTACATTCTTTACGCTTTTTAAAACATTTTATTTTACTTGCAATGTATGTATGTATTTTTGTTCGAGTGGAATCTTGCTACATATCTTTAAACGATTGAGCTGAAATTTTGTATACACGTTTAGTTTGGATTATACACGATAAGCTGACGTCATTCTAAATTCAAAAAGTAAAAAATAAATTACAAGCAAAAAAAACCTTTTTTTTAAACATTTTTTAAATGATCTAAAAAGAAGAAAATAAAATTCTGTTTTTAAATTTTAACTATCAACTTATAAACACAATATACACAATTTATAATTTATATTACGAGTACTATGATCATAAAAGCTTGTCGCTCGATTTAAATACTTATAGGTACTTACGCAAACCTCGTTACGTAACCTACATTAAACAACATGATCTTAACATTAAGAAATTATACTTTTATTTTCCTTTTTTTTCAAATGATGCAGAAAAAATTATCTACATAATAATATCGCACTCCTAGATCAAAACTGTAACAACTCAAAAAGGGTCATTATTCAGGAAACGAAAAAAACTTATAACTACGTTTTTTGTTCGAAAAGTAATACAATTTAATTGAATTCTATATATTAATTAGCTTGTGAAATCGTACGTTCGAAAAGTAGGGGCTATAGAACAATGATTTTTATCAAAAATCGCTGTTTTTGAATTGTTACACTTTAGGGTGATGACTATGTAATTAAAATTAAAACCATTTTGACTTGAATCAGTTTTATTGAATCATTTTGAGTTATACTTATTTACTACAAGAAAAATAAAAACAATTTTTCAAACAAAAGAGTTCTAAAAGAGTGGACATATTTCTCAAACATGCAAACTATTAATAAACTCCACTTATAAATTAATTAGGAGTTACCACTAATTAATAAAGAAACATTCAAAATTAAAAGTTAACAAGAATTGAGATATTAGCCTCTCATAATTAAAAACATCTAATCCTAACATGAATTATAAATCTTCCAATGTAATAAAACTTATTATAAATCAGTCTAAAAACAAATCAGGCTAAAATCTAATCGCCTCGTAATATAAAAAAAATATAATAACTAACTTATTATTATTAGTCACTATTTACTACCTTTAGTTAACACTTCTCCTGTTGCAGGTCTGCTGGAAGAGATTCCTAAAGGAATAAGCTGTACCTTTAATAAATCATTAAATAAATAAATAAAAATGACACATCTTACAAATGCAAATAATAGAATTAACAAATAATACAAATAGATATAACATTATAGATCTTATTGCCAGCTACTTCAAAATAAAAGGCTCTATTAAGATTTCTAAACTCCTGTGTACAAGAATATCTATACTTTGGTTTGATTTCTTGAGTATGTCTGATTATGTACTCCCTCTGTCTCTGTAGATCTGCTAGTCCCCAATAACCATCAAAGATGTTTTGTCTTGTTTCTTCATTGATGTTCAAACTACAACGTTGTCTACAACTTTCACCGCATGCCGGGCAAGCTTTCCTTTCATTAAAAACTTTCTTGCTTTTTGTTAGAGATTGGTATGACTTACAAGAATTCCTCAGAGCTTTAGAAATATTTGCTTTCCATGTCGATTCTCTTCTTAACTTCTTCTTTCCTCTTTTTACCTCTTCATTTGGCTGATCATTGCTCAATTGATTGACAACGTGAGACTGTGGTTGTACAGTAGGATTATTAACATCCCTGAACGCAGTATCAACATCATTTTGAGTCTGAAGCTGTCCAACAGTATCAATTACAGCCATAGATTCAATTGAAACAACGTTTTGGCTTCTAGAATGAGCTAGAGTGTCAGTGGTTTCAGTTTCAGAATCACTACTGCTACTAGAACTGTCGCTAGGATTAGAAGAGTTTGATGACGAAGTCTCACTCATGCAACTCATGTTTTACGCTCTAACCATAATCTGTCTCTTTCTGTCCCTAGATTCACTTCCACTTTCTACAAATATTCCTTTACTGCAGTGGCTGTGCGCTTGTGGAATAATTTACCTGAAGAAATAAGGCGGGCACAGTCACTGGAATCTTTCAAAGCACAAGTGAAGGATTATTACTTAGCTCAAAATAAATAGCGCTTTCTCTATTTTCTCTAACCTCTTCATTATTTTTTGTTTTCATCACTTCTTTTCCTGACTTTGCTATTGTTATTGTCATTATTATTTCCTTTTTTCCTAAAAACGTATGTTTGCTCTATTAGTCTACTGAACTGAATTGTTGTTAATTTGTGCACCTGAACCCGATGTTATGTACTTTTATTAATAATTCTTTCAATATGTTTTTTGGTTGTCTGGAAGAGATCACTTTTAGTGATAAGACCGCCAATGTACATTAATACTATGTACAAAATCTGTCTATGTATTTTTTATTTGTTGGTGTACAATAAAGAGTACTATCTATCTATCTATCTCACTTGAAGATGAAGTGAAGAAGACGATGGGATTATTTTACGGGGAAGATTCTTCTTCTTTTTACGGATATAAGTTGGATCTGTATCAGAGTCTTCAATAAAACTTTCTTCACTTGGAGATATAGCTAAATCGTTTTCAATTTGTCTACTATGGGCTTGATTAGTCATTATAATAGTGTTTAATGGAATATTTTCTTTGTTTATTTGTGCTTCTGTATCTAAATTTGTAGTTAAATGGTATCATTAACTGATACCAGGTTTTCTTTATATTTTGCATTGACAATATTGACGAGAAATCTGCCTCTCTTCATGTTTATCTGAAAAAGAGAAAAGTAAATTATTGTAAATTATAACGATCCAGCAATAGTGAGTTAACTCAAAAAAATCTTTTAATACAACGGAATTAAGAGCTTTATCAAAAAAACTTCAATAGAAATCAATAATATTTATGATTACGTTCACGATTTTAATTCGATGCATAAAGAATATTTCATTTTATATAGACAAAATATCAATTTAAATTTGTTTCAACAATACTAAGACAACTAGAAATTTACATGTTGATCCATCAAAACTAAGTCAAATCTAAATAGTAATTAAATATTTACGTACCTTTTCAAACTAAACTGGAACAAATCAAAATATCCTTAAGAAATATTTCACACCGATTCACCAATACCGTAACAATTCTAATTAACTTACTCTAATTGACTTATTCAATTCAACAAAACTGTAACAATTCGAAATGTCCGCGTTTTCGATCTTCTTAATACGTGCTCTCGTGGTGACTAGTGAAGGTCAACTAACAATAAACTTGTTTAGGTGGGGGTGACACGGACATTATGATTCAACAATAGAAAGTCAACGCAATCTAGTATTATTTTTTTGAAGCAATATTGTTCCATTTATGTCGGGATAGTTGCGTGTGATCACCGGGCATTCGAATACAAGAATAACTCTAAATAAACGAATTTTGAGTTGTTACAGTTTTGATCTAGGAGTGCGATATAGCGATTTGATATTTGTACGGATTGTGAGCGTAGATATTCATAGATCAGATATTAATGTTATTTACTAGTAAGTAAACTAAGAAAATTTAAGAGATATGATAAGAACTTACTAGAATAGTTAGTACCTGTGGTTAATACGAAGTTATTTATGTAGTGAAACAATTATTTTCTATTTCGGTTTTTTGCAAGCTCGTTTATTACTTTATTTTGAAAATCAATTAAAAATAAAAGCAGTAATAAATATTTATTCATGTTTTGTCGTTAAGACAATAGTTATTATGTGTATAATGTAAAGTAAATTCTCAACATAATATGGTTCAGTTGTTCAACAAGTTTAAACAAAACCGTAGTAGTCAGTAGTTTTATTTTGCGCTTATGGATTAACTAGCTTTTACCTGAGTTGAATGATGAGATGAATTGTTTATCATACATGACACATTTGTGTTGGATAAATAGTGACAGTTCCACGATTAAAAGATACTTAGAGGAACCAGAGGTAATGCTGACCGCAGATAAAGTCTACGTACAATTACATACTGGAGCTTTAAGCTAACTTCAATAGAATTGTGCTGGTGAAGATTGATGCAGAATCGTTTTGCTTGTTCATCGATTTTCAGCAGGTGTTTCCACGGCTCTTGAGGCAACCTGACGTTCTGCTTGTTCGTGTAGCCTCTGCTGAGTTTGAGCAAGTGTTTCCGCAGCTCTTAAAGCAGCTTGACGTTGTGCCTGTTCTTGCCTCCTTAATTCAACATCTTCAAGGGATTGAGCTAATCGCTTGGCTCGTGCTTCACTCTTTGAAGGCTGGACTTACGTTTGCGAGACATTATTATTCAAATACAATACAGAAAAACAGCAATACAGAAAAACTAAATAACTACCTACTGCTACTAACTAAAAACTACTTAAAGGAAAAAAATAAAGCAGTCTAAATATAGAAATTAGAAATGATACTCAAAATCCACTTTAAAAAAATATATCTAAAGTAATTACGCACTAGTACTACTAAAACCACTGAAACCAAAATCAAAGCATATGTCTTATTCCTTTACCATATTAATTTTAAACCAATACAACAATTCATCCAGCGCGAATTCAAATTTCGATTCAATTTATTAGTTGCCTAAGACTTAATTAATTTACATGTATCATTTGTTAGCGTGATTCAGAACTTGCAAATGAATTTTACTAACGCCATCTATTAACAACATCCGTAACTATATATAGCAATAACAAAACATCGATCTTCCCATGGGGATATTTTACCGCAGTAAAAAGTAGGCTACGTTACTCTCCACCCTCCTCACTATCTCCACACACAAAAACCATACCATATAATAGCTACGTTGCCACGTAAAAGACGGGCAAACAAACAAACAAACATACTTTCACATTTATACTATTAGTATGGATTGATAACTTCGCTAGTCATTATATATATTATTTAGTCTCTTTATTTTATATATTATTTAGTCTCTTTATTAGTTCTCTCTATTTAGTCTCTTGACGCTGACTTTAAATAAACAAGTTTTAATCGTGTATTAATTTTTATTAATTTTTTAAACATTTTTGAAGACAGAATCCGTGTATGATTTGGCATACAATTACAATTATTGTACATAACAACACATGTCAATATCTTTTACTTTGAATGGATTATCAGACGAGCATGCAGGCTCCATTGTGTGATGTGGTCGCTGCAGCCCATGGACATCTACATAAAACTTCAAGCAAGCATAAGTAAGTCTTGTCTGAGGTCATATGCATTTGCGCTGCTACTCCGGATGCTGGTGGTCGCCTCATGTAAGTGTGGCCGGCCACACTTATACTGCACCTTTCCACCGAAACACAACAGAATTGGTTCACGGCAGAAGTGGGTGCAGCGGTGGTACTTCCCTGGGCGAACCATAATAGTTCTACCACCTACAAAAAAAGTGTATCATTAAAGTTCTTGTCATTGAAATAATAGCCGGGTTTTAATTTTGTATTTTAAATTAATTACTTATAAATATTTTGTCAGAAACTACATCATGAGTAGACTGTTGTACAGTCGTTTAGCCGTTTAATCAACTATAATTCCCACACGTGCCAGCCTACAAAACTGTAGTGTGATAGTCCAGCAGCCCCCGAACATTTTTTTTAGTGATTAATAACAGGCTGAATCTTCGTGAGTTCGTTCAGTTCGACGAGACGCCCAAGTTTTTCATGTGCCCAAATTCTGAAAGAGGTATGTAATGAACTGCGCAGGTGTAAAACATGTCGATTTGGTAGGGTGTTAAAATTGTCTGACTAACAGTAAATTTTGGATTGAAATTTTGAGATAATATGATAATAAACTCGGAAAAACAGTTGTCCTACAAAATCGATGGTTTTAGTTGGAGCGTCCTCCACGCCGAATATGTCGAAATAACGAGATCATAAAACTTATTAATAACCAGCTGATTTTTTGTATGCAGCTTAGTAAATATTAGTATAATTGAATGGCCACAAAGTCCTACAAATATAGTGGTAGGTTTTCCTAGTCCTACGCTTGGAGTTTGTTGATTCCACGGTAACACTTTTTTCATTAATAACAACCTAGATTTGTGTTTATCCTATCAGGAATAAAGGGTAGAACACAATTTTACCACTGTCCTACACCAAAAGTGGTATGTATTTCCAGAAATTGATATTTTTTGTCCACATATTCAACTTTACATTTCGATACAGAGTTAAATTCTAAAAACAATCCCGAGTAAATCACGTTGTCGTTACACATTAAAAAAGAGGCCCAAACACAATTCTCTACTCCCTAAAACTGTAGTGTATGTATATCAAGCGGCCCTGATAGGCAAGTACTCTGCTCTCACCTCAGAGGCACAGTGTTCGATCCCTCGGGGGAGCGAATTTATTTTTTCATCTGGTGAAAATAAATTGTTAATAATGTTTGAACAATTGATATTATTTAAGTATTGAATAAATTAATTAAGAACCATTAGTTAATTATTAATTATTTTTTATTAATCAAAACATGCGCGTTTCCGTGTTTTGGAGGGCACGTTATGCCGTCGGTCCCGGTTGTTATCGATAGATAACAGTCATTAAACCATGCCGGAGGCCTTATGGGCGGTTTGAAAACATCCGACAGCGGGTTGGCCACTAAACCGCATTGGAGCAGCGTGGTGGAGTAAGCTCCAGGCCTCCCTATAATGGGGAGAGACCCGTGTCCACCAGTGGAACGCAAAAAGGGTTGCAGCCAATCATTACGTTTAATGTGTCCAATAAATTGTTTAAATAAAAATTAAATTTAAAATTTAAAAAAAACCCCCGACCCTAAAAATGAACTCTAAAAACTAACAAATAATATATTAAACCTATTATAATTATCATCGTCCCATAATTATATTATGTTACTTCAAGTATTTTTATTTTCCAAGCGGCGTCGCGTCGGGAATCTACACCTTTTTTCTCACTTAGCGGTCCCCCAACGCGACGACGCTTGGAAAATAAAAATACTTGAACTTACATAATATATGTTGTATGTGACGATGATAATTATGATAGGATTAAAATATTATTTGTTAGTTTTTAGAGTTTATTTTTTGGGTCGGGGTTTTTTTTATTTTTATTTTATTTTTATTTTAAGCTTTTTAAACGGAACTAACCTATAAGGCAATACATAAATATAGAAACGTAAGCCAGTATGATAAATAACGATGACATAAGCTGGGAGGTACTTCCAGCGGCTGGCTGCAGCATCAGGTCAACGTGACCGTGTTGCAAGATCATAACCTGCAAGAAAATTACTCTTTAAAAGTAATACACTGAATCCAAACACGATATGTCTGCTGTAAGTTTTCGAGGAGTTGGATTCTCGAAGACCATCCAGCTTGTTACTAGGTCAACGTGACCGTATCGCAAGATCTTAAACTGCAATGTCTCTGCAACTCATTGAAACTAATATATTGAACCCAAATACGATAAGTCTGCTGTGAGTTTTAGAATAGTTGGGTTCTCTAGAGGCCAGGTGACCAGGACTCTGATGGTTGCAGCATCAGGTCGAAGTTATCAATTAATTGTCATTTAATGATGATACTGGCCACAAAAAGCACATCGAGTAATCGTACGCCAAAAATGCCTTCCAACATTTTGAAAAAACGCTGATACTCTTAAACTGCTGGACCGATATTAACCAAACATGGCTAAGAACCACCGGGCGGAAACTGGCTTTCAAATAAAAAAAAACCGCAGGGAAATCGGTCCATTCGAGTCCATCGGTCCATTTGAGAGTTACGATGCCACAGACAGACGCACACACAGACAGACAGACATCGACGTCAAACTTATAACCCTCTTTTTGCGTCGGGGGTTAAAAATCAACAATATTAAACGAATAGTTGATAATATGAAATTATTGAAGAGATTGAATACTTTTAACTAATAATTATTAATAATTGCTCATTTTTTTAATATTTTTTAATGAAGTCAATAATATGTGCATAATTGACTCGATTCAATCTTCTCAAAAAAGTTGTTGATATTCAACGCTAAACTGATGAAACGTCGACGTTGGAATCCGACGATGATTAAGATTGTGTTTACCTATAATTATATTTATAATTGTATTTTTTAGTTTCACTTTTGCCAATTATATACTTAATACAATTCGTAGAACTACAGTTATTTATGTTACAGTTAGTTAGTTATGTTTAAAAAAACCGGCCAAGTGCGAGTCGGACTCACGCACGAAGGGTTCCGTATCATTATCTATAAAAATCTTACCGTGTGGTGTCTGGCGTTAAAATAGCACCACTCCCACTCTTCCCACGGGAGGTCGTAGGAGGCGACCGAGGGACAAATACCAGGAGATGGGCAGCAGCGTCTTCCTGAGGAACATACCATATACTGCGGTCACCAACACGCAGTGCCAAGCGCGGTGACTATGGCAAAAACCCCCTCATGACAAGTACACATATACCCCGGCCACCAGTCCCCGGCGGCCCCGCTATTCCTAGCTATGACAGCGGCCACGGTCACGGCGGGGCAGGCAGGGGGTGCTAGGAATCTCCGGCAGAGATTCGGCTGTCGCAAACGACGACCTCTGCACCTGGCAACATATAACACCAGGACACTGCGAACCGACGAGAAGATACAGAAGCTGGACAAGATGATACAGGAGCTGGAGAAGAGATAGACAAGTTAAACTGGAGCAACATAGGATTATCCGAAGTCCGAAGACAGGGAGAGGACACGGTAATCCTCAAATCCGGTAACTTGTTCTATCACCGGGAGGGCGAACATCTGTCCCAAGGTGGTGTCGGGTTTCTCGTACACAGGTCTCTCGTCAACAACGTGACACAAGTCGAAAGTGTGTCAGCAAGGGTAGCGTACCTTATACTCAGAATATCTAAACGGTATTCGCTGAAGGTTACACAGGTATACGCACCGACCGCGACACATCCAGACGATGAGGTTGAGGCAATGTATGAGGACATCAGTAGAGCCATACATGACTCTAAGGCTCATTTCATGGTGGTGATGGGGGATTTCAACGCTAGACGGCGACGAGCAGAAAGTAGGGCCCTTTGGGTTTGGACAACGGAACCACCGAGGCCGCTTGCTCGCTAACTTCTTGGAGAAGGAGAACTTCTTCACGATGAATTCCTTCTTCAAGAAGAAGCCACAGCGCAAGTGGACTTGGATGGTTCCACGAAAAGCGAGATAGACTTCATTTTGGCAGACAAACGGCACATATTTAATGATGATATTTAATGAGACGGCGACGAGCAGAAAGTAGGGCCCTTTGGGTTTGGACAACGGAACCACCGAGGCCGCTTGCTCGCTAACTTCTTGGAGAAGGAGAACTTCTTCATGATGAACTCCTTCTTCAAGATGAAGCCACAGCGCAAGTGGACTTGGATGGTTCCACGAAAAGCGAGATAGACTTCATTTTGGCAGACAAACGGCACATATTTAATGATGATATTTAATGAGACGGCGACGAGCAGAAAGTAGGGCCCTTTGGGTTTGGACAACGGAACCACCGAGGCCGCTTGCTCGCTAACTTCTTGGAGAAGGAGAACTTCTTCATGATGAACTCCTTCTTCAAGAAGAAGCCACAGCGCAAGTGGACTTGGATGGTTCCACGAAAAGCGAGATAGACTTCATTTTGGCAGACAAACGGCACATATTTAATGATGATATTTAATGAGACGGCGACGAGCAGAAAGTAGGGCCCTTTGGGTTTGGACAACGGAACCACCGAGGCCGCTTGCTCGCTAACTTCTTGGAGAAGGAGAACTTCTTCATGATGAACTCCTTCTTCAAGAAGAAGCCACAGCGCAAGTGGACTTGGATGGTTCCACGAAAAGCGAGATAGACTTCATTTTGGCAGACAAACGGCACATATTTAATGATGTCTCCGTGATCAACAGGGTGAAAACCGGAAGTGATCACCGAATGGTACGAGGCACATTAAATATCAACATTAAGCTGGAAAGGTCACGCCTAATGAAGTCTACGCTCTGATCAACACCTGTCCAAATCTAGAAGAATGCAAATCTGTGGACGAAATTAACACCAGGTTGGTACAAACCGTCCACGAGGTAGGGTCAAAGTTCTTTAAGACCCCCTCCAGTAGTAAACCTCAAGTGCTCTCTGAACATACCCTCGGTCTCATGAAGGAAAGACGTGAACTATGTGTCCGGTCCCCGACTTCAATGTCGAAATACAGGCAGCTAAATAAACAGATATCTTGCAGTAGACGACGCGATCTGCGTGCTCACAACACAAAGCGCGTCAAGAACACAATTGAGCGGAACCAAGGCTCCATCTGATTGTTGGGCGAAGCCAGTTGACGAGATTGAAGACGGAGTCTGGCGCTATGGTTACGTCTAAGCCTGAAGTTCAGAGAGAAATTGAGAGTTACTACGGACGGTTGTACACCTCCTCACAGGCTCCCGTTCCCAATATGGCGAACGACAAGAGAGCCAAATTAACCCGACACTATACCGAAGATATCCCGGACGTCAACCTGTACGAAATTAGAGGGGCCCTAAGTCAGCTAAAAAACAACAAAGCACCGGGAGATGACGGTATCACATCAAAGCTACTAAAGGCTGGAGGCAAACCCCTCCTAGTGGCGCTCCAAAGACTGTTCGATACCGTCATCAGAAATGGAACTATCCCGGAGGCGTGGAGCGTGGTGGTTCTGTTCTTCAAGAAGGGTGACAGAGCCCTTTTGAAGAACTATAGACCCATCGCGCTTCTGAGCCACGTCTATAAGCTGTTCTCAAGGGTCCTTACTAATCGTATTGCGCGCAGGCTCGACGACTTCCAGCCTCCCGAACAAGCCAGATTACGAAAAGTCTACAGTACCATAGACCACATACATACCCTGCGACAGGTTATACAAAAGACCGAGGAGTATAATCTGCCGCTATGTGTTGCGTATGAGGACTATGAGAAAGCCAGATAGACTATCGGTACATCGAGGTGTTGAAGTGTTTATACAAAGCCGCAACCATGACAGTACACGACGGAAGCACTAAACCTATTCCTTTGCAGCACGGAGTACGACATGGGGATGTTATATCCCCGAAACTGTTTACCGCTGCACTGGAAGACGTGTTTAAGCTGATGGAGTGGAAAGGGCTTGGTATTAACATCAATGGCGAACACCTCACACACCTCCGATTTGCCGATGATATAGTCATCTTGGCGGAGTCCCTGGAAGAACTCAACACAATGCTAGGTGACCTCCATAGCGCCTCCCAACGGGTGAGTCTTAAGATGAACATGGACAAGACGAAGATCATGTCTAATGTCCATGTCACACCCATACCGGTCGTTGTTGATGGCGCTACTCTCGAAGTTGTCGACGAGTATATTTACCTGGGTCAAGCGATCCGTATGGATAAGGGTAAGTCCAACTTCGAAAGAGAGGTAACTCGTAGAATCCAACTCGGCTGGGCAGCGTTCGGGAAATTACAAAGTGTCTTCTCGTCCAGAATACCGCAGTGCCTGAAGTCGAAAGTTTTCGAGCAGTGTGTATTGCCAGTGATGACCTACGGCGCTGAGACATGGTCTTCTATACAGTTAGCCTTTTCCAGAGGCTCAAGGTCGCTCAGCGAGCGATGGAGAGGGCTATGCTTGGTATTTCTCTACGCGACAGAATCCATAACGATGAAATCGGTAGACGAACGAAGGTCGACATAGCTCTCAAAATCTGCAAGCTGAAGTGGCAATGGACAGCCCACATAGTTAGGAGGACTGACAACCGGTGGGGAAGAAAGGTCCTCGAATGGCGACCACGTCTCGGCCCTCGGCAAAAGGAGCACAGGCCGCCCTCCTACCAGGTGGACCGACGACCTGAAGAAGATAGCGGGAAACCACTGGATTCAGAGGGCGCAGGACCAGACGGAGTGGCGAACATTAGGGGAGGCCTATGTCCAGCAGTGGACTCTAAAAGGCTGGTGGATGAATGGATGGATCTATAAAAAATCACGTTTATTGTATGGGAGCCCCCTTAAATATTTATTTTATTCTATTTTTAGTATTTTTATAACAATAGCGGCAACAGAAATACTTCATTGCCTTTGATTCTAGTTTACAAAATTTAACTTTTTGTCTGTTGCCGCGAATTCGGTGGTTGATAATGTTCACTTATGACTTGTTTTTGTCAAATCTAACATCAATTTTTTTTGAGCAGCTCTAGTTACTTTGTTTTTGATTTTTATCATTTAAGCGTATATATTAATCGATAACAGGCGTATTTTACTGTGTTAAGATTAGTACCTATCTGCAGTTTTTGAGTCATGAGTAGTTCAAGGAGACGTTGTTTGAATAATTCAGATCATTTTTCTTACATATGCTGAGAATATGTGCTTAACGATTGTAGAAAAGTTATATTAGAGTTGGTAAAAAATACCTATTTTGAGTATTTTGGGATGCGCTTGGATAAAAATGAGAAGTATTGGGCTCCCAATTGTGTTTGTAAAGCCTGTGTGGAATATTTAAGATTATGAAAAAGCGGTAAAGGAAATGCCTTTAATTTGAAACACCGACTATTTAATAACCACAAATAAACACCACGAAATCATCTCAAAGACTGTTTTTTATACCGTGAACGTAAACGGTTTAAATACTAAAAATCGAGCAAATAAATGGCAGTAACCAAGTATTAGTTGTGTTCAACGTCCAGTGCAGCGTTCATCTGACTCGTCAGTGCCTAAAATATATCTGAACCCTTAGAACAAGACATTAAAGGACCAAACTCATCACAAAATGATGCTGTGATTTGGAAGGTATGTCAAATGAGCCAAAATGCTTTTCCCAAAATAAGGTGATATGATCTTTTAAGATATTTAAATCTTTCTAAACAAGCTTCAGAATTGTTAGCATCAAAATTGAAAAAAAAAATGGTTTCCTCAGATAGAAATTTTATCGTGAAAAAGATAAAGAATTACGGCGTTATTTTTCCGAAGAAAACGGCACAATAAAAATATGAGGTGCAATATGACCATAAAACTCCACTTCCTCCATATTCACCTGGACAGTTTTCCGGAAAATTTAGGAGATATGAGCGAAGAGCAGGGAGCGTATGCATAAGACTTACGCGTCATGGAAAGCCGCTATCAGGGTTTATGGGACACGAATATGATGTCAGACCTACAATAGAGGTCTCTGATATGTTATTTTCCAAAGTCTACACATCAGAGAAGAGCTTTAAAAAGAAATTTTTAGAACTCAATTATTAATTATTTTTTTAAGTAAATTTTTTCGTAGTAAATGCGTGTTTTTTTCTGTTTTATAACTACACACCTGAAGCTCAGAAACTAGAGCTGATAAAAAAATCTAATTATATTTTTTAAATAGCATATCATATGTAGTCAGCAACAGCTGAAATTTCTTCGGCAACAGATGTACTGTAAACTAGTGAATTAATTATCCATAGAAATCATTGCATTAAGATTGAATGAAAGGTAAATTGTAGTTTACGATTTATGACGTATTAAAAAAAATACTTGCCAGATCTCATTTAAACCAATTTTTGGTGGAAGTTTGCATCATAATGTACATCATATATTTTTTTTACTTTCATCATTCTCTTATTTTAGAAGTTACAGGGGGGGACACGTTTTGCCACTTTGGTAGTGTCTCTCGCGCAAACAATTCAGTTTAGAAAAAAATGATATTAGAAACCTCAAAACCATTTTTGAAGACCATAGATTGACCACACGTTTGGGTTTGATGAAAAAAAAAATTTTGAGTTTCAGTTGTAAGTATGGGGAACCCTCAAAATTTATTGCTCTTTTCTATTTTTGTGTGAAAATCTTAATGTGGTTCACAGAATACATCTACGTACCGAGTTTCAACACTTTAGTTCTTATAGTTTCGGAAAAAAGTGGCTGTGATATACGGATGGACAGACAGACAGACATCACGAATCTGTAAGGGTTCCGTTTTTTTGCCATTTGGCTACGGAACCCTAAAATATTGATTATGCTTACAAATATATGTGTCCCAACCCAAGTTACCAAATCTACAACTACGAAAAAATTTTGTTTTCAATATTTCTGTAGGACTAGCGATACATACCCATTTTTGGGTAGGACACTGTTTGATTTAGGCAAAGAATGCACTAACTGAGCATGTGTCTTTTTGTCCTACGGTTATTAATGAAAAAAATGTTACCGTGGAATCAACAAACTCCAAGCGTAGGACTAGGTAAACCTACCACTATATTTGTAGGACTTTGTGGCCATTCAATTATACTAATATTTACTAAGCTGCATACAAAAAATCTGCTGGTTATTAATAAGTTTTATGATCTCGTTATTTCGACATATTCGGCGTGGAGGACGCTCCAACTAAAACCATCGATTTTGTAGGACAACTGTTTTTCCGAGTTTATTATCATATTATCTCAAAATTTCAATCAAAAATTTACTGTTAGTCAGACAATTTTAACACCCTACCAAATCGACATGTTTTACACCTGCGCAGTTCATTACATACCTCTTTCAGAATTTGGGCACAGGAAAAACTTGGGCGTCTCGTCGAACTGAACGAACTCACGAAGATTCAGCCTGTTATTAATCACTAAAAAAAATGTTCGGGGGCTGCTGGACTATGATGTAGGCTGAATGTGACGCTTTGAGGTTGATCTAACTGCAAATTCATCATAGGCGAACACTACTAAACTGAAGCTAAGCCCGACTGTTACAATACCAGAAAGTACGTGTCAACGAGTTCAACAACTCCACTGCACCTGTCGTGTATCTACTAGCGTTTTGGCGAGCATTCAACTAAAAATACTAGAATCCAGGACTAGGCATTGTTTAAAGCCTGTTTGAAAATAAAGGCTTTGTATTCATTTGCAGTCCGTTAACATGGTAAACTTTATATTTCTGTAACATAGATTCAGTAGAAATACATAAAAATATTTGACAAAGACCCAAAACGTTTGGTGAATCAAATTACCATGGTGCTTGTTGAAAGTTGTCAGTTGATTATAGACGGGGAAAACATTTAATAACATCTACCACTATGAATTTTGTAGAAAACCGTGTTCAATCATTATTTCGAAAAAACATATTTATTTTATAAAAATGTTGTCACAGTAGATTGCTAGTTATTATCACTTTCTAGTTTATAAAAAGAATAGTTTATAAATAAAATCCCCGCTTTCAAACAACTTTATTAATTAGAACCAGAAGATTAAGAAGCCAGCAGTATGTCAATTAAAGATAAGTTTCATGTAATGTTTCATGTCGTGTATTGCAATTTTAAAAATTATAGTCTTTTGTCCCGATTATGATATGCGTGACACGAGCTGTCACTTTATACTACCTAATTATAAAACAAAAAATAAATTCGCAAAACAAAATAATATAAATACCTACCTAAAAATATATTTCTTGAAAAATTAACAAATCCATTACAGTACAGGCAGGCGCTCCTTGTATTGTGACAGTACAGTATTTTTTTAATATTGATAATAAATTATGTAAATGAAACAAAAAAATATTTAATATTATCTTTAAAATGTCTGATGCGGGATCCGTTCCCCTTCTGCCAATAGAGATTGACATTACCGCATCAACAAAAGCTCGATGAATAGGAGCGGCCAACTTGTGTGTATAAATATTTCACTACTGCATATTATGGTGTCTCACACGATCAGCTGTCACGTGTGACCATTATCAACCCATAGCCATTCTGTTATCTCAAATATATTATTAGGTACTTTTTTTTTAAAAGAGTGCTGGAAGTTTTTTCCGCCGCCTTTTTTCTCTCAGCTCAACATCTAGCCCAAACGGGCACTTAAAGGCGATGATCGGGAAAAAATGACATTCATTATGCGAATATTTTGTATTCCTAATATGAAATAAATATTTTTTCTTTCTTTCTTTCTGTGACGAAATTGTGACGTTATGACAGAATCGCTGCAGGAACTTCAGGAAATGTTGACCAGCCTAAATTAGTGCTCCCGACGGGTTGGCCGTCGATGGCATGACTCTCGAAGTTTTTCAGGAATATATTTACCTCGGGCAATTCATTCAGCTCGGTAAGAGCAACTTTGAGAGGGAAGCCCACAGGAGGATTCAGTTGGGCTGGGCAGCATTCGTGAAGCTTCGCTACATACTCACGTCGCTCATACCGCAAAGCCTCAAGACCAAAGTTCGACCAGAGCCCTTAGTGTGAGTTTGTAAACGCGCAAACGTTACTACTGCGTCAGAGTTAAAATTGGACAGATAGATCTTAACCTGAAAGGAATAAGGTCGATAATTAAATTCTTAACGCAAACGCGATAGTAACGTTTTCGCGTGTGCACACTTACACTAAGGCCTCAGTGCCTCCTATCCGTAATGACCTACGGAGCCGAAACGTAGAGACTGACGGTGGGACTGGTCCACAAGCTCAGAGTCGCACAGCATAATATGGAGAGGGCTATCGGTGTGTATTAAGACGCCCCCAGCGAGGTGGCGCGACGATCTGCGCCGTGTGGCGGGGAGCAATTGGATACGTAGAGCCAAAGACCGGGCTCAGTGACGTGCCTTGGGAGAGGACTATATCCAGCAGTAGACTAATAAGGGCTGAAGAGACAGAGAGAAGTTTTGGGCCGCGTGGCCCGTCCGCCTTTTTGTTCGGTTTACTTATAAAAAAAGATATAAGAAATCAAAACTTCTCTCTGTCTCTTCAGCCCTTATTAGTCTACTGCTGGATATAGTCCTCTCCCAAGGCACGTCACTGAGCCCGGTCTTTGGCTCTACGTATCCAATTGCTCCCCGCCACACGGCGCAGATCGTCGCGCCACCTAGCTGGGGGCGTCTTAATACACACCGATAGCCCTCTCCATATTATGCTGTGCGACTCTGAGCTTGTGGACCAGTCCCACCGTCAGTCTCTACGTTTCGGCTCCGTAGGTCATTACGGATAGGAGGCACTGAGGCCTTAGTGTAAGTGTGCACACGCGAAAACGTTACTATCGCGTTTGCGTTAAGAATTTAATTATCGACCTTATTCCTTTCAGGTTAAGATCTATCTGTCCAATTTTAACTCTGACGCAGTAGTAACGTTTGCGCGTTTACAAACTCACACTAAGGGCTCTGGTCGAACTTTGGTCTTGAGGCTTTGCGGTATGAGCGACGTGAGTATGTAGCGAAGCTTCACGAATGCTGCCCAGCCCAACTGAATCCTCCTGTGGGCTTCCCTCTCAAAGTTGCTCTTACCGAGCTGAATGAATTGCCCGAGGTAAATATATTCCTGAAAAACTTCGAGAGTCATGCCATCGACGGCCAACCCGTCGGGAGCACTAATTTAGGCTGGTCAACATTTCCTGAAGTTCCTGCAGCGATTCTGTCATAACGTCACAATTTCGTCACAGAAAGAAAGAAAGAAAGAAAAAATATTTATTTCATATTAGGAATACAAAATATTCGCTTAATGAATGTCATTTTTTCCCGATCATCGCCTTTAAGTGCCCGTTTGGGCTAGATGTTGAGCTGAGAGAAAAAAGGCGGCGGAAAAAACTTCCAGCACTCTTTTAAAAAAAAAGTACCTAATAATATATTTGAGATAACAGAATGGCTATGGGTTGATAATGGTCACACGTGACAGCTGATCGTGTGAGACACCATAATATGCAGTAGTGAAATATTTATACACACAAGTTGGCCGCTCCTATTCATCGAGCTTTTGTTGATGCGGTAATGTCAATCTCTATTGGCAGAAGGGGAACGGATCCCGCATCAGACATTTTAAAGATAATATTAAATATTTTTTTGTTTCATTTACATAATTTATTATCAATATTAAAATTCATCAAGGGCTGAAGAGACAGAGAGAAGTTTTGATTTCTTATATCTTTTTTTATAAGTAAACCGAACAAAAAGGCGGACGGGCCACGCGGCCCGTCTGCCTTTTTTGTTTTTTTGCCTTTTTGTTCTGCCTTTTTTGTTTTTGTTATGTTAAGCGACCTAGGGGAGCCCAATGTTATAGTCCACTGGAAATGCCTTAGGTTGTTCCACGTCCGTGGTAAAAAAAGAGCGTGCAAAGCAGACTGTGACGGACCTCCACGAGTCCAGTTGGTGTCGGTGGAACTTTAATCTTCGCCTGGTGGTATAATCATGAAATGGTGACGTAGGCATCGTTTTTAGAAGCTTTTCGGAGCACTCACCATAGTAAAGTAGGTAAAATACGCAGATGATGAGAGAGCCGTAGCTAGTATTTTGGTGCTCCTGCCCAGAGATGGGAGCAGTTCTCCATGTGGGGCCTAATACAGCGTCAGGAATTGCCCCGCAGTGAAGTACTGCCTCGCCCTGTTGAGGACATCAAGCTTTCTCTGAATATTTCATCTGTGTCAAACATAGATTTTAATCTTTTAATAGATAGGAACATTTTTATGGAATAAAAATCACTAAGGAGTAGGTATTCACCCTCAAAATAATTTTCTACCTCTGTTTAGCCCCGCTAGTCGATAAGTTAAAAAAATACGAAATACGTCCATCAATTCTTTTAAAGAATGTTTATGCAGAATTTGATGTTGAATGGACCAAGGATTAACGTTGTCCCACACAAACTGTTCCCCCATTTTTCATCTCCTTAGGGGAAGAATTTTTAAAAATCCGTTCTTATCGGATGTGTACGTCATACAAAGAGCGATTAAGGCTGTGCGTTGTTCCGTCAGTCATTCAGGACAAAGCTTATATGTAGGTATAGATGAGGCAATTTACCAAAGCATTGCAAAATAAATGCCAAATACAAGAGGGAAATCCAGAACACATTTGCCAATACGCACTAGTATTATGAATGAAAGAAAATAAGGGCAAATGTAGTAGGTATTATAGGACGGTCATTTATGAATGGGAATCTAATAATAGCAGCTCGGTCGTTCCAAGGCTACCCGTATACGCCAAGAAGCCATTCCACTAATGTAAGACAGGATAAATTGTATGTAATGCTCATGCATACAGAAATCAATTTAAACTCTCATAATACAGAAAAGCTTTATAAAATAGATACTAAGGGCAACTTTGAACAGTTATTTGTTACGGTAATGAGTATTATAGGTAATCGGAATTGGCACAATTCTTTGGATTGCGGCAATTGATCCCTAGCTTTCAGGAAAATATTAATTCAAGATGTGCCTATTAGAGAGACTGTAATATAATAATTTATGTGGTGAAGGACGCTAAAACGCCCACGTTATATTGGGTAGTGATTCGGTGGGTAACTTATGCATTAAAAGATTTAATACATGTAAAGATATTAAATTAATATTAGATACATATTATTATGTATGATATTCAATTAAAGTTAGCTTGTTGGTGACAGATTTTTTCTCAAAATTTCGTTTCGTTACCTATGAAAATATACAGCAGTTCGCTGACTATGCTGACGTGACTATTTAACGCTAATAAGCTTCAACGTAACGCCACAGAATACATAATACTTAGTACAGGTAACGCCAAGTGTGTGACTGCCATGACAATCGCCTTTTTTGTTTAAGTTTATAAATATGCTTTCTTGATACTCGAGGTATTTTGACGAGAACCTGAAAGTAACGTGATGCATTGTCATTTATTTTTATTTTCTTTGTGCTGTAGCAGAGAATTGCACACAATGCAGTTTTGTAACTGCACGGACGAGGCGTAATTAGGTGGCGCCAGTCGTCACCCGGGCACGGCGATAGATAGTAGGGTATAGGGCGTGTCTAGTATATATATTATTGGTATACATAACCAGTGCACTGTGAAAGTAATTAAACAATTCTTCAGAACTTTGTCGTACTTTATTATAAACGTCCCATTCCCCAAAGTGGTGACCCCGCGTTGAACATTATTTTTTAGTGAGTGAACTTTAAAACTAAATTTAACTTAGGTGACGACTCACATTTTTTACCGCCGTGCCCCACGCGCTCACGCCATATTGTTCGGACTTTATACACTAAATTTTCCGCGTAGCTATCGATCAACATGAACCCGCCGGTCCCTGGTTTGCCGCAACAATCACAAGTACCTGGTCCTGTGAAGGAAGAAGCCAAGACCGACATGGCTGCAATCACGGTTTCATCGAGGGTTCCGGAATTCTGGTTGGACCAGCCCAGGTTATGGTTTTATCAGGTTGAAGCCATACTCGCACCGCAAAAGCTGTCGGATGAGGCCAAATTCAACCTCATCATCACGAAGCTGTCGAAAGAGGCCATCCAACAGGTCACGGACATTTTGATGCAGCCCCAGGACTCACGAAAGTACGCCACGCTGAAGGAGAGATTATTGACGGTTTACGAGGAGTCTGAGACCCGTCAGATCCAGAAGCTTATCAGCGAGATGGAGCTGGGAGATCAGCGACCGTCACAGCTGCTGAGACGGATGAGGGACCTCGCCAGGGCGAAACTTCCTGATGACACGTTGAAGATCCTATGGCAGAGCCACCTGCCAACAGCGGTACGAGGGATAATATCAGTCACAGAGTCAGCGGAGCTCGACGTGCTCGCAAGGGTCGCGGACAAAGTCATGGAGACCACACGAAGCGGTACCATCGCGGAGGTCGGGACAGCAGCACCACCGGCGAGCGACGCCTCCATGATAATCGCGGAGATTAAGAAGATTAACGAGCGGATTGGTCGTATGGAGCGGTCCAGGCAGCGCACTCGAGGACGCAGTCAGAGCCAGACCAGAGCACCGCACACCAGTGCCACGCGCAAGGGAAAGAGACCTGACTGGCAGTGTTTCTACCACTACCGCTACAAGGAGAATGCGCACAAGTGCATTCAGCCCTGCAGCTGGAAGAAGGAAAACTGAGCGAAGTACAGCCAGTGTCGGGTGACTGTACTCACGGTGTAAGTAGCAATAGATTATGTGTTACGGACTTTAACTCCGGCCTCAGATTTTTAGTTGATACGGGAGCAAATATTTCAGTGCTTCCCGCGCGTAGTAAAACTATTAGTACGGTTAATAATTTTAAGTATAAATTGTATGCAGCAAATGGTACAGAAATTCAAACTTTTGGTGTAAAGACTTTAGTGTTAGATTTAAAATTACGTAGACCCTATCGTTGGACATTTGTATTAGCTGCAGTAAATCAGCCTATTATAGGCGCAGACTTTTTAGTACATCATAAATTACTAGTGGATCTTAGCAAACGTAGATTGGTAGATCAAATTACTAATTTGAATATAGTAGGTTCAATAGTTACTTGTACACAGCCTAGTTGAAGCACGGTAGATGAATCACATCCATACTCTGACCTTTTATTGAAGTATCCTGATATAACGAAACCTGTGTCTTTCAAGGAAACCCCTAAGCATACAGTGTTTCACCATATAGAGACGACGGGGCCGCCCGTGCATGCGCGCGCCCGCCCCTTGCCTCCTGATAGATATAAAAAGGTTAGTGAAGAATTTCGTATTATGCAGGAATTGGGAATTTGTCAACCTTCGAGGAGCCCCTGGTCTAGTCCGTTACATGTGGTCAAAAGTCAGAACCGTCCGACCCTCATACTTTAGTTACTGAAATACGAAGTAATATATGTAAATTGAGATCAGTACCAGATAGACAGAGAAATTCACGTACGATATTCATCCATCCGGATCTTAAATCGTGTGAATTTGTTTTTATTCGAAATGATGCTGTTCGTAAACCATTACAGCCTCCCTATGACGGACCATTCCGAGTCTTAAGTAGAGGTAATAAGGTTTATAAAGTTCAATTGCCTACGAGACGCATAACTGTTTCAATAGATCGGTTGAAACCCGCTTATACGCTGAACGAGGAGCATACGGAACGTAACATATCCGATGACACTCCTACGACTCAGTTTAGCGATGTAACCTTTGATAAAAACGTAAACACATCAAGTAATCTTACGAATACTTCTTGTAAAAAGACTAGGAGTGGACGTGTAGTACGCGCTCCTGTACGTTTTAATATATGATTTTCGTTGAACGTCACACTTTCAAACCCTGATGAGAAAATATTTTTCACATGAATTTTTACTTGCACTATTATTTCATTATACTTGCATTACAAATTTTAGCAACATTTTGTTAAGATCCAATAGACTATTTATGATAAATTGTATTACACTTGATTATAGCGTAAGATAGTATCGCTTTTGATATAGCAAATACCTTATGTGTGACAATAACTAATCATCAGTTATGTTATGAGTAACGATGTTTCACAATTGTTTTTCATATGTACTTATTTTGCATAAAGTATTTGTTTAATTGCAATTTACGAAAATATAATTTGTAAATTTAAGTAACAAATTAGGTTATGACGCAAAAAGGTAGTTAACGTGTAGATAAATACGAAATGTTTTATCATTTACGTTTCAATTTTCGTGTGATCAATGATTTAATTAATAGTCGTTGCGTCATGACATTTTGTTACTCGAATCTTATAACTATTTAAGTATACAATTCAAATGTAGCCAAGTTACTACTAACTAGTCGATAAAGTTAATTAATTTACAAATTTTTGTATAGATTTGTTCATATTCATATGCGTAATTCAGTTTCAATTTTTCAGTTATATAAAATAAAATTAAATGCCTCAAGTTCAATGTAAACGATGTAATTTTATGCATTTATTGTTTCATAACTAATGTATAAAATATTAATTATATTTTATGTCATACATGGCATACCTATACTTACGATTTATCTATCCTTTGTTTGCATTCGTAGAAAACTGTGCCCATAGTTAGAACAAGATAATAATATTGTTTTGAATGTATCATGTTATAATACCAGTGTAGAGTTGCAGTCTACTGCGCTATCAGCATTTTGCTCGCGCTGCAACTGCGTTTTGTGCACTCTGGAAGCTACTTTATATATTTTTCTATTTTGTTGTAATCGTTTGAACAATTTCATTTTTTTCTCAAAAAAGGAAGGGGTTGTTGTAGCAGAGAATTGCACACAATGCAGTTTTGTAACTGCACGGACGAGGCGTAATTAGGTGGCGCCAGTCGTCACCCGGGCACGGCGATAGATAGTAGGGTATAGGGCGTGTCTAGTATATATATTATTGGTATACATAACCAGTGCACTGTGAAAGTAATTAAACAATTCTTCAGAACTTTGTCGTACTTTATTATAAACGTCCCATTCCCCAAAGTGCAATAAGTTTTATCAGTTATAAATTGATGATTTTTGTTCGTTATAGTTTAATTATGAAGTGGAATAACGGTGCAAAACCTGACTTTAGTAAGGTAGGTACTGCTTTATGCGAATTTGTACCCGACTGCGACTTAGATTATATTATTTTACGGATGTTGACCTTCAAGGACCTTTTTGACTTAAAAAGGTACTTCAAGGCCATAGAAATGATTTTTAAATAGTCTTTAAAATAGAAAGACAGAATATAGTGACGTTTAAATGTTAATGTAAACATTTTGCGAATCTACTAAGAGCAATGTCAGCAATAACTGACTTTCATATGAACTTAGCCTTTGTGTTCACATTCGTTCATATTCAATCGGAGGGTCGAACTGAAATTCCATACTTACATGAAACGTGCCTACGTATTTTTTATTTTTTACTTTTTTATTGGATAAAACCACTGCTGCCCATACTATGTCCCGCCGTAGCTTTGTCAGAACCACAGTTAGTGAAAAATATTGTTTGAAAATGAAAACCTCAAATGTAAAACACCGCTATAGTAAATTCTATCCTTGCTTTCCATTTTATCATACTATGAATCACGAAGATTTTACCTTTCAAGCCCGCCAAAGTGTTTTCATAAGCAATGAACTAGCTTCAGAGGAAAATGTTCCATTATTAGCCTATAAACATTTTTATAACCGCATCGAATAGCTTTCTACCTCATACGAGGATGCCACAGATGTTAATATCGCATATGGCAGGCAGGTAGCACGTGTCAGACGTATGTATACAAGTTCTACTTTGTAGGTACATTGCGTAGATACAATCACAACCTTTGACCTCTGACATTTAACTAGGCAGGTACAGCTTCGCACGTCAATTTGCCTTCAGCATATTAAACAAAATATTGTGAAGTTAAATTTAATGTTCTTGTGAAACTCCATAAATACCGATATAGGGAAAAATATTTTTAACCGTCTCGTTTATCTGTGTCCCTAAGAGAATATAAAACTAGAGAAGATACGATGAAACAGTCATTCATTTACTATTTAAATAAGAAAAATATTAAGCATAATGATTTTTTTTGAAAACGTCGTCCATAAAAATTAATAAAATTCATCCATTTTTGAAGTGAAAACTTCTTTAGCGGCGTTGTACTCTTTTTTTTTTGGTTGGGTTAAAAAACGTTAAACTCGCGTCAGGCAGGACACGTGGCCTGATCGAAAATTCTTAAGACGGAGGGGTGACAGCTGATGATGGCTCGACCGTCTATACTTGTGAAATAAGTTTATATCAAGTATTTAAAATATGGATATTGAACAAAGTGCATCTATTAATGAAAAAAAGTGACGAAGAAATAGTGAAAGAAAATGAGTGAGTTCTTTATAAAAATACTAGATGAAAACCTACTGAAAATACTAGATGAAAAATAAAACTGATAATAAAAGCAATTCGTGCGAAATTATTCCCTAACCATTCCAAAATATCAAAAATGCACAACGTTAATGTTCAAGTTTTCACTTCTGCCGGCACTACCGGAGTGCAATCCGTTGTTTTTTTTTAAAGCTTTATCCTGTAACATTATATGGAAACAAAAGAGCACGGGATCTGAAATCGAGTTTAGTTATTTAAGTATGGTGTTATTATTGTTTATCTTAAGACCTTCAGACTGGAGCCACTTACTCACGGTTTATTGACAATAAAAATATACGATCAGCAAGCGCATTAAACGGTCAAGTTCGTACATATGTATTTACAGTATTTCTCGAATAACTCAGACTTTATCAAGTATATTAATGGCGTACTTTCCAGACAAACCATATTTATAGTGATAGCTTGATTTTAAGAGTCTAATATTGGTGGTGCACTTTATTCTACGGTAAACGTGTTGCAGAATGTTTAAGAAACCAATGAGTAAACTAATTTATCAAATTTTTGATGTCTTGAACGGCCCCAGCTGGTCTTTGTTTATGGTACCTGCCGACTACCTAATGTTATATTTTATTCATTAATTCAAACTTAAAGAGAAATTTCAAAATAATCACTAAATAAAATATATTTTAATCTTTATTGTATCTCTATATATAAAAATGAATCGCTGTTTGTTAGTCTCGCTAAAACTCAAGACGGACTGAACCGATGTGACTAATTTTGGTCTTAAAATATTAGTAGAAGTCCAGGGAAGGTTTAAACATTGAGGTAACATAGGTATTTTATGTAAAAATTGCGAAATTAATTGTAAAACAACTTATTTTATTTTCCTGTATAAACCGTTAGTAACTGTCAAACATCGTTTTTTTTTTAATTCGTTTTACGGCATTGGATAAAAATCCTTTCAGCCATTCAATATTTTCTTCTCATTTTTAATAATGGCGTCGCGAACTCTGTGCATATTGCCAGCGTCAAGTACAACCTTTGCATCACTTATTAATCGTAGAAAAAATCAGTCATTCGTCAGGTTTCAGTCAGTCTAGTCAGTCAAATGTTCAAGTGATGGCTACTTTACCAGAACATGTCCGATGGAGTCTTGGAGGCAAGCCGAAAAAACATGTTTTCGCACTGTCATTTTATTTCACAACACTCGTGCACTGTCATTAACCTATATCGAGCAAAATTTCATCAACTTTATCCGATATAACCAAAAATACACTGAGAAAATGAAAATAAAACAAGAGCACAACTTGTCCTTCAGACTTCCCGCCTAAACTCTGTCAAATATCGGTTGTTCGCGTTATCGCGCGTCCAGAAGTTTTTTTTTTTCAATTATGGCATCGCAAACTCTGTGCATACTGCCAGCGTCAAGTATAATTTTTGCATAATTTTTTTGCTAGTTTCAATTAAACTGGACGAAGTAATAACAAAGTCAGTAAGTAAGTCGTCAGTAATCAGCCAGTCTAGTCAGTCCAACATTCAAGTAAAGCGATGGCTACTTTACTAGAACGTGTCCGATGGAATTTTGGAGGCAAGCAGAAAAAACATATTTTAGCATTGTTATTCTATTTCACAAACACTCGTGCACTGTAATTAACCTATATCAAACAAAATGCCATCAACTTTATCCGATATAACTCAAAAATACACCAAGAAAATGAAAATAAAACAAGAGCACAAAAATCAAAAATATTTATTTCATATTAGGAATACAAAATATTCGCTTAATGAATAATAATAATAATAATAATAAATGAATAAAATAATGAATGACATTTTTTCCCGGTCATCGCCTTTAGGTGCCCGTTTGGGCTAGATGTTGAGCTGAGAGAAAAAAGGCGGCGGAAAAAAACTCCCAGCAGCACTCTTTTTTTTTAAAGTATATATATAATTGAGATAACAGTATGGCTATGGATCCATAATGGGCACACGTGACAGAAAGACACTATGTCTATTTCGACTTCCCGCCAAAACTCCTGTCACTATTTGCTTTATATTTCTTATTTGACAGTTCCATGAAAACTCTTTGAGATGATAAGGAAACTAATCCTCTTTCAATACTATTAAGGCACGACAACCTCTGTGGGGTCCACTAGAAAAGAATATAAGGTATAATACACGTTAGAAGAAACTGCACATTTATATAATTTAAATAAGTAATATAGCTTTTAGATAAACATTTTCAAGTTTCTGTAGAGGTTGGAAATTTGCAAAAAATTGAATGAATGATCAGCGACAATACCATCTTTGCTTTTATCTTTTTCCCACAAGTAATTACTGGGACTAGCGACTTGGAATTAGGTTACAACCCTCACAAGGGATAGGTTAAGGCCACAAATACACGGGCAACTCAAACAGTTTTTTTATTTTCCTTATAAAAGGAAGGAGCAGACAAGAGAGCTCGTCACGTGGTGTCAAACCAGTGAAGATTTTGTACACACCCAACCTCACACGCACTCTGTTTTTTTTACGAGAGGTCGCATCTTTCCAGGGATATGTCGCAGTCGGATCGTATAATCCGCCTTATAACATTACGGCTAGCCGTTTCAAAAAACAGGGCCGTTCTGTATTGTGGCGGGTCCACGATTATCCGGATTGTAATTTCGATACGTTCTACAATATGGCAGCTCACGTTCAGTCTCATTGTAATCAAGCCTCGTAGCCACCCACCTTTTGTTGACACCCAACTTTGTTGACACCCATCCTTCTTACGACCGCTTTAAGTGTTGCTTAATGGCCACCCATCCTACTTATGACCGCATTCGATATTGCTTAGCTTTGTTGCCCCTTATGACCGCACTAGATGTTGATGTATGGCCACTATTGGCCACCCATCCTACTTTTAGCCGCACTTTAGCTTTGCTGCTAAGCAACGTCGAGTGCGGGCAAAAGCAGGATTAGTGTCAATAAAGCTAAGCAATGTGGAATAAGGTCAAAAGTAGGATGGGTGGTCACTCAGCAACGTCGAATGCGGTCATAAGCAGTACGGGTGCCAGTAAAGCTAAGCAATGTCGAGTGCGTAAGTAGGATGGGTCACTGGGCCAAGCATGGAATGTCTCTGAGACACATTATACCTTCAAAGTGGCTATCAACGATGTACCCCGTTTGTATTCGGCGTTATTACGCCGCTTTGATGAACGCGAAGTGCTCATACGATGCGGCGTACGTTAATTTAGCTGAAATGCAATCCGGCTGGACGAGAATACGTCGTATTACAAAACAGCCCTGTTTTTAGAAATGGCTAGCCGTAATGTAAAACAGCGGAATATGCAATCTGTCAGCGACAGATACACAACGAAATAGCTTTTCGATTGAAAAGGGTGTTGCTTCCCGATCGAACCACGCAAATTCTATGTATGTTCAATATATACTGAACATAAGTCACGATTTAAATTTTGCTACACCTTACACTAACATCGATTCAGCTATAAGTATTTCGGGCCAATAAGCAGTGACAAACACCGACTTCTTGGTCGGTGTTAATATCGTCATTACGGTGCTAATAATGGGGATTTCTTGTTATAATATTATGAGATGTGTTTTGTAGTACTTTAGCATAAGAAAATGACATGAATCGGTCGATTTAAATTGCTCAATTATTAACGTACAGTCCGTGCATGGCCACCCTTAGAAAAATCCGCCCTTACAATAAATTGCCAATTATAGAAAAATAAACAAGAAAAATCTCCACACCCATGCCTTCATTTAAGTACGAGTAAAATGTCATGTATGTATTATGTATACAGCGTAAAAATAAAATGAGTCGTAAAAGAACCTTGAAGTACAAAAATTAGGTTTCGTCCAATACATACAAAGTTGCAAATCCTTTTATACTTAACGGTTATCTCGTAACTTATAGTTTTGTTCATTTGGCCTTCTATTTAGTACATTTGTAAGGAGTACTTACTTGCAATATATTTATTCACTTTATTGTTTAAAAAAAATATTCTCTCATTTGACTTACTTATATAGGACTCCATTTTTTTAGAAACAATGAAAACTTCAGCTTTTATTATGTTATTTAATCTGTATTGTTATTTATAATAAGTACCTTTTTATATTGATTGATAAGTGTTACATACTTACAATAAATAAATCCACACTTGGCCAGCGTGGTGGACTATGGCCTACAGCCCTCTCACTCCCGAAAAGAGACCTGTGTTCAACATGAAAATGTTAGATAAAACATACTTACATAAATTAAGCAACGATAGCCAAGTGGTAAAGATGGGGTCCGATGCGAAAATCCCGAGTTCAAACCTTTCTCTGCTCTGCCCTGCATTCTCTGTGGTGGCGCGCACCTCTGACTAAGAACCTTATGATAAAAAACATTGTAATATTTCATTACTATGTTTACCATAATCTTGCATTTTAAGAGTTTCACAAAATTTCTCAGTCATGATGTCTACCTAACCGGCTACCATGGTGGACTATACCCATTACGCAGCTATTTCAACATCTGTGATAGATAAAATATTATAGAGCACACGATAAATTTACAACGCAATATTATTCACCAACCAGATTCAGATAGTTTATTTTGCAATCCCAGTTCCATAGGTGTTTCAGAAATACTGTTAAAATTTTATGTTCGTACTTCTTTTACGAGTATGACTGCAGAAAATCCTTATCCATTTGAAATACTGTCAGTTTCCCATGCGTCATAATTTATGAACATGATGCTCTAATACATTTTTATTGAATTAAAGAAGAACCGAAACGTAATTTCCCTATGCGTAATAATTTAAGAGTTGAGAATTTATCGCATTTGTGTCGAATTAAGTTATTCGCCCTCATATCAAAACAAACTTTTAAAAACAACATTTTTATTTTTATTTCTTTAAAATTACGCGCATAAATTGTCACTAGCAGTCACACACATCCTTCACATGACAGCATTAATTTCACTCAGCTGCATAAAAAGCTTTCGTTAACACTAGCCAGAGAGCCATGCGCTCTTCAATAATACGTGTTTGGTACAATTAATCAAACTAATCCCTAAAATGTAATTTAGTCTATAGGGATACAATGTAATAATTGTATTATGCTATATGATAAGTGGCCATCAATTCAAATCCCAATGGTGTTGTACCTGTTGAGTAGGGAGCGCTCTCTCCTAATTATTTTCCTCGAGGGTAATCAGATTCTGTTTACCAATCAACCCGGATTGTTTGTCAATCGGAGTAGCTGCGTTTCAACAACCCCAAAATTATGTGTCTAATTAGAGAGTGTTGGAGGCAAGGATTGAAAGTTTAACTTTACTTACGTTTTCATTATAACAACTGTATTCACCCTAATTTTGCCCGAACTACTACTCAACTTGAACGCTGACTTCACCCGTAAGGATGTGTTGTTTTGTTAGGTTTTTAAAATATAATATTTTTACACTTACTCCACACACTTGTACATAGGTATATAGAACTAGCTCAGTTCAATCTTAGGAGTACCACAGCTGCACCAATCTCTACAGTGAAAGAATTCTATACTTTCAATGGATAGGTGTGGCAGTCGGCCAAAGATATATGAGGAGGCTATCGGCCTCTGGCATAGCTACGTGACTTCTAACTATATATGGTCTTAGACAAACTTGAGTATTACTTGAGGTTGTATGTAGATGTCCTTGGACTGCATGGCTTCCACCCTTGTTCGCTACATGTCAAGTTTGAACATACATACACAGTCTACGCCTTTTTACCGAAAAGGGGTGATAATGAGTTAGGCTGTATGCATTTTGTATATATTTAACCACAGATAGGATGTATCTTATCTGTGTATTTAACAGATGAGATGGTTCTCCTGCTTGATACTACTTAGACCGTGACTGAAGGTGGTCAGATTTAAGTTCTGATTATATTACTTTGTTTATCATTACTCCGTAGATCATAATAGAGGCAAGAAAGAAGTGAAACAAAATATATTTAAAAAACTTCTAACTACTGAAGCAAGCAGCTAAAAAACCAATTTCCACTAGCTAACCTTTAACATTTTCCGAAACATTCTAGATAAGTCATTGTTACATCATTTTACGGTATTATCAATTTCTTCTCTTAATTTTTTTGTTCTCTTAATTTGTTCTTTTAATGTTTAAAATAAATAAATAACGTTTCACACTCATAGCCCCACCGTAGGGTAGTTATACCCTGTGTAGTGGGTGCCATGGACACACACAAAGACAGAAACACAAACACCCAGACCGAGAACAGAAATTTAAATTCATCATTCAAATTTCTGCTTCGCCAGGAATCGAACCCGGGACCCTCCGATCGGTAGTCCGGAATGGTAAGCATTACGCCACGCGGGTCGTCCATTATATATCGCTTAACTATGCTTATTAATTTATGCATTGAATTTTACAAATTACCGTTTAATTTCTATTTGGACAAATATGTAGCATTTGCAGTATGTTGTGCCAACGTCGGTACAATCACTTGCGTCATCCGTTCCTTTCGAAAGTCCAATTTAAAAATAGGTTAATGGTCGTTTCTACAAAATAGACTCTGCTGTATAAAATGCATATATCTTTATAACTTGAAATCATTTAAACAGGCTTTGATTACCTTACAGTGTAAAATATTTCATTACACATTTTCTAAATTACAAACGTGAATAATAATATTTAAAGAGTTTAAAATTTTCTATCTTGGTCTAGGCCAAGTACATGTCTTCACTTCGCAGAGAACAAAATTAAATATTAACGATTAAGTTACCCCGAAATAGTTAACCTCGGCCATCACTGCGTCACGCATGGGTAGGTATTTCCTAAAGCTGAATAAAATATTCACTCAGCAGTTATTATAACCGACATCAATCAAGCTGTCGTCGTCTATTTTCAACGAAAACTTCATTTCGTCGCCCGACTCCTATTTTAGAAGAAGAAATTGATCGAAAATGTGCATCCAATTTAAATTTTATAGGATTTTCAGAAAGAGTTTAACAAAAAGTCTTTTTCAATTGGAGTAATGAAACTGATATTCTTATCCACTGAAATTTTCCAAATAAAAACACATTTTTTAATTTAAGCACATTAATTATTTTGAATACACACACATACATACGCTGCGACAGGTAATACAAAAGCTGAGAACTACCGACATAGCTCTCAAAATTTGCAAGCTGAAGTGGCAATGGTCAGGCCATATAGTTAGAAGAACCGACAACCGATGGGGAAGAAAGGTTCTCGAATGGCGACCACGTCTCGGCAAAAGGAGTACAGGCCGCCCTCCAACCAGGTGGACTGATGACCTGAAGAAGACAGTGGGTAGTAGCTGGATTCAGAAGGCCCAGGACCGAGAGGATTGGCGAATGTTAGGGGAGGCCTATTTCCAGCAGTGGACTATTAAAGGCTGATGGATGGATGGTTGGATTCATCGTTTAATATAATTCGTTTAGTAATGAATTAGCTACAGCCATTGCTTGGATGTGTTATTAATACTAAAAAAGGAAAAATAGATCATTATTGACGCATGAATTATAAGAGTCGGGACACATTGATCAACGGCGTTCGACGGTTTGTCCATACGGCAGACTGACACGAAACGCGATGGGTCGTCGTCGCCTGACACCGACGATCGACGGTTGACGGCGGGGACGATTGAAGGCCGACAATGGGGATGCAAACTGCTCCGTAAGCGCGCGGTCGGCATAATGCGTAATAGTATGTTCCTTTTCAATCGGAAAAATGCGAAAAGCCGTTGATCAATGTGTCTCGACCCTAAATAAGTAAGGGTATATGTACTTGACAGGTGACAGCGGCGGGAAAAGCAGTATTAGTGACCGGATGTGACAACGTACTGGGAAATGCGCTGGCAAGGAGATTGGATGACTTGGGTTACCACGTGTTCGCCGGGTTCCAGACCAAGGCGGGTAACATTGACGCTGACATGTTGAAAGAAGACTGTTCTGGGCGGTTACACACTCTACAACTCGATGTGACTTCTGAAACTCAGGTAGTAATTTAATTAATTTATCGAAGCAATTTCCATCAATTTTCCGTTTCATTTACGTAAGATATTTTAGCGTGCGTCATACAGATTGCCCTGCCCTGTGCACCTAACGGGCCCGGCGATTCTTACCAGGCCCGGTCACCGGATCCGGTAACGTAACAAGTTTTGCGTCATATAAATTTTATTAGTTAAGACTATTCAAATTTGGTTGTTTACAGTTACAGTACAGCCTAGCCAATTCAGTTAGTAATAATGACACTAACTACTTACTTACTTTTTACTTTTAACAAATAAGAATTTGTTTTGTTTATACCAAAGCTACCAAAGTTTATCTATCTATCTAATCTAGTAGTTGTTATGACAGGTTTATACTTTAAGCTGCGTTATTAATTTCTTATTTTTATACTATATTTTCAAAAAGAAATCCTTTAATTATAAGGAGTAAAGAGAAAGACCTGCTCGTTTAACTTATAAAAATGAATAATTACTAATACAAATGTTACTTCCGTCCATAAGTAAAAGAAATCAGCCCTGTATTAAGTGTGATTTTTAAACTTGAGTGAGACTGATTATTGTGATAATTGTTCATAAGCCAGTTTAAAATAAATACTAACCTTGAATTATTGTCTTTTTCCATTCATATATTTAAAATATCATAAAATAGTTTAATGGCATTATCGCTAATACACAACACTTAGCCGGGTTGGTGACGGATACAACCGGGTCCGGCTGGGTTGAGAAGTGTCCGGTATATTGCTCCGGCTGCAATCTCTAGAGTCATAGCTATGTGCTTTTTTATTTTACGTTCACATGTTTTCTGTATATAAAAAAAACAAAAGAATGTCTCCTAAGACTAGAACTTTTAACTGGGTTTGAATTGCAAAAATGAATCAGATTTCAACTTAATGATTATTTCATATTCGAAGAAGCTAGTTAGTAAGTTAGACTCATATAGTAATGATTTCACTGACTTATTATAATGAAATTTCAAGACGTGAATAATTACACCTGAAGGATTTCCATGAACAACGTTTATAGTACACTATGTCACCTGCAAAAGTTCAATGAATTATATGTTTACGGTTGACTAACTTGATTTGACTCATTTGGAATGACTCATCTGAACATTAAATATAAGAAATACTTCATTTCCTATTTAAATAATTTCCAAAGTGCCTTACAATTTGACTCTACAATAAAATTAGATACACTGTTGTATTGTGTGATTATCATATTCACACGCGCATTAGAGCAGCGTGGTGGAGTAAGCTCCAGACCTCCCCAATAATGGAGGGAGACCCGTGCCCAGCAGTGGGACGCAAAAAGGGTTACAGCCAACCAGCCATATTTATTTTAGATTTCTCCATAAATTTATAAAAATCAATATAGCCTACAAAAATTTCGTTACAGTTTTAATTTAAAAATGTATTGTTACAAGTATAAAAGGTCCAAAAACCCGGGAGCAATTGATGTAACGAATTAAATAAAGAAATTTTTACAACGAAAAAATATTCGTTTGTTGTTCTAGTGCGTACCTATCTAATTGTTATAAAGCTTAATGAAGTCTTTGTAAATGAATATAGGGGTAGGTACATGTACCGCTCGCAGCAAACACTAATTTGTTGTTGTACGCAAAATGAACGGAGGTCGGTAAAGAAAAAGAAAATCCTACTCCTACAATTACGAGGCTGAGCCGCCGCCCACGTAGGGAGTCGTGTAACTTGGAGCCTCTTCGGCTTCTGTGAGTTCTCGACTACAAATATTTTTGTTGACTAGCTTCCTTTTTAGGGATCCTTAAGAAGTAAAAAAATGCTTTTAGGATGACTTGTTAGGTTGATAACGTAATTAATAATTAATTATTAATTATAAATTATTAACATAATTAACATAACATGATTACCCTCCGTTCATTTATCACAGTCAATTTGCTACGGAACTACTCTACCAAATGGATTAAAATTTAATACTCGCGTCAAGTTCGTAATATTGAATAACTTTAGAAGAAGAATATAAATGAAATAAAAAAATAATTATTAAATAATCAAATCAGAGACTCCGAACCCTTGAAGTATATTTTACAGCTTTTAAATTTAGTTAATTTAAAGATACGGGCTGTAATGATATGCCACTTATTCCATGTAGTCACAAGAATAGAACCATGAAATCTGACTAGAAGCTAACTTTTTTAACACAGTCAGAGGAAATTAAAAAACCTTTTTACACAAAAACAAAATACAAACGTTTTTACATTTCAACATTCGGTGTACGAATTCGACTTGCTCTTGGCATGTTTTATATTTTCATTTTTTTACCGTTTTAGCTAAAGGTGTATTGACATTTTTAACGTAATAAAATGTGACGGTACATTAACAAATACGTAGGACGTTGAATTAATTTTAGGTGAAAAAAATGTATAAACTCATATTTATATAGGACGTTTACATAATGGTGATGTATGTGGGAGGGACATTTGAGAAAACAATAATTACACATCTCAAAAATATTTACCTAGGGTTTTGGGCCTTTCATTTAATATATCCAGGCAAATCCCTGGTCAGAAGCTATTAATTAACATATATTTATTTTGAGTTAGGTATTAAAATATTTCTTTCAGTAAGTAGGTAGGTACACTATCGCTTTAAAACATGGCTGTAGATATAATAACATGTAATTTGCGATCTAGTACTAATTAGCCAAAAAGCACAAATCGGCGTAGGCGTCACTCGTGACGTAATAATATTTACCGGGAACCCACATAACGAGCACGTTAAGCCAGACTTAGACAAAACCCGATACGTAAATACTTATATCATTATGCTATCATACAAATGCAAAGCCGAATTCACACGTAGTACGTCTAAAAATAAGAATTCTTATTCAAAGATACGAAGATAAACATAAAAGTAGTTAAAGTAGTGCTTATATTTTAGTATAAGAGGAACAGAAGTTTGAGGTTCGGCGTCACAAGTAGAGATCTCTAGCGGTCGCTTTCAGTAACAATTTCTACAAACATGTTCTACCTTTGCAGATTTTATCCGCATCTCTTTACATCGTGGACCACCTACCAGAGGGCGCGCAAGGTCTATGGGCGATAGTAAACTGCGAGTCGTGGTGTGCGCTCGGCGAACTAGAATGGGTGCCGTTTTCAGTGATCAGAAGAGCGATGGATGTTAACCTTTTGGGTAAGCTTGCTACGAATCTGCGTAGCGCTACGAGAACCTACACCGTCACAAACTTTTTCAAATGGCAGTTAGATGGCGTTACGTGATTGTTGATATACTTACAAACTTTGAAGAAGGTTTTATTTAGAGTAAACAATTTAATTACACTACTATTTTTAAGAAATTTAAATATTTTGACATGTTATTAAAGTTTTGGAAGTTTTCCTCATCAAATTAAGTTTGGTAAACTGTTTTCATAGAAAATCATCAATCTCGTTGACTTTTATTACATCATTAAGATGACAACTGAATCTTTACAGCATTCAAAAAAGAATTAGGGAATTAGGTATATGACTTATAACATGTAAAATAATTAAATTGAAAAACTCGAGCTTATTAAAGCCGAATCTTTATAGTGCCTACGGATTGTTGAACATATTTAATTGTATTTCCCACTGGTTTTGCAAAATTGATTGAAGAGCACTCCAACTTTTGCGGAGCGATTTTTTAGAATCAATATAACAATATTAGTTATGGTCACAGCTTCGCTCGTATATTAATTGTATCGTTTCATAAAACACAAAATAATAATAATAATAATATATTTATAATGGGATAAGAATAAAATTGCAATATCATGAGATACCTATGAGGTACGTTAACAATTTATTAGGCAGTAAAATAGGCATTGTTCGAGCAAGGAAGTACCTTTAGTATGCACATTTCTGTCGCGAAGTAATACTATTGTCTTTCCTTGGAATCGTTCTGCCGCCGACCAGATTGACATGAGGAGACTATTACCCTCCAGAGTGGCAGCGCCACTACACACCTCTAAAACTCTAGTCTTGCTTAAAGTTTTTGTAAATATGTATTTACGTGATCTGCCTTCTCATTTGCTACCTATTTCAATAATATAAATTAAAAATCCAGACACGCGTGTAAGACCACTGGTTCAGTCTCTGTAGCTTCGGGATTAAGAATAAAGCTACGGTATCCCCTGCCTGATCGTAAGAGGTGACTAAAGGGTGGCTTCCGGTGTGCGGTCCAGTCAGCAGACCCAGGAAGGACGGCAGTGTGTGCCACCTGAAGGTGCAGGAGACCACATCTGCTCTCCCGAAGACGGGCCCGTTCTGGCGCGGCGCGTGGAAAGTACACCGGTACTTTCCACGCGCCGCGGTTGCGGACGGGGAGAGTCGGAGCTCGATCCGTCCAGCCAGCAGCCCCGAGAAGGACGGCGGTGAGTGCGTGTGGCCGCATGCCGCCGTAAACATCGGAAGGTGCAGGAGAGCACATATAACCTCCGAAGATGAGCCCATTCTGGGCTCCGCGTGTGGAGAACACCGGTGCGTTCCTTAGGAGATCCCGGAGTCCTCCCCAAGTGCAGAGGCAGGCCATCGAGGGAGTTTTAGTGTGGTACAAATCCCACATAACCCAGTTTCCCCCGATACTAAAAAAATGGTCTTACTGGTTCGATAGAGCATATTATTATTATCTACTAACTACTACTACAACTAACTTCTTTCATTCTAGTGAATTATCTATACATATAATAAAACTGTAAGCAGGGTCAATTCTGTACATTGCATATAAATTTAAAAAAATACTTCTAGGGGTCTTTTTATAAGTAACAGAAGCTAAAAATATAAGTTTTGAAATTATTGTCTGTCTGTCTGTCTGTCTGTCTGTTGTTAGCTTTTCACGCAAAAACTACTGGACGGATTTTGATGAAACTTTTTTTGTTTTATATATATTGGTCTTCGCTAACATTTAGGCTATAGATAATTTTAAAAATCACCCTTTAAGGGTGTGAAATGAGCGATGAAAATTTGTATGGAAAACTTGGATTTTTTCAATAGATTTTCTTGAAATTTGGTATAAATATTTTCTAACCAAAATAAAAGAATACGTGTTTCAGCATTTCCCGAAATTCACCCTTTAAATGTCAATTTTCTTTGAAACTCTTTGAAAATTGAGTGTCGAAACTTGATGTACAGAATATTTTTGTGCAGAGTAATATACTTATAATTTTGTATTTGTAATCTTTACTAACATAGTAAGAATTGTATTTAAGCTTTTTTCAAAACTACCCCTGAATAGCAAATAAAATGGATTCTAAAGTTGGTATCTCAAGCGTACAATAATTAACCTTAACTTAATATTTCATTCTAAAAAACTACCAATTACCCAAGTTCAATATTGAACCTTATTCTTGAAAAAAGAAAGCAGCGGAATAAATGGCACCAGACTAGGCACCCTCAAGACAAAAGGGTACTTAACAATCTAACAAAGCAAATCAGCAGAGAAATAAAAAAAATCAATAACGATTCAATACATTCTCTACTTAAAAACCTTTCCAACAGTCGTAACACCGAATATTCACTATGGAAAGCAACAGCAAAGCTTAATCGTTCTGTTGCCCATGTAGCACCAATTAAGGAAGAAAATGGCAAATGGGCAGTGAGCAATGAACAGAAAGCTAAAAGGTTCGCTGAACATCTAGAGAAAACATTTGAACCTAACAGTGGCGAAAATAATCTAAACGAAATTCAACATGAGTTTCCTTCAACATCTAATCAAAGAATAAAACTAGTAACACCAAAGGAAGTGGCCGCTGAAATAAAATATAAGATCAGTCGCAAAAAATCTCCTGGATTCGATCTAATTACAGGAGAAGTGCTTCATAACCTACCATGCAAAGCGATTGTAAAGTTAACCCACATTATTAATGCTGCATTTCGGCTTGAGTATGTTCCCGACTTATGGAAAGTAGCAGAAATTATTATGATACCAAAACCTGGAAAGCCTCCACATGAAGTGACATCATATAGACCGATCTCACTACTTCCCGTAATGTCCAAACTATTCGAAAAACTACTACTTAAAAGGCTTAAACCTGCTATAGAACTCAAAAATTTGATACCAGAACATCAATTTGGATTTAGAGAGCAACATTCAACCATTGACCAGGTTCACAGAATCACCAATGTAGTAGAAAAGGCACTAGAAGATAAAAATGTTTGTACAGCTGTATTTTTAGATGTAGCCCAAGCTTTCGACAAAGTTTGGCATGAAGGCTTGTTACATAAATTAAGGTCTATGGTTCCTCAATTTTCAGGCATACTGGGGTCATACTTATGTAACAGAGCATTCAGAGTTAAACAAGAAGATGAATATTCAGAACTGAAACAGATAAACGCTGGGGTACCACAAGGAAGTGTGCTGGGTCCACTGCTATACTTATTGTACACTAGTGACATACCAAAATTTGATGATAACACCATAGCAACCTTTGCTGATGACACAGCTGTCTTGGCAGTTGGCAAAAGCCAAAGGGAATCAACAAATAAAGTTCAAGTAGCTTTGAATAAAATCCATGATTGGACTAAAAATTGGCGTATAACGCTAAACGAAATGAAGTCTGTCCATATAGATTTTACCAATAAAAGAGAACAGCTACACCCTTTATACATTAATAATAAAATCATACCATATGCAAATACCGCAAAGTATCTTGGTATGACTTTAGATACAAAACTACGATGGAAGGCGCACGTCAAAAAGAAAAAAGACGAGCTTGAGATCAAGTACAAAAAGTTACGTTGGCTAATTGGAAGAGCCTCCCCGCTGTCTGTGTATAATAAAATCTTAATATACAGACAAGTACTGTTGCCCGTTTGGACCTATGGCAGTCAGTTATGGGGTTGTACCAAACAAAGTAACATTGATATAATACAACGATTCCAGAATAAAGACTTGAGAGACATAGTAAATGCTCCTTGGTACGTTAGAAATAACGATCTCCATCGGGACCTGCAAGTTGAGTTCGTTCCAGACATCATCCAAAAATTCGCAGAGAACCATGAACGCAGGCTTCTCCACCATGTCAATGTCGAGGCTATTCAGCTCCTCGACACTACAGACCACATAAGAAGACTCAAAAGGACAAAACCACATGAACTCGTGTAGTGAAGTGTAGTGCAGTGAGAATAACTAAGTGCTAGTGCAAAACTATTCACTTATTATAAGACACAACAAAAAAGTGTATTCGCCTTAACAGAGACTAAGAAACGTTAACGGACGCATTCTTAGATATAGTGTATTTAGCAGTTTAAGTTAGAAATAAATTACTCATTAGTCTTAAGACTAGATTGTAATGAAAATAGGGTCAAAAGACCTTATATTATGAAAAAAAAAATTTCATTCTCAAATTCTTTTCCCTTCTTTGAATGATGTGTTTACTGATATATTGATAAACTTAAAAGGCACTTTGGGGAATTTGTATGAAAGTTTTGGTAACAGCCCATTCAAAACCATAAATAAAAGTTTAAATTTAAGTAAAATTATTTTGAACTCTCACTAATATTGTCGACTATATTAAATATACTTAGATCAGCTTACTGTATTTTCTTTCGTTGGCCGAGAATGGCTAGACTATAGGTACCTAATAAGCGCATCGCGATAAGGCTCGCGCCGAACCTTACATCACAGGCTCCATTGAGTTAGTTGCTCAGCTTATTAGTCTTCTTTTGGGGTGAAAGATTATGAACAGGCTGCAGCTGAAACGATTATTATCGCTACATTATATCAAGCTGCAACCTTTTTAGCATTCCACTGCTGAGCATGGAGCTCTCCCAATATTGAGGAGGCCTCTAGCTCCGATGAACCGAAATCCAAATCTTACAATCTCAATGCATCCAGCATTAAGGTTGTAAGATACGGAATCTAAACCTTCATACAGAATGTACAAAGCCTTAACAAAACGAGACTACTGCAGACATCTAGGTGACGAATAGTTAAACTTTTAGTGAACCAACTGTTAATCTCAATATCTACCTATTTGGTAATTTGACATTCGATTTATCAACCACAAAGTTTACATGTCATACGGAAGATGGCGTTATTGAGCAATATTCATTTCTTCTCCAAAGTGATTCGATGGAGATAATTTCAAATAAAAGCCTTAAGTCTAATAAAAGTAAGTACATAGTGTAAAAAAATAAAAAATAACATTTCACACGTATAGCCTCACATTAGGGTAGATATACCCTGTGTTGTGGGTGCCATGAACACACATAGAGACAGAAACACATCACATCACACAACACATCTTTATTGCGTACGGGCTGATGGCTCATCCACACACGTTGATTGATGGAGATATTAAGGATTCTTTAAAGATTCTTTATAAAAATATTCTTTATTTCCAAATACAGATAGCACACTGTGTAGAGACCCTGCCTTCTGCTTTAGTTTTCACAATGTTATATAAGTTATGTATTGACCAAACTGCTGTCCGCAAGTTTTAAACCTATAGTTTATTAATTGACCTTACAATTATTTTTCCGATTGTTTAATCCTAAGCACGTGTATGTTTAGAAATTTTATCTCCCAACTACGAGTAGTTGTATAGTGCACCTCTTTTCTGCAGTAGGTTAAAGCTATGTATATAGAATGAGTCTATACATTCTTTGCAGTATAAATTCACCCAATTTACGTTAATGACAGGTGTACGAGTGTTGTGAAATAAAAAAATAAATTCAAAAATTTCAAACCCCCCGACAAAATAAACTCTAAAAAGTAACAAATTATATTATAAAACACTGGCGTTTACATTGTCAACAGCTATATTTATAATTTATTTCATTTTTCATATTTGCCTAAATATCTGCTAACTGTTTGTGGTTTTCTTCGATTCAGCTTAAATCATTTATTAAGTGCTAGTGGAGGTAGCACCAAGTGAAACAGTTTTAAATTTTGAAGAAAATACCGAAAAATCCCTATTGTGTTTGTTTTGATTTTGCCGTTGCTATGAATGCTCTTTGCCATGCGCCGTTACTATGATGCTTACAACGAATAAGATTCTATGTGTGTTCACTCACATCACTTTTTCAACCAATTGGAATAACAATACAAAGTGTCAAGGAAAATAGTACCTAATAAAATAATTTGTCTTAACAATAAAGAAAACGACTTTATACAATAACATCCATTCATCCATGATAGAGAACAACAAGAATATAGTGAAAAGATACGAATGACATTGCTATGTTTTCTATTATTATGTGAATCCTTTTTTTCTAATTATGTTTACTTTCTAAGTTATTATTAAGATTAGTATATTACTATTCTTTAATGTCGCAAGTACCTTCTACATCTAGGGTTGACTGTAGCCAGTTGAATAGTAGTAGTTCTGCCGGACTTGTCTTATGTCCTCAGTGCTCTCAGCCTCGTTATTTTAAAGGGGCAAAAGGTTTAAAAATACATATAGGAAAGGCTCATAATATAAATGTGATATCTCAAAATTTTAATTCATCAAATATATTGTCTTCATCACAAATTAATTCTTCCACAGATACAAGTGAACCATTTTGGAAATATCTTTACAAATTAAAATCCTCTGTACCTATAGTTAAACGGATTCCTAAAGGTGCCCGTATTATTATAGCTTCAAAATTATCAGAGTGTATTAAAAAAGTAGTTAAAGAAAATTCTATTCTTAGTTGGGAACAGTTTTTTACATTTTCCTTTAAGATTCTTCACGCTTCTTCTGAATCACAAAAACAGATATCATTAACACAGAAATTGAAATCAAACTGTTTAAATTCCCTGGATTCAATACAAAATGTGGACATAGGACAGGGCAATCGTCATCACTCTATATTTCGTTTAGTTGAGAGAAAGGTAGGTGATGGCGACCTTAAAGGGGCAGCCGATCTGTTGTTTTCCAATGACGTTTTGGCCCCCGATTCCAAGGAGACACATAGCGCTTTAAAATCAAAACATCCACCTCCATCACAGGCCTTTAATGCAACACCTCCTCAAAATTGTTCATCTATTACAGCAACCAGTAAGCAGGTTTTTGCGGCTGTGATGTCATTCAAAGCAGGATCTGCTGGTGGGCTAGATGGTCTAACGCCTCAACATTTTAAAGACCTAATCTGTGGCGCTACTGGTGAAGCTGGCAGAGCTCTGTTGAATGACATCACAGACCTTATAAACTTGTTGCTGTCTGGCAAAGTAAATAACGAGGTTTGTGATCTCCTTTATGGTGCTAATCTTTGTGCCTTGAAGAAAAAGGACGGAGGTATAAGGCCAATTGCAATTGGTAATACCATAAGACGTATAGCTTCAAAGATTTGCTGCAAGGACATCCTTCCTAAATTACAAACAAATTTTCAGCCAACTCAATTAGGTTTTGGCTCAAAAGGAGGGTGTGAAGCTGCTGTGCACAGTCTTAGAAGCTTTATGCTTAATGAAAATGTGGATGTGATTTTGAAGGTGGATGTGAAAAATGCTTTTAACTCTATTAGTCGTAATGCATTCCTAAACGAAGCAAGCAATTCTGTCCCAGAAATATACTCATACCTATGGCAGTCTTACAGTGCACCTTCTAAATTAATATTCAATAATAACATAATTTTATCAGCAACTGGCTGTCAACAAGGCGATCCACTTGGCCCTGCAATTTTCAGTTTGGCTATTCATCCCATAGTTTCTAAATTAAAGTCCAAATTGAACATGTGGTATTTAGATGACGGTACTCTTGGTGGCAATCCTTCATTGGTTGTAGACGACCTAAAATTTTTAATAGATCATTTTCGGACTTTAGATCTTGAACTAAATTTTTCAAAATGTGAATTGTTTATACCAGATGCAATTCAAGAGACAGAGAGAAATAATATAATACATAGTTTTAATTCTTTGGCGCCAAACATCCAAATTTTAAGTAAAAAATCATTACGACTTTTAGGTTCACCTGTTTTGGAGGAATCAATTCCGCCTTTTTTAGATGAACAAATTTTACGTTTTGAAGATAACTTGAACCGTCTCTTCAAAATTAATTCACATATGGCTTACCACATTGTGAAATTTTGTCTTTTTGTTCCAAAGTTTACATACTTTTTAAGATGTAGCCCTATGTGGAAATTCTCAGATCACCTTAATTCTATAGATCTTTTAATACAAGAATGTTTAGTCAAAATTTTAAATTCATCAATTAGTGAAAATTCTTGGATACGAGCAACATTGCCAATTCGTTTTGGAGGTATTGGCATTAGACGAATATCTTCAATTGCTCTTCCTGCTTTTTTGTCTTCAGCTCATGGAACAAAATCATTATTTATTAAAATAACACAATCCCTCGGGTATTCAGATATTTCCTACCGCACCGAAGCACAGGATATATGGTTAGAAACTTGTCCTGGTCAATCGCTCCCCGACCCGCTTCATTCCCAAAGGCTTTGGGATGAGCCACTTTGCAGAAATATTCATAACCATCTTATGAATAACTGCCAAAATTCTGCAGAGAAGGCCCGTCTCCTTGCCGTGTCTCTACCAGAATCGGGGTACTGGTTGCAGGCTCTTCCGTCTGCAAATTTAGAAACGTTATTGGACAACAACACATTTTCCACGGCTATAGGCTTGCGTCTGGGTTCAGTTCTGAACCATCCACATTGCTGTCCATGTGGAGTCCAGGTTGATCGCTTGGGTCACCATGGCCTTTCATGTAAGCGCAGCGCCGGTCGTACATCCCGCCATGCAGCATTAAATGACGTTATCCGAAGGGCACTTGTCACCGTCAACGTACCGGCTCAATTAGAACCGAATGGAATTGTACGTGACGATGGCAAGAGGCCTGACGGTATAACTTTAATACCTTGGATGAATGGAAGGTGCCTAGTGTGGGACGCAACGTGTGTCGACACTTTGGCACCTTCTCATTTATATATTTCTTCAAGGGCTGCTGGCGTGGTGGCGACCGACGCTGAAATTCGCAAAATGCGGAAATATGTAGCTCTTACTCAAGACTACATATTTCTGCCTTTTGGTGTCGAGACCATGGGGCCATGGGGATCAGATGCTAAGATTTTTTTCAAGCATCTGTCCAGGCGATTGATCCAGATTACGGGTGACCAGAGGGCTGGCACTTACCTCGGCCAGAGAATAAGCTTAGCTATTCAGCGAGGTAATGCTGCCAGTATTCTGGGCACTCATCCTCATGGCAGCAATCTGGATGCTGCTTTTTATATTAATTAGTTTTTAATTATTTTAGTTCTTTATTATTATGGTATATTATTGTATAAGTTTATTTTAGAACAATTTAGTTTTAAGTTTATATATGTAAATTTTTAGTACTTATTATTAATTAAACTTTAATAGAATTTACTAAAGATACTACTTTTTTTTCTTTTTTTTATAAATAAACCTAACAATAAGGCAGACGGGCCGCGTGATGTTAAGCGATCACCGTCGCCTATGGACACGGGCAACCCTAGGGGAGCCGCCCGAGCATTGCCGGCTTTGAAGGAGAGCTTTTTTTACAGCTTTCTTGAAGAACCCCATATAGTCCACTGGGAATGCCTCAGCTGGAAGGTTGTCCCATAACCTACACGTCCGTGGTTAAAAGGAGCGTGCAAAGCGGACTGTAGAGGACCGCCACGAGTCCAGATGGTGCCGGTGGAACTTTAACCTTCGTCTGGTGGCATAATCATGGAATGGTGATGTAGGCATCAATTTGAAATGTTCCTCGGAGCACTCACCATAGTAAAGTCGGTAGAACACGCTGAGCGAGCCTATGTCTCTTCGCAAGCTAAGCGGTTCTAGCCTGTCAGTCAATCTTGGGTCGTTGACGATTCGGACTGCGCGCTTTTCAACGGAGTCAAATGGGTGTAGCTGGTACTTCGGTGCTCCTCATTTTTAACATAGATGAAGCCACGGGCACAGCAGTATCTCTTAACTTTAATAAACGAGGTACATATTTGTAAAGAGAATCTGATTGCGCGAGAAAAGCGAAACGTGAGAAAAGTGCATAGTAAGATTAGTACAGTAAGCAGTCCTTACTGTTTTAGGTTTGAAGAATTTAGAAAAAATACATTAGGTTTCTTCTGAACATATGAACATTGTATTATAAGTGATTTCACTATAATGTAAGAATAATCTACCTACTACTTATTCAATGCAAATAAATAATCTTTAATTTTTAATCAATCCATTTTATAAAAGTCTTTATACACGCGGACGACGTCGCGGGCACAGCTAGTTTATTTATAAAGGCCTACGTACAACCATTTGTGAGATGTAACACCCGACACGGTCTCCTAGGTTGCATAATTTAGCGCACTCTGCAATTCTGCCGTCGGGCCTTCAATTGCTTATACACTCGAGAATTGAGCGATAGATCAAATTAAATACTACACTGCCTCTGATCATCATCAAAGAAGCTTACATGTCAATGTTAGGTATTTTTAACTACTTCAAAAAAGGAGGAGGTTCTCAATTCAACTGTATTTTTTATGTTTGTTACTTCAGAACTTTTGACTGAGTGAACAGATTTTGATGATTCTTTTTTTATTTGAAAGCTGATACTTCCCATGTGGTCGCATTTCTGACAATGGCATACATAAGATAACCATATAAGTCTTAAATTCGCATTAAGTAGCTGCGCGACAAATGGACGAATAACCTATTTCGATGGTTATTTTTTTTATTGGAAAGGATGTACTTCGAGGGTAGTTTAATAAGAGTTCAGTTAGGTTCTGATTATGGGCTCCGATGTGGATGCTTTCACGTTGGTTGCAATTGTTGTTAATTTACCGTCGTTCATACTTAGTGGAGGTATTTTGAGTGATTTAAAACTTGCAATAGCATTTAGGCCACTAATCTTCATCAACTGCATTAGAGCAGCGTGTGTGGATCAGCCCCTACGCGATAAAGAGGTGCAATAAATTCGTGTTCAGTTGTCAGTTAATCCTATTAACAACTCTACCTACAGGATCAGAAATAAACTAAGTCCTCGATATATTTATTGATAACTAACAGATTCTGGGCGTGGGGTCATGCCGTGCTACTGCCGTGACACTATAGCATGAGTGTAACACCAGTGTCAGTACCGTGTATGTTCTATAATATAAACAATATATTATGTGTATATATAATACTCGTAGCTCTCATTAAATTCTCCACTGAAAACGTCTGTTAATTTCAATAACATTTTTTAGACCCTAGGCAATTGCCTTATTTTTTTAATTGGCTGGCTGCAACCCTTCTATACATATCAAGAAAATCTAGTGGAATAAACAAAGTTTTGCATACAAACGCTCATCCCTTAATTCATACCCTTAAAGGATAATATTCAAAAAAGTTTATAGCCTATGTGTTAGCGAGGACTAATGTATATATAACGAAAAAAATTTCATTAAAATCCGTCCAATAGTTTTTGTGTGAAAGTCTAACAACAGACAGACAGACAGACAAAAATTTCAAAACTTATTTTTTTGGGTTCTGTTACTTACAAAATGACTCCTAAAGTATTTTTTTAAATTTATTTGCAATGTACAGAATTGACCCTACTTACAGTTTTATTATAAGTGTATAGATTTATTTAATGATTACTTTGTACAATCTTGCGCAATGTCCCGCATCGCATCGCGTAAAAGTAGCAAGATGTAAATGACAAATGAGGCAATGTAACATAGTGAAATTCGTCGTTGCGTCACTTGACAATGCACACCTAGGGCAATAAGTAAACGTAAACTGACGCAGCACTACTTTACAAATTTAAGAGTCTATGACGTGGCAACGTATGTAATTATGTGACACGTACATTCATTTGCTTACTAAGGCAAAGTTCCGAATAGCACTTGACTCGCTTCATGAGAATTCATTCAACGTTCCGATGTCAAGCTGTTACGCGCAATGAGCGCATTTTGATATCGCATATAAATATATAGAAACCAAAAATTTCGCGGTGTTAATATGAATAAATAAATACAGATGGACAAATTATATATTGTTGGTATTTTCTGGTATGAGTCATGCTATACATTTCAGTTTGTATTTAAGAAATGAAATGAAATGAAATGAAATAATGAAATGAAATGAAATATTCTTTATTCACTGTACGGTTCATTTACAAACTCTTAGTGAACGTTATTTTTTTGTTCTGTCTGCTCTGGGTGCGCTTAGGCAATGCTGAGCTGAAGAAAATAGCAGACGGAGAAAAACTTCAGCCCTGTTTTAAAATATGAGGTATACAATAATAAGCTTTCTTACAGAGTAGCTATGGGCAGATAAGGAACATACGTGACAGCTACCGCATGTGTCAATGTCGTCCCACAGCTATCTGTTAACATTGGCAGTTTGATTGATTTAAATCTATTACATTAGTTATAGAAACAGCCTTGTGGGACTACAGCTCAATCCCAAGCTTTATTATCAATTAAATAGTCCTTAAGATCGTAATAAGCCTTGCGGCACAGGACTTGTTTGACTTTCTTTTTAAATCTGTGCAAAGGAAGGGATTGAACACTTTCCGGGATTTTATTATATATTCTGATCGACATCCCGATAAAAGAGTGGCTCTTTTTGCGGAGCCTACACTTGGGGAATGCAAGTTTGTGGCCATTCCTTGTCGAAACACAGTTCGAACTATGTAAATCCAAAAAGGTCATAAATTCGTGTTTATTTTTACGAACATACATTATATTTTCATAAATATATTGCGATGCAAATGTTAGTATATTAGTTTCCTTAAATTTTTCTCTCAGAGACTCTCTAGAATTTAATTTATAAATTGCGCGAATAGCCCTCTTCTGCAAAATAAATATTGTGTCGATATTAGCAGCATTTCCCCACAGTAAAATACCATACGACATTATACTATGGAAATAACTAAAATAGACCAGTCTGGCTGTATCGACATTTGTAAGTGATCTTATTTTTTTTATTGCAAAGACGGCAGAACTTAGTCTATTCGCTAACCGAGAGATATGGGGTCCCCATTGAAGCCTAGAATCTACAGTTAACCCAAGAAATACAGCTTCATCAACAAAGCTCATTTCCTCGCCATTCAATTGTGGTTTTACAATAATTTCTTTAACATTAGGTGGTGAAAACTTAATACAATTGGTCTTTTTATTATTGAGTAGTAAGTTATTTACATTAAACCAATTTACCACCTCAGAGAGAGCATTGTTCACATCGTCATAATCATCAGTTTGTCTATTAGTTTTGAAAATTAAGGAAGTATCATCTGCAAACAATACTATCTCGTGATTATTCTCCACCATATATGGTAGATCGTTAATATATATTAAAAATAAGAAGGGGCCGAGGATTGAGCCCTGTGGGACCCCCAAATGAACTACAGACCCGTTTGACCTTTTACAGTTCACTTCAACCTTCTGGATCCTATCACTCAGATAAGACTCCAGAAGCCTGAGCGCGGTTTCTTTGATGCCATAGTGATTGAGTTTCCTGATTAATGTTTCATGGTGTACACAGTCAAATGCCTTAGATAAGTCACAAAAGACACCTAAAGCATCCCGTGACGTCTCCCAAGCATCCACTATGGTCTTAAAAAGCTCTACACCGGCATCTGTGGTTGATCGACCCCTCGTAAAACCGAATTGATTTTTATGTATAAGTCTATTATTAGTAAAGTGTTTTAGAAGTTGTTCTAAAATTATTTTCTCAAAGATTTTACTAATGGAGGGCAGAATTGAAATAGGTCTAAAGTTGGAGGGATCTGAAGTACTGCCCGACTTAAATAAAGGTATCACTTTACTATGTTTCATTAGATCAGGAAAGTCACCACTTTTAATACAGTTATTGAATATTATAGCTAAGTGGGGTGCTATTAAGTCAATTATTGAACTAAGAATTTTTACAGAGATACCCCAAAGATCAGTAGTGTTCTTAATTTCTAAAGTCTTAAATATCTTTACAATGTCTTTAGCGTCTACGGGCCTGAAAGTAAACTTACATTTGCATTCGCTTACATTTTTCTAAAGTTAATTATTATCGTTAAAAATATGGAAAAAAAGAGGATTTGTTTTCTTATTATCTTAATAACCTGTGCCTCTGTGCCTCGCTTGCCTGTGTGCTTCTCGATTTATCTTTTTAAACAATTAATCCTATTATTGTCCGCTTGAACTTTATTAAAAAATCTGATTTATTTTACTTTAATAAAAAATCTGCTTTCTTTATTAAAAAATACTTTCTATTCTTCCATTTAAAATAACAGCGCGTGGGTTGCATTTGGAGCCAGAATTCGAGATGGGAATCAAAAAATTCATGCCTACGTACGAAATTAATTCTGTTATTTTCTTATACGCTATTGGCTGATTTATTGAGTAGGCTTAGTGTGGCAACCGGATGGCTCAAATCTTACCTTATCTTAGATTTGGGCCATCCGGTTGTTAAATTCCTATACTAACGAGCCACCTTAGCCAGCTGGTTAAGTTGACAGCTGTCAACTATGGGCACTTTGGACACGCATAGAATACTGTCCCTCGTACAAAAACAAATGGTAATATGTTGAAGATGTTGAAAAGAATTTATCTTTTTTACAACATCAATCTAGATATAGAATAGAAAAGAATAGAAGTTATTTATTTCACCTTGAATAGAAAAAGAAATTACAAAAATACAGTAAATGAATAAACACAATTTATTAGACAGTAACAAAAATAAGCAAGGAGATACAAAATAATTTAGAAAGTACAAATAATTGGCATTAAACTATGTAGATTATAATATTAATGTGTATAAAACAATGGTGAAAAAGGTCACCCTCAGCCTGTGCCATAACAGAAGACCGTTACGGCTCCCGTTTTTAGGGAGACCAAAACAATGCATAGCTCGGACACACTACTATCATTTCTAACGTCCGCCCGCGACTTCGTCCGCGTGGACCTTGGTATTAGCATGATGTTATTAGTTCCTGAGATTAGCGCGTTCAAACAAACTCTTCAGCGTTATATGTTAGTATGGATAATACCAGACTTTTTTATGACAAGAAAACCTACTTAACTCTATGTGATTTGTGTCAACGACTCTTTATGAAGTTTTTTTACATTTTGGAAGTTACTAGAGGTAAAAATATGTCTTCATACTTAAAGAGACAATAATTTGCGTAAATAAAGAAAATTGATTTAAAAGCATTAGTCATCAAACAATGTGGGAATGCCGTTGAAATCACTTGTTTTTATTAGATAAAGTTTGTTTTATTAGTTAAACTTTTCTAAATAGAAAAAGGGAAAATATATTAAAATGTAAAAAAGTACACAAAAGTTAGTGAAACCTATAATGTATACTAATATTATAAATTTGAAAGTAACTCTGTCTATCTGTCTGTCTGCTCTTTCACGCTTAAACCACTGAACCGATTTTGATGAAATTTGGCATAAACATAGAAAGGACGTTGAGAAAGAACATAGGCTACTTTTTCCCGCGGGTTAATATCTCATTCCCACGGGAAGCAAATGAAATGATGAAATGCGCCGTGTAGTGTTATAAATACACTACATGTTATTACTTACTTCATTCACGTCGATTATCATATTTTATAACTTATATCCGTTTGTTTTATTTTTATACTTTGCTTTTTCTTTATTATTTCTTTACAAAATTATTTACTTTCTCTGTTTGTTTATTTACATTTTGACGCAACTATCAAAATTGTCATGTCTGTCTTTTATGTTTCTTATTTTTTTAATTCGTTTTACGGCATTGTATAAAAATCCTTATAGCCATTCAATATTAAAAAATTTGTAAAAAATTGTATGTTTCTTATTTCATTTCATAGATTAATAAAGTATAGTATTGTCTTTGGCTTATTTATGTTTTTTATATAAGCCCGTTAATCAATATTTTAATCTATACATAAAGCTGAAGAGATCGTTCGTTCGTTTGTATGTTTGTTTGAACGAACTAATCTCAGGAACTACTAGTTCCAATTGAAAAAATCTTTTTGTGTTAGATAGACCATTTATCGGGGAAGCCTTTTTTTTCAAGGCACACGGGCCGTGTGGTGTAAGCTGTCACCGTCGCCTATGGACACGGGCAACCCTAGGGGAGCCACCAGAGGACTTAAGGCTATTTAACATCATGCTATGACTAATACCAAAGTCCACGCGGACGAAGTCGCGGGCGGCCACTAGTAGCATTATAAAATAGTAGATACCTACTACCTACTTAAACATTTTAATGTAAATGTTTTCAATTTCAGCTCCTTCGTAGTGTGCATTCGAGGTTCATACAATTTTAAACAGACATTATTCTTGTTTAAACATAATGTTCTATGCCCTACTTATAAGGATCATATGCGCGTGTGCTGCCCACATTGTTACACGAAGCTCGCCGTTATACTATAAATCACTGCAGTAAAATTTACCTTGATATTAAACTCACTTACAGGTAACTAACTATTATGGCCGCTTTTCTCACCAAGTTGTTTTAGTTACGTACATAGTTGTTACGTACTCGTACACACCGGTTAAACATAATGAAATCATGTTGTGATATCTTAGATATGGCTTTTTTTTATCAGGAATTCATTACGGAATGATCAAAAAATTGCGTTATTTAATCTAGTCTCATCCCATTCTCAACATTCTCTACTATACGTTGCTCAAGACAAGGAGGTTCAATCTGGTTTGTAAACCAGAGCAATTCTAGAAAGGACTAGCTGACCCCGCGAACTCCGTATCGCGTTTAAATATTAAATAATAATAATAATGGATAGCATATAAACCTTCTCCGTGAAAAAATACATATACATACCAATTTTCATAATAATCAGTCGAATAGTTTCTGAGTTTTGCGATGTCATATATACAAACATCCTCTTTTATATGTATAGATTATGTATTATTTATTCCAACTCAAATTACTGTATCTAAACATTAGTCTGGTAATTTCCCGCTTGAAATTTCTAGAAGCATACGATAGGTAATTTATGAAACGGGCAAAACATTGTCGCTAGTATGCGATTTTTAACCTTTGAACCTCAGAGAGGCTTCTCTATAACTATGGTTATCATTATCAGCGCGTAAAGATTATTTTATTATTCAGTCTATGCAGTTAATGCAGTTATTTATTGAAGCTTTGCTTCAATGCAACTTATTAATAATTACATACCTAAATATAATTATTACATTACATAGTATTTATTATGCAATAAATACAGTTAATATTCTATTTACATATATATGTAAAATACTATTTCATAGTTATTAAAATAATAGCATGTTAATTAAATTGAATCTCTATATGTAATTGCGTTATGTCGCATTTTATTTTTTAAGCCACGGCTTAGCAGAAATTGCGACCATATGTACATACCTATAGTTTCCTGCTTCCTTTGAATTTCAGTTACATTGGTTTTCTTTTTACACGCTTTTTATTAGCTTCACCTGTATGTTTGTATGTTTGTATGTTTGTATGTTTGTATGTTTGTATGTTTGTAACCGACTTCTTTGGGCGCGATTTTGACCCACTTTAAACGGCCAGATTTCGTTCAAACTTTGTAGATTTATTGAGGACCGATGACAATACAATAATCTCATAACTTTATGTTAAAGTCGTAACTAGGATCATCAGGATAAAATAAAATATACGAGGGGCGGCTGATAAGTTCGTGGCCTAAGGTACTTTAACACGTCTAAGCGTCTGGTTAATTTGAAAATTTGCATAGGGGTCAAGGGCCGATGATAATGCAATAATTTGAGAATAAAAATCCAACTAAAAAATTAAAAATAAATAATGTAGTTTAAAAAACTAAAAACACGCTTTTGTGAAAATACGAACTAAAAAGTAAAAAAATAAGAAGAAAATGTATTTTACTGTAAAAAAAAAGCGGGGGGTGGTTTTTACCACTGTTACTGTTGACACCATGCACCCCACGCTTTTTTTTACAGTAAAATACATTTTCTTCTTATTTTTTTACTTTTTAGTTCGTATTTTCACAAAAGCGTGTTTTTAGTTTTTTAAACTACATTATTTATTACGTTTAACGTAAATTGCCGGCAGTCATTCATTCTTTCAGGGTTTTAGATCATCATGATTATAAAAGGATCTCATTAACGTTAAGTTAGGTGGAAAAAATTCAAATTATGGTTATAAATACAGAATTATTAAATTATTTTATTACTAAAAAGAGTGAAATTAATTAAGTTTTTGACAAATAAATAAAACCGTCTTCAAAATGTAACGGAACAGTTTTATTCTTTACCGTTTGAAGTCGATTTTATTTTTTTCTTTAAAACTTAATATGACCACGCGTTCAAAATTTATTCCATCAAGCTATTTCAGATCCTTAATGGTATCGACAGACTTTGATAAATAATAAAGTTTATATTATCTGAGACGATTACTTTTACATGAGATCTCTACGCAACATTTAATAGGTACAAAGTCTAAGTACGAGTAGCTAGGCCCGGTACATAACATGTACTGGTTATTTATACTGAGCCCGCATCTAAAATGTCATTGCATGCCCTGGATTTAAACGCTGAATCTCGATCGTGATCATTGTCACCGTCTCCGATCTGGGCTAATTGTATAAAGTCGAGACAACAGCCGATGCAGTTCAGCGTTAGTGGTTTACCGTAACACTGCAACGAAAGTCGACTGTCGGAACACCGTTAAATATAACGGCCCTCTGAGGCATACTTGATGTTTTCATTGCAGTAGATAAGTATTTTTTTTTAGTAAAAAGTGCGCCAGGTTTATAAACAAACACCTACTCAGTTGTAATATATGTCGCGAAATTGGTTGTGATATGTGTTTAAAAATAAATCCCCAAGGAGGCACAAGGGGACGTCAAATAGTTCGCAGAATGAGGGGGATGCAGAAGTTAATAAATAAATAAAATATTCTCTTAATATATTCTCCCTTTCTCAATAAGCAGACCGGCGTGGTAATAATTATGTCACGCAGGTCGTATATTACATTCCTCGTTAAAAATTATTACAAAACTCGGGACCGATGAAGCCTCGAGTACAGGCAACCTTTACAACACGCATGATGACACTATTAAAGAATCAGAGAATAAACGGTTTTACAGAAAAATATATGCTAAAAAAGTTCTAAAATGTGATCCCGTTTTAATATAAACATTAAGATTAATAAGATTTTCAATAAAATAAAAGTATTAAATACAGCAATCGGCCATGTTATCTGAAACGTCAATCAAAAGGAATGACGTCACGTCTCAGTTAATGTCATTTGCTGTTGCTTGAAGTTTGACGAGCAAGCCGACGCCATGACACCTACGAGCGTTTTCGCGCTTAATTCAAATTACATAGCAGAAAATGCATTAATTTACGTTAAAAGTTGAGTTTATTGCTGAAATAAACTTTTTTTCGAAACTAGGAGACGTGTACCTACAATAAGGAAAGGTATTTAAAAATCTGTCATCATGCCCATTATGAGTATTAATCAATGTCACCATACAGGTCCGGCACGTCTGGTGCAAGTAATGATGCCGCTGGTGCGGAGAGCGCGGGGACGCGTGGTGCTGGCGTCCTCCATTCTGACGCATGTCGCAGCACCTGTGCGCGGTGTCCACGCTGCTTCGCTGGCCGCCCTCGAAGCTCTCGCCGCCTGCCTCCGTAGGGAATTGAAGCCACGTGGGGTTGATGTTGTGAGTAAAACTTTTGGCACTATGTAACAAATCAGTCGCGTGGTGCTAGCTTCTTCAGATCATCGTGATCGTTTGATATGACGATAACATTGATTATTTTAAAGAAACATTGAATGAAAAATATAATATAATAAGATATATGTGCTTTGGCTTAGTACATAGAGACTTTGATAAGACTTGAAATAAATTAATTATCTATCTAGAGGGTTAATTTTGCAAAGACCACTTACTACCTGAAACCTACCTACGTATTTTATGTGGAAACGATGTTTCGAATAAATTAAACCTACAAACAAAATCAAGGACCTTTCCAAAAAACACGCTTGTATTCGTAATTAGTAGTTCTTTTCATTTTTCTGAGCTAAGTACATTATGAACGACATACGAAACTGTGAATCGTATTGTATTTTACTTGACCTTACATATTGTAAGTACTTAGAAAGAATATTTCCCGAATCACAGACCATCAGACAATCTGTCTAATGAGAACTGCATTTCAAAAGACATGTTGAAAGAGACATCTATTGTGCTTTAATGAAGTTAATGAAGTGAAGTACGTTTACAAAGTAGCTTCATCATCAAATAGGTGAAGCCTCCTTTAATGGAAAATCTGCACGCGCATTGCTAACCGCTGCTTCGGTTAAACAAGTTAGCTGAGTTAATTATGTCAAGAGACTTCAACGGAATACATGGTATAGCTTTCCACATGTATCTATTATCTACTGGTAATGTAATGGATATTTGAATATAAATGTTTGTATTTGTATTCTCAGAAAGCCGTATTTTTTAATGAATGATTCTTAAAAATGCATTGTAATGAAGACTTATTTACATTCGTCAGAACTATTAACAATTTCTATCATTTCGTTGGCTGCTAAGGTAAGTGCCTATCACTTACCATTAAGCAGCTACTTTCTTAGTTTTCGTGAATAATGGCATCAAATTTCTACAGAAATTCATATACCACACTTGCAGGTACGTACATACATCGGTTACCCAATTGCTGAATACAATATTGAGTTTTCTTACATTATACCGTATCCCTCTGAATAATGGACGAACCTCAAGCGAGCCGTCACAAATACTACACAATAACAGGCAAGCGACAGAATAGCGGTCACAAAGGAACCTACTCTATATTCATTTTTCAATATATTCCGGATCTTTTGTGTTTATTTTCAAAATAGCGAGGTTTATTTAAAACAGTTACGGAGATTAAATTTTCTTGCCGAGTCCTTTAATGAACCACACACTTTTTGTTATCGTGGCAAACATTAGCAGATCTAGGATTTCAGTTTATCGGGGGCTTTAATTTAGTTTGGGCTTAACCAATCGGTATTTTCACCAGCTTGAAACATTATTGGCAATAGTGCGCAACTTTTGTGCTATCCGCGTGAGCTTTGAACGTATCCGGGTGTGGATTTATAAAACTATTTACGATACGTATAATTTGAGTCTTGTCAAGGGTGAACCCGAAGGTTTTAGCTACCTAGCCCCTCCCCGTGGATGTGCTATTTCAGGCAAAAGATTTCCAAAGGATCTTTACTGTCATCGGTGTAGTTGCTGTTTACCAGTAAAAATCAGAAAGAAGATATTACAAATACTTAATGTAGATTTTTTTGAGTTTGAAGCCGGCGAAGCTCAGGCTCTTATTGTGTAGGTAATGATAGTCTCAAAACTTATAGTACTAATAGAAGTAACTGACTATAGTAGTAACCGACATTAGTAAAACTTGGATGGTTCGACTGCGAAGGTTGAACAAGGTCTGCAGTCGCTGAAGCATCGCTGTTAGAAAACCTTAACCATATCCAACGATCGATACGACATCAAGTGGCGTCAGACGCTCTCTATAGGTTGCTTAAAAATACTATAAGGTAAATCCAATTTCGTCGCAGGTGGTCATAGCAGCTGGTGAATACACGACTGGTAGCGCTTGGCTGTCGGAGGAGAAGCTTTTGGAACAAGCTCGCGACATGTGGAAGAGACTGAGTGACGAACAAAAAGGCGCCTACGGAGAAGACTACTTCGAACAAGCTCTGCGTAGTCTTGAGAAATACACTAAGAGTGCTGTAAGTATATAATAACATACCTATGTTTTAAAGTTTCATTACAATGACGCATTGCCTACAAACATGCCTAAAACTTATCGCACCATGGTGCTCCAATGAGAATGGACGGAGATACTAGTTCGCTTTTGGTCAGTTTGCTACCAACTCAATGTCGGAATCCATTTAAAAACCACCCACACACCATTCGACAAGGTTTAACACCTACTGGGGTGCAACCCTTTTTTGCGTCCCACTGCTGGGCACGGGTCTCTCCTCATTATTGTGGAGGCCTGGAGCTTACTCCACCACGCTGCTCCAATGCGGGTTGGAACACCTACTGACTGTAGCTAAAAACGGAAAAATGGTGGGCTACAAAGCAGTTAAACATGCATCAAATAATTTTCCATTCGTTTATACCCATCTAAATATAGACCGCGCCCAGTATTGTTTTACTCTGAGTTATACTGCAAACCTCTATGAAAGTTCAATTGCAGTTCATTGGTATCGGGTTGTGGTATTATTATGCAAGTGAATTCATAGGCTCTCATAAATATAATGTTTTAATTATGCATTTAATGGTGAAAAGCATCCTTGAGTCATATGAATTTAATGAAGCTAGAACTGTAGGAAAAGCGGGACACGAAAAAGTCATTAACTCGTTACATATAAAACTAAACACGAACTATAAGAAATTACCATTATCTTTGAATCTTAGAATTCACATTCTATATATCCAAACTCAGCTCATTACAAAATTCAATGAATAAGAATTTACGTACTATTTTAATACGAGTATGTTTTCATTAAATTATTAAATTCTATTTTATCTCGATTAACCTATCGTCACAACAACGTCACCAAGGGCCACGGACACAATTACATTTATTATTCCTACGTGCTTATCAGATTGTAGGCAATATTAATGACTAGACTAGTAATATTAAGGTAGAAACTTCTACCTTACTTTCATTAAAATTGTGTTGTTTTCAGTGTATCATAAAAGTTAACAGGCTTTGCTTTGAACCTAAAGAATGTTAATCACTATGACAAAGCAAAGCTTTACAAAACGCATCATGCGCTAATATTCCTTGCTCGTGTTTATGAATAATCCCTTATTGTTCCCAAGGACGCTGACCTGACGGCGGTGACGCGCGCACTGAGTGACGGCGTGACGCGCACTTTCCCTCTCGCCCGCTACACCCCGGTCTCTCCGAGAGAAAAGCTCAAGTCTTTGTTGGCTGAACACTTGCCGCGCTCGCTGTACGAAGGCCTCTACACCGACTAATCGAACCGACCAAAATAGGTCATCAGCCTTAAAGAAACCACCTTGTTCACAGTTATAATGAAGTTTGTAATTAGGTTTCGAACTATCTAAATCGCAATACGAGGCTGGCTCTTAAAAGGCTGTGTGTACGCTCAACAACTTTATACGACGAAGTCAATTTTGCCTTAATAATTTAGCGTGCTAAACTTGTCTTCTACATTAATTTTGTTAAATTGTATCCCATGTCTAACGGGACCGCTGCATCTAGACTCGGTATTAAATTACATAAGCTTTTCAGGTCGAACTAGTTTACTGGTCTTATATACGGCGTCCCCCACACATGTTCACTAGGTAGCCTCGTTGGGATAAAAGTTTATGTACGATGTAGATGAACTAATACTTTTAATGGAGTACTTACCTATATTTGGACATTATTCGTTCGTTGAACACATGAGATATCAAAGTTACAATAGAAGTCGAGAAAACCTTTTCCTCATTTCTCAGAAGTCATCCGTCTTCAAAAGTTATCTATACACCAGATAATTTAATACAAATGTCGGGTTTACTTTCCTCTGAAACTGACAGTTCATAATTAAGGAAATGGAAGAGAAAATAGAGTTGATTTTGAGGCAATATACATTTATACCCATGCTTTTACAAATGAAATGTTTCAAATTATATTGTAAACGCACAACTGTTGCGATTACAATGTAATGATTTTTATCTATGGCATTTTTACTATTAAGTTTACCAATTTTGCATGTTTATTAAAGCAAATGATTGTTTAATATATCATGTAGGTATACATCTAAGTTATTCATAAACTTATCGAAATTTTGGCGACGTAAATTAAATACGTCAAGACCACTTGGTCCCTATCAATCAAGTTAAACTTCATCTTTTTAATTTGAAACATTCGGCCGTCGATGCTGAAATTAAAATCTGAGCCACTCAATGAATTATTGTACTTCAGATTTTTTGTATTTATAATATAACCCAAGGAATTAATTTAGTTCTATAATTCATGTAAGTACATTTTAAACAATAGTTAACATCTAGGCTCTCTAGTCTTAATAGGCTAATGACATATAAACAAACATAATGAATTTAAGAGAGGCTAGCGCGAGTTGTTCTAGATATTTAATTGAGCTACTTAATTGTAATTATTAAGGAATTTTATGATATTTATATGTATAGTTATATATATGTATATGTAGATAAGCATTAAATGTTAGATATAATTTCGTTCTATTAGTGACCAATAGAAAAAATATTACTTAATCTATTACGCTCTATAAAATCGAACATAATTCTCGTTTAAAGTAAAAAACATCCTTATATTAAATTAGAAAATACCGGCCTTATTAATAAACATAAACCAGCACAACGTAAACCAGAAGTCTTACTCATTTTAGTCACATTATTATTATGTTTACGCAGGTCGGTAAATGTTTATTTTTACTTTCTCTGGCCTATTAAAATAACACATGTAAAATCAAGAGAAATCATGCATTTTGTGTGAAAAGATTACAAAGCATAACTATTACAATTAATAATGTGGAACGAGTATACCTATTACACGTACTGGTGTGTGCCTCATGGTACTTAGTTTTAGCCAGTTATGTCAGCTAAATAAGAGAAATATAATTATTTTCACAGAATCCTTCACATATGTGAAATTTCGTCTACAAAAAGTAGTCTACTTAGTAGTAGTTGTTGTTGTCTACTCCCCTACGTTGAAATAAGAAAATCTCTCTCCACGTCTATCTGTCTGTTTATCCACAAGCATCTACTAAACCACCAACCACGCATTTTGAACGGATTTTCACGAGAAATAATGTACATAATCTATTTGGCAAAAAAAACACTTAAATTTGCTTTTAGGGCGTTCGTGAACGTAGCACTATCTGAAAATTGAGACAAATTCAGAATCACAGAAATGCATGGACGTAGCCCGAACTGAGGAATGTGATATTCAGAATCATAAAAATTAAAATACGTTCTTCGTGGTAAAGTTTAAAACACGAATTAAACTGGGGAATAATATCCAAATCGCCAAATTGAAGCTTATAAAATTATATGGTTAGTTAGTTACTATAATACTTAAAGTTTACAATTTCAGTACTCGAAAATAGCATTTTTGTAGCACTGACCGTGAGCCGTGATGGCTGCCAAACTGTGAAGTAATACATAGTAACTTTTCACAAGATACTGACACATCTACACCACTAGCTGGCACTAAGCGCAACATCGACTACAGGGTATTAAAAATGCAGCGAGGCAAGTTATTGGATACGATGCTACGAAGACACCTTGAGCCCCCAGTTTTGTAGTGCATTTAAACAAATTTTAGTCGACATTTCTTCCAATGTTTACATTTATCTACATGTGTGACATAGCTGTGTAAAATATGTGTGCCGATTTTTAATTTTAATAAAGAAAAGTTAATATTTTGGCCTATTTATTTTCCTTCAGTGTACAATACATAAAAGAAATCCATTAATTATGTACGATACATTATTAGAATCCTAAATTATGTAGTTTACCACTTCTCCTACACTAGCGAAGAAACACAGAGGAATATAGGTATATATGGAAGGAAGCAATTCCACGTGATGATACTTAATGCGACACTACCTATACTACATATATGTTAACGTTTGGCAACGCAACTATAACTATACGTGGAGAACAATGTAGGTAATACAAGTATGTCTACACTGGTGAGTTCCATTGGAGGTCCCTGAGCACTCTTCAAACACCTAAGAAGGACATTGAGAGAGTTTAAGTGTGGTAAAAACCCCGGTATCTCTGTGTACCTTTTGAATTTGCAAGGCGTCGCTTCGCGTACAATTACGTGTTTTTCGTTTAGGAAGGATAAGTTGTTAAATATAATAGTCGAATTACTTACTAAATTAATTAAATTAATATAAACAACATAGCAATATATTATTAGAAGATACCTGAGTTGAAGCGCGCCTTTGGTAAGGCCGATACCACTTAGTTTCTGAAAGTGGCACTATCGGCTTACTTATCGTTTCACCGACCAGGCTTTTGACCCAGTTTTATACTTTTTATTACATTGGGCATAAATATAAATATATTTAAGGTGATTGTTCTTTAAAATACGTTTCGCAAAAGGCTATTTTAGTATTTTACTTATTATAATTATCATTTTAAATACATATAATTATTATAATATTTATTGCTTACTATTTATATAAAATACTAGCGGCCGCCAGCGACTTCGTCTGCGTGGCCTTTTGTTGTTGTATGCCTTCCCCTGTAAATATCCTATTCAACACAAAAATATTTTTTCAATTCGAACCAGTAGTTCCTGAGATTAGCGCGTTCAAACTAACAAACTCTTCATATTTTCCCCGTTTTTGCAACATTTTTCACTGATGCTTCCCTCCTATTAGTCGCAGCGTAATGTTATAGCCTAAAGTCTATACTGTCTATAGTCTACATATATATACATATATTATATGTAGATATGCCTAATTAGTAACAAGTGATTAATTACTTTCTGATAGAGTCACAAAACAAACAAAACACTTTCGAAATGATCTGATGCTCAAGCAGAAATTTTATTGCTATCGTGACCCGAATCGCGAGCCCAGCTAGCTAATTATATGTCTGAGAGCATCGCTACCCGCGTTATAGAGCTAACAAGAGCCGGATTGACTCATGTTATATTACAAAGTCATTCTTTCCTTTTGTTAACTGCGACAACTAGAGTCAAAGTTTTACTCGTATTTCACGAACGCTTTAACCTCATTTATGCTACTTTTTTTATTCATACACAGAAGGCGCATAGTTAGATACTCATAGATGTGCAGGTCTTTATAAATTAGGTATTGCGTATTAAATGAGTTATATTTTGTTATTACCTCCATGTTATTTGATTTACAGAAATTGCTTTTACTGCAAAATTCTGTAAAACATACTTTTGTATAACACATGTCTCCTTTTTTGATACGATTTCTTGGATCTCTACCTAGCTAAGATACTATTAAACATATATTTTTATCCTAACCACCTTTCACACAGAGCAGTAGGGGAGCGGGGGGCACGTTGTTACAATTTTTAGATAATTGTTGATATAAAAAAAACTATCAAATAATTTATACATCTCATTACGTTTAAAGTTAGTATGTCTATTTAGCTATTAAAATATGACAGAAAAGTTAATAAAATTTATGTAATTTTTTCACAATGGAAAATTTTACTAAAAAAGTCGATTGTAACAACTTACCCCCGAATTGGGGCTAGTTGTTACATCATCGGGGCACGATGTTACGGTAGATAAATAAACAAAATCATCAATGATACATAAAAATATTATTATTTCAAAACGTTATAAACAATAGAGATCACTCTTCTTACATTTATGAGTAATTATAATATCTATTATGGTAATTATTTAAGACTTTTTTGGTAGAAAATCACTTTGGCAGGAACATTTTTAAATCTTATATAAAACACAGACTTTGTCTGCAAGTAACAACTTGTAGTAAATTATTTATACTTATTAGTTATTTTAATAAAATTTTGGCGAACTAAAGTACTTTAAAAAAAAATATTATAGAAAGATATATATTATTATATCACATACAAATATTAAATTAGTCTTCATCGGAATTGCAATTCATACAAATGAATGAGTGAACGTTTCCCGTTACACATTTGACATGGGCCCACATTTTACATTCCAAACATTCTACCTAATCTTCTTTTTTCGAGGTGCTTTAACTTTCGCTACACACCAAACAAAACCATTCATCAGTTTCAGAATCTGAATCGGAAGCAAAAATTATTTCTTCACCATTTCTTTTTTTTCTTCGCTTCTTTTCCTTTATTTTTGTCACACGTTTTTTTGGTCTTTGCCTTTGATGGATTGTTTTCGAGCTTCTGCCTTAGGAAAGGGTTATATTTATGGAGGTGAAAATTTTTTAAATTTACTTTGTATACCAGATCGACCTGGTATCAATAATTCTATATCATTTTCTTTTTGGAAACTTGCTAAATCTGGAGTCGTTAATGTAGTTAAACATTCTATATCTTGTGAACTAATTAGATTTGAACAGGAAGTAGAAGTAATTAATAATTATTTGGGGTAAATTGTTACATGTAACAACTTGCCCCAAAAAATTGTAACTACTTGCCCCATGGCACGTTTTTTAATGTAAATTTAAGTAATAATTAATGGATATCGATAGAAGGAAAAAATAATATTGCAAATTAAAGGTAGATATATTATAAACGTTCTAGGTTAAAAATTTTGAGAAAATAAAAAATATAGACATCAGGAATCAAAAATTTCGTAAAGGATTTTTTTACGAACATGGGTGAATTCGAGACACATGCACACAACCTAGCAGCTTGGCGCTTGGCCGGTCACTGATCGTTTTTACCAAATGCACGATGTTATAAGAAAACAAATGAGTCCAATTATGTCCACGAAAGAGTTTAAAGTCCCGGTAAAAAACGCGTGTAACTTCTTACCCCTGTAACAACGTGCCCCCCGCTCCCCTACGATAGGTACTCATAAGATGACAATTGTCAATTTTCTTAATCTAACCTAACTTAGACCCATAAAAACGTAACCCGTTGACGTACTGACCCATAATAGGTCTTATTTTTAAACAAGTGAATTATTTATGTAACACGATACGATAATAAATTTGTATTTAATTAGCGAACGAATTTGTAGAATTTGACTAAACAAGATAAAGTTTTTTCCTTTATTTCTACTAATGGCTGATGGGCTGGTTGGTAGCAAACCTTCTGTCAGATTATTTGTCTTATATCTGTCTATAAAAACAGGTTCCGACGTTCGAACATGTTTTTGCGAAGCAAGAAATAGAGCATAAACTTTGTCACCGGGCGTTATCCATTGAACGCCTGACCGTTCTCGGAATTGCTTAATTGGGAAGATCACTTGCACTCTAAACTTGCTTTAATTACAAACACTAAAATGTCTAAAATAAATAAACGAAATGAAACTATCTTGAAAATATCTTTAAATTCTACATTAATTAAGCATGTACATAATAACAAAATATTTTTTTTACAATTTTTGTGTGTCTGACTGTCTGTTTGTTTCGGCTTATCTCTGAACTAACCAACTAACTGGATCGATTTTTTTGGGAATTTCACTGGCATGTAGCTGATGTAATAAGGAGTAACTTAGGCTACATTTATTTTTAAAAAATCTAAAACTAAAGTCCACGCGGACAAAGTCGCGGGCGGACGCAAGTAGTTAAATAAATAATATTCATTAACTAAGAATGAATAAGTAACTGCCTTATTCTACTGGGAATCATGTGCCCTGTTTTCATCGAGTATTGAGTTTCAATGGTGGCTACAAGAATTAATCTCAATTAAGGTGTCGAGCTTCGAAACAGGAGCCAAATGGGTGAAGTTGAGCGAGCTATTCTGCATTGGTGTTAGCATATAATGTGCCCGTGGGAAATCTGGGGTCAGAGGTGCGACCTCGACCTGAAAACCTTGCGGCAAAGGTCATTCAGCCTGCATTCAGGGACTATTCGCCAAGGTAACACTGATATCTGTACTAATTAATTAAAACCAATTGTGGTTTTTACGTCAAGTCCATTTGTACAATTTAATTAAGTAGAACATAAGCAGTACTATGTTTTATTTAATTACAAAATTTTGTTCATTTTTCAGAAATGTACAACCCTAAGTATCGAAAAGCTTTGTACAAACTATTACTAAAAGGTGTACGTGCAGCTGAGGATAGTTGAGTCTAGGCTCGAAACGTCCAAAATAATTCGGGTAGGATTACGTAGACTCTCCTATGGGCACCTACGGATACACCTCATGCACCATCCGCGAGGAATACACCGTATTTTTAAGTTGTCGCTGCAGCGTAGGAACATCTGGCCAGGCTGTGTTTTTTTTTATAAATAAACCAATCAAAAAGGCAGACGGGCTGCGTGGTGTTAAGCGATCACCGTCGCCTATGGACACGGGCAACCCCAGGGGAGCCGCCTGAGCATTGCCGGCTTTGGAGAAGAGCTTATTTTACAGCTTTCTTGAAGAACCCCATGTTATAGTCCACGGGGAATGCCTCAGCTGGAAGGTTGTCCCATAACCTACACGTCCGTGGTAAGAAGGAGCGTGCAAAGCGGACCGTGGAGGACCGCCACGAGTCCAGATGGTGCCGGAACTTTAACCTTCGTCTGGTGGTATAATCATGGAATGGTGATGAGGCATCAATTTGAATAGTTCCTCGGAGCGCTCACCATAGTAAAGTCGGTAGAACACGCAGAGCGAACCTATGTCTCTTCGCAAGCTAAGCGGTGTTAGCCTGTCAGTCAATCTTGGGCCGTTGACGATTCGGACTGCGCGCTTTTCAACGGAGTCAAATGGGTGTAGTTGGTACTTCGGCGCTCCTGCCCAGAGGTGAGAGCAGTACTCCATGTGGGGTCTGACCTGAGCCTTATACAGCGTCAGGAGTTGCCCCGCAGTGAAGTACTGCCTCGCCCTGTTGAGGACACCAAGCTTTTTTGATGCCAATTTGGCTTTGTACTCCAAATGACTCCGGTACTGCACTTTACTCGTAATGTGTTGGGTAATGAATACACAAAACTTTTGTATTTGTAACTATACTTTTTCTGCAATGCTGATTGTATGAAAAATGAATTTTGTATTTATTCCAGTATCTTTTCGTTTAAAAATTCATTTTCGGTATTTACGGTTTCTAAGGTCTCGTCTTTGACGTTCATACATTATGAATGATGAAGTCGAGAGTTTACTTTTTCAGCGCATATGTAACGAAATTTTGAAAGCCTGTTTCGGGAATACTACATTTTTAGGATTAATATTTATCATCTTTACCAAAACGGATATCTACTAAGCTGATTTGAACTCAATACTTCTATATACCTACCACCTATCTACTTGGACCGCTGCAGAGATGTCGTGTCCAGTACTAGGTGGATTCCAAGGCTTTCTCATAGTCAACAAGCGCTACAAACTAAAAGTGATTAGTGTTAATATTGGTAACAAAACCTATAAATATAAGTATTTGCTACTGGCCATCTATGATGTAGTGGTACGTAACCTTTTTATGAATAAATGTCACTGTGCGAAAATTCGCTGCGTATTATTAACAACTAGCTGTGCCCCGCGGTTTCACCCGCGTTAGAGAGGATCATTAGCATAAAGTGAAGTCCCTTCTGAAGTGCCGTGGACTGGCTTTTTTGTAGGAATATTTAAGATAAACATTTCCATCATACATTGTGAATGTGTAACTCTAGCAGTTTTGGCAGCGCACGCCAGAATACCTCGAAGATGGTAGATTTTTTCCTAGTTAATTATCTCATATTTTGGACAATTCACACAATATCTTTATAAATTGTAGCCTATGTGTTATTCTCATGTATAAGCTATATTATTGTAAAGGATAATTTAAATCCATTGAGTAGTTTTTACGTGAAAGAGTAACAAACATCCATACTTACAAACTTTTGCGTTTATAATATTAGTAGGATTTTCCAGATCATTTGAGAAATTTCTGGAACTTTCTCAAACATTCTCAATTAATTAAAACAGCTTTAGCAATTATTTTAAAAATCTTCAGATCATTCGAGAAGTTTCTGGAACTTTCTCGAATATTTTCAATTAATTAATTGAAAATATTCGAAATAAAAAAAAACGCAATAATTTAAAAAAACTCGAGATAATTCGAAAAAAGATTACAATTATTAAAAAAATTCCAGATCATTTGAGAAGCTTTCTCGAATATTCTCAATTAATTGAAATTATTTAAAAAAATCCAAATGATTCGAGAAGTTTCTGGAACTTTCTCGGACATTCTCAATAAAATTAAAATTAAAATAGTTTGCTAGATCATCCCAGAAATTTTGAGATCCACCCAGAAGTCCCTATCGGTTAAAAAAGTACAGATATTTTTTTTCAGATTTTTCCACCCACTTCCACCCACCGCGATCAAACTACCTTACTATCATCTACGTACTAAGGGGTATTTACCACCCCAACGGAAAGTTTATTGGAGTTAATGATAATAGAGAAAACCGTGTCTTTACGTACAAAGAAAACCCTTTTTTTACTTTTTATATATATGTACCTTATATTAAGATTAGGTACCTAACAAAATATCTTCTATTTCTATTCTGTTTCACTGGACACACCAACGTGAGTCGTCACCTAGCCTACCACGCGTTTCCCGTGGTACAACCGTTGGTCCAACTCGTACTTCTTGAGAGTCGATTTGCTATGATGTATTGAAATCAAGGATTAAGAGACCAGTAGTTAATAAAAAGATTTTCGTCTCTTTTTAAGGTAGGCTGCAACCCTTTTTGCGTCCCACAGCTGGGCACGGGTCTGTCCCCCTTACTGGGAAGGCCTGGAGCTTACTCCACCACGCTGCTCCAATGCGGGTTGGTGAAGATGCGGGTTAGTGGCCAACTCGCTGTCGGATGTTTTCAAACCGCCCATAAAGCCTCCGACAAGTTTTAACGACTGTTATCTATCGACAACAACCGGGACTGACGGATTAACATGCCCTCCGAAGCACAGAAACGCGCATGAAATTTTTGCCACTAGCGGTCACCCATCACACACCCGACCGCGCCCGTCTGGCTTAGCTGCGTAGATCGCTTGCGTTCTACGCTCGCCGCCGGGCAATGCGCGCTTCTTTTTAAGGTTACAATAAAATAAACATCTTGTCAATCTTGTGTGTTATTTTTTAAGCCATTAAAATGTTTGGTTACTATTTTGCATCAGCGCAAAGCTAAATACGACCTAGGCCTCAGGCATTATTTAGGCGTGCTTGAGCATTGAGGTTGTATTTATTTATTTATTTATTTATTTACACTTATCAACAAGATAACGTGTCAAATTAGTACTAAATACTAAGCCTTAAGGTATTTTACGTGTGACCTTAATACCTTATAGACGAGTACAGCAACCTTTGTAATATGTTGCATAAACATACTCATTAAAATTTAGTATAACTTTTTACAAATCATAAGTTATAACTTATACCGATCACTCTTTATGAATTGTAGACGATTGTTAGTGTCCTTATATATGTATAAGATTTAAATGGTATAGCTGGAGTCCAAAGCTTAGGTCCAAAGTCGTGTTATTTATACTATTTTAAATTCAAGAACGGCTAGACCAATTTTTATGATTTTTGCGTTTTTAAATTTGTATTCGATGGGAATAGGATAATGTATTACGATAATAATCTCAATTTTATTAATATTTTAATATTTATATTTAGTGTAGATAATAAGATGAAATAAACGATTACATGATGAAGTCAGCAAGTCGTCAGTAATCAGTCATTCATACATTCAAGTAAAGCGATGTCATCTACTTTACCAAAACGTGTCTGATGGAATTTTGGAGGCAAGCAGTAAAATAATATTTTAGTACTGTTATTTTATTTCACAACACTCGTGCACTGGAATAAAAACCTATATCGAACAAAATGCCATCAACTTTATCCGATATAACTCAGAAATACACCAAGTAATTAAAAATAAAACAAAAGCACAATATGTCTTTTTCGACTTCCCGCCAAAACTCTATAGGTGCTTCCATTCATTCAAAAATATGACACGAGGTGTTAATTTTTTTTCTGTTTTCGAATCTCATCTTGGTCTTTACACCGTTTTGCTGTCAAAGATACGGTGTCGTAACATAATCTTTAATATGTTATATGACAGTAATAAAAAAAACTCCTAAGGATAATAACACAGAGTTCCAAATCTGTGGATGATAAAGACACATTAATTACTTCTTTCAATATATTTGTTGTACTTTAAATTAACTGGATCTGGCTATGAACCTGCAATGCGACTCTTGGTTTAATATAAATTTTTAATAAAGGTTTTTTGCTAATCATTATGTTTTTAAGTACTTTAAACTTGATTATTTCTGATACTTAAATATCAGAAAACAGAACAAAGTCTGCCGGGTTCACTAGTAACAAAATAAAAAAAGAAATTCAATCTTAAAGACAGTTTTCTGTTCAGAGCTTGGCATGGTGTCCTGCGAAACTGTGGAAATCATCTAACAAAATAACGTCTACAGAACTTTCATGTGCTACGCGGTATTACTACGTGTGCTATGGGAATCTACGCAACAACCCTAATTCGATACAACTCGTAATAATTTAGTAGAAAATGGAACTCATATTTTTACTAAAACATATGAATCATTACATGATAATTTATAAAAATCTTGATACAATAAATAGGATAAGTATGGTGATCATAGGATCTAATAAAAAACCTCTTAGAAAATAAAACGATATTAAAAAATCTCAAATAGCGTCCCCAGCACAGACCTAGCATTTTTCGCTAAGCTGCCCATTTCTATGTATTTTCACAATTTCGGCTGAGCTGTTTATTATATAGGTTATATTTATTATTATTTTTGCTAAATAAACTTGGTCTATGTTCGGTTTAAAAACTATTGTATTCTTTTCAAACATCTTAATTTAATGCACTTTTTTTTAAAGTTCCACATAAATGTTTTCATTTTTCGGTATTGAAATTGTTTAGTCTAGTACGTTATACTTAATAATTGAGATCCAGATGAATTCCATTATTTGCAATATTTAACCTGCATTCGATTCTTGATTAAATAATTTTAATTAAAGGTTTTTGCTAATATTTATGTTTTTAAGTACTTTAAACTTGATTATTTCTGATACTTAACTATCAGAAAAATAGGCAGGACAAAGTCTGCCGGGTTCACTAGTAACTAAATAAAAAAAGAAATTCAATCTTAAAGTTATACAGTTATATGTTCAGAGCTTCGCATGGTGCCCTGCGAAAATGTGGAAATCATCTAACAAAATATCGTCTACAGAACTTTTATGTGCTACGCGGTATTACTACGTGTGCTATGGGGAGCTACGCAACTACTCTAATTCGTAACAACTCGTAATAATTTAGAAAAAAATGGAACTCATATTTTTTACTAAATTAATTGTAAATGTTTTAAACATATGAACCTTACATGATAATTTGTAAAGATCTTGATACAATAAATAGGATAAGTATGTTAATCATAGGATCTTATGAAAAACTCTTAGAAAATAAAACGATATTAAATTAATTAAGTTTTTAACAAAAAAAAATTGAACTGACTTCAAACGGTAAATAATAAAATTGTTCAGTACCTACTTCTTCTTGCTTATGGTAATGACTCATAAAACTATTTTGGAGTCGGTGTCCATTCAGAACGAAAGGTACGATAAGGTTCCGACTAAGGACCCGACTCCAAAAATAGTTTTAAGAGTCATTACCATAAGCGAGAAGAAGTAGGTACTGAACAATTTTATTTTTTACCGTTTGAAGTCGGTTCTATTTTTTTGTTAAAAACTTAATTAATTTCAATCTTTTTAGTAATTTTAATTTAATAATTCTGTATAATATATATAAGTATAATTGGAAGTTTTTCCACCTAACTTCTAAAAGTTAATGAGATTTACCTTTTATAATCATGTTAATCTAATAGCCATCTAATAGCCTGAAAGACTACTACTATCGGTCCATCCGAACGCATAAATTATTGAAAGAATTTTCTCTCAGCTCCTAACCGTTGAGGAATTGTACCTTCAATCATCAGCTCAACAACATGAGTAGTTGATACCGGGCATGAATATTTATATTACGAGTACGTTAAAAAATATGACTAAAACAATGTGTGTGCCTATAAAGTTTCAGTGTTTCCCTTGATTTCCTTAGCATCCCATTATCAGATTTAGACATGGCGACAGTTGGATCACTTTAGGAGTATAAGTTTTTAAACAAAAAATATTTTATTTCACAGTAATTTTATATTTATTTGGTAACATATGTAGTAAATTTATTAATTTTTAAACAAAAAATATATATTAAAAGAATTTGCTCTCAACTCCTAACCGTCGTAGTACCTACCTTCCATCATCAGATCAGCAACATGATATGATGATAATTATACACAAATGTCTGTTATGCTTTAGTAAGAATATGAAAATCAATTGTTGTTCTATAAAATTTGAATGTTCCCCTCGATTTCTCTGGAATCCCATGATCAGACTTTGACTTGGTGACAGTTGAACCACCGCGGGAATGTAAGCGAAGAGAGAGAGATTTTTTTCAATAAAATACATTTATTGAAAAAATTTGCTCTCAACTCCTAAAACTCCTAACTCAATTCCTAGCAGTACCTTCCATCATCAGCGCAGCAACATGAGATGATGCTTAATATGCACAAATATCTCTTATACTTCAGAAAGTATAAGAAAATTAATGTGTGTGCCTATAAAATTTGTGAGTTCCCCTCGATTTCCCTGGGATCTCATCATCAGATCCTGACTTGGTGACAATGGGACCACCTCGAGAGTATAAGCATACGAACAAAAAAAGAATTTTGAATATCGGTCCACAAACGGCGGAGTAACGGCAGTGAACATATCTAAAAAATACATACAGCCGTATATACAGTACCTCTTCCGTTTGGAAGTCGGTAAAAATGTCAAACAGCGCGCCCAGCACAGGCTTCGCGCCTTTCGCTAAGCTGCCCATTTCCATGTATTTTCTTGGTTTGCACAGACTCTCCCACAATTTCGAAATATTGAAATTGTTTACTACCTACGTTATACGTAATAATTGATGAATTCCATTATAAAATTTTGATTTTTGTTCTTTTGCGCAGTATTTATTGACCCTTGTGTTAAAAGGTTTAAGGCTAACACAGTATATGAAAAGGTTATTTCACAGTGAACTACGATATCATATCAATGTATCTGGCCTATAAACTCGACGGGAACGGCACGTTATCATGCTAACATCGTAGAGATAGCTAATGTTAGACTAGATAGTTGACTAGACTTAGCAGGTGAACTTGCAAAGTGCATTTGACGATGAGCAAAACGGTAGAAGGGGTAAAAGGGTGTCTTATTGATCCTCCCCCGTCGCGCCACGACGTGACCGAACGTGACCCTCTACGAGGCTTAGGTAAGTACGACACCTTGTCCTCTGATATCATTGCTGTTACGCTGTTAGTACGTTCAATGACCTTTTTTCATTGCTAACACGCAGTCGATATGCATCAAGATCAGAATTAATATAATAACTCAACCAATAGATATAAATTACTAGACATACCTAAAGGTAATCCGTTTTTATGTTTGGGGAGATAATATTAACGTGAAGAGAATTGTAATTTACCGGCACATCATCGTATTATATTCGTTGTTCATTATATTTTGCTACAAAAAGACGATTTGTGCTTATCTTATTCCCTACTTCTATAATAAGCATTTATAAAAACTTCTATATGGTGTAGTATGTAAAGTATAAAACACAAACTTCACGGTATATTAGGACTCGTGTTCTCATGTGCCTTGAATAGTTTTTCCTTATTTTTCTACCTCCTACTTTTGGTTTCTTTTTAAAATAGAAATACTTTATTCTATTAATTTTAAAATAGGTACTATATGAAAAACAATGAGGTACTACTACTGCGTATAGAGAAGACAACGCATTGCATGATTTTGCGGTACGCTGTACCGCAATTCTCCACCAGTGAGTATCCAATGTCCGTAGAGAGGAGTTTTGTTTGGCTCGCATAAATAACTACCTACATGAAAATTCCTGGCTGTGTTAACTTATGTTCTTAAAGACTGCCGTAAACATTTCAGAACATCAAAAAAGTGATGGTTTAACATTTCATTGGTAAGTAGACATTAAAACGTTTGAAACACTGATTCAAATTTTTTCGCGAATTATAATGCTCACGAAGATCGGGCTCCCGAGCGCCGCTATATTGCAACACTTGATTAAGACTTGTTGTTACACTAAGTACTAGAAACGAAAGGAGCAGGATCTCCTGCACTCTTTTGTGTTCAATATGGTGTGTAACCACGCGCACCGTCATCCTTCCCGAAGCCGCTGGATGTAGGTACATCATCTGAATAGGATATTCACTATTCTTATCTCAAGGACATATTTTATTCGTATTAAATGTCACTGTTGTATTAAATATAATAAAAATACTTTTAACCAACTTTTAACTCTAACAAACACATTATCTAAAAATTTGGGTTACAGACGTTCAAGAAGGCGTATTAGTGACTCGAGCTCGACAACCTTTTTCGAATGTATGTAACCTCCAGCACGCGTACATTCAACTCCCAGCGAAATTTCGTCGGATATCTAACTTGCTCGTAGACGATGGTTCGAACGTGTCATCACTGCAAGCTGCTATTTGTTGATTACCACAGTCATGTCCACACCACATAGCATCAAGTGTCTGCTAAAACTACCCGTTTCTGTGTTGCGTCATATGACCTAGTCATACTAAGTCTGCCACTCGTTTTAGCGTCTCTTCGTGCTTTCGAAGAAACATCATTGTTATGTTTTATTTTGGAACCACAGTAAACCTAATAATTGTCAAAGAATATTATTTGTTTTAGTATAAAATCGTATCGATACGTCTATATTATAAATGCAAATTTTTTAATGTTTGGATGGATGTTTCCGCAATCAGGCAAAAACGACTGAACGAATCGGGATGAAATTTCGCACAGAGACACATTATTGTCTGGAATAGGATATAGCTACTTATAATCCCGTAAAAGGGCTGTTCCTGTGTACGTATAATCATACAAATTCAAATCACCCGAGTGAAGCTGGGCCAGACTTGTTAGACAATTTATATTCGGACTTGGATAAACTCTCTGATAAAAATAAGGAAATAAATAGAGGTGTTTTGTAAATACTTTTCCTACCAAAACATTTTCATGTAAAATGTCTCAAAGACGATTGCATATGGCTTAAGCTGTGAAAAAGATCTCATGTAAAGCCAGGCTCGTTTATCTACACGCCTTAAGTCTACCATTTTTTTTTTTTGGTTTCGCTGGGGGAAATGCGTTACGCATCCCCTCCCGCAGAGGGGTATGTAGGACTCCCCAGGGGCAATACCCCCTGGTATACCCACTAAAACCCCCAGCGGCACTCCGTCTTCGCCTCTTGGAGAGGGTCTGGGAATCCGGCAGAGCCTTTGCGTCCAGTCCCCCTCCGGCGAGCCCCGCCTTTATGGCGAGCCCTTCGCCCCCCCCCCCCTTATGATGGGTGGGGCAACGGGGACGGTCGAGAGTGCGCGATCGTCCCCGTATCCACTGATGGTGAGCGGTGCAATGCGGGCGGAGGAGCCTCCGCGCCTGTCGCCCGCTGCTCACCATCGGGAAGGTGAAGGCGGTCATACGCCCGCCTCCTCCGTCCCCTTCGCCGCTTCCGGAGCGCCGGCGCAAGAGGGTCTTCCACTCGCGCGCGCTCCGCTGCCTCCTTCTGCGACATGACGGATTCGCAGAAGGAGGCAACCGCCGCCCACGCCCCCTCGCTCTCCAGCATTGCGCTCACAACGCGGGGGAGCGAGAGATCCCGCCCGACCACCGCAACCAGACACCTTAAGTCTACCAGCCGTAACTCCACCAACTCTTCGTCTTAGTCAAATTGTGTACCTTGGCCATCTTGGCCGTTTCGCTGCTGTCGCGAAAAAAAATGTTCATTACTTTTGTGTTGTGCAAATCAAGGGAGCGCCCCCACCGAAGACGAGCCAGACAAATCGAAAGGGCACTACATGTAAATACCTAGGTACTCTTTTCTGGAAATGCTTCGTATTTTTTTAATCCTCTTATCTTTGGTTTAGAATATACCAAATACATTAAATTTTCAGAATATGTTGTCAGTAGTAAACTAATTGCAAAATTATAAAAAGTTAAAGTTTTTACACAGTGATAGACATAGGAAATGCACGGTAATGGAACTGCGAGACGTCTGCCTCTGGCCAGGGCGAACTAATGAATATGAATGAGAGTTCAGCGTCAGCAGCAGAAGTATTTTATTGGATATGTAATAATTATGCTTTTCAAAATTAGATACTATTGGTGCTAGCAAATTTCATGCTCGATTTCGTGCTTCTAGGGGGCATATTAAGTCCCGGTTGTTATTCATAGATAGACAACACTCGTTACATCTTGTCGGAGGCCTATGGACAGTACGAAAGCATCGGGTTAGCCCCCACAGAACATGGGTTGGCCAATAGCCCGCATCTCAACCAACCAACCCGCATTGGAGCAGCGTAGTGGATTAAGCTCCAAGCCAATAATGGGGACAGACCGTGCTCAACAGTGGGATGCACAAAGGGTCCCAGACAGTTACCACTCAGTTTTCTTGTTGTTCGACTGAGTAATATAATATTATTGTGTACCTTATTATAGACTTAAAGGAATGGCGATCAACACGAATTCGATAGTTTTATAAACAACCGCGGCTATTTATGGGAATTATCTTTTGAGTAATTTTATTTTGGAAAATCTTGTCGTCGTATAGGCTAAATTGCCTACATCGTTGGTATAAAAGTTAGGTCGTATAACGGACAACACGACGGCAGTGAGTAAAGTCTGCTGAAGCTGAATTCGCAATTTCGCATTCATATTCAGTAGTTCGCCCTAGCCAGAGGCAGACGTCTCGCAGTTACATTACTTACGGCTCGTTTTTGTCTGTAACTGTGTAAACACTTCTATAATATTTTAAAATATTGTTCAAGCCGTTGTCTATTAATCGCAAATTAAGCATTTAATTTTAATACTTGAATGAAAATAATTAAGCCCACTCTTCGGGTCCACCCAAGTTGTATTTACTTGTGGCAACAATGAAATAAAGTGTCAGAATTTTTATTCTGTGAATTGAATTTCTCTTTCAGTCACTCAGTGAGCTAACATCTCGAACAGTCTCAATTTTATCAATCAAGAAAAATAATATAATGGTCGTAGTCTGCTCGTTATTATTCTAAAATTTCACGTTATTTCTTCGCTAGTGTAATTGAAACTTCAGAATTTATATAATGGATAACGATATCACCAAACCATATAAAATTTGTGACGTAAATAGAGACAAAAAGAAAGGTATCGTTGCTTCGTCTTTGGAAGATTTACTCACTAAAGCCCCAGAGAAGTTAGGCTTACCCGCGGAGCATTTAACTGTTGTCCTGGAATGTGATGGAACTGAAGTTGATGACGAAGAGTATTTTTCAACTTTGGATCCTGACACGTCCCTTATGATTTTGCACGGTAATGAGAAATGGGCTCCTAACATGCCTAAGTGTCAAGTATCATTGGATCAAACTGATGAGGTATCTATGGGAGACAAAGGACAAGTAGCTAACCTCGTAGGACGCTTACAGCACAATCTGTGCCATATTTCTTTACTTGGTGGCCAGGATTTGGAGCTTCTCTCAGACATGGATCCTGATAGCCTTGCTGATATAGTGACAGACAGGGATAATAGAATTATCCTGGAACACATTAAAGAAGCTTCTGGAAGGTAAATTACAGCAAATAATTTTATACCTACTAGTATTATTCTTTATTATATTTTTCATTTAAAAAAATATAGGTACATGTTTGAAAGTTAAAGAATGACACATGTGTTCCTACTACAATGTTTTTATAACAAAGTTGTGTATCATATTATGTTAGTACTCATATTATCATTTTTGCACATTTTATATTGTCACTACATTTTTGGTCAAATAAATAGTTATTTTCTTTTAAAATTGTAGGATATTGTTAGAAAAGCGACAAGCACAAGATGCTATGGAATTGTTGAAGCTGTACCATCAAAGTGTGGCTAATGGAACAGATGATGTCTCACCACAAAGCCAAGAGAGAGTGTAAATGCAAGCCAAACATTTATTCAAGTATCCTATTTATCTGCCCTCGATTATTCATTTTTAAGGGAAGGTATGTCTCAAAAGTTTACAAAGATTTTATTGACTGGCCATGAATATTATTGTTTGGTCAATTCAATTTGTCAATATAAACAATACTTTCTACTCTTCTCTACCACAACTAATAAGGTAAGTTTATAATACAGTTAAATATAATACACCAAGCTATTGAGGCCTTCAAAGTGGAATACTGAATTTATATTTATTATTTAGTTATTAGAGTTTGGTAGATTTGCCATTTATAAATTAAAAAGTATACAATGTGTATTATCCTTGCTATACCTATAATATTGTGCTATAACAGGTCCCTTTTTAAATTATAATAAATAATATAAAATTATAGGTAAAAGTATTGTATAATGTAAAGACTAGTTATCTAACTTACTGCACTATAATTACTGTTTAGATTGTTTATAGAATATTTTTGTGTATATTCCTTTTTATTACTATAAGCAGGTGGCATCATTATTTTGATTTGAGGTGGTAGATGTTAGATGTTTAAGGAGCTAATCTTATGAATATGAGCTAAATTAAAAAGAAATTTGTATGAATAGTTTGTAAAATAGGCAATGGAATGCCATAATAACAAGTACTTATTATGGTGCTGCCACATTGTGTTATATTACAGGATACATTATTTATAGAATGTAACTGATAGTGCTAAAACCTTTTACCAACACAATTTCAAATGTGCTAGTAAATGTTACAAGTATTAAAATGTTTAAAAGCAGTATGGCAGCACACTTATATGAACAATACCTTAAGCACAATGTCTTTACAGTTGCTTTTTATGACTGAGTTTTAAACAATGTGTAATATCTTAAATATGTCCATTATGATTGAAATTAATGGACACCAATTTACCTACGAGTATAAAATAAATGTGAGAAAAAATATTACTTGCATCAATATCTATATAGTATGTATATTTTGAAACTGCTATCACTTTAATAAACACTGCAGCTTTCTTCAAAACCTCAGTACATGTTAATTGGTTATGCTATACAACTTTTTTTCCACATTAAAATTAATTAAAAAAAATATTTCTATTACTTCTGAACATTTTGGTGTATATTTTATACTTACTACTATGCTATCTTTACTAACACTTTGTATGTCGCATCCAAAATAAGATACAGTAGAGCATTGATTATCCGAAGTAATTGGGGGACATGGGTGTTCTGAATACCAGTTTTTTTCTGCAAGAAAAAACTGTATTGATATAGCCATGCAATGCAATGTCATGTGAAAACAAAACGAAATGAAAGTTTTTGTTTTTCGCAGTACTAGTATTTTTTGTTCATTATTATTTTCTGCTTATACCTATAAAGGATTATTTTTCACTTTTTTAGTTTGATTTATTGTTAAAAAAAAATTCACTCAGAATTAAATAAACTCATGTTCAAACAAATTATTTCAAACAAATTATTGTATTGCCACCAATTCTTGGTAAGTGTCCAAAGTTTTGATTGAATTTGTCCGTTAAAAGTGGGTCAAAATAGTGTCCAAAGGAGTGCTAATAAATGCGTCCAAAAGCGTATAGTCCAAAGGAGTGCTAATAGAAAGGTGAATCTAATAAAAGTGTGTTGAAAAGAGCATTTTTTGCAACAAAACATTCTACTACAAAATTATTGAATATTGAAGATTTTTAACTACTAACATGGGGCAGGTGAATCAGTAGTACTGATAAACAGTCATTCTGTTGATTGACATTTGGCATTTAACTGCAGCACATTCCAGTAAGCAGTTTTAAACATGAAGATAAGTTAATACACATAGTTAATAATTGAAACATACAAGTATTAAGATTCCAATATCTAGTAAAAAAAACTGATAAAGCCAATAGATCTGCTAGAGAATAAGCATGCTGTAATTTATATTTTCTATAGCAATGTAATAGATTTTAAACCTTTCCATTTATTTTGCTTTTTTGTAAACTTTTGAGAGACAAATTGCTACAAGGTTGATAATCAACATCAATTTAAAAGACTGATAGTTGGTAAATTATTTTTTTTATATAGTTTTACCCCTAGAGTAAGATTATTTATTTACTTCCAAATTTGCTCAACAATTTATAAAATATAAATAAGTTTTACCTATGTTTAAATCCACTGCCATAATTTTCAAGTATTAAACCATATCTACTCATTATTCAATAAGATAAGCGGAATGTAGGAATTGCTTGTTCTAAAAAAATAATCTTCCTTCATTATAACTTCATTAATCAATAATCATTGTCTCATTATTAATAGTGCTTGTTTTTTATTTTATTTAATATGTTAAATCTGTAAAGTATGCGGTTAAGTCTATTCACCACCTTGTAACATTCTATTATTTACTATCACTTATACTTGTGATAGTTGTCCATTTCAAATTTATTAAAAATTTGCACATTGTAAGCACAGTTATATATTATTGATTTTTTATAAAAAAATATTCACCTCTTCATCTACAATCATTGTGATTATAATAATATGAACTGCTTAAAATTAGTTTTATGTAGGTGCAGTGTAAGATGAAATATAAATACATTTTAGAAAATTACAGTATATATATAAATCAGTTCAAACTAGATACTTACTTAAATAATAAATAATTGGACGAATTTTTAATAATTTTACATACAATTTAGTTCTGTCATTTCAATCTTGAAAACTCAATTAAAATAGAAAGTAATAAAGTAAAGGAAACCAAACATTGGTTTTAACCAATAAAATATATTTAAAGTAAGTTGATGTATACAACCCCATATTTTAATAGGACTCGCCTAATTAAATTTGCTTGTATCTTTTCTGTACAATGATGTTACAAAAGTGTAAAAACAGTTAATGTATTGTAAACTATAACAAGATGTATGCATTAAGTTGTCAAACATGTTAAATGTTATGTTACTCTGAATATGTAGTAGAAGTAAAGATCTAATTAAATGAATTACATTTAGCAGGTATGATAAAAAATCAAGGGAAGTTTTGAATTTGTAATATCCTTATCGTGGAATTGATGGAAAGTATGTAGTTTATTGTTTCTTATTTTCACTGCACTAATAAAACATTTAGCAACAATTGATTTTTATTGAGTACCTAATGCTAGATTATTAATCAGAAAATCATGCATTGTTCGAAAATATAAATTATAAGAATTATTATTTTGAGTTAATAATGCTTAACCAGATATTAATTATAAAATGTCAAATAAAAGGTTGAACACTAGGTAACCTGTATCTCTTGCACTCTACTTTGGAGCAGTGTGGTCAGGTCACCCCAAATACAGACAATTTTCAGTATACATATTGTAATATCATGCAGGCCAGTTTGTTGCTCCATTTTATACATGGCTGCAACCCTTTTTGCGTCCCATAGCTGGGCACGGGTCTCTCCCCATTTTTGGGGAAGGCCTGGAGCTTACTCCACCACGCTACTCTAAATGCAGGTTAGTGGAGATGGCAGTTATGTGGTTTATACATAAAAAATCAATATTGTGATGTGAATATTCTTAGTCCAAACTGAAATGTTTTATATTTCATTGGGATTATGAATAAATGAAAAACATTATAGTATTTTACATATATTTTAGTTAAATACAGAAATACATTGACAGAATGATATACATTATAAGAGCTATATATAGTATGTTGGGGTAAGTTCGGATGGTTTTTAGCTGCATTCGTAAGATGTTGGCAATTTTTTTTTTTCTCATAATCTATACCAGCCAGCGTACAAAATAAAGTAAAAACTGATAATCAATAAACAAGCTATAAGAAAAATATTTTTGCGTTTGCACAGACATAACGACTACTGAGTTATGCGAGTTTAAAGTACGGACATACATTTCAAAAAACATGGGAAAGAACGGACGATGTAGGGGAAAGACCGGAATGCCCTCTAAAATCACCCAAATGGCTAAAAGCATAAGGTTTATAAAAATAAAATATCCGGTCTTATACTTGTTACAACATATTTCTTGAAAAATTTTTTTTGTTTAAAAACATAGCAGGAACTATTTACGTTTTTAACGTTTTACGTAACTGAAGTAAGTAGCAAAACAAATTGGCGCCTCGCACTATGTTGCGAGTATAAAAAATAACCACAAATTCGGTTGATATTTAACTTATACGTTCTTAACCCATTCACGATCTTACCCCAACGTACCAGACATCCAAAAAAAATAACAGATAATGTGATTAGAATTCTTAGAAATACACAGTAATGATTAGAAATACGTAATGAAATTGAATTTCTCAATTTAATTAAGGAGTTAGGTACTGTAGAAACACATTATTGGAAAAGCCACAAAGCAAAATATTCTAAATTATTAAACCTTTACATATACATAGGGTAGTACTTAAAGAACAGTGCAAGAACTTTTTTCACGGAAAGGATTTACTTTCTGGCTGGAAAAGCCAACAAGTAAACAATCTTCTTGTTCATGCTCAGTTATATAGCGAACGATGTCTGCCACTGCTACTGATACTGGAACGCGTTTGATAGAGGCCTCTCGACGCAGCTGTTCTGTCACAGCACGCTGCTGTTGTAAAGTTGATACCATCATATCCATAACGGCAGTGTCTGATAGGCCTATGTTGAAAGCAAACCGAACAACCAAGTGAAGAGGAAATAGGGCGTAGCCTCAGGATATATTTTCTGAAAGCGAAATAACAGCCTTAATATGGTTGCTATGAAGTCTGCATACATTAATATCACAAAATTACTTACAACAAAAAAATTTTGCACAATTTTCTGAGCAAGATAAAAAGGATATATTAAATAAAGGAAATCTATTTTGTCAAATATCAGCGACGGCAATAAATTATAGTGATGTGACGAAGCGACTCGACTCTACCTACAGTCGAGTCGAGTCTCGACTCGAGTGACATTGGAAAATGGAATGTATTCGAGTGAAAAAAATTTCGACTCGAGTTCACTCGTTCTTGAGTTACTTACTTAAGGTCTGATTACATTGACCAATCTGCAGGGTTCGACCCGGCATACATTGCTGGTTATCTTGAGTATTTTATTACCATGTACTCAGATAACCAGCAATGTATGCCGGGTCGGCCACTGCAGGTTGGTCAATGTAATCAGCCTATTAGCACTTAAGGGCCGATTACATTGGCCAACATGCAGGGTCCGATTTGGCATACATTGGTGGTTATCTTGAGTATTTTATTATAATGTACTCACTACTCAGATAACCAGCATTATCAATCGCCAAGACCAACTGTGTATGTATACTTAACTAAAAAAAGTGATAGTTATTATCTGTCTGACTAGCTGATTTGATTAGTGATTACTTATGAGTCTTATGACAGGCCCATACGTCCATGGACCCCACTCCCCGTGTAAGTATCAATAAAGTACCTACGCACAGTGGCCTATCAGAGACGGCTAGTCAGTTGTGGGGGTGAGGCCCCAGCGAGCGCGAGCTGTGAGTAACGTAGGTACGCGTAAGGTTTGTTCCGTTTTTCCTTTAATTATATAGTTACTTCATTTGTTCGTTGTATTGTTTAAAAAGAAGGCAAAAATATACTGCGCAGTGTTTAATTTTCTTAACAAAGATTAATAATTTGACATTTTTTGGTAAGATTTTTTTTTAATTGTTACGATTATTATGAAAGTATCATTATGAACCTACCTACCTACTTTGAGTTCCTAAAATAAGTAGGAAAGTAATTTATAGGTATACTAAGTTAGGTTAATGATCTTGCACAAATACTTAGCTATAACAGAATTAAATAAATTTCGATCTGTTCTATTTTAAATACCTATCTGCCCATAGTTAATTTTTATTTCTGTTCGCTAGAATAATATGTACTTACTCATAATGTAACTACTCATAATGTACCTACTTTATAGATAGGTAGGTATAAATAAAGTAAAAAAGTAACAGCCTCTAAATGTCCCTCAAAGGCCTCCATCATTGAAATCAAGTCACTTGCCAAATGCGGGTTGGTGATCACAAATCAGTTCGGGTTGTTCGAAAAAATCCAGAACACATTTTGCTCGACCCGGGAATCAAACCCGAGACTTTATACCACGGCCTAGTACCTAATCCACTCGACCAACGGGGCGTTATGTATAAATATTTCATTAATTATTTACTACGAAGTCAGTCACTACCTATAAAACCAAAAGACTGTTTTAGCTAAGTAGTACAAAAATGGTCATTCAATATTTATCTAAATAAATATATAATAATTTCAAATGTGCTATGTGGTTTATACATAAAAAATCAATATTGTGATGTGAATATTCTTAGTGCAAACTGAAATGTTTTATATTTCATTGGAATTATGAATAAATGAAAAACATTATAGTATTTTACATATATTTTAGTTAAATACAGAAATACATTGACAGAATGATATACATTATAAGAGCTATATAACAGACAACCAAAAAAAACAGATAATGTGATTAGAATTCTTAGAAATACACAGTAATGATTAGAAATCTACGCTACGTAATCTGAACTGAACTTAATCGTATCGTAGCTAAAGTCTATCCATACTAATATTATAAATTCGAAAGTAACTCTGTCTGTCTGTCTGTCTGCTACTCTTTCACTCTTAAACCACTGAACCGATTTTGATGAAATTTGGCATAAACATAGAAAGGACGTTGAGAAAGAACATAGGCTACTTTTTGCCGCGGGAAAATATCTCATTCCCACGGGAAGCAAATGGAATGAATGAAATGCGCCGTGTACTGTTATAAATACACTACATGTTATTACTTACTTCATTCACGTCCATTATCATATTTTATAACTTATATTCTTTTGATTTATTCTTATACTTTACTTTTCCTTTATTATTTCTTTACAAAATTATTTAATTTCTGTGTTGGTTTATTTATATTTTGACGCAGCTATCAAAATTGCCATGTCTATCTTTTATGTTTCTTATTTTTTTAATTCATTTTACGGCATTGTATACAAATCCTTTTAGCCATTCAATATTAAATGAAAAGAAAAAAAATATGTTTCTTATTTCATTTCATAGATTAATAAAGTATAGTATTGTCTTTGGCTTATTCATGTTTTTTATATTATAATTATTATAAATTGTTATTTTTAAATAATAAATGAATTCGAATTTTTATATTTATAAATGAATTGCTGTTCGTTAGTCTCGCTAAAACTCAAGAACGTCTGAACCGATGTGGCTAATTTGGTCTTGAAATATTAGTAGAAGTCCAGGGAAGGTTTAAGCGGTAAGAAAATTTGGGAGCATTGCGAAATTAATAGTAAAATAACTTATTTTATTTTCCTATATAAATTAGTAACAGTAATTGTCAAACATTGGTTCTTCGCGCCATCGTCCAAAAGTTTGGCATAGTCTGAATAACAGTTCATCTGTCACTATTCGTTTTAATTTTTTTATTTGACAGTAACATATAAACCCTTTGAGATGACAAAGAAACTAATCCTCTTACAAAACTTTTAAGGCAGGACAACGTCTGCGGGATCCACTAGTATTTCTATAACTGACTTATCGAAGTGGGTCTTCTGTACCTGACTACCTGTACTATTATATATTCTGCGCTTACTGCGTGCTGACTTCATTATTTTGACTTTATTACTTTCAATTTTAACGAAATGGAAGAAAATGGAGTCAAATCAAAAGGTTTTACTTGACACTGACAATATAAGTACACAGATTAGCCGATGAAAAACATAATTGAAAGAAAAAAATGAGTTGAAGTCGAGTGACTCGGCCTCTCTATTACCTGGCATTTTACTACTCGAATGAATCGATGAAGGAATCGAGTCGAGTGGCAAAATTTGACTCGAGTCGCATCATTATTTAAGTAAATCAATTGTCTACCAAAAAAAAACATGACATTTTATTTTTGACAGGCAGGACCATAGATAGACTTTTTTCACAACAATGGCATCGCAAAATCTGGGATCGCAAACGCATATTGCCAGCGTCAAGTATAATATTTGCATCATGTTTTTGCCAGTTTCGGTAAAACTGGACGAGTAAAAATAGGTAAAGTCAGTAAGTCGTTAGTAATCAGTCAGTCAGACATTCAAGTAAAGCGATGGCTTCTTTACTATAACGTGACCAATGGAATTTTGGAAGCAAGCTGAAAAAACATATTTTCGCACTGTTATTTTATTTCACAACACTCGAGTAAAGACATTCAAGTAAAGCGATGGCTTCTTTCCTAAAACGTGAGCTGAGCAGTGGAATTTTGGAAGCAAGCTGAAAAAACATATTTTCGCCGCGTTATTTTAATTCACAACACTCGTGCACTATAAAGAGCACAAAGTGTGTTTTTTCGACTTCCCGCCAAAACTCTATCTTACGCTTAAAATAAAATAATTACATTAAAGAAACCAAGTTCGCGCGCCCAAATTGAAGCATTTTACCTAATTGGTGTCATTAATGGCACCAAATGCAGCCCGAAAAAAATTTATGACGGATTGTGCTATTAAATTATGTCTCAACACTTTTGGAATACAAAAGAAGTCTAGTAACTCCGAGAAGTTTTCAATTAGGTATTTGTAGTATTTTATAGTTAACTAGCTATGATACCCAGCTTCGCTCGGGAGTTGACATAAGATTATGTGGTAGTTGAAAAACAAAAATAAACTATGACGTAAAAAGTAAAAAAAATATAGAAAACATATTCTCATTATTTACACTACTTCTTTATAAACATTTTTCATTTTATTTTCCGGGATATATTTACATAATTCGAATTTCCTACTCTTGAGCAAGCTACATATAGTTGACCGTGAGAGAAACAGGATTCTTTGAGGTTGATCCCACAATATTTTAAAGTTTGCCCTTGCGCTTTGTTAATTGTAAAACTTAATTCTTACACCTTCTATAATGTTCTCGACAATGCTGCAATTGCTCGCAGCACCTTTCGAAATGCATTATGCAACCCAAATTTAATAATCTTGTTCTGAATGAAGTTCAAATACTCGACAACAGATGGTGCCACTACACTAAATTTCCAAGTTGAAGGGTTGTAAAAGCCCTTATATCTTTAAAAACATGCCCTTTAGGTTAAAACGGGAACTTTCTTGTTCGAGGGGGGATAAAGGGCCATCACACTATAAAAGTACCTTTATCGTGCCGGGACTCCTTTTTAAGTTTTATCGGCACGCACATTTTATCAACTTAGTTTTATTATTTAATAATGATTTGGTCACAATAAAAATATTTATATATTATTACGGGAAATAAGATAATAGATAACGTAAAGAAAATAGATAACGTCCGCACGAGAAAATCTCCATTCGTTTGTATGCCGCTAGAGTGAGAGAGACGGAAGATCGGTCCACTCACTCGAACGCTATGCCAGCCTCCGCTCGTGAGGATTCCGCGTGACAAGTTTCACGGAATGACTGGCAGCGCTCGAGATGAGACGGGAGATCGGTCCGTCTCTCTCTCGTTATACCTGCGATCGCGCTCGTGAGGTTTTGGTGTGACACAAGTTTCTGAACATGTCACCCGACTAAAACGATTTTAAAGACGTTATCACGTCAAAAAAAACGATTGTTTAAAAATTCGTATTTCATTTGTTTTCACATCATTTGCTTGAGAAAACTATAATTATATGGACAGATTGAAAGTTCGCGGTATTTACGAATACGAGTTCCACTGTGGCACCAGTACTGCAGAAACGACTCGAAGAATCAACGTGTCGGACCAGGCACCGCGATCATGGCTTTACCCTGGAGAACCAGCAAAACTTTGCTTTAGGCGAAAACTGAACAAAAAGAAGAATTTGGTTAGTATTAGGTGGACCAGTGTTGGTCTTATCCACTACAGCTTCTTGAGATCAGGCCAGACGATTACTGCGGACTTGTGCACAATGATGGAAAATCGCCACTACAAGCGCGAGCCAAGAAACACCACGCGGCCAGTCTGCCTTTTTTTTCGGTTCATTTATAAAAAAGAGCGCCATCGCGATCAAAATGCCATCAACTTTATCCGATGTAAGATGTAAAGATCTCAAAAATACACCAAGAAAATGAAAATAAAACAAGAGCACACCATATCCCTTCAGATCCCGCCAAAAACTCTGTTTCAAAATCAATTTCAATTTCATATGAAATTAGAGCTGAGCGTGGGTTTTAGTTCGGTATATATATGCCAACAGTACATGCACAGTTGTTGATCGCACATAACTTTAATGAAACAAAGATATGTGACTCTGCAAGTTAACCTATTAACATTTTAACGTTGCCTCAACCTTGCCTTCAATCTTCAATATGAATGCTAATTTCAACAATACCAGATTCGTTTTAATTTCTATCCCAGCTTACAAAGGTACTCTGTCTGTGGCTGTGGGTTTTAGTTTGTACAAAGTAAATGTGTTTAATACGTCGTTTTAGGTCGTATTAATAAATCGCTCTCATACTACATCTAGAGAGCAAATCACGTGAATCACACTCATGTATGTCCTAATCGGAAAGTTAACAGCGATATCAATTAATAAATGAGTTATAAGTTCGTATGAATTAGGTACTCTTAACAGGTGACTCTCATCTAGCACGTGGATGGATTAATAGGAAGGATCCCCGTCGCCCTCTTCCACTTAGTCGCAAACAGAGAGTGGCATTTTGCAGAGCGAGATAGAATTTTACATAAACGTAGAAAAAACAAATTTTACAGTACCGAAATGTGTAACGAGTTAAGTAAGCTTTTTGCCTGAACACAACTTAAAGTACACAATGACGCACGCGCCAGTCGTCATGAATTGTAACGCTATTGGCTGTAACCCTTTTTGCGTACCACTGCTGGGTACGGATCTCTCCCCACCACCCACCACGTTGCTTCAATGCGGGTTGAATGCGGGTGGAAGCACAAAGAAATAACGCTAACCAGGAACGATACAATACTACATTATTTCTATGATTGCATAATTAATTCAGTCGTGTTCTTCACCTGCGTCCTTCACGTAGCTCTTTAAGGCAAGGGGTTTCGTGAGACTCAAAACGCCACTGTTCAACTGTACTGTAGGTACGCCACCGTACAAAACGCGACAAGCTCAACTAACAACTAAAGTAGAATAATTATAGGGGGAACTCACAACTGAGCGCTTCGTAGGAAGAAATTCGAATAAAAGAATGAATTTTCAGAAATACACTTCCGAAGCGTTCACACCAAATCCGCGCGGTGCGTTCATTAGCTCTTCAAACGCAGCATTGATACTGTTTCCAATACGTTATTACTACGACAAAAAAAAATACTTGCACGCCAGTCGAGGCGATCATCGGCATTTGACTAGCAACGCAACTGCATACCTACGACGTTCATCACATCATCCATGACTAGCTTGCTTGAGCTTGTGTGTGTAGATTGTCCATGGGCTGCAGCGACCACTTAACACCACGTGGCAAGCATGTTAGTACTCCATAACAGAAAGTTGAAAATCGAATGTTGCACACTTTTAAAAAGAAGAACTTCATAGGTATTAAATTCTTATTTTTTATTTTTATTTGAATGGAGTAGCAGACGAGCATGCAGGCCACGTGGTGTTAAGTGGTCACTGCAGCCCATGGACATCTACATACAACCTCAAGCAAGCATAGGTAAGTCTTGTCTGAGGTCGTATGTAGTTGCGCTGCTACTCCGGAGGCTGGTGGTCGCCTCATGTAAGTGTGGCCGGTCTTATTTTTAAAACTGTGTATATTTTACTTAGTCAGACTATGGTTCTTACTCAGACTATGGTTCTCAATTCAAAGTATTTATTGGCATAAAATGGCAATTTCATTCTTTAATCCTTATTAGTTAGGTATAATAATATGTACATAAACGTACCGTACGTACGTATTTATATGTCAATATTGATTCAAATTGCATCGTATTTCTTCATATAAGTACCACTGAAAAAAGTAACTAAACAAACATTAAATAAAAATATTATCTACCCCACAGTGGAGCTATGAATGTGAATCGTTATTAAATTTGTTTATTATTTTGATAGCTTCGAAAAAGTACATGTAAAATTACACTACTGAAAAACATGGACATTTAATTAATCAACTTTGTCCACATTTTTTGAATTTTTATAAAAAAAAACTTGCACGGAAATATGAACCTTATTTCCCACAATACAACGTATTTAATAGAATACATGTGTAGTGAGCGGCATCTAGCGACTAGTAGCAGTACTAGTGGAATTTATTTGAAGGAAAAATGTCGTAATTGAAATTATAGTTAGGCTTACTGAAATCTTCAACGAATTATAAGATCTATTATTGAATGTGTATAAAAGTGTTATACTACCAAGGTAATTTAAAAATCGTGACCAATAATTATATAAGTCTTTTTATGTTATATGCAAAGGTTATTATGTTACTGATGTTTGAAATGTGTGTGCTTGGCGACACTGGTTCTGGTCCACCAAGCAGTTATATAGGTGGGCGTAATTCAAAAATATGTATGTCCATTTGGGGTAGAGTGTAAGAGGTCTTTAAAACATGCTTTTCCTATTTCAGATGGTTTCGACTTCATTTTTCATAATTGACTGGCTTGGCTTCAACCCTTTTTGCGTCCCACTGCTGGGCGCGGGTCTCTCCCCATTATTGGGGAGACCTGGAGCTTACTCCACCACGCTGCTCCCTCCAATGCGAGTTGGTGGAGATGCGGGTTAGTGGCCAACCCGCTTGTCGGATGTTTTCAAACCGCCCATAAGGCCTCCGACAAGGTTTAACGACTGTTATCTATCGACAAATACCGGGACCGACGGCTTAACGTGCCCTCCGAAGCACGGAAACGCGCATGATTTTTTTTTTCCACTAGCGGTCACCCATCTCACATCCGACCGCGTCCGTATGGCTTAGTTGCTTAGATCGTTTTGCGTTCTACGCTAACCGGGCGGTTATGCGCGCCATGCGCTTCATAAAAAAACATACGTGTTCACACATACCCGACCGCGCCCGTTACGCTCGCCGCCGCGGCTAGGCGCAGTCCCTGGATGGAAGGGTCACAGGGGACGTGACCCCCCTCCCCACAAAATCCATCAGTCATGCGTAGACTGAAAGCGAAACAAGCCAATTTGGGACACCTCTTCCGCCTTTCTTAGTGACCCCCCAAAATTTCTTGGCGACCAAAATTGAAGGCTGCGACCGCGCCTGGTCGCGAGTGTCGCGACGGACTAACTTACTCACGCTATTGCCACATATATGCTTCACACAACATAAATAGCCTTTTCAAGTGACAAAATTAAATTTTAATTTATTTTTAATTTCGTTTTAACATTCCTCTATTTTGTTTTAATCTAAGTTGCCAACTCATCTAAAATCTTTTCGTAAATACCTTACTGTGCCTAAAATTTAATGTTTTAAATAATATTACATATAAAGGAAAATAAATAATTTAAAATGTAAAATGATTACATTATGTATTAGTTACATAAAAGCCAAGCAAACAAGTGTATTAAAATAATGTTAAAGCCAACATAAGTCATATAGTTCATTCGCGTTAAGAAAATAGTGACTCATCACCGACTGCCGGCCAAGCCACGCCCCCTAGCCAATTAAAACGCTAGAAATTAGTAAGGCGAGTTCACAGTGCTCAGTTGAAGTCAGACCTTCGAACTGATCGGTTGTGTATTTTGCGTACTACTTGTTTAAAATTAAATTTGGAAAATGGATATCTCACCTATTAAAAAAAATAAAAGTGGATCAATTATACATAGCGGAGAGAGACGCGTAATTTACAATGTTTATAAGTATTTCAAACAGATTGATTTAAATGAGACTGTGGAGAGCATAGTAATTATCGCCGAAATCGCCCCACAATATAATAAATATTTAGTAGATGAGACTGCTAAAAACAATGGCATTACAATTCTTCGTCTGCCGCCTTACCATTGTAAATTAAATCCGATTGAAATGGTGTGGGCCCAAATAAAAAATTATATTGCTGCGAATAATAATAAATAAATGAGTGACGTAAAAAAATTATTTTATGACGCAATCGCGTTAGTAGACGCCAATCGGTGGAAGAAATGCTGCGACCACGTGATACGCGAAGAAAATACCATGTGGGGTTTGGATGACGTCATGGAACATGCAGAACAAAATTCATTCGTAATAAATGTAACGGGAGAATCTAGCGATACTGATTAGCGATTTAAGTACTTAGTTTTAAGACAATTTTGTATTTTTTTACTTAGTACTTATTTTATTACCATTAATCCAAATATGTGTTACTCTACTAATATAGCGTTTAAGTTGACATTAAAAATTACCTTAATAGGAATATTTTAACATGTTTAAAATCATTGATACTTTATTATTTTTCTATTAAACTTATTTAATGTTTTGAAAAAAAAATGTTTAATTTTTTTCTCCATTATGAATACACCCTTACCCTGCAGTTGCACTGATGAGTCACTATTTTCTTAACGCGAATGAACTATAGTTACATTCTAACTAGTAGGTAACTGCCTACATTGTTTTCATTGTTGGAATTATCTTTTTATTGCGCATGTTTACAACATAAAAAAGTTTGACAAGGCCACTTCCATTGTGTTGTTTAAATGAAGGTAATAAAGGAGAAACCCAGTTTTGAGCGTGTCACTTACAGGGAAGAAATAATGTTCAAAAAAATTCTACATAATAATATGGTTTATTGTATATTTGCTTAAAAGCTTAGCCTCATTGGCAATGGTCAAGTGTAAGAACAATAATACAGCTTCATTAGGTATATCAATCATGTGCAAGCTGTATTATTGGTTCAGTTATATAGGTACCTACCTACTTATTTTAGTTAATTTTTAATTTCGTTAATTTTTTTCTCGGTCATCGCCTTTATGTGCCCGTTTGGGCTAGATTTGAGCTGTGAGAAAAAAGGCGGCGGAAGAAAACTCCCAGGAGCACTATAAAAAATATATATATTTGAGATAACAGAATGGGTCGATAATGGGCACACGTGACAGCTGATCATGTTGTTTATATATTATGTATAGTAGTGCTGAAGTTCACTACCAGTTCGATAATTCTTCAAAAAGCAGATATCAAAAGGTATTTTTTATTAACTCAAAAATGACAAATGAATAACCTAAAATATAACATCTGATTTTACTAACTTGGCCATTGCAGATATACCTAAAAATTGTGTACCTAAACCTTGTAATATTAGAATTAAAGGCAAAACGTCAGGCCCAACTTTGTATGGAAATTGGGTTTCTCCTTTAAAAAGGTGGCATGTTACTCACACAAAATTTACAGTTTAAGGCCAGACAGAAAATGCTGAGCCATCTGAGTAAGTAATAAAATTCAATATTGTATTAAGGTAGATCAGAATGTACAAACCTCATTTAAAATGTTTAATTTTTTTATTAATAAGGGGAAAAAACATAGCTCAGACTTATAGACACCCTTGCAGCATATTATGGCCCAGCATTGCCTGATTTGGGCTGATTAAAATTTTGTTTTACCGATTGTGAATATTAAGTAATTTTATTTATTCACAGAGTTCTTTTAAACAATATGTTTAAATAGTTATAGGTATGACCACCTTATTGTTTGGTTTTAGCTGGTTGCCTTAGCAGCTTGACGTTTCTTAACATCCCAATTATACACTCTAGCCATATTTACTTCTGTTGTTGTCCATTGATCCCTAAAAAGGAAAAACAATAATAAAATTATACTTTTCAGGTTTCGTTTAAAAAAATAAGTATCAAACTATTAATATGATACTTAATGTAAAAAAATGTGAATTAAAAATCCAAATAACCATGACATGCTTAATATATTCATGGAAATTTTGCAAGTAACTTATATTTCATCCTAATAATAATTTATTTCTTTAGATGACAAGACTAATAAAATACATACACTCCATTCCCAATAATTCTTATTATTCTTCTAAGACTTCAAAAAAAAAGAAGGGAATACTGCAACAGTGAAAAGCTAAGGCAGACATTTGAGTGATGTAATTTATGTCATATTTTTACACCCTAACTAATAAACAATGTATAAGCGTTTAACTCACTGTTTTGTCTTAATCTGACGCGCACAAAATGATGTATGATAAAACAAGACAAAACACTGTATAACTATAACAAGCGTAGACAACGTTTATTAGTAAGGGGCTTATTTACTTAATATACTTAATGGCATAATTCAAATATTAAAAGGGATTTCATTTCAACATCTACCTGCCCCTATTGAAAAACCTTTTAAGTAAGTTAATCTCAATAGTATATTACCGTAAGAAATCCAAGTCATGTTCTACACAGGATAAATTCTTCTTAGCAGTGGCCATGTTAGTGGAAAGTAATTTTTCAGCATCCTCTAATGTGTACTCCAGCATCACATTGGCTCCAAGCCACAAGTACACAGTTTGAGTTGGTTGCACATTTGCCTATAATTAAGAATTATTTCAAGTTATGTGCATAAATTAAAGGTATACAGTAATCTTTATTACTTTTATTAGTGACCTTAGCATACTATTTATTTATACTATTATTATTATTTATTTATTTTATGCAATTATATACAATATATACTATTTGAGCTAGTTTAGTCTAGAGTAGCGTAGTTAAAGTTTAGCCTATTGGCATAATTGAAAAAATTCAAAGTTAATTGGCAGTACCCAAAAAATATTACCTACATGTATGCTGTATTATGTATATAAATACATAATACAGCATACATATACAAAATTAAATACAAAACTATAATAATACTATATTATTTTAAATAAGGTTTTTATTTTGTTTGCTTGTTTCAAAACTCTAATGATCTGCATGCTTTGGTTAATATTGTAGCAATATGTGCAGCAAAATTTAGATTGCAACACATGAGGACACTTAAGTCCTTAACATATAGCATTTGATTGCTATCCAGGGTGGCTAGGGAGCTCAATACCCTCTCAGAACCATTCAGGTTCACCTATGACAAACCTCAAATTACGAGGGGCGGCTGATAAGTTCGCGGTCTAAGGTACTTAATGACACAAATATAAAGTTTTATATTTTTTATATTTCAGGGTACATCCCTTCAAGTGAAATACACTTTTTACATCATAAAAATAACGCTTTGATTCCACCAAAAATATATTCTTCAAAATGGCTTTCCAAAGCCACCTTTATCTCATTGTCATCTGAAAATATTTGTCCCCGTAGCTCCTTTTTGAAATTTGAAAATGTTGTGGGTGGTCAATTTAAAAAAATCCCATTTATTTTAGGATATCCCTTGCAACCCGAGCTGTGTGAACAGGCACATTGTCTTGAGAAAATGCACGCCAACTTGCCTCGTCTCTTCTGCATGACTGCCTCATGTGCCTGACCCGATAAATTTGTGTAATACTGGCTGTTCATTATATGTAGTTCCATTGGGTAAATAATCAATTAATAAAACTCCCTCGCTATCCCAGAAAATGGTAGCCATAAGCTTCGATGCAGACTTTTTGAATTTTTTTGGTGGCTTTTCCCTTTTTTATCCATTGCATTGATTCTTGTTTGGACTCAGGATCGTACTACGATTACGATCGTATTTTAATACGATTGCAAATTTCATCCAAATCAGGCTGACACAACTGTAAAAAATCTTTGCAACTCTCTAATTGTCGCTGCTTGTCAAGCGGTGTGAAAATTCGCGGTACGCAACGCGCACAATTTTTTTTCATATTTAAATGTTCATACAAACTTTCTCCAACTCGCTCTTTACTAATCTGTAGCTCTTCTGCTATCTGTCACAATTTTATTCTTCGATCAGCCAGTACTAACTTTTCAACTTTTTCAACATTTTCTTAGGTCGTGACTGTCACTGCACAGCCCGGGCGTGGGTCATCTTCACAGGTCTCTCTACCTTGTTGAAATAGTCGAGCACATTTTTTTACCATCGTATATGAAGGAGCAGAATCCTGGAGAACTGATGAAATCTCTTCAAAAATTTCTTTCAGCGTTTTTCCTTTTTTCAAATTGCGCGAAGTTGTAGTTTCAGTCGACGTCAATGTGTTTATGAACGAAATTAAAAAAGACTTGATATTTATTCTAATAACGCATCTCCCAATAAGTGCTATCAGTAGCGAGGTGATTAATCATAGTTAAGTACCTTAGGACACAAACTTTTATGCAGCGACTCGTATATGTATCACAACTAATTTTTAAATCCACATGCTACCACAACGTGTTCAAAGTATATGCAGATAGCACAAAAGGTTTGCACTGTTGCCAGAAATCCTAAACCTGCCACTAGTTGCAAACATTTACTTACACACTGCACTAGAAAAACTATGATACAGTTAGCAGTATAATAGGTAAAGGTATAGACATTAAACACCTTCATACGGTTTTGGGGCAGGGCGGGGTGGGGGGAGGAGGGGGTGGCAGTACCCCTTGGACCTTTCCCCCCTGCCGGAACCCCATGGTTATGGAGGTATCCAGGGTTAAAGTTTTGAGGTTAGAATAGCGCTCCGTGACAGCACCAGCGCTGCGAGAAGACCACTCCCTCCGCCCGAGCGAAAGAAAGTTAATCGTAGCATGTCGACGGAACCCCGCTGTGCGGGGTTCCTTTTTTTTGTGTAAATTTAAAAAAGTCAAACCTAACCTAACCGAACTCATTCATTTTAAATGACGAGTTCTTTTTGTATCTTCGCTTCGCCCTCCGAAACCCCCCTTCCCCTACTCTACGGGAACACAAAGTTTTTTTGGAATTCTTCATAAAAATAAAAATGAAGTGGACGAAACGTGAAGTGAACTTTGGCGTCATGACAATTAGTAGACGTAATTAAAGTTAAAGACGTTCAATTTGTAAAAGTAAAAGCAGTACAAAATCAGTCCAATAACACAGCCAAAGTCTTCGAAAATTCAGGAAAAACAAAACAACACATTCACGTAACTACGACAGAAACTGAATATTTTTTTACAAAATACCCGCCGCACGGGTGATGTTAGTATGCGTTGCGTTCCATGTCATGTATTTTTTTAAAATCCTGCCCTTAGATTGAAGGAATTGTGTTTCATTTCACACAAATTTTTGAATTTTAATTTTAATCGTAATTAAATAAAACCGCGCCTCCAGCAAAAAAAAAACCGCTAACAGGGTTCAACTGCACCCTAACTACCCCTCCTCATTCACAGAATAATCAAAATCCTGTGTTAGACTTCTATACCCAACCCGTATAATATACTAGCGGCCGCGACTTAGCGACTTTGTCCACGTGGACTTTGGTATTAGTCATAGCATGATGTTGTAAAGCCTATAGCCTTCCCCAATAAATGGACCATATAACAAAAATATTTTTTCAATTCGAACCGGTAGTTCCTGAGATTAGTGCATTCCAACAAACAAACTCTTCAGCTTTATATATTAGTATAGATTAATCATTTTAAAATATGTTTATGTAGTAGTAGGAAGTGTGTATGTCCAGGTATCTGGCATAGAATGTAAAAATGTAATGTAATGGCAAAAATTTTATGTGAATTTCTATAGGCATCCCAGAGGGTCTACTCTGTATGCATACAAACAGTTCTAACATTATCGGATTCATTTTTGGCATTCTCAGATTGATTTTTACCATGAATTAATGAGATAAGCGTTATCATTGATGACATTAAGGTACTGAATTAATAATATTGCTATCATTTCTTCATTTTTATCTAAAAATGAGGCCCGAAAATTCACTAAGTTTTGGATATGGGCATACAGAGTAGGCCCTCAGCTGTTATCAATATTGTTGAACCTGATCAAAGGACTTTGAACACATCTGAAAGCACTAGCCATGCCTACAACAGAATGTTTAAAATTGCTTGAACAGTTTTTTTACCTTGACAAACACTTGATCACTCAGAAGAAATTGAGTCTCCATTGTATCTTTCTGAGATTTTAATTTTTCAATCATTTCTAAAGATCTTGCTAAGTCGGGTATTTGTTGCCTCAGACGCCTCCTTTTTGTAGCCAAAGTATATTCCATGAACTTATATTTTCCATGTTGCTCATCAAGTTTTCGTAAAACCTTATCTACTCCACCAGAATTCTCAGGAAGGTTCATAAATTCATCAACGTTATCCTAAAATGGTTAATAACACACAAACACATAGAATTAAGTAATTATTTTTATAACTCAGTTTCAGCTTTATTTCAGTACTAGTGGAATTTAAATAACCTAAAAAAGCCAAATCAGAAAGTATTAAATACTTACTACAAATACTGCTTCAGGAATGCCTGAAAAGGATTTTGAATTTTCAGCTCCGTCTCCTTCCATTGCGGTTATAGGGAATCGAAAACTTATTATTTTAACAGAAGACACCTGTTATAAAACATGCGTTTTTACTGATATTGCAAAATGAAACTGCTTATAAATTTTAATATTAGAGAACATTAGATCATAAAATTGTAGAATTAGACTATTAATTCCAAAAATATCATTTTTTAAATGATTATGAGGAAAATAAAGATTTTGAGAGAGAATGAAAAAATTTTTTACCTCCTACCTCCTACAACCTACAACACCTTCCTGCGCCCCAAACTGTCAATGTATGTCAAATGTCACTTTGTTTTTTTTTCTTCAATTATGGCATCGCAAACTCTGCATATTGCCAGTGTCAAGTATAATTTTTGCATCAGGTTTTTACCAGTTTCGGTGAAACTGGACGAGTAATAATAGGTAAAGTCAGTAAGTCGTTAGTCGTTAGAGGCAATCCAAAAAAACATGTTTTCGCACTGTTATTTTATTTCGCCATACTTGTGCACTGTCATTAACCTATATCGAACAAAATGCCATCAAATTTATCCGATATAACTCAAAAATACACCAAGAAAATGAAAATAAAACAAGAGCACAACTTATCCCTTCAGAATTCCCGCCAAAACTCCTTTGTCACTTTGTTAAATGTTAAATAAAAAAAATACATTATGTTTTTAAAGGGGCGATTACCTTGGCCAACATCCAGGGCCCTGAGTGCAGGGTCTGGAGGACAGCTTGGAGTGTAATCGGCCCTTAGAGCATCAAAGTCTCACCCTTCAGGAGAGACGGCATAGCGCCTCGCTTCGATACATAATTTTTGTGCCAAATCTAGTGCGGGGAACGTTCTTTCCCCGTAGTACATTTACAGACACATTTTAATTTTGTCACACATTCACAAATATTTTTTCATCGCTACAGACGCATATAAGTATTTCTAAATATGTCAATTAAATTAACAACGTTATTTTCTATACACTGTCAACTTTGACACCGACACACACTGACGGACGACTGACACAATAGTTGTATAACTAGAAGGCACATTGTGCATGGATGGACGTTGAGACGAGGGGTTCGCCACTCCTCTGACGGGTGTCATACCTTGCTTTAAGAATCGGACCGATTACACTACGCTTGAAATTACGTAAAGTACATTATTCTTAGTCTAAGCTTTCCACTTGTTAATTTGTATAATAATCGGATGTCGGCGCCTTTATTCACACTTAGGTTAATAATTGGCTGTCGGCCACCACAGCCGAAGCTGGTCTGCACTCTACGTGAGGCGACTGTGCACGATGGATGTCGACGAAGTTCTTGTTGGTATGTATTATGTAACAAGAAAACAAAAAAAGATAGTGAAGGAAAGAAAATATTGGGTGCACCCAATCCCAAGAGAACGATTTAGTTTGGGAATATTTCAGAACCTACCTAATAATAGAAGTGATGAAATCAAGTTTTTCAATTATTTTAGGATTTCAATATCTACATTCAACGATCTACCTACTGGCTAAAATATCGGTGAATATAAGCCCCGACACCCGACAAAATGTGAACAGCACCATTCTTAATCATAGGCGAACGAGAACCGACACGATTTTTTCCGGGCGTAGAGGGCTGGCAAAACACCCGACATTTCTTGTCGGAGCCGACACAAAATCGGTTTCCGATAAGCGTGAATAGCTTCATATATAATGCTCTGCCACTGGAACCTCCGATAAATATACGGAGCCGACACCCGACAAGTCGAAACTAGGTTAACTAGGGCTTATACTAAGAATAATGTACTTACTGACACCCGTCCACGTGACCGCTCTGTGTGTCGCCTGCGAACGGCGAATGAGAATAAATAATTTCTTTCAGAATTACAAAATGGGCCTACCATTGGCTGATTTATAATTCTGGAAGAAATTATTTCAATCAAAGTAACTGAAATAATATCTGTCAGAATTACAAAATCAGCCCTCCGATCTCCTGAATGTAAATGGCAAATGTAATCATAGCAATTCATAGCATCATCATAATATTAAAGTAGCCATCGCTTTACTTGAAGGAACATCTGACTGACAAGACTGACTGATAATACCTGACGAGTGACTGATTTTTTCTATGACTACTAAGTGATGCAAAAATTATACTTGACGCTGGCAATATGCACATACTTTGCGATACCATTATAAAAAATGAAATGAAAATATTGAATGTCTGAAACTTATAGTGCCTCCACACGTCACCGATATCTGATTCGATCGTCAGTTTTCCGCAGAAGTTCGCACAATAAACATGTTATCAAGATGAAAAATGATGATGTCGCTCTTGCGTTATTTATTAATTTATTCATTTAAACATTAGTGTGAGGCATTTAGTACAATATTTGCAGGTCTTAATGCATAATACGAGTTCAAATAAATGCTACCTTTTCAGGCTTCACAAATCATAATATTGTAAACTTACAAAATAGAATATTAAAACAGTAATTATGTAAGGAACTGAATATTTATCATTAAATGTCAATAATACAATTATAATATTGTTATATAACGACGACCCCTGTGGCGCAATGGTTATCATGCCAGTCTGCCGAGAGGGTCCCGGGTTCGATTCCCGGCGAAGTAGAAATTTGAATGACGAGTTTAAAAATTTCTGTCCTCGGTCTGGGTGTTTGTGTTTGTGTCTGTGTGTGTGTCCATGGCACCCACGACACAGGGTATATCTGCCTTACTGTGGGGGCTTTGAGTGTGAAATATTTATTATTTATTATTATAAAAAAAAAATAAACTAGGGCTGTTTGATAAGTCGTTTCAAAAAGTTAAAAATATATTTTTTGAAACAATTATTGTTTAAGTCTAAAATAATCGTAACTTTTCAATTTATCAGGTAGTTGGTTGTATATTCAAATTGTCATAATAAAACTATTTCCAGATGTCAAAGATAACTTGGTTCGATGTATGTATGTATGTACATTCATATAATTTGTGACTATTTAGAGTGCGCAATTTGCGGGTGTAGATTTCACTTGGATGCGATAGTAGGGGCCTAATTATGTGCTTAAAGGAAAAAAATCGAGGAGCATACATATTATTGCATAAAGCACGCTTTGTCCGAAAACAAGCGGGGTCCGAGACGAAGCCGGCGAACTGTCGAGTGCCGGCCGAGCCGAGTTCAGCCGAGCGATCCCGAAGCCGCCCGAACCGCCGACGAACGATTTCTCTGATGAAATTTCATACTGCCGACGACGTACGAGAAATTGAAACGAATCGGAACGATTTCCATCCACACGTTGCGAGAAATCTGAAGAAACAGGTTTCTTCAGAGAAATCTGAAGTAATCTGACCGATTTATCGCAACGTGTAGGGCAGGCATTAGACTAAGAATAATGTACTTACGTACTATAGACAGAGTCCTATTTTTCATTACGGCACGCTAAAGCGAGATCGAAATACACTTAATGAACTTGTTAGAAAGAGATGGGAGCGAGATTTTCTGTCCTTTTCGGTGTAACCAGATTTTTTGACATTGCCCTTTAATTAAGTGGCAGACAAACTGTGGAAGTCGGGGTAAAATTGTTGTTTTATCATATTTATGTGTTAAAATCGATTCTCTCTGCTGTAAATTGTGTTGTATTAAAAGCAAATAACATTTTTCGTGTTTCACAATATGGTGAGCTGCAGTATTTTTGGGTTGTAAGAGCCGCAGTGAGCGTAAACAGGAAGGCTGCCGGAAGGCATTACAATTTACGCGTAAGTTCAATATTTCTTATTAAACATGTACTAAATATGTATTGTTTATATATAGATATTTAATTACTTTTGTCTTATTACTAGTCATTCAACGTAATTATAGTGAAATTCGTGAAAATAAACTTATATTTGTTCATTTCAAACATTGTCAAATTCTAAATTGTGTTGTCAGATCTCGAATCAAAATATCCTGCCCGTATTACTAAAAAATTAACCATCTTATTGAAATATAATAATTTTTAACAAAAACAGTGACCATAAATAATAAAATCAAAGATTATGTGTTACCTCATTAGTAGTTAGTTACATTTCAAGCGGGAGGCTCAAATCCCACCTGTTTATATATAACTATTTAAGTGGAGACCAGTAAAATGTTATAGGCTGGGTGGACATTATGTACATTTTCCCGACATATTAAATTTCACTCAGACAGACTATAAAAAGGTACTCCATACATTTGGTATTTGGTATTAGACATTATGAGTTTACCAGACGAATTTCATCTCATGTTGCTGTCATATTTTTTTCAGTTTTCCAACTGACGCTCTTGCCGAAAATAAATGGATTCAGGCCACTGGACGTATTGACTGGCAACCATCAATATAATTCCGAATTTGTTCGGTCTATTTTGAAAGCCATTTATTGACCAAAAGGATAAAGAGAAGAAAAATAATAATAAAATTGATATAAATGTACATTTTTATATATTGCGTTATAACTAAGTGTTTACTTTTATCTTTGTAATATTTGCATACCTCATTAAGGTAAATATGACGTACTAAATATGTATTAACAGCTTTTGTAAACACCCATATTGGTGCCATTAAAAATCTTTGTATTTGTCTTTTATTTTCTCCTATATGTATGTCCTGTAATTTGCTGACCCAATTAACTTTATGCCAGTCAACCAATCTAAACTCACAAACAACCAACCATAATGCACAAGCATATAAATCCTTTCACAGTTTGGTCTGCCAATGTTTATAGTTTACTTGCTTGATATTGTAGATTACCAAATTTGGGGGAAAATATGATAAGTGGGTAACACTGGCTGCGAAAAAGAGATGCCAACAAAGTGGTTACACCGACCCGCTGTCTTTAGGATTATTGGTCTTTGGTCTGAAAGGATTTTTATCCAATGCCGTAAAACGAATTAAAGAAAAGACGTCATTCAACTCTGTCAGCTGTCAGTCAGTCCAGAACATGTTCTGGTAAAGTAGCCATCACTTTACTTGAACATTTGACTGACTAGACTGACTGATACCTGACGACTAACTGACTTTTTTCTACGACTACAGTGATGCAAAAATTTTACTTGACGCTGGCAATATGCACAGAGTATGCGACGCCATTATTAAAATTGAAAAGTAAATATTGAATGGCTGAAAGGATTTTTATCCAATGCCGTAAAACAAAATTAAAAAAAAAAAAAAACTATCTATGTGGTGTTTTGGCGGGAAGTCGAAAAAGACATAATGTGCTCTTGTTTTATTTTAATTTTCTTTGTGTATTTTTTAGTTATATCGGAGAAAGTTGATGGCATTTTGTTTGATATAGGTTAATTACAGTGCACGAGTGCTTGTGAAATAGAATAACAGTGCTAAATAGTATATTTCATTACAAGTGCGGAAAGGCTGTCGTCATTGCAAGGAGTTCCGACAATTGTTTACCCGAGCCGAGGCGGTTCTACGTAGTATTATTTATTCTTATGGTCGTAGTATTATTTATTCTTAAGGTCATGGTCATCATGTCACAATTTTTCGCTTTTGGGGAGTTTTGGCGGGAAGTCGAAAAAGACATATTGTGCTCTTGTTTTATTTTAATTTTCTTGGTGTATTTTTGAGTTATATCGAATAAATTTGATGGCATTTTGTTTGATATAGGTTAATTACAGTACACGAGTGTTTGTGAAATAGAATAACAGTGCTAAAATATGTTTTTTCTGCTTGCCTCCAAAATTCCATCGGACACGTTCTAGTAAAGTAGCCATCGCTTTACTTGAATGTTGGACTGACTAGACTGACTGATTACTGACTTTGTTATTACTTCGTCCAGTTTCATTGAAACTGGTAAAAAATTGATGCAAAAATTATACTTGACGCTGGCAGTATGCACAGATTTTGCGATGCCATAATTAAAAAAAATGTCATAATTGTCATCTACGGACGGTGGCGCTTGACTTGACGGACGGCTGACGCTCCAATGAGGAACGAATCCCCCTTACGGAAGGAGTTGAAATACCTACAAAAAAAAACGTGCCATACCTACACTCGACGGTAATTACAAATGGCGGATGCGACTAGAGCTGTTTCTGTTCGGTCGATAGACATTATCGATAGTTCCATTCTTGTTACAAATAGGTACACTGGAAGTGATCATCTATCCTAGGGCTTGAATATCGGTTTGTAGGTAAATTAACAAATTATAATAATATAAAATAAAATATAAAAGTTATACTTCCATTCAAACCATCAGTAACTCCGAGGTGTGATTAAAATGATGGGCTAACACGTTAAACGTAGTTAAAATTAAACTAATGCCACGTCATACTAACGTCAGAGTTTATAATATTATGCAAAAAATCACGAATGATTCTCTCGCTCACAATTGCGAATTGATGATCTTGTACGGTCTGATGTTTTGTATGTCTGCTGGTATGGTATGTCCTTTTTTATCAAGGTTGTGTTAGTAGGGCACAAAATAAAATATCCAAGATATTGATAATCACATTTATTTTACTTTATTGAACATTTCCTTTATTTTTAAAAACAAATATGTACCTAAAAGATAATAAAACATAATAGGGAGGTATAGTTGCGTAAGCTTAAGGTACCTATTATAAATTATCTGGACTCCTGAAGACCTCTGGTCATTAACAATTTGTATAAAGGTAGGGACCATACAAGGGACTAAGACGAATGTCCTTAAAAAGAAAGCATAAATTTTACTCAAATATCTACCTGAAATAAAAATGGACAGAGTTTCTGCATTTTTACTGACAAGCAGAATGACACATAATAATTGTTGGGGATGGCTTATATAGAGTTGACTCTCTCCTTATTAGCTACGGCTTGGCTAGACGTCAGTATGGCATGGTGGCAAGGCTCCGATTGGCTAGCTGGCTGACGCGTTCGGTACATTCGGCCATCCTGGAATAATTGCTCCTGTAATGGGAACAGACCGTAATGGTTAGCATCTGGAACAACAGATCATTATGGCTCTTAAGGCTGGCTGACTCATGACTGGCTGAATAATGGCTGGCTGACTAATGGCTGGCTGACTAATGGCTGGCTATTAATATTAAAGCCTGTTTTAAAATTTTATCTTTATATTTCCGTTCAAGATATATACCTACATTTTAAATATAATAAGATGTCTTTAAATAGATAGTCTTATCAGAACTATACAAACAGGGCGCTATCCAAGTACCCTAACTCGCACTGGACCAGCTTGGTAAACTATATGGCATGTACCTTCTCTAGTCAGGAGAGACCAGTGCCCAACAGTATAACATATAAACCATAGTAGGTATATGAGTAGATTGATTTATATCGACTATGTATAGCTATCCTAAGTAGGCGGCGTGGCGTTAAGCGATTACCGTCGCGTCCATATGCGACGGTAATCGCTCGCGAGCAACCCCAGCTCGCTCGCTTAACACAACGCCTATACATATACACGCACACACACATAACAATAATAATATATAACAAAAATCATATATATGTGAACAATAAATTGTTAAGTAATTAAAAGAGCACACATCTTTCTTACCAATAAAGTTTGTGATGGTAGGCCATCATCACGTAGTACTATATTATTCATTGTTCTGTTGAAACATGAATCATCAAATTGAAGGGACAAAAATATACATGTTTCCTTGTAGTGTTTATATTTTCAGACTCTTCAATCACTGGTGACCTAAAACAAAATACACATAATGTTAGTTATGAGAGGAATGCCCAGCAGTGGAACATTAACAGAAGTTTAAATTTTAATTTGCTGATACAACTAATTTTTCCAGTTATACAATTGTGAAAAAAACATATTTCATAAGCCCGATATTCTTTACCCTTTATCTTATGTATGATAATTTTATCGATATGGTCGCAATCAATACCGCAACACTATTTTTCATACAAAATGTTTTTATAAAATTGTATAGTGAAATAATCGTAAATATAAATGAAAATGAAAGGAAACGTGATCCAATATCTTTACTTAAGACTTTTAGCAAACATTTCATTTGTAAATTTGTAGAAATCAGGGGTATTTCGATGAAATATGCAGTACGTACCGGCGTAATGTACATGATGCTGTTTTTTCCCTCTTCTGCCGCCGCACCCAATAAAACTGCACTTTGGCATCTTCTTTTACACCACTTCACCTTTCTCAATAAAGGATTTGCTAAAAAACACCACAAATAACGAAGAAATTCTAAACAAAACTATCCACAACAAAGCTCACTGACAGCTCAAGTACCACATGAAAGGGTAATAAAAAATGGCGAATCGGCCGCAAATAGGTATTACCATGACGTTACAGAAAAATGTTGCCAAAATTGGCACGTTCAACATTAGTGCTATCTCTTATCGCATGAGTAGATAAACATAAGTGAGAAAGAAACAGAAATATGTTTATAAGTTATTCATCGGATTATGATACAAAAGTATAAGCTACGCTTTATATAGACAACTATTTCAGATCCATAGGCATAAGAATAAATACGTAGTATTATTTATTCTTATGCCTATAGGTATCATTATCAAAGTGACGCTCAGAGGAAGGAATAAAACATAGAGTGGCCCTGTTCTGCTATAGGAACAGCACGTTATACAAATATCTGTTTAATCGACACAAACATGACAAATATCATGCTGTCTCGTTTTAACTAATGGATGGCTGCATAAGAAAATAATGATAATAAAAGATTAGTGGTAACTAATTTTGGCAACAACGTCATGTTAAGGCACCATCGTGCCACGGCAGCCATTTTGTTCCCAGTATTTACAAGTGTACTCTGTGTATGTGTGCGTTTGTTTTGTTGTGGTAGGTCTGCTGTATAGGGGTGTCCATTAAAAATATATCGATATTTATATTCAATGTAAAATATCGGATCCCCATTGTATTTGCTCCACAACACGGAACACAATATTGATCATCGTTTGATGGTAATTAAGTCAATTATTAAGGACTATATTGATCTGCGATTCCGACAGCATTCAAAAAACTTATTGAACAACTATTATAATAAACTAGTTTTTTTTCTGCAATGAACAAAAAAAATTGTTACTCAGAAACTTGTTTTATTCTCGTTCATTAATCAATATCAATAGCAAATATATTTAAAATATATATACATACTTCTATTATAAATTCGAAAGTATGTGAGGATGTATGTATGTAGGTATTATGATTGTTTGTTCTGTTCAGTTTAATAATATCATGGGTATGCCAGCTTCGGCATTTAATGCAGGTTAAAATTGACAGTGTGAATTAAATAAAAAAAGATATGATTCATTCAAATTTTTGAAAAGTAGATTTATGATAGTACAAAATAAAATTTGTAGTATTCATATTTTCTTTGACACCAATTTAAAGTTTACACATGATTTTAAATTTTGTTTTTATGTTTTTAAAAAACATAAATAAATGCATCCTTTAATAATACGAAACAAAAATATCGATATCAGCTACACGTGTTGTTCTGAAACGCACAACCCTATTAAGAAGCAGCCATTTTATGCTCCAACTTTAATTACTTTAGGCAGGCACGCAAATCTCGTAGGTAGGGCCGCCGGTCCATCCATAGGTTTATACAAAGAGGATATAACCACTACGTGGGTTTATATGTCTATGGGCTGACGCCCTTGCTGTTGCTGCTTGTCCAGCTGTAATAATTTTATTATAATCATCTTTGCTTTAGTTTATGTGTGCTTTCATTTTTTCATTCATCATCCCATCACCATTCACCACGTAGATAAAATTTGTGAAAGGTTTGTAAAAAACAACATTAAATTGTATAATTACAACATGAATAAATAAGACATATTGGTGACGTTTATTATAATGTGCGTTTATGGGCACGAGTGAATGCAGTACAAAGCATTGGTGAAATAAAATAAAAATATTTATGTTGAAACGACTTATCCTAAATTTGCAGTTCGCACAATGGCTCCATCAACAGATTGGGACGAAATTAAACGTCTAGCTGCTGATTTCCAGAAAGCCCAGCTTAGTTCTACAGCTCAAAGGTTCGTCAATCTTAGTGGTACCAGTCTACCAATAGTGCACATAATCCTTTCTCTTTTACTCAGCTTAATAAATTTCGAAAAGTTAATGAAGTTAGCATTTTATTTGTATTTACTTCTAGGTTGTCGGAAAGAAATTGTGTTGAAATTGTTACAAAGCTTATAGAGCTTAAATTAATTGATGTTATTTTTACAACTGATGGAAAAGAGTACTTAACACAGCAACAACTTGTAAGAGAAATCAAAGATGAGTTATATGTTCGAGGTGGACGTGTGAACACCGTCGACCTAGCAAAGGAGTTGAATGTTGATCTTAGTCAGATCAATGCTAACATATCTGAAATAACCAAATCTAAAGATGTGCAGTTAGTCTCTGGCTACTTAATAGCAAATTACTACTTAGAAAAAATTGCAAGAGAATTAAATGAGAAGCTACAACTTCAAGGACAGATTTCAGTAGGAGAACTATCTTTGCAATATGATTTGCCAGCAGAACTTTTACAGCATAGTGTCTTGGAGAAATATTTGGGAACAATCATTCTTGGAAAACAAGATCCATCAGAGGCCAGAACTTTTTATACTGAGGAGTTTATTATGAGAACAAAAGCTAAGATTCGTGGTGCTCTTATGGGACTGATAAAACCTACACCAATAAGTGTTATAATTACTCACTGTAATTTACCTGAAAGATTGTTCATGTCTCTTTTTGATCAACTCAATTCACCCGGAGTCCTTACAGGCCGTCAGGCAGGAGCTCTTTATGTACCATCTTGTTACACTAAATCTCAAAATGAGTGGGTTGTGAGTTTTTACAAACAAAATAACTATCTTGAATATGATGCATTGTCACGTTTAGGGCTATCAGACCCTAGGGGATATGTCAAAAAGATATTGCCAAATGAAAACCTAACTTTTCTTAGCAGTTGTGTGATTGGTTCTCAAATCAAGCAGCAGTTAGAAACAGCATTAGAGGAGTGTATAGCATCAAAAAGCAATTTGGATGTTGTAAACTCATTACCTTCTGTTTTATCAGATGTTGACATTCAGAATATGCTGGATACACTTCTTAAGAACAATTCCAAATCTATCATTCTATTTGAGAATACTGGTAAGTAATTCTTACAAGTATCAATTTACTAAAATAAAATAAAAATATATTAAAATGATATTAAAATTTTCCAATTATTCCAGTTTTCAGTAATCATTACATTGAGGAGCTAAAACAATCCTGTATGTCAGTTGTAACCAAAAAAGCAGAAGCAACAGTAAAATCTGGAAAATACCAACAATTCATTGTAGAAAAGCAACTTGTTAAGGCTGAAGCTACTCAGGGTCATGTAGACCATAAAGCTGAAAGACGTGAAGAGCGTAGAAGAAAAGCTGCTTCTGGAAAGGGTGGTGGAGGTACTCAGGGTAGAGAAACCAAGACCAAGGCTGTTAAGAAACACACAAGGTCAAAGCAAGTTGCCATTGACTCTGATTCTGATGAAGCATCAAATGTATCTAAAAAACAAGATTCACAATTGGAAATCATATCTATTGATGATGTTGAATCAATTATAAAAGATCAGTTGGAAAATGAAGGTCTTGAAGATTTACAAACCCAAATTGCAGACTTCCTCCAAGGGTATGGCATGTTTCTTTAATTATTATGGTTTATTATTGAAGCATTTTTAATAATGCTACTCCTTCTGGTACACATTTAATTAAAACTATTTTACATTGTACACTGTCTCTTCTGTGTCACATAGGTCACATGATTTGGTTGAAGTGCTAAAAAAACTTTCATGAGTTAATCTTACAACAAACCTTTCATTGCAATTTTCTTAGTCAGAGCTGTGCAGACCCACCAAAAAATAATAGTCAAGTTAACAAAATTCACATCTAGCTGAAAATAAGTAAAATTTCTCAAAACATCTTAAAAATAAAATTTCAAAACTTCCTAAGTAAAATGTGGAAAAAAGTTATTCAAAGTAAAAAAATTGGCTTTTCAAGATTTTTATCTTAACAGTATCAATACTTTTTTCCTAAGTGCCACAGTTTCTGAGAACAATTCAAAAAGAAAGTTATAAGTACACTATGTACAAGCTGAGTACATTACCTCAGAGGTGGCACGGAAATGTGTGCATATTAGGTATGACTATTACAACTTTTTAAATTGTTATACCTATCTTAGAAACAGAGGCTCTTAGAAAAATAATCATTTTTATAATCATTTATTTTGCTCTCACAATAATAAAGAAGTGATACTTTTTGTAGATAATTCTATAATCTACAATATTTGTTAGAGGCGATTTCATGATCAAACTTAATGTTTCAGTAAAAATCACAAAAACCCATTTATTCACCTTTGAACTTTTTTTACATACCATAATTATGGGGAGTTTTGAAATTTTGTTTTTGACTATGTATTGAAGAATTTTACCCATTTTCAGCTGGGGGAATTTTGTAACTTTCAATGTTAAGATTAACTGGACTATTTTGAAATCATATCGACGGTAAAAGGCGACTTGACTGCGACATTTTGGTCGATTTTGAGTTATATACATATTTAGAATCAGCATTTTTTTCTGCGTCTTTTGAGTCGAATTTCGTGCCAATCGGAGCACTTATGTCTCTTATGACTGTTAGGAACCATGCGACACGAAGTTAGGAATTATTAGTTTTAAATGAATCATCAATATCAAAGTGTGTGATATACATAATATGCTAATTACCTATTGACATTTTTTTCAAAACATGGACTTTTAATACGATTTTACAAATCTGTTATAAACATTCTTGTACATTGAAGCATTTTACTTTTATTGAGACATTTTACATTAAATCTTGATGATGAAAAAAATACACTTAAAACTTTATTTTTGATGATAAATAATTTCGTTTGTTACACATATGAAATTATCAAGAAGAGAGTATAATTTGTTACACATCAATCTGTCTGTATATGGCATACTTAGGCTTTTTATATTTAATGGTCAAAAGCAATTTGTATGGTTTAAATCATTGCTTTCAGTAACTTTAAATAAATAAGGCTTGACACAAATTTTTCTTTAATCTAATTATTATGTTCCTCAGACACTTAAAGCAATTTGCTTTGTTCGGAAAGTAATGCATTATATTGTCTTAAACAACATGTATCTCAATCTATAATATTTCTATCATCCATTAATATTATTTATATCATAAATATTACACTTAGATTCCGTCTAAGCTTAAGCTGCTTCTATCCAAAATTTTAAGAACCTTTTGTACAGTCATTATATTTCGTAATTTAAAATTTTAAATCGCTCTCCTGTAAAGTGGTCAAAATGGCACTTGAGTCAAATTGCCTTTTAACCGTTGATATGTAACCTATGATTTTTATCCAACTCCTACAATTTACAGGTCACTAAATCAGACAGCTATAACAATAGCAAAAGATATTGCAGACAAGCTACTTCAGGATGCCAGCCAGAACAGGAAGCAAACCCATTCTTCAGCCCAAGATCACATTAACGTATTGGTGAATGATATAAAACTGTATGAAAAAGGATTAAAAATGTTTCCTAGCGAACAACAACCCAGTTTTATCAAATACCTTTTGAAAACATTTGGTGGAGATGTACTAGGCGAATTTTGTAAATATGCAGCTAGTCAATGCAATTTGTCAGTGCAAGTTGATATGCTTTCTGTTGAACAAAGAAACAAAATTATAAATGACCTATCTGAAGAATATATGAAGCCACTGCGGGCATTAAATGCTACATTGTCTGAACAAAACATGGATTCATTCTATCAATCTGTAGATGTTTGCTTGTCAGAATGTGGTATGATTTTGAAAAAGATTGACAAGAAAAAGGACAAGTAAGTAATATGTACAAATCTCTACATAGATAAATACTAATATTATTAATGTGAAAGTGTGTTTGTTTATCCTTTCATGTAGCAGTGGTGCTATGGATTGACCTGTTTTTTTTGAAGTAAAAATTTCTTTAGCGGCGTTCTGCACTTTTTTTTGGGATGGGTAAAAAATGTTAACTCGCGTCAACGTGGCCTGATCGAATATTCGTAAGACGGAGAGGTGACCGGTGACAGCTGATGACGGCGAGACTGTCTGTCACACTTGTGAAATTCGTTTTAAATAGCAGGTCGCTTATCTTGTATTTAAAATATGGACATTGAACAAAGTGCATCTATTAATAAAAAAAGTGACGAAGAAATTAATAGTGGAAGAAAATGAGTGAGTACTTTATAAAAATACTAGATGAAAACCTATTGAAAATACTAGATGAAAAATAATACTGATAGGTAATAAAAGCAATTCGTGCGAAATTATTCCCTAACCATTCCAAAATATGAAAAATGCACGTTATTGTTCAAGTTTTCACTTATGCCCGCACTACCAGAGTGCATTTTTGTAAATTTTGTATTGAGATAGTTTAGGGGTTGCAGAGTGACATGGGCTAAAGATAGTTTCCCATAAATTCTACAAGATACTAAAAGTCTAAAGGTTATTTTTATTTATAATTTTTTATATGTATTATGATATGACATGTACTTACATGCAAAAACAGACCCAAAAATGTGTTAGTACTAGTAGCATCGTACCACTCATATAATTGTATAAGTTTTTAACAAAAAAAAAACGCGTTCAAACGGTAAAAAATGACATTGTTCAGTACTTGGTATTGAGACTTTTCCTTGTGTGACTCTTAAAACTGTTTTGGAGTCAGTGCCCATTCAGACCGAAAGGTACGCCATTTTACTCCAAAATAGTTTTAAGAGTCACTACCATTAGCGATTAGAAGACGACCCGCGTGACCCTGCGTTAACGCAATGGCTACCATGCCGGACTACCAATCGAGGGGTCCCGGGTTCGATTCCCGGCGAAACATAAATTTGAAGGATGAGTTTAAATTTCTGTTCTCGGTCTGGGTGTTTGTGTTCCTGTCTTTGTATGTGTCCATGGCACTCACAACACAGGGTATTAATTATTTATATTATGAATTATAAACATGAGATGATGGTTACTACGCACAAATATCAATTTTGGTTCAGAAAGTATAAGAAAATCATTATGTCAATTGTGTGCCTGTAAAATTTTAGAGTTCCCCTCGCTTTCCCTGGGATCCCATCATAAGATCTTGACTTGGTGACTCGAACAAAAAAAAAATCATCAAAATCCGCGAACAAAGAAAAAAAAACAATATACAATATACCATATATATACCTCCTCCTTTTTTGAAGTCAGTTAAAAATAATATAAACACTATTTTTACAGGCTCCTAATCCTAAATCACAGAGAAAAATTAATAAGTGAGCTGGAAGTTTGTGAAGACCCAGCTCTTGTGTTGCACTTAGTGGTGCTGGCAATATTTACTATCCTTAACCAAAATATGCTACATGCGTCAGGAAGGCTTGTGCCTACTATAATATCCTTTTTGAAAACTCAACTGAAAGAAGAGGATTTTGCTAGTCTTCAACAATATCATGGTAAGTTTTTTTAAATTTATATAAACAAAATAGCTGGACCTTTAATAATAATAATAATGTATAGTTTGTATTTAATTAATTATCTATATCTATACATATAATAAATATGTAACAAGTCTGTTTCTGTACATTGAAGATATTTGAGAAAAAGTGTCACTAGGGCTATTTATTAGCGTAATAGAATCCAAAACAATGATTTTTAGAATTATTGTCTGTTTGTTTGTTCGTTTGTGCGCGTAATTTCAGGAACGGATTAACTTCTACGGATGCGATTTTCACTGAAGTATTGGTATTTTTTTGGATTAACATTTAGTGTTTGTTTTATTTAAATCGGTTCACAAATAAAAAAGTTACGTCCATTTCAAGAATTTATCGATCAGTGTTTGGAAGTATCGTTGTTCAGTTAATGTTTTGAAGTTTTATAATTTACAGTCCCTTAAATGATAACATGAATCTTATAAATTAAAAGAAAAATAGATAATAGAAAGAAGAAAAAAAACCAACATAAGAGGAGCTGGCAATAATATGGTAAACTGTACGAAATAGGGTTCACGCTTTTTCGTACCATTCCCACACGTCGACAATAATTAATCAATATTCTTATCTATACATAAAGCTGAAGAGTTTGTTCATTCGTTCGTTTGTATATTTGTTTTGAACGCACTTATCTCAGGTACTACTGGTTCCAAGTGAAAAAATCTTTCGGGGAAGGCTTTTTGAAGTGAAAACTTCTTTAGCGCCGTTGAGCACTTTTTGTGGGATGGGTAAAAACTATGAAACTCGCGCGAGGTCACGTGTGCTGATCGCAGAATTTCGTAAGATAGTAGAGGAGACGAGGAAGATCGACCTTCACCGATCTGATAATTCGATGAGACATATTGTTTACCAAATATAATTTATAAACATATATGCCTATGATAACTTGACTATCGAAAAGTGTTCATAGCTATTTTTAATTTAATTAATTTTAATCAATTTTCTTTCATATCACCTTCACTCTTGTAACAACCGAACGAGTGAATATCTTCACCGGCTCTTAGACCAAGACGGAGGGGTGACAGCTCATCTGACGGCTGTCTATACTTTTTTTCTTCAATTATGGCATCGCAAACTCTGCATATTGCCAGCGTCAAGTATAATTTTATCTTAAAATTCGTTTATATCAAGTACTTAAAATATGGACATTGAACAAAGTGCATCTATTAATGAAAAAAGTGACGAAGAAATAGTGAAAGAAAATGAGAGAGTACTTTGTAAAAACACTAGATAGAAATTAATAGGTACTGATAATTCAAGCAATTCGTGCGGAATTATTCCCTAACGATTCCAAGACATCAAAAATGCACAACGTTAATGTTTTCACTTCTGCCGGCACTCCCGGAGTGCAACCCATTGTTTTTTTTTTTTTTTATAAATAAACCGAACAAAAAGGCAGACGGGCCGCGTGGTGTTAACTGTTAAGTGATCACCGTCGCCTATGGACACGGGCAACCCCAGGAGAGCCAATCAAGGGCTTTAGGCTATATAACATCATGCTATGATTAATACCGAAGTCCAAGCGGACGAAGTCGCGGGCGGCCACTAGTTCGTAATATAATTATGTATATGGTTATTAAATAAAAAATAAAGCATAGTATACTATAAGAACATATATCACTAACAAACCGATTTTTTTACGGAATGTGTTTCAGTATGTATGTATGTTTCAGTATATTCCAGTTTACGAATTAGGATCTCAAAGATTACCTTTAAAGCGTTTTCCCAAAAACAGCTTTTGGAAAATAACTGAATTAAGTGAATAATTTTTGTTGTTATAATTACAAAAATTTTGTTGTTTTAATGTTAAAATAAATCTTCCGCGAAAAGAACGTGGAAGCTGCTGCTGTAGCAACATAATATAACTATGTATTTGTACTTAAAAATAAGAAAGCAAAGGAAAAAAAAGAAAAATTTGATGGTTGATAAGTTATAACTGAAATACATTATTTGTAACCGAAAACAAAACGTAATCTACGGGCGTGAATGTGGATGGGACACGTGAACATCGCGCGAACCCTTTGTTGCTGGGCAAAATGACCTACTTTAATTGGAGAACAGGCGTGCCCATTCACGTTCACGTCAGTTTACGGAGCTTCACGGCACAAATGTGGAGCCGCCATGAGGAGGATAACACTTAATTTTTTTCAGTGAATGTATTACTTACATCGCTACTTTAAATGCTTGTTGATAAAAAGTATTCAATTTGTAATATCTTTTAAATCATCCCAATGTTGGCGTCCCTGAATGGAACAGAACAGACACACAGTATAGTAGTGAAAATATATGAATTACTTATATCTAACATTTTTTGTTTTCAGAATTAGTTGCCAAATACTTGACAGCATCTGAAGAAGAAAAGGTGGAAATTGAAGTTTTGCTTAAAGAGGAAATGCCCAAAATGAAAAATATGATCCAGGATATAAAAAAATATAAATAAAATGATCACTACTAATTGCTTAAAATACCTTATTTTTTTAAACTGAATTCATTAAAATATTTTTGAAGCAAGTTTTTTGTAATAAGTAAGGTCTGTGGTAAAAATGGGTGTATAACGCTCTCAGAATAATAACAATAACGCTATGCGAAATATCGATATATTGAATCAATTCACTGCCACAAGAAATAATATATGCGAAACGACGAAGAATACTATATGATACGTATTGTGTGACACGATATGTATCATATAGTATTCCTCGTCGTGTCGCATATTATATTATTAGTACCTACCCGGATGACCGAGCGTTGCTCGGATAAAAACAAATTGAAACAAATCATTTTGCAGAGACTCATTGGCTTTGTTAACAACGCCATCTACTTCAGCTCCCAATAAAAAAAATGAATTTAATAATGCCATCTACTTAAGAGGCCGTATACGAAATTTTGCCGATTTCGCTGATTTAGCTCATTTTATACAGGAGATTTTGCAGTTAAAATATAATATTTCCATAAGTTTTATTGCACAATATGACTGATCATTTCAATAATAAACTATTAAATGAGCCACTTTTTTAATTTTTATTTCGTTATTTTGCTTAATAGACCTGAAGCCGGTGATAGTTTTGTAAATATTACTGTAATAGGTATAGAATATAACATATTTCTGGATCATTTTAAAGTCTAAACAGATCGAAAAAAATGCCATGTATTGCTGTAAAAATCACATACATAGTGTATGAGCCGCTTTTTGCCACTCTCATACAAACAGAGCAGAGCAGACAGAACAAAAAAAAAATAACGTTCACTAAGAGTTTGTAAAGGAACCGTACAGTGAATAAAGAATATTTCATTTCATTTCATTTCATTGGTCCTTCGAGCCGAAAGGGTAAATGTAAGGGTCCTAGGAATAGTACGAGGTATGACTGTATATGTATGTAAGTCAGAAAATGAAGTGATCAACTTGTCAGTATCGGCATTTTATTGCGTATCCTACTCGTATTAGCAGTATAGAGGAAAACATATAACATATAAGGTCATTGGAAGAAAAGAACGTGCCTAGCAACGAGTTGTTGTGGTGTCAACATGGGCGTACCCAGGGCAGGGGCGGGGGAGGGGGGGCAGCTGCCCCCTGCAGCTGGATCAAGGTCCAGATTCAGGGATTCAAAAATCCCAAAAGTTCTAAACGAAAAAAGAAACCTATAAAGAGTACGCGTTGGATAATATGCTACCTCCTGCTGTTTCCATTGTATATTTGATATTTTGTATGCGTGTCTACGTGAAAATGGTAAAAAGTGAAAAAAAAAAGTAAGATGAAACCCATTGGAAAAGGTAGATAATATAACAAAATGAAAGGAAAAAAAATCACATAAGTATACAATAAAATCTTATGTTTTTCGAGTACTTAATTTAAGTATAAATTTTAATAAATAGCCCAAAATTATACATAATGATTCAAAAGAAATTCGGATTCGATTTTCATTATTTGTATTTTCTGAGAACGTTTACTGTAGGTAGTACTTATATTATACTGTAGTATATTACTGTAGTATAGTATATTATATTTTTATACCATCAGAAAGTAGACATATCAACGAATAAAAAGCTTTTATTCTCATATTATTGCATTGTCATCGGCCCTTGACCCCTGTGCAAAGTTTGTGCATCAGACGCTTAGACGTGTTAAAAATATAAAACTTTATATTTGTTTCATTATGTACCTCAGGCCGCGAACTTATCAGCCGACCCTCGTATATATTTTTTTCATCCTGAAGATCATAGTCAGGACTTTAATATAAAGTTATGAGATTATTGTATTATCATCGGCCCTTGATCCCTGTGCAAATTTTCAAGTCAATCAGATTCCTAGAAGTAAGTGAAAATGAATTTAAAAGATTCCGTTACATACATACATATAGGTCAAGCTAATAAAAGCGTGTTTAAGCATAAAAGCGTGTTAAAGCAGATAATTTGACGTGAGAATTTTCCATTGAAAACTAGGGTAATTTTTCAAAATGAGGTGAAAAAAATTAATATTTTAAACCGAAAAAAATACTTACTGTGTGTTTGGTTCATAAAAAGGTAGATTATCATTATCACCAAATTTTGTGAAAAAATATTTTTTTAGCAAAAGATAAAAAAAAATCAAAAACTTTGTTATTTGAATATTTCACATAAATTTTGAAGTTATTTGAAAGAAAAAGTAAATATGAAAGTTGTAGATCTTTATTACCTACAACTTTGCTTTGCAACTTTTTTTATAGAACTTACGGAAATAAATAAAAATTGCCCCCCCCCCCCCTTCCGACCAAAATTCTCCTGGCCAAGACTTTGCCACCCCTGGCCAAGACTTTGCCCCCCTCTGGCCAAGACTTTGCCCCCTCCTGGCCAAGAACCTGGGTACGCCCATGGGTGTCAATGATAAAATCCTGAGACTCCGAAAAAAATTAAGAGAAGATCCTGTGTTTGTCACAAATGTCGCAATATTTAATTTAGTTTGGTGCAGCCTCGGTGCAGCAAGAATTTCTGATCAGCTTGGGGAAATATGCCAATACCATAAGAATAAGTAGTATTATTTATTCTTATGCCAATACCTTTTTGCAGTTAACTCTCGCGACCAGAACCTTTTTTTCGTGACAAGAAGAGCTACATTACAGTACAGATGTCTTTACCGTGGCTGCATGAAGGTTTTCAAATTTGCTACGGAACTTGTGTGCTCTTGTTTTATTTTCATTTTGTTGGTGTATTTTTGTGTTATATCGGATAAAGTTGATGACATTTTGTTCGATATAGGTGTGCACAAGGTGTACACTGTGCACGTGTTGTGATAAAAATAGCAGTGCTAAATATGTTTTTTCGGCTTGCCTCCAAAACTCCATCGGACACGTTCTGGTAAAGTAGCCACCACTTTACTTGGACATCTGACTGACTAACTACTGATACCTGACGTGACGCGACTTTTTTCTTATTTCGCGAGTTTTTTCTATGATGACTGCTAAGTGATGCAAAAACTATACTTGATGCTGGCAATATGCACAGAGTTTGCGAAGCCAATATTAAAAATGAAAAGAAAATATTGAATGGCTGAAATTGAAAGTGAAATTAGTAGTACATTATTCTTAGTCTAAGGAAATTAGAGAGTATGAATCTTAGAGCATCAAAGGTACTGACTCACCCTTCAGGAGAGACGGCATAGCGCCTCGATTCGATACATAATTGAAGGGTTGTAATTCTAAAGGGTCTAAGTGCCAAATTTATTATTTAGAGATATAACAAAAAAACATTATAAAATAAACAAATCAATGAAATAATTATTTATTTTTACGTAAATTAATTAAAAACATATCTTATAATTATAGGAAGTCGTAAAAAATCGAAAAAAATAGGAATCCAAGGAAGTAATGAAAAATAAACATTCATTATTTTGGAATGTCATAAGTGCCTTATGAAGTAATATTGAAAATCGGCTAAGTGCCTTTATAAATAATATCAAAAACATTCTCAGGCTTCAGTTTGATTAATCAAATGTTCGTAGAATGCTTTATTTTAGGTGGGTATGTATGATAACATGTCCGTCAAATCTTTCAATCATTCTTTCGAAATATTATTTCGAGCTTCAAACGCTGGTAAAGTGTAGTTTTTTAATTGATTCGGAGACTTGCCTTTTTTGAAAATATTTACACTCTGCCACGGTACTGTTTCTATTATTCTATTTTATAGCCATATTTAATAACCATTCTATTTTTGTTTTGCTCTATGAAGTATTACTCCAAATAACTGCATGTTTTTTTAAAGTTTTAGATGACATCAAGTTTAGTACCTTGAATATAGAAGAACCGACCTCATTACCACCTCTTCCCGCATATGACTCATTCCAGAGGCACATGTAAGCTTGGTTATTGTCAGCAATATGAACACATAGGTTGTAGCATGATAGTTGGCTGCTGTAAAACATTTGACTATGTGCCAGTGTTGGTATGAAAATTACTTGTTGCATATCCATAGCCATCGTCATTGTGCTACTAGCTGGAGACTGAGATTCTACTGAATCAGACTTTGTAGCTTTTTGTGCACTCTCAGCTTTACTAACTCTACTTTATTTTTTCTTTTACTTCTTCCTTCCAAGCTTTTTACTTTTGCGTGCATCAAATCGCACTTTGGACAAGTATCGGTTATAGAACGTCCAAATTTCAAATTAGAAAACTTATTTTTGAAGGTTAAATAGTAATATCTGTAGTTAACAAGAGAATCAGGGTATTTTTCTTAAAATGCTATGAATAAACGGTTAATATACAAATCAGGGCTTAGACATAACTTTTGTAAGCCATGTAAACCATGTAAGCGACGTTTCTTTTGTTCGACCTTAAAATTTTGTTTATTACGTTTTCCCTGAATATTTTGATCATTTGATGAAGTAGCGTCCATTTTTAACAGCGTAATTTAGTCAACTTACAACTAACCGCACATAAACAATAACACGATGCTAACAGCCGTCGCCACCCGCAACCGCGCCCCGCACGCAAATAAACACAGACCCTTATGAGCGAATCTTCGTTGGCACTTAGACCCCGCCATAACTTTATTTGTGTGCGAGTAAAATTTTAAACGAAACAGGCACTTGGATCCATTTGGATATTATTAGGCTTGGCACTTAGATTGTATTTTCGTAAAAATATTGACTTTTGATTTTTTGGCACTTAGACCCTTTAGAATTACAACCCTTCAATTGTTGGTGCCAAAAGAACACACACATTTTAATTTTATCACACATTCACAAATATTCTTTCATCGCTACAGACCTTAGACCAGACTAAGAATAATGTACTTACGTACCTACTACTACAGACGCATATATTTCTAAATATGTCAATTTCAATTTTATTATATTAACAACGTCATTTTCTATGCACCGTCAACACTGACACCGACACACACTGTCACAATAGTTGTTTAACTATTATAAGCTTAGACTAAGAATAACTTTATGGCACATTGTGATTGGAGTTTGGGACGAGGGGTTCGCCCGTAAACGCCACTCCTCTGACGGGTGTCATACCTGTCATACCTTGATGCTATAAGATCTGATTACATTGACCAACCTGCAGGGGCCGACCCGGCATACATTGCTGGTTATCTTGAGTATTTTATTACAATGTACTCAGATAACCAGCAATGTATGCCGGGTCGGCCCCTGCAGGTTAGTCAATGTAATCAGCATTTTACTTCTTGTAAAGAAGCCATCGATTTACTTGAATGTCTGACTGACTTGACTGACTGATTACTAAAGACTTTACCTATACCTACTCGTTCAGTTTCATTTCACCGAAACTGGCAAAAAGTGAATTAACGTAATGCAAAATTTATACTTGACGCTGGCAATATGCAGGGTTTGCGATGTCATAATTGAAGAAAAAAAAAATTCAACATATGATTGTCAATTTTGTCACTGTCATTACCTGTCATGTCATTCATTTTCATCACATGGTAGTTGATGGTAGTAATATCACATGAGTTCTTCTTTTGCTTTGGAGGACTTCGGTTAGTTTAGTTCGGTTCGACTTGGACACTTGGATGCTTTTGATTGCTCGCTCTACTCGTTGCAAACGATGGTTTTGGTTTGCTACTGTAGCTAGCCTTGTTTGCTTGTAAGTTGTATTTGTAGATGTTGTGCAGTGATGTATCGTAATGTTGGTCGGCTCGCGCATTTGCAAATAGATCTAAATATTGTATTAATTAATAAATAATCGATACGTTGTTGAATTAAAAGTTATTTAAGGCTAAGTGTTTAAAAAAATATGATAAAATTAATTACATTTTTACATTACTTACTAACTTATTTTTTCAGATAGTATATATCACGTATCAGCGACAAAAGAGCCAAATATAAAAAAAAAACAATGGATACTGAGAAAGAGCCGAAAGAAAACAGTGACTTGCTGAGAGCGGATAAAATTAATGTATTAAAAACTTCAAGGAATTGCATATCTCATGATGAACCCAGTACAGATCCTCCAGATGGAGGCTTCAGAGCGTATACTATAATGATTGGATCTTTTTTGACGAATGGTCTACTATTTGGAGTAATAAATTCTTACAGTGTTGTATACACAGTGCTAGAAACCCAACTGAAAAAAGGAAATGTTCCTAATTCTGAAAGCAGAGCTTGTAAGTAATTTTAATTAGAATTACTGAATTACAGATTTATTGGAAAGTTAATACACCTCACCGTACAATCAATTCTCTTGTTAATTAAAGTTATGTATTTTACAGTCCACAACTGTGCAACATTGAGACCTTATCCAGCTTAGATACCATTTAGTAGGTATCAACTGAAAAAAGAAAACAAATTTTTTTACATGTATTTTATACACATTGACCCTTGTTGGTGATCATAAGCTAACATGGGGGTTAAAAGACAAACTTCCATTACACATCAGTTTTAAGTTTACTATTAGAGCATTAAATGCCTGTACTGATATACAATTCATATATTTTATCTTTTTATCATGGTTACTACCAACGACAATAATGTAGATTGCATCATTTCTATTTCCTAAGTAAACAACATTTTTTCCATTAAAAGAAGGAAATTTGATTGAAATATTGCCAATTTTTTAGGTACATTAACTGTAGCCAAAGTTGCTTTACCACACTCAAATCTTTAAGGGGTCTATGTGCCCCGTATCACATGGATTGACAGTACAAATTTGGGTATAACTAATGATGGGGATTGATAAAGTCGATAAAAATAAAATCAATTTTATCAGAAAGTTTCAATAAACATTTAATTTTTGCACTAATAAGCTTAGCACACTGCACACAGATTTTTTTACATAATTAGTGGCATCACAGCTAGACATGATATTTTTTGTAGCACTCAACACGTTTCCTTCTTTTTGCACCACTACCTTAAAGAACCTTATTGAACTAACGCACCTCACTGAATTTATGGGTGCGAGCAATCCGGTGTGGGGTCAGGGGCACGGGCCTTTTGATTACACAGTCAGCACTGCATGAATTTTATTACATTTCAAGACAAAGTCAAAATCCTATTTTTCTTTTTTAACACATAGAAATAGTGAAGATATGGCTTTTGCAAATTAGGAAATCTCACTCTTTTTGCTGCTGCACGCAGGCAGCGTGGTCAATGCATCCCGTAATGTAGAGAACTTATTAAAAGTAAAATAATTATGTAATAGTTTAGACAAATTGCTCTTAGATGATAAAAAAAATTATCGTATTAAACAGTCCTTAATTTTTTGTGTACTTCCAAACTTTGAAAATAGCCAGAAATTGGCAGAAAAGTAGAGCAAAGTGAGTAAAATTTCCTGTTTAAGAACACCTGTTAAACCTTAGGGTACATTAAGATTGAGTTTCAATTGGGAGCAATGAAATATACGGTAAATAATTATACACTTCATGCTAATGATCTTATTTAACGTGGCTGAAACCGCAGGGCACATCTAAAATAATATGTATAAAGCTGAAGAGTTTGTTTTAACGTGCTAATCTCAGGAACTACTGTTTCGAATAAAAAAATATTTTTGTGTTGAATAGTCCATTTATAGAGGAAGGCTACAGGGGCAAAAACTAAAGTCCACGCGGACAAGTCGTGGGCGGCCGCTAGTATTCAAATAAAGGTCAAAATTCGATCTCAATGTAAAATTATTAATAAAAGGAAAAAATATAGAAATTCCAGAATGAAATTAAACATTTTGATGCTGTTTTTATATAGGTATAAATGTATTTATAACTATGTTGGTGGCATAACAATTTAATGCTTATCATACTGTTCCAGTATCATGCAGAGTACTGCATAATAAATTCATGATAACACCAGAAGACCTGTGGTCATACAAGTAATCTAACTAGAACAACAAAGTGAGTAATTAGTTTACTTTGATTGCATTGTAGGTAGTAAGTAGGTGATGTTGAGAAGGGAAATACTTACAATGGGTTGCACTCTGGTAGTGCTGGCAGAAGTGAAAACTTGAACATTAATGTTGTGCATCTTTGATATTTTGGAATGGTTAGGGAATAATTTCGCACGAATCGCTTTTATAATATAAAATAAATAAAATAATACTGATATATTATTTTTCATCTAGTATTTTCGGTAGGTTTTCATCTAGTATTTTTCTAAAGTACTCACTCATTTTCTTTCACTATTTCTTCGTCACTTTTTTCATTAATAGATGCACTTTGTTCAATTAGTATTTTTCTAAAGTACTCACTCATTTTCTTTCACTATTTCTTCGTCACTTTTTTTATTAATAGATGCACTTTGTTCAATGATATAAACGAATTTTACAAGTATAGACAGTCGAGCCGTCATCAGCTGTCACCCTTCCGTCCCACCCGTCCGTCCGATCAGGCTAGGGCTGCCATCCGTCCGGGATTCCCCGGATTTGTCCTAGTTTGAAGGGCGACCGGGGGCGGTCCGGCAGGGGTTTTTCAAAAATTAAAAGAAACTACCTAATGTGAAAACAATCTGGAAAGAAATTGTAAATCGGTTGGCGTGATATTGAGTTATTCGTCCATTTGTCGCGCAGCTACTTAATGCGAATTTAAGGCTTATGATTTTTTCATGGATGCTAATGTCAAAACTGGACCAAATTAAAATGGGACCACACGGGACGGGAAGCATCAGCTTTCAAATATAAAAGAATAATTAAAATCTGTTCACCCAGTCGAAAGTTCTGAGGTAACAAACATAAAAAAACATAACAGTTGAATTGACCTCTTCCTTTTTTGACTGAAGTCGGTTAAAAATAAAATAAAATGGAAAGCCTTTATTTTTACCATCAATTTACAAAACTTATATAAATAATGGTGGACTATGGCCTAAATCCCTCTCACTTATGAGAGGAGACCTGTGCCCAGCAGTGGGACATAAAAAGGTTGAAAAAAAATAAATTACATTATATTACAAAATTTATATAAATAAACACCGATTTCCTCGTGAATTTAACTCGCTAATTCTAACTATTTTTGTTTGCATCGCGTGTAAATAAGTCTCGACGTGTCACGCTGGCAAACCACGCAAAAAGTAAAAACAAATGATATATACTGTGTGTTTGGTTACGTACTAGCGATATTTGAAAGACGTTTAGAATAGACCATTTCAACCACGATTTAAGTCCTTAAGAGGGGTCTACCCCTCCCCCCATGGAACGGCCGCTATTTTTGTTTTTTGATTTAAAAAAATGCCATGTTTGAAAGAAAAGATTGTGTTTTTACACGCTTTTTATTAGCTTCACCTGTATGTTTGTATGTTTGTAACCGACTTCTTTGGGCGCGATTTTGACCCACTTTAAACGGCCAGATTTCGTTCAAACTTTGTAGATTTATTGAGGACCGATGACAATACACTAATTTGATAAAATTATTCCATTTTTCAATTTGCAAAATATGATTTTTGTTAATTTATATAATTTTCTGGTTAACTTGAAAATTTGCATAGGGGTCAAGGGCCGATGACAATGCAATAATATGAGAATAAAAATCCAACTAAAAAATTAAAAATAAATAATGTAGTTTAAAAAAACTAAAAAACACGCTTTTGAGAAAATACGAACTAAAAACTAAAAAAATAAGAAGAAAATGTATATTACTGTAAATAAAGCGTGGGGTGGTTTTTAAGATACTATTGACACCATGCACCCCACGCTTTATTTACAGTAAATTTAAAAAAAAAAAAAAAATTGTAGTCATTGGGGAATAGTATTATCTATCCTCTAATAATAAAACAAAGCATACAATTTAGTCAGGAAATTTAAAAAAAAAACAAACTTAAATGTGAAATTTGTTGAAAAATTTACGTAATTTTGTTTTTTTTTTCAAAAGCGTGTTTTTTAGTTTTTTTAAACTACATTATTTATTTTTAATTTTTTAGTTGGATTTTTATTCTCATATTATTGCATTGTCATCGGCCCTTGACCCCTATGCAAATTTTCAAGTTAACCAGAAAATTATATAAATTAACAAAAATCATATTTTGCAAATTGAAAAATGGAATAATTTTATCAAATTAGTGTATTGTCATCGGTCCTCAATAAATCTACAAAGTTTGAACGAAATCTGGCCGTTTAAAGTGGGTCAAAATCGCGCCCAAAGAAGTCGGTTACAAACATACAAACATACAGGTGAAGCTAATAAAAAGCGTGTAAAAACACAATCTTTTCTTTCAAACATGGCATTTTTTAAAATCAAAAAACAAAAATAGCGGCCGTTCCAAGGGGGGAGGGGTAGACCCCTCTTAAGGACTTAAATCGTGGTTGAAATGGTCTATTCTAAACGTCTTTCAAATATCGCTAGTACGTAACCAAACACACAGTATATATCATTTGTTTTTACTTTTTGCGTGGTTTGCCAGCGTGACACGTCGAGACTTATTTACACGCGATGCAAACAAAAATAGTTAGAATTAGCGAGTTAAATTCACGAGGAAATCGGTGTTTATTTATATAAATTTTGTAATATAATGTATTTTTTTTTTTCAACCTTTTTATGTCCCACTGCTGGGCACAGGTCTCCTCTCATAAGTGAGAGGGATTTAGGCCATAGTCCACCATTATTTATATAAGTTTTGTAAATTGATGGTAAAAATAAAGGCTTTCCATTTTATTTTATTTTTAACCGACTTCAGTCAAAAAAGGAAGAGGTCAATTCGACTGTTATGTTTTTTTTGTTCTCTGTTCTGTTCACCCAGTCGAAAGTTCTGAGGTAACAAACATAAAAAAACATAACAGTCGAATTGACCTCTTCCTTTTTTGACTGAAGTCGGTTAAAAATAAAATAAAATGGAAAGCCTTTATTTTTACCATCAATTTACAAAACTTATATAAATAATGGTGGACTATGGCCTAAATCCCTCTCACTTATGAGAGGAGACCTGTGCCCAGCAGTGGGACATAAAAAGGTTGAAAAAAAAAATTACATTATATTACAAAATTTATATAAATAAACACCGATTTCCTCGTGAATTTAACTCGCTAATTCTAACTATTTTTGTTTGCATCGCGTGTAAATAAGTCTCGACGTGTCACGCTGGCAAACCACGCAAAAAGTAAAAACAAATGATATATACTGTGTGTTTGGTTACGTACTAGCGATATTTGAAAGACGTTTAGAATAGACCATTTCAACCACGATTTAAGTCCTTAAGAGGGGTCTACCCCTCCCCCCTTGGAACGGCCGCTATTTTTGTTTTTTGATTTTAAAAAATGCCATGTTTGAAAGAAAAGATTGTGTTTTTACACGCTTTTTATTAGCTTCACCTGTATGTTTGTATGTTTGTAACCGACTTCTTTGGGCGCGATTTTGACCCACTTTAAACGGCCAGATTTCGTTCAAACTTTGTAGATTTATTGAGGACCGATGACAATACACTAATTTGATAAAATTATTCCATTTTTCAATTTGCAAAATATGATTTTTGTTAATTTATATAATTTTCTGGTTAACTTGAAAATTTGCATAGGGGTCAAGGGCCGATGACAATGCAATAATATGAGAATAAAAATCCAACTAAAAAATTAAAAATAAATAATGTAGTTTAAAAAAACTAAAAAACACGCTTTTGAGAAAATACGAACTAAAAACTAAAAAAATAAGAAGAAAATGTATATTACTGTAAATAAAGCGTGGGGTGGTTTTTAAGATACTATTGACACCATGCACCCCACGCTTTATTTACAGTAATATACATTTTCTTCTTATTTTTTTAGTTTTTAGTTCGTATTTTCTCAAAAGCGTGTTTTTTATTTTTTTTAAACTACATTATTTTTGTATTCAGAGGGCATACAGGTATAAAAAAAATTGTAATCATTGGGGAATAGTATTATCTATCCTCTAATAATAAAACAAAGCATACAATTTAGTCAGGAAATTTAAAAAAAAAACAAACTTAAATGTGAAATTTGTTGAAAAATTTACGTAATTTTGTTTTTTTTTTAAATTTCCTGACTAAATTGTATGCTTTGTTTTGTTATTAGAGGATAGATAATACTATTCCCCAATGATTACAATTTTTTTTATACCTGTATGCCCTCTGAATACAAAAACACAATCTTTTCTATCAAACATGGCATTTTTTAAAATCAAAAACAAAAATGGCGGCCGTTCCAAGGGGGGAGGGGTAGACCCCTCTTAAGGACTTAAATCGTGGTTGAAATGGTCTATTCTAAACGTCCTTCAAATATCGCTAGTACGTAACCAAACACACTGTAGATGGCGAAAATGTACCAAATTTTGGCCGAATTTCGTATTCGGTTTAATCCACAATCGGCCCATCTCTACTCTATACGATATGATAATAATATCTGTTTTGTATTTTCTATATTGGATACACCTATTTTTATTGATACTTTACGTCCTAATTTTAAGTAGGTATATTTTCTTCTGTTCAGAAAGATAAAGAGGTTCAAAATGCCCGCGCCTAATTTATTTTTGAACAAACTATTATTGAGTCACCGCGTGCATGTATTTACATACGAAATCAAAACAAAGAAACTTTAAATGTAAAAATCTCTTTCTGGTTATCATAACCTGATAAATAACGAATCATTATTTATCATGCCAATATTATTGTCATATTTCAAAATTCAAGTATAGATATTATTTTAAAAAATTAGGCTGATAAAAATGTCTTAATTAAGATACGAAATTGTTTTTTACCATTGTATTAACACAATATTGAATAATTGAAAGTGCCAATAATATAAAAAAAAAACGATAACAATAAAAATTGGAAAAATGCCCGATTTTTGTAAATTGACTGCTTTAATTTTATAAAATGTGGAAAGCATCTTGCCAAATGCGTATTTCCTTTATATCGTATATCCTTTTTATTATTTACAGATTTCCCTATCCCAGGAGAATGAATAGGGACTATAATAAAATTAACTGTGTCTTAACAGTTTACGCCTAAGAACACTCTGGATAAAATTATGTATGACACAAAAAAAAACTAAACTAAAATCGCTTCATACGTTAGGGAGCTACGATACCACAGACCAGATACACAGACCGACACTTATAACACCCCTCTCTTTTTGCGTCGGGGGTTAAAAATAGCAAATAAGAGGATAAAATAGGAAATAAAAATTTGGGATTGGGACCCACATAATCTTACGAGCTTAAGATGAAGTGAATGAATGACTCCATGCTAATTAGCCTCGCTGGTGAAACCGCGGGGGCGGGGCATAGCTAGTATGAGTATCTCATATTTCTTAAATTACGCAAGAGAATCAAAACCTACAGAGCACTTTCCGCTGGGCTAGACGAGACGAGAGGAAAAAAAATTTGTGCAGTAGCAAATATTTATTTATATATTTTTTGGCCTTATTTGGTTATACGTATATTTATTTAAACACAAAACAACTCTTTATGAAAACTTTCAAAAGTCGAGCTGTCCGTCTATTTTCATGTCGTTGTTTATATGTTTCATTTAAGAATTACTTACTGTTTCTATAAAAATTGCTAATAAAGCACACTAGCTACTCGTTTGTCTTACGACATCTTCAGATACCTACAATATACAAGGCACAAATTTTCTCTGATCTCTTTCCCACAGCATTTAATGTTCGTTAGATGTTCATAGATTAGCATTAATTAATATAATGCGGCAATCAATATTGTCTGCATTGACTATATTACTTATGTGCCTAGTATATGGCCTCATTATAGGTACCTAAATTGAAAGCGATTCGTCTGACCTCATAATGATAAGCGAATAATTAAAGCACAAAGAAATAGTTTCCGTCATGTGGCTGATATACATACTATATTAATATAGTATGTATATGAGATGGGTTATATTTTATAACGCATCTCATATTTCTGCTGCATATAATTATGTGTAGTTAAGCCTGTTTAATATTAATAATGTGAAGTAATTAAGCTTTTGCATACATTTTTTACACTACTGGAATTAATTGCAAAATTGTAAGGCTCTTAAAGTAATAGGATAAACTTCCGAAACGCGCATACCGCCGATCGATCTGTTTGGTAGAATAACGTATTTCTCCGCTGTACACAGTTCTTTATCTCCGCTGTACACACACACACACACACACATACTCTTTCTGGGGAAAGCTAAAATAGTCCAAATCGGTTAGGAATGTGCGATCAGTGCGATTATGCACACTGAACGAAAAGAGGTTCTCTTCCTTTTTCTTAATCAAAATGGCGTTTGCGCCAATTTTCGTTATGATATTCGTGATCAGAATACGTTATCATACCAAATTTAAGATCAATCGGCGGTATGCGCTTTTCGGAAGTACACCCAAGCAATACCACTGTACCACAATACAGGGAGGAGCGCCTGTATACTTATATCTATATTGTGACTGTACCTACCCAAAATACATTGTTTCGCCATGCCAACTTCATCGGTAAAGACTGCATTCAATTTTACAATTTTAAAATACAGTGTAAAATACAAAGTAAATAACTAATTGTGACAGAACATTTTTTTCTTTATATGCAACCAGTTGCCAACAAAGAATTTTTCAACAAGCTAGTTTAAATAGAAGAATTTCTTTTCTTTTTCACTTCATTCTTTTCATTTCATTCACTTCATGTAGTCTTTAATCTTTTAATATATAAACAAATATTTATTAGGTTTAAATTAACCATTTTTAACTCAGGAACAGCTGGACCTAATAAACAAGTTAATTGTTAATGGGAAAGTGGGTCAATAAACCAGTGATAGGTATAAATATTTGTAATTTCATTATTATGTTTATTAGTTAGGAGTAGAAAATACAGTAGCATTTGCGCGAGATGTTATTAGAAATTTCGGGATAGTTTACTTATACAATATTATTCATAACATTTCACATTAATTTTATCTGTCTTGAAGTCTTAACCTTTTATAGGTCTTAGTATAATCAACCTATTAATATATATTTTTTTCAAAAAGAAAATGATTAGGACCTAATATCTCGAAGCCGCTGCATAGATATAGTGGCGTATTCATTTGTTATTTCATTTAATATTTGTAGAGTATCGCACAAAGGTTTTATGTGATAAGTTTACTATAGACCAGTAGTACTTTAGGTCATACGATTCCAATGGTGATAGATTGTGGATTACATGACATAATATACAATGCTACGACGACTACAACAGATACCCTAAGGTATCCTCTCCCAAGGTGCCGGGTACCTTTTGAAGGTTTCCGCTCGAGGGCAATCTTCTTTTCCTTCCCGTTAGGCCTTTTTTCATAATACTTAAACATATCTAATTATTGTACACGTATCCATTGTTTTCTTGCAGGCTTTTTTATTTTTATTATTTACTAGTGGCCGCCCGCGACTTAGTCCGCGTCGAATTCGGTATTAGTCATAGCATGATGTTAGATAGCCCAAAGCCCTCGGGTAGCTCCCCTGGGGTTGCCCGTGTACAACACCACGCGGCCCGTCTGCCTTTTTGTTCAGTTTATTTAAAAAAAACCTATAATTATTTTTTTCAATTGGAACCAGTAGTTCCTGAGATTAGTGCGTTCAAACAAAGTTACAAACGGATGAGCAAACGAACTCTTCAGCTTTATGTATAGATTAAATATTGATTAATTATTGTCGACGTGTGGGACGTGTACGAAAAAGCGTGAACCCTATTTTGTACAGTTTACCATATTATTGCCAGCTCATCTTATGTTGGTTTTTGATTTTTATGTATTATCTATTTTTCTTTTCATTTATAAGTTTCATGTTATCATTTAAGGGACTGTTAATTATAAAACTTCAATACATTTACCGAAGTTTTCGATAAATCAACAACGATACTTCCAAACACTGATCGATAAATTCTTGAAATGGACGTAGCTATTTTATTTGTAAACCGATTTAAATAAAACAAACACTAAATGTTAATCCAAAAAAATACCAATACATCAGTGAAAACCGCATCCATCTACAGCGCGCACAAACGAACAGATAAACAGACAAACAGTCAATAATTCTAAAAATTATTATTGTGGGTTCTATTACGCCAATAAATAGCCCTAGTGATAGTTTTTCTCGAATATCTTCAATGTACAGAAACCGACTTGTTACAGATTTATTATAGTAATAGAATAGATAGAAGATAGATAGATAGATAGATAGAAGATAGTACTGTACATATATTCTTCTTTTAATGTGTTTTGTTTTATGTCTTTGTGTACAAAATAAATAAATAAGATAGATAGAAGATAGATAGATATTGCTAAAAATACAATAGAAAATCCGTATTCTATTAATATCAAATGTCTTAGTATCACGTAATTTTATTTACGGTAGGTACTCTAAATATAGTATGGTATTTAAAAGTACTTCAATTTATTCCCATTTCATTTACCTAATTTTGCCTGTGTTCCACCAAATATACTGAATGTGCACCAAAATATGTTCATTAAAATATGTCATAACGAGCATCTATTTAACAACTGTTGCAAATTTGTAAAAATAGTAATACACCTAATTTTAAAAACAAGCATTTATTTTTTAGTTTTACTTCAGATAATGCACTGCAAAATGTATTTGAATCAAACACCAATTAATGTCCAATGTAGCTTTATTAATAAAAAATAAACAAAAGTTAATCGTAGCATGTCGACGGAACCCCGCTGAGCGGGGTTCCTTTTTTTTGTGTAAATTTAAAAAAGTAAAACCTAACCTAACCGAACTCATTCATTTTAAATGACGAGTTCTTTTTGTATCTTTTTTGGCGGGGGGCTTCGCCCCCCACCTCCCCCCGTTCGGGGGGCCTCAGTACTAATTTTGAATATTTGGTGCACGATCAGTATTTTTCGAGGAAGAATAAAATAGTTATTGTTACAATAGAATATTTGCAGCGCACTATAATAAAAAAGTGTTATATCTTGGTGTTAATTTGGAATTTGTTTGATGTAACATATTTTGTTGGCCGAGTAGTTTAATTATAGTAAAACAATTAAACGGGTTTAAGATCAATATTTTAGAAATGCAAACATAGATGTACCTTTAGATTTTTGGTGAACACAAAAATATTATCCCTAAATATATAACAGTTAGCACAGTAATCTAATGTCCATAGATGATGATAGTTACTTCGTCAGTGTTGTAACCACTATTTTTGACGCACCTACATTCCCAAATTAGTTCTCAGAGTAAGTATTACGTCTGGTCTTAACTCTTACAAAAAATTATAAAGTATGGTTTCTAACATAGAAACTATAGTTTCGTTACGTTACGTTATTATCAGGTACATTTCAGTCAGTTCCTATTAGTTTCTGCCGACTGATTAGTTTCCATTGACATAAAAATACGATTGTAATTGTCATTTGATACCTTGGCGCCATTTTGTCCGCCTAGCGATGCCTCCCACGTGGCCGGTGTCGTGTGTTAAGCCCAGTTTAGACTACAACACTATGTACGCTACACCCGGTAAATCAATATATAAATAAGTATTCATTAAACACAATATTTTTAAAAAACAAGCTTTTGTTAAAATTTTCGTGGTATCATAACGTAATCTACAAGTTCTACATAAGTAAATATGTCCTTTATTTATATTAACCTTTATTTGGTGTCTCCATCTTGGATAAAAAAAATCAGGGTGTATTGACCTGTAGTAAAGTCCTTTCATTTGATACCCATAATGGGTGGGTTAAGCAAAATATGTAATTCACTATTTTACTGCGGCTGTCATTTTAGATTTCGAGCGGTTTCAGCAAAGATATTGGAAATCAAAGTGGCGTATTTTTTCGGCGCGGTCGCGTCGTGCTTGAGTTTTCCGAAACGACAATTCAACATTTATTCATACTGGCCGAAAATTACTGGAATTAAACATATGAATAGCCTGAGTACAATTTTCTTACACTTAAATCTGATATTATTCAAATACGTTCAAACACAAATATTCCTTAAAAGTACAGAATACGTAAAAGTGTGAATAAAACAGATATTAATGTTTGATATTTATATGTACTATATCGCAATCTCTGTCGTAATACTCGTACTCTAAACATAGCTTTAGATCTGTCGCGCCGGTTGTCCACACTTTACTCTTGAGGCTCAATTTCATTGTCTGCACCGCAGACGCAAATCATTTACTCGATTTACTCTTGCTTAGTAATTATCCTAGTATTCGAAAAATAATATACTTAGTTAGTATAAATAGAATAATATATTTTTACAGAATAGTTCTATTTAATAATCTAATACGGCGGGCGCGATGGGCGAGTGGTAAGGACCGCGGTCTCCGACGTGGGTTCAAATCTTTGGCGCGCACCTCTGACAAAAGAAATTTGTAGTGCGTACATTTTATTGCTGCTCAACGGTGATGGTATACATCGTGATATATAATTGATTACGGTGTTTTCCATCGCCTTGCATGCCTGAGAGAAATTAATAATTTCTCTAAAGAATGACGTTCACCAATCCGCACTTTGTCAGCGTGGTGTACTATGGCCTAAGTCCCTCTCACATTTAAGAGGAGACCTGTGCCCAGCAGTGGGACATAAAAAAGGTTGAAAAAAAATCGACTACACTCTATTACACACAACGAATAATCGTATAGGTAACATTTTAACAATTACATGAACAATAATTGTATAATGCGTCTATTTGTATTCTTACTGATAGAACAAAATTTTTGATTAGAAAGACAACCGACGAATAATTAAAATCTGTTGAAGTACTTAACAACGTAGTGTTGAATACTATGTGTGTCTGTATTTAATTAATAAATTACACTACTTTTACTTTACACTTCGTACACGTACACATTGACACCTCAGACGATTGACACCAATTTATTGAAAATTATTTTGTGGGTCGATAATTACTTGTCGATAATTTATTTTATTTATGTTCCTTATGAACTTATACTAATTTATACTTATTTTATTACCAACTAGCTGTTCCCATAATCATATATATTCGCGTAAATAGAGACTTTTAAATCAGAGATACGAAAGTGCGCAAAATTCACCTCTAACTAAAATCATTATTTTTACAAATGGTGGAAAAATCGAGACATGTAGGTATATGATTAAAAATAAAAGAAACAATCCCTCTGCGGCATAAAAATTTAAAAAAGTTTTTTAAGGTATACACACATAAACAAATCATAAATTCTTTGCAAAATAGAAGGATTTACAGCCAGGATTTAAATGGGTCCCATTTAAACTTTACTGGGTTCCTTGATAAAATTCAACTTTTTTCTCTGTTTTAGCTGATCAGTCTGTATTTTAATTAAATGCCTAATCTTTTTTGTCCTGCAAATCCCACAGAACAAAAAATATTAACCCCCTTATTAAAAAAAACTTCGGTGTTATACATAACATAATAACGTATTATTTGCGCTAATTACAAATATGTTGTTACGCGCTATGGGTAAAAATAAAAATACTGAAATATGTATTTTAAAATACAGTTGCTCAAAAAGTGACGTATTGCAGGGACGTATAGCGTGCGGGAAGTGGGCTATTACACACTCGTGCTTTTTCTTTACCTTTCCACACTTGTGCGTTCTCTTTCCCAACTGTCAAAATAATGTCTATTAAAAAGATAAAACCAACCACGAAGTTTTAGAAGTTATTATGATTCATGCAAATATTTCTAAAAAGAAGCTACTAATTTGTTTCAATATCAGATTTAATGATTTGATTCAATGAGTTAGGTTTCATTTTATCTCATTAACATTTTCAATTCATATCAATAAAAAAACTACTGAAGACTTGGCTGTATGGGCATAGTTCCCTTTGCCTACCCAGAATGGGTGAAGAAAACAAAAAAAATCTCTGCATATATGTATTATTTTACGGTTGGCGCCATTTTTCAAAAATGTTATTTGCGAGTTTTTATTATTTTATTAAATTGCTTCATTTTTTCGCAACTGTTTTAAAAATAGTTGTTCAGTACACGTGCGGAACCGTCATTGCTAAGAGTTCCGACTGTCAACCCTCATTTTCGGCTACGCCTCGGCTCGGGTAGACATTTGTCGGAACTCATTGCAATGACACTGATAGCCTTTCCGCACTTGTAATGAAGTATACTATTGTCTCATCCTTTTCGATAACGTATTGTGTGTGCTTATTGGAAATATATTGTTACGCGCTATGGGTATTAAAATACCGTTTGTAACGTAGAAGGCGTTTATTATCTCCTTTTACAAAAATCCAGTTGAGAGAATCCAAATTACTAGGCACAAATACAATGGTTCAAATTCTTCGCTATAGTCGTCGAAATATTTTTCCTTGTCGCTTGGTAGAGATCGCTACCGGAACAAAACCAAAGAGAACAAAACTGCACTGACTGCTACGGCCTGGCTTATATATTATAATATAATACTATTACACATGGAATACTATAACCTATAACTTTCCCGAACAACCTGGGACAATATTAATTATCAAATTTGCTCTGTATAATTAATTAAGCTACAATATTTTTATTCCATCTAGTTCTGACTTTAGAAATTTATTGTTAACCTGCGTTAATAAAAGATCTATTTTTTTCTGTATGTAGTATGAATAATTGTAAAAATTTGAGTTCACAAATTCGCTAGTAAGTCAGATATGTAGTATGGAAAAGTAAATTTAATCTATTTAGATTAGTTTTATAGAAAAACACGAGCAAAACATCGATATGGCTAACGTCGTATTTGTTTTACCAAAATATTTTTACATTCATACTAAAGCTTTATTTTTTTTGGTCTTATCAAGGTTATACTAGATAACCTCATATTACATAGTGTAATGCATGACTTTTAAGTCATCGCCAATTAATTATTCGTTAATATGTGGTAGGTTAAAATCTAACCCTTCCTTTTGAATTGCGATATGACTGCAAAAATGAAACGTGTGGAGTGATCAGATGACCCGATTAGGTTACAAAACATTGTGTACCACTTTTCAATTTTGTATGCAAAGAGTGATAAATATAAATAAAATATTTGAATTTGCAAGATTATGTAATTAAGGGCTCTTTTAATATTGTTATAATTTATTTCGCTAGAATCAGCTCAGAATGGGAATATGCATGGACCATAGGGCCAGTTTATGTTTATAGAATGGCACGCATATTATTTTATGAACAGACCATATTAAAGATAAAATTCGAGCTATCGTTGGTGCTGTTGGTAGCTTGGTAGCGAATTAAAATGACATTTCAAGGATGTTTCTTGCACTCTGTCTTAATATGTAAATCAAAGTTTTGTTAGATATTAGAACGGCTAGACCAGTTTTTTATTTTTAAAACTTCTTAAATACATAGTTTATTATAAATAGATTGCATATGGATTGCCTGAATATTGGCTTTGCTAAACAGCTGGTGAAAGTCGACCAAGGGTCATATCTTCGTAGAGTAAATCAATGTCTAGTTTTATTTCGTCTTATCGTATGAAAATCAATCGTTAGTTGTACCTATATAACTATTTAAAAATTAGTTAATTTATGCTTATATTTTTTCGTCATTTTACGGTTCAGTTTGTTTTATTAAATATTTCATAGTGGTAAAGAACCCCTGTGTACTATTTCAACTCTTATTTAGTGGGGTCGTAATATTACATTAGTGAGTGAATGTAAAATTTTGTAGAATTTTTATGATGATCACCTAAATTGCTGTTGCCAAGTGTATAATAGACTTAATTCCAATTCCTAGGACCACTTAAAGTTTGTTGCACGGATAGTTGACGAGACACTTGGCGTATATTAAAGATCGCGTCTATAATAGAATCTTAAAAAGGATATGTTCATCATGTTTGACAAAAGCTTTTCTCGGAAACGTCTACTTTGTATTATTACTCCAAAATACACTATAGAAATTGTAAACTTTTCTTACAAAACATACCTATACAATTTAACAAACGTTTATAATTAAAATTATAGATAAAATTGTATGTTGTCTCGTGTTCTTTACAGCTCTGGTGGGAGTGCTTACATTGGGAACAACGTTTTTGCTGTCGCCTCTGTCAGGCGTGCTTACGGGACTTATGGGCTTAAGATTGACTGCAGTCCTCGGAGGATCTATCGCTGCCACCGGCCTGCTTATTTCATCATTCGTCGTTGATCAAGTCGACATTCTCTGTTTCACGTATGGCATTCTGTACGGATTAGGAGCCTCTCTGGCGTATACTCCGTCTTTAGCCATTCTTGGACATTACTTCAAGCGACACCTTGGCCTCGTAAATGGTATAGTGACAATAGGCAGTTCTGTTTTCACTGTTATCATGCCCCCATTGATGAAACACATGATTGTCAATTACGGGTTGGAATGGATGTTTAGAGTATTAGCTGTATTCACTGTTGGTATTGCTCTTTGTGGATTGTTGTTCAAGCCTACAGCCCTTGTAGTTATCGAAAAATCGTCGAGAGAAAATGACAGTTTTAAATCCCTTTTCAAAAGAATCGTTAACGTTGAAATATGGAAAAATTTGAAATACAAGTTGTGGGCATTATTTATGCCTGTTGCTTTATTCGGATACTTTGTACCCTATGTGCACATCAATAAGTTCATAGAGTACAATTTTAAAGACGTAAATGATAATCTTCCGTTGCAGTGCATAGCTGCTACTTCAGGAGTAGGCAGATTATTGTTCGGTTTGTTAGCCGATAGGAAAGGAATTGACAGAATTTTATTACAGCAAATTTCTTTTTATGTCATTGGCTTACTTACTATTATACTGCCTTTTGTCAGATCGTTTACATTGTTAGTTGCTATTTCACTGGGAATGGGTATATTTGATGGCGCCTTCATAGCTCTAATTGGACCAATTGCATATGAGTTGTGTGGGAGCGCTTATGCAGCACAGGCTATAGGTTGTATGCTGGGTCTCGCTGCGGCTCCTCTTTCCATTGGCCCTCCAGTAGCAGGCTACTTATTCGGCCTCAAAAAATCCTACACTTTGCCCTTTGTTCTCGCTGGCATCTCACCTCTTTTTGGAGCTACATTGATGTTCGCTATTAGGTTTTCGGATAAGTCGAACAATAAAGAACTTGCGGCAGCCACATCAAACGGTCATGTTTCTTTAGCCTCTACAGATCCTGGTAAGCACATTTCTTTTTTTCTTTAATTTAAAATTTCATTTATAATCTTTCATATACTCTGCTTATTCAATCTACGTTTATTTCTATTACAGAAAAAGTATCTGAGTCGGCCTACAATGCAAAAGGAGATACTCGCAATCAAACTTCTTTATAACACAGGCAAAAGCCGAAATTAATCTTAACTGATTTGTGACCTTAAAAAAATATATTTCTTACATTATTATATTATCTGTAGTTTCATACAGAAATAATAAGACTTATTAAAAATTATAACTATTTATAAAGGCATCTATGCATATCAAAAATATGTAAACATATTATGAAAGAAATTAAACAATTAGGTAGCAACAACAACAACTGAAGTGGTAAAATATGTATTTAGTTTTTAAGATCTCTGTCTACTACATTCCGTGCTGCGCTTTACTTGAACTTGTGGTAAGAAACTTTTATTCATTTCGAAACGATATCATGAATATTAAAGTAATAATATTACTGCATTGACTTCATTCAAACTGATTGTGTATGTTATGGTGTATTGGGCAGAGAACTTAAGCCCCTATAAGACAGTGGTGAATCTCAGTTGTACAATGTAAAAGAGTCTATCTTTTAGAAATTCACTATCCAGTCAATTAAATAGTCTTAAGAAGTTTATATTCAAATTAATTATTTTACGTTATTACCTTATTAATACTGTAGTTTTAAGTTTTGAACCACATTCGGATAAAATAAATTGCAAAGCTTTTTACTAATTTAGTTTATACTGACTTATATTTGTGACTGTTATTGATTTTTATCCTTCCTGTGCATTTTAAATCAACCCTGTACAGTTTATTTGCGATCGTTTAAGATACGGTTTATAATGCATTACCTTTATTGTGTTAACTATTTTGTTATTACTTCCAATATTTTTATTCCAATGCAATCGTTACCGGGTTAAGTTCCTAATAATGTTAAAGTACCTATTATTTTTATATATATTTAGTTCTTATTTTTATTTATGGACGTACATGGTAATAACTGTTACAAAATAAAATATACTTCTTAATGTTTTGAATATAAGTGATAATACCATATTATGCAATTATTCGTATCACAAAAGTCCGAATTAAATATACTTAAACACATAAACTTGTATTATAATACAAGTAAGGAGATCAAAAAATATAAAAATGTTATTTATATTAATAATTATTACCTATATGTAAAATTATTTGGCAATTTAATGAATGATATATATTTAATAAGTTTATCGCATGTGAAAAGAACAAGTAAAATAAGAACAGAATATATTTTGTGGCTTTGTGGTGCGTTACCCAGATACACTATCGCTTGACTCCACTTCCTCGATTCTACTTATCATATTTGTTATAAAATACTGCGCACTATTTTGTCGACAAATAAATATCTTGGTTTCGGTTATCTAAGTAACTATTATCTAAAACTTAAAAGCAGTAGTTTCATTCCTTAGATTATTTGTAGCAACTTGCCTGTCTTTAAAAATAAAATAATCGTGCTCAAAATTTACAAGTTACACTGTGATAAAATCATTTATTAATACTAGTATAGATGAATTATAGAAAAGTTTCTTCCTCGTAATATAGATACACTGAGATAAATATTAAAATATTTTCGATTTAGTTTCAGGGTTCCTATTTAAGTGCATGATTAAGTATATTTGATTATACATACCAATTGGTTTTATTATCTGGATCTTTATGAACTAATTATGTAATAGAGCAGGTGATAATGATTGGTTTTTAACTGATTTGTACGGGAACGTCTGAAACAAACAAATATTTGGAACTTCAAGATATTTATGTATGAGAAGAGTTATGACATTATTATGTTTTTTTATGTTTCAAGCGTGCATTGGCTAACTCTGTACTGTTATTAAAATCAATTTTTTTATGTCATACATAATAATATAATTATTATATAATATACCTCCTGATAAAATAGGTACCTACTGTTCTGTTCATACAATAGTTGTAATATGCAAGGGCATACCGAGGGGGAAGTGAGGGGGGCAAGCCCCCTGAATCAAGCTTCAGATTCAGGGATTCAAGAATTTCAAAATATCCCCCCAAGAAACGAAAAAGAAACCTATACCATAATAATAAATAATAATTACGTAGAACGGAATCTCCTTTGACCGCCATCGATACCTACGCCGCAATTTATATACCTACTTCCCTCTTCACCCCGTTACGCCCCTCTGTCGCCCAGGCGTGTTGCCAGGTTTGTGAACTGTTAGTAATGCTTATGTCTAAAGATAATATCGCAAAAATATACGTTTTTCTTTACTTAAAAATCATTATTTTAGTTTAGTATTACAAAATATGAGAATGATAAATACTTACCTACTCTATAAATACTTATAAATAATATTACTTAATAAGTTATAAGTACCATACCAAATGAAGCCATTTAAGTATTACTTACCTACATAGGTGTAAGTACTTACGTAGTGTAGGTTTAAAATAAACGAATTACATATTAAGTATAACGTGCGTGCGCCAGTGCCGCGGCGCCCGCAATCGCGAGGCAAAACAATCGAGAAAGGTTCAATGACCGATGGCGGGGGCTATTAAAAAATATTTTGGCGACATGTTAAAATGCTGTAGTTATCTAACATTTTTTTTATAATTGAGTGGTGAAACAATTGGCTACACAAAAAGAACTGGTCATATCCTTTTGATAAATTAGGTACGGAAATATTTAAAAAATATTACTTATCTCGCATCATCTTTGGGCAAACTAAAAAAACTTAAGTTTGGCATTGTTTTAGAATTGGTTGTACAACCAAACACACCACATAAACTTGGCGCCGTTATTGTAATTGACGCGCCCGTCCGAGACAACCCGACTTCAGTATTCTGTTTAACCGAGTTTAACGTGTAGGCTAATATCGTGACCTTGAGTCCGTCCGGAGCGGGAGTTTCCGTTCTATGTAGTATTATTTAATCTTATGCCTATACTTAAAGAATAAGATGCTATCTCCTGCTGTTTCCTTTGTATATTTAATATTATGTGTCTGCGTCATATTTGCATGTAATGTGAAGGCAAATTTACACACGGTACCCAGCTCGAAAAAAATTTGCATCCGCCCCCTGACCAAGAACCTAGGTACGCTCATGATACAGATCATGCGATACCATAGACTTAGCAGTAAGTATATCCTAAGTCTATGTGCGATACCATTACTGTAATATTAAAACACATCTTTCCTTTCGATTATCTTTAATTGTAAGTATATATGATATAAATAATAATTATATTTATATAACAGAATGGTCTTGATCCTTCAAAGGATATTTTTTTACTCGGTGACAATAATAATGGTTGTCATAATAGTAGTAATATTCATCCCATATCTTATATTATTTTTATATACATATCCTAATAAGTAAGAATTCGATCATTAATATTATGTATCTTACAAAAAATTCCACGTTATAGGTACTTTAAGCCTGCCATTTTAACATTTTATGGTGCTTTTGATTTTTTCGCTTTTGATAGGTATAATTTTTCATTTTATGATATAAGTTTGTAGAATAAAATTAAAAAATAGATATTAGTACATTTTCGAGGCATCTATAACTCGTTTAAATCGTTTTCTTTTATTTAATGAGGCATTTCGTGTGTTTAAATTTTTAATTGCATAATTAAAAAAACTGCAAAAAAAATCACTTTTGATAGGTATAATTTTTTATTTTATGATATAAGTTTGTAGAATAATATTATTAAATAGGTATTAGTACATTTTCGAGGCATCTATTATATACTCGTGAAAATCATTTTCTTTAATGTGTAATATCATTTTTTTGTTTATTTAATGAATCATTTTGTGTGCTTCAATTTTTAACTGCATAATTTAAAAAAACTGCAAAAAAATAGGTATAAATACTTCCTTTTAACTTCGGTGCCTTAATTCTTTAAATGTTAATTAATAAAATAAATCAATTAAAAATATTTATAAAACAAACCAGCTGTATTACCAATTTAATATGTATAATAGTTTTTGTTATTATTAAAAAATAAAGTATGAGAAATGAGTAAAAATAGTCAGACATCGCCTAACGAAACATAGCAAATGAATCTACATAGTGTTCACTAGATTGCCTTAAAAATTGCTTAAACATGTGAATTCTTTTATGACTTGCCACCCGAGTGACCCGAGAGGACTTGCCGACCAGGTTTTCTTAAGTTATATTATAATACAATAATTGTTTCATAGCTGCAGTCCTTAAAGGTATTTCAGATTCTTTGTTTACATCTGCTACCTCTAAATGTTGGTGAAACGTAAAATTGGCTTATTCGCAAGAAATGAATGATTTATTCTGGGAATAAGATTTATGAGGCGTTAGTGAAATCGGTCCAAATTAGTTTAGACTGGGCTGTACTAGTTTATCCTGGAGTGAGATTAGGCTTAACCAGTTTATCCTAGAGTGTGCGTTTTAATATCAGGAGAAACTAGTTTGGCCTAGTCTAAACTAGTTTATCCTATCGCGTATAGGAAGAACTAGTCGGCAGGTAACATACATATAAAACATCTATAAAATATTACATGCTATAATAGTTTCCAAGCTACGACATATACATAAGCTTAGTCTTAATTAGTTATTAGTTCCCATTTTTTGTTTTCTTCTGTCTTTCACCATCTTCTGTTACGGCCTAACTATAATATGATAAAGCAATGTAATGAATGAACCTTGAATGAATATTTAAAGCGTTTAATTTTAATATTATTGTACGTATTATCTCTATATCGGTCGAATCTGAAACTGTACTGCATTTAAAGTGTGTATAAAAATATAATAAATAGGAATACCTACTTAAGGCGCTTTTAAAATATATTGAATTAGGTATAGGTATTTTAAAGTACAGCTAATGCAATATCTTTACTAATGGATTAGTTAATATGGCATTTAATTCACCAAAGCACCGATGCAGTTATTTTTTTCAAAGAGTAGTTTCTAATATTTTTTCTTGATTTGAAGAGTATAACAGATATAAGATCTGTTTCCTAGTTATAATAATAACAGTTATTATTTTATTTCGAAAGTTTAAAATAAATCTGTTTTAATGATAGATTTAATTACGTAAGCGTTTTTGTTCCTTAATGTTTATTTTGTTAAATTGGCTTGAAATTTTATAATGTTGACATTAGGTACTTGATCTAATGAGATAGTAGATATTATACAGAAGCGACCAACGGGGTTACCCTTAACCGGTTCAAGTTCAAAACCAAATTAAAGTCGATTTAAATTAAGGACAACTCGTAGTCTTTGACATTGAATTTAGCACTGAAAGGAGTTTTGTTTTAAATTAAAACTAAGTTTAATCAAGTTTGTGTTCAAAAACATAAGAATATAGTAATTATTTGTGTTGAAAATAATTAAATTGGCAAGGTTTTATGTGTAGAATTACTATTTTAGCTATGAATTCCCATACTTATCCTTTTATTTATATTTGGCTGGAGAATATTGTTACGCGCTATGGGTAATGAAAATGCCGTTGGTAACGTAGAAGGCGTTTATTGTCGGTTTCCACAAAAATCCACTTCACAGAGTCCGAATCACAATGCACAATCACTATTAGGAGTGTGTCGTCGACGGTTTTGCCGTGAACGAAACGTAAACCGGTTTACGTCGACCATAGACTGGTTCATAAAACAGTCTAATTTTCGACTAGTTTACGCCGTCGACGGAATCGCTATATAAAATGAACTATGGCAACGTTAAACGTGTTTCGTTCAGTCTACTATAGACGGATGAACGGGAATCAGATTATAGTTAAATGATAAGACTAGATAGGTTGTTTTCGCTCCGCTCGCCATTACCACCCGATGTAATTATAATTTACTTGCTTATATATTTGTGATATTCTTGCACATGTAAATGAACTTCCCTTCATACTTTTTCCAGGCTTAGGACTGGCAGGCAACTCCGATAGTAGGTATTTAAATAGAAATAAATAATAAAAGTTAACAAATATTAATGAACCGTTAAGTTATAATACTTTTTATTTACACTATAAACACTTTTTTATTTATATACAATTAACACTATTATATTTACACTTATATTTCTTTTAAAATACAACAATACAAAACTTTAATCCTCGATAGATTATTTTACCATGCTTAATGCAATGAAATTCAAACGAGACTAAAAAAATAACGTAAATAAACAAAGGAATACTGTATTTACAAACAAATATAAATGAACTATATTCCTATAGCAATAAAGATCATTTTGACCTCTTCCACTTATTGTTAGTAGTCTTATTGCTAGTATGTTTGTATGAAGCGAATAGACTGCTTGAGCATCGGGCGGCATGTAGCTGGCGAGCGAGCGTACGAAATGAAACGAAGTGTCCCCGACTAGTCCCGAACGCTATCGGTCGCTGCGCGCCGTTGCGTTCATTTCATTCGTTGAACGCCGAAACCATGAATGAAACCTAAACGAAAATATAGTTCACGATTCGACTAGTTTAGGATTCGACGGTAAACTAGTCTAATGGTTCATGCCAAGTAAACGGTTGAAAAAAACAGTTCGTTCATTCAACGCTCACGCCTAATCACTATAGTCCAATATCTTCGCTTGAGTCGTCGAAATAATTCTTCCTTGTCGCCTAGTAGAGATCGCTTCGGTTTCACTTCCGGAAATAAACTGCCCAGTCGCGGCTCGGCGCGTGCCTTATATACGGCTGCCCATGGTTCTCTAGAAATTTCCCGTACTCGACGCGGATCCCGAATTTGTTTACTCGTAGAAATCGATGTTTTTCTTATGACCGATTTTTCGAGAACTTTCTTCACTGTTCGATAGTAGACCTAATACCTGTTTATGCGTTTTTGGGGTTCTGCTGTACGACGCTTTGTTTTTGAGATATAGGTACTCAAAGGCGTAACAATATTAAGAGTTGATAGAATCGAATTCGAATCGAAAATCAAATTAATTTTAAAACAGTTTTGGGAATAAAACCCCTAAACAAACATTTTTCACTATTTTCAAAGAGTTTGCTTCGTATTAATTTATATAATAATATGTATAGTTACTAACGATGATGAATTTGAGTTCCTACCTCATTGAAATTGATGTACATTTAAGGAAGATGTTATTTGTGGAAAATTGTAACAAATAAATTATAGTATTTTAATTTTGTAGTTTTATTTATTGAAAACCGAGAAACCAAGAAACTAAAATAAGTACACTATTCGGCCTAATTTATTATACACTAGTGGCCGCCCGCGACTTCGTCCGCGTGGACTTCGGTATTAGTCATAGCTAGGGCATGCAATTCGGATATCCGGATATCCATATTATTCGGATATTCGCCACATTTACTATTCGAATAATATCTATAGAATTATTCGGTTTTTTTGAACATTTCGAATACTTAATTTTTAATTTTGTTTGTTAAAATATCCGAACTCAAACTTCCTAAGTGGCGTTTAGAACACGCATATCCGATTTTTCGTGGTCATTGCAGCCATTGAAATGAAATGAAATAGTTTATTAACATCCTGGGTAATAATATACACTTGATGTTTGTCATTGTTGTACGGCCATCAGCTTTGGGTGCGCTAAGGTGTGGCTAAGGCATATATTATATGGGCTAAGTAGGAGAAAAAAGCGGGCGGAAAAAAACTCCAGCCCTGTTTTATTGCCCGTTGCCAAAACCGTAAATATTAAAAAAAGTGTGTGTCAGCTCCGAGGCACGACTGGAGTTTACTCATTACGATCGATAATTATGATATATGTATATCGAATAGAAAAAGAGGGTAAATGAACGCATTTTTTAGATATATTAGGCCGCAATAGTAAAAATTAATGAAATGTTTTTTTTTATTATAAATAAACCTAACAATAACCAACAGGCCGCGTGGAGTGAAGCGATCACCATCGCCTATGGACACGGGCAACCCCAAGGGAGCCGCCCGAGCATTGCCGGCTTTGGAGGAGAGCTTTTTTTACAGCTCGTAGTTGGCTCGTCAGGTGTATAGTGCGTCCACCGCACTATCATCTGCATAGCAATGTATACTGCGTGATTGTTGCAGCATGTCATTGATATGCAGAATGAATAGTGTAGGGGACAGCACTGAGCCTTGGGGAACACCGGCGTTAATGGGCTTCATATCTGAGCAGCATCCGTCAACAACGACCTTAATCTGCCGCTCAGACAAAAAACTAGCCACCCAGTTGCATAGCCTCAAGGGAAGACTGTAAGATGGAAGCTTCGCGAGAAGGGCCTTGTGCCAGACCCGATCAAAGGCCTTTGCGACATCCAGGCTGACTGCCAGAGCCTCCCCGTTACCCTCGATGGCTTCAGCCCAGCGGTGTGTGAGGTACACCAAGAGATCACCGGCCGACCGGCCCTGGCGAAAGCCATACTGACGATTGCTGATCAACCGGTGTTTCTCGAGGTACCTAAGGAGCTGCGTGTTTATAACACGCTCCATCACCTTAGAGAGAAGGGAGGTTATCGCAATAGGCCTGTGTTCTTTTCATTTACATACTAACTAGATAATGTAATTCTATAGGACAACTTCCACCTGCTCACCAATTTAACGAAAATTTGACTACATGTGACCTTGTGACCCCTATATCTCCGGTCCCTTTTGTTTGACCCACGGAGCGAAATTCAATCATACTGCCGCCGTCTTAGCTATTAGTAGGTAAGTACTGCCCTCTGGTACTCCATAGCCATAATAACCTGTAGGAAGCCTGTAGGGTAAATCAGGTAATCAAGATTTCAAATAATAAACGGTATTATTAAAAAAATATTTAAGTAATTACTCTTAATCTTTGACTCAATTTGCATAACAAAAACCAAAAAAGTCTTCTAAAATGTAATTAAAACAGTTGAGATCAACATTAATTTAAAGTCACATTTCACGGATACATCAGTCATTTGTGTTTGTGCCCCACTAATGCCTCTCAATTGACAAATATTTATATTATGCTCTCGGCAGATTACTTTTTTGCATGATGCCTTATTCTTGAGGTACAATAAGTAGAGTAACTATGTTTATTGGCTCTTTGTTATATTCTGATTGGCTAGTTACTTCTTTTGACAATAATTATTTTCTAGGTGGTAGAACTATTATGGTTCGCCCGGGGAAGTACCACCGCTGCACCCACGTCTGCCGTGAAATAATTCTATTGTGTTTCAGTGGAAAGGTGCAGTTGCCGGCCACACTTACATGAGGCGACCACCAGACTCCGGAGTGGCAGCGCAACTGCATACGACCTCAGAAAAGTCTTGCCTTGCCATGCTTAGTTGAGGTTGTATGTAGATGTCCATGGGCTGCAGCGACTACTTAACATCACGTGGCCTACATGCTCGTCTGCTATTTTAATCAAATAAAACAAAAAATATATAAGTAATAAATATGTATATTATCTTCAAAGCAGAAACTTCTAAATACTTGTGCAAAAACACTGACGAGATTTCCATGCTAGGGTTCTTTATTTGCGACTTAAAAGCTTTTTTATCATTGCTACAAATATTGTGATAATAAATAAAGCATTTATATAGTTATTTATGCAATGTTTAACATTCAATTTTTTTTTCAACCTGTTTATGTCCCACTACTGGGTACAGGTCTCCTCTCATAAGTGAGAGGGATTTCCATTGGGATCATAGGGAACATTCCATACAATATACCAATTGCCATCTGTTTGTCTTGCTGTTACTGGACAGATCAGACTAGGTCTAGTGTTCACTCCTGCCTTAGTTTGATAAAAATTTTACTCATTTCTGGTTTGACGGTGGCTTTGCTGATAGTACTGTCCTCATCACAAGATGAAAATAAGTCCAAAATAGAAAATAAGTCCAGACTATCTTTCTAAGGTAGTAACAATTCTCGAAAACCTGCAATCGAAAGACCTAAAAAACGACGATCGTCTATCGCATTCAATCGCTCTAACATCGCACTCACTCATTCTCGTCAATTGCGCGCGAGCTGTCGCCAGTGTCAGCTATACTTGTGTTGCTGCTTTCGAAAAAATTTCTGCGGTACGTATCAATGTGTTATTTAATTAATGAAAATTAGGTCTAAATACCGTAACTATGTGTTTTATTGCAGAATATAAGTTTAATTTTATGATTTTCGGTCGATTTATTGCTTGCTATATATGATTTGAAAAGTACACGATCAAGTTGATTTTAGTTAAGAATTTCGAATATGGGCTATGACTATGGTCCTGAATATGGGCTAGCCCATATTTAGGTATTAGTATTTTAGGTGGTTGGTTATGTGGTCCTAAAGGTACCAACTTATATTTTTTCAGAATGGCGCCAACACAATCAAAAGAACCAAGGAAAACTTGGGATAAAGAACAAATGATTAAAGCCATAAAAATGGTTCGCGAGAAGAAAATGGGCACTTTAAAAGCAGCAACATTTTTCAAAGTACCAAGGACGACATTGCAACGCTTAAGCCTGAAAACGGAACTTAGTCCTGAAGATGCGGCTGCCACAACATTAGGTAGAAAAACAACGTTGGGGACACAATTAGAAAATGTTTTAGTAGAATATATTTTAACGATGGAAAGCAAGTTTTATGGATTGACAAGGACTGATCTTCGCAGAATAGCATACATGTTAGCAGTACGTAACATATGTCCCGTACCAAAAAAAGTCAGAAAGACATCTAATAGAGGTAGAAAAGCTGCTGTGGCCTCGATTATAACTTCGTCTCCATATAAAAATGACCTTATTGAGACAAATAAGAAGAAAATTGAAAAAGAAAATAAAACAAAAGATAAGAAACCCAAGCAAAAGAAAAGAACTATAGGATATAAGAAAGCCAAGACCAGGGACGAAAGTGAAGGTGAAGAAGATATCCAATTTGATTCAGATAGTGAACTAGACGCTCCCATAGGAAGAGAGGCTCCTGACACTGCCGATGCAGCGTGTTTTGTCAGGAACTTTTTTCCGAAAACGCAGCAGGAGAACAGTGGGTCAGATGCTTAATGTGTCAGCTCTGGGCACATAATGACTGTACTAGGCCAGAGTTTGACATTTGTAGTGATTTTTGTAAGTAAATAATGTGATTTCTTCCATCTGCCAAAGTAATTTGATCTCTTATAAGATAAATATTTATAATTGTTATTTTCGTACAAGATATTTTAAGTTTCTGTTTGTAGCCCATATTTGAGTACCTGTTCCATATTTAGCGTCTATTTTGATATTTTGTTTAATACTCAATTTAATAATATATTATAATATTAAGAACATAAGATTGTTACTTAGCTCTTTAAAAATGTATGTGTGATTATTTTGACGTCAATAAATGTTTAATTTTTTAATAGTTTTTTATTTCTGAGGCAAAAACAAAATGGTAGCCCATATTTGGTTACTTTCCCTATATAAGTATATTTCTCATGCGTTCGCCTACAAGTGCAAAAAGTCACTGGATGCAACCACTTTTATATTTACTAGGTATCTATTAACTCTATTCTTCCTTATAAATACGATAGTTTTCCTTTTCGCTTTGGAGGCAATTTGGTAAAAATTCCTCACCGTACCACTGGCACCTGTATGGCTGGTGATGCGGTAGGGAATGAACGACATCAGTTCCAGCAGTCCTGTAGACTGTAGCTTGTTTATAAGTAGCCTAGCTGAGCCTACATTTATGCTCGTCTGCCCGTGTCTGCTGAGCCTACATTTATGCTCGTCTGCCCAGCAGACACCTCATGATTGAATCTGATCGCTTACAAAGTTTTTTTTAAGTAGGTTCTGTGTAGACAGATTGTTATTGACAGAGATAGACAATTGTAGAATTAGGCAATAAAACAAGCAAAGTTTAGCATTTAGGTAATGATATGTCTTAAAGTATTACAAATGCTTCGAAATATCTGAATAAACCCTATGCGCCGTGCAGGCAGTCGTTCCTCTGAGTGACTACGCGTAGAAAAATTTTGGGCAGCACTTCCAAAAGAGTACACCCTGATCTGTACTTCTTCATTAGATGGAGATTTAGTTTTCTGAGTGGCCCAACGCAACGGCTTGGATAATCTAAAGGCACAAGAAAGAAGAAAATTAAAGACGAGCTGAAGCACTTCTCGAGGGCTTATGTAAATGTGCAATTTCTCTGTTAATATATTTTGTAATTCGAATTTATTAACACGCTTTTATTAGCTTGACCTGTATGTATGTATGTATGTATGTATGTATGTATGTAACGGAATCTTTTAACTTCATTTTCACTTACTTCTAGGAGTCTGATTAACTTGGAAATTTGCACAGGGATCAAGGGCCAATGACAATACAATAATCTCATAACTATATATTAAAGTCCTAATGTTTCATTAAGTACCTTAGGCCGCGAACTTATCAGCCGCCCCTCGTATATTTTTTTATCCTGATGATCCATATCAGGATAAAAAAATATACGAGGGGTGGCTGATAAGTTCGCGGCCTAAGGTACTTAATGAAACAAATATAAAGTTTTATATTTTTAACACGTCGCTTGAAAATTTGCACAGGATTCGAGGGCCGATAACAATGTAATAATATGAGAATAAAAATCCAACTAAAAAATTAATAATAAATAATATAGTTTAAAAAACTAAAAAACACGCTTTTATGAAAATACTTACGAACTAAAAAGTAAAAAATAAGAAGAAAATGTATTTTACTGTAAAACAAAAGCGTGGGGTGAATGGTGTCAATAGTATCTTAAAAACCACAACATGTTACTTTTGAAGGCAATTGCAATTTTTAATATTATTATTGAAGTCGATTATTAAAGTGTTTGTTGAAACGAATGTAGTATTTAAAAATTGTTCAACTACTCAACAATAGGTGGCGCCACACATATTGATCAACTTTTGTAGTAACCTTAGTAATCATCCCGTTATAATGATGTAGGCAATGATATTACATAAAACAAGGATGTAGGTAGTTATTACAAGTAATTAATAAAATACCTATGCATTGTTATACATTGTAAGATTCAGTAAGGTCACAACGAGTAACCACAGCACCTGAAGTAGGTATATGTCTACAACGCTTCAACAAATCTTCACGCTTCAATAAATATTTTTATAGGTTTTTATTGATATTCTAGGCCACATCTTTGTAACGTGAAAAATAAAAATGCTAAACGTTTTTCATAATTTTATCGTTTTTTTTTGAGTTTTATCAAAATCAAATGTAGCTATGTTAACAGTACAGGGACTGTTAGTCATTCGTTAGCACATCTGCTCTCCTGAAGATTGACCCGTTCTGGGGCGCCGCGCGTGGAGGACACCGGTGCGTTCCAATGGAGATCCGAGAGTCCTCCCAAGCCACAGGCCACCGAGGGGGTTCTAGTGCGGTCAAACCCCACATAACCCGGTAACCTCTCCCAAGGTGCTGGGTACCTTTTGAAGGTCAATAACAGGATATGTTGCCTCAGGCTAAGGCATACCTAAGTTTATATGCAGGCCTAAATAATTTTGTTTTCCTATATATAAAAGCTACAGTAATTATAGTAAATTAATTGATGTTTATGATTTATCGCTGCTCCACGGTGATGGAAAATATCGTAATATTTAATTGATTACGATGTTCTCCATCGCCGTGCATGCCTGAGAGAAATTCATAATTTCTCGAAAGCATGACGTCCACCAATCCGCACTTGGCCAGCGTGGTGGACTATGGTCTAAATCCCTCTCAATTGTGAGAGGAGACCTCTGCCCAACAGTGGGACATAAAAAAAGGTTGAAAAAAAATTGATGTTTATACATGTACACTTCAACCAGAGTATGTAGATACTTAATTAATAAGTACCGTTGAACTTTGATAAATAATCAGAAGTGAACACTGAACTGTGTCACACGGCGTAGACTCCATCTGAACCGTCCTTTGTGTTATGCTAAATTCTTACAATCTTTATAAATTTTGCAGGTGGCGCCCACTTCTGCCGTGAAGTAATTCGTTCGTTATTGTGTTTATAGTTTCGACTTTTGGTAGAAAGGTGCAGTTGCCGGCTAGACTTACGAGTACATGAAACCGTCAGCCTTCGGAGCAAATTCGGTCGGTCAGCAATAACCACAGAGAAGAAAACAAGTAGTGCGCGTTATTTGCAACTCCGTGGCAATAACCCAAGGTATTGCTGACCTAATGACAAATGCATTCACTTTAATAATTACCCACTGGCCTTGTGCTATTTTAACAAAAAAGTGATGTTGTCAATAATTATTACTTATTACGTTTCGGTCAATAAACTGGAAATTTGTGATGGAACAGTTACGAACTAAGTTCCCACCTTAATTGTTCAGTTTAGTGTGTAAGTTGAAGTAATACAACCGAAATACAGTTTTTAATCTAAAAGCATACGACCGTCAATATTTAACTACGGGACATAAAGTTGATCGGGACATAAAGTACTTTTCACTGTAGGAATAAATGTCATTCTCCTGGGAAAATCACTTTAACGCGGCCTATTCTGTGGGATGGAAGAGGGTATAGGTATAGAGGTAAGGAATAAAAGTTTGGGTTGGAATTGACCATGAGTGGCCATGAGGCATGATCTAATTATCAACTCTAATATCGTGGGTGAAACCGCGGGGCACAGCTACGAGTAATCTGTACTAATATTATAAAGAGGATTTTTTTATTTTTTTGTATGTTTGTAATGAACAAACTCAAGAACTGTTATTCCGATTTCAAAAATTCTTTCACCATTAGGAAGCTACATTCATCCTGAGTAACATAGGCTTATTTACCTTGCTTTACCGTGGGAAAATGCTTCGTTCCTACGTGAAAACGGGTAATAGGGTCAACGCGGTTGAAGCAACTGACTAAACGCCTATGATTTTAATATAGCAACTGCACTGATAGCAATGAAGCCTGGAATAGCACATAGCCTATATTTTATCCTACGGAGACCCATTAAACGGGTCCACGCGGGCGAATCCGCTGGTGGAAGGCTAGTTTCGAATAAAAGAAGTAGGTAATGGTAAAAAATTGGATTTCACATCTACCTAGGTACCTTAATTAGTTACGTAAATTTTTTGACACCTTTTAGAACTCACTCTGAGAAATAATCCATGTCTTCCATTACGTCCGGCAGCTCTCTTCCATCAGTATCTGGTATTACACAACAGGCTGCAGATAAACCAAACGTAACTGTAATCACAATGATCATAAGTGTGAGGTCGTCGACAGAACTTAACATGAGTATCAGGTAGCTGACGATGGTCCCAAGCTGACCAGCGGCGTGGCAGCAGCCGAAGAGCGTTGCACGTACGTTTATAGCAAATAGTCGGGGGGTGATGTTTAGAATTAATGCATGTCCGATTAATCCAGACGCCAAGGTAAACGACGAAATATAACTCCGTACAGTTTTCTGAAAAATTGTGAAATTAACTATTAGGAATGAATATAATTAAGTTTTGAACAAAAAATTAGGATCGACTACAAACGGTAAAAATTAAAATTGTTCAGTACCTACTTCTTCTTGATTTTGGTAATGACTGCTCAAACTATTTTGAAGTCGGTGCCCTTTCAGAACGAAATTTATGACATTTAACTAAGGGCCCAACTCCAAAAATAGTTTTAAAACCTCGAACCTTTAGGAATAAGCCATTCCGTTGCTTCTAACTAGGCGCGAAAGTGCTGCAAAATTACAACTTGCAGCCGACAGCCCAAAGGCTACAAGGTGACAGACCAGCGAATTTTTTAACCAATGTATTTTCGGTTAAGTTAGGTTTATGAAATAATCCCTTCTTTCTTTGTTTACCTATCATGTGCATAATAATTTCCTACTGAAAAAAATAATAATCTCTACAAATAAGTATTCTATGCTTGGTTATTAATTATTATCGTAGGTGAATAATCCTCTTCTTCTTCAATAAGTTTATTGCTGCGACTAAATAAATAAATAACACCACTACTTCATAGACCCACAATAGGATTACCTGTGTCGTGACCAGTACACACACAAAGACAGAAACACTTATACCCACACCAATAACTAAATTTTTAATGTAAGATAGGGTAAAAAGTATTCATGTTTAGTTACTTACATTATATTGAAAACAACTCACAATAATTGTGATACAGTTAAATGTGCCAGTTACTAAAACGTTGATAAAAAGTAACCGCTTTAGTCTTAATTTCTTCCAGAAACACATTGCCAGTAAAGTCCACAATAATAAAAAACTGAAAACTTTTAATATCATATACTGATGACCTGCAGTGGTCTCCCTTAGATACACACAGCTCCACTGAAAGTAGTAGAGACTCCAAAAAATTAGTGACGAAACCACTACAAATCTTATGTTGTATGTTGTCAATATTTCTACGCAAGTCCATGATCGGTCTAAACAATTATAAGCCTGTAAATAAAAAACATTTATTTAAATACATTATATAAATAATAAATAAAATTTTCTGAAAGCAATTATAATGTCAATAACATTTTAATATGACTTACAGACGTACTCTATGATTAACGGGCCTTATTTTAAAATTGCTGCAAAGCTCGATGCCATTTCTTTTTGCTGCCTTGTAAAGTAATTCTTCTGTTTTTGGTATCTTTCTATTAAATAGTAACCATTGAGGGGACTCAGGAGTCCATCTAACGACCGAATTCAATAATGATATTTAATTATTTTTAAAGAAGAATGAGAAGAAGTGACAAAACCTATGTCGCCAGTGATCAGACTAAGGCTGCAACCACTTTTGCGTCCCACTGCTGGGCATGAGTCTTTCCTCATTATTGCAGGGACCTGGGGCTTACCCAGGCCGCTCCAATGCGGGTTGGTGGAGATTCAAACTGCCCATAAGGTCTGACGGAACCAACGGTTTAACTCGCACGGAAACGCGAATGGTGGCGTATGAAATTTGTTTGGCGCTAGTGGTCACCCATCTCACACCAGACCGCGCCCATTTGGCTTAGCTGCGTAGATCGCTTGCGCCGGCCAGCCGCTTATCAGACTGTTATAACATCAGTGGTTTGTCCGATTGGATAAATTTGCAATTGGTGTTGTTAATCATTACTCATAGTCCTCTGATAGATAGAACTGGGGGCAAAAACTGTACATTGGTTCTAACAGTTGGTCCACACGGTTGTACCACAGGCAATAAACTGGTTTTTTACCTTTCTTTTCTAATATTTCTAGGTTAAGCACTGATTTAACTTGATCAATATTATTATATTTTGTATATACCTATCTAGTCTTTTGACAGCTGTTGAATAGGTGCAGTTAGGTCAAGTTAAGTTGTATTCCAGTTCGGATGGGCTCCATACCTGAGAACTAAGAGAAAGCATACTTCGAATGCAATAGCGAAAAAGTTGAATGTCTCTAGGTTAGGGGCACTGTTGGATAAAGGTACTTGGCACACCATCGCCAGAATCCGTGGCGAAGACACTATTGCAAGAAGTCGCGACCGCCAGCGGTTGCTCGATATCTCACACACTGAAAAAGATATGAGAGTTATTTCTATCGAACCACTAAAAAATAAGAGAATGGTCTCAGTTTCTCAGTTTGCTTTGTTTTTATGTATTTACCAGAATTCCGTTATTTATTACCTGATTTGGAAAATCTTTCTGTTGACTAGATGAGACATATTTTTTATCAAATATAATTTATAAACATATAAATATTATATATATAATGAAGAATAATAATGAGTCTCATTCTTCATTATATATATAATGTTATTATTATTATATTTATTTATAACAAGAGTGAGGTGATGAAAGAAAATAAATTAAAATTAATTACATTAAAAGTAGCTATGAACACTTTTCGATAGGCAAGTTATCATAGGCATAGTATGTTTATGTTCATCTATACTAATATTATAAAGAGGAAAGATTGGATAAACTTCCGAAAAGTAGATACCGAATTTTGTCACCAAATTTTTCACAGACGTTCCATTGGACTATCTAAGAGTCCCCTTAAAAGGATTTTTGGCGACGCGCAATATTTTTCGAAATATTGCGCGTCGGACTCATGTTAATTAATATGTAAGCTTGTACTTATTTAATTTTTTTAAAGTCAAATAAAAATACATAAAGCATGACTACTATCAGCCTACGGAGTACCTAGCAGTGTATAATTGCACATGTTTTATCCCAGGCCTCGGACAAGACTCGAACTTGATTGCGGTTGTGATGTAATAGGGTCTTGGACACTATAAAAAAAAAAAATCCTTACCTTAAAAAGGTTGCACAAAATCACGCTTGGAAAGCAATATAATTGTTTATTCTTTTTTATACATGATTTTTATTACCACTGAAATAAATATGAAGTCAATTGACTATATATGATAAGTGACGTTACTTATCATCTTCTCATACAAAATGTATGGGGATGTCACGTTTTGACAGCTCATTAAAAGTATCTCAATTGACTTGGTAGTCCAAGACCGGATTTCTATGGGCTATGAAGACCATTTAATACCATATGACCGACCGTTCCGTTGCTTGGTAATAAAAAATCGTAATAAAAAAAATACATTTAACTAACAACTACATCAGTTTCTTCAAGCCAAACTAATGGAACATGTGATAAATATTAACATTAGGTACTCGGAATTTGAAACAGATACCTACTTCTGTAATTGTAGCCATTGTAGGTAGCAATAGAACACTATACATACACGTTTTTCGATAACAAAGTAGTTTAAAAATTAATTCTTTACCTATTACGGCAGTTTTATGAATATAATGAATGTCTTTTTCATCCCCATCTATTAATCAATCTTTACAAGAAATGAACAATACTTAATAATTTTAACATTCGCCATTCCATCCAGTTCAGAGTCCTATAATAATGCTACTCACATTCCCTTTGTAGGATTCCGTAGCCAAATGGCAAAAAACGGAACCCTTATGTCCGTATGTCACAGCCACTTTCTTCCGAAACTATAAGAACTATACTGTTGAAACTCGGTACGTAAATGTATTCTGTAAACCGCACTAAGATTTTCACACAAAAATAGAAAAAAAAATTTTTTGAGGGTTCCCATACTTAGAACTAATACTCAAAATTTTTTTTTCATCAAACCCATACGTGTGGGGTATCTATGGAATGGTCTTCAAAAATGATATTGAGGTTTCTAGTATCATTTTTTTCTAAACTGAATAGTTTGCGCGAGAGACACTTCCAAAGTGGTAAAATGTGTGTGTGTGTCCCCCTGTGTGTAACTTCTAAAATAAGAGAATGATAAAACTAAAAAAATATGATGTAGGCAAACTTCCACCGAAAATTGGTTTGAACGAGAAGAAGAACGAGTAAGTAGTTTTTTTTAATAAGTCATAAATCGTAAACCACAATTTACCTTTCATTAAATCTTAATACAATGTTTTCTATTGATAATCAAAGGCAATGATGTATTTCTGTTGCCGCTTTTGTTATACAAATACTAAAAATAAAAATATTTAAGGGGGCTCCCATACAATAAACGTGATTTTTTTTATAGATAGGTAATGTTACGGAACCCTTCGTGCGTGAGTCCGACTCGCACTTGACCGGTTTTTAGCTTTCTAGTCTAGGTACCTGGTTGAAGAATGGCATATGTACCAAATTTTGTTAGTACGTGGTTTATTCAGGAACTTTCTTCCCATATTATATACAGTTCCTATTCTTGGTGGATAAAAGCTGTTTCAGACATTTAAACCAAGGTATCAAACCTACTTACCTACCACATTTCGCTCATCTAAAACTACAATGACGTAATTACAATTTGACGATTTTTCAGGACAAGCATTTAAAAGTTTGAAGCTAAGAATATTAAAAATGTTTATTAAATTGGGTAATTTATGTTATTATTGGCATACATTGGTTTATTGGTGATAATAAAATATAAAAATAAGTAATGAAAGCTTATTAAAATCGATATTAAATTAGAAATTTAAAAAACCTGTGCCCCATTTGTGACAATTTTTAAGATAAAATAATCTAACAATACAATTATGACATTTATAGTTATATCGCGCAGATAGGAAAAAACTTGAAAACAAACTATTAGAGTACGCATTAACAGTTTTATTGAGAAAAAATATTATCACTAATATTATTTGTGAATTATAAATTTGATTCAAAAGTACAAAGGTCTTAGAGAAACATTTTACTTAATTTGTGAATCCGAATTTTGTAGGGTAAATTACCTATATTATAAAAATACTTTTACAAAAATGAACTAATGTAGTTCAACAAAAGGAATCAAAATATTACTCTTAAAACCATACAAAAAATCTTTGTAATAATAAAAAGGTAACAGTTATAAAACAATGTCACATTGTAATACTGAAAAAATAATTTCTTTCGTACACAAAAATAATTAGATAACTTATCTGTCTATGGCATAGTATATTGTATTTTACTTCTTAAAAACTTGAGAATTTTTAAAAATCAACAATAGTCACAATCGAACAATCTCACGTTTTACTTAATCAGTCTTCTTACTGTTTTTACGAAAGTTAGTCTAGTCAAAAAAGTAAATTATAAAATGGCTCATAATACTTTCGTACAATATTCGAATTAATTAGATGAAGTAAATCATCTTTTTTACGTCCTGAAATAGGATTTTTTAGGACTATTGCTGTAGGCTGACTTACTTATTGCGTCTAGTAGAAATAGTAGTTGGTGAATGTGCAAGGTGAGATGAGGAAGAAGACCTGCTGGACATGGGGGACAAACCAACATTTTGAGAACGACATTGAGGTGTGTGATATTCTTCACCACTGTCAACTGCTGAAAAGTCTAAGTTAGCAGCTCTTTCCTCGTCTGACTCCGTATGCGGATTGTTTTCTTTATCTTTCTTTCTAAATCTTATATCATAAGTGGAAAGGATCTTAAAGCATTATGTATTTTTTAAAGTAATATGCACCAAAAAGGAATGCAGTATTTATAATATTGGGTTATTCTAGAATTTGAACGTCATCAGTTAACAACGAAGTGAGTTTATACCATCACGTTTAACATCTAAAAACATTATTAATAATTACAATTATATTTTCTGATCAATTAATAAAATAAAGTATTTTATCTTTAGTTTTAAGTAGGTATATTTTACTGTTTTAGTAAATATTTATATTTTATTGTAAATAAATGTACCGAATTGTTGAACAATGAATGAAGTAAATTATTTACCATTTTCAATAGGAATCAAATCTACTCGATTCTCTATTTCCATTGAAAAATCTGAATTTAGTACCGGTGGTATTCACCATGCCTACATCCGTATCATTAGCCTTTCTTAAATTGTCTACAATAGTGGGTGATGACGTAGATGGTCCTAAAAAGCAATTAGGTTCATAATTATATTATAAGTTCCGTGTAATAGCATGAACAATCATTTACTGGCTCTTAACCACTTACTTTTTGGTTCTTCTGGAGTGTTAGATGAAGAGGAAGAATCTGATGAGGAAGACGATGAAGAGCTGCTACTGGAAGATGACGAGGAAGAACGTTTCCGTTTTATAATACCACATTGAACTGGTTTTTCATCTGCAATATTTTTTTAGGTGACAATACCTATTACATAAAATTCGCTTAAGTCTGTGGCTGATATCTCAAAAACATGTTCATTTTTCATAGCTTCTTTAGTAACTGCAATATGCGGAATTGATGCAGGTTCTTCGTCTTTCTCGTCAATATGAATGTCCTACTTTATACCTAGGTTCTGGTTCGATATGATAATGAATTGCAACAAACCTGTAAAGAAATAAGGTATTCGTATACCTAATATAAAAGTTGTGTAAAAAAATACGCAAAATCACAGCTAAGCTGTGTTTTTATGTATTTTTTTCTTTTTATGTAGTTTTATGTATTTTTTTGGATTTTTTATGTAGCAGAATAAAATATGTACATAAGCAGCAGCTTTCAAAAGAAAGACTTCGGCCCAAACAAAGGTACAAAGGTACTGCTTATTTCTCTAAGAAATTTCTTCCAGCAGACCTTAACATACATAGCAAAATAATTTATACATAATTTTACATAGATACACCTACATAATACTATACAAAAAATATAATTATAAGAACCTGTATCTTTAAACCAAAATTAACTTGAAAATGTAAACTATTATCAGAGTAACAACGGTATAATTGCTCAATTGCGTCATTGTAACAACAAATAAAAGAAACTGAGAAATATTATTGGCTTAACAACGACACAATATTCTATAATGTCGTTAATTCCATATGGGAAAATAATAATGTTTAACGTATTTGGTGAAACAACGACATTATTGACAATTGTGTCGTTATTTCCCCTATCAAAGGAATAATGTTTAACATATTTGGTTAAACAACGACATAATTGACAATTGCGTCGTCATCTCCCCTATTAATAGAAAAATATTTGTCATAACTTACATTTGCGTCACTGTAGGTCTAGACACGTTTGCATTCCACAGGGATCCCCGCACGACTGTCACATACGCCAATTTTTCTCCGAGTTAAAGCTTAAATTTTAACCGATTCCCTAACGACATTCGTACCCTCTATCGATAAATTTTAGAAGTATAATTGTGACGTTTTTTTCTTAGATAGAATACCCAACAACGGTAAATATGACATCAGAATGTCAATTTCGATATTTTTGCAATTACGTCGTTGTAGTTTTGGATGAGCGATTTATAAAATCACGCGAACGTGAGGCGAGATGCAAGTTGAACGTGTAAATAAATGATTTGAATGATGAACATTTTTCAACTAAGAAAGAATACCTAAAAAATAACATCAAAATACGAAATTCAATTCCTATTACATTAGTCTACGTATTATTATTTATCATAAGTATCTATCTATTCACTCGATTATACCTACAAATACGTTAGTATCGTAATAAAATTGATTGATGATTTAAATTTAAATGAAATATGATTGATTACATAACTAGGTCATCCTACAATGATAATTACCGTAAACAAATTACAACGTACTTAAAACCAACGTCATGTAGCAATTAGCACTTCCAAATAGAGATTTCAGGAATATAAGTAGTCGAAACCAGTTTTCTGAGTCAGAAAATAAAATAACAAGCCTCAATCCTAGTTCAGAGATTACATTAATTATGATGGCTTTTCTTCTTCCAAAACTGAAAAGTAAATGTAAATAACATCTTAGTGTCCACCAAAATGAATAGTGTTTTGATAGTGAGGAACTTTTTTTTTTATTATAATGGAGTAGCAGTCGAGCATGCAGGCCACGTGGTGTTAAGTGGTCGCTGCAGCCCATGGACATCTACATGCAACCTCAAGCAAGCATAGCTAGGTAAGTCTTGTCTGAGGTCGCATGCAGTTGCGCTGCTACTCCGGAGGCTGGTGGTCGCCTCATGTAAGTGTGGCCGGCAACTGCAACTTTCCACCGAAACACAACAGAATTGGTTCACGGTAGAAGTGTGTGCAGCGGTGGTACTACCTCGGGCGAACCATAATAGTTCTACCACCTACAAAAATTCAGTCAATATCCTATATCTAATAGTTATTCTTATTACTTTCCTTCCGGTTTCCCTTTCCGACCTTATTTCGTTTTCGTATCGTTCAAATAGATTTGATGTTGATGTTATTCGTCATCAATAACGTAACACTATCCGTGGAAAATAATCGCGAAATCTACTTACAGGTTAAAATTGTTTATTCAAATAAACGTCATTTACATGTAAATAAAATACTTCTATCTCGGAGTTCTATCTTATTAATATTTTGAATTACTTGTTTTGGAGCAGTGTGGTGGAGTAAATCCCAGACTTCCTCGTTCAAGTGAAGACTAGAGTGCCTAGCACAGGCAACACCGAAACAATGGGCTGTGTTTCAGTATTAAAATGTGTAAGTTATTATTAATATTCTAAGTTTATAAAATTATTTACCAGTCTGAAACCAAGCCGAAAATCACATAACCAAATATTAACCCAAAACGGCATACTATTGTTGTAGATAAAAGCTTCATTGGTTGTTCACAAAATAATGTCCACTAGAACAAGATCAGGTAAATTAACATTTGATGACATTCATGAAATAAAATTTTACAAGGGAAATTAATAAAAAATACCGATTTTTTGATCCAAATTAGCCACATGAGCTTTATGTGCCATTTGGTACATTTAAATTCCTCTGTGCTATTTCCAGCAATAGTAAATTTACACAAGGTTGAATTGAGCACATTGTAATGGTCAGGGATATTGCATGTTATTCCTGAAGTAGGTTGAAGCAGTATTGTGTCCTCGTATTGATTGAATAAGGATGGTAGCAGAAGACATGTCGATACAAACGTGATCAGCCATTGCCAAGATCCCATTTCACCGAGAACTTCCGTCGTGACATCTTCGTGGATAGTTCCAAGACTGAAAGAAATACTTTAGTAAAAAAATTGATGGCATTAATAAATATATTTATAAGTTTTAAGGTAAATGCGAATCTTTACATTGACATTGCAAAATTAGATATTACTTTAGTTTGCTATACCAGGCATGGCTATCTAGATGTGACCCACAAGACATGTATGTATGTATTTGTCAAAATTGTAAAATAATGACTTATGAAATGTTGTTCAATAAGTATAAGGAAAATAATGATGTTTAAGCTCAATTTGTCCAACAATATTTTTCCTGTATAGGAGCAATGTACCTACATCAAGAAACTTCGACATTAAATTGGGAGAAGTTAAAAAATTTCACGCATAAAGTTTGCATGGCCCGGCGGTTGGAGGAGGAGGAGGTTTAAAAAAATTTACACTTTAAACTTTTTAGTTATTTTTTAATAAAACTTGTTTTTAAACAGATCTTCTTCTTTTAATTTTATTTTTAGCTTTTTAATATTTTTGATGCTAGTTTGACTACGGTGTTGTGTCGTTTAATTACCGAGTTCCTATGGCCATCTTCTAGCTACATCGTCAGATGCTGGTTATCATCTAGCACCAAAGAACTCGTTAAGACGGATAAAACGAGTCCAAACTCGATGGGGTTGCGTCCTTTAATTGCGGAGTTCCTATGGCTACCTTCCAGGTCCATCATGAGACCCTGATTACTATCTAGTATCAAAGTACTCGTCAAGACGAATTAAACAATCCCAAAGTCGATGAGATTGGGTCGTTTAATTACGAAGTTCCTATGGCCACCGGAATGTGTAGCTTTATCATCAGCTCGGCTCTATGTCATAATAATATTGCATTGTCATTTTTACATTACAGATTTATACATGCATGTAAAATTTTAGCTCAATCGGAAATCAGGAAATATGTAAATTTAACTTACAAGATTTGATTACAGACCGACAGACAGACAACGGGACGGGTGGAACTAAATAAAAGCTTGTACTTTAACTTTTATTGCATTTGTTGGATGCTAGTATAATAATATCTGTTAGATATAATAACTGTTACAAATAACGTGAACGAGAACTCCTGTTGACGAGTCTATAAATTAACATAAACAAGAAAATAAAAAATCTATCTAATGTAATGATTTAGAACTAAGTAATGACTGCCGCGGTCGGATTGCATTAGTTAACTCTAATGCTATTTTAGGCGCGTTTCCGTTTTTAGTCGCTTTGGACAGCTATAAATAGCTTATCACAAAATATTCATGAAATAAATCATCAGGACCTTATCGTATCGTAGTCATAATAAGCGAATTAAAAAACTCTAGTTATTACCCGTACCTAGTGTTCCATTTCACGAATACTTATTAATTAAATTTTCTTAGCAACTGGTATGTGATTGTAGTTCTCATTGTCATCAATGTCAGCTCCTAATTATACTGTCTTGGGCTCTGTCCGTGCCGACGGACTACCAGGAACGAATCGCTTAGTGGCCAGATGCCGGGAGGGCTGAACGGTGCAGTGGGGTATACTGATGGATCCAAAATGGGTCATGACGTAGGATGTGGAGTTTAGGTGAAAGGCCCAAAACGAGGCTTAGGAACCCACGCCACAGTTTTTCAGGTGGAAGTGTTCACCATCATACAATGCGTAACACTTTGAAAGACGATACGTCAACAGCAACATTTTCATCTTTTCGACAGCCAGGCCAGCACTCTTGGCCATAAGTTCGTACACTAAATAAATCGAATCGTAAATTCGAAACTGGCCAGGAATTGCATAGTGCGACTCAACGCACTGGCTGCGAGAAACAGGGTCTTTTTAATATTGGTTCCAGAACACTCGTCCATACAAAGATAAGAGACAGCTGACGTCCTTGCACGTGATGGTGCAAAAGGGACTCAGTTTGGTCCTGAACCATTCTGTGGTATTTTCAGAACAACAATCCGACAAAAAATTCTCACTCAGTGCAGGAAGGAGGCGTTGAGGGACTGGACTGAAGGACCAGGGCACAGCCACTCCAAAGCTCTGATACGAGGATATGAGGGGAGTTATGCTGAAAAGCTATTAAAGCTCAACAGAACACATATCCGCACGGTGACCAAAGTCCTCATTGGACAATAAGCTCGGAAGAAATATGTCGCTTCTAGGACTAAGTTCAACTGACATATTGTGGGGAGGAGAGCGAGAGACCACGCCACCTCCTTTTAAATTGTGGTGCGCTAAACCACTACCACAGCATTCATCTAGGGAGGCACGTACTGCCGCCAGACAAAGCCAAACAAATCACTGTCTGTAAAATCCTAGCCTTTTTCGAGGCTATCGGGTTGGACGCTGATCTGTAACCCGGCTACGGGTACAAACAATCTTCATAGATTGAAGTACCCTGGGCTGATACAGCCCGAGCCTCATTATTCAAATAATATTTCAATATGATAACGGTTATACTTTTTTTATTTGAATTCATTCGATTCATTCGATCCACCAAAAGTGACTAAAACCAAAATGTAAAGTTTTATTATTATAGCGTTATCGGTCACAGTGATAACATGAATGTTCAAATGAATTGTAGTCTCAAGCTCATAGCAAATAATAAATAAAACTTGTGTGGTATTTTTCCATAATACACAGAATTAATTTACAAGTCACACCATACGGCTCCATAAACTTTATAAATACGTCTAAACGTCTATTGTGAGAATATCAAATTAGGATTGCGTTTGGGGCTAGTAAACGTTACACACTCATAGCCCCACAGTAAGGTAATTAATACCCTGTGTCGTGGGTACCAAGGACACATACAAGGACAGGAACACTACCACCCAGATCGAGAATAGTTTGAACTCATTGTTCAAATTTCTGTTTCGCCGGGAAACGAACCCGGGACGCCTCGAGCGCCACGCGGGAAAAAATATAAAAAAGTTATGCAACTAATACTAGAGCCCAAATAACTTGGATTGGATTCGTTTAACAATATAAAACAGAACAGGTACTTAATTAATTTTAAAAAGCTACAACTACGACAGCATCGTTTACAATGAATCTCCAAACATTGGAAGACATTGGAAGGAGGAAGTAAAGATTTTTAGGATACTTACGACTTTACATGAAAGTGCTTTTATAGTGCTGTAAAATTTATAATAGTAAAATTAGTAATTTTATTCCTTACGAATAATGTTAAAGCAGTTTATGTCAATTCAAAAGTAGATCAATATTTCATTGCGGGTTGGATAAAGATTTAGGCCCATAGTTCACCTCGCGTGCTGACGACTCAGGCTGGCGCCATGGCGGCAGATCAGTGAACAAGGAGATAGGATTTACAGCCTTGACGAACACTGGCGCGGAAAGTAAGTTTGAGATTGAAAGTGCAGCATGGAGGCAGTGACCCACGGTGTCAATCGGCAGGTATGAGCTAATGGAGATAAGGCAGTTCAAGATTTTTTTGTTCGATTGCGGTAACCGACCGCCACGGTGTCGGCGCCGACGGGCGACGACAGCCGTCCATTCGCTCGTTCGCCGGCACGCACGCCTGGCGCTCGCCACCACGCCGCCGCGCGCTTCTATCGTCTTCTATGCTCAATGGTGTTTGTGACTTTATCTGCACGTCTTTACTGCTATACACTCACTGGAACCTTCCTTACAATTCACCATGGACAAGGATCACGCACTAGACGAAATGATGGGAAAGCTTGGTGAGCTACCGCTTTAAGTTTTAAACATATGGAATTTTGAATTTGCGACACTGTGGCAGCCGGCTTACTTTTACATTCTACGAGTACATGTGTCCTTTAATTAAACTTGTTTCGATAGCCGTATGGAGAAAATATTTAATGACCTGGTTTTTTCAGGCAGTCATTTCTGCATTTTTGTAGATTGAAATGCCTTCTAATGCACCTGTACGTTACCTTGTATGTAATAACTAGGTAATGTAGGTACAAAAATGTGCTTTCGTAGTCAATGTGATCGAAAGCACATAAGCTTAGAAAGCAAAAAATGCAGTATTACCCATTTGTGGTACTTCAGACTGCAGATAAATAAGCGCAGTGCAGTCAATAAAATAACTAATAAGCAGGAGATATTTTAGAAAACTTTAGAATCCAACATAAAGTACTATATTCGAAATATTTAAGCTACGTTATGAAATGACTCTTAAAATATACTATGAATAAGTTTTATCATGTTCTACAAACATTTGTTCAGCAGGCATAATACTCATCTAAAAGGTCAATACTCGTAGCAAGTTGACTGATTAGAAGATAACACATGTCCAGTTATATATTATGAATAAAATTATAAGTCTGCAAGACTGAAGGCTCAGGAGCAGAACAAATAAAAAATTTGGCCTCCATCTTTCATCGTCATCATCTTTAAAAACACAATCCAGGTTATCAGCAATGAATTTAACATGAACATGCATAAGTTAAGCAACATTAAATGTGTAAGAGTCTTTAAGGAAAGGCTAAATGAAGGTGGATCGGGGAACTATTTGGTAGGTTAATTTATAAATACAAGCCATAGCCCTTTCGTGTATAACGTAACGCATAACTTAAGAAAACCACCCCAAAACCATGTTTTGTGCAAAAGATCTAAATAATACTTTTGAAGTAGAACTTTTAAATTAGAACGATCTGTGCTAAAAGGATTTGAAGGTTCATAACAATTCTCAATATCATGCGATGGTACGGATTAGTAAATTCGTTCACTAAGATCATTAGGTTGATCATGCCAACCATTGATGACTACCAGACTACCTTGTATTCCCATCGTTCAACACTATCTGGATCGATATCAGCAATTCAAATAAAATTTTATTGCCTTACTTGCACAAATAATTTACAAAAACATGTGGCGCAAGTTTTACAATTACAACTAAGAACATTATGACATATTTTTACAAAATGAAAAATGCGAGAGTGTCCATCAGTCATAGTTTACCGTTTAATTAAGACCTCGATCAGGGGAAATGACGACCTAAAAAGACAGTGTAAAGGTTTTGAATTTTGGAACAATAGACTGCACTGATGAACTATTTTATTACTATATTACTAGAACTATTCCAGGAGGCCTGGCTTCCAAAATTGGATCGATCGATGGATGGAATTTCGAGTATGCTTTTGTGCTTGCATTGAAACATGTAATTTATTTTGATTGATTCGGGGTCAGAAACAATATGCTTAGTGTTACGGGATGGCGCATAAATGAATGTTGATCCTATGCTTGGGTTTGAGTTATTTGTTAAATGTTTATTAATAATGCGTTTCTAAAGCACTGAAGTGTAATATTAAATGGTTATAAAACATGCTATCAATAAGCGAAAATTATCCAAAACATCCAGTAATCGACTTAAAACAATAATTATTACAATCAAAGAAACTGAACGTACAATAGGCGTTTTACTTAATCTGTAAAAAGTGTTGATAAAATCATACATGTTTAGCTACTCCATTAATATAGTTCAATGTCTTTAGCCTGAATAATATTATTATGATCTTGCGACTTGATCTACGGCAACTAAAACTAAAGTCGGTGTCAGTTAATGTGATTCTATTCAAGTAAATATTCTAGATGGTAGATTCAGACTAGTATTTGATCTTATATTGGAAAACTTAATCTATACTTAACTTAACTTATTTAATATACCTAAACAAACACAAAACAGCAATATAGTGAATTCAATTAGAAAAACAAGAATTTACACTGAAATACAGGTAGTTACCTAGTTCAGAAAACAATGCCTACACATCGATGTATTTGCTTAATTACTGATGTTAATATTGTAACCTGTTAAAATAGTTCTTTTTTCATGAATAATGTTATTATTATTATTTTAAAAAAGGCAAAATTTAATTAAAACATTTGAAAGTTGGAGCCGTGTGGCCGACACCATTAAATTTGTCGCTGAACCAAAATCTAATACCTTTAAACGAGCAATTCTTGTATGTATCTAAATATATTTTTTGAATCTCGGAAACGGCTCCAAATATTTTGATGAAATTTAGTACCCTGGTTTCGGGGGTGATAAATCGATCCACATAATTTTTATTGTCAGAAATTTTTAACTGTATAAAAATATTTTCAATGATAATCAATTTAAATATAAACTGAAAAATACGACTCTTCCTGACATCTATTGGAGAGTATTAATAATATTGTGGCGCAAACGCTGTCAAACGGGGGAGCCCACGAGGCTCATTGTGGATTTCCTCAAGCGTCATCAGGACCTTGTGCTTTTTATATGTTGGGTGGTAGGAAGATCAAAAGATATGACGTTTTGCGTTTAACCGGTGGAGAGAGCGCCTATAGGTTTTCAAAAATTTTATACGAAAGGTACCGGTAAAATAGTAGAATAAATTAAATGCATGCTAAGTCATATTTCAGTAATTTAAATGCAAGGTAGGTAAGTCATATTTCAGTAATCTGATGATTTTAGTTTGAATGTATACAAAACAGCAAAATAAAAAAACGGCATTTTGGCAAACTCAGAAGAGTTCGAATTTTTATTATTTAAAATTCATAGTTCAACAGTAAATGTCGATTAGAAAGAGCTCTATGAAAATTTCGTTCATAAAATTAAAGCTTCCTTGGCTGAGTGGTTGCGTGAGCTGACTGCGGAACTTGAGACCCGGGTTCAAACCTCAATCAAAACCATATTGAGTCTATTTTTAATTTTTATGAAAATAACTTTTTTTATTAGGAGCTATTTCAGATGGCGTAATGAGTGCTTCGTTTGAAACTAAACCAAGAAAATAAATTGTTTTTATCCGAGTAACGCTCGGTCGTCCAGGTACTATTCATAATATTATGTAATCAGACTGACAGACCACGTACTTTATGTGTAATCAATCAGTGTGCAGAACGACTAGAACATCGTCATTTTTAAAAAAAATTCAGCAAGCACTTACTTACCTACCTTTATATGTCAGAAAATAGCAAAATTCATATGATTGCGGGTGGCTAATACGTACATTTCTCTCTATTTATATCTCTGAGAACAAAGCAGACCTACTTCGCACTTCAGTATCTATTATTTAATGTTATCTTATCAAATACAGGGCTATAGTGCAAGACAATAACTTGTCGCCTGATCTATAACAATATCTGTATTATATTCACTCTCAGGCATTCTTAATACCGTAAGATCACGTTCTTGGTACTTAACTGTTATTTCAAATGTTGACTTTGCAGTCCGTGAACATAAATACTGCATTCATATAACTTTTATATGACTAAGTAAAATAATAATATTGTTTTAATCCGTGGAAAATGTATGATCCTAATCTTGAAAGTACTTATGTCAAAGCATGAAATATTACATCGCACAACTTACCTTAAATAATACAGGAAAAATTACTGAAATGTTCCATTTTGAATTGTATATTGTGGAAACAATGTCAAATGTAGCATTCCTACAAAATAATTATTTATACCTACTACCTACCTACCAACTTTAAATTTTTATTCAGACTGAATAAAAATATGCTCATCAGTCAAAACATATGGAAACGATCGTTATTATTGGAGATAATAATGTCGATGTTGTCCAAATGTTCAAGATTACCACAAAATTGTTATAGGTACCTAATTGTACATCGCTAATCGCTATAAATAAAAATGAATTGCTGTTGGTTAGTCTCGCTAAAACTCAAGTACGGCTGAACCGAATGTGACAAATTTTGGTTTTGAAAAATTAGTAGAAGTCTAGTGAAGGTTTGAACGGTGATAAAATTGCGAAATTAACAGTATAATTTTTTTCCTATATAAACTGATAGTACTGTCAAACATTGGTTCTTCGCGCCATCGTCCAGAGTTTGACACAGTCTAAATAACAATTAATCTGTTACCTTTTGTTTTATACTTTTTAATTTAACAGTAAAATTACAATAATAATTCTTTGAGATGATAAAGAAACTAATCCTCTTTCAAAACTTTTAAGGCTGGACAACGTCTGCGGGGTAGGTACACTACTATTATTATAAATTGAAATGGTTTATCACGCCTACGGTATCACATACAGGTAACCATTTACTACAAGATGTAGAACTAGTTATCATAAAAAACTATGAGGTTTGCTGAAATTAATTTGTGATTGGTTATTTATTCTTATACATTTTTTTCTATAAGGAGTTACTGTATATTGTTAGTCTTTTGAAGGCAAATGTCATATCAAGGTAGGTAACGGTCTGATATGAATATCAATGAAGATCTATTAACACGAATCTTTGTAAGGCTATATTATTACCTCTTCAGGGCTGCTGTAGGACTGCAACTCTATGTATAAACCACTATATGACCTTGTCTTATTATGGGCTGAGATGATATTGATACGCCACAGTACTCTCAATATGCTTACAGAGAAACACTTTTGTTTTATCTATGTTTTGTGATTATTTTAATATTATGTACTGTTTGCAAAAAAGGATTTTAGGTCGTTCATTCATTATTTATTACGCATTATTCATGACGCAGCGCTACGGTTACCATGGAAACATACTGGGGGTGTGTCTCATACCCGAAACACGGTCAAAACGTGTGGTCAAAACGGATACTGCCTACTGTTGTTATCGGCTTAGCATCAAAACTTGAAGGTCTTTATAAATATACATCGATAAAGTAGTCTATATTATATCGGTGTAAATATATCATTTACGTAGCATAGGCTTCAGTTGACGATTGCGTGATAGTAGTGAATGTTTATAGGTATACATATTTGTTTCAATAGGTATTTTATTGCTTGTTTCAGTCAGCCAGTCAGTCAATTTACTCAAAATTTTGTTACGAAGTAGTTCACAGTTATGTATAAATATCAGTCACGGTCAAGTGACTGATGACTTCCACCATTACATTATTCATTGTAAATTTTATCGTATCGTATAAGTTCGTACAAAAAATGTAAATATTATGATATTTTTAACATATTTTAGTAACATTGTTAAAGATAATTATTATATTCCTTTTTTATCGCGATACCAAGTACTTTAAACACGTGTGGTTGACGCTGCGGTTGTAATTAGATCTCATTCATCGATATCATTTAAGTACGGCTTTAATGATATTTTTTTTATAAAAAAACATAATTCCTTGTACATATTTGTTATAAATAAGTTGTAAATATTTGCTTTAGCTGGTTATTGAATAAATAAGCACTAATGAAGGATGTGTTAATTGGGTAATTTGGTTGATAGAGTAAAAAAATATCATGTACATTTTTGAATATCTTAAGTGAATTCGACGTTAAAGTTTCGACTATCTTGTCGTTTATTTCATTTAAAAGTCGTAGTTTTGAGAACTTAACGAGATATAGTATAAAAATAATGTTATTGTAATTTTTGGGGCGTACGTGGACTATACGTCTCAGCCATAAATATAGTGCGTTATTGGTGTCAGACATGCCTTTTCACCAAAAGAAAAAAATGCTTCGTGTTACAAATGTAAAATTAAATAAGTTTAGCATAGATAGATATAACCATAATATATGAGTTGAATACACATATTTTATAAGTTCTGCCACTTGCTTCATGTATAGGTAGAAATAAAATAATAACATAATTTTGAACTAAATAAGACATAAATAACGCTTCACACTCATAGTCCTACATTAGGTTAGATATTATACCCTGTGTTGTGGGTGCAGTGGACACACACAAAGACAGAAAACACAAACACCCAGACCGAGAACAGAAATTTCAAACACATTATTAACATTTCTGCCTTGCCGGGAATCGAACCCGGGACCCTCCGATCGGCAGTCCGGCATGGTAACCATTTAATTACGCTACGCGGGTAATTTTTTCCTCTTTCATCTTTCGTATTAGTGAGTAGCACTACTACGCACTTAAACTCATGTGTCATTCTGGGTTTGAGCCAATTAGGTCTACGATTCCGCTCATAAAGCCCATAAGTTATCTTGCTATTTGTGGAATTTTCAATTTTTTTAATTCAACCAATATTTGGTGACTCTGAATATAAGGAAGCACAATATCTATGAGCCCGTGTAAGCGCGAATTTACCGGTAGATAGGCCTCCTTGGTGATCGGCTGTATTTTGCTTGTCCATTTCAACCATTTTAACTCTCGGTCATTTTAATTTGTTAAGCTCATAGCGGCCGGTGGACTTTTTACCAATCATCCTGTTAATTTCAGTTTTTGCCTTAATGTCACAGGCTGCGCATATTGAGAGTCACATAACTATAAATAGCTTTAGTTTGTTTACGAATTTCATTTAATGCAACGGACGTTTTTACGATATTAAAGAAGGACAAAGTTTCAATTTTAAAACTTATTAGTACATGTTTTCTTTATTACATTATTTTTCCTTACAACAAAAATCTTTGTTTAAATAATATTAATTCTCTTTTAGCTCTATCTTCTATTTCTTGCAATTGCAATTTGCATGCGTGCTTAAAGGCACAATAACTTAAACGTGACTCCCTTATTGAGTATAATTTCTCTTATGATTTATTCATGAGACCAGCCAATGCAATGAAGACCTTCGCATATTTTGAGAAAACTGTTGTGCATCGACTTTAGAAATAAACCTCGTATTAGTTCATCGACCCCGCGCCGAAAAGTCGTTCGTGTGTATTTACAGAACGTAAACAAAAATACTAAAGTCTTCTAATTTAGACTTTTATGGAGATTCCAAGTACATTTTTATTTATTTATTTATTTATTCATTTATGTACACACAAGTTAAGAGAAAAATACAGAATAAAATAATACGCAAGAAAGTTTGTACAAAGGTACTACTTATTTCCATTGGAAATCTCTTCCAGTAGACCTGAGACTGGAAATAGGTTAAGCAGAAGGTAGAGCGTGTACAAAATAAACTACAACAACAACAAATTAAATGTAAATACATATAGATAATATACATACATACATACACACCTACACACATACATACTACATACATACATACATACATACATAAATACATACATACATACATACATACATACATATTATTATATATACTTACACAATATATACTTATATACATACTATATACCCAATGAGATTATGGATACATACTTCTGAAACGCTCATTTTATATCACTAAGGAAAGAAAGTGTACATATGTGTAAATACATTTGTATAGAGGTGAATTTTCATAGTAAGTATTTTAATTAGATAGTTAAATACAAAACTGTTGTGTTTGTGTGGGATGTTTGATACTGAAGGCTTAGAATAGTTACATGTAATTGTAACCAAATTCGCGCGCCCAAATTGAAGCATGTATGGCACCAAACGCCGGGCCGCTCCGTAAGACATAAGGTTTTTTATCACAACACTTTTAAAAAACAAAAGAAGTCTAATAAAATAACTTTTCACAGTGTTTTCAATATTTTTTAGTATTTTATAGTTAATTTGGTCAAAATAAAAATATTTTGTTTGTCAGATGTGACAGCTGTAGGAATCTATTTAGTGCTTCAACTTTGACAGCGCGCTTGTATGAAGACACTCATTCTTTCTTTACGTACCTATTTATTCTAAGACTGTATTAGGTATGTACCTACTGTAGGTATTCGCTTTTAAAATGACCGTAAAAGTTGGTAAATGGCGTAAGTGGTTGATTGGAGTAAACGATGCTTGTGTCGACTCGCATGGCGGAATGTGCTCATTTACAAATGTATTAGGTACCTATGCATCTTAGGCTCGTAAACATCGCTTAGTATTAGCGTCTATTAAAGTCTATTTCATTTTTAGGTAGAGTTTTGAAGAAGACGCCGAAGCAGAGTAAGGTTTCTAGACTTTTTAAATAGTTCGGTGTAAAAGAAATGCTTCTCACAGATTTTATAGGTCATAATTAACATTTTTTGAAGCTGCTGCTTGAACACATCATCATGACAATTGGTAGATATTAAATACCTATAGTATTATTAGCATGACTAAAATTCGTTATACATAATTGTGTATAATGTATTAAACTTTATATGCTCCAATGAAATCTGTTTTATGTTGTCTGCTTTTTAACACGCTCTTATTAGCTTCACCTGTATGATTGCTAGTTTGTGAACGTCTTGTTTCCCACTTTCAATGGACAGATTTAATTCAAACTTTGGACACTTCTCAAGAATCGGCGGCAATACAATAATAACATGAGTTTATCTAATGCTGAGAACTTGAAAAAAATATTTTTAACAATGAATCGAACTAAAAAATGAAAAATAAATATAGTTTAAAAAACTATAAAACACGCTTTTATTGAAGCACATCAAAGTAAAAAGTGAAAAATATACCTTAATATAAGCAGAAAATAACAATGAACGAATAAATACTAGTATTATTGTGAAAAAAGCGTAGGGCGCGACTTTTTACTAGATATAATATATCTAGTAATATTATCTAGTATAATATACTAGATAGATACTAGATTTTTGTTAATTATTATTTTCTTCTATATATTAAAGATTATAACTGAGTTTTAATATGCAGCCTAAACGCAGCTAAGCAGATACCTAAAACTATTTTACTAAAATAAAATAGGTATAAATTAAAGCTTTTTTTAAATATTTTGTCGCTATGACCATTATGACGTTCTCACTTCTAACAATGATAAAATATTTTAAAGGTTAGTTTTGGCTAGGTAGGTAGTACTTATTGATAAGTTTATTTATGTACATGAAGATACATAGGTTGAAGGTAGGAAAAGTTGATTCTTTGCTGTCTTGTTAAATTTTGTGATTACCTACCATGCCTTGATTGAATGAGCTTAAAAGTAGGATATGTTTTCATATGTTATATCTTATGGGTTCGTTGGGCCTATTTATCTATTTGTATCTACTGTTACTTTTTTTCACTCCATTCATTAAATTTTTTAATCTTACAGGGTTCAGAAAAAATATACAATCGTCTTTTGTTACTTAGTATTGATTTTATTTAATTAGGTTAAAGGTATTTTACCTATACCTATACCTATAGCGCGCACATAGATTTTAGCGCGCATGGCCCGGCGGTTAGCGTAGAATGCTAGATCTATGCGACTAAGCCAAACGGGCGCGGTCAGGTGTGAGATGGGTGACCGCTAGTGGCAAAAAAATTCCTGTGCGTTTCCGTGCTTCGGAGGGCACGTTAAGCCTTGTCGGAGGCCTTATGGGCGGTTTGAAAACATCCGACAGCGGGGTGGCCCCTAACCCGCATCTCCACCAACCCGCATTAGAGCAGCGTGGTGGAGTAAGCTCCAGGCCTCTCCAATAATGGGAGAGACCCGTGCCCAGCAGTGGGACGCAGAAAGGGTTGCAGCCAGGTTATAGGTATTTTATGTACGTCGGCTATCTCGTTTTAGATTTAAGATAAGAGTTGCACATAAAAGCTAGCAGGATCACTGTCAATTCAATTGTTTATTTACAGAGATAAACGCAAATTCTGTTAAGGATTTATATGACAGGTATTATAGTTTATCGTATGAAACACACGTATGAAATGAGTTTGTTTAGCGCGCATATCACCTCAGCATCAAATACACAGATAATGTTTGATGTTACAGAAAATCAATTAACGACAATGGAAAAGGCTAGGTATTTTAAAAGTTTATTTAAAACTTCCAAGTGTTAGCAATTATTATATTGATATTATAACCTCAGATCAATGATCTGAGATGACTAAGTTAACAAATAAAACTATCTACACTAATACTTAATATAAAGCTGAAAAGTTGGTACTAAACCAACCAACCATCCAAAACTGGAAAAACTGGTTCGAATTGAAAATTTGTTTTTGTGTTGTGTTGTTCCTTTATTGAGGAAGGATACAGGGGTAAAAATCCAAAGTCCACGCGGACGAAATGAGAAAATGCACGTTGTGTCGCTCTTAAACATTAAGTATTTATTTTCTTGTCATATCTATGTATGAGTAGATTATTTTTCCTATTTTGTTATATATTAATTACTTGGAGCGTATTAAATGTACCGTTCGTTCGGACCCAGTTTTTTTTGTACTACCTACACAATTTTTTTTATTACTTTATTTTTATTTATCTATTTATCTATCTAATTGAAAAAAAAATCTCAGTGGCATGTATATCAACCCGTGGTTTACTAATCCTACATTACGCAAATAACGGACACTTTTCTGTTGAAAAGAAGAGAAACATTGAGGTACATTACAAATTATAAATCTGCGTGCAGTAATAATATAAAAGGCAGGCAGACAAGGGATCAAGTGAGTACAATTGGCATCACACATTAAGTGCTCATCTTATCTGGTAAAAGGAGAGTATAATGTTGTATGTATGTGATATTTACACGACTACGATTGTATTGCATTTCATAATTAAATGTCAGCTGACGTGATAAAGTATGCTATGAATAAAGTGCCCATATTCACAGGCTGGATGTACAGGTTGTAGGCACTGTTATTATAGATGCTGTTGTTATCGGTAGATGGCAGTTGTTAATCCTTATCGGAGGCCTTATAGATGCAAAAGCAGCAGTGACTGAGCAGCTCTGACACGTGCATACCGAATTCAAAACCTGGGGCGCACCTCTGAGATAGAATTTTTTTAAATGCGTAAAAAAAAGGTATTTATCACTGCTCTACGTGACGGAAAATATTATAAGTAACTTAAATAATTAGTTATGATGTTATCCAACCGTGCAAGACTAAGTGGCAGAGCCTAAGCCAAGCATAATTATAATTTATGTCACTTGACCAACGTGGTCGACTATGGCCTAAATCCGACTTCAGAGGAACCTGTGTGCAGCAGCGGGGCTTTAAAAGGTTAAAAAAAAAACGACGGTTTGTACTCCGGGAGTGCCGGCAGAAGTGAAAACTTGAATATTAACGTTGTGCATTTTTGATATTTTGGAATGGTTGCTTTAATTATCGGTATTATTTTTCATCTAATATTTTCAGTAGGTTTTCATCTTTGATAAAGTAGGTACTCACTCATTTTCTTTCACTATTTCTTCGTCACTTTTTTCATTAATGGATGCACTTTGTTCAATATTTTAAATACTTGATATAAACGAATTTTAAGATAAAATTATACTTGACGCTGGCAATATGCAGAGTTTGCGATTCCATAATTGAAGAAAAAAAAGTATAGACAGCCGTCAGACGAGCCGTCATCAGCTGTCACCCTCCGTCTTGGTCTAAGAGCCGGTGAAGATATTCAAAGACAAAGACAAAGACAAAGACATTTATTTGCACAAATATGGGTGTTTACAAAGTTGTTTATATATATTTAGTTCGCCATATTTACCTTCCATGAGGTATGCAAATATACAATGATAAAAATATAAAAGGAAAAAAACTGAACTATAATACAATTACGAAATGTACATTTACATCTATTTTAATATTATTTTTATTTGTCCCATATTGCGCCTTTTATAAATAAAAATAAAAATATTTATTTATTTATATTTCGGATCGGTTCCGATCGTCAGCTTTGGGTACCCATATCACAGGGTGTTTGTACACTGAGAGGAAAAAAAGCCGGCGGAAAAAAAACCTCCCAGGTTTTTATGGAATTCCTTTATGCCGTTTTATCGTTTATGAAATCAGTGACTGAGTAATACGCCTTTTTCAGTAAATACGTTTTAAGTCCTTTTTTAAATTCGTTGCCCGTTTTAATTTTGAGGAATTCCGGTAGACCGTTATATATTTTTGGTCCCATGCAAAAGACACTGTTATGATATTGTTTTGTTTTGGAAGCGATTGAACATAATTTACTGTTATGTCTTTTTGATTTAAGGGTTTCATATTTTGTGATTTCTGTTTTGACCATTAAAGAGATCTCGTAAATGTATAAGGAAGGGAGCGTCATTATTTTTAAATTTTGAAAATGTGGCCTACAAGTATCCGTTTGTTGTAATTGACATATTGCTCGAATGCATTTTTTTTGAGCCTTAAACACAGTTTGAATTCCAGCCGCGTTTCCCCAGAATATTATACCGTATCTTAATGTTGCACCTACGTACGCATGGTAGGCATTTAGAACCGCCGCTTTGCTTACAACTTTGGCCAATTTATATAAAGCAAAAGAAAACTTATTTAATTGTTTACAAACGTGTTCTTTGTGTGACTGCCACGTTAATCTGCTATCTATGTATAGTCCTAAAAATTTTGTTGTTTCTATTTCAGATATCAACTTTCCTTTATAGTTAATATTTACTGGTTGTCCGTATGATACTCTATTTTTAAATGTCATTATGTTTGTTTTATCAAGATTAATTTTAAGATTATTACTATTTAGCCACTCTATCAGTGATTCAAGACAATTATTTATATTACTTTCAAAGGAACCTGTGTTTTCATTTGTAAATATTACTGTACTATCATCAGCAAATAGTATCATCGGTTCTTTTACTGCTTGAGGAAAATCGTTAATATAAATTAAAAAAAGTAAAGGGCCTATAATACTTCCTTGAGGCACTCCATACAGTACTTTCCTAGAGAGAGAATGGTGTTTCTCTTCAGTTTTTGTGATTTCATTAATTTTTGTTATTTCTGTTATGTGTTCTCTGTCAGTTAGGTAAGAGTTGATTAAGTTCAACGCATTGCCTCTGACTCCATATTTCTCTAACTTATTAATCAGCAATTTATGATCTACATACTCGAATGCTGCTCTTGTCATGTCCATATAGAGCCCGATTACCTGTTTCTTATCATTTAAACCTGTCATTACTTTTTGTAAAAAATTATAAATTGCTACGTTTATTGATTTGTTTTTCCTAAACCCTACCTGCTCATCAGCAAAGATAGAAAACTTTTCGAAGTAAAAATATAATCTGTCATGGAGTACTTTTTCAAATATTTTAGAAAAAATAGGTATTAATGCTATAGGTCTGTAACATCCCATGTTCTGTCTGTCCTGTTTCTTAAATATTGGTTTGATAATTGTGACTTTAAGTTTCTCTGGAAATATGCCAGTTTCAATACTTAAATTTATATTATAAGCTAGTATTGGTGCAATTATATTTGATACCCGTTTAACGATATTCGTACATATACCGTCATACCCCGTACTATTTGTATTATTTAGATTATTTATTATTTTTGTAACTTCGTGGGGTGAGGTTGGTTTTAAGAAAAATGAGTGTTGACAGTTAAAACTAATTTTATGTATATCACTATTAATCTTTATATTACAGTTATCTTCAATTTGATTTAAGAAGAAGTCATTAAACTCTTTGGCGATAATTTGTGGGTCTGTTTCAATGTGGTTCCCCACTTTGATTTCATTAATATCTTGTTTAGGTATATTTATAGTGTTATTGTTAATTACTTTCCAGACAGCTTTCGATTTATTATTAGAGTTCTTAATAAAATAGTCATTTTGAGATTTTTGTGTTAGTTTTATTATTCTTTTAAATGTTTTTGAATAGTTTTTAAATTTATTTTTTGCCTCCATGTTGCGAGAGATCCTGTACCTCCAAAGTAAACCCCTTTTAATTTTGGAACACCTTTTTATACCTTTTGAAATCCACTTTGGTCGTTTTTTCGTAAGTATTTTAACTTTTAAAATAGGGAAACAAAGATTATATAATAGTTGGAATAACTCGTGAAATACATTAAAAGCATCGTTTGGATCAGTACTTAAATAAACGTCTTGAAATGTTAAATTTTTAAGACTGTCGATAAATTTTTTAATATTTTCAATACAATAATCGCGTCGATAGATGTACCAGTGCGTAATGAGGCAATTTCTTTTTACCGGACATTGCAATATCTGAGCGGTATGGTCCGATAATGCAAGTTCAATTACGCCAGATTTACAGTTTCGAATGTTATGAGCAAAATTATCAATACAAGTTTTACTGCAAAGTCGCGTTGGTGTTTTAATGGACAGCTTAAGATTATATGACTCAAATATTTCTTCAAATTCGGATGTTATTTTGTTTCGTTTTAGAATATCTATGTTAAAATCCCCGCACACTATTATCTTTTTATTTTTAAAACAAAATTTATTTAGAAGGCTATTTAATTTCTCAAAGAAAAGATCAATGGAAGTAGAATTATTTCTTGGCGATCTATATATACAAATAACTACAATTCTGTGTTCAGTTAACTCCACCGCACTACATTCTATTATATTTATTACGTTAAATTGAGTAATTTCATGTATATTACGATATTTATGACCTTTGCGAATTAATATACACGATCCACCATTTCTATTATTTCTATTATATCTTATTCACTCGTTCGGTTATTACAAGAGTGAAGGTGATATGAAAGAAAATTGATTAAAATTAATTAAATTAAAAATAGCTATGGACACTTTTCGATAGTCAAGTTATCATAGGCATATATGTTTATAAATTATATTTGGTAAAAAATATGTCTCATCGAATTATCAGATCGGTGAAGGTCGATCTTCCACGTCTCCTCTACTATCTTACGAAATTTTTCGATCAGCACACGTGACCTCGCGCGAGTTTCACAGTTTTTACCCATCCCACAAAAGTGCTCAACGCCGCTAAAGAAGTTTTCACTTCAAAAACTAAAACACTCGACAGCGGTATACCCATGCCATCTCTGCCAGACCTTTCTAATGATGGGGAAAAATGTGCGCAAAAAAGGACTTGCAGCCAGGTGATGGCAAAATATTTTTTTTATTCGATCTTTTTTTGTGTGCAGAATCTGATTTCTATGTCGTAACACTCTTGTCAGAGCGGTCGTGGTCGTCATCTAGTATCATTGCTGCGGGCAGATGTTATACGCCTCACAAGCAATCGCCATTGTTCTCGGTTGGTGGTAAGCCTAGTACACTCATGTAAATGACTACCAACGATTGACTTGACTTGGTCAGTCCAGCGCATCGGTGACCTTCCGCGTGGTCTGGTGCCTTCTACCTTGCCTTGAACGACAAGTCGTTCAATGGAGTCATTCCCTCGCCGTGAGACATGTCCAAAGAATGTTAAAATGCGTTTTTGAACCAACGCTGAGAGGCGTAACTTGATGCCGAGTTCTTGAAGAATGGAGACATTGGTGCGAAATTCGGTCCAAGAAATTCCGAGCATTCGTCTCCAGCACCACATTTCCATAGCATCTATTTTCTTTTTCTCAACCTCACGCAAGGTCCATGTCTCCGCAGCGTATAAAAATATGGGGAAAACAAGCGTTTGTACGAGCCGGATCTTTGTGGCTTTGGTAATTTTTCGGTTCCTCCATATTTTCTTCAGCCTGTCCATTGCAGTTCTTGTGATTGCCATACGTCGTTTCACTTCATCAACGCAACCGCCACTGTTCGAAATTAAAGCCCCAAGGTAAATGTAGGAATTGACGACTGCGCAGTTCGCAATTTGGGTTACTTCTGGCGAGTTGTTATTGCCACGATCCACGATCATAATTTTTGTTTTACTGCGGTTAATCTTTAATCCGAACTCTTGACTTACGCGTTCCATTTTGTGAAGTAATTCCTCTATATGACGAGCACTAGATGCCAACAAGGTCGTGTCGTTTGCATAGCGCAAGTTTGTTATTTTGCTTCCGCCAATTGTAACACCGTCATCCCAGTCCTCAAGTGTAATGCGCATTATAAGTTCTGTATAAGCGTTAAACAATAGCGGTGATATTATGCATCCTTGGCGGACTCCTGCACTAGGATGGAAGTCTTCTGATAAAATACCATCGGTCCGCACAGACGCAGATCCATCTTCATAAAGTCGTCTAAGAAGATGGACTAGATGTCTCGGTGTACCCATGTCCAGCAAAACCCTCCACAGCTTGGGCCATTTCACAGAATCAAATGCCTTTGAGAAATCAACAAAGCAAATGTATGTAGGCTTGTTGAATTCTCGCGCCTTCTCTATGATCTGTCGCACAATGAGGATCTGCTCACGTGTACCCTTTCCCTTTACAAAACCGGCTTGTTCTGGTGCGATCTCTTTGGACAGAAAGTTCTTCAGTCTCTCATTAAGAATATGCAGCAATATTTTGCTCGCGTGAGATATGAGAGCTATCAGGCGGTAGTTGCCGCATTTTTTAGTTGAGCCCTTCTTGTGCAAAGGAATGAAAACCGTGTGAGCCCATTCTGTTGGCCATTTTCCTGTGTGCCATATATTATTGCAGAATCTGATAATAAACACTAAAACAGTTGGTAGTAGTATAAACCAGAAATGAAGTTGTCTCATCCAGAATTTCGTCAATGTGTCAACCACATTATTATTTGATCGGCATTATACAGACTAAGACTGTATTTGCAGTAGTAAAACCCCGCTTTACCGACGTCATAAAATTATTTTTGGGGATATGATGAGTCAGTAGAATGTAATTCATTAACATAGTGATCATTGTTCAATACGAACTTCTTCATCATCGTATTATTTAAAAGTGTGTGAGTATTGTTAATCGATTAAAGCACAGAGGGTTTCAGCTGACAAACAAAAAACTCCTACAATATCTTACAGTAATACTTACTTACATTATAATGTTGGTTCTTGTAAATACCCTATGAAATTTCAATGGTCGTTTAGCTTAAGTTTGCACTTGTATAAATAGCGATGATCCATATGGGACGTACATTTGAGCAAGTGTGTATTGATTTAATTTTAAGTAGAACGAGTCTACTTTTTTTGTAGTCGACACCAATTTATTCATCGGCCTGAGTTTCAGTTTCATTCCAAGCCAAAACAGAATTTATATCATTTGAATTACAAAATTTTAATTCGAAGACAAGATTGTCATAGTACGAGTAGTTAAATTAAACTATTTTAGGCCGAGGCGAATCAGATTAACATTGCAATAATAATTAACAAACATTGAGTCTCAAATATAAGATTTACGAAAACCAATGAAACAAAAAAAATGTTCATAATGAATATATAGCTACATAGTATTTAGTGTTATTTTACTAAAACCAAATAGTAAATTCGTTTTCCTTGAAATATGTATTAAACAATAGTAATGATTATGACCTCCTTATTTAGAACGTCATTTTCACCGTGTAGTGAAGTCCGTAATGAATAGCACAATTATCTTTTCAAAAGTGAAATTAACAGACCTGTTAATTTCACAAATTACCTGTAATTTTTGCCGACTTCTTGTTTGTACAATTATGATGGGTATCTTATCTAGTTATTATACGACAGTTGCCGTATTTGGCATTTTGGATTTATTTATGCTTTACTGCGAAGAAACTACTGGCAGACTTTGTTGTAATATTTTTAAAAATGTATATATTTTTTATATTTATCACGCTATATATACCCGATATCCGATATAATTGTAACCATTATAATGTATGATAAAATTTTACTTTTTGTCATTCTCTTGCCTGTCAGTGGGATTATTGTAAATATCGGAATTAGTAGTAGTACTCTAAAAAAAAGTCAAAGTACCTACGAGTTAGCACAGCAGCTCGTGGCACGTTTTTAGGTCGCTTTTTACGTTAGCAAAAAGTGAATGGAAATGAAGGCGTAATTTGCAGTCATTGAGTAATTAATTGCATCGACTTGATAGAAACAATTACTTATTTGATCGTTTTGTCATTCTTGAAGTTAAATTTTCATAGCTGTCTGACGAGAATCTACTTGTTATATACCTATTTAACAGGTAGATTTATTCTTAAAACTAGAATACTTATGTTTATTTAAATGGATACTTATATTATATTTAAACGGAAGCTTGTAAACAAATGTAGGTACTTTATGAATGTCCAAAGTATGATGACCGTTAAGATATTTTAAATACCTATTTTTGGGTATGTATTTAAAATAGGAACCAAACTGTTTGTGGATTTATAAGCAAAAGTATTGCGTTACGTAGACTAGTAATTTTACTTAATAAGTCGTGTTTTTAACGCATAATTATATTTATGAAGCTTTTATTGTTATATCTAAAACTAAACACCAACATTAGTAAGGAAATGTACTTTATGTCTGCTTTACGGCCCACTCTTTAACAAAGCAACAAGTGTGTTTTTTGTATAAATACATTTGTCCCATTTTTAAACCAAAATAGCGACCAAGAGATGCGACGTAAGATTAATCGACCTACTTACGAGTATAAAAACGAGTGTGTTCGATTAGAGAAAAAGACAAGTTAAACCGTTTCATTTGACTGAAGTTCCATTTCACAATTCACATAAAGAATAATAATAATTGGATAATTTGCGTGATCTAAATACCTAATAGAAAGATATTATTATGTTTACTTCGCTTAAGACTTTTTACTTTTTAATGATGTAAGATACTTAATAGGAAGTAAGTAGTCGAGTTGCTAGATTCATGTAAATATTGCCCGTAACGACTAAAATAGGTACCTATGCGTTGAACGTGTCTATAATTTCAACAAAGACTACAAAATGCATTACATACGCACAAAAGTTTATTACTTTTAAAATCTATTATTTAAAGTAATATATTATTTAAAAAATATTATATTGATTAATTTTATTATTTAACTCGTGGCTGCCCGCGACTTCGTCCGCGTAGACTTCGGTATTAGTCATAGCATGATGTTAAATAGCCTAAAGCCCTCGGGTGGCTCCCCTGGAGTTGCCCGTGTCCATAGGCCACGGTGATCGCTTAACACCACGCTGCCCGTCTGCCTTTTTGTTCGGTTTATTTATTAAAAAAAAGCCTTACCCGATAAATGGACTATCCAACACAATTTTTTTTCAATTGGAACCAGTAGTTCCTGAGTTAAATATTGACGATATAATTTTGTGGGCGATGTGCGTTCAAACAAACATACAAACGAACGAATGAACAAACTCTTCAGCTTTATGTATAGATTAAAATATTGATTAATAATTGTCGACGTGTGGGAACCTGGGAACTGTACGAAATAGCGAGCCAGCTCTTGCCAGCTCATCTTATGTTGGTTTTTTTTTTCTATGTATTTTCTATTTTTCTTTTCATTTATATGTTTCATCATCTTATGTTGGTTTTTTTTCTATGTATTTTCTATTTTTCTTTTCATTTATAAGTTTCATGTTATCATTTAAAGGACTGTAAATTATAAAACTTCAATACATTAACTGAAGTAGGTATTCGATAAATCAACAACAATACTTCCAAACACTGGTCGATAAATTCTTGAAATGGACGTGACTTTTTTTATTTGTATATTTTCACAATAAATATAAATCGGCACTTGAAGTTTAGTCAAGTGAACTTAAAGTGCCACCACTAAAAAATCTAATATTTTACACAGTAACAACAGAACATGGTCGCCATTGCATTCGTCACATAATAAAATCTTCTGCTATGCAATTGAATTAATGTTTATAATTTAGTTAAATTCTTTTGTAATTCTCATTAAAAACTTATTTAAAAAAATATTCTTATAATGTATTTATAAGAAGATAACCTGTAGTGTAATGGTTTCTTCTAACACCATATTAATCCTCTAATACAGCTATTGTACAGCTTCTCACTAGCTCTACAGCCACTATACAGCTCTTATAATTCATTAGGCTGTATAATTTGTGTCCAATTTTTACTTGTAAGGGCTTTATAAGCGCTTATACAGACTTTATACAGCCTGATAATGCAGCTTTTAGTATAGAAATATACTGAAATACAGCTCTTATACAGCTTGCAATGCTGCTTGGGTAGGATCACAGGCCACAGCAGACTTACTTCAACTGCGTTGGTACATACATCCTCAGTCGGAAGTTCTACGACCTAATGTGTAATCAATCATTTTCGCAAACTATACCTAATAATTGATTGGAATTATCGCTTCGTTTTCAGGTGACTTCGGGCGATATCAGGGCTTCCAGTTCTTCCTGCACATCCTTGCGGCGATGACGGCGGGCATGCACATGCTGTCGTTGGTCACTGTGGCTGCGGTGCCAGATCATAGGTACGTTCAGTATTAAAACTCATCAACTTTACTGTGGTTCATAAACATTTATATAATTAAATAAGGTAGTGGTAGGGATACACTTAGTCCTTGTACAATAATGAATATAACTATTTTTTTAATAGCAAATTAGGTGGTTACAACAAACTCCTGACATGCGCTCCTGACTACAAGTAACTCACTCTTACGTATCATTAATGATATTTTATAAATTATATTGGCACAAAATACCTATTCGGTTTTCCTTAACTTGTAGGTAGCTCGCTTAGCTGTTGTAACTTAAGCTAATCCATCCATCATCCTCTCACCATCAACCTATGGAGGAAGCGAATTTTGCTGGAGGTAGTGTGTTGGGGTGTAGTGACTAAATTAATTCATTAATTAAAAATATGACAAAAGCGAGTTAAAGTAGCATGAAGAGTGTTCCGTGCGTTGATGAGGGATTTACAGTTTTCTTGACCGAGATAACTTGATGAATAAATCTACTGTGGAACTATAACGAAAAATATTTCATATCACTACAATTAGGCTATTGATATTGAGATTGCATTTGATATTATAATTTTAATGAATATAATAAATACAGCGCGCATGGCCCGGCGGTGGTCGGTGACCGCTAGTGGCAAAAAAAACATGCGCGTTTCCGTGCTTCGGAGGGCACGTCAAGCAGTCGGTCCCGATGGTTGTCGACAGATAACAGTCGTTAAAGTCTGAGGCCTTATGGGCGGTTTGAACACATCCGACAGCGGGTTGGCCACTAACCCGCATCTCCACCAACCCGCATTGGAGCAGCGTGGTGGAGTAAGCTCCAGGCCTCACCAATAATTGAGAGAGACCCGGCCCAGCAGTGGGACGCTAAAAGGGTTGCAGTCATATATAATTTTACGTCAACCCCAATTTTAAATTTAGTTTTGTAGGTACATTTTACCTTCGTGTTTTGGTCATGGAAAAGCATATAAGTACGAAAGGAATCTTAACTCATTTTTTCTGGTAGTTTCGGAGAGTAATAGCACACAAATGATCCTGTAGTTCTGCATATTTGTAGGGAACTCTAACAAAATTAAGTAGTAGGCCACGTCGTGAGCATAATTTGCGTTTGTATTCTAATGAAATCACTGACCTCACGATGTAATTAAAACCAAGTAAATTTACGCTGAAGCAGTGCATACTGCCATGCATATATTACTTTTTGATTACGTAGCTAATACAATCGGTGGAAAATAGGTAACTACTGAATACACTAAGTAGATTGTAAGAAAATGATTATCACCCCTTTTAAACCTTACTCTTACTTTAGTCAAAAAAAATTTGTGAACTAAATGCAATGAGATTTTTAAAAGCGGTTTCGGATTTAAACTGTTTACATGTTTAATGTATTTGGCGATCTTTAAATGTAAACGGAAAAATAAAGAAGAGGAGACTCGCTGTCATTTTTATTTTTATTTTTTATTTGAATGGAATAGCAGACGAGCATGCAGGCCACATGGTGTTAAGTGATTACTGCAGCCCATGGACATCTACCTACATACAACTTCAAGCAAGCATTGGTAAGTCTTGTCTGAGGTCGTATGCAGTTGCGCTGCTACTCCGGAGGCTGGTGGTCGCCTCATGTAAATTTGGCCGGCAACTGCACCTTTCCACCAAAACACAATAGAATTGGTTCACTCTGTGGGTTCACGGCAGAAGTGGGTGCAGCGGTGGTACTTCCCCGGGCGAACCATAATAGTTCTACCATCTACAAAAATCTTTTGTAGGGGTTTTTAATCATTAAGACCATGTTCTTGGCTTGCCCATTTTTGCGTCCAACTGCTGAGCACGGGTCTCTCTCTATTACTGAGTAGGCCTAAAGCTCACTCCGCCACGCTGCCCCAATGCGGGTTGGTGGACCCTTAGAATAATTACAATTACATTATAGAAACCAAGTTCGCGCGCCCAAATTGAAGCATGTTGTTTGGTGCCATTAATGGCACCTTATTCACTTTTAAAAAACAAAAGAAGTCTAATAAAATAACTTTTCACAGTGTTTTCAATATTTTGTAGTATTTTATAGTCAATTTGGTCAAAATAAAAATATTTTGTTTGCAAGATGTGACAGCTGTAGGATCTATTTAGTGCTTCAATTTTGACGGCGCGCTTGTATGAAGACTGACGTTCAGATTAACGTTATATTCTAAAGGTGGACCATGTTCTTATCATAAGTTAATTTAGAGATTGGTATCTTGCAGACAACATTGATCCTTAATAATACCAACCTTATCGCCTTCGATAAGGTACCTATAGTAGATATTCATACTTATAGATCGTTAATATTGTGAACCTTTCCAAAAAAACGTATAAACGTGTGCGTGAAAATGGGTTATTATGAGTTAGCTTCATTTGAGACAAGTTCTTGAATAGGCATTATTATACTCAAGGTTTATCTTGCTGAATGGTAAACGATTTGTATCGCCAATGTGGATGTAAATATGTACATAATATACTACGGTATCATTGTAAGCAGTGCTTTAGTGCGTGACAAAATAATCCATGAACGATATTGAATACTTAGGTGATAAAATTGAAAATCATGCCATAGTAATTAGCATTCCATTGAACGACATGCTCGTCTGCATCTTTCGTTAGTTTAAATAATACTCTCTTATAACTACATAATAAGTAATAAATAAATACAATAATAATATCCATTCATTAATATTATCAATGCGAAAGTAACTCCGTCTTTGTGTGTGTCTTTTACGTTTTCACGCCTAAACTACGTACTGAACCAATCTTTAAAAAATTTGGTACACAGATAGAGTGGACCTTAGGAAAGGACATAGGATAGTTTTTACCCCAGAAAAATGTACTGATTTCGTGGGATAGATTAGTATAATCATATGAACTCAAATCATCCGAGCGGCCGGATCACTAGTAAGAAAATTAAATAATATTTGCATGGACATAAAATTACTTACTTAATACTTATTTATTTATCAATTAATACTTATTGAGTACATATTAATTCATATTCAAATAGGCGCATCAATAGCAATCTAATTTAATGCATGTTGCATGAATTATTTTAATTTTTGTTGATATATTATTAGGTATATTTATTTAGGCCTATTGTGGCCTATACCCATATATAGTCATAATTGCATTTAAGTATTACAGGTCAATAGATATACTATTAGCATCCACTTTATATACCTATATTTACATACAACCACAACCACTTCCACGTTTGATTCTATCACGGACCCCCAGTAAAAATTAATAATAATCACGATGTTCTTAGACCGTATAAGGTAAAACAGTGTACATATTAGAAATGGTTTGGCCAAAACTATGATCGCAGGTGACGCTTCAGTATCAGTTTCTGTAACATCCACAAAATTCTCTTTCTATCGTATCGTTTACTAATTTCAATCACAAAATTTTTCAAGTCAATAAAAGATTAATAAATGGTACACACTGATGTTAAGTTTTGTATCACAATATCTATTTTTATAGGCGGTACTGTATTGTAATATTTACGTAATCATGTAATGCTTGTAGGTTACGTAAATGCTCCTCGCGAGTGATCTTAACATCCACTTTACTCTTATAACTTCTAGTTCTTTAACGCCCTTTACCACGTAAAAAAATAAATTAATTCTCAGTTTTTACATTTACGGGTAATCAGTATCGTGTTTTATAAATATTTTAGGATAATATCATGTTTTTCTGTGCGTTTTATTCTTTTTGGTGGTTAAGGTGCTTATAATATGTTTGTGAATGTTATTTATGTGGTATTTATGGTACGTGATAGTGGAGGGTATCATTTTTAGCAAATAAAATTATTTTTCCCTTGAGTTAATAAATCACAATTGTTAGCAAACATTAAAATCATTATTTTAGTGGTAAAATTATTGCATAAGTACCTATATCAGCATGAAAATTATTTCTTTCCAGGATGGATGACTTGATCAGTCAATGATTGGAGTGATTGTAACATGTTATCAGCAGATTCTAACGTTTAAGATCAAAACATCTTATGCAACATGAATTCAAGAACTTCAATCAATGACTAGAATTGGCAAAGGGTTAGCCGAATAACTAAGTACCTTTATACTGCTTTACGATTGTACCTACCTTAAATTGTACAGTTTGGCTTACTACGGGTTGGGCGGTACCTTTCGACTTTCTGGTGATCGTTACAACCAGTGATGTTTAGTGACGTTCATTTAATAAACGTAAGTAATTTTTCTTGTAAACAATTCTTCTTTCATGGAAAGGATATCATTTTATTTCTATATGACTGATTTTTAATTGATGTATGTTCCTATATCTACTTTATTTAAACGTCCTATGAACTAATATTTATTAAACTAAAATGTGCCGACTTTTTATTGCATGGCCTTGTATATATATGTATATTATATAATATCTATATTGCGACTAAACATTATTTGCATGTCACTTAACAAGGTTTTATCAAGTATTTACATGTGGTTCCGTTTTGTTGTTTGGTTTTGTAATAAGCGCGCAGTAGAAACCTCATTCTAAATCCATTCCACTCCACCAAGATCATGGTTAGATAACTTTTAAAACAATAAAACACGGTACATTTATTCTTATATCTTAATTTTAAGGTCATTGTGTCGACTAAGTAGAGATCATTGTAGAAAAGTCTGTGTACGTAATGTGACAGCTTCAACACTCAGGATGCACAATTGTTATGCTTGTACTGCACGTAGATAACACTTGTGGTGTTTATATTATTACAATAACTATAATAAATTTATTCATGTTTCAGGTGCGTCATCCGTGAAGTAGATACTCAGTATTACACAGAACCTTGGAACAGTTCCCAAGTACTAAATGCCATACCATTAAATGAACATGGAAAGCTCGACTCCTGTTTGGTATACGGAGAAAATAATACAACAGAATTCTGCGGGTCTTGGGTGTACGATACCCAATATTTCACATCTTCTCGTGGAATTGAATGGGACTTTGTCTGCCAACATCGATGGAAGGGAGCGGCAGCTCAGACTGCGTACATGTTCGGAGTAGTACTGGGATCAGTTCTCCTCGGAAGACTTTGCGACAAATTTGGAAGAAAGACCGTATTTGTTTGGGCCGGCGTTCTTCAGTTACTGTTGGGTGTATCAGTAGCATTTACCACTAACTATTTAACATTCATGGCAGTACGATTTGTCTACGGAATTTTCGGGTCAGGTTCTTACATAGCTGGCTTTGTACTGACGATGGAATTAGTGGGACCCAGCAGAAGAACAATATGCGGCGTTGCATTTCAAATTATGTTTGCTGTTGGAATAATGCTGTTGGCCGCTTGGGGATATTTTATAGACAACAGATTCTACCTACAGATTGTGTATGCTTTGCATGCTCTTGTGCTACTTCCACATTGGTTTGTGATGGATGAATCCCCAAGATGGTTATGGGCTCAAGGTAGAGCTCGAGAATCTGTAGCTATAATTGAAAAGGCTTTGAAAATGAATGGTTCTAATGAAATAGTTGATACCCCTCATCTAGTTTCTCATTGTAAGGCCACGTGTGCGAAATATACAGATGAGCATTCGGTTGGAACTATGGATCTATTCAAAACACCAAATATGTTGAAGAAAACTTTAATTATTTGTGGATGCTGGTTTGCTAATTCCGTCGTGTATTACGGCCTTTCTCTTAACACTGGAAAACTAAATGGTAATCCTTACTTTATAATTTTCTTATTGGGCGTAGTTGAACTGCCAAGCTATGTGATAATAATGTATTACTTGGATCGCGTTGGTCACCGGGCGCTCATCAGCGCCATGATGCTCTTGGGAGGCATTTCTTGTTTAGTGGTTGTGGCACTACCTCATGGCTCAACATCAGCTACTGGCGTTGTTATGGTTGGAAAACTATTTATATCTGGATCATATTCGATTATTTACAAATATTCAGCCGAACTGTTTCCAACCGTAGTGCGAAGTTCTGGTGTTGGGCTTGGAAGCATGTGTGCGAGCGTATCTGGAGCTCTTACTCCATTGATAAGTCTTCTTGATTCTTTGAATCCGAAAATACCAACTATTATATTTGGATTCCTGGCCCTTTTGTCCGGGTTTTCAACTTTCCTCTTACCAGAAACTATCGGTAGAAATTTGCCTCAATCTATCCAAGACGGAGAGAACTTTGGCATTGGAGATACTTGCTTCACAAACTGCAGTGGCCGAAGGATGAGCACTGAAACTGCAGACCTTCCAGAAACAATGGTGCCACTGGATTTAAATGAAAAGAAAGCATAACATGCAAACTTAAATCGTTCATATTTTAACTTACTGGTACTCCTTACAAGACGCCTCCTAAAGTAATGTTGGCACATTGAAGCCACATATTATACTATATTTTTAGAATAAAGTTTAGATGTTTTTTATAAAAAGAAACTGTCTTTGTATAAAAAATGAGGCGGGCTGGATAGTGACAAAGTGCGTTGTATTCTTTTTATCCGGGAAAAATAACTCATTCCTATGAAAAAAAAAACGTATAGTGAACGCGGGTGCGGCCGCGGGCAGAAAGCTAGTTTGATAAATAAATTCTCACACTTAGCCATCATCTGTCAGTTCATTGTAATTATATATAAGTTTTATTTTTAACTGGCTTCGTATGTTTGTAAAGAATAACAACATAATTACGTTAGCATCACTAAATGGTTCATTACTTATTTAATTTTGGTATCGTACAACTGTCACATTGTTTTAGTTATAAGGTTTGAAAGGTTGGCTTTTACAAAAAAGGTATCTAGTCACATTCCCTAGAAAATCATTAGACTGGATGATCTTTAATTATATATATGGTAGTAATACTTAAGACAAATTAAGTTTTTAAGTTACGAAGTACGTAAAATATGTGTATAGTTTTTAGTTTTAAGCTAGGGGTTGTGGTCTGACATGTTTTAAGATATAATTTTCAAAGAGATAGTTTGATAGTATGAATTTGACTGTTCTACTCGTCATTTAAGCCATCATTAATGGTAAAACTTACCTGCGCATAAAACGCAGGCAAATAGCCGAGACCAGGCAGCCAGCAGAAAGTATAGTTTATTGGATTTTTTGTTTTATTAATACACAAAAACAACATAAAAAATGTGGGCTTTTAATAATATTGAATTGTGCTTTTTGTCTCTACTAATTGATTTTTTTAACTATCGTTGTTTACATGGAAATAATGGAATTCTTCAATGTTATTTTCTTTAACTTAAAATAGCAGAGCCCTGCGAATACATTTAGTAAAAATCTTTAGCTATGCATTTATAAGTACTTACCTAGTTTTATTAAGTTTGTGTACTTACATCACACATTTTAAAACTGGAAAAGACTGCTTTGGGCTAACTTAGACTTATTTATGTTAATTATTGTAAGAAAGCCTAGTCTTTATATCCGTTTTAATAGTCGGCCAGAAGGATTTTAGCATAATATCGAGGCTTTAATTTACTGAGCTTTGTATTAACTACACTGCGTACTTATAAAAAACGAAGACATCACACTTTCACCTATCGTTTTATCTTTTTTATTTTATTTTAAGAATCGAAATTGTTTTTATAGAAAATATAAATTTTAGTTAATAGTAGGTAACCGAATATACATTTCTGTTTTCATATCATTGTATTTATTGATGAATTAAACATTTTATATGACCTTAGTCTAAAAAGACTTTGTGATGCCTCGTCCAGTGTCGTTTTAAACAGAATGTGTAGATATAGTACATTATTATAATTAATAATGAGAAAAGTATCCTAGATGTAAGAATTGATGGTTGACTTATTATTATTCTTATATCCGGGAAAAATGAATATTATTTACTCCATAAATATTAGAGAGTTTAGTTTTATCTATTTAATATATAATGATTATTACAAAAATTCGAAAACTAATATATATAATACATAAATTGTATTAATGAAAACGGCCATCTATTCTGGCTGGGCATTTCTCATGAATTTATAAGATATTATTCGTCTATTACCTTTACTATTATTTAGCCATTCAGAAGAAGCACGCACATTCTTGAAATCTGTTATCATTCTTACTAACTTTTTGGATATTACTTTGAAAAATGTAATGTAAACAATACTGTTTGGTACTAGAAGCTATATCTACGTACATAGGTATCAAATATTATTTATTAATGTTCTGTTATTAGATAATTACATTTGTGTTGTATATTGGATAAATTGGCTTATTAAAGCTTATATAATAGTTTGCTTTACAACTTTTAATTTAAAGTGTTCTTTGAAAATGTGATTGGATTTTAGAGACATATGTAGTAGGTACTCATATTTAAGTGATTTTTCTACAGCAAATATGTCTACGTGTATGTTAACTTTTTATTTTTTATTTTCTTAATTCTATAACGTCCTAAGACCCAACTTTTATAAAAATCGTCCTACATACCCATTGTACAAAATTATCAAAACTATGATCCAAACATCAGAAATATTGCAATTTTTATTTATTAGAGTATCAAAAATCTTTTTATTCATTACATTATTTTAATAGCTGTTCTCACGTTCTTAACATCATAAGTGTACAGCCGTTTACACAATAGGTACAGTAGCTGTGGGATTAAGAATAGAGCTACGGCATTACGGTATCCCCTGACTGATCGAGGCGACTAAAAGGGGGCTTCCGAAAGGGGCTTAAAATTAGTAGACTCCTTATTTTTTCAACTTAAGTTGAATGATTCATTACAATATTCACATTCAATAAATAAAAAAATAAACATAATTAAGTTTTATCTGAAACATGCATGAATCCATGGAATTTTGATGTACTTACCTACATAATATTGGCTCATATCTTAGTCACGTGACGCGTGTTCATGAGATAAAATATACATACCTACATATATTAACATTTTAGTATCATTGACCTTGTGGTGGACACTAGGTACATGGGTGCTTATGAATACAATATATTTTATAAAGAATGTATTAACGCTTATCATTATAAACCTTACTTTTGTATCGGGGGATAGGGGAGAATCTGACTGACTGAAGTTTTTTAGAAGGTACCCGGTACCTTTGGTGGGGATACCCGGTATTGTGGGATTTGTACCGCACTAAAACCCCCTCTGTGGTCTACCTTTGCGCTTGGAGGACTCCGAGGTCTTCAGTGGATCGCACCTTTGCCCTTTGGCGTCCCATACAGGCCCATATTCGGGCGAGTAAATATGCTCTCTTGCACCTTCAGATGCTTAAGGCTGCATGCAGCAACGCACACACCGCCGACCTTCCCGGGGCCGCTGGCTGGACGGATCGAGCTCCCACTCTCACTGCCCGCACCCCGGAAGCCCCCTTTTAGTTACCTCTTACGATCAGTTATGGGAAACTTATAATTATGGGACTTTAATGTTTTAACACAATATTATGAACCTAGATAATTTAAACTAACAGTCATTTTTACTTTTTCACTTAGATACATTTTGTCAATTTTACTTTCAGATAATAAAGAACGTAATATTTATAATCGTAGTTTTATTTTAATGCCCAACTTTTATATATGTTAGGAAATTACTAATTTCTTTTTTGTCAATATATGCAAATTAATAGCTATTAGAATAAAGAATAATCATAGAATTCTTGCCGCCCTGACGCAGAGTCGATTTAGGAAATTGCTCCTGCTTGCCTACACACGACACGATTAAGGTGGTAATTAAGGGTCATCCCCACCTTTACACCCTAGATCGCCCCTGCAGCAGGTGTGTGAGTAGCCCGTTGTACTATTAACAAACTCATAGATTATCAGAAACAAACGGATTATGTAAAAGCTGCTAGATTCTCACATAATAAATAGTCTCCTTACAAAGATGTAAGAGGAATGTACGATACCTATCTTTTGTCTATACCAGCTTATTATAAGTTCACAACATTTTAACCGATTTCATTTTTATTAATGCAAGTAATACTCATTAATTGCATTGGAAACTAATTAGAGATAATGAAAATTTAAACATACATATTTACTCTAGGTATGCCATAACTACTTACGTGACGAAGCTGCACCCAGCAAACATTTTAGGTCATAATTACAATAAAAATACCAAGATTAGGTTGCAATTTTTACGGTGACCAAAATGAGATACCTCGAATCGACGTGGAGTCGACGTGCAATCACCCTAAGTGGGGAAAAAAAGCACGTGCCGGTGACGTTTATTCCACGTAATTTTAGTGATTGCAACCAACAGGTCAATTGTTAGGACATATTTTTCACGTAAATTCGACGTCACCACGACGTGCCTTGTAGTTGCAATTACTAATTTGGTATTCATTTACCTCTTCTAAACGTGGATCCAACGTATTTTTTACTATTTAATGTCATATTTAGGTAATGTATTATCAATTGCGTTGGAGAGTAAAAGAGATAAAAATGTTTTCTTTTTATTTCAAAACAAAATGTCTAACTCTTTAAGCTAAACTCTTGATAGAATAATAATGGCCGCTTCATAAATTTCCAAGGTTTTGCGCTCGTTTGCAACGCAATATTATAATGAAATCTTCTGCGATGAAAATTATTTCGCGAATTATGTTGATTTAAAGTTGAAATCTGGTGATGGGCTTTAAATTTATTGAAGAATTTATTTATTTTTTGTCGACCTCAATATTTTCTTTTTACAATAGTAGTTATTATCTTGCCCTAGCATTATTGAGATACATAAACCTAACGAGTTATCTGAATATTAGACAGTATAGGTGTCGTTTAATGATATTATCCTAGAATTAACAGTAAAAAATCTACGTCTTGAAATATCACTCCTTCGGATTATCAAAATAAAATGGCGGTTCGACCAAAGTGTTCTTTTTACCTAAATATCGACTTATAGACTTTGAAGTTATCTAGATATAACCTAACGGTATTGCAAATACTTTACAAGTATTTCTCACTCGAATGTCGCATTTTGGTATTTACTATTGGTAATATTTTCTTCAAAATTGGTATTCGATTTGACTTAAAATTGACGAACTAACGATCGCATAATAAGAAACAATTATATCGTAAATACCGAGCAAGCACTTACAAGTATTTATAACTTATTAGTTAAAGTTTCAACCGTCAATTCTACCACTTAATACGACTAAATATCGACTTTAAAGTTGTCTACCAGATTAAGTAAAATTAACGTTTTAATTACTATGTTTTTCGACGTAACAGTTATAGTATATTTTAAGTGAAAAAAGTGGTGCGTGTGACGTTATTTTTACGTAAATTGGTAATATATTCTATGGTCTCGGAAAAAACACTTAAAATGTTTACTGGGCAAGCACTGCAAGCCTGTGATGATACTAACTACCAACGTTTAAATCTACCTAGACTAGTGGAATGTGGGGTATAGCCTACTTTAATTAATACATATCTGTCTGCAGGAAATCATTGTGATTTCCTTGATGCGCCGCGTACCGTCACATTCACATTTCTCTTTCACGTGTTTCACGTATGTAAATTACTTAGTCATTACGTACGGGTAACTTTGAATTGACGTTTAACTTTGAACAAAGTTGGAAAAAAGATTTAACAATTTATTACATAGAAACTTTTTGATATTTCAACACAATAACTGTGTTAAATGGATTGCCAAAATGTTTTTGTACCGAATGAAAATTAAAGAAATAAACTGTCAATGCCATAAATCTGAAAATTCCCGCCTTTTCCGTGGTCAAGTTGCTGGAAGTTTTTGAGCTCTGATTTGGAATCGTAAATTAGTCCACTTTGATTCATATGGCAAAACCAAGCTATTTGTTACTTTTTTACGTCAGTGTAGGTAGATGTCATTTTTATAGATAAGGTTTTTAAATTTAATAATACCTTCTTTTTGTTTTACCTAAACCTTAAAATATTAAGGTTTCTTACATTTAAAAAAAAATTATTCAAAGTTACCCAAAACACGTGATAACTTTGAATTCGAGTTTTAGGGGAAATTATGGGTAGTTCTGTTATTTCTTCCGCAAATTTATTTTGTTAGACAGAAAAACCAACTCAAAAGGACACTATTCATTCAATAAAATGGAGTCATAAATAGAAATCAGTTTTAATAAACAATTTAATAATACAAATAATGTAAAAAATGTTCAAAGTTACCCGAACTGTACGTACTAAATTTTAAGACAGTGCCGGAATTTGAACGCCGGGGTTATCACTGCTCTCCACCTTTTTAGGGTTCCGTAGCCAAATGGCAAAAAAACCTTATAGATTCGTGATGTCTGTCTGTCTTTCTGTCTGTCTGTCTGTCTGTCCGTCCGTATGTCACAGTCACTTTTTTCCGAAACTGTAAGAACTATACCTACTGTTGAAACTCGGTACGTAGATGTATTCTATAAACCACATTAAGATTTTAACACAAAAATAGAAAAAAGCAATAAATTTTGAGGGTTCCCCATACTTAGAACTCAAACTCAAATTTTTTTTTCATCAAACCCATACCTGTGGATAGGTCTTCAATATTGATATTGAGGTTTCTAATATCATTTTTTTCTAAACTAAATAGTTTGCGCGAGAGACGCTTCCAAAGTGGTAAAATGTGTGTAACTTCTACCGCCCTGTAACTTCTAAAATAAGAGAATGATAAAACTAAAAAAAAAATGATATACGTTACGATGCAAACTTCCACCGAAAATTGGTTTGAACGAGATCTAGTAAGTAGTTTTTTTAATACGTCATAAATCGTAAACCACAATAAAATTTACCTTTCATTCAATCTTAATGCAATGATTTCTATGGATAATCAAAGGCAATGATTTATTTCTATTGCCGCTATTGTTATACAAATAATAACTAAAAATAAAATAAAATAAATATTTAAGGGGTTCCCATACAATAAACCGTTTTGTTATTTGGTTTGATATCAGTGTAGCGGTGTAGCGTGGTTGATCCATGGTTGATCTCGGTAATAAACAGCAAAGCGTGAAGAAAAAATACGCAAACCAAGATTGCTTTATTGAACGTAATTATGGTGAATATTAAGTTGAAGCTTAAGTTTATTACATTCTTAGTAAGCGAAAAAGCATGAAAAATAAAGCAGAATATTGACAATGTAAATGACATCAGCACAAAATCGAGATTGGGTACCTATCACGCAAAAAATAAATAATAATGCTATGTATCCTATGACTATCACTTCGTTGAAATTTATTACACATTCCCATTCTGAAAGAAGCCTTTATTCCATGTTTGTATGGGTTTACCGTTGCCTGTATTCAATAAGTTGAAATAATACATATCTCTGCTCATTTTATCTTTAAATTTATGTTGTTTATCTGTAATTTACCTATATTAGTAACACCACATACATTTATATGGTATGGTTGTAATGTAAATTTTTTACTCATTTCAGATGCTGGATAGATGGGGTAGACACCAATGAAACCGCCGCGCCTTGGAATTCTTCTGCAGTTCTAGCTGCTATACCTCAAACTCCTTCTGGTGGTCTGCACAACTGCTACATGTATAATGAAGTTAACGAAACAATAGCGTGCTCAAAGTGGGTGTTTGACTCAAGATACAGAACGTCATCTCGTGCTATTGAATGGAACCTAGTATGTGATAAGCGGTGGATGGGAGCCGTGGCACAAGCTACTTACATGCTTGGCGTATTTACGGGTGCAGTAGTTTTAGGAGGATTAGCCGACAAGCTAGGGCGAAAAACAGTATTTTGTTGGTCTGCAGTATTTCAGCTTATTTTAGGAGTAACTGTAGCTTTCATACCAGAGTACTGGTCATTTTTATTCGTGACATACTGCTATGCTATAGTTGGATCGGCCGGTGCTTATATTCCTGCTTTTGTGCTTACTATGGAAATCGTTGGACCCAGTAAAAGAACTGTTTGTGGTGTCTCCTTTCAAGCTGCATTCGCATTTGGTATAATGTTGGTTGCAGGATGGGGAGCCTTGATAATGGATAGACAAATTTTACAAGTTGTTTACGGACTTCACGCTCTTTTACTTATACCTCATATCTGGATTATGGACGAATCCCCGCGTTGGTTATGGGCTCAAGGCAGAGCAAAAGAATCTGTTGATATTGTACAAAGAGCTTTAAAATTTAATAAGTCTGATGAAGTTCTTGATAAAGCTTACTTTGTATCGAAAGGCAAAGCGGAAGTTTCTAAAGGATCTGATAATCCCTCAGCAAGCACTATTGATCTGTTTAAAACACCAAATCTTAGAAATAAAACATTGAACGTATGTTTGAGTTGGTTTGCAAATTCTTTAGTTTACTACGGATTAACGCTCAGTACGGGAAAACTCGAAGGCAACCCATACATGATAACTGCAATTTTTGGTTTCGTTGAATTTCCTAGTTATGCTGCTGTTGTTTACTTTCTTGATATATGGGGACGTAGGCCACTAATCAGCTCTATGATGCTAATAGGTGGCGGGGCATGTATTGTGGCAACATTTATACCTCAAGGTACTATTTTATCCACAGTAATCGTTATAGCTGGCAAGTTGTTTATTGCGGGATCATTTGCGATTATTTACAATTATTCCGCTGAATTATTTCCCACTGTAGTTCGTAACTCTGCAATAGGTTTAGGATCCATGTGCGCCAGGCTATCTGGAGCATTGACGCCTTTAATAACTCTACTAGATTCTTTTAATCCTAAAATTCCTGCCATTATTTTTGGTTTGGTAGCCCTCGTATCTGGTTTTTTGTGTCTGTTCTTACCTGAAACTATGAACCAGTCAATGCCTCAATCGTTGCAGGATGGAGAAAATTTTGGAAAGGGAGAAACTTGTTTTACCAGCTGTATTGGTAAAAATAAAAGCAATGAATCCGCTGAGGACAAGATAGCCGAAACGATGGTTCCATTGGATGATAATAGTAAAAAAGTTTGATGAACAAGTCAATTAACAATCTAGTTGCATAACTCAAATTCTTTTTCCAATATATTAGGTATATCCAATAATTGGTCCGTCCATAACGAATTAATATGTATGAAAACGAATTATTAATCAATTATTCTCATTTTAAATCTCAAGATTTTCTTCTCATTTGCTATGCTATAGGTACATAATATTATGTATTATGCAAAAAAAATTAAAATATACAGTAAAAACGTGAAATTATTTTTTATAACTTTAGTATTAATTTGTATTACATATAAAAATACATAAATTATGTTTAACTTACTTCCAGATGTATGATGTAGAGTGCGTTGGGGTAAGTTCGGATGGTTTTTAGCTGCATTCGTAAGATGTTGGCAAATTATTTTTATACTCATAATCTATACCAGCCAGCATAATAAAATAAAGTAAAAACGGATAATCAATAAACAAGCTATAAGAACCATATATTTTCCTTTGCACAGACTTAACGACTGCTAAGTTATTGCAAGTTTAAAGTAAGGACATACATTTTAAAAAAAACATGGGAAAGATCGGACGATATAGGGGAAATACCGGACTACCCTCTAAAATCACTAGGCTAAGAAAATAAGGTTTATAAAAAGAAAATATCCGATCTTATACTTGCTACAACATACATCTGGATTAATTTATTTTGTTTAAAAATATAACAGGAATAGTACTTTTTACGTTTAATTTTTAACTGAAAAGCAAAACAAAATGGCGTCTCACACTATGTTGCCAGTATAAAAAATAACCACAGATTCGGTAGATATTTAACTTATACGTTCTTACCCCATTCATAACCCCATTCACGATCTTACCCCAACGCACTTAATTATCGAAATACGGCGCGCTGACACAACTCACACAAATACATTTTAATGTGGGCTTTACAGAACACATACACGCTAATGTGAATGTGTTGGACGTACATATATATTTTTAATCGTTTGTTATAGTTTGCATTTCCTTTAAAAATAAGTTTAAAACGTTGCATGTCAACGATTATTTTTTTGTTAAACAAAAACGTAAATATTGCAAAAAACTCTGTACCTTATTAATTATATTTCGTGAAATGTTACTATATAAACCAAAGTTTATAAGATTCTAATATTCTATAATTCTATATGTAATAATATATTATTTATATATATTTATAGGTTTCAGCCACAGAGGCGGATCCAAAAACTCTTGGGTGTCCTAAATCCTTAAAACATATAAAGGGAGAATCCATTAAAATTACTTTTCAATATTTTGTTTTTAATCTAGAGATACCAAAGTAGACTCTACGGTACGGATAGACAATAATGTTCTTCCTACGATGTGAAGAACTGCTATACTTACTGCTATGAACTTATTTTTTGGGTGTTACGATGAGGTACATGTGCGATATAATGATTTTTTAGGAATTAGGGGATATATTTATTATATGCGTTTTAGGTAGATATGGGAAGCGTGGCCTTATTCCATTGTGATAGTAAATCATATATTATTTTTACGTACAATTAATGCCTACACATTAATATTAAGTAGGTATAATTTTATTATAATTGTAGATAATAATCTAGTCTTATTTTGCGGTTCTTATAATATACTGTGGCTTTTAAAATCAACTCCATAATACCTAGGTACCTAATACCAACAACAAATTCGAATATCTATCTCTCTTTGATTGATAAAAAACAAATGATAAGTTTAGCTCAAAATATTTATCAAAAATACATTTTACAACCTTATTTTATGCCCCGTATTTATGCTCCGAATGTTACCCTGTTACTTATTGCCCTATAAGAGGCTAGGCTTCGAAATATTTTTTAAAGTAGTAAAAGTAGTAGAAAGTAATGATCTATTTTGTGTTAAAAGAGTGCCAATATCAATTTTGTATAGTATAATCGTAATAGGTAAGATTAATTAAGATTATACTGACCAATAAATATTCTTGTTGACACTTACACTTTATTGCTCGATTCCACTTATCTGCAGTAAGAGAATTTTAGATTTTTGTCAATGTTGTTCAATTGAAAAATGCTTTGGGCTTCTAAGCCAGCAATGAACTACAGTCATGCAGTATACATACCTACATACACTTTCTTTTTATAACCATTTCTATGGAAAATAAGGCTGTGTGTGTACCTATTTAGTTTATTAATTAGAATACATTTCTATTAGGTTTATAGTACAAGTAGAATAGAAATTTGTTAACCTAAAATATGCCAAAATTACCATAAAATGTGATCGCACAGAATATAAAAGCACAAGTCCAAATAAACTCAAATAAAATTATTTATTATTAGGTAGGTAGCTAGAATATGCTATAATTATAGTAAAATATTGTCCGTACCTAACTTTTTATTAAGTTATATTTAACATAACAATATTATTATAGACATTTCAATAAGATAGGCGCCTACATTGTATAATATGTATTTTTTATTTCTGCGAATAGGTAGGTACAGGTAGGTACTTTTTACTTTTCGTTAGATATGAGCGCCGATGGGTGGGAGGTCGGCGGCGGCGCGCCGACTTTTTGGAGTCGGCGGCGGCGGCGTTGTCGGCGGCGTGACCTCCAAAGGATTTTTTGATGTTGGCCGATAAAAAAAAAGCACTTAATTTATCGATAAAAATATTTACGTTTATTAAAACTTAAAAATAAACAAATTACGGTTCAGGAAAGTGAACATTTTGACACTTAGGAAAAAGAACAACGTAATTATACAATTTTGAATAACAATTCGCCGATATTGCAGGTCGGTGTATGACAGGAAAGTTTTTTTTTATATAAATAAGCCGTACAAAAAGGCAGACCGGCCGCGTGGTGTTAAGCGATCACCGTCGCCTATGGACACGGGTAACCCCAGAGGAGCCTATCGAATTTTGCCGGCTTTGGAGGAGAGCTTTTTTACAGCTTTCTTGAAGAGCCCCATGTCATCCACTGAAAATGTCTCAGCTGGAAGGTTGTCCCATAACTTACACGTCTGTGGTAAGAAAGAGCGTGCAAAGCGGACTGTGGAGGACCGCCACGAGTCCAGATGGTGTCGGTGAAACTTTATCCTTCGTCTGGTGGTATATTCATGAAATGGTGACGTAGGCATCATTTTAAAAAGTTCCTCGGTGCTCTCACCATAGTAAAGTCTATAGAATGCGCAGAGCGAGCCTCTTCGCAAGCTTAGCGGTTCTAGCCTGTCAGTCAAGCTTGGGTCGTTGATGATTCGGACTGCGCGCTTTTGAACGGAGTCAAATGAGTGTAGTGGTGTAGCTGGTATTTTGTGCTCCTGCCCAGAGATGGGAGCAGTACTCTATGTGAGGTCTTACCTGGGCCTTATACAGCGTTAGGAGGTGCCCTGCAGTGAAGTACTGCCTCGCCCTGTTGAGGACATCAAGCTTTTTGAATTCCAATTTGACCATGTTCTCCAGGTAACTCCGATACTGCACTTTACTCGTAATGTCAACTCCCAAGATACCGACACTTTCACCAATGGTGAGTGCGGTTCCCTGGAACTTGGGCGCTATAACAAATGGGGTTTTTTCAGCGGAAACTTGTGTCTTTGTAAGGTTAAACTCAACAAGGTTAAGTCGACCCTATTGCGAGAACCGCTCCAGAGAGTTTTCGACTTCAGACACAAGTTTGATTCTGCTTTCCTCCACTTGTGACCGAGAGGCATTGGCTCGACAGGTGTATAGTGCGTCCACCGTACTATCATCTGCATAGCAATGATACCGCGTGATTGGTTGCAGCATGTCATTGATATGCAGAATGAATAGTGTAGGAGACAGCACTGAACCTTGGGGAACACCGGCGTTAATGGGCTTCATATCTGAGCAGCATCCGTCAACAACGACCTTAATCTGCCACTGAGACAGAAAGCTTGCCACCCAGTTGCATAACCTCAAGGGAAGACCGTAAGATGAAAGCTTCGCGAGAAGGACCCTGTGCATGACTCGGTCAAAGGCCTTTGCGATATCCAGGCATCTGCCAGATAGTTGATTTTTGGAAATTTGCATAAGGCCACAAATGCATTAAGAGGCTTTAAAGGATAGTTTTTGTTATTTTTTAGTTAAGGTGGTATATTAAACCCTTCTGAAAAATAAAATAAAAATAGATGAGGATATATAGCAATAAATTTTTCCTTTGCATTTCTTAAACATGCGTCACAAAACACTTGATCGTTGAGAACTGTTCTTTCTTTTTCATCTAAATTAACAATTAAGTTTTCAAAATAGTTCCAGCAGTAACTCTGCTTTGATTTCACTCGGGATAGCGTCGTCACTGTATTTTTTTTTTCTTTTTTCGTTTTATAAACGTACACATTTTCTAGAGCCAACGACGCAGCCATTTTTCATAGCTAACTGCACTGCACGCACTGCAAGCACTGGACCTATTCCACTGCAGCGCGGAGTACGACAGGGGATGTCATATCCCCGAAGCTATTTACCGCTGCACTGGAAGACGTGTTCAAGCTGATGGAGTGGAACGGGTTCGGTATTAACATCAATGGCGAACACCTCACACACCTTCGATTTGCCGATGATATAGTAATCTTGGCGGAGAACCTGGAAGAGCTCAGCACTATGCTAGGTGACCTCCATAGCGCCTTACAAAGGGTGGATCTTAAGATGAACATGGACAAGACCATGTCACACCTATACCGGTTCTTGTTGATGGCACTACTATCGAAGTTGTCGACGAGTACATATACCTGCGATGGCGAGGGCTATGCTTGGTATTTCTCTACGCGATAAAATTCGTAACGATGAAATCCGTAGACGAACGAAATTTACCGACATAGCTCTCAAAATTTGCAAGCTGAAGTGGCAATGGGCAGGCCATATAGTTAGAAGACCCGACAACCGATGGGGAAGAAAGGTTCTCGAATGGCGACCACGTCTCGGCAAAAGGAGTACAGGCCGCCCTCCAACCAGGTGGACTGATGATCTAAAAAAGACAGCGGGAAACCGCTGGATTCAGAAGGCGCAGGACCGGGAGGAGTGGCGAACGTTAGGGGAGGCCTACGTCCAGCAGTGGTAGTGCACTGCTGGACGTAAAGGCTGAAAAGAAGAAGAAGAACTGCTTAACGCGGCCTACGATAACAACGAACACGTTCATACTCATCGATATAAAAAGTAGGTAGATTCACAGTCGCCGCATAAAAGTGGCACCGGCAAAAGAAGGCATAACGGCAGCGATATGCCTTCTTTCGCTTTCATTTGCTAAACCGCCACGGACGTGTCGCACGTCTGATGCGCTAGAGAACAAAGTCAGTAATGGAGTCGCCATTTGTCTTTTATTTAAAAAAGGCGTATTGTTATTTTAGTTTTCCGAAAAATGAAATTCAAAAAGAAAAGTGGAAGTGTCTTAAAACCCACGGCGGACATAATAAATTTCATTCATATACTCCGCAGATTTCATATGTCCTAATTGAAATGATTCGTAGGTGGGAGAAGCGTATAAATAATAGCAGCCAAACGCGACTTCATTCGCGTGGACTTTAGTTTTAGATTTTCCAAAAATAAAAGTAGCCTAAGTTACACCTTATTACATCAGCTACCTGCTACAGAAAATCCCGTCAATATTGGTCCAGCCGTTTCAGAGATTAGTGGGAACAAACAGACAGATAGACGGGAATCAGACAGACAAAAATTGTAAAAAAATATATTTTGGTATATGTAGTGTATAAACATTCATATGCATGTAGTAAAAGGCGGTTATTTTAATATTACAAACAGACACTTCAATTTTATTTACATATGTATAGATGTAAAATGTGAATATTGTAAAAACTGTTTGCTAGCGAAACAAAAACTACGGTTCCATATATTGATAGATATTAAAGATTTAGGCGGATTATGTTATGCATCAGAAGATGTGTATTTATTATATGAAAAAAGAGAATATGTTGTTAGGAAATTTCTACACACTGGTGAATGTATAAAAAAATGTGCATTTCATTTTAAAAAATGTATTTGGAGATATAATTGAACACTGTCAAGGAACAAACTTTGGCCATAAGATCGAGCTGTTAAAGGCTGTTATTGAAAAATATATTGACATACATTACGTCCTTATTATGCCGGGAAACTAAAAACCGCTGAAATCAAACGCAGATTGAAAAGGCAATTATTTAATATATTTTTGTATCAAGGTACCTAAATCTTTGCTGGGAATAGAAACCGGGACCCTAACACACACATGCGTATTATGATCACTGTGTTCATTTCATAAAATATAATGTTTATAGATTCTAAAAATTTTCTGTTGTCTGCTCGCATTAGAATTTTAAATAAATAAAAAAGAAACTCCACTCCACTGTCTATGTTCCAAGTGGTGTAAATATGGCGGTAAATTAATCTTGTAAACGAATTTGTGCTTTATTGTAATGCTTTTGGTTACATTTCTCAATAAACTCCTATTTCGTAAGTCTAAAGTCGTAAAATTTTATTGCCGTATTATAAACATCGAACCAGAAGGTGATAAGTAACAATTTAACATGGACTTATAGTCTTACTTATGTTAGTAACATAAGGTTTAAAATAGATAAAAAGTAAGATACCTTAAAACATTTTTTTGTTTAGAATACTTGTAAACATCTATAATAAGTACGTTTTTACGCGGGGCCACCTTTTGACTCAAGTTTGTATGGGAACCTTGCATCTACCTACTTTTTATATCGATGTTCATACTATTTGACTAGTGACCGATTCAATTATCTCTCTCGCTCACTCGGCGCGCCGTTATTTTTTCGCGGCGGCGGCGGCGCGGCGAAATCTGCGGCGGCGGCGGCGCGCCGGCGCGGCGCTCATATCTACTTTTCGTAGGTATCTCAGTAGTTGGTCCCTGTCTGCGTAAAATCTCAAAAAATATGTATATGAAAATGGAAATCTCATAGAGTTAGGTAGGTTTTATATGGGAAATCTTATCGAACATCTAAAAATTAGGGATAAATTATTTTGTGTTAAAACTTGTTGTTTTTTTGTCATGGTGTTTAATATAAACAAAGAAATGTTTATTATAAGACTATTAACTTAAAAATCTACTAGGACGTTTGATTTATAAAGTGATTTATTTTAGAATTTAAATTAATTATTTGTGTAATTAGATTATCTATAACCAATTTATTTGTCAAAATCGTTGTAAGTAAGAGGCGGTGAATTTTATTAACGGAAATTAATATTTTAAACTTTCTCCATTGCAAGTCCAACAGCAGTTTCGTTGATTTCATGAATACTATCGTAGTCTTAATTTAAAAAAAAACATAATATTCTATGCTTTATAAAGAAAAAAAGAAGTGTAACAGGTTACTTTAGGCTATACTTATCTCGATTCGATGTAGGTACATACGTACTATGCAATCTAAACCAATAAAAAAGGATATCGATATGGGTACAGACAGACAGACCTAAAAGTGTGTTATGAAATTTATGAAGTTTCACTCAGTATTAACTGCTACACTGCTATGATAGCCGTTTAATAGCCTATATTATATTATAGCCAGGCTATAATATAAATAAATATATAAATAATGAATCTAGGTGTACCTAGGTAGTCGCCATTTTTGTAATAGCAATTTCCTAAATTTGAAAATGTATTTTAATTTTGTTTGTATTACATATAGACCAGGTATCGTTTTAATTTTTTATTATAATGAAACCTGTTCAGTTCAGTTTATCGTAATTTTAATGAAGTTATAATTTTGTTATTTTTAAGAAGGTATTTACATGATAAAGTACCTAATTAAAACTATTTAATAGCATTTTACATATCCATGTGCCTTTAAAGAAATACATAGATGCAATTATTAAAAAAATGTTTTATTTTATTACCTGCTGCTACCTACGTAGGTAGATATATGATTAATTACACACCTACCTACTAAATTGACGGTAATTACGTTTTTTTTAATTACGACTTTTTCATTATAAATAATAATAAAAAAAAATAGTATCATCAATCATCATCAAATGGCGTCATTCGTACGGAGGCATGGGATTTTATCATTGCTCGTGATATATGAAACATGCGCTTCAGCTGATCTCCAAATGATCACCATTATCACGTAACTTTAATTTATTATAGATAAATAATAATTATGCTGAAAATAATATAACCTAGCTTCCTTCGAGTTGAGTCGCCTCATGGCATCCTCATCGCATCTTAGCATCGCATTCATTGTAAGATCGTAAGTATATAGTATAAATATAAAATCGTGTGGATAGAGGTAGATTGTACATGTATAAATAACAATACGCGTAGACAGAGAAACTATGGTAAATAAGTGGTAGAACTTATGTGGTTTGACTTGATCATTTCGGTTGAGGTGCGGTACCGGTATTTTACGAGTGACTACGTCTCTAGAGTAGATGCTACAACTACATCTCGTGACTTCGGGAAGTACATAATCGGGTTGCTTGAGGTAGTTCAAAAAACAGTCAAGAAAACTTAACATATATTATTATTTACATCATCAATCATAAATATTGAAATCACAGTGAGATTAAAACATCGATACGAATTAAACTAACGTAAGTAGATAAGTAGGTAGTAGGTAGGTACACATAGAATAGAATGACACACATACCTAAACTTGAAACATTGTTTTAAGGTTTTTTTACATTATTGAGTGATGTACATTGTATATTAACTAAGAACACTTAATAATAATTACAATATAACTTTGAGAACGTGTTAGACATTAACTTTGACAATGTTACAACTTAGCACAAAAAATCACTACAGAGCAAATACAGTTTTATATTAAGTATATATTTTTTTATTTACTATATATAATGTATGTATGTATATTCGGTATATCAAGGAAAGTAGTTACCTACTGCTTTCCTTGATTAAGAACTTATCCTGAACACATAAAAACTGTGTACCTATGCGCCTTTCTAAAAGTTTTTAAGAAAAATCACGATAAAATATTTTTTAATCATGATAAAACAAAAGTATAAGCTCGTTATTTTATTAATAAGTATTTAACTTTACTACAAACATTTAAGCTCTACTTAGTTATAAGGACAACCCAATAGCATAGTTAAACAAAATTAGATGTAGGTATAATCAAGGTCTCTACCCTCACACAACCCTGCGTTTAGGTACATTGTATGCAGCGGCAGGCCCAACCCAACCACTGTTCTTGCCGCTACTGAAAATATTGCTAAAGATACTTCTATGGCATCGGCGAACTCTCTCTAGTTAGGTACACATTCAAACTCAGTTTTCTCCTGTCAAAAGTATGGGAACAAACAATGGCTTAGGCCCTGAGGGCTATCTATAATGCGGCGTCACCCTGTCAGAGTTAAGTTGGCAAACAGACAATGCTGACTCAACTGTTTGCCTTTATTTTGGAAAACATAAATTGTCAAATAAAATGAAAGAAAGATGCAAAATACTCTTTCTGTCAATAAAAAAAAACAAGAATTCTGAATTTAGACACTTATGCGTGCTCGTGACGCCACATCTTTGAAAGCGAAAACAGCAGCTTATGGATTGGACAAAAAGCAATGACAGCGCGTCACCTATTTACATACTGAGTTTACATACTTAATAGGGTAAGACCACTTTCTTGCTTGCACAGAAAGGACAAGGATGTCATACTGAAGTGAAAGGAGTGTAAACGCGGATTAAGACCAAGATTAGAAGAACACAATTTAATTAAGCCAGCATTTGTTTTAAATTAAGAGGCAAACTTACGTATAATTTTTCGTAAATTCATAATTTCTGTATTATATCTAAGTACGTGTAAAACATTGAAAACTACACAATAATAATGTGTATAATATTTATCAAAACTATTAGTATTTCAGCATATTTTGTACGATTTCGTACATTACAATTTAGTTTATTTTATATTACTTTGATGCAAACATAGAGAAATTAAACACTACGTTATGATGGAAATGGCATTATGTGGGTAGGTATTTTTTATTAGAGCAAATAGGTATAAGCCGTAGCGCGTTACAAGAAATAGTCTCCAACGTTCTTTATAATAAATACTCTTGCTATGAAGATGTTTTATTTCATCCTAAATACATAGGTACGTGGGTTATTAACTAACTCCCAATTTACGAACAATATATCTATATACCCGCTATTTTGATTATTAATTACTAGGTATGCAGCGATCGTTCTAGACAGCTAAAGTTTGACAATATAAAAATATATATGAGTGATACTAATATGTTCTTTATTAGACTAGATACCTAGGTAGTTCATAGTTCCATGAATGACCATTTATAAATTTAGGTACACCCGCGGGGTTACTTATCGTTAATTCGTTACTCAGCCCACGTAAAGCCAACAAACAAGATCAGAAGAAAACTGTTTAGTAAAAAGTAGACTATGGAACACTAGGTTCATTAACTGGAGCTAATCATGTACATAATTATTATAATTCTTTGCACAGCTTAACAGAGCGCTATGCAGTAACGCTCTAGATGCTTTCTCGACATCCTAAAATGAGTCACAAGAGAACATTATTACTGTTGCATCAAGAATATACAGGTGTACAGGTGTAAGTTAAAGTAATAACAATGAAACAGTCTAATTTGAAAACAGGCGCGTTCTTAACCGAGGATGTTGAAATTGAGTGGGGAAGGGCATTTATTTCAACCACATAAAATATACCTATGGATGTTTTTGCCACTTCATATTCCATATTCCTATTACCTTCTTTTGTTGCAAACACCAGATTTATTTCAGTTGCACATATTCCATTTGCTTCAATGTATGCCCTTTTTTAAACAAAACTATACAAATTTAATTCAGGCATCATTGCATCATGCAGAAATGTTATACTTAATAAAGATATATACATACTTAGTTGAAATTATTAAGTAACATTAATTAAATTATCTTCATTCAAGACCTTATCCTTAGAGCTTCTCTAGCATAGGTAGCAGAGTTTTATCATTGTAAAGAAGAAAATTTATGCATTTATAATGGACGGTTGTCTATTTTATGAAGCAAAATAATATGTGAAAAGTGATTTTAATATAATATTATTATGCTGTCTCCAATAAAGTTTATCTTAGTATTTTAGGAACTTGTTAGAAACATAATTAATTATTAAAAAAATCTTCTAGCGCAGAAATTTTATACAGCTATTATGTACTAAATAATAATATTGTTTGTATTTTCTATCTCAATAGAAAATAGTTATTTTTTTCATCTTGAATACTAGGAGGACATCATTTAACTTTAGTAGGTAATTTAAAATATTTTATGTTATAAATAAAATGAGATCACATCTTGACATATTTTGACTTAAAGGATTAAACACTTTAGGTTGACATTAATAAATTAACCTTACAAATTATACATTTTATTTAGTCACTAAATATGTGTTTTCTACTTTCATTTGCTTAACCCTGCCATTCCTAATAAATGATGTCAATAATATATAGGAAAAATCTCCAATAGTACTCTGAGTGAACAAATGAATGTGCAATGTGATTATAATCATTATGATATGTTTAAATTATTCTAACTCCATTGTAATGCAATATGAATTATATTTAATTAACAGAATAACTTTAAACCAATATGAAAAAATGATACTTGTTGAAGTTATTGGTACAAACTATTATGTACTATATTGAAAAGGTGCATATCGACTTCGTGCGGAAGACAGTTCATTGTTACAGGCACAGACTACAGTGCTGCCACTCGGCAGGCAGCCGGGCAAAGTCGATACACAGCTAAAGATTGATTTCAACTTTATAATATTTGATAATTCTACAAAAACAAATCACTAAAGAAAGAACAGAATGAAGTTAATATACATTTTTATAGCATTAAAAAAATAGCACCAATTCAATATATTTAATAACCTACATCTCAAAATAAATTCTAATTAAAAAGCAAATTAAATTTCAAGACCTAAACTGCAAAAATTGACAAACTATAAATCTTACAGGCTTATACTAGTGCATAATGTATCAAATCTATTACTCCGTAATTTTTTTTTTATTTCACATATAAAATACCTGCAACATAAGTCTACTTCTACACTGCTATCAGTAACAGTTTACTCATTATATTATATCAGGTGTTTTTGCAATAAATTCAAAAGGAACGTTCAACACAATTGCCTTTGGTGTTTTTCATCACAAAAATTGACATATCCTCAAGTAAAAAAGCATTAAGAGTCTAATTTACAAACATTTTTCTTAAAATTAATATGACCCACAACACATTAGAAGTCAGGATGACGAGTATGAGGAATTTGGCGTCCTACATGGGTGTCATTTGCTTCCGTAGAGATAGCAGTGTGTACCACTATAGCAGGTTGTGTTGGAGTTGGAGCATGTAGCTCATGACTTTCACCAGGAGCAAGACTGGCGATGGCTGCTAACAGGTCAGGGTTGACTATCGGCTCACCTTCCTCACGCGGCTCCCATCCCACAGGCGGACTCGACGGTGGTGATATCAAAAACTGTTTCACAGGAGCAGGCGGCCGCAAGTTTTTAAGGGAAATTGGAGTAACTGGCTGGGCGAAATAACAATTTATGCAAGAGTTGTAAAACTGATACTGATGGAGTTGCACACGGGCGTTAGCTGCCGCCAATGGACTGTCGTAGTTAACACGTAACCGCTTAAAGCTTCGCAACCATTGAAATGTTGTGTTTTCAGAAAATGTATGAAAAAGGTCTTCTAACTCTTTCTTTAACTTCTCATTAACGAAGACGTCACTATGAATATTTGTTACGATTACGGATTTGGGTAGATCATCGAATTCATTATTCTCATCGTGCGAATCGTTGTCTTGTTCTAAATTTGCAATATTGGGATGAATATTTGGCATTCCATCTTCAGGATTAATATAAACCTCTTCTTCGTGAAAAGTTTCGTCTTCTTTGTTTGCCATTGTAACTGTTTGGCCCAGATGCTTTGGCGTACCTAAATTGCAGGTTTTGTATTATAATTTATAGATTTCTCCAATGAAGCGAAAATGTTTTTAACAAAACAATAATCGATCGATTCCTTTTCTAAATTATTTTTAAGTTTCTAGTCTGTCAAGTGTCAACGATGAAGTGTCACAGGCAGTCAAGTCAGGCTTCACAGCTTTTTCAATAATGGCATCTCAAACTTTGTGCATATTGCCAGCATCAAGTGTAATTTTTGCATCACTTAGTAGCTTAGAGGAGTTTTGGCGGGAATCGAAAAAGACATATTGTGCTCTTGTTTTATTTTCATTTTCTTGGTGTATTTTGAGTTATATCGGATAAAGTTGATGGCATTTTGTTTGATATAGGTTAATTACAGTGCACGAGTATTTGTGAAATAGAATAACAGTGCTAAAATATGTTTTTTCTGCTGGCCTCCAAAATTCCATTGGACACGTTCTAGTAAAGTAGCCATCGCTTTACTTGAATGTTAGACTGATTAGACTGACTGATTACTGACGACTTACTTACTGACTTTGTTATTACTTCGTCTAGTTTCATTGAAACTGGCAAAAAATTGATGCAAAAAATATACTTGACGCTGGCAGTATGCACAGAGTTTGCGATGCCATAATTGAAAAAAAAAAGTAGCTTAGAGCATCACAGCACATGTATTGACTCTCGTCTAGAGTCAGTAGTGTCAGTACCTTTGATGCTCTAAGCTTAGTAGTAGTCAGTGAGTTAGTTCATTGAATATGAACAAAACATTAAATGGTAGGCGGATTTTAAAGACATGCAATAATATGCATGTAACGAATAATTTCTTTTCCATCTTTATAATTAATTATATGGGTGATATGCACAAAACATGCAATGCAATGTCATCTTCGTCGAAAATGTAAAGACGGAAAGAACTATAGGTCAAAAAGATTAATGTCCAACCAAGTATACTTAATATACTTAAGCATAAACGAAAATCTTTTTTTTTTTGAGTTTTGGCGGGAAGTCTGAAGGGACAAGCTGTGCTCTTGTTTTATTTTCATTTTTTGGTATATTTTTTAGTTATATCGGATAAAATTGATGGCTTTTTGTTCGATATAGGTTAATGACAGAGCACGAGTGTTGTGAAATAAAAAAATGCAAAAACATGTTTTTTCGGCTTGCCTCTAAAACTCCATAAGACACGTTCTGTTAAAGTAGCCATCACTTTACTTGAACATTTGACTGACTAGACTGACTGATACCTGACGACTAACTGATTTTTTCTACGACTACAAATTGATGAAAAAATTTTACTTGACGCTGGCAATATGCACAGAGTTTGCTTTGCGACGACATTATTAAAATTGAAAAGTAAATATTGAATGGCTGAAAGGATTTTTATCCAATGCCGTAAAATGAAAAAAAAGTCATTGTGAAACAAATGTCAAAGTCAAATGCACAGAACACATATACGTCAAATGAATGTCAATCGAAATATTCGAAATCGAAAGTCGAAACATTGGATTTGTTTGCTTGATTGGAATTGATTGCATTTCAACATTATTATCGATTTGGGTGGTACAAAATTAACCATTTTTTGGAATTTCTCAGTTCAAAATTTATCATTTGAGTCGGGTGCTTCATCGTTGCACTTTCATTTAAAACGAAAAAAGGTATTTAGCGTTTGTGCAAGAGATGAAAATGGCTGGTGTAGAGTCCATGATAGTTGAAGAGGTTAAGCCGGCAGAGAAACCAGTTGACAGAGAGAAGGTAACTAATAATTGTAATTTAATTGTTAGGCTTTCCTTTTAATTAAGCTTTTATCTCTGTAAAACAATTGGCTGTTGCTAGTCGTCCGCTAAACGGACTATCTCCAAAAAAAAAACAGCTCAAAATTTCTTGTTGCCGATTGTAAAGCTGAGCTGATACAAATATTATCATAATGAATGTCAATCTTTTCGCGGTCATCGGCTCTAGGTACACTTATTGGGCAAATAGTAGAGGTGAGGGAAACATGCCAAAGGAGTAAAACTTTCAGCAACGCTCTTTAAAATGCCAGTTGTTACACAAATTCATCTTACAATCTTTACATTACAAACATTACATTATTACATTACTTACAAATATTATTTACACTTAACAATATAAAATAAAATAAATTTTAGGTACATTTACAAAATTAAACAAGTAAAATATAAGAGATAAAACATTAAAAAAAATAGTGTCATGTTTAATGTTATCTGTCTATCACAAACAGGTCTCTTTATGTTATTCGCAATCTTTACTTGCATAGTCTGCTATGATCTACTATAGCAGACTATGCAAGATAAAGATTGTCTGTGCCTATGCTCATATTTCATCATATTTTTATCAGAATCTTTATCTTACATAGTCTGCTATGATCTGCGACCATCTGTGCAGTATCAATTTCACACTGATTGCTCATAGCCCTTGTTCATAATTTCTATTATAATCAAAAATCTTTATCTTGCATAGTCTGCTGTGATCTACGACAATCTGTGCGGTTTTTATTTTGAACTGATCGCTCATAGCCTATGTACACATCATAATCTAAGAATCTGTAATAAAAATTATATTAGTCTTACATAGTCTGCTACAATCTGTGGCCATCTATGAGGTATCTACTGGCTTTCCAACCAACATCATTCGCTTCTGCACTAATCGCTCCCAGCCTATGCTCATATAAAGATGCATCAGAAGAATTATCATTAATTTCACTTGCATTATTATGCATAGTATTATTTATAGTATGATTTTTGTTCAAAACCATAATTTAAATATATTCCATTAATTCGAACCTTTTCTTTAAAAACATGTATAGCAAAAATATTCTGTAAACAGAAATCAAAGTTAAATCATTTTGTAAATGCATCTATATTTAGAAATACCACAGTTCATTAATATCTGTCCATGCTGTGGGCAGATTGAGAATACTAACCCCAGCCCCGTGTCAGGATACCAGGGTGTAAGAGGCGTTAGAGGTGATTAAACCCGACAACTGCTTGGTGGTAAGGTACCTTCGTGGGGCCTGGCTGGGTGGAGACCATCCTTGGGTCGGAGTCAAACGTGAAACGCCTCTAGCCTGCCTTGGTGTGCCTTTGGCGTGTTTCGACTGTGCGTCCGAGATCCAGTTCTCCCTGTCCCACCCTTCCATGTCCCTATATCGCTCCGTTGATGCCTCTTGGGCTTCCGTTGGATTCAAGACGCCTTCGCCCTAGGGGCCGTGGTGTGTCGGCGCGGGGGCCAGGAAGACCCGGTGAAACGACTGTCCGCTGGGCACCCGCTGATCAGTTGTGGATCTGAACCCATGCCTCATTAATAACCTTTGACCTGGGAGGCTGTCCCGCCAACCAGCGAAAAATTGCCAACGAGTTTTTTCGCTGGTTGGTGGGGTAAGAGTCCGGAGGGGGCTCCGGCAACTGCGCACGTGAGGACCGGGGCCCTTTCGTCCCAGCAACGCCAGCAACCCACGTCCATCGTATAGGTATATCATCGGCTTGGCGTTAAGAAGAAGCCTACGCCAGGGCCTGAGGGGCACCAACGGAGCGATTCCCTTCATATTCCCCACTCACTTTTACAGCTTTTATTTATGGGTAGCAAGTCAAGAAAAAGTAAAGTTTACTATGCGGCCATACTCCCCACATTTACTGTGGACATGTGCAATGTCAGAGGACTACATTCCAACCTGAATGCTGTCCACCATCACCTCGAGACAGCAAAGCCGGCTTCACTTTTCCTCACGGAGACGCAAACTGCACCACCTGACGATACATCGTACTGCACTACTTTGCGTTGGGCAGGTGTATCTATGTACATCAAGGAGGATGTCTGTTGTCGCCGTCTAAGCTGCCTTGAAGACAAGGACCTATCGGTGCTTTGGGCACGTGTAGACGCTGGGACTAATCCCGATTCTACACGTGCCGCTACCTTTTAGGCTAGGTCTTATAGCGAAGACGCGGAGACGATATTTGAGCACGTCAAAAAAGCGTCCGACAGAGTGCTGGAACTGTGTCCTTCGGCGGAGCTGGTCCTGGGTGACTTCAACGTTCACCACACCGAAAGACATTATGGATCAGCAGACTGGGTTGGACTCCGGGAATTCCTGGCTTCCTACCTTCCTACCTCGAGTGATCCTAGCACGTGTGCGGAATCGATAGCCGATGCGATACGATAGGGTATGATTGGTTTTATTCCCAACTCTGTTGTATCCATTGGCGAGCGAAACAAGCCTTGGTTTAATGGGTCTTGCGCTAAGGCCTCAAGCCTTTCAAAACCTGGGTTAACAATGACCACAAGACTACTTATTAAATCACATTGCCAGCAACATTGCAGGAATAAATAAATGAGTCTAACATATCTATTTGTAACTTTATGTTTCTTTTTTTGCGTTTATTTTAATTTGTTGTCTGTTAGGTGGAAATAACATGTCTGTTTTTAAAGCCTCCCGTAAAATGATTCGACTATCAAACTATTTTACTAGAGAACTAGCGGCCGCCCGCGAGTTCGCCCGCGTGGACTTTGGTATTGGTATTAGTCATAGCATGATGTATATCCTCATCTGCCTTCCTCTCTAAATGAAATATTCAACACATAAATAATTTTACAATTCGAACTAGTAGTTCAAACAAACAAACAAACTCTTCAGCTTTGTATATTAGTATAGAGTTTCATACTTCCAAGTCCAGAAATAAAAAATGTTAACTTCACTCCCCTACTCCAACCTCACTGTGGTAAGTTTACAGTTTGGCGTTGATTCAGTATCGCGTTGCACGTTCATCTCCCGAATTCATTACTTTGTTCAATAATTAATTATTTTAACTTATTTCTTTTTTTGGGATTTGAGGCACCGCCCGAGAGAGACAGCGAGTTAGTCTTAATGCCCATATACTTATATGTTATCGGAACGTAATCTTCGCAAGGTTCCCGTCAGATCGAGAGATACCGGCTATGAGGGACTTGTACCGTTTAGAGAGGACTCCGGTATCTCCAGTAGAACGTATGTCCTCCATGCGCGGTGCTCCAAACCGTCGCCCACAACCTCAAAAGTTGACTTTTAACTCGCCTCTTACGATCAGGCAGCTCATCTGACCTTACTGTGTATAATCTTTCTGTAGCTCATATTCATAACTTCCACATACAGAGACCAATCTCGAGCTGCCCAGCTTAGTTTCATTCAAGTACTTTACTAAAACCAGAAAACTAAGAAGCAAGCAGTATGTCAACTACTGATAAGTTTCATGGTCTTCAGTCATGCATAACTTGTAACTAGGTGTATCATGTGAGTCACGTATGTAAGTCGTAAAAAGTAGTACTAACATGTTGCAAGTTTTAGAGTTTATATATAAAACCTCATTCACAACTGTCGCTATTCCTATATTTTTGTAACTGATGGTCAATAAAATTTGAAGTAGATTTGACCAAGGAATCACTGTCCCGTAAAAACTTTTCCACCGTTTTTCAACCCCTTAGGGGTGGAATTTCGAAATATCCTTTTTTATCGCATGCCTACGTCATACAAAGATCAGACCCTCCAAGTTTCCGGTTTATACGATTAGCAGTTTGGGCTGTGGCTTGATCCATCAGTCAGTCATTCAGAACAAAGCATTTTATATGTATGTATAGATTAGGTAATACCTGATTTAATACGGCTTGACTGGTTTTGCTGCAACCCTTTTTGCATCCCACTGCGAGCACGGGTCTCTTGCCATTATTGGGGAGGCCTGGAGCTTACTCCACCACGCTGCTCCAATACGGGTTGGTGGGAGATGCGGGTTAGTGGCCAACCCGCTTTCGGATGTTTTGAAACCGCCCATAAGGCCTCCGACAAGTTTTACCAACTGTTATCTATCGACAACAACTGGGACCGACGGCTTAACGTGCCCTCCGAAGCACGGAAACACGCATGAAATATTTTGCCCCTAGCGGTCACCCATCTCACACCCGACTTAACTAAGCCATAGTTGCATAGATCGTTTGCGTTCTACGCTAACCGCCGGGCCATGCGTGCTTCATGTATGATATAGTAATCAGTATTATTACAGACTCTTACTTTATTGAATAGCAAATAATATGATTGTATTTTTGTTAAGATAAATTTAAACGTAGGTACCATGTAGGCCTGTAGGCCATATATTGTTAAGTGGTTTCTGTATCTAGAAGATGTCATAGTTATTTTGCACATGGTATTTTTCCAGACCTGCCCTCTACTCTTAAGAGTATTCTGTTCTACTGGAAGACATAACTCACCAGGTGATTATGCAAGAGGAAATGTGCCACAAAATGAGCTGCAAATATATACCTGGATGGACGCAACACTTCGTGAATTAACTGGTCTGGTTAAGGAAGTCAACCCTGAGACCCGTCGTAAAGGCACATATTTTGACTTTGCAATAGTGTATCCAGATATGAGGTCACCAACATATCGCATGAGAGAGATTGGTGTTACATGCTCTGGGCAGAGAGGTGGGGATGACAACAAAACTCTGTCACAGGTTAAATTCCAAATTGGCAATTATATGGATATCTCAATAACACCACCCAATAGAATGCCTCCCCCTATGAGGCGTCCTCAACCATATATAAATAATAGACCCTATTGATTAAGTGATTCAATTTTAATTAGGTCTTTTGAAATAAAATTGTTTTTTTAATCCTTCCGTTTTTTATTTCACCTTTAACCACAAATTCATACATAAGCATTTAAAAGTCCACTGTTGGACATAGGCGTCACTCAAGTTCTGCGACCTCTTAATCCAGCAGTTTGCTGCTGTCTTTAGGTCCTCAGTAAAAGTATTTTAGTAATGTGGTAAAAGGCAGAATTAATGTCCACCTCAACATATTTCCTCTATTATTGTATGTGAATCGTATAAACAAATAAATAACGCTTCACACTCATAGCCCCACAGTAGGGGGTAGATATACCCTGTGTCGTGGGTGCCATGGACACACAAAGACAAACACCAACACCCAGACCGAGAACAGAAATTTTAAACCCATCATTCAAATTTCTGCTTCGCCGGGAATCGAACCCGGGACCCTCCGATCGGCAGTTCGGCATTGTAAGCATTTCGCCACGTGGGTCGTCAAACAACAATTACTATTATTATTTATCTCTTCTTAAAAGAATCACGAGTCGAAGACCGGGTCGATCTTTCGGCAGGTTAGCATGGAGAGGGTCAAACATGAAGAGGCCCTTTAAGGCACTTTAATGTCGTTGTGTGAAACAGAATACTGAAGTCGGGCTGTCTGGGACGGGCGCGTCAATTACAATAACGGCGCCAAGTTAATGTGGTGTGTTTGGTTGTACAAACAATTCTAAAACAATGCCAAACTTAAGTTTTTTTAGTTTGCCCTAAGATGATGCGAGATAAGTAATATTTTTTAAATATTATTCCTTTTCCGTACCTAATTTATCAAAAGGATATGACCAGTTCTTTTTGTGTAGCCAATTGTTTCACTTTCACTCAATTATAAAAAAAATGTTAGATAACTACAGCATTTTAACATGTCGCCAAAATATTTTTTAATAGCCCCCGCCATCGGTCATTGAACCTTTCTCGATTGTTTTGCCTCGCGATTGCGGCGCCGCGGCACTGGCGCACGCACGTTATACTTAATATGTAATTCGTTTATTTTAAACCTACTCTACGTAAGTACTTACACCTATGTAGGTAAGTAATACTTACTTAAATGGCTTCATTTGGTATGGTACTTATAACTTATTAAGTAATATTATTTATAAGTATTTATAGAGTAGGTAAGTATTTATCATTCTCATATTTTGTAATACTAAACTAAAATAATGATTTTTAAGTAAAGAAAAACTTATATTTTTGCGATATTATCTTTAGACATAAGCATTACTAACAGTTCACAACCCTGGCAACACGCCTGGGCGACAGAGGGGCGTAACGGGGTGAAGAGGGAAGTAGGTACATAAATTGCGGCGTATCGATGGCGGTCAAAGGAGATTCCGTTCTATGTAGTATTATTTATTCTTATGACTATGGCACTATGCATAGGAACTATTGCAGGAATAATAATAAGTAGGTACCTGGACGACCGAGCGTTGCTCGGATAAAAACAATTTATTTTCTTGGTTTCGTTTCTAACGAAACACTCATTTGCTTAGTCTTAACTAATAAAACCATCAGAAATAGCTCCTAATAAAAAAAAGTTATTTTCATAAAAATAAAAAATAGACACAATATGGTTTTGATTGAAGTTTGAACCCGGGTCTCTAGTTCCGCAGTCAGCTCACGGAACCATTCGGCTAAGGAAGCTTTAATTAAATGAACGAAATTTTCATAGAGCTCTTTCAAATCGACAGTCATTTCTTTGAACGTCGGATTGGCGGATGGTAGTAGGGGAGCCCAAGAGGGTATTTTCGGATTTACTCGAGCGCGTCAGATTAAGATATGGGGTACACCTTGCATCCTGTTAAGTACTGCCACGATTAAAAAATACCTTCTATATAGGTAAATTTTTTTTGTTTCCGGATGTCAAAATGGTCAGATTAGAATACCCTGTTACCGTTGAACCATTTAAATAATAAAAATTCTAGCTCTTCCGAGTTTGCCAAAATGCTGTTTTTTTATTTCGCTGTTTTGTATACATTCATACTAAAATCATCAGGTTACTGACTGAAATATGACTTAAAAAACCATGCATTTAAATTACTGAAATATGACTGAGCATGCATATTTAATTTATTCTACTATTTTACCCGTACCTTTCGTATAAATTTTTTGAAAAACTATAGGCGCTCTCTCGTTAAACGCAAAACTTCATAAAATATAATCTTTTAATCTTCCTACGACCCAACCTATAAATGCACAAGGTCCTGATGACGCTTGAGGAAATCCACAATGAGCCTCGTGGGCTCTCCCGTTTGACGGCGTTTACGCCACAATATTATTAATACCTACTCTCCAATAGATGTCGTGATGTGTAGACGACCGATGCGATCCCGGGTTCAGATCCTCGGCGCGCACCTCTGACAAAGTGTAATGTGTGCATTTATCGCTGCTCCACGGTGATGGAAAATATCGTGATATATTTGATTACGATGTTCCCCATCGCCATGCATGCCTGAGAGAAATTCATAATTTCTCGAAAGCATGACGTCCACCAATCCGCACTTGGCCAGCGTGGTGGACCTAAATCCCTCTCACTTGTGAGTAGGAGCAGCAGCCCAGCAGTGGGACATAAAAAAAGGACATAATAGATGTCAGGATGAGTCGAATTTTACAGTTTATATTTAAACTGATTTTTACTGAAAATATTTTTATACAATTAAACATATCTAACAATAAAAAATTGCTGGATCGATTTATCACCCCCGAAACCAGGGTACTAAATTTCATCAAATTCTTTGGAGCCGTTTCCGAGATTCAATAAATGTATTTAGATATACACAAGAATTGCTCGTTTAAAGGTATTAGATGACTACTGACTGATAGCCTCTGTAGCGTAGTTGGTGATGAGCCGACTGCGAAGCCTGAGGTCGTGGGTTCGATTCCCGAACGACGAATAATATGTGGGATGAACATGACTATTTGTTCTGTGTCTGGGTGTTAATTTATCTATTTAAGTATGTATTTAGAATTATATTTTATCAGCTTTCTGATTACCATAGTACAAGCTCTGCTTAGTTTGGAATTATTCGTTGTGCGAATAATTGTCCATAAATATTTATATTTATTTATTTATTACTTATTATTTGTATCTCTCCATAAAGATCACGGGTCGAATACATTTTTTGATTTGAATGGCTTGCATGGGGACATATGTCCAACATGTAGAGGCCTGTTAGATATATTTTAATGTTGTTATGTGATGAGACGCATACCATCTTGGGCGCGTCATATGTTTTTAACACGCTTTTATTAACTTGACCTGTATGTATGTATGTATGTATGTAATGGAATCTTTGAACTTCATTTTCACTTACTTCTAGGAGTCTGATTAACTTGAAAATTTGCAGAGGGGTCAAGGTATATTAAAGTCCTAACTAGAATCATCAGGATAAAAAAAAATATACGACCCGGCGGCTGATAAATTCGTGGCCTAAGGTACTTAATGAAACAAATATAAAGTTTTATATTTTTAACATGTCTAAGCGTCTGATTAACTTGAAAATTTACACAGGGGTCAAGGGCCAATGACAATGCAATAATATGAGAATAAAAATCCTACTAAAAAATTAAAAATAAATAATGTAGTTTAAAAAACTAAAAAACACGCTTTTGTGAAAATACGAACTAAAAACTAAAAAAATAAGAAAAAAATGTATTTTACTGTACAAAAAAGCGTGGGGTAGTTTTTAAGATACTATTGACACCATGCACCCCACGCTTTTTTGTACAGTAAAATACATTTTCTTATTTTTTTAGTTTTTAGTTCGTATTTTCACAAAAGGTGTTTTTTAGTTTTTTAAACTACATTATTTATTTTAATACTTATTCCAATAAGTAGGTACCCATGCTGCTCAGTAGTTAAAAAGGTTGAAAAGGTTAATAAACGTAACACGATTTTTTTACTTAATTTATTTGTTGATCAAGGCCTACTGTTTAGTAATCACAATATCAACAAACTTCTAGTATGTGTTTAAAAATAACACTAGATGACAAGAACTTAATTGTCTTTAAATTAGATCTCCTAAAATAAATATATTGTAATGAACTTAAACTTAAACACCACCTGATGATCTGAATGGCCTCTTTGACTTCTTGCCCATTGTTGCGAGATCAATTGTAATACCGTTGGGTAAAACAGCCTTATTTTCTTGGTAGTCTATAAAACCCTTTTGATTTTGGTCTTCTTTGGTTTTGTCGCAAGGTATGCCAGTTTCATAGTTATACTCCCGCTTCAAACCATCCGGATCGACGTATCCATATTTGCCTTTTGTAACGCAATCGACACCAATTGTTTCTTCCTTAAACGAACCATCGTCATTTTCGAAACCCCATGTTATACTTCCGTCATCATTTTCTTCTCTGTATTTTCTTATGATTTGAGCCACTGGTTTCTTTTCTCGCGAGTTGGATGGCACGTATTTTTGTTGAGGTACACTTTTTACTGGTGAGCGATTTATAGGTTCCTGAGGTCTAGAATACTGACGGACAGGTTGAACGGGAGCATCATCATCTTCATCAATGAATGGCTTAGGTTCCGGTCTGAACACTGGACGCTGAGGTCTGGTTGATAGAGGCTGCAATCTTGCAGGCTGGGGCCTGGCAGGTACTTCAATTTTGCTCGGAGTGAACGATGGCTGCAATAAAGGTCTGTATTGAGTCGGCCTTACAGGCTCAGGTTTTGGCGCCGAGGGTGTAGTTTGCTGGAAGACTGACGGATTAAAGATTATTGGCGGCTTCGGTTGAGAAGTAGTTGTAATATCATAGTAGTCGTTTTGTGGCTCCGATGTGGAGTATATGTTTGGTGAAAAGGCTGTGGGAGTGTTTATTTCTATGTCATCTTCGGGTTCCTCGGTGACTGGTTTTGAAGGTTCATCTAGTGTTTGAAGATTAGGACGGGGTGCAGCATCTACGGATTTAAAGGAAGGCCTTGCAAGTCCAGGTCTCCTTATCCTAGGGACTCCTCCAGGTATGGGTTGTGCTTGCAGTCTTCCTTGTCTGAATCCACCCTGTCTAGGTCCACCTAAAGGGATGGCTCCAGGAATCTGAAGCCGTGGTGGTGTTGGTGAATCATATTGTGCATAAACTGTGACTATGCACAGCATACATATCTGAAAAGAAACAAGGAAAATAGTTAACATCACAATAATTTACAAAATGTTTTAATTAGAGCTAGAGGACATTACAAGGTAGTTTTATAATAATATTGAGACGAGGGCCCTTTATGTAGTCAGGTAAAATGTCGTTCATGGTCGACAAGCAGCTTGCTCACAGAGACTATATTCAAATTTCAAAATGTGAATATTATAGTATGTTCTACAGGAATGTTTACATAATATTAAAATCAGCAAGTACCTAACAAATGACGCTAGTTTTAGGTCTACTTACAGATATTTGAAACATCTGAAAACACCTTGAAAGTCACCTACGCGCATACGCAAGACTACGTATTTAGTAATAAGAACAATAAAAAGTCAATAGGCAAATAAAACTTAAACACAAAGTTAAAAACTTGTAGTTCTACAAATTAACATGAATAATTGGCGGAACGTGAATAACGTAACGAATGAATGTTGCTCACTTTCGAGTGTAATGGGCCTTGCCAAGCTCACGAATAATGCAGCACTTAACACCTGACTCGATTGACCGGCCGTGCCGTGCCTTGCTTGACTTCGTGCCATGCTTTCAGACTGTTGCATTTGTGCTACAAATACAACTCAAATTTTTCAATGATTAACCTTGCGTAAGTAATATTGTTGTGGTATATTATATGAAAAAACTATAAAGCATCCATACGACACTATACAGAACTTATTTTTGCTTGGACAAATGCGATGATCTATATTTTCCTTTGCATCACATAACTTGATAATGATTTATCCTTAAAATATGTTTAACTTCATGTTGATATCCTTGAGATTATGTTATGTCACCGGCAAATAAAAAATATGTATTTTGTTAAGTTTAATCCATCATAATTAAATTATATTTTGCAAATGAGATCCACAAATTTAAATAAGACAAAACGTACTGTCCGGAGATTAGATGCAGAGAGCGCAAGCAATCTGCGCAGCTAAGCCAAACGGGCGCGGTCAGGTGTGAGATGGGTGACGATAGCTAATGCCACAAATTTCATACGATTTTCAGTTTTTTGGACAAACATGTTAAGCCGTCGGACCCGGTTTTTGTCGATAGATAACAGTTGTTTAACCTTATCGAAGGCCTTATTAATTTGGGCGGTTTGAAAAACATCTGAAAGCGCGTTGTCGATTAATTCGCATCTCGACCAAACCACACTATAGATATAAGTATACAGGCGCTCTTTGTATTGTGACCAAACTGCATTTGGCGCGCTCAGCGTCGTGGAGTAAGTTCTTGGTCTCACTAGTAATGGGGAGATACCGTAAACCCACACACACACACACACACACACACACAGTGGGTTGCAGTCGAGGTATATTATATTTATTACTTTTCTATATTTTGTATTGCCCGGTCATTACATAAACTTTTAGTGTCGAAAAAGCAGGAAATGTCATACCTTATACATCATGTAAGTGCAACATAAAACAGGAATAAAACAATTACGAATGTAACCTCTACGAGTACATCCAACTTGTTTTTTTTTTCAACCTTTTTTATATCCCACTACTGGGCACAGGTCTCCTCTCATAAGTGAGAGGGATTTGGGCCATAGTCCACTACGCTGGCCAAGTGCGGATTGGTGGACGTCATGCTTTCGAGAAGTTATGAATTTCTCTCAGGCATGCACGGCGATGGAGAACATTGTAATTAATTAAATATCACGATATTTTCCATCACCGTGGAGCAGCGATAAATGCGCACATTACAAATATCTTTGTCAGAGGTGTGAGCCGAGGATATGAACCTGGGTTCTGTCGCATCGAAGGTCGCGGTTTTTACAACTCGGCCATCGCTGCTCCGATCCATCCAACTTGTTACCTATTTTTATTATTTTCATAATAATGATATACTTGTGCTGTATGGTATAAGACCGAAATAGTTTTCAAAGAGTGTCTTATAATAGAGTATCAATATAATAAGATTTTTTTACCAATCCTAAATGACTCCGGAGTATAGAATGCAAGCGATATACAAAGCTAAGCAATACAGAGCGCGGCAAGAGTTGAATAGGTGCTATATAATTGTATTTTTTTATTTTATTTCAACACAGGTCTCCTAACATGCAAGAGGGATTCAGGCCATAGTCCACCACGCGGTCCTAGTGAGTACCTATTGGTGGACATCATACCTTCGAGAAATTCTTAGTTTCTTTCAGGCATGCACTGCGATGGAAAACACCGTAATCACTTAAATATCACAATATTTTCCATCACCGTAGAGAGCCATGAAAAGGGGCACATTAGAAATCTCTTTTTGTCAGAGGTGCGCGTCGAGGATTTGAACCCGGTATCTCCCGCATCGGAGACCGCGGTCCTTACTACTCAGCCATCGCCGCTATCCATACTTAATATTAAAAATGTGAAAGTGTTTTTTTGTTTGTTTCTTTGTCCTTCGTTCAGGTCGCAACAGCCGACACTTTGGGGGCTGGAGAGTGACATAGGCTACGTTTTACCCGGAAAAATATCTCATTCCTGTGGAAATAAACTTGTAGTCTTGTGTTTGGTAGAACTACTATGGTTCGCCCGGGGAAGTACCACCGCTGCACCCACTTCTACCGTGAACCAATTCTATTGTGTTTCGGTGAAAAGGTGCAGTTGCGGGCCACACTTACATGAGGCGACCACCAGCCTCCAGAGTAGCAGCGCAACTGCATACCTCAGACTTACCTATGCTTGCTTGAGGTTGTATGTAGATGTCCATGGGCTGCAGCGATCAATTAACACCACGTGGCCTGCATGCTCGTCTGCTACTCCATTATAATAATAAAAAAAAGTCTACGCGGGCGGAGTCGCAGCCGGAGCTAGTTGGTGTATAAATTGATCCGTTATTCGGTGGCTTCGACACCCGCGACCACCCGTGTGGCGCAATGGTTACGATGTTGGACTGCCAATGGAGAGGTTCTGGGTTCGATTCCCGACGAAACAGAAATTTGAATGATGAGTTTAAAATTTCTGTTCTCGGTCCGGGTGAATATGTTTTTGTCTCTGTGTGTGTCCATGGCACCCACGATATGGGATATAAGTATCTACCTCCCACAGTAAGGTATGAGTTGGCTATGAGTGTGAAACTGAAACGTTATTTATTTATTTATTTATTTATAGGTGAGTTTAACTACTTTTTACTGTTTATTTGATTGTAGTAGCTCATCATATCGTAAGTAAATTTTGTTCTACTCGTACCTACAACTGTACCGTTTAGTGTACAAACAAATAAACCTCGAAATTATCTATTTTAAAATGTATCCTAAAACTGTCAGTGTTACCAAATGAGGAAAACAATCCGCCCCCATCCCCAATTTGGTATCCTATTTAAGAATAAATATGAGTCAGGTACCAGTCCTGTTATGAAAAAGGGAGTTCAAGTATCCGATTTGATTCCCCGATTCAGCATATTCTTCAAAAAACGATGTTTTATCGATTACGCCTCGATTAATGTATAAAATGCCGGTTGTCTGAATATTTCCTCAGTAAATGTCTTAAGGTTAGGTCAGGAACAGGCCACGATCTGAAAGTGGTAAGGACGCCCAGACCAGTCGTTCTTCCGCTAGTCAAGGTGACGGCTCATTTTACTTTGGCAGAATAAAAAACCTTTAGGTGTAAATACTTATACATTTTTACGTATGAAACCAGCTGTGGTAGGTATTGGTATTATGCTAATGTTTTCGGCAATATCACATCCGCATTGCATAAACTGGACATACGTGCCGATAGGTACTTATTTTGAAACCCTAAGGCCTAAGCCTTCGTTTTTGGGTACCTAAAAAAACACTTGGGTTTTTTACCTGTACGACCGAGCGTTGCTCGGATAAAAACAATATATTTTCTTGGTTTAATTTAAAACGAAACACTCATTTGCTTAGTGTTACTTAACAACGCCATCTAAAATAGCTCCCAATAAAAATATTTTCATAAAAAATAAAAAATAAACGCAATATGGTTTTGATTAAGGTTTGAACCCGGATCTCTAGTTCCGCAGTCTACCTACGTAACCATCCGGCTAAGGAAGCTTTAATTCAATGAAGGGAATTTTTATACTTAGAGCTCTTTTACTCGTAAGTCGGCATTGTCATTTCTTTGAACGTCGGTTTGGCGGATGGCGTTTGACATACACACAATATTATTAATACTCTCCAATCTATTGGACAGTATTAATAATAATAAAGTATCAGGAAGAGTCGTATTTTTCAGTTTATATTTGTATTTTTCAGTTTATAGTTGATTATCGCTGAGAATACTATTTAATAATTTAAAATTTCTAAAAATAAAATCTAACTGGATCGGTTAATCACCTCCAAAACAAGATACCAAATTCAAATCAAACATCAAAATCGTTGGAGCCGTTTCCGAGATTCAAAATACATACCTATATAGTTAGGATTAAAAGTCGCTAGTTTAAAGGTATTAGATACATTTTTACATTGATAATAAAAAAACATTTCCGATATTTTTTTGGATACGGCGTTTAAAAGAAATCCCTAATCTTATATATTACCTATACAGAAATAAACGCCAATTCGGACGGATACAAACATAATTAATTATAATTATAACTACTTCATCACGTCTAATTAAAACCCTAAATTAAATTTCCTTCCACACTTCTATTTAGGTAATCGCGTACTACGGGTTACATTTATTGCATAGTTACTTTATTGCATAGTTACTGCTGGTGTTTGCTGCTAATAAAACAATTGATTATAATTTTCATTAAAAACGAACGTTTTAACATCTTTGCTTGTTTCTGATACCTTTTACACACGAATCTTTTCACACCTAGTTCATACATATTCATGTAGTTAGTACAGTCGCAGCAAATTAAGAGGATTTGCATAAAACTCGTAGCATCATCTCGCGCGAAACGAAGCATAAAGAAAAGTTCGATTTTTCTGTAATTTCAACGTAAGGACAGTCAACTACTTGCTTTCGTACGTCGTCATACATTGCGTGAATATGTCACACAATGAGTTTAAATTGCTTTGAAAATAATTCAACAAGATTGTATTGCAAAAGTATCGTCAACGTAAATCGAAATACCATTTTCATTGCATTTGCTACAATTGAGTTGAGATTACTGTTACACCAACTTATATTTAGAAAGAAAATGTACCTGGTACAATTTTGACCGGGATAGTTCTAAATTTTTACTCATTATGTACTGTCGTGAAGCAATTCTATTTCAGTTGAAAGATACGGTTACTGGTCAGATTTACAAGAGACCACGGACGAGTAAAAAAAGTACAAGAGACATATGAACGGCTTGCTTGAGGTTCATAAGTTGTCATTGACATTGTGAGCCATAATGACGTGTCAAAGGACAGATTGGCGGATACACACAACAAACTAAATATCTTACTAACACATGAAAATCACAAGGGTGTGTTCTTACGCAAATATGTATATTTTCACGCCGTACAATCTTGAAACAAAATATTTTAATTAAATCCCTACTTAATATTATAAATTCGAAAGTAACTCTGTCCGTCTGTCTGTCTGCCTGCTACGCTTTCCCGCTTAAACTACTGAACCAATTTTAATAAAATTTGGAACACAGATAGAGTGGACCTTGGGAAAGGACATAGGATGGTTTTTATCCTACGGGAACCTATAAAACGGGTCCACACGGGCTAAGCCGCTAGTGGAAATAGCGTTTTGAATATCGATATCGAAATAAAATAACGGTATAATATCGTTATAACTAAGCGACGTTGTCGGCTTTTTTCTTCCAATTTAGTTTTTTTTTGTTCATTCTATCTATTTTTAATTAAATTTCGCAGCTAAACACAAAAACACACACGAGCATGCACAATTTGAAACGTCGCGCTCAGCAATATGTTAACCCCGTAGATATAACGTTATTTAGATCGTCGAGAAAATATCGATTTCTAAGTAGCGTTTACTGATATTAGATTTTTTATTTATTTGAATGGAGTAGCAGACGAGCATGCAGTCCGCGTGGTGTTAAGTGGTCGCTACAGCCCATGGATATCGGCACACAACCTCAAGCAAGCATAGGTAAGTCTTGTCTGAGGTCGTATGCAGTTGCGCTGCTACTCTGGACTTCAGAGTAGCAGCGCAACCGCTCCGGAGTCTGGAGGCAGGTGGTCTCCTCATGCAAGTGTGGCCGACAACTGCACCTTTCCACCGAAACACAATAGAATTGGTTCACGGCAGAAGTGGGAACAGCGGTGGTATTTCGCCGGGCGAACCGTAATAGTTCTACCACCTACTAAAAGGTATTACCAGATGTAAAACTTTATGTTTCTTGAAGCGGTACCGACACAAAGAGTCGATAACGTTATAATTTTATAGCAGAATTTGAAGCTCTGCTCGCGAGACGAGACCGTCCAGCAGTGGGACATAGAAAGGGTTGAAAAATAAATAAATGAAGAAGTCTACCAACACGCACCTGACCTGGGTGAGTCCTAAATCGGGCGATCTAAATCATTCTTTCGAATTCTATATTCCGAAAGAAGAACGGTGCCCAGCAGTGGGAAATTAAAAGAGAAATCAAATCATCAAATAACCTTTTAGTTTTTGAGATTTTCATGTTCAGGTGGGTGGTTACCAAATAGGTAGGTACTATCTATTATTGTAATTGTACCTATTACAAGTTGAATAGCTGATTTTGTAATATTCTATTGCTGTCGCTTTGCTTGCCATGTGGTTTGGGGGCGTATTACTTAGGGCCTAGTCTTAGGCAATGATGTTTGCTAAGCTTATGTTATTGTAGGTTTATTATGTACGGCTTTACGTCGGTTTTTTAGGGTTCCGTAGCCAAATGGTAATAAACGAAACCCTTATGGATTCGTGATGTCTGTCTGTCTGTCTGTCCGTCCGTATGTCACAGCCACTTTTTTCCGAAACTATAAGAATTATACTGTTGAAACTCGGTACGTAGATGTATTCTGTGAACCACGTTAAAATTTTTACACAAAAATAGAAAAAAGCAATAAATTTTGAGGGTTCCCCATACTTAGAACTGAATTTTTTTTTCATCAAACCCATACGTGAGGGGTATCTATGGATAGGTTAGGTCTTCAAATATGATATTGAGGTTTCTAATATCATTTTTTTCTAAACTGAATAGTTTGCGCGAGAGACACTTCCAAAGTGGTAAAATGTGTGTCCCCTGTAACTTCTAAAATAAGAGAATGATAAAACTAAAAAAAATATATGATGTACATTACGATGCAAACTTCCACCGAAAATTGGTTTGAACGACATCTAGTTAGTAGTTTTTTTTAATACGTCATAAATCGTAAACCACAATTTACCTTTCATTCAATCTTAATGCAATGATTTCTATGGATAATCAAAGGCAATGATGTATTTCTGTTGCCGCTATTGTTATACAAATACTAAAAATAGAATAAAATAAATATTTTAGGGGGGCTCCCATACAATAAACGTGATTTTTTATAGATATTTATATTTTGGTACGGAACCCTTCGTGCGTGAGTCCGACTCGCACTTGGCCGGTTTTTTTTTGATTGCCCGACTAGCTCCGAAGCAGACGCGAGGAAACCCGTAAAATATAATACGTACAATGTTAGTTTACATTCACGATTCGTTGAATTACAAAAAACTTATATTATTGTTAGCATCCAGGATAGTATAGATAAACTGTGCGGAAAGAAAATAGGCGAGCAATAAACTATGACGTTTCTCATAGCATTTGTTTTATTTAGGTTATTTATTAATTTATAAGTGATCACTCTTGTTCCGTTTTTGTATTAACTACATACTAGTAATACGTATGCCTATTTTTCATAGCAAGGTTGCAATATCTCTATCTATTTACATACCTACATATTTGATGAATTTCATAATTAAATTATATCGAATGCCATAATAACATAGATAACATTATTTCAACATATTAAATCAAAGGGAAATATTTTTACTGAAGCTCGTTGAAGTCTTTCATACGCACATTATATCGTTGCTACGGAATATGGATGATGCCGGAGACGCTACAAAAGTTTCATACTAACTTTTTAAAGCTTGAAAAGGCTGGCGTTTTTAACTTTAGAAACATTTGTTATTGATACAATATTTTATAAAAACAACAATATTGATATTAATAATATTCACTGTTTGCCCGTTTACATATTCTGTTCTTAAAAATAAACAACGGGTTGCACTCCGGTAGTGACGGCAGAAGTGAAAACTTGAACATTAACGTTGCGCATTTTTGATACATATTTTGGAATGGTTAGGGAATAATTTCGCACGAATTACTTTTATTATCAGTATTATTTTTTATCTAGTATTTTCAATAGGTTTTCATCTAGTGTTTTTATAAATTACTCACTCATTTTCTTTCACTATTTCTTCGTCACTTTTTTAATTAGTAGATGCACTTATATTTTACATATTTTACATATATACCATATTTTAAATACTTGATATACCTAAACGAATTTTACAAGTATAGACAGTCGAGCCATCAGCTGTCACCCCTCCGTCTTACGAATATTCGATCAGGCTACGTGTCCTGACGCAAGTTTAACATTTTTTACCCATCCCAAAAAACGTCGCTAAGTTTCACTTCAAAAATTTACGCTTATTCTGAAAATATTACAGTTGTGGGATTATTGATCAATTGCTTGATTAACGAGAGTTACACCCAGCGTTGCATTATTATATTAAGCCTAAGTACATGCAGTGAATGGACCATTTCATACTGTTGAAACTGTCCGGTTACGCTTATCAACTTCTGTATCTACTCCTAGTAGTCGACCCTGTTAATAATAACACTGTAGGCCAATGTGGCAACGTAACCAGTAAGGTATTTCTTAGTAATCGTATCATGTTTTTACGTAACAAAGTACTAAATATGACAACTAGTAGGCGACTAAATTACACTCGCATATTTCAGTTCCGCTTCTAAAATTAAGAAGGGCAACATTCTTTGTGCGTTGAAAGGTTAGCCCCGTGAAATAATCGCCTTCCAGCTCTCAATAGATTCAAGGCTGGCATGCGAAACCAATACCTACTCTCAATGCTGGTTATATGATACCGACCTGAATTTGACTTACACACTGTAACATATAGGACCATATGTTTCATATGTTTCGAACTACCTATTTTTATTGTGTATAATGTTTGTGTGTTACTTTCTACGAGGTCACAAAACTATTGAAATTTATTCAAGGTTTAAACAACACATATGAATAACTTACGATCGCCTTGTTAATTATTTTTCAGTGAAATAAACAAAGTAGTAAGAAAGTAACACGTGGTTTTATAATACTGAAATAAATTGTATTAATAATCTAAGTTTGTGCAAAAAAAAAATAAGTGAAATAAACCAATCATCAAAAAAAAAAAAAAACAACAAGTGGTTCTAAAAACGGAAATAAGTTAAAGAAATACCTAATTTAAGTTTATTGAGTCCATATTTCAAAAAATATTTAGGTACGCTTAATTTTAATCGCACAAAATCTAGAGATGGGCAAAATATTTGAAAATGTTTTTCTCCTGAAAAATAGATGTTTTTGTGAACCTCCACGGCCTTGGATCCACTTACCACTAATGTCCGCATTATGTCCTGTGGCACGACACAATCACGCGGCGTACAACCAACAAATAAAGGAAACGCCTCCCGCGCAAGCTATATGAGGTCGCCCACTCTCGCCCTGCGCCCGACGCGACCACCATACTTTATTGCAAGGTGACCGACTGAGAAGGTACACCTCACCCAATGGAATGTAAATAAAATGCATTGCTATACAAATTGGCTGCACTGGACGCGAGGATACCGCTAAACGATCCAATTAATTGTAATTTGATGGTATCATTCTTTATTTCTCGACATGCTGCCTTAATTGAACTTGATTTATTTTATTTTATTACCACCGATCTTGAATAAATACATACGTATGTTAAGTAGATGGTCGTGCATTTTTTTGTTTCAGCTGCGCATTGTTTTAACATCAAGCTATTACGGAGCTGGTACAGAAAGAAGCCACTTAGTCTCCATAGCCTAGATGTCTTAACTCTGAATAAATATTATACCTTATCAACTATCAAACTTAGAACCTAAAATGTATAGAAACAACGTAAACGAAGTGAGGGAAAAGAAGTTATAGCATTTCTTTCTTCCATGTCATCTGCTTATATTGACGGTCAAAATTTGAACACTTGTAAGAATAAAAAAATGGACAAACATCTTAGCTGGGTAGGTAGTACGGCTTGCTGACTACTGAAACATGACATCTGAACAAGAAAACTAAAGTGAGAACGCCGCACGATTGGCACCTGTTATTTGAGCCCTTTTGATCACAGATATTACAAAATTCGTGATGTAACGCATCCGATTCGTCCCGTCACATATTGGGCATTGTTCGTTTCGAATTTGTAATTCAATCGAAATGCTCGCCGCGTGCGATATGTCAGATGTGGCAATAGTTTAGATCGTACTGTTTTTTTGTATTGTGACTGTAAAATAAATAGCCATAGGTAATAAATGCAAAATTCATTTGAATTTATATGAAACCGAAATCGGAAATACTTGGCATTGTTTCGACAGTAGCCAAATTAGCTGTAAAAATGACATAAGGTGGCTTGAAAACAACCAATACAATACTCCAGTTTTAGGTTACTTACAGTATCTTTGAAACCTTTTCAAAGAATGGTTTACAAATTCGTTTGTACAACAAGAGAAAAAGATGTTACCGGTAAAGTAGAGTGAGTCATCGACATTTCATTGTCGTCGGTTTGCTGCAGGATAATGCAATTGGGGTGTGTTACATCAGTGCGATATTTCACCGGCGCGTGCGCAGCAGTCCAGTCACGCAGGCGCACAGGAAAGTGTATCGACAGCATCACAACACAAGCGAGTGAGAGTTTCTGTAGCCATAATAGTTCATTCCCCGCGACGACGCGCTCTGCCCGCTACGACGATTAACATAAAGATTTTCCGTTGGCGAAATTATGCATTTAGCTGAAAGGCGATTTCCTTCAGATTGGAAAAATGATTGATATTCCTTGAATTTTAGATCACATGTAGTTACACGTGGAGCATCACTCTTTGTTTATGATGTTTGTAGTTATTCAGTTTCTTTATTTCTTGGCTTCTTTCCAGAGGTTGGCTGCAATCCTGTTTCAAACAATCTATCCAACTAAGCCAAACGGGCGCGGTCGGGTGTAAGATGGGTGACCGCTAGTGACAAAAAAAATTCATGTGCGTTTCCGTGCTTCGGAGGGCACGTTAAGCCGTCGGTCCCGGTTGTTATCGATAGATAGCAGTCGTTAAGCCTTGTCGGAGGCTTTATGGGCGGTTTGAAAACATCCAACAGCGGGTTGGCCACAAACCCGCATCTCCACCAACCCGCATTGGAGCAGCGTGATAGAGTAAGCTCCAGGCCTCCCCAATAATGGGGAGAAACCCGTGCCCGACAGTGTGATGCAAACAGGGCGCAGCCAGCCAGCTATATATCTGCAGTAAACGGCAAGAAACTATTACGTCCTTAAAATTATTTATTCTCCCACCCAATACTCGACCACGACCACGTTGCTAAAATAAGAAGATCGCTTATGTTTTACGTCAGCGCTCTATTGTACTAAAGGAAGCGCGGATATATCCCATGCGCACTTCCTTTAGACACTAATGATATGGCTTAGCACTATTTATTTAAATGCGATTTACAAATAGTCTTCTAGGTTTGTAGGTAAAACGTTCCACTGGGGAGATCCCTCAACTACTGCCCTGGCTACCCAAAAGGACGTCAGGTTAAAAATATAAACTCCGTTAGTCGACCCGTATCGCCTTTTTCAATGGCGTGTTTCTGATTCGACACGTCGCGTAGTCTATTTGCCGCCACAATAGGACCTGTTACGGGGTCATATTCATAGTGGTCAGATGTTACTGCTTTATGTATTTATGTCAGGAGCCAATCACAGGTGAACGACCGCAGTGTGTCTGTTTAAGTGTAAGTAGCTGTTAAAGTTTAAAAGTAAAACTGCAAATATAATTTTAATTACGATATTTAAGATAGCGTCCAGAGTAGATTTTATGAAATGCATAACAATTATTACGGTATTTATTATATTTATACTATGGGCATGATGACAGATTTTCAAATACCTTTCCTTATTGTAGGTACACGTCTCCTAATTTCGAAAAAAAGTTTATTTCAGCAATAAACTCAACTTTTAACGCAAATTTATGTATTTTCTGCTGTAATTTGAATTAAGCGCGAAAACGCTCGTAGGTGTCATGGCGTCGGCTTGCTCGTCAAACTTCAAGCAACACGATGACATTAACTGAGGCGTGACGTCATTCCTTTTGATTGGCGTTTCAGATAATATGGCCGATTGCTGTATTTAATTCTTTTATTTTATTGAAAATCTTATTAATCTTAATGTTTATATTAAAACGGGATCATATTTTAGAACTTTTTTAGCATATATTTTTCTGTAAAAGCGTTTATTCTCTGATTCTTTAATAGTGTCATCATGCCTATTGTAAGTTTTGCTATCGAATATGGACGTTTGTTTTCGAAAGGGTTTTGTTGTGGTTGGGTGTTTCAATTTATAATAACTAGTGCGCTACTTACCCATGAGCCTTTTCTATTATTTGAATCTAAAGTCAACAAAATGAAATAAAGTAATTTGGTAACCTTTACATACAATAAAATTGCAACGAAATATAGCTCCCACACTTATGACCCAAAATCGTTGATAAAAGATTTCTAAGATAAGACCGCAAATGGCATTTGGTAATTTTCACACTAAGCATATTTGGTTATTGCATTTTCAATTGCGTTTAATGACTTTTCACATTGAGATGACTAAAAATAGCAACGTTAAAAGTAATTGAAATTGTGTAGCATTGTTTATTTATTTATTTAATAAGGACAAAACCAAAGTAAATACTTAAATATAAATGCTAAACTAAAGTAAAATGTTTGCATTTTTTTTCCAACCCTTTTTTTATGTCCCACTGCTGGGCACAGGTCTCCTATTCACAATTGAGAGTGATTTAGGCCATAGTCCACCACGCTGGCCAAGTGCGGATTGGTGGACGTCATGCCTTCGAGAAGTCATGAATTTCTCTCAGGCATGCACGGCGATGGAGAACATCGTAATCAATGAAATATCACGATATTTTCCATCACCGTGGAGCAGCGATAAATTCGCACATTACAAATTTCTTTGTCAGAGGTGCGCGCCGAGGATTTGAACCTGGGATCGGTCGATTTGCATTTAAGATATTGCATTTAATGCAATGCATATTTTATGAAAATATTTTGATGCACTATAATAAAAAAAAAAACTATTTTTATTAGCTTTATATTTTTTACAGCTGTAACATTTTTTATAAAGAAATATTTGGTACTTATATCGTATCTTATTTATAATATGATATCAGTTTTATATTTTTTTACCAAAACAATTTTTTTTGGGATGCATGAAAGAATACTGTCAAAGGCATGTAAGCATACATGACTAAGGTCTAGGTCAGGTAAGTAGGTAAATATATGAATAAAATAAATGAAAAATAAAAATAACGCTTCACACTCATAGCCCCACAGTAGGGTATACGTCAGATATACGTTGTGTCGTGGGTTCCATGGACACACACAAAGACAGAAACACAAACCGACAGATCGAGAACAGAAATTTAAACTCATTATTCAAATTTCTATTTTGCCGGGAATCGAAACCGGGACCCTTCGATTAGCAGTCCGGCATGGTAAGGTCGTCTTCTCATCAGGTTGGATATAATATTCCATTTATATCCAGCAGTTGAGAATTATGGCCACGTGCTGTTAAGTGGTCGCTGCAGCCCATGGACTTGGACACACTTAAAGCAGCTATTTTTTTTTCTGTGTAGTTACGCTGTTCCAACGAGCTACATGAGGTCACCATACGTGAGTTCGTCCGTCAATTACACCTTTCCAACATAACAGTACCTAAATTGAATCGTGTTAGAAATGGGTTTAATGGCGGCACTACCTCGGTCGAACAACCACAGTTGTACATGGTTCTACCTCAATTTTTTTTTGTTATCGGGGGGGGGGGGGGAACCTTCAAAAGGTAACCAGCACCTTAGGAGAGTATGCCGGGTTATGTGAGATTTGTACCGCACTAAAACCCCCTCGGTGTCCTCTGCGCTTGGAGAGGACTCCGGGATCTCCATTGGAACGCACCGGTGTCCTCCACGCGCGGCGTCCCAGAACGGGCCCATCTTCGGGAGAGCAGATGCGCTCTCCTGCACCATCAGGTGCTCACAGCGGCTTGTGGCCACTCCCACACCGCCGTCCTTACTGGGGCTGCTGGCTGGATAGGTCGAGCTCCCACTCCATACCATCCGCAACCCCGGATGCCCCTTTTAGTTGCCTCTTACGATCAGGCAAGGGATACCGTAGCTCTATTCTTAATCCCGAAGCTACAGGGACTACAGCTCTACCACCCACCAACCACTAAGTGTCAGTCAATATGCGCTGACTTAAAACAATTGTGTATCCCCATATACACAACTAAGCACTCAAATGACGCAGCATCAAAAATATTAATTGTCGGTGGCTCGGGCGTTCTAAAGAACCTAGCCCTTTAAGTATGACATAGAGAGTTCAAAGAAAAAACCCTTGAGCATACGAGTCACGTCGTGAGTGACGCCGCCGCGCCGCGTAGAGTCACCGTTACCGACATTTTGTAATGACAATCAAGGGAATGCACCGCCCTAGACGACACCGGAGTCAATGACCGGCATAAATAATGCCACATTAGGCATTTGCGCTGTAATTACTGTGAACTGTGACTCATTTACTTAGAGCTTGAGTTTAAGGTTGCTTGGAAGGCCTTCTTAGGTCCTAATTTTAATAAAATAATGTAGTGAACAAGCAGATCATGGGGTAATAAGTTGTGTTATGGATGATGGACATTTATAAGCAAACTTGACTCCTAAATGTCTCTGTTATTTGCTATTATGTAAATTGGTTTTTTTCTTCAAATACTCGTATATTATATACTAATAGTAGTTTGTTCTTCATTCATATATCAATATCTGAAAGTAAAATATGTTTTACTCTTTAACCCTATGGGATTACGCTAGGGTCGTATTCTTATATAGCCAAGTGAAAAATTACGGACATTGACTGCCCTTTTTTTTTGTTGTCGGGGGGGAAACCTTCAAAAGGTACCCGGCACCTTGGGAGACAGTACCGGGTTATGTGGGATTTGACCGCACTAAAACCCTCTCGGTGGCTGCCACTGCGCTTGGGGAGGACTCCGGGATCTCCGGCGGAACGCACCGGTGTCCTCCACGCGCGACGCCTCAGAACGGGCCCATCTTCGGGAGAGCAGCTTTGCTCTCCTGCACCTTCCGATGCTTACGGCGACATGTGGCCACGCACACATCGCCGCCCTTCCCGGGGCTGCTGGTTGGATGGATCGAGCTCCCACTCACACCGTCCACAACCCCGGAAGCCCCCTTTTAGTCGCCTCTTACGATCAGGCAGGGGATACCGTAGCTCTATTCTTAATCCCGAAGCTACAGGGACTACATTGACTGCCCTATATCGTACGAATAAATTTAATTAACGAGATTGCTTTCCTGGGCATGTAAACTTATTGTAGAAACTTTGTTAATAATTAAACGGAATAAGAAAACCCCCTAAAAAGGAAATATGACCAACTCTAATAGTTCTTCGCATAGATTACTAAAGTCTATCCACATTAACAGCCATAGAGGAAACCTCAACGTTCGATTTCCTCTAAGCATTAGGAGAGATCGCATATAGGTAATCGGAAGTAATCTCATCGCAATTTAGTAAGTAACTGAAATCTGCCTCACACAATCTGTAAATGAATACGTTGTAGTTGTGTAATATTAGAAGCGTAATTAACATGATTCTTGTTTGAGTGAAGGAAGGACTCCGAGCCGCAACCTTAAGTTTTCTGCTTGATTGCTTTCTGCTTACTGAAAATACACGTCATTTTTTATGCAAGTGCTTCTACAATAAATAAATCAGTCAATTGTGTTACAAATTGTTTTGATCGAACGCACAAAATTGGGACGTTGATACCAAGTACAATACGTTTTTAAATGTCACAATATTTACGAGAGCGCAAAGCTTTACTTTTCGAGCTGACTCCTTTGTTGTGCGCATTTATACTTAAATTGTGATTTTTAGATCAATTAGTTATATCGAATCCGGCCAAAGTGAAAACGAGGCTTATTCTGTGAACGATATATCAAATCTCACATAGCATTCAGCTTCTGAATCTATATACATAATAAATAATAAACGTTATACAGTCATAGCCCCACAGTAAGTTAATTAATACTCTGTGTCGTGGGTGCCATGGACACAAAGACAGAAACACAAACACCTATACCGAGAACAGAAATTTAAAGTCATCATTCAAGTTTCTGTTTCGCCGGGAGTCAAACCCGGGACCCCTCGATTGGCAGTCCGGCATGGTAATCATTGCGCCACGCGGGTCGTCAAATAGTGTTAGGGCGTGTAGATTCAGAAGCCCTACCAGCCCTAACTTCGCTAACTCTCCACATCTCAATCCACTGCACATTTTTTGCAGCTTCGTCGTGGATAGATAAGAAATAAGGTAGTATGTTTAGATAAATTTAAAATGTATTGGTATGATAAAAATATCATAGGTGACAGGTTCTAGGTATGTACAGACTTCTGCGACCTTGCCTAAAATAGTTATTTCATAAAAAATACTGTGACCTATAATAATTGAAATCATAAAAACTAAGAAAGTGTGCTCCTGAAAATGATTATTGTGTTTGTAAGATCAAAATATAATTAACTGGCTATATTATGTTTTAAGCAATTTACACTATACTTTTCATTTAATAATCGCTAATCATTTTAGAGTTTATTTAATAAGACACTTTGACGCGTTAAATATAACATGAATGACCGACGTTTCTTTCAGTATTCAACTAAATCAGAGAAAAAATTCGCCGCACATATCGCGTGTGGTTACCTAAAATGTTTTTATTCAATCAAACATGAAACACGTGTCTTGTGGAAACCGCTGACTAACTCGGCACGATAGATTAGTTAATTAGGTTTTGTAATAGAAGTTTTGATAATGATGTAAACCTTAAATACACAAGTAATACTGGTAATCTGTGTAAATGGGCAAAAAAGAGTTTTGCACAGTTTTCTCTTTTATTTGACAACTTCTTTGTTTAATTGCAAATGATAAGATAAAGAAAACAACCTCTTAATCATGTTGAAATCGGTAAACTTTTATTTTGTACTTTAAACCTGTCTTAAAAGTTTCTAACAAATACAAATACAAATACAAATAGTTTATTTGCTAAAATGTGGTTACAAAAGATGAAATATTTTTATATTGTAGGGTCTCACATTTACCATATTTGGTATGCAAATTGTAATTATAGCTATTTAATTATATTACAATAAATTTAATTTAACAATAATATCATTATTTCAAAACATAATAATGTCAATTACATATTATGTCATTTCTATTAGAATAAAAAAGGAATTAAATTTTACATGTCAATTTAATTATTACGCTGTCATGTCATAAAATTCCTTTAGACTATAAAAACATTTTTCAATAAGCCATTCACTCAGGTGCTTTTTGAATTGAGATAGTGTTAATTTTTTTAGATTTTCAGGTAATTTGTTATATATTTTAACACACATGTGTGGAGAATTTCTTGACCTATTAACTGTTTTTGACAATGGCAATACTAGTTGTTCAGGATTTCTAGTGTAAAATTGACAGTGATCTCTTTTCATTTCAAATAGGTACATATTTTTTTTAACAAAAATACATATTTCATAGATGTACAAACTAGTTAATGTTAGTAGTTTTAGATTCTTAAAAAGAGGCCTGCAGCTTGTTTCAGGGGAAACACCACACAACGCACGAATACATCTTTTTTGCACCAAAAATGCAAACAGTATTTATTGAATAAATTACATCGGATTCTAAATAAGAAAATAAATATAAAATGCTCTGAGTTTTTTTACAGTAGGTACATTTTACACCAATGACTGACTATTGAAATTAAGATTGATATTAACCTAATCTTAAGTGAAGATTTAGAATCTCTAAGTATGTAAACTCGTGTTATTAGAGTGATGCGTTATACATAAGTATAACTAGGTTTTGAATTATAGGTTATTAAAGAGTTCAATGTAAGACTATTATAAGTAAACTAAAATGTAAAGTTTTCAAGTCTGTACTAATTTAACGACAAGTATTGAAACAAATGGATTACCGTCTGTGAGGTCAATATTGTAATCCAAGTTGAGCGTAATTCGAGCTAGTAAAATAACCATGAGTGCAGATAATCTGCTACCATGACTGATTAATCGTATTGCCCAATGACAATATTGTTTATATCAATGCTATATGGATAGAATATAGAATTACGTGTTTCAATATTGCGGTAGCTAACACCGCTTAATGCATAGGAACGTACAATCGAACTGACTAACTGACCTAATGAATAGGCGTTAAGCACGAGTACTCGTGTTACTTTTAGACTAGTGGGCCCAGTCTCCGCACATCTTATTAAAATAGTCTTATGAATACACACCAATGTAGCACATTTGATGGATTTGCATAAGTTAAATGGTTGGATCGCATTCTTCGTGTCTTATATATTAAATATTTTTCTAATCGCTGAATTAATCACTTAAAAGATACCCACTTTTTTAAATATATAAAGATAACTAGTTAGGTAACGCGATGTCTAATGGCTATTAGACATCAACATAGGTACTCAAATACTACTTGTCGCCATGCATTTAGCTTTGCTACGCTTACGCTCTCAAGTTTGCTCTTTTTTTGAAGTGACAACTTCTTTAGCGGCGTTGAGCACTTTTGTGGGATGGGTAAAAACTGTGAAACTCGCGTCAGGTCACGTGTGCTGATCGAAAAACCGTAAGACGAAGGGGTGACAGCTGATGACGGCTCGACTGTCTATACTGGTAAAATTCGTTTATATTAAGTACTAGCTGTGCCCGCGACGTCGTCCGCGTGAATAAAGACTTGTAAGTATAAAAGGGATTGATTAAAGATTATTTATTTGCATTGAATAAGTAGTAGGTAGATTATTCTTACATATTATAGGGAAATCACTTATAGGTAATAAAATGTTCATGTTCAGAAGACACCTTATTTATTTTTTCTAAATCCTTCAAACCTAAAACAGTAAGAACTGCTTACTGTACTCAGATCTTACTATCCAGTTTTCGCATGCTTCGCTTTACTCGCGCAATCAGACTTTACAAATATGTAGCTCGTTTATTAAAGTTAAGGGATACGTAGTACTGCTGTGCCCGTGGCTTCATCTATGTTAAAAATAAATAGTATCTTAAGTAAATTGAGTGAATTTATACTGCAAAGAATGCATAGGATACATAGATTTAACCTACTGCAGAAAAGAGGTGCACTATACAACTACTTGTAGTTGGGAGATAAAATTTCTAAACATACACGTGCTTCGGATTAAACAATCGGAAAAATAATTGTAAGGTCAATTAATAAACTATAGGTTTAAAACTTGCGGACAGCAGTTTGGTCATAAGTCATATAACATTGTGAAAACTAAAGCAGAAGGCAGGGTCTCTACACAGTGTGCTATCTGTATTTGGAAATAAAGAATATTTTTATAAAGAATCCTTAATATCTCCATCAATCAACGTGTGTGGATGAGCCCTCAGCCCGTACGCAATAAAGAGACGCAAAAAATGAGTTAAGTTATCATTGGTCCAATTAACAATGTTCAGCATCATACGTTTACCTACCCAACGATGGGACAACCCGCGTGGCGCAATGTTTACCATGCCGGACTGCTAATCGAACTGTCCCGGGTAAGAATCCGGGCGAAGCAGAAATTTCAATGATGAGTTTAAACTGTTCTCGGTCTGGGTGGTTGTGTTTCTGTCTCTATGTGTGTTCATGGCACCCGCGACACAGGGTATATCTACCCTAGTGTGAGGCTATACGTGTGAAATGTTATTTTTTATTTTTTTTACACTATGTACTTACTTTTATTAGACTTAAGGCTTTTATTTGAAATTATCTCCATCGATTCACTTTGGAGAAGAAATGAATATTGCTCAATAACGCCATCTACCGTATGACATGTAAACTTTGTGGTTGATAAATCGAATGTCAAATTACCAAATAGGTAGATATTGAGATTAACAGTTGGTTCACTAAAAGTTTAACTATTCGTCACCTAGATGTCTGCAGTAGTCTCGTTTTGTTAGGGCTTTGTACATTCTGTATGAAGGGTTAGATTCCGTATCTTACCACCTTAATGCTGGATGTATTTAGGTTGTAAGATTTGGATTTCGGTTCGTTGAAGCTTGAGGCCTCCTCAATATTGGGAGAGCTCCATGCCCAGCAGTGCAACGCTGAAACGGTTGTAGCCTGATATAATGTAGCGTTAACAGTTTCATCTGCAGCCTGTTCATAATCTTCCACCCCAAAAGAAGACTAATAAGCTGAGCAACTAACTCAATGGAGCCTGTGATGTAAGGTTCGGCGGCGGTAAGGCTCGCGATGCGCTTATTAGGTAGCCATACTCGGCCAACGAAAGAAAATACAGTAAGCTGATCTAAGTATATTTAATATAGTCGACAATTTTAGTGAGAGTTCAAAATAATTTTACTTAAATTTAAACTTTTGTTTATGGTTTTGAATGGGCTGTTACCGAAACTTTCATACAAATTCCCCAAAGTGCCTTTTAAGTTTATGTCGCGTATTGTGTAAATGAACATAACTTTTTTGTTTGTCACCCGATTGATATGAAAATTATGAAATACACACTAATGTTACGGAAATTCATTCAACAATAAATCAGTAAACACATCATTCAAAGAAGGGAAAAGAATTTGAGAATGAAATATTAAGTTAAGGTTAATTATTGTACGCTTGAGATACCAACTTTCGAATCCACTTTATTTGCTATTGAGGGGTAGTTTTGAAAAAAGCTTAAATAGAATTCTTACTATGTTATTAAAGATTACAAATACAAAATTATAAGTATATTACTCTGCACAAAAATATTCTGTACATCAAGTTTCGACACTCAATTTTCAAAGAATTTCAAAGAAAATTGACATTTAAAGGGTGAATTTCGGGAAATGCTGAAACACGTATTCTTTTATTTTGTTTAGAAAATATTTATACCAAATTTCAAGAAAATCTATTGAAAAAATCCAAGTTTTCCATACAAATTTTCATCGCTCATTTCACACCCTTTAAGGGTGATTTTTAAAATTATGTATAGCCTAAATGTTAGCGAGGACCAATATATATAAAACAAAAAAAAATTTCATCAAAATCCGTCCAGTAGTTTTTGCGTGAAAAGCTAACAACAGACAGACAGACAGACAGACAGACAGACAGACAGACAGACAGACAGACAGACAGACAATAATTTCAAAACTTATATTTTTAGCTTCTGTTACTTATAAAAAGACCCCTAGAAGTATTTTTTTAAATTTATATGCAATGTACAGAATTGACCCTGCTTACAGTTTTATTATATGTATAGATTTAAAATTAAAATATTGTTATTGAACAAAGTGCATCAGCTATTAATGAAAAAAGTGACGAAGAAATAGTGAAAGAAAATGAGTGAGTACTTTATAAAAATACTACTTAGATATAAATTAATAGGTACTGATAATTCAAGCAATTCGTGCGGAATTATTCCCTAACGATTCCAAGACATCAAAAATGCACAACGTTAATGTTTTCACTTCTGCCGGCACTCCCGGAGTGCAACCCGTTTTTTTGTATGTACTACATTTTAATGAATAGTTACTCACATAATTTGGAGAGAATCTAGCCATTCTACCTACGAACCTATAGAGGATTTTCGTTTTCTGTGTATTTGCATGATTCGTTTAATTAATCCAGTACAGGATCGTGCGTAGTAAAAGTTAACGTACTCGTAATTATAATATTTCCTTTCTTTATACTATTTTCTATATACGAGTACATATAAGTATTATTAAATTAGTAGCATAGCTCCATCAATTTCAATTGTTTCAATCACCTAAATAGAGATTTGTCTGTGCAACAATAACTACACCGACCAATAATGTACGATAAAAATAATAATTTTCAACCACAAATTGATTAAATATTAATATAAACGATCTCCAAGTTTTGGACCGAACTCATGAAGTTGATAACTAAAATATTAAATACTGTAAACCAATATTCTCCCTATTTTTCCTAGTAGAGATCAGAGTAGACTAACCCTACACAAAGTACACAGCACTGAAATATAATTTTGATTAAGTTAATTATGTATTTATTTTAAAATCAACGCTGTACAATTACACACGTGGTTGTGGTTACCATGGACAAAGACAGAAACACAAACTTTAAAATCCCGAAATTTAAACTGTTCCATTAAATTTCATCATCGCCGGGAATCGAACCCGAGACCCTTGATAATGCCAATCCAGATTTCTGGCATAGTAACGTTAATAATATATGTTGTTTTTATTATTATACTTACTGTTGTAATATGGATTACACGGGTTTAACAATACTGTACTACATGAACAAAGCTTCTTGCTTACATGATTTTTGTATTCTACTGCTGGGGTACGGCTCTTTCCCCATAATTAAAGATATCTGGAGCTTACTTCACTACTTAAATACAAGATGGTGGATAAAACCCGTGCGGTTTGCGCTCTTCTTGCTGAGCTGTATAGAATAGATAGCGTAGAGAATATAATATTTTGTGGTACTACGCCAGCAGAGGCTGTAAGGCTTTGCGCTATTCCATCACCCTTAAAATTACGTCCTTATAAATAAAATTATTAACCTTTTCTTTGTTAACCTATTAAAGATACTAAAGCCTAAAAATATAAAAAAATGTCTTATACATATTTCATTTACTTTAATGTCTAAAAATTGGTAAGAGTAGTAAGATGGCACTTTTTTTAAATATAGTAGTTAAAACAAAACCAAATTTGTTTTTGGTGGGTTAGATAGATTCAACGTAACGGTACCACATGATTTTCCGACTTTGAAAAAACAGAAAAATCCATGGGAGCTTAGTAATCTGAAGAGCTTAGTTGGAACTCTTTCCCAAATATACTTTTGGAGGTAGGTATAAAAACTCTTAATTTTTTTTAAATCTACGATTGAGATTGTTTTTTACCCTTATTTTACCCCATTCACTTGGCTTAGACAAACACAAAATAATGGAAGATAATAATGATGTATATCGGATGTTTTTAAAACATGCGAAAAGTCTCCGCCGAGGCACTGAGGTGTCCTCGAAGCCACCTTGATAATTTTAGAAACAACCAACATAATATGATATACAGTACCTACCTAATTAGTAGTTGAATTTCAGTTTGGATATGCTCATTTTTTATTAACGAAGTTATTATATTCTCAATTTAGATCGAGATTCAAAATGTATTAGATTCTTTTGAATTTAATATTTACCTTATTTAATATTTTTTTCAACCTTTTCATGTCCCACTGCTGGGCACAGGTCGGTCTACTCTAACAAGTGAGAGATTTAGGCCATGGTCCACCACGCTGGCGTAGTAAGGATTATGAGTTTCTCTCGAAAACATCGAAATAAATTGATTGAAGCAGCGATGAAATGCGCACATTACAAATTTCTTTTGTCAGAGGTACCTACGCGCCGAAACCGCGGTCCTTACCACTAGGCCATCGCCGCTTCCGTATAATAAAATTTCATGATATTTAAATTTCAGGAATTTTATCGAGAATTTGAAACAGGATTATCGTAGTCCCGTTTTTATTTTTTTATTTATTTTCGGTGTGATTTTGAGTTAAGTATATATCAAAGTTGATAATATTTTGTTCGATATGTTTAAATTAATTACAGAGCCGAGAGTGTTGTGGAACAAAATTATAGTGCGAAGACAATTGAAGACATGGCGTTTAGAGTACGGAGGATAAAGTAACACCATCAACTAAACTAGTTGAGCAACATCAACTATGCAAAGTATTGCCGGCAGTAAAAAAAATATGTTAAGATACACTCACGATTCGTTATATAATAAAATAGCACTCTATTTCTCTGTGGGCAATATATGATATACAAATAATTTATATCTGACTGACTTGACATAGTAATTGTGACTATTTATATCTGTCGCCTAGTCAAAGAAATGAGCAATAATTTGCGTTTATGTGTAATTTGGAAGTGTAAAAACCCTAAAATAAGAAAGTCGTCGTACCCGATTATACTTAATTTAAAAATCTACTAATAGGGGTAGGTAAATTATAGAACAGGAGCTCATTATATATTTAACAATATTTTTAAATACAAGAAAAATTGTAGTAGTCGGGACCCAGTGAATTCAGAGCGCATACCTATATTACATTGCAGATTTAGACGACTGACTTTCTAGAATGGGTTTCGACTTTTTCACTTTCACAGTAAATACGAATCAAACGACATCTCTCTAGCTAAAAATCTGTCGAGCCGTTCAGGCAACAGAGCGTGCCAAACAATTGAATGTGACGCCAAAAATCCGCCATATTGTTTTCTTTATTTTGATACATATCTTTATTTAATATATATATATACAGTGTCACTCTCACAGTAAATACGAATCTAACCACACCTCTCAAGTTAATATCCATCATACCGTTCAGGCTGTAGAGCGTGCCAAACAATTATACATACATACTCTCTAAAAACGTCTCCGTGAACTTAGCAGAGCATTTGTTAGAAGAGCAAAAATAAATTGGTGTTCTGATGGCAGGCGCATGAGTTCCAGAGTTCCTTATAGTTTTCTTGAATAGTTCTGCCGTAAATACAAAGATATAGGCAGTATAAGATATTCATGAAATGCGCTGCTAACTTCCCATAGCCGTAGCAGAGCATTTTTAACGGATCCGAATGAAACTTGGGGTCCTGTTACATATCTATAAAACTGATAGTTCCTGATAGTTTTTTAAAACAAATCTGTTTTACAAAGCGAGAAAAAAAATATTGTGATTTTTTTGCCTAATGTCTATAATTTGGATTCTGACGATGATAAATGCTGAAGAATTGCATGTAACTTCAAAAACTACTAAGGTAAGAAGAGAAACACAGTAATAGAATGAAACTAAAGCATAGAATATTTAAATTACTCTATCGAGGTACAAGTAACCCAATCTCAAAATGTAAAATGACGTAAATATTGCGTCGCATCTAAAAATAAATAATTTAAATACAACCTAAAATAAGACATATGGACTCGAAACTCTACAGTTCCTAATAGATTAATGTCTGATCTAAAAAACCAGGACACCTATAAACAGAAACTCTCAGAAAAACTTCAGCAAAACAGATAGAATAGGTATCGAACTATATTGACAGAATTAATCGTTACGAAAAAAAAATTACCCATAAACAGCACCAATGAACAAGAATTCTGTAGTTGCAGTGTAAGTGAAATATGATCCATAATAAAAAATATTATAAGGATCTTAAGGTCTCAAACTCTCAGCAAAGAAGATTGAACGCCGAACAGTATCGAAGAAATTAATCAAAATTTAAAAAAATCTTAGTAACTTATATACAGCACCCATAAACAAGAACTATGCAGTTTCTTATATTGTGGAATGTATTGTATTAGAATAAAAATAAACGAAATCTAGAACTATCACGGATCTCTCAACAAAGCAGATTGAATGCGGAACAATATGAAGAAATTAATCAAAATTTAAAAAAATCTTAGTAACTTATACACAGCACCCATAACCTAGAACTCTGCAGTTTCTTATATTGTAAAATGTATTGTATAAGAATAAAAATAAACAAAATCTAGAACTATCACGGATCTCTCACCAGAGCAGATTGAGTTCCGAATAATATCGAAGAAAGAAATCAAAATTTAAAAAAATCTTAGTAACTTATATACAGCACCCATAAACTAGAACTATGCAGTTTCTTATATTGTGGAATGTATTGTATTAGAATAAAAATAAACGAAATCTAGAACTATCACGGATCTCTCAACAAAGCATATTGAATGCGGAACAATATGAAGAAATTAATCAAAATTTTAAAAAATCTTAGTAACTTATACACAGCACCCATAAACTAGAACTCTGCAGTTTCTTATATTGTAGAATGTATTCTATAAGAATAAAAATAAACATAAACTAGAACTATCACGCATCTCTCAACAAAGCAGATTGAATGCGGAACAATATGAAGAAATTAATCAAAATTTAAAAAAATCTCAGTAACATATACACAACACCAATCAAACAGAACTCTGAGGTTTCTGTTAGAACAAAATGTATTGTAAAATAATAAAAATAAATGAAACCTAGAACTATCACATAACTCTTAGCAAAGCAGATTGAGTTCCGATTAATATCGAAGAAAGGAATCAAAATTTAAAAAAATCTTAGTAACTTATACACAGCACCCATAAACAAGAACTATGCAGTTTCTTATATTGTGGAATGTATTGTATTAGAATAAAAATAAACATAATCTAGAACTATCACGGATCTCTCAACAAAGCAGATTGAATGCGGAACAATATGAAGAAATTAATCAAAATTTAAAAAAATCTTAGTAACTTATACACAGCACCCATAAACTAGAACTCTGCAGTTTCTTATATTGAAGAATGTATTGTATAAGAATAAAAATAAACAAAATCTAGAACTATCACGGATCTCTCAACAAAGCAGATTGAGTTCCGAATAATATCGAAGAAAGAAATCAAAATTTAAAAAAATCTTAGTAACTTATACACAGCACCCATAAACTAGAACTATGCAGTTTCTTATATTGTGGAATGTATTGTATTAGAATAAAAATAAACGAAATCTAGAACTATCACGGATCTCTCAACAAAGCAGATTGAATGCGGAACAATATGAAGAAATTAATCAAAATTTTAAAAAATCTTAGTAACTTATACACAGCACCCATAAACTAGAACTCTGCAGTTTCTTATATTTTAGAATGTATTGTGTAAGAATAAAAATAAACAAAATCTAGAACTATCACGGATCTCTCAACAAAGCAGATTGAATGCGGAACAATATGAAGAAATTAATAAAAATTAAAAAAAATCTCAGTAACATATACACAACACCAATCAAACAGAACTCTGAGGTTTCTGTTAGAACAAAATGTATTGTAAAATAATAAAAATAAATGAAACCTAGAACTATCACATAACTCTCAGCAAAGCAGATTGAGGTCCGATTTATATCGAAGAAAGCAATCAAAATTTAAAAAAATCTTAGTAACTTGTACACAGCACCCATAAACTAGAACTACGCAGTTTCTTATATTGAAGAATGTATTGTATAAGAATAAAAATAAACAAAATCTAGAACTATCACGGATCTCTCAACAAAGCAGATTGAGTTCCGAATAATATCGAAGAAAGAAATCAAAATTTAAAAAAATCTTAGTAACTTATACACAGCACCCATAAACTAGAACTATGCAGTTTCTTATATTGTGGAATGTATTGTATTAGAATAAAAATAAACGAAATCTAGAACTATCACGGATCTCTCAACAAAGCAGATTGAATGCGGAACAATATGAAGAAATTAATCAAAATTTAAAAAAATCTTAGTAACTTATACACAGCACCCATAAACTAGAACTCTGCAGTTTCTTATATTGTAGAATGTATTGTGTAAGAATAAAAATAAACAAAATCTAGAACTATCACGGATCTCTCAACAAAGCAGATTGAATGCGGAACAATATGAAGAAATTAATAAAAATTAAAAAAAAATCTCAGTAACATATACACAACACCAATCAAACTCTGAGGTTTCTGTTAGAACAAAATGTATTGTAAAATAATAAAAATAAATGAAACCTAAAACTATCACATAACTCTCAGCAAAGCAGATTGAGTTCCGATTTATATCGAAGAAAGCAATCAAAATTTAAAAAAATCTTAGTAACTTGTACACAGCACCCATAAACTAGAACTACGCAGTTTCTAATATTGTGGAATGAATTGTATTAGAATAAAAATAAACGAAATCTAGAACTATCACGGATCTCTCAACAAAGCAGATTGAATGCGGAACAATATGAAGAAATTAATCAAAATTTAAAAAAATCTTAGTAACTTATACACAGCACCCATAAACTAGAACTCTGCAGTTTCTTATATTGAAGAATGTATTGTATAAGAATAAAAATAAACAAAATCTAGAACTATCACGGATCTCTCAACAAAGCAGATTGAGTTCCGAATAATATCGAAGAAAGAAATCAAAATTTAAAAAAATCTTAGTAACTTATACACAGCACCCATAAACTAGAACTATGCAGTTTCTTATATTGTGGAATGTATTGTATTAGAATAAAAATAAACGAAATCTAGAACTATCACGGATCTCTCAACAAAGCAGATTGAATGCGGAACAATATGAAGAAATTAATCAAAATTTAAAAAAATCTTAGTAACTTATACACAGCACCCATAAACTAGAACTCTGCAGTTTCTTATATTGAAGAATGTATTGTATAAGAATAAAAATAAACAAAATCTAGAACTATCACGGATCTCTCAACAAAGCAGATTGAGTTCCGAATAATATCGAAGAAAGAAATCAAAATTTAAAAAAATCTTAGTAACTTATACACAGCACCCATAAACTAGAACTATGCAGTTTCTTATATTGTGGAATGTATTGTATTAGAATAAAAATAAACGAAATCTAGAACTATCACGGATCTCTCAACAAAGCAGATTGAATGCGGAACAATATGAAGAAATTAATCAAAATTTAAAAAAATCTTAGTAACTTATACACAGCACCCATAAACTAGAACTCTGCAGTTTCTTATATTGTAGAATGTATTGTGTAAGAATAAAAATAAACAAAATCTAGAACTATCACGGATCTCTCAACAAAGCAGATTGAATGCGGAACAATATGAAGAAATTAATCAAAATTGAATCAAATTCAGTAACATATACACAACTTCAATCAACTAGAACTCTCCGGTTTCCGTTAGAGTAAAACGTATTGTAAAATAATGAAAGTATACGAAACCTATAACTATAACAGAACTCTCAACAAAGCAGTTTGACTGCCGAATAATATCAATGAAATTTCAAGAAAGAATACATAGCGCAAGTCAATTAATTTTTTTAAATAAGGCTACGTGACACCGTGCCACGGAAGCGAGAAGAACAGCAATATTAAATGGTGTCTACCTCACTTCGCCGTCACGAACCAAAACAAGCCGGGTAGAGTAAGAATGGTATTGATACTGTTCTAAAATCTGGTTGCGTCGTCCGCCACATTGAGCGTCGTGGGCACCCATCGCCAATCCTCTGCTTGAGTGAGCTCGGCGATCTCTGCGAGGCGATGAGAGACGAACGGAGTGTATTTTTTCGTCTTGTTCCGTATCCAATGGAGGACTGTTCTTGAATCGCTCCAGTAGAAAATTCTTCTAGGCTTCCACGTATGCTCCCTGAATATGGTGTTAGCTAGTCAAGCCACCTATCAGCGCTGCTTGAAGCTCCAGTCGTGGGATGGTGAGTATCTTCAGTAGTGCGACCTTTGCCTTAGCCATTACTTGTGAGACTTCTACGTGATCATCGTATGCAATCCTCCAGTACGCTACCGTTTTGTAGGCTTGCTTACTCGCGTCGACGAATATTTGGAGCTCGATATATGCTTCTGGCGTCGCCTTCAGACTGTAGCAACGAGGTATCGCTAGCGCTGAGACGTCTGAGAGTCGCTTTATTCATCCAATGAATAGGTCGGCTTCTTCTTGTGGCAACTCTTGATCCCAGTCAATTTTCTTGAGCCACAGTTGTTGTAGTATTATTTTCCCAATAATTGTGTATTGGCTTATGAGGCCCAATGGGTCGTACACTGACATAAACGCGCTTAGAGTTTCGCGTTTAGTCGGTGCTCTCAGCCGCAAACTGACTTCATCGGGGACTCTCTTGATGTGCGTGTTGAATGTGAGCACGTCGGAGTTCGGCTCCCATTGGAGTCCTAGTGTAATTTCCTTTTGATGCGCCGCTAGCTTCACGTGTGTGTTCTTTTCTTATCCTCCGGGATGCTGTGCTTCATATTGTTCCGCATTCAATCTGATTTGTTGAGAGATCCGTGATAGTTCTAGATTTTTTTATTTTTATTCTAATACAATACATTCCACAATATAAGAAACTGCATAGTTCTAGTTTATGGGTGCTGTGTATAAGTTACTAAGATTTTTTTAAATTTTGATTTCTTTCTTCGATATTATTCGGAACTCAATCTGCTTTGTTGAGAGTTATGTGATAGTTCTAGGTTTTGTTTATTTTCATTCTTATACAATACATTCCACAATATAAGAAACTGCATAGCTCTAGTTTATGGGTGATGTGTATAAGTTACTAAGAATTTTTTAAATTTTGATTTCTTTCTTCGATATTATTCGGAACTCAATCTGCTTTGTTGAGAGATCCGTGATAGTTCTAGATTTTGATTTTTTTATTCTAATACAGTACATTCCACAATATAAGAAACTGCAGAGTACTAGTTTATAGGTGCTGTGTATAAGTTACTAAGATTTTTTTAAAATTTTGATTCTTTTCTTCGATATTATTCCGAACTCAATCTGCTTTGTTGAGAGATCTGTGATAGTTCTAGATTTTGTTTATTTTTATTCTTATACTATACATTCTACAATATAAGAAACTGCAGAGTTGTAGTTTATGGGTGCTGTGTATAAGTTACTAAGATTTTTTTAAATTTTGATTATTTTCTTCGATATTATTCCTAACTCAATATGCTTTTCTGAGAGGTATGTGATAGTTCTAGGTTTTGTTTATTTTTATTATTTTACAAAATAATTTACTCTAACAGAAACCGCAGAGTTCTGTTTGATTGGTGTTGTGTATATGTTACTGAGATTTTTTTTTAATTTTGATTAATTTCTTCATATTGTTCCGCATTCAATCTGCTTTGTTGAGAGATCCGTGATAGTTCTAGGTTTTGTTTATTTTTATTCTTACACAATACATTCTACAATATAAGAAACTGCAGAGTTCTAGTTTATGGGTGCTGTGTATAAGTTACTAAGATTTTTTTAAATTTTGATTAATTTCTTCATATTGTTCCGCATTCAATCTGCTTTGTTGAGAGATCCGTGATAGTTCTAGATTATGTTTATTTTTATTCTAATACAATACATTTCACAATATAAGAAACTGCATAGTTCTTGTTTATGGGTGCTGTGTATAAGTTACTAAGATTTTTTAAAATTTTGATTTCTTTCTTCGATATTAATCGGAACTCAATCTGCTTTGCTAAGAGTTATGTGATAGTTCTAGGTTTCATTTATTTTTATTATTTTACAATACATTTTGTTCTAACAGAAACCTCAGAGTTCTGTTTGATTGGTGTTGTGAATATGTTACTGAGATTTATTTAAATTTTGATTTATTTCTTCCTATTTTTCCGCATTTTAATCTGCTTTGTTGAGAGATCCGTGATAGTTCTAGATTTTGTTTATTTTAATTCTTATACAATACATTCTACAATATAAGAAACTGCAGAGTTCTAGTTTATGGGTGCTGTGTATAAGTTACTAAGATTTTTTTAAATGTTGATTATTTTCTTCGATATTATTCCTAACTCAATCTGCTTTTCTGAGAGTTATGTGATAGTTCTAGGTTTTGTTTATTTTTATTATTTTACAATACATTTTACTCTAACAGTTTATTCTAATACAATACATTCCACAATATAAGAAACTGCATAGTTCTATTTTATGGGTGCTGTGTGTAAGTTACTAAGATTTTTTTAAATTTTGATTTCTTTCTTCGATATTATTCGGAACTCAATCTGCTTTGTTGAGAGATCCGTGATAGTTCTGGATTTTGTTTATTTTTATTCTAATACAATACATTCCACAATATAAGAAACTGCATAGTTCTAGTTTATGGGTGCTGTGTATAAGTTACTAAGATTTTTTTAAATTTTGATTTCTTTCTTCGATATTATTCGGAATTCAATCAGCTTTGTTGAGAGATCCGTGATAGTTTTAGATTTTGTTTATTTTTATTCTTATACAATTTATTCTACAATATAAGATACTGCAGAGTTCTAGTTTATGGGTGCTGTGTATAAGTTACTAAGATTTTTTAAATTTTGATTAATTTCTTCATATTGTTCCGCATTCAATCTGCTTTGTTGAGAGATCCGTGATAGTTCTAGATTTTGTTTATTTTTATTCTAATAAAATACATTCTACAATATAAGAAACTGCATAGTTCTAGTTTATGGGTGCTGTGTATAAGTTACTAAGATTATTTTAAATTTTGATTCCTTTCTTTGATATTATTCGGAACTCAATCTGCTTTGTTGAGAGATCCGTGATAGTTCTAGATTTTGTTTATTTTTATTCTTATACAATACATTCTACAATATAAGATACTGCAGAGTTCTAGTTTATGGGTGCTGTGTATAAGTTACTAAGATTTTTTTTAATTTTGATTTATTTCTTCCTATTTTTCCGCATTTTAATCTGCTTTGTTGAGAGATCCGTGATAGTTCTAGATTTTGTTTATTTTAATTCTTATACAATACATTCTACAATATAAGAAACTGCAGAGTTCTAGTTTATGGGTGCTGTGTATAAGTTACTAAGATTTTTTTAAATGTTGATTATTTTCTTCGATATTATTCCTAACTCAATCTGCTTTTCTGAGAGTTATGTGATAGTTCTAGGTTTTGTTTATTTTTATTATTTTACAATACATTTTACTCTAACAGTTTATTCTAATACAATACATTCCACAATATAAGAAACTGCATAGTTCTATTTTATGGGTGCTGTGTGTAAGTTACTAAGATTTTTTTAAATTTTGATTTCTTTCTTCGATATTATTCGGAACTCAATCTGCTTTGTTGAGAGATCCGTGATAGTTCTGGATTTTGTTTATTTTTATTCTAATACAATACATTCCACAATATAAGAAACTGCATAGTTCTAGTTTATGGGTGCTGTGTATAAGTTACTAAGATTTTTTTAAATTTTGATTTCTTTCTTCGATATTATTCGGAATTCAATCAGCTTTGTTGAGAGATCCGTGATAGTTTTAGATTTTGTTTATTTTTATTCTTATACAATTTATTCTACAATATAAGATACTGCAGAGTTCTAGTTTATGGGTGCTGTGTATAAGTTACTAAAATTTTTTAAATTTTGATTAATTTCTTCATATTGTTCCGCATTCAATCTGCTTTGTTGAGAGATCCGTGATAGTTCTAGATTTTGTTTATTTTTATTCTAATAAAATACATTCTACAATATAAGAAACTGCATAGTTCTAGTTTATGGGTGCTGTGTATAAGTTACTAAGATTATTTTAAATTTTGATTTCTTTCTTTGATATTATTCGGAACTCAATCTGCTTTGTTGAGAGATCCGTGATAGTTCTAGATTTTGTTTATTTTTATTCTTATACAATACATTCTACAATATAAGATACTGCAGAGTTCTAGTTTATGGGTGCTGTGTATAAGTTACTAAGATTTTTTTTAATTTTGATTAATTTCTTCATATTGTTCCGCATTCAATCTGCTTTGTTGAGAGATCCGTGATAGTTCTAGATTTTGTTTATTTTTATTCTTATACAACACATTCTACAATATAAGAAACTGCAGAGTTCTAGTTTATAGGTGCTGTGTATAAGTTACTAAGATTTTTTTAAAGTTTTGATTCTTTTTTTCGATATTATTCCGAACTCAATCTGCTTTGATGAGAGATCCGTGATAGTTCTAGATTATGTTTATTTTTATTCTTATACTATACATTCTACAATATAAGAAACTGCAGAGTTCTAGTTTATGGGTGCTGTGTATAAGTTACTAAGATTTTTTTAAAATTTTGATTATTTTCTTCGATATTATTCCTAACTCAATCTGCTTTTCTGAGAGTTATGTGATAGTTCTAGGTTTTGTTTATTTTTATTATTTTACAATATAATTTACTCTAACAGAAACCGCAGAGTTCTGTTTGATTGGTGTTGTGTATATGTTACTGACTTTTTTTTTAAATTTTGATTTATTTCTTCCTATTTTTCCGCATTCAATCTGCTTTGTTGAGAGATCCGTGATAGTTATAGATTTTGTTTATTTTTATTCTTATACAATACATTTTACAATATAAGATACTGCAGAGTTCTAGTATATGGGTGCTGTGTATAAGTTACTAAGATTTTTTTAAATTTTGATTAATTTCTTCATATTGTTCCGCATTCAATCTGCTTTGTTGAGAGATCCGTGATAGTTCTAGATTTTGTTTATTTTTATTCTAATACAATACATTCCACAATATAAGAAACTGCATAGTTCTAGTTTATGTGTGCTGTGTATAAGTTACTAAGATATTTTTAAATTTTGATTTCTTTCTTCGATATTATTCGGAACTCAATCTGCTTTGTTGAGAGATCCGTGATAGTTCTAGATTTTGTTTATTTTTATTCTTATACAATACATTCTACAATATAAGATGCTGCAGAGTCCTAGTTTATGGGTGCTGTGTATAAGTTACTAAGATTTTTTTTTAATTTTGATTAATTTCTTCGATAGTGTTTGGCATTCAATCTTCTTTGCTGAGAGTTTGTTGAGACCTTAAGATCCTTATAATATTTTTTATTATGGATCATATTTCACTTACACTGCAACTACAGAATTCTTGTTCATTGGTGCTGTTTATGGGTAATTTTTTTTTCGTAACGATTAATTCTCTCAATATAGTTCGATACCTATTCTATCTGTCATTCATCACGTCATTTTACATTTGAGATTGGGTTACTTGTACCTCGATAGAGTAAATTAAATATTCTATGCTTTAGTTTCATTCTATTACTGTGTTTCTCTTCTTACCTTAGTAGTTTTTGAAGTTACATGCAATTCTTCAGCATTTATCATCGTCAGAATCCAAATTATAGACATTAGGCAAAAAAATCACAATATTTTTTTTCTCGCTTTGTAAAACAGATTTGTTTTAAAAAACTATCAGGAACTATCAGTTTTATAGATATGTAACAAGACCCCAAGTTTCATTCGGATCCGTTAAAAATGCTCTGCTACGGCTATGGGAAGTTAGCAGCGCATTTCATGAATATCTTATACTGCCTTTATCTTTGTATTTACGGCAGAACTATTCAAGAAAACTATAAGGAACTCTGGAACTCATGCGCCTGCCATCAGAACACCAATTTATTTTTGCTCTTCTAACAAATGCTCTGCTAAGTTCACTGAGGCTCTAAAAACATATAATCCTTCTGGCGCAGTCGAGTAAAAAATAGATGCCGTTTAAAAATCATTTAAGTATAATAATAAAGAGCTGACAGATATCCTAGCCAGCCTATTATATAGATAGTGATAATACGAATTATTTAATCGAAATATCAAAATCGTAAAGAAAAATAAATACAACTTTTGAAAATCATTGTTTATTTTATTTATTTTTACATTTCACTTAATATGTTCCTAACATATTTTTTACAAGTATCGCGAAACGCACCTGCAGTACTTACATATTTGCCTTAATTTATCGAAGCTCATTTTATATTATTTTTTGTAAGTACAGAAGCCATAAATATGTATCTGTCAATTTGATTTGCCTTTCGATAAATAACTTAAAATAAACTTGAAGATTCAATAAGAACTTAATCTAAACATAATTTGAGATTTAAATAACAAGAGACAAATATTACAAAAAAAAATCCGAGTTTTTATTCTTGTATCTGAATATAGCTCGAAAACATAAGAAGTACGTTTACTTATAGTATATGCGTTCATTGGTTCTTCATTATTAATTGGAATTGGTATTGGTAACCACTATTTTTCTCCATATAAAATTTATTTTCTTGAAACTATTATACGTTAAGTGTATTACGTTAATAGTTCCATTTAACATTAAATAATACTAAAGTAAAATTCGAAATTAACCCTTAATAATACAAATAACAATCGTACTATGTTACACTATCTTATATTTATATTTACATAAATAAACAATTTAAAAAATGTTTAAATACAAATAAGTAAACAATAGGTCATTGAGAGATTTAGCAAATGCATGAACGAATTCAAAATTAACGTTTACAAAAATGCTTTTTGCGTTTCAAAACCGTTGTTATCTTCAAAGCACCCTCGACTTGCTAGAAACATCAAAGGAGTAACTACGAGTAAAACGGGCAGTCGGGTCAGTCCTCATAAGCAGCAAATCATGAAATATACCACGTGACCTGCACGTATATTTGATACTACATAATATCAAGTGTTTAATTGGCAATGTATAGACAACATAAATAATAATAATAAAATAAGGAATAATACGCCATAAATCTATTTATTGCTTTAAGCGCTACGATTTCTGTTCTTCCTTGAAGGGTTGTCTTACTACAACTAAATTCGTTAAATGTCACTTTTATACTAAATATCACTTCACAATTATATTATACCTACACATTTACATGGTAACTTAACACAAAACATCACAATTTGTCTTTTTAAGCCGTCTTCAACACAGTTGAATTTATACCAACTAGTGCCCTCTGTCGTCAGTGACGGTAAATGTTCCATTGCATGGTGACGTACTCTCGTAATTTGTTCTGTAACGCAGAAGAAAACATATTTAGTATAACATATTCAAACAACTTTGAAAAATAAAATACATAACATGTTTAAATCCTACAGGTAATATACATTTAGAAGGCACTTAATGAACATTACTTTAATAGAAGTTTATTTCCTCAAGGCTAAACTCTTTAAGAACCTTTATGATTAGACTGGCAACTCATTGGCAATGGAAGTATAAAAATTCTGTTTAAGTATATTGTATTAATATATTGCATAGCGTCTCTGTGATATGAAAAATGAATTAGACAAATCTAATACACTTCGCTGTTGTGGTGAAAACTTTTAATCACAACCAAGGGAATGAGTCAAAACCCGAAAAAATCTATATAAATTTTTCGACATCTTTCGACAAGGTACGTATGTTACAACTACAAACTACCCTTTTTACGTCCCACTGCTGGGCACGGGTCTCTCCCCATTTTTGGGGAGGCCTGGAGCTTACTCCACCACGCTGCTCCAATGCGGGTTGATGGACATGTTTTTATAACGAAAAAGCTCTATCCTCCTAAGACCCCTTGTACAAATTTTTGCACAAAATAAATGTCGTCATTCAGTCCCGGAAAGATTGCAACCTCCATAGTGGTGTAGTCCCAGCGTACAAAATTTTGTACATATTTTTAAATTGACCCGCACTTTTTTTTTAAATCAGTAGACAAAATTTGACTGCTATACCCGTCTATGGATAAGTTTGACGTTTCGTTTCGCGATGCAACCAACATAAAAAAAAACAAAGCTGTCAAAATCATTCGTGGGTGTCGGTTGAAGATGGCGCATGGACAGCGAAGAAGTAAGTTTCAATCAAGATTTACCTATGCAATCGTGATTGTTTTACTAAGATATTTATTAATTCTGCTTTTTAAAATATCCAACTAATTAGTTTGAGTTGTTATTTCATGGGAAGCATCTAAATAAGGAAATAAAACTATCATATTTTATTATGTACAATTTTTTGCACACCAGGCCTTAGTTCTCATTTAATTTGTGCAAATTTTTGCACTTTCGGTCTTTACCATAGTAGATCTAATTGGCGTTTGGTGCTGATGGCTAATGCTTTTTTTTATGTTCATGCTTCACAGATCTCCGTGATAAAGAAATATTATATTCTCTAAACTAATTGGAATTTGAATATGACAGCGATGACGAATATTTTGTAGATCCCGTTGCTTTCAAAGCAATTTTTCTAGTTACTAATCTTCAGACAAAGAGACCGTAAATGAAGATCTAGCACCACCAAGACTTCCAAACCGACCAATTCATGATAGGGTGTAAAGCAACAGAGGATGGAGTTCATCAAGAAGACGTTACCGAGCACGTGGGGGGAATCCAAGAAGAATAAGTGAATAAAAGCCTGATCATAATGTAATTTTATCTATAAGATGCTGCTAATTAAGAAGTTTATTTTAGAAGAGTTTATTGATTCATAAGTTCCTTTATTGTGATTATTACATAAAAGACTGTTTCTAGAAGTTTAAATTGTAAATATTCATATTTCGAATAAAAAAAATTGAAAAATGTTGAATTTATTATTTATTGCACTTAGTTTTATGATGGATTGAAACCGAATGTGCAATTTTTTGAACAAAAGATGGCCGCTTTAAACCTTTGTCATTCCATTCCAAAAGACATATAAAATTTATGAAAAACATCAAATAATCAAAATTTTTAGTGTAAAATAGTATATAACAAAAACAATGTCTGGGACTGAAGGCCAATATTTAATTTGTGCAAAATTTTGTACAGTGGGACTTAATCACTACGATTGAATTTTTTATCTGGGTCTTAGGAGGCTATAGTAAGTACTCTATAAATATTGTAGTTTAAAATCCTCATAATTATAATAATACCAAATTACTTAGGTAGGTACTATACTTTTGTTTTATTGACATATTATGCTATTAAGAATTTTTCTGTTGGTTTGTTTGTCTCTGAGGGTAATAAGAAGTTACGGTCACAGACCCTGCATCTTTCGCTATGGATACGGTAATAGTAACGCCATCTATTATTGAGTAGCGATAGTTCGCCATAAATAATTCAATGTAAGCTCTTACGATTTCGATTGTTGTTTAGGTCGAGTAGTGTCCGGTAACAAGAGCACAACGGCGCCGCCAGCGGCGCTCATAGCTGCTATCGTCACCATCGGCAAATGCTCGTTTAGCATCGTCTGAAAGTTTTGTAAAATTAAGTTTAAAGTAACACAGGTTAAATAGTAATTAGTAAGTAATGCACAGTATGATAATAAAGCTAAAGACTATTTTAAAAATCAATAAGTTTTTAATCTAAATCTGACGACCCGCGTAGCGCAATGGTAACCATGCAAGACTGCCGATCGAGGGGTCCCCCCGGGTTTTGCATTTTAGAGAAAAAATTAATGATGAGTTTAAATTTCTGTTCTCGGTATGGTTGTTTGTGTTCCTGTCTTTGTTAGTGTCCATTGTACCCACGACACAGGGTATTAATTACCTTACTGTGGCTGTGAGTTTGTAACGTTTATATTTATTTATTTATTTAAATTGTATATGAGATATTAATAAGCTGCGTCCTACTAAGAGCCGAAATTATAACTCAGTTACATTTCCGTATATTTAAAAAAACCCTACGCTATTTTTATTACCTTTTGATGGCTTTGGTACATTGAAATTTCGTTTTATGGATGTTTAGATTCAGATCGAATATACATTCTGTTAATTTTTGACTGTCTGATAAAATGGGTATAAATCGGTAAATTCTCTGATTGCTGTCAATGCTATATAGAAATAGTTCGCATATTGGTTTCGAACATAAAGCGACCGTATCATCCGATAGGTACCTGTCTGTGTCTTATTGCTGTATTGTTATTTAAAAGATTATTGTATATAAAAGTATTGTCTTACCAATTCCCACAAATATGGTATGCAAATCAATGCTAATCCAGCTGATATCTGGCTGGCTCCAACACCGAGATTTCTTATCATGGTAGGATACAGTTCAGCCGTGAATATTGGCATCATCATGTTTGTAGCTCCAATTGCAAACTTTCCAACCATAAGACATGCAATCATGATCCAATCATCGTCGAATGATATTGAAAACAGTTCACTTGCAACACAGGCGATACCGCAAGCAATCATACTCACAAAAATTGGGATCCGCCTTCCCGCTTTAAGGAGGATCGGAATGCTTATAGCTATAGCTGGTATCTCAACCACTGCGAGTATTATGGAAGTTACATGCAGATTTCCCAAGTTGAAGTTCCCAATATTTAATAGGAGGCCATAGTAGGCAATGGTCATTGAAAACCAGGCAATAAATAAACAGAATGTTCTCTTCATCAAGTAGCCCTTGAAAAGTAGAAATACGCTCAGTTCCTGTTTTGGTGTTTCAGCTTTGTTCAACATTAAAATTTTATCTAAGTCAGCTGGTATTTCTAATTTGTTAAATTTAGCAGCTTTTTCTAGTATCACTTTTGCTTCTTGTGTCCTTCCCATACTTAATAACCAACGCGGTGATTCCGGCAGGACAAACCTAAAATGATAATTAAAATTTCATTATTCAGTCAAATTAATTGTATTTGGTATAGTTTAGCTTCATTATTCATTTAGTATATTTTATGTCAGTCAGGACAAATCTTTATCGGATTTATTCAAGGGTCATAAGGTCTTCAAGAAGTTTTAACGACCGCTATCTAAAGCCGTCCTACGAAGCGCAAAAACACGCATTAATTAGTTGCAACCGGTGGTCACTGAACCGATAGTCATCTTGGACTTTTGCAATATAGACTGATACATCGCATGCGACGACGATTGTTACAACTTCGAGTTTGGATTATTTTAAGGCAAATGTTTGTGGCTATTGAAGCGTGCGCGCGGAAGAAATTTCATGCGCCTAACCCTGCTTCAGATGGCACGTTAAGCCATCGGTCTCAGTTGGTATCTTAGATAGCAGTCGTTTAAGTCGTTGTTGTCGTACGTTGTATTATGGGTGATTTCAAAAATCCAGCAGACGGCGGGTTGGACACTAATCTCATCTCCACTAACACGCATTGGAGTAGCGTGGTGGAGTAAGCTCCAGGCCGCATCAATTATGGGGAGAGACACGTGTGCAGCAGTAACACGCAAAAAGGTAAAAGCATTACAGCTTAAGTTAAACTTACCAAAGTAATAATAGCAAACAGCCTGGGAGAGAAACAGCAAGCTGTAAGTCTCTCCAGTTGGGTAAGATCATTGATATCAGTGAAACGATGATGTATGCCAATGGCAGCGGGAAGAAGTTGCATACTCCTGCTATGGTCACCCACTTTCCACCAACCAGTTCCACTGATAACACAAACGCTGCGTACACCACAGACACTGACACAAGACCCATTACAAGCCTTACTATAACATATTGTATATAGGTGTGCATCAATAGTGATAGGATCGCTAGGAGACATTGCGCAATCATCATGTACATAAGAATTCGTTTACGGCCAAACCTGGAACAGAAATATAAAAGGAGTTATAGAAATATAGCATAAAATAGATTTGGAATAAAAAAATTAAATTAAAACTGGTGCTTAAAATTGTAGTCGCAATAAAAATAACACCAGGAAAATTTGATATTTGATAATTATTTTTCTTTATTCAAAGAAATATGAAAATTATACAGAAAAATATTTCACGTTATCAGTAAACTTGGTAATTACATCAAGTTTCCTTATAATTTTTACAAAATTATTAAATTAAGTATTGTACCTCTACGTTACAGAAAAACGTGAGATCCGGGACCGTAATATTAAAATATACGTAGGTAAAAGTTTTATTATGTTTTCAAGTATAATAATAATGGTATCAGGATATGAATAAATATCATTATATAAATATGATAATATTTATTCATATCCTCCATTATTCAATTTCCATCATATTATTATTACGAGTAAGTATATTATCTTAAGTTTTGTCGGAATTTTGAAACAGGCATGTAGTCTTGTTTTTACTACATTTTCTTGTTTTTGGGTTGATGGTAATTTGTTTAATATAGGCTAATTACAGTGTTGTAGAATATCATTGCGAAAATGGCTTTTTCATGGGTTACTGCTAAAACTCAGATACCTAGATAGATATCGCGTAGATATCACAGATACCTACGTACAGACAGGAGGTCTACTCGTAAAATCGATAATCGATATATCGTAAATTTTTCAGAACATTTTTGACCCTGTTCTGACCTTTCTTTTTGTGGATAGTACTGGATACATAACTCTATAGTAAAGTTATCGAGAATATGGTACTATAAAAAGTGTAATGCCCTTTATAATTCTTCTCAATTTTACAAATGGATCACACGGACGATCGCGCTTAGAGTAGGGCCCCAGAACGTATTACGATTAGTGTCCATTGTTTTACCCCCTCATGAATTCCCCCACTCACTCACCGATTAGAATGAGACCGAAAAGAATTGGATTCAAAACTTTATACTTCACACTGACAATGGGCAAATTTGGGCGAATTTCATAAAAAAAGATCTTACTTATCAGAAATCCAACCACCCACGACGCCTCCTATTCCAACTCCAACAAGAAACACCACTTCGGCGAGATTAGTAAGTCCCGCTCTGTCACAGACGAGGTTCCACTCCGATATGATTGTTTCACCAACTTCGGACCTGTCAAAGTCCCACTGATCGCATTTTATAAAGGAATCAAGCAAGGGCGCTGTATTATTCAGGATACTCTCAGCGGTGAGCCCTGGTGGTAGGACACGAACGTAACAAGCATCTACGGGTTGGCTGTAGTTTATCCAGTCTTGTAGCGGCAGACTTGATAGATTTTCTGGTTGCCGACACCAAAATTTTGTGGCCTTTGCCTGAAATAAGAAATAAATATTATGTAGTATAAACTTAAGAAATGTTAGCGCTAACGTTTTATTTCATGTAGAAATATTTAATGTATAAAGCTTAAGAGTTTGTTTGTTTGTTTGAACGCGTTTAGTTGTCCAGTCCATTTATTGAGGAAGGTGATAGGGGCTATATAAAAAACTAAAGACTATATGTTTATTATATACGACAAACAGTTGATCCTGCTCTTAACAAACCTGTAAAACAAAATATCTTTCAAAACAAACACATTGATGATTAGTTTTGGGCACAAATCAGATCGGATGCGGAGAAAATCAATTTATAAATAACTAGCCTTCCGCCAGCGGCATCACCCGCTAGTACCCGTTTTATAGGTTCCCGTAGGATAAAAACCATCCTATGTCCTTTCCCAACGTCTACTTTATCTGTATTCCAAATTTCATTAAAATTGGTTCAGTAGGTAGTTTAAGCGGGAAAGCGTAGCAGACAGACAGACAGACAGAGTTACTTTCGAATTTATAATATTATATAGTAGGGATGATTAATTTTTAACATTGCTTACCGTAAACGTCGGAAGATATATGTGGAAGGTACAGGGAAAGGAAAACAGCGACAGCAGGAAAGTCATAAGCAGCTGCCATCGGCCGTATTCTCCGATGATGGATGAGACCACATCAGCCTCGTCTGGCTGATCATCGGGTGACCCTGGCCTTGTCTTCTCTTTGCCCGAGTTTTGACTCGGAATTACTGTAAAAAAACAAAACGTTTCATTTAAGTATACATATAATGCACAGACTGGCAATACACGTCGACTAAAAAACCTCCTCCTATTTTGCGTAGGTTAAAGATTACTAAATATTTTTAATTTCTTCATTCATATATGTGACACAGTTACAGCGATATAATTTGCAAATTTATTTAATTTTGCTTCAATTTCATTCCAAAAAAAATAAGTTATTCTAGCCAACTATTTGCTCTAGAAAAAAAACTAATTTCTGCAAGAAATGCTTCAGTTCTTTTAAGCCTTTTGTAATTTGATGAATTTTGTTTACCAGTTGTTTTTAACGATTAATTTACCATCTTGTTTTATATAAATTTCCATCACATTATTTTATTTCTTATAAATGACAAAAAGATTTGATTTCATAGTCACATTGTAGTTACATGTGTTGTAATTTACTACAAAAAAGCGCCATAATTTTTCCAACATGTGAGCTAATTCAGAAGTACAAATATGACATTATTCAAGTAACAATAATAAGCGGGTCTATTTTTAAGCGGCTATAAATTTATTGTGCATTGGAGCAAATGGAAATAGAAGAATCTGGCACTTGAAGGCAAATTAGTGCCTATTAATTTCCGACACTTGCAATTATACTTCCATTGCATCAACAGCCTTTGTTATAAATAGAATACAAAGTTATTATAGTTATATATATACACAAGGTATAGCAGAAATTCGAATGTTGAATTTTAATTTCTGTTCTCGGTCTGGGAGTTTATGTTTATGCCTTTGTGTGTGTGGTATATGTTACTCACCACACAGGGAATCCTAGTGTGGGGGTATGAGTGTGTAGAACAGAGGTATTGTTAAAAGATATTAAAAATAATTTTGAAGACTTGCAATAACAATATATTATCCGGGAATGATCTGTGTTCACAAAATTATGTACCTAATTCTTGATTTTTTATTGCAAAATTATTATTCTTGCAGAACCTGAATGTAGGTAATTAATTACTGATTAACTACACGTGATAAAGCATTTAACTAGTTTAATATGTTAAATTACTAACAAAGGTGATGTTAGAATAAAAATAATTAAGGATTTTTACAGGTGAGTTCAAATACATGCATATTTATAAACTTAAGAAAAATAGTGAACTAAAACTCTGCGCCTTGACACTGATCTTTGCAATAATTTTCGTAGGTATACCCACGCAGTCGTATTTACAGATATATCTTATAATTTTAGGTTATGTCCTTTAATTTTTAAAACTAATTAATTTCACAATATATTCATAATAGTTAATTGCCCTTTTATGCTTGTCTGTCCACGCTCTGATTAAATCGCTAACAATTATTATCAAGCATGTGCAATGAACTTTGCGCCTTGGCAATGATCGTCATTGCGCTTCGCCTTGCCTTTTATGAATGGATTCTCACACTATACCGTAGATTTTTTATATATACTATCTTGACGTAGTCAAAATAAATTTAAATATCTATGCACTTTCCATTGTTTTGAATGTCAAATAAAAAAAAAATTGATAATGCTTGGCGTTTTTATTGTGTGCATGGTTGTATTATTTTTTATGCAGACCATATAATTTGATCGTTTTTTCATTGTAATTTGTATGTAAGTTTAAAATAAGTTTGGCGCCTTTATAAACAATTATACTCATCTTTTTTTGGCTTAAGGGGCCGTATACGAAATTTTGTCGATTTCGCTAATTTATCTGATTTAACACATGAGATTTTGCAGTTAAATTACGGTATGCACATATACATAGTACATAGTTTTGCACAATATAACTGATCATTTCAGTAATAATCGAATACATTAGCCACTTTTTTTAGCTTGCGTCAAGAATTATAATGCGATATTTAGGTTACTTTAAAAGTTTTGTAATGCCAAATTTTCATTGTTAATTTGTTTTTTTTTTCAGAAAACGGATTGATTATGAACTGAAGTGTATTTATGTCTAATAAATTTTATGAAAGAATAGGTACTCCAATTAGCCGAAATCAAATGCAATTTCTGACCCATTTTCTCTCAAAATTGACTAAGTTCAATGTTTTTTTACTAATATTTTTTGTATGACTGGCAAAAAGTGGCTCATTTTCTATGTATGTGATTTTTACAGCAATACATGGCACTTTTTCGATCTGTTTTGATTTTACAATGATCCGGAAATATGTAACATTCTATAACTATTACAGTAAAATTCACAAAACCATCACCGTTTTCAGGTCTATATTAAGCAAACCAACGTAATAAAAATGGAAAAGTGGCTCATTTAATAGTTTATATTATTGAAATGATCAGTTACATTTTGCAATAAAACTTATGGAATACTGTATTTTGACTGCAAAATTGTATGTGTAAAATCAGCTAAATCAGCGAAATCGGCAAAATTTCGTATACGGCCTCTTAACGGCATCCATTGATAAATTACATAGGTATGCTACACTAATAAAATACTATAGTTTACTAGTAAGTCTCACTGGATAAACTCGTTTAAATATTTAATACTAGCGGCCGCTTGGATTTGGTATTAGTCACAGCATGATGTTATACCTATAGCTTATAGCCTTCCCCAATAAATAGACTATTAAATTCAAAAATAACTTTTCAATTCGAAACAGTAGTTCCTGAGATTAGTGCGTTCAAACAAACAAATAAACAAACTCTTTGCTTTATATATTAGTATAGATACAACTGAGCCGCATATATCGATCCTATATCTATAGGTTAATTTATGGTTGTCACGATCGCGTTCCACTGTCACGACCGCGCTTACCTTGGTAATGACGCTAATGACTTTCATCACAACTCATTTGTCATTAACAGATGAAAATATTTTCTGTTTTGGTTCACGTAAGAGAACGTAGAGATAAGTTCTAATTAAAAATATACTCGTATATAGACGTCCTTGAATGTGAAATAGCGCTTTCCAGAATTATCATCACATAAGCTAGTCATCAAAAATATTGAGTTTTATGTGGGTGGATGTAGACTTGGTTTCATTAATGTTTATGATCTTATGATTGATATTAAAAATTTACAATTCGCATGTTTTGATCTGGTGAAGCCTTCAAAATGGAATTGTAGTATGTAGTATTATTTCGTTTTATATAAATGTTAATACATATACATATATACAGGCTATAAAAATATTTTTCTTGTGTAAGTACTTAGCTTATCATATCGTGTCATTAATGTGTTTATCTAGGCTTAGGATATGCGTAGTTCCATACAAATAAACTGAAGAGTACGATCGGCCACATTATTCTTCATCTCGCGGACAGCGTCGTGCATTTAGGGCCAAGGTCGAAGTGCATATAGATTACACTATCACAATTTACGTAACTAATTTGTTTGTTGCAGTAACCTGGTGTTGTTTTGGGTTAAGCAAACTAATTTTAGGATTTTTTGGCAGCTATTTGTGTACCAATTTTTTTTTTATTATTCAATACATTTGATCAATAAGTTTCACTAGCCACACGGGCCACATCCAGACAAGCTTTAAAAACGAACATGGTACATGTTTGTATTGGTATCAAACTACTGGGCACAGGTCTGGCCAAGTGCGGATTGCTGGACGACATGCTTTCGAGAAATTATGAATTTCTCTCAGGCATGCACGGCGATGGAGAACACCGTAATCAATTAAATATCACGATATTTTCCATCACCATGAAGAAGCAATAAATGCGCACATTACAACTTTTTTGTCCCAGGTGCGCTCCGATATTTTGAATCCGGTATCGGTCGCGTCGAAGACCGCAGTTTTTTACCACTCGGCCATCGCTGTGCATATTTATATTATGTTTAGTATAAACATATAAATATAAATATAAATCTTAATAATCTTACTACATTTCAACTTTGACGACCCGCGTGGCGCAATGGTTACCTATGCCAGACTGTCAATCAAGGGATCCCGGGTTCGATTTCCGGTGAAACAGAAATTTGAATGATGAGTTTAAATTTCTGTTCTCGGTCTGGGTGTTTGTGTTCCCGTCTTTGTATGTGTCAATGGTACCCACGACGCATGATATTAATTACCTTATTGTGGGGCTATGAGTGTGTAACGTTTATATTATATTTATATTCTAACATTTAGGTGTTCCAAAGTAATAAGTAGGTGGTAGAACTATGTATTATCGTTCGCCCGAGGAAGTACCTCCGCTGCACCTACTTCTGCCGTGAACCAATTCTATTGTATTTCGGTGAAAAGGTGCAGTTGCCGGCCACACTTACATGTGGCAACCACCAGCCTCCGGAGTAGCAGCGCAACTGCATACAAACTCAGACAAGACTTACCTATGCTTGCTTGAGGTTGTATGTAGATGTCCATGGGCTGCAGCGACCACTTAACGCCACGTGGCCTGCATGCTCGTCTGCTACTCCGTTCAAATAAAAAAGTGTTTTGTTCAAAAATAATAAATGAAACATTAAAAACTCTGATAATAAAAAGTTGTTTGATAAGTATTAAGTACTCATGTTTTTTAATTTGAAGCCCACGGACAGGGGCCTGCATCCTTCTCCAAACGAAATAAAATTAAAATATAATTTGATGTACCTACAATAAACTTAGTGCATATTTTTTTACTTTGGCATGATGATGTTTTTGCTTTTATTATTCAGATACGTTGGTATATGGAATCTTTCCAAAGTTTTTGCCGAGTTGAATTCGTATTTACAATTCATCGGCGTTAAACAAGTAAGCCAAGAGTTCTTACTTAGTCTTAATTATACAAGTCTAAACTACTACTAGCTAGCTTGCTGTAACCGGCGTATTCACTCGCGTCAGAAAAAAGTACGTTATAATTAAAATGGATCTTCCCATGGCAATGGGATGTTTATCGCGATACTCTCCAGAGTCCAGTCTCCTATCTCCACGCACAAAAGTCATTCCATAATATCACTCAATCGCAACGTGAAAGAAGGAAAATCAAACAAACTTGGGCATTTATAAGTAGTTTTTTATAAATTAACCGATCAAAATGGCAGACGGGCTGCGAGGTGTTACGCGATCACCGTCGCCTATGGACATGGGCAACACCAGGGGACCCACCCGAGCATTGCCGGTTTTGAAGCAGTGCATTTTTTACAGCTTTCTTGAGGAACCCTATGTCATCGTCCACTGAAAATGCCTCAGATGGAAGATTGTCCCATAACTTACAAGTCCGTGGTTAAAAAAGGGTTAAGGAAGGGTGGTACAGGGAGAACTGGATCTCGGGCGCACAACCGAAACACCCAGAGGCAAACCAAGGCAAGCCAACGCAAGCCAGATTCATTTAAAGTTTGACTCCGACCCGAGGGTGGTCGCCACCCAGCGAGGTACGAAAGGTACCTTACCACCGATCAACCTGTCGGGTTTAGTCGCCTCTTACGACACCCTGTTATTCCGACATGGGGCTGGGGTTAGTATTCTTAATCCGCCGTATTCTTTATAATATAATTATAGAATTTTGATGCTTTATAATAAAATTATACAATTCGTATATTAGTACCTATAGATGACCTCTATATAAGATTAAAAATCTACTTGCACAAAATTGAAATTATGTTATTTGAATAACATGTAGTGCCCAGTACTACAATATAACAATTGAGAAATATCTAATCTATTCCGAGTATTATTGACAATGACCTGCTTTCTATTTCTAGGCTATTTTTTATCGTGATATAGCGTAATTTTACGCAATGTTATTGAACTGTATAGCGTTTAGATCTTCTCGACTGCATCTGTTCATCAATGTGATTGCCGGTGTATTAAAAACGATCAGGACATCGATTAATTGTCTATCGCAACTGATAAAAACAATCCAATTTGCATCTATACGCGTCGATAGATAAGTTTCCTGATGAATCGACAACAAAAAAATATTGCAATCTGTGGGCGTTCCGCTTCATTCCTCGCCCAGATGTACAAATGTCATAACCCTAACTGGTGACCCATTAAATTAGGTTTTACGGCGTCTACGCAGGAGCTCTCGGAGCCAGTTAGAATAGTACATATATTACATACATACATTGCAAAATAGAAACGTGTGCGACCAACAGTGCCTTTGTTATCCTACGTAAATCCATTTTTTTGTTAAATACATATATTATATACCTACAAAATTTATCAATACTGTACCGGCTGTACCGTATTAAAAAAATACACATTATTATAAAAAAGGGCTAAATGAAACACTTAATCATACAAAGAGGCTAAAAAGCCCGAAAAGTCAGTAATTATATTTTTGTCCTACAATAAAAAAACTCATAATCCAAGGTAAACGGGAAGTATAGTTATATTATATTATGTTATACAGATTATACAGTCGAATTATTCCCTTATGAACCGTATGAAATACGAGTATGTTGTATGCACGTCCTTTGCACTTTAACGGTTCCAAGGCCTGCAGGCTTGAATATTTCAACTTGATATTTGCACACTTGCATAAGAAATAGGGTCTTGATAGAACAACGGACACTCATACTTGACAGACATACAAACAGACCAACAGACAGGCAGACGAACGGCCGGAATTACGTTTTGCTTGTAGGGAGAGCTCGACTGGTAATAAACAGGTAAAGTTCATTGAAAGACTGGATGGTTACACATCTAACAGAATACACACAGGATTTCCTTCTCCAAAAAGATTTGCCATTTAATTGCCTTTTTTATTCTATGTACTTTTTAGGCCTAATGAACCGTATTTTATACAAACAATTTGTGATTTCTTAAGTAGAACGAATTTTAATTACACCTACTTTGATGGATTATCATTGATCAACGTGAAATGTCTTTTTTATTACTTGGTACCCTTGGGGTACCATATTAATAACATTAATTGCAAGTATAAGTATGTATATTTTTAACATTATACTATAAGTAATATTATTCTATAATAAATATCAAAGGTCGGAATTTAGGATGGAACAAAACTCTTAGACTAGACTTTTGAAACGCCGTAGCTCTAGCAATCTCACTAGTGCGTTAACTGGGAGAAAATGCCATTAGGCATTAAGTCCGCCCATTGTGAACCTAGTTTAAGGTGAACAATAAAGAATTTAATAATAATAATAATAATAATAACTTTATAGAATAACATACATATCTATGAGTAATTATATTGAATCTACGACATTTGACTGTAATGCCTGAAGTGCTACAATATAAAGTACCTACTGTACTTTTGGTTTTATAATTGATTTAAATTTAATAAATAAAAAAGAAACATTAAAAATACATTATAGTGGTCATTCTAGTAGTTACAAAGTGTCGGATCATAGTTCATAGGTAGTCAAGTGTGGTGGCGGGCGTCTGCGCTGGGGGACATCTCCGGAAGCGAATGTGCTCAATGAAATTGATTCGACGTGATCCTGTCGCCCGGTCACTGTTCTGGTTATCGTTACTCACTTACTCACGTAAGTGTACTATCTAAGCATGATATACGCTTATTCAATTAGAATTTTATCGTTCAGTGGCATTTTAAGCGTCTGTTCATCCTATACTTCTACTACTATTACTATTGCTTAGTTTCGGTTATGAATAATAATTGATTTCTTTAAAGAAGAGATTGGTTTAAAGAAAAAATCTTTTGTTAAATCCTATTCAAATGTTGGTGGAATAAGTTGTTTAGGTAATTGACTTCCGAGCGGAACTATGGGCGGGATTTTGTCGTAATATTTCTGTAAACACTGCTTTGTTTGACGTATTACTATGCTTGATAGAGATGTGTGTTGCAATCATAAAGTTTAGGTCTAGGCCATACGATGAATATAATCCCCTTAACATCCAATCAACATTAATTATTGTAATTTCCAACTGCTGAAGCAAGATATTCTCTTGAAATGGGCTACAATTCTTTTTCGCATCACATTGATGGGCACGGGTTTCTCTCCATTATAGCGAAGCATGGAGTTAACTCTTCCATGCTGCTCCAATGCGGGTTGCTGAAGATCTTAAAATTACAAAGGATTTATGCCCTAGTCACCATTCATGATGCTAGCTGATTGGTTGGTTTCATGGATTTCAGGTAGCTTGTCATCAAAATGTAGTTTACTTAAATTATATTTCAACTTTTGATATATGCCATACAGCCAAGCAATAATGACATGCTACAATGACGGACAGGTATTTATTAAGTGTAATTAATACAGGTTAGTGTAAAAAAACTAAACTTAAAAAAACTAATAGCACATCTTCATAAACATTTGTTTTACCTACATAATTTTATTACTGAATATTTTTTGCTTAATAGTCATATCAAAAGGATCAGTATCTTTATTTTGTACTAGCCTTCCGCCAGCGGCTTCGCCCACGTGGACCCGTTTTATAGGTTCCCTTAGGATAAAAACCATCCTATGTCCTTTCCCAAGGTCCTCCCTATATGTGTTCCAAATTTCATTAAAATTGTAGTTTAAGCGGGAAAGCGTAGCAGACAGACAGACAGAGTTACTTTCGAATTTATAATATTAGTAGGATTTCAATCCTTTAACGTCAACTAAGAACATATTTAACTTTAAATCATACATCATTACATTACATCATTTTAATCCTTTAACGTCAACTAAGAACATATTTAACTTTAAAGCATTTTACGATAATACAGACTTCGGACTATTTGCATAATTAAGTAGAACATTACATTGTGTTTTACTTTTAGTACCAGACCAGCGGCGTCTGCATTGTTTTGTAAAGCAAGATGAAAATGTATGCAAATTACGTGACAAAATGTTGTTAGATGTATAGAATTGCAACGAAAATTTCAAGATTTTCCAGTTTGTTCTTAGTATTACCTACATAGTTTATTGCTAGTTTCGGAAAGATGAACAGTCTCGAAGGCAGGTTTTAACGAAGGGTTAATAAATCTTAGAGAATATCTTGCAATATATGCAGATCGGTACCAAATCAATCACAGGAAAGTCCTTTAAACACAAGTTATTTTTGGATATAACTGTTAAAATAAGTATTTGTAACTGTTTAATTGTTTACATTTTTAATATTTAATCCTACGAAAATAGCTATAAATCCATACTAATATTATAAATTCGAAAGTAACTCTGTCTGTCTGTCTGTCTGTCTGCTACTCTTTCACGCTTAAACCACTGAACCGAATTTGATGAAATTTGGCAAAAACATAGAAAGAACGTGGAGAAAGAATATAGGCTACTTTTTGCCGCGTGAAAATATCTCATTCCCACGGGAAGCAAATGGAATGAATGAAATGCACGGCGCATTGTTATAAATACACTACATGTTATTACTTACTTCATTGACGTCCATTATCGTATTTTATAACTTATATTCTGTTGTTTTATTCTTATACTTTACTTTTCCTTTATTATTTCTGTACAAAATTATTTAATTTCGGTGTTTGTTTATTTATATTTTCACGCAGCTATCAAAATTGTCACGTCTGACTTTTATGTTACTAATTTTTTTAATTCATTTTAAGGCATTGTATAAAAATCCTTTTAGCCATTCAATATTAAATGAAAAGAAATTTTTTATGTTTCTTATTTCATTTCATAGATTAATAAAGTATAGTATTGTCTTTGGCTTATTCATGTTTTTTATATTATAATTATTATAAATTGTTATTTTTAAATAATAAATGAATATAATGCTCTTCGAATCTTTATATATATATACCTATAAATGAATTGCTGTTCGTTAGTCTCGCTAAAACTCAAGAACGTCTGAACCGATATGGCTAATTTTGGTCTTAAAATATTAGTAGAAGTCCAGGGAATTGTCCGTGCTGGGGCGGATTAAGAATACTAACCCCAGCCCCATGTCGGGATACCAGGGTGTCGTAAGAGGCGACTAAACCCGACAACTGCTCGGTGGTAAGGTACCTTCCTGGGGCCTGCCTGGGTGGCGACCACCCTCGGGTCGGAGTCAACCGTTTAATGCCTCTGGCGTGCCTTGGCTTGCCTTGGTGTGCCTCTGGCGTGTTTCGGTTGTGAGCCTGAGATCCAGTTTTCCCTGTCCCACCCATCCCTATCCCCATATCGCTCCGTTGATGCCTCTTGGGTTTCCGTTGGATTCAAGGCGCCTATGCCCTGGTAGCCGTGGTGTGTCGGCGCGGGGGCCAGGAAGACCCGGTGAAACGGCTGTCCGCTGGCCGCCCGCTGGTCAGTTGGGGACCCGAACCCAGGCCTCACTGATAACCTCTGGCCTGGGAGGCTGTCCCGCCAACCAGTGAAAAATCCCGTTGCGCGGTGCCGTACCGGGGTAAGAGACCGGAGGGGGGCCCGGCATCTGCGCACGGGGGGGACCGGGGGCCCTTTCGTCCCCCGCGCCGGCAACCCACGTCCTGCCATCGGCTTGGCGTTAAGAAGCCTAAGCCAGGGCCTGAGGGGCACCAGCGGAGCGATTCCCTTCACATTCCCCACTCCTTTTCTCTCTTTTTACAGGTTTTTTCTATGGGCAGGTTCAAAAATAAAAGTAAAGTGTTCTCAGCGGCCATCTCCCCCCCCACACTTACTGTGGACATGTGCAATATCAGGGGACTACACTCCAACCTGAATGCTGTCCACCAACACCTAGAGACAGCTAAGCCGGCTTTACTTTTCCTGACGGAGACACAAATTGCACCACCTGACGATACATCGTACCTGCACTATCCCGGTTACATTTTAGAACACGCGTTTAGGCGTAGGGCAGGGGTATGTATGTACGTCAGGGAGGATGTCTGTTGTCGTCGTCTAAGCTGCCTTGAAGACAAGGACCTATCGGTGCTTTGGGCACGTGTAGACGCTGGGGCTAGAACCCGAATATATGCGTGCCTCTATAGGTCCTATAGCGGAGACGCGGAGACGACTCGATTATTTGAGCACGTCCAAAAGGCGTCCGACAGAGTGCTGGAACTGTGTCCTTCGGCTGAGCTGGTGGTTCTGGGTGACTTCAACGCCCACCACACCGAATGGCTGGGATCAAGAACCACCGACTTTGCTGGCAGGGCCGCTTATAATTTCTCCTTGGCATATGGGTTGACGCAGGTGGTACAGAGTTTCACCAGGGTACCAGATATTGATACCCATACTGCCTCTCTGCTGGACCTACTGCTGACCACCCATCCATCCGACTACCGGGTGACGGTTGGGGCCCCACTTGGGACTTCTGACCATTGCCTGGTAAGTTCTGCCGTACCATTGCCGCCCCCAGAAGGTTCTCGACCCAATGGGAAGCGTCAAGTCTGGCACTACGGGTCAGCGGACTGGGATGGACTCCGGGAATTCCTGGCTTCCTACCCCTGGAGGCAGCTGTGCTTCACCTCGGGTGATCCTAGCACGTGTGCGGAATCGATAGCCGATGTGATACGACAGGGCATGATTGGTTTTATTCCCAGCTCTGTAGTATCCATTGGCGGGCGAAACAAGCCCTGGTTTAATGGTTCTTGCGCTAAGGCTTCTAGACTTAAGCAAGAAGCTTTTAAAACCTGGGCTGATGCGCACACGCGTAAGGACCCCGAAACGTCTAAGCTTCGGAAAAAATTCAACGCTGCCTCCCGTTCGGCAAAGAAGCAAATAGCCAAGGCGAAGTTTAGGCACGTCGGCAGAATTGGCCAGCGTCTATCAAGCTACCCTTGCGGGAGTCGAGCTTTTTGGTCGCTTGCCAAGGCTGTCGAAGGTAACTTCTGTCGGTCGTCTCTACCATCTTTACGCAAACCGGACGATACTCTGGCTCACACGGCAAAAGGGAAAGCCGATCTCCTGGGTACCCTGTTTGCCTCAAACTCGACTCTGGACGACAGAGGTGCCACACCGCCGACCATCAAGCAGTGTGAGAGCTCGATGAAGGACGTGCGTTTCACTCAAAAGGCCGTCAGACGAGCTCTGCTAGCCCTCGATGTCAAGAAGTCGAGCGGGCCGGATGATATCCCCGCGATCGTATTAAAGACGTGCGCTCCCGAGTTGGCTCCCGTCTTAACGCGCCTATTCTCGCTTTCCTACACCACTAGTAAAGTACCGTCTTCGTGGAAGGTAGCCCTAGTACACCCAATACCGAAAAAGGGTGACCGCAGTGACCCGTCCAATTACAGGCCCATTGCGATAACCTCCCTGCTCTCTAAGGTGATGGAGCGTGTTATAAACACGCAGCTCCTTAGGTATCTTGAGAAGCACCGGTTGATCAGCGATCGTCAGTATGGCTTTCGCCAGGGCCGGTCGGCCGGTGATCTCTTGGTATACCTCACACACCGATGGGCTGAAGCCGTCGAGGGCAACGGGGAGGCTCTGGCAGTCAGCCTGGATATTGCAAAGGCCTTTGACCGGGTCTGGCACAGGGCCCTTCTCGCGAAGCTTCCATCTTACGGTCTTCCCCTGAGGCTATGCAACTGGGTGGCAAACTTTCTATCTGAGCGGCAGATTAAGGTCGTTGTTGACGGATGCTGCTCAGATATGAAACCCATTAACGCCGGTGTTCCCCAAGGCTCAGTACTGTCTCCTACACTATTCATTCTGCATATCAATGACATGCTGCAACAATCACGCAGTATACATTGCTATGCAGATGATAGTACGGTGGACACACTATACACCTGTCGAGCCAATGCCTCTCGGTCACAAGTGGAGGAAAGCAGAATCAAACTTGTGTCTGAAGTCGAGAACTCTCTGGAGCGGGTCTCGGAATGGGGTCTACTTAACCTTGTCGAGTTTAACCTCACGAAGACACAAGTTTGCGCGTTTACCGCTAAAAAAACCCCATTTGTTATAGCGCCCAAGTTCCAGGGTACCGCGCTCACCGTCGGTGAAAGTGTTGGTATCTTGGGAGTTGACATTACGAGTAAAGTGCAGTACCGGAGTCATTTGGAGCACAAAGCCAAATTGGCGTCCAAAAAACTTGGTGTCCTCAATAGGGCGAGGCAGTACTTCACTGCGCGGCAACTCCTGACGCTGTACAAGGCACAGGTCAGACCCCACATGGAGTACTGCTCTCATCTCTGGGCAGGAGCACCAAAATACCAGCTACACCCATTTGACTCCGTTGAAAAGCGCGCAGTCCGAATCGTCAACGACCCAAGATTGACTGACAGGCTAGAACCGCTCAGCTTGCGAAGAGACATAGGCTCGCTCTGCGTGTTCTACCGACTTTACTACGGTGAGTGCTCCGAGGAACTCTTCAAATTGATGCCTACATCACCATTTCATGATTATACCACCAGACGAAGGTTAAAGTTCCACCGGCACCATCTGGACTCGTGGCGGTCCTCCACAGTCCGCTTTGCACGCTCCTTTTTACCACGGACGTGCAGGTTATGGGACAACCTTCCAGCTGAGGCATTCCCAGTGGACTATAACATGGGGTTCTTCAAGAAAGCTGTAAAAAGAGCTCTCCTCCAAAGCCGGCAATGCTCGGGTGGCTCCCCTGGGGTTGCCCGTGTCCATAGGCGACGGTGATCGCTTAACACCACGCGGCCCGTCTGCCTTTTTGTTCGGTTTACATATAAAAAAAAAAAAGGGAAGGTTTAAACTGTGAGAAAATTTGGGAGCATTGTGAAATTAATAGTAAAATAACTTATTTTATTTTCCTTTATAAACAGTTAGTAACAGTAATTATCAAACATTGGTTCTTCGCGCCATCGTCCAAAAGTTTGACATAGTCTGAATAACAGTTCATCTGTCACTGTTCGTTTTTAATTTTTTATTTGACAGTAACATAAAAACCCTTTGAGATGATAAAGAAACTAATCCTCTTACAAAACTTTTAAGGCAGGACAACGTCTGCGGGATCCACTAGTATAGTTATAAATAGGTATAGATATAAATATAGTTATCAACTCAATAAAGTGATATAATAAAATGTTACGTAATCTAAGTACATTTGCACATGAATAAATCAATATTTATAGTAATCTTATTCCTTTAAACGAGCAGTTCTTGTATATACCGAAATATATTTTTTGAATCTCGGGAACGGCTCCAACGATTTTGACGTTTAGTACCGTGGTTTTGGGGATCCGGCTAAGTTTTATTTTTAGAAATTTTAACTTATAAAAAACTATTTTCAGCGATAGTCAACTTAAATATAAACTGAAAAATATGACTCTTCCTGAAATCTATTGGAGAGTATTAATAACATTGTGGCGTAGAACGCCGTCAAACGCCATCCGCCAATCCGACGTTCAAAGAAATGCCAATGTCGATTTGAAAGAGCTCTATAAAAATTTCGTTCATTGAATTATAGCTTCCTCGGCCGAATGGTTACGTGGGTTGATTGCGGAACTAGAGACCCGGGTTCAAACCTCAATCAAAATCATATTGCGTTTATTTTTATTTTTTTATTGGAAGCTATTTCAGATGGCGTTATTAAGTAATACTAAGCAAATGAGTGTTTCGTTTGAAATTAAACCAATAAAATAAATTGTTTTATCCGAGTATCGCTCGGTTGTCAGGGTACTTGACATTAATAAAGAAATAGATGATCAAACGAACGCGATGTTAGCATATTAAATTAGCTCAACTGTAATCTTAATCTGATTTGTAAGGTCGAATTTGAAATACAGGAAGTAGTTTATTCTTTGAAACATAAATAGTATTTCAAGTGATATTTGATATTTGAGTAATGGTTATTGTTATAACAAATGTGAGCGAATAGACAATGACAAGTAGAAGGGTATGTAAATTATACATAAAACGATTGCAGAGTGCCTTCTATGACCTTACAAGTTCTTAAAATATTAGATGTACTTAGTGTTATTTCGGCAAAAAGATCGCATCCAAACGGGGAATTTAGATGAAACTTACAATTTTTTTACTTTAACTTCTTGACAATTCCAAAAAAATACTTCTCCAAAAATAGATAACACCGTTACCTTAGAGATGTATATGTATATGAAAAAATCGCGTCGCCTACACCCACTGTTCAATAAATAATAAATAAATAAAAATAGAATGGATAAACAGAACATACTAATAGGTATCATATATATATCTTCCAAAGTTAAAACCTGGTAATCTTGGTATGTGGAGCCAACGAAAATCACGCTCATTATAACTAAGCAACAAAACAACTGTTCATAATGTTTCGGTCTAAAGGATTTGGATACTTTACTCATGTGTAGGTATGTAGGAACAACCTGCTCCTTTAATACATTCGGTTTTGGATTAACCGTTTACGGAATTATATGAATGTTATTTCTTAAAAACAACTGTTAATTTCTTGGATAACAAGGGCAACGTTTAGTTATATTATATCTTTCGATGTTTCTATCTTTTTGGTAAATGACGTTAAAGAGTTGCTGCAGCCCATGGATATCAACACTGAACCTCAAGAATCGATTATTTCCAGACATTGACAACCCGTGTGGCGCATTGGTTACCATACCGGACTGTCAATCGAAGGGTCCGGGGTTCGATTCCCGGCGAAACAGAAATTTGAATGACGAGTTTCAATTTCTGTTCTCGGTCTGGGTGTTTGTGTTACTATATTTATATGTGTCCATGGCACCCACGATACAGGGTATACCTTACTACGGGGCTGTGAGTGTGAAACGTTCTTTATTATTTATTTATTTATTATTATCGTTTATGGTTGCTATTTCAGAAGTTCATGGTCCTGGAGTTACACCCGGTAATCGCATATTTCGCGTACCCGTGTAAATTAAAGAAAAGAAAGAAATAAATATTCCGAATCTTTAATGCGTGTATAGGTAATAAATTCAAGGCACCATATTTGGATGAATTTATGTTTGCTAGAACTCTGCAGATCGTGACGAGCGGTATCCTTTCAACTATTTATGTAATGTAAATCAACTACTGTTGTGCTCCCGATGAAGTCTAAATTCCACGTACTTGTTAACGCCTATAAAAGTTTCCTGATGCGTAATGCAAGGCTTATTTCCAGTAAATTTCCGGGTTATAACATGCGCTATGGCGAAGGTAATTGTGTCAGAACCTACAAACCTTGTAAGTAACCAAAAATGTCACAGGTAAATGTGATTCTGAAAAAATACAATTGGCCCGTGTTGTAATGTTGTAAAATGTAGAGTAGTATAAACCCTAATTGAGATTTTGATTGGTGATTATGATTCTGGGTTTATTTAGTTGAATAAATAAAATGCTCCACTGCAAATGAAAATATAAACTCTATAATGTATGTATATACAAATCATGTATCTAAGTTCAACCAGAACAACTACGATATTCTCTGCGTGTCGTAAGAAATCACTAAAAACAGGTTTACGAGAGACTGGTACTGGGTACTAGCAGGTGGCAATAGTGGGATCTAGAACCGTCCAGTCTGCGGCCCAGAAAGTTGACAATATGAATATGGGAGATAAGGAGAGTGCAGACGCAAGGATATTGCTCTCCTATTTACCCTGCCTGGTGCCCTTGCGCTGTGCAGATTCACCGATGCGTTCTACGCAGGAAGTCATCTACAACCGCTGTGAAAAGACACGATGGGGGTTTAGTGTGGTAGAAGTCCCACAGTACCTGCTGTCTCTCCCGAGTCACTCAGGCAATGAATAACAAAAAAGTAGTCAGTATCTTATGTAATTGGTTTTACACCCAGACAGAGAACAGAAATTTAAACTCATCATTTAAATTTCCGCTTCGCCGGGAATCGAACCCGGGACCCTTCGATTGGCAGTCCGGCATGGTAACCATTGCGCCACGCGGGTGGTCAATCTTACATTACCTTTGATTTAACATAGAAATGCGTGGTGGATAAAGTTAGTAATTTTATTCGCTACTAGCTCTTTCCGACTACACGTTTTTTTTTTCATAAAAAATTCTTAGGCTCAAAAGTAGCATAGGTCACGTTGGGAACAAACAAAAATATGTACATTATTTTTTCCATTTTATGTACTTTTAATTGTGTCATGAATCATATGTAATTAAATAAATTATAAGCATCTACATCACAATCAGATTTTTTATTAGTAATAATAGTTATAGATTTTTACGAAACCAAACCTTACATTACCTCGGAACCATTCATACTTAATTCTTGCAAAACGTAATAAATCAATAATGATTTAGGTGCGAGTAGGTATGTTAATGCATCCTGCATTTGATTGCTTGAATATATTAGCCTACCTATAATGAAATTCGAATCTTAATTTTATAAATGAAACCGATAAAAAATATATTTGTGATGGTGAGTTGTTTTTTAAGCTTACCTACTGTATCCAAACACTTATTCAAATGCTGATAATAATAATAATGTAGGTTAATTATGAAGTTCATGTGCCGGTGTGCAATTATGAACTTGATGTAATGTTTTCATATGTTTTATCTGTACGACCACCAAGATATTTATACTATTCATGATCATAACATGTTTAAAGCATTGAGAGCACAAAAACATACTTATTATTGAAGCGAAAACTTCTTTAGTGGCGTTGTGCACTTTTTTGGGATGGGTAAAAAATGTTAAACTCGCGTGGCCTGATCGAATATTCGTAAGACGGAGGGGTGACATGACAGCTGATGACGGCTCGACTGTCTATACTTGTAAAATTCGTTTATATCAAGTATTTAAAATATGGACATTGAACAAAGAGCATCTATTAATGAAAAAAGTGACGAAGAAATAGTGAAAGAAAATGAGTGAGTTCTTTATAAAAATACTAGATGAAAACCTACTGAAAATACTAGATGAAAAATAATATTGATAATAAAAACAATTCGTGCGAAATTATTCCCTAACCATTCCAAAATATCAAAAATGCACAACGTTAATTTTCAAGTTTTCACTTCTTATTTTTATGTTATAGACCAGGTACTCGTTGCAACTTATCATTTAAAAATGAATAATTTAAAATGGTAACAGATGCTTAGTCTTGTAGTGTTAATAAATTTCTATGATTTGGACTATTTCGTTGTAAGATCGTTATCACCTCTAGAAGCTTAATCCAATGTAGCAAAATCGTTACAGGTATCGAACTTTTTAATTAAACTTCATTAGGATTAAACGGCACAGAGTTATAATCCACTTTCATTCTAAAATGAGAACATGAAAAAGAAAAGACAAGAAATTACTTTTATCAAATTTTGCCAACAAAAATTGTATTAATAATTAGATTTTTAACAATAACTGCTTTATCTTTCACTTATAAATTGTATGCCCCGATTTTTTGTTTATTAAACTAATCTTAATTAAAATACTGAAACTCTTATGAGGTCGGTTAGATTAACCGTATACCTACTTACTAGTATAGGTCGAAGACCTTTTCAAAATATAAGTAATTATTTTCTGGTAAGACAAAGCGTCCAACTTGTGTTAGGAAGGTAATTTTTCATTGATTGGCAAACAAAGAGATAAAAACCGAAGGTGGTTTTCTTTCGAACATTAGTTTGTACATTATGCTAAGTAGCTAATGATCCAAGAATAGAAGTACTTTGTATGCTGGTGATAAAACGTGACCAACCTTGTTTAGGCAAGGCATTGTTAAAAATCCTCCGGGAGGTTTCTTATTTATTGGACGTACTAATAGACACACTTAATTATTTAAATCAAACTAGTGATCCGTATACAGTAACCAGTACATTTTCCGGAGTAGAAAAGCTTATGTGCTCTTCCAGACTAAAATCTATCTCTGCACCAAATTTCATCCCGATCCGTTCAGCAGTCCTAGCGTAATTGAGCAACAAACATCCATTCAAACATACCTCCAATCTCCCGCATACCTATATAATATCAGTATAGATATGTATAGATTTCAGTTCACATGACTATTATGAACTTAAAATAAAAATATTTTTATATACCATATATTTGATTCTAAACTGCGTTGTGTACAAAAAAAGTTATTTTAATTTTTGTGCACTATTAGGATGTGTCTTGTGTATATAATAATGTATATTTATAGTGCTATGACATTAGACTTTTCTTACGTAGGTAAGAAAATGAGAAAGAATCGATACTGTTACTCCTACGATATCATCACGTAAAGGCTCTTTTGTGGATATTCTGTAGTATTTAGTCTCGTGAATATTAAAGAATACAATTTTAATGAATGCAGAAATTTGTAAATACATTTAAATTATAAGTATAACTATAATATAACTTGGTTATAATGTGATGTGCACGGTGATGGTTACAGGTCTATAAATTTCTTGTATCTCGGGTAATTGAGCGATAACCGACTTTCTTGCAAGGACCACTTGATGATATGAGACCACTGCTATACTCGCGCCTACAACATAATATTACTTGTTTTGTTGTTTTATAATTAATAAAAAAATATCACGACAATTTTATTTTAAGGTATGGGTTTTAATAATAATGTGTTTGTTGATCTAATAAATAAAATTTGATTGCAAATTAAACGTGTACAATAAATGGTAAATCATAATAAATATTAGATATTATAGACATTACACATATAATTACTCATATATACATATAAGTTAAATATTTATTTAATAATTTATTTTTTACATAAAGGAATAAATATTCTATATTATTTAAACAATATGACATGTATTATTTTTATGTTAATTGCGGAAGAAGAAATAATTTTCCTGTTCATAAAAAAAACATGCAGAGCAGTACTATTAATATAAGTATGAGTTGTTCATTGAGATTTTGGCGGAAAGTTCAGGGAAGCATTTTGTGCTCTTGTTTTATTTCCATTTACTTAGTATATTTTTGAGTTATTTCGGATAAACTTGAAGGCATTTTGTTTGCTATAGGTTATAACAGTGCGCAAGTGTAGTGAAGGGAAATGGAAGGAATGACAACTGTTCCAAAACATGCATTTTCAGCTTGCCTCCAAAACCCCAACGGACAAATTCTATAGTAGGTATTAACAACTACAACTACTTGACATTGACAAAATGGTCAAACGACGATGATATGTAAAGAAGAGTTGTTCATTAACGCTAAATGGACAGCCAATTAAAAGTTGCTATGCAAATCTCAATATCAGTGAGCGTAGCAGCGAGGATATTGCGTTAAGAAACTTGTGAAAACTATGCATACTCAGTCACGCTAACTTATAATTGCCATGAACAAGTTATGTACAGATATACCTAATAGAGCACTTTAAAACCCTTGCTCTCTTGACCTTAAGTCTTTTTAAAATCTAAAGATAAAAGTAATAAACAAACAAGCGTCAGAAACCAAGCCAAAGTTCATTTACGAGTATGTTTTTTTTTTCTATTATGGCATCACAAACTCTGTGCATACTGCCAGCGTCAAGTATAATTTTTACATCACTTTTTTTGCCAGTTTCAATGAAACTGGACGAAGTAATAACAAAGTCAGTAAGTAAATCGTCAGTAATCAGTCAGTCTAGTCAGTCCAACATTCAAGTAAAGCGATGGCTACTTTACTAGAACGTGTCCGATGGAATTTTGGAGGCAAGCAGAAAAAACATATTTTAGCACTGTTATTCTATTTCACAAACACTCGTGCACTGTAATTAACCTATATATCAAACAAAATGCCATCAACTTTATCCAATATATCTCAAAAATACACCAAGAAAATGAAAATAAAACAAGAGCACAAAATGTCTTTTTCGACTTCCCGCCAAAACTACTACGAGTATGTTACAAAAACACACATTTTATATCTTGTCTTATATCTTGTCCTGCCTTAAAAGTAATGAAAGAAGATTTGGTATTATCTTTCTTTGATTTCTTATTATCTTAAAGAGATTTCATAACAAAAAATGTCAAACAAAAATATAAAACAAATAGTGACATACGAACTATCCTGTAATCAGAATCCTGTAAAATAGAAACTTTTGACAGGTAGGAACAATTTCCAGTGGAACAAATTGTGAATCTAAACTCTAATCTAAACCATCCTCGAATCCACTTGAACACACACAAAAAAAAACATTAAAATCGGTCCAGCCGTTTAGGAGAAGTTCACTGTCAACTCACGTACATAAGAATTATATATATAAAGATAGCTAACTGTATAAAAATATGATACTTAATTCTAAAAAATCATAAGCAATTATTTATTAATTTTACACAGAAGGTATCTGGGATTGTAAGTAATTACAAGTCAACCTTACTGCTGTCATTTTGCAACTTAACCACAAAAAGCTAACCGCAGTATACTAAGAAATTATCTGAAGGATAATTGGGAAGCTGTCGGTAGCGAAAGGTTAATAGATGTATTGCAAAAGTCTAGTAGCAACATCTGAACAAAAAGTGGTACATTTCTAGATTGAAGCAAAAACTACAAAAGGTTAAGACAACTCATTTTTTTGATCATTCGAGAATAATATTTCCTTCACGCAAAGTGATAAAGTATTTAATTCATTTTTTTGTATCTTAAGGTTATCTATAAAAAGATAATGTTAATAATTTTTTTCCGTCTACTTACTGTGTGTTACTAATATTATCTTTTATATAAAATTCTCTTGTCGCAATGTTAGCTACCATACTCCTCCGAAATGGCTCGACCGATTCTCATGAAATTTTGTGTGCATATCGGGTAGGTCTGAGAATCGGCTACTATCTATTTTGCATCCCCCTAAGTGGCAAGGGTGGGCCACCCCAAACATGTAAACGTGGTACGGAGTTCGCGGGTCAGCTAGTATTACGAGTAAACATATCGTAAATATGGTATATATTAAATATCGGTAGTGCGAAATTGCTAAAACTCTGATTGTAAAGAATTCCGCAACTACGAAAGTAAACAAATATTTTATTTTAAGTGTTACTGTTTATTGAAATATACCTATTTAATATATTTATAATTGTAATGGGTATCATTAGCACAATTTATACAGTCTCAGTATACATTGTATATTATCTCAATCCGATTGATCAAGAAAATCGATGCCGCAATGTTATATTGAATTATTATAAATTGCGCTAAATACGAGCATACGATGTTCATTATTTTATACACAATTTGTTAACTTTGATTTGATAGCGTTATCTTGTAATAAATTAAGTTATACCTGTGTTAACACGTGACATTAAATTACAATAAAAATGGCATTGTATTGCTTCCTTTTCTTCTAGCCTAACACGATCGCGTTCATGTTTCTGTGCTGTGATATTGTGTAAAACTGCATATTTGAAGACAAGCAATAATCTTTGACAAATGTGTGTCTTTGATAGCATTTTTTATACTGTGTGCTTTTAGCTTTAGATAAAAAACAGCTTTTAGCATATCGCGTTCATGTTTCTGTGCTGTGATATTGTGTAAAACAGCATATTTGAAGACAAGCAATAATCTTTGACAAATGTGTGTATTTGATAGCATTTTTTATACTGTGTGCTTTTAGCTTTAGATAAAAAACAGCTTTTAGCATATCGCGTTCATGTTTCTGTGCTGTGATATTGTGTAAAACTGCATATTTGAAGACAAGCAATAATCTTTGACAAATGTGTGTCTTTGATAGCATTTTTTATACTTTGTGCTTTTAGCTTTAGATAAAAAACAGCTTTTAGCATATCGCGTTCATGTTTCTGTGCTGTGATATTGTGTAAAACTGCATATTTGAAGACAAGCAATAATCTTTGACAAATGTGTGTCTTTGATAGCATTTTTTATACTGTGTGCTTTTAGCTTTAGATAAAAAACAGCTTTTAGCATATTTGATTGTATCTTGGAATACGTATACTTTCTCATACCGTCTGTTTCCTTGTTACACTAAATTAACGATTCACACTCACATCCCCACAGTAGGCTACATATACTCTGTTTCGTGGGTACCATGGACAAACACAAAGAACACAGAAACACATACACCCAGACCGAGAAAATAAATTTAAACACATCATTCAAATTTCTGTTTCGCCGGGAATCGAACCCGCGTCTCTTCGATTGGCAGTCCGGCTTGATGAATACTTTGATGTAAGATCACGCGAAAAAGGAATTTGGTACAGAACTGTACAAAGCGTATCCTTAAGTATCTTGGATTGATGAATGTTTGTTAGGTAGAAATGAAATTGTAACTGTCTTTAGGACTCGATCGGGACGGGACACTTCCTATTAAACAAGTTCAGTCACCTAATGGGTCGAACACAGTCGCCCAACTGTCCTGATTGTGACTCTGTCAAACAGGGCCAGGAACAGGGCCTACAGGCAGCAAATATTGGGGAACAACAAAAGTTCTAATGTAGGAATTACAGGCTGGCTGAAGGGTGTTCAGGTGACAGTGACATAGCGCTTTACAAATTAGTCCAAATTAATAATTTGCTGTAATGTAATGCTGTGTAATACAACTGTCTTACCTTACAGAGCGACATTGTCTATGGATAAAGCTCTTTAAATAAAGAGAAATAAAAACATTGCGCCACGCAGGCCGTCAAATAAAATAGATTAATTTATTACTTTCTAATGTGAGTAAACAAACAACATTTCCATTTTAAGCGTTAGTAGAACTTTTATAATTAACTATTTGGCCCTGCAAAGGTCACCGAAGCCGGTTATTCTAGTCCGATTTGCCATTGACTTGTCCACCTGCAAAATATATCTTTACGTGCATTGAACTACAATTAGGTTTGAGGAAGTGAATTAAGTGCATATATGCTCCGGAAAGGTCGTATTAAACCGACCTCTTATAGGTAACTGCCATCCGTGAAATTACTAATAGATAATGTTTAAAGATAAACAAACATATTACTTAAGCACATTAATTTGAAACCTAATTCGTTTTCGGTGATTTCAATTACCGGCAATTTGTACTGTACTGTAATTTTGAATTGGTTAGTTTTGGGAGAACGATATAGAGCTAATAAATTAAAATAAATAAAATACTGTTCACTTAAAATCTAGCGTAGTCACTTGAAACCCAAATTTCTAGGTAGTGTTTTAGACGAGAGCTAACTTTGTTGATTAATAATAAATTATTTTTGTCATAAATATGATCCATATTCCTAAAAATAACTAATGCTTTTAGTGTGTAAAAAAGTACAAACTTTTTACCCAATAGTGCGACTAAAGAGGTTATAATGTGTTTATTAGTCTATTTAGGTATTTATATTTTCATTTGTTCAGAAACAAACTATGAGTATAGGACTATATTCAATTCTGTTTCCCATCCCTGTTTTCCTGGATGAGGAGTAAACAACTTATACTGAAATTACTTTGAACATTAAAAAACTTAATACCTTTTCATCTTATTTTAATTCAAAATAAATGATTTTCAACATAAATGATTAATTTAATATTAAGTGCATAAACTATTTTTAACTAAAAAAGTACATATATAGTTTATTAACAGTTTACTTTTAGGCTTTTACATAAATTATAAATTGCACTCTCGGCTACTCGACTCTACAGCTTCACACGTTACTTCACGTTACTTCACACTTCAATGCATATATCTTATCCAAGATCCATCTACGGATTACAATAAAAAAGTGGAATCACAATTACATTGTTGTTTAACTATCTATTTTTCCTTGAGCTTATTAATGCAAGCAAAAAGACAATGACAACTTGTCATTTCACTATTAAGCTAATCAAATAATCTCTCCTTATCTCTGTAATAATATGTACTTAACATTAAATTATAATCGTTTTATTCTAGATACATATCTCTCCAAAACAGAAAAATTGTGGATTGATGATGTATATACCCTATGTAGTATTATGTATTATACCCTTATATGCGCAAATAATTATTCATTCTTTATTTTTTTATTCTTACTTATATAAGTACATCACATATATTATTATAATAATTTCGCAGATCATTTACTAAAATTTACAAAAGCCAACATCTTAAAATAAAGAAACAAATGTATATATAGTACGCCAGCACTGATGCATGCGATGCCCTGATTGCTCCCGTCCCAACCCGATGTGACCAGCTCAACCGTCAAATTAAAATTCCCTGCACTGTTAACATCAACTCTATATTATTATAACCCACGTGAGTAACACAACGCCTTAGTAATATTGAGATAATTACCTTATACTTTATCATCTCTACTCTCTAGATGACTTTACTGATGTTAAGTGCAATTGAGTGTAATTTTTTAACATTTTAAATGGTATATAAATCAAAATTTATATTCCATTCGAAATGTTATATAAAATATTACCTATACAGGAAATCTTACAAATTTGGCATGAATATAATAATAACATGACTGAGTGATGAATAGTGATGATAATTATCATTGTAATGACAATATTTTTTATCATATTTTGTTATAGTGGCTTGACATTTTTGTTTAATTACTTGAATCATTATTTATAAATATTATATTGAACCAAATCTTGACATTAATTATTTTGGAAAGTTTTTGAAATTTTAACTATATTGTTTTTTATGAATTGTGTTACTTATGTTGTATTTATTATTAAAATTGTTAATATTATTTGTAAATTTTAAAGTGTAGTGTCTATTATGATTTTTTTTATTACTAGTATCATTATTATTTTGTAATTTGAATTAATTAGAGTAATTGATTGTGAGCCATGCTAATTAAAATGAATAAATAACACCCTAAAGAGTTTACCAAACGACCAAATCATCAAATTTGATTCGATTACGAATTCATTCATTGTCTTGACATTTGATCTAAAGCTACATCTAGTAATGGTTCAGATAAGAAGTAATTTTATCGTGTGGACATAATTTTGTGGAAATTAACAAGACAACTGAGTTTTTGGGTTAGACAGAATAATTCTTGTGCTTGTCTTATATTTTATGTCAGTAATTCTACTTAGGTAGATTATAACTGAATTGGAAACGCAAAATGCACTACTTTATAACTTTCAAAATCAAAATACTCTGTATTGAATCTCCATTACAATTGGATCAGAAGTACCAATTTTGAATCGAAGTCAAATCAAAACGAGACCAAATTAAAAACCTAATCATCATCGGTGCATGTTTTATTTATTTATTTATCACACATCTCTAAGTAAATCTTACAGACTAACCATAGGCGCGTGTCCATTGGCGACGGTGATCGCTTAACACCACGCGGTCTGCCTTTTTGTTCGGTTCATTTATAAAAAAGAAAAAAACCAGCCTAATACGTTTTCTTAGTTCTATTTTGCACATAATAAACCAACCATGAGGTTTATTATCACTAACCTCATGGTTTATTTTACTTATGGTTACATGGTTTATTTACGTGTATCTTATTTTTGTATCTTAATTCTGAATCCATGTTGCAATTTACTACTCTTACTGGAACTGAAGGTCGAACACCCGTTAATTATATTATTCGACGGTTGTATTGTTTATCAGGTAATAGGTACTTAGGTGCGTTGCGCAAAAACATAAACAAAACTAAAATAATTACATGCTTGCTTCAGTCCTTAGTGAGTAGGTGCACATTATTAATTTCTATGTCATGCAATATTTATGACATACGAGTAACAGCGAGATTAAAAAGATACTATGATAAAAAAACGGAAACATTTTCCTTGTTATGATGAATATTAAATGTAGTTTTTAGATTTAGAAAGAAAAGAAATATCCGTAATATAATATTAATATTTTAATAACATTATTCTTGTTTACCTTGCCAATAAAAAAATCGGTATCAGTAAAAAAAATCATAGGTTCAACAACGATACGTTTAATAAAATATAAAGTTTTATAGTATTTAACTATGTTTTATATACTACGTGTTATGTTTATTTCTGAGTCAATTAGCTCATCTTGTATTCTTCGTGAAATATCATGTTTAAAATGAGACAAGATCTAAATAGATGACGCACTGATACAATTATTAAGACAGGAAATGCAGGATTAGCTTTATGCACTCAAATGCAGAGCACGAGATCCGGTTCCTAATGTGGCACAATAAATGAATAAATGATTCCTATAATATTCAGGATTCAGGAAGCAATATTGTTACAAATAACCATAATATCAAGAAAACCAATTAAATTATTTGATATTTATTTTAGGCCAGGAAACATTAATTAGTATGAGGTGAAGTTGTATTTAAAAATGCGACATCATGTTTTAAAAAATAAGAAAAGACTGTGTAATGCAATTGCATCTAAGGAGCCAGTTCCGAGTACAGCGGTTAGTAGTGCAAGTATTTGGGCCCAGGACCGATTTACTTGTTTTTTTTAATTCTATTAGTCATTGGCTTTTTAATTGTTTAAGTCATGGATTTTTATTATTATTTCATACTTTTTCAATAACTTAACCATCGTGGTTATTTAAAAAAATTAGTTATATAAAAAATAACACAAAAAAGCATAATGTAATGAATGAAGTTGATGGCATTTTATTTGATATACCTAAGCTGCGCCTAATTGTAGTGCGCGAATGTTGAGAAACAGTACGGAAAAATGTTTTTTTACGGTTGCCCCCAAAACTCCATTAGACACTTTCCAGACTTGACTGAGTGATCAGTCAGTGATTACTGACGACAAAATAATTTTATCTTTTAATATTGCCCTCAGTTTCAACGAAACTGACAAAAAAGTGATGCAAAAATTATACTTATGATTATATCAGATGCCATCATTGAAATTTAAAAAATACCATCTTATCAAACTGAACGCAAACCGTCCTAAACGTTGCAGTATACATTAGAGAATTGAACGGGTGATTCGATGCGTACTGATCGTCACCACATCACAGTTCATTATTCAAACAATTTACAGGCAAGTATTACTGCCGGCTGAATGCCTATGTAGTCGAGCGCTGAAAATTATATAAGAGCACGGGGATTCTTATAATGTGATATAATGGCGCATTCCTAGCACACAAAACTTACTGCCAAAGGTTTACGTACCTACATAAAGCCAATAGTCTTGAGAAACAATAATTTAATTAAGCTAAGCTCATACTCAGTTCTTATTTATCTGTTACCTAAATTTTTACATTAAATTACGTTTAAACGTCACTTAAAGTATTTTAGTTCCCATATATTGTAAACTACTGCTAATATCCGCTTTTTCCTAAGTAGCCCTCCCCCAAAATTCAATTTATCAACTACTTATAAGATGGATACGGATAAATAAAAAAGTCGGTAATAAATAAAAAAAATTAAAAAAAAATTGCAGGCACAACTTTCATTCAGAAACTATTTCGGAAATATAAAGAAGCAAACGACCTCAAAAGTTACACTTTTCAGGCGATCAGCTAAATAAAGAGTTTACTAGAAAATTGATGTAGCGTTACTGAGATCTTAATACTAGTTTCAGGGTGACACGACAGTTCCTTTTGGAACTAAAAAGTTAAAATTTACATAGCATCTGACAGACACATCAATGCTTGTTTAGGGGGGGGGGGTGCGGGTTATTTGGAACTCTGTGGTGTTTAATATATTACATGCATACACGGACGAGTAAAAAACTACCAAAAAACTTAATAAAGATACATTTTATCACTAATTACATTTTTCATCACTGTATTATTATCATCATCATTATTATATTGCATCGACTAATGGTTATATTGATTATGATTTGTACATAGTTATAACGTAAGACAAATCTATTCTAAAAGCAAAAGTTACAAATTGATAGGTTACCTCTTTTTTATTTTTGCTATGGTACATTATACGCATTACAAAATTTATACCTACGGCTTTAGAACGTGCGCACACATGTCGCGTTTTTTTGGAACATGGCGTTTTTTTGGAATGAGTGCGTTAAATCTAAAAAGAAAGAAATTATAATTAAAAAAAATATCTATTAAATGCAAGCTAGGTCCCGATTAAAAAAAATATTGCTATATATTTATTTTTATTTTTATTGGCATAACATAACAAATTTTATTGACTATGCAAAATCTTTTCTTTTTTAAGTAATTTGAACATTATGAGAAACCTTGGGTAGGCTATGGGCAATTGTTCCGCTGAACAATATACTTGTGATAATTGTCCTGACTTATCATATCAGATTACGCCTCATATAAGACCAATAGTCGTCACTTAATTATACAAAGAACGTAGTGATGGATCAGACAAGATAACTATGTATTGGTAGTATAAATATAAATTTTCATCACTAGCACATTAAGCGGTTTTAAAAAAAAACAAGATTGCATTAATCGCCTTGCCGGTCAGACAGTGACATTTTTAGATACACTAATTTGGAATAGAAAATAGAGTGAGTTAAATTAAAAAAATATTATATGTAAAGATATTGTGAATTGTCTACTTAATTTATAAATGTGTAGTGGGTAACCAGGCGTAGACGAAAGTTGGATGGGTGATGGTCGCAAACTTCCAGCGCATTCTCTTGCTTTAAAGTCTGAACGCTTAGAAAACATTCGACAGCGGGGTGGCTACTAACACATCTTCACTTACCCGCATTGGAACAGCATGGTGCATTACGCTCAGGCCTACCCTACTGGGCAGTTAGTTAGTTTAGTACCATTATTTCAAAGTATTTCTTCACATTTACATACTTTTTCGATACACATTTATTTTTGGATAATAGGTTTAAAGGTGTTTACAGGGTACGTGAAAATGGCATGTAATGCTTCCTTTATATTATCTTGACGTATTGTTGAGTTACTTGTTAAATCAAATCATCAAATGATGGAATTTCATGTTGCATCTTCCTTAATATAACAAATGAAACATACAAATCGCATCATGAAATTACAGTGGGAAAAATAGGTATATTATTATTGCATTGCTCTTCCGAAAATGGCATTCAAATTTTTTCTTTAGCGTATTTATTCACTACTAGCGAACCCGGCAGCCGTTGTCCTGCCTTACAAAGTATCAGAAAAAATCAAGATTAAAGTACTTAAAGACCTTAACATAGGCAAAAAACGTTTAATAAAAAATATAAGAAAATCAAGAATTGCATTGCAGATTCATAGCCAGATCCAGTTAATTTAAAACCTTTGTTTAGGAAATTTTTAAAGTACAACTAAAACCTATTGAAAGGAGTAATTAATATTTCTTTAAAATCTGTTTTTTTATTACTGTGAAATAAAACATGAGATAGAACAGCACAACATTGACATTGGCAATATGGTGAAAAGACCAAGATGTAATTCGAATACAGAAAAAAAGAAATGAAAGACAACTCGGGTCATAATTTAGAATGAATAAAAGCACGAACGAGAAATGAATAAACGGAACGTTTATGTGTAAAAGTAAAATTGTCAAAGTATTAATGTAATTGACATTTTTATAATATTTAATTACCTAATTATTTTGATACTTATTATTCTATCCCTTTGAAGACAAATCCATAAACACAAAAAACATTAAAATTGGTCCAAATAAATTCATAAATTCATCCAGTTGGTTGGTTGGCAAATTCATTCATATTCATTCATTCATTCATTCCAGCCTTTTTCTTGAGTTATAAATTCCGTAAATAACATGATTTTGTTTTATCTTAATATATATAATTTACGTGTCACGTGTTTGTCCGCGATGGACTTCTAAACTACATAACCGATTTTAATAAAATTTGCACTCCGTGTGCAGTTTGATCCAATTTGAAAGATAGGTTACATCTCAATTTATAGTCGCAATATTATTTTATTTCTGATATTTTAAGGCAGGACGTCTGCCCGATTCGATCTGTTAGTAATTGTTTTACCTTACCTTTACCAGAGCCTGTCAGATGGAGTTTTGGACGCAAGTTATTTTATTTCACAGCACTCGTGCACTGTCATTAACCTATATCGAACAAAATGCCATCAACTTTATCCGATATAACTCAAAAATACACCAAGAAAATGAAAATAAAACAAGAGCACAATATGTCTTTTCGACTTTCCGCCAAAACTCCTGTCGAACATTAATTCCTCGCGCCATCGTCCAGAAGTTTGACATTGTCTGAATAACAATACATCTGTAACTATTTGTTTTATATTGTTTATTTGGCAGTAACATAAAAACTCTTTGAGATGATAAAGAAACTAATCCTCCTTCAACATAATTATGTATTTATTTAAGGCAGGACAACGTCTGCGGGGTCCACTAACTCAAAAATACACCAAGAAAATGAAAATAAAACAAGAGCACAATATGTCTTTTCGACTTTCCGCCAAAACTCCTGTCGAACATTAATTCCTCGCGCCATCGTCCAGAAGTTTGACATTGTCTGAATAACAATACATCTGTAACTATTTGTTTTATATTGTTTATTTGGCAGTAACATAAAAACTCTTTGAGATGATAAAGAAACTAATCCTCCTTCAACATAATTATGTATTTATTTAAGGCAGGACAACGTCTGCAATTATACATGTAAATATAGATGTAATATGATATTCGCAATTTTTTTTAACGATTTACAAATGTACCATTTCACATATCTATTTTAATACCGAATCGGGAAAAAATATGGAAAATAAATGTTTCTATAGGTATAAATTTTTTATACTGTTAAAATAACATTTATTTTAATGTCTTTTTGTTGAATAAAATATTATCATAATGTTATATTTTACCAGTGAGACAAAATTTGCGCACAGGCAGTCGATTCAAATGGGGTGCCAAAACAAAACATTTATTAGCATTTTGAATTATGAAAGGTATGATACTGATCTACGGTACCAGCAATACAACTGTAAAAAGCTGAGTTTTTGTTCTTGAATCTCTCTTAAAATAAAGTATTTTGTTATTTTACTAGGATATTGAATATTCATTAAATATTTTGCATAATATAAATGCATGAAAATTTGCAATACACTGGCTTTTGGTACAAATACGTTTATTGTTCCTGAAGTCATAAAAAATATGGAGGACATACGTAATTTTTAAATGATCCTTAAATCACTTACTCTTGAAGAGACCCATCTTGAAACACTTTCTCATTATATCTGGAAATGTACTTATTTTATTTACTTCTCCCATGTGTGCACTCTTTGACCTTAATATTATTATTTAAAAGTCTTTTAAAACTGCTGCCAAATGCACAAATGATTACAGTAACGATCTACGTTTGACTGTCACAAGTTCATGGTAAAGTAAATTTTCGCGAGGAATTTTCGGGCTGAAAAGCCGCGTGAGTTTTCTTTCGGGTACTGCGCGTGTAGCACCGGCGCGCTACGGACTGATACGTAAGACTGAAGGCAGCGCCGGCGCAAGCACCCGCCGCCCGAGCTCATTGCCACGCTACGTGTAAATCACCCATGGATTATCTAATTCAGCTTTGCTTTTGTATTTCTATGTACACACAGGGGCGACCACATATGACTGATCGCTATCTAAAAGGCTATCCGATATCCGGAACTCCTTGTTTTAAAATAGCGTGAAGACTAGTTTCAAGGGTGCAGCGCTTTTCTGATATCCTCGTGTTGTGTGATAAATGAATACATAGTTGCAGTAAGTTGTAATAAATTTTCATATCAACATATTAATGGTTTTCAAATGAATGTTTATATTAAGATTAACGTTAAAATAACAATAACACTATCAAGTCTAAAATACTTAACAATATTAACTCTAAATAGATACTGACATAATACTTTATCTATCAATTAAGAGATTACTAAAATGAAGATTTTATTGTGGGTAATCATCATGAGCATAAGCCATTTTTGTCGTACTAATGGTCATGGATCTCCTCTGAGAATTGGGAAGCATGTAGTTCATATGGTACTAGCGTATAAAATTTATTTATCTTCCATTACATAATAATACTTTTTTTCGTCTATAAATTATTGTTTTCTTCCTTATGCATATATGTAGTGTTATTAGGTCAGTATGTTACATGCACATGGATAAAATGCACACATTATTTTTCTAAATCAAACTATATTATTATGATCTTTTTTGTTTTTTAAGCTTCGTTTGTTACGCTTTACTTATTACATACTAATATCAAAGAATATTACCAAATGGTTATTGTTCAATTTATTAATCAGTGCAAAAATTATAGTGTTGTAGCGACCTTCCGCTACTCATCAAGTGATGGCGCTACGGGTATTCCTGAATCACGCTATCGAAGTTTTCGGAATATCCTACCATATATACAAGCTCCGAATTGAGTCAGTTGGAGCGCGGCCGCTCCCCGGGCTAGACCACCTCGCCCGGCGGGAGATCTCCCTTTGCCAAACTGGTGACCCCGGACAAGAATACGTCCCTTCTGACCTTCATCAGTCGTACCTTCACACCCTGGATGGACTGCAGCATCACTTCAGCAGCTCATCAGGTTCATCGCAGCGCGTCTGAACCACGCTTCCTGATCCTGATCCAGCTACCTCCAACGACTTCGTGGACGGCTCGAGAACCCACTACTCGCCTCCACACTTCAACCTACCCTCACATCCCGACTCAGGGTATCTCCACACCTCGCTTCACCCTCACATCCCGACTCACCGCGGATAGAGGGCAACACAAGGCCTCACCTTCACATCTCGACTCACTGAAGATAGAGGGCATTGAAGGCACTTGTAAGCGAAGACTGCACAAGCTTGGATTTCTGAAGATATCGACCTCCAGTCTGAGCAGGGGGTGATGTAGCGACCTTCCGCTACTCATCAAGTGATGGCGCTACGGGTATTCCTGAATCACGCTATCGAAGTTTTCGGAATATCCTACCATATATACAAGCTCCGAATTGAGTCAGTGGGAGCGCGGCCGCTCCCCGGGCATGACCACCTCGCCCGGCGGGAGATCTCCCTTTGCCAAAGTGTATTTTGACTTCTGTGCAAAATGAATGCAATAAGCAAACCAACTCACTTTTTAACTAAAACTAGCGTCCTACCTTAAGGTGTCAGAAATAAAATAATATTGCGACTATCTTTACTTACCTACTAATATTATAAATTCGAAAGTAACTCTGTCTGTCCGTCTGTCTGTCTGTCTGTCTGCTACGCTTTCCCGCTCAAACTACTGAACCAATTTTAATGAAATTTGGAACACAGATAGAGTGGACCTTGGGAAAGGACATATGATGGTTTTTATCCTACGGGAACCTATAAAACGGGTCCGCGCAGACGAAGCCGCTGGCGGAAGGCTAGTAAATTAATATATAAGCTATCCTAACTGGATTAAATTGCACTCGGTGTGCAAATAGGTGTCCATAGCGGAACAACGTGTTATACATATAAGCTTTACAACCGGTAATACTAAAAAGTAAATAAATAGGGCTAAATTAAATGATCAGTACAATACGACAATACGAATAACTCTTAACATAAATAAATATAAGAAACTTAATTTTTATTATGTGTTAAGTATTGCCCTGATAAGGTAAATTGCCTTGTCGATATTTCAACGTCTGCAACAAGGCTACGAAGCATATTAACGAAAATATATTTTTGAATAAAAAGTAGGTACAAGTTATCTAAATGTTATCTCTGAATTTCTTCAAGGATGAACCCGATTATAATATGTAACGTATCCTACTCATTTTTTTTAAATTAATATTAAGTAGTCTCATATTTATTATTCATTATGAAATTATCTTTATAAGTAAAATGAATACCTACTATGTAAGGAAGAAATAAAAGTTTCAAATTTCACCCCAATGTAACATTTATTTATCGTTGTTGTTATGTTTTTTGAGTCTTTCTGCTGCATAAATAATAATATGTATGCAGCTAAGCGAAATTATTATTGCAAATGCCTTAATTTCACTGCACTCATTGGCAGCCCTCTCTAACGGCTACTTTTAGTATCGGCGCTCGACGATTTGGTCGCTTTTTAGAAGCTAAACGTAGCGACCGATCACTGCACCGTGCACACAAACGATCAGACGCGCGATTCCGCTAGCATTCGAATTTAGGTAATCACGAAATCGCAACGCCTGCTTCTTAAAGTCGTTAAAACGTAACGATGCACATGCAAATCGCGGATCGCCGGTGATAAAAGTAGCTAGCACAAAATAAAAAATCCGCCGATACGTAATTTGTGTAGCTAGGTGTGGCTTGGCCGTAATAAGCGGGTGTAATGGCCGTAATATTCCAGTGATAAGATAAACTGTAAAAAAATTAAGAACTCCTTTTCAACAAAACTTTTCAGCAAGTAGATATACTGATGCTGAGTAACAATTGTTCAGTATGATATTTACAGAAGCAAAACTCAATATTTATTTTATGTCACATAGTAGTTCGTGTAGTCAACTTTGTTGGCGCTAATAATTTGCAAGGCAAAATATTGCCTTGTTTACATATTATTATATTCACTACCCAATGTCGCTTGCCAATTTTTGGAAGAAAACATATAACATTACTCTTGAAACGTTCGAGTGCGAGGCTACATCAAATTTTATTGAATTCATAGATATATTATGTAAAATGATTTGCACTCAAAGTCCCACTCCCACATTAGGAGTCCTTGTTGCGGGGAATACCAAACACACACAAGCGTTTGTATGCTATTCAAACCAAGAACCAAAATGGAACTTCAAATTTCTGCCTTGCTGTGGTCGACCCCTGAATCCTCTGTAAAGCAGTCCGATATGGTAACTATTGCGCCATGCCAATTAGTACGCTTAAAATCGAATGTAGCGAACTGTAAAAACTTAAAAAAGCCAAAAGTTAAAGCAACTTAGAGAGGTCACTTATTTCTTAACCAACTTCAAAAAAGGAGGTTTAACTTGTATATGGCTGCAACCCTTTTTACGCCCCACAGCTGGGCAGCAGTCTCCTCTCCCCATTATTATTAGGCGTAGAGTTTACTCCACCACGCTGCTCCAATGCGGGTTGGTGGATAACTTGTATGAACTTTAGACTTTTGAGACTTTCAAGCACGTGTGCTACATTTCATAAGACTAAAAGTCAGTTGAGATAATCTCTATGATTAAAGCAAGTGTATTTCAACTTAGAAAATTCTCTACCTCATCTCACCTCCTCTATACCTCAAAAAGTATTCAACCGATTTAATGAAACTTGGACTTTTCATCGAATCGATTAAAGTTTTTCTTATCCCCTAGAAATCGTTTGTGATCTAAAACCCGTAGACAATCAATTAGAAATATCTAATGGTAGTAATAATAAGATAATTTGGGGGCATAGGGATAATGATCAGACAAACTGCTTTTCAGAGTTTTGTAATGACAGGTTATCAAAGATTGTTCTTCCGACGGAACTCGCAAATTGCTGTGATATAACTTGTCATAGGACTGACCATAGACTTATCGTTGATGACATGTACTCGGAGATAATTTGTACACTACAAAAAGGGGCGATTGCCAGTCACAAGACTGTTAGAAAAAGTAAAAAAGGGTATGTTACTGGGTGGAACAAATATGTGGCACCATTGCATGTGAGGGCTCGTCTGTGCTTTCTATCTTGGGTCGAAGCGGGTAAGCCGAGTAGTGGAGTCGTGAAGGAGGAGATGTGTGAGTCGCGTAGGCTTTTTAAAAGCAAATTAAGATGGTGCCAAAACCACCAGGAGCAGATTAAGATGGACATGCTGGCCACAGCGCACAAGACCAAAAATTTTGGCACTTTTGGCACCAAACAAATAAAATGAACATGCGGGCGGGCCCTCCTGTGGAAGTGGGAGGCATAAGCGGAAGTCTAAACATAGCGAATATGTTTAAGTCTCACTTTAAAGCTGAACCTTTGAGTACATGTCATCAATCAGATAATGACGCCCGGGACACTATTGATGCTCAGGGGTTGCAGACGCGTTTCTCAATACACGAGGTACACGATGCCATCAAGCGTATGAAGTGTGGGCGATCACCGGGACACGATAGCCTAAGTGTCGAGCATTTAAGGTATGCGGGTGTGCACCTTTCCAGGGTCCTTGCCATGCTCTACAATCTTTGCATAGCACATTGCTATCTGCCGGAAGCTATGATGAAGACAATGGTTGTGCCGTTGCTAAAAAATAGGACTGGTCATGCGGCAGACAGATCCAACTATAGGCCCATATCCCTCGCAACTATTATAGCCAAGGTGTTAGACAGTTTGCTTGACACGCATTTAAGTAAAGCTGTTAAGATCCATGACGCTCAATTCGGGTTTAAACCCGAACTATCAACTGAAAGTGCGATAATGTGTCTTAAGCAGACTGTCCGCTACTATACGGACAGAAAAACGCCTGTTTATGCGTGCTTTTTGGATCTGTCAAAAGCATTTGACCTAGTTTCCTATAAGGTCCTATGGCATAAGCTTCGGACGGAAACAAGCATGAGGCCGGAACTAATATCATTACTTCGTTACTGGTATAGCAATCAGTCAAATGTAGTTAGGTGGGGAGACGCTTTGAGCGATCCCTACAGACTGCGTTGTGGAGTAAGGCAGGGAGGGCTGACGTCACCGAGGCTCTTCAATCTGTATGTCAACCAGCTGACGGAGAGGCTCAGTGGGGCAGGTGTCGGATGCTCAATTGATGGTGTTTTTATAAACAACATCAGTTATGCTGATGACATGGTTCTGCTGAGCCCCTCAGTCAGTGGCCTCAGACAGCTCTTGAAGATTTGTGAGGAATACGCCGGGGTAAATGGACTTTGCTACAACGCTAAAAAGAGCGAGATCCTGGTTTTCAGGGGGAAAAATAAACCTACTAGCTTTACGCCCAAATTTACACTATGCGAATCTCCCCTGAGGCAGGTGGCTCAGTTCAGGTACCTCGGCCACATAGTTGATGAACGCCTCGAAGACGACGGTGACGTAGAGAGGGAGCGGCGGGCAATGTCGGTTCGAGGCAATATGTTAGCCCGCAGATTTGCACGATGTGAACAGCAGGTAAAGCTGACGCTGTTTAGGGCATACTGCCAATCATTTTACACGTGCAGTCTGTGGACGGACTATAAGCAGCGGACCCTCAGAGCCCTTCGCGTACAGTACAACAATGTTCTGAGGATGGTGCTGAGGAAACCCCGTTGCTGCAGCGCATCCGCCATGTTTGCGGAGGCGAGTGTAGATGATTTCTACGCTCTCATCCGCAAACGTGTGGCGTCGATGATGAACCGGATGGTGGGGAGTACCAACACCATCCTCAGCACATTGGCGTACAAGCTAGACAGCCCTCTTTGGGGCGCCTGGAATAGGACACACACGCTCCCGAATAGGCGTGTGTGTATATAGTTGCTTTATTTTTAAATACATACTAACATAGGATAAGTTTGTGTACTAACCCAAAAATGTATTATGTTTTCTGTTTTTATTTACTAACATAGTTATGTAAGCATTTGTATTTTACTAACCTATTGTATGGACTTATGGTCTGAAATAAATGAATTATTATTATATATATATTATTATGCTAAGGTATAAGAAATTTTTAAGATTTTATTGTAATTTAAATTAAAAATAATATTGTATGCCAGAATATGATAGACTTTAAAACATAATTTTAAACATCGTATTCTATGTATGTGGACAGTCAACAAAGTATTTTCATTTCATTTTTTTTTTATAAATAAACCTAACAATAAGGCGGACGGGCCGCGTGATGTTAAGCGATCACCGTCGCCTATGGACACGGGCAACCCTAGGGGAGCCGCCCGAGCATTGCCGGCTTTGGAGGAGAGCTTTTTTTACAGCTTTCTTGAAGAACCCCATGTTATAGTCCACTGGGAATGCCTCAGCTGGAAAGTTGTCCCATAACCAACACGTCCGTGGTAAAAAGGAGCGTGCAAAGCGGACTGTGGAGGACCGCCACGAGTCCAGATGGTGCCGGTGGAATTTTAACCTTCGTCTGGTGGTATAATCATGGAATGGTGATGTAGGCATTAATTTGAAGAGTTCCTCGGAGCACTCACCATAGTAAAGTCGGTAGAACACGCAGAGCGAGCCTATGTCTCTTCGCTAGCTAAGCGGCTGTCTAGCCTGTCAGTCAATCTTGGGTCGTTGACGATTCGGACTGCGCGCTTTTCAACGGAGTCAAATGGGTGTAGCTGGTATTTCGGTGCTCCTGCCCAGAGATGGGAGCAGTACTCCATGTGGGGTCTGACCTGGGCCTTATACAGCGTCAGGAGTTGCCCCGCAGTGAAGTACTGCCTCGCTCTGTTGAGGACACCAAGCTTTTTTGATGCCAATTTGGTTTTGTACTCCAAATGACTCCGGTGCTGCATTTCACTCGTAATGTCAACTCCCAAGATACCGACACTTTCACCGATGGTGAACGCGGTGCCCTTGAACTGGGGCGCTATAACAAATGGGGCTTTTTTAGCGGTAAACGCGCAAACTTGTGTCTTCGTGAGGTTAAACTCGACAAGGTTAAGTCGACCCCATTCCGAGACCCGCTCCAGAGAGTTCTCGACTTCAGACACAAGTTTGATTCTGCTTTCCTTCATTTCATTCCATTCCATTTCATTTCATTTCATTTCAAGTGCTATTTTTATACGACTATATTAATATACCTATACATTTGAGGAAAAACTCGCAACTTGCAATAATCACTAATACATTTTCTCAGGCGTAATAACGTACCGTCGTTGCCGAGTCGCGTTGCTGTTATCGTTAATAACTATACTTACGAACATACGCTTACTAGAAAACTAGCATACCAACCCCAGTAGATAAATGTCACCACGCTGCTCCAATGCGGGTTGGTGGAGATGCGGGTTAGCGGTCAACCCGTTGTCGGATGTTTTCAAATCGCCCATAAGGCCTCCGACAAGGTTTAACGACTGTTACCTGTAGACAACAGCCGGGATCGACGGCTTAACGTTCCCTCCGAAGCACGGAAACGCGCATGAAATTTTTACCACTAGCGGTCACCCATCTTACACCCGACCACGCCCGTTTGGCTTAGTTGCATAGATCGCTTGCATTATACGCTAACCGCCGGGCCATGCGCGTTTCGTTTAAACTGCAAACTATTCAAAGAAGTGAAACTTCCGTAATCAGCCAGTCAGGTCAGTTATAATATATCCAAGTAAGGTGGATGGTTATTTTATGATGGCTATTTTACCAGAAGGTTTTGGAGTTTTAAAGGTTACCCTAAAATTAATGATTTCGCGTAACGCTCTAGCGCTGTTGTAAACTTATATCAAACAAAATACCGTTAACATTTAGGATATAACGCAAACATATATCAAGAAAATGAAAATAAAACAAGGCTACGACATGCCTCTCGCAAATAAACTTCAACCCCGTTTCTCTTAGCATTATAGAACCGAGCGTAGCCAAAAAATTGTTGATGACGTAGTTGCGTAGCACGTGCTACGCGACTACGATCCAACGCAAAGTCGCTGTTATTAATTTTTAGTTTTTCTTTTTCTCAGGCGCTGTATGATGTATCGGTAAAGCTTATATTATAATAAATTACTAATTATAATATTTACATGCGTAATTTTAAGGGGCAGTTGTAGAGCGAAGTGCGCACGCTACGCAACTCCGTCATAATTATAAGAAATCATGAACTCTACAAAAAATCTGTTTTTCATTTTTGTTATTGTGTATTCTCTAATTATATAATTATTAAGATCAAAGCTTATAATAGCTTACTAACTTCATTATAACAGACTACGTTTTGCTTTTCGTAGTATTGATAAAATAGCGTAGCAAAACTAAGTGCTACGCGACTACGTTACTACAATAACAAAGTCGGCTAAATAAAACGTTAAAAATAAATTCTGCTCTCGGAAATTCTCAGGCGCTGTGACTGTTTAGTGATAAATAAAACCCGCGTATTCCATACAGCGTTTATTGCCGGACTGACTCGTACACAAAAAATACATGTATACCCCCCAATTTACTTACATATCACCTCCACCCTTAATATAAGAATAATCAATAATATAACAAAAACGCTAAAAACTAAAACAAGGTTACCGAACATTAACTAAGGCAGCTATAACCTATGATTAACAATAATACAGTATCTGATTAAACTTACTTATAAACTAACATTATAATATTACTGTTATAACAGTTAACTAACACCCCTGATATTCGTCAAAACCAAATCGTACTGGAGGCCGACGCATACGCTCTATGGGTTGGGTTGTTTCACCGACGGAAGCGCCTAGCCCGTTCGCTGGGCACCCCGCGTCACTGCCCACAGTACCACCCCACTCTAAAAATGTAGGTGTGCGCCCACTCTGACTACCATTGACATCTAGTATCCGTCTCTTTAGTTGATCGATATGCCGATGTTTTATTAAACCATTAGCCGTAACAATTTTATAATCAGTTTCGCCAATTTTTTCTACAATCCTACCCTTTTCCCATTTAACCTTAGAACCGAACTGTCTATACCATACCCTTTCTCCCACCGATAACGACCTATTCGAGCCCCCTGCTATCTGTTCATATCGACGTTGTGAGTTGTAAGTTTTCGTTAAAAGCAGTCCCAAATTCACAATTTCTCGCCATTTTTTTTAACTGTGCCACGTACTGGGCCACTGAGTCACCGTTACCCTGTTTACACTGGCGAAATCTATACCGTTCCGCTAAAAATGACGGTTTGGGTTGCAAAAACTTCTGCATAATATCCTTTATTTCACTATATTTTTTATCACACGGTTTAGTAGGACTACACAAGTTAACCATTAACTCGTACGCCGCTTCCCCCACTAACGAAATCAATGTCGGCACTTTTAGTTCTTCCTTAATTGAATTCGCCGTAAAATACATGTCCAACCTATCACAATACAACGCCCAGTCCCCATTTTGCACATCAAACTCTGCGTATTTTGGTCCCACCGCCATTATAAATTTGCACAGAATTACTCGTCGCCACTGATAAATAAAACCCGCGTATTCCATACAGCGTTTATTGCCGGACTGACTCGTACACAAAAAATACATGTATACCCCCCAATTTACTTACATATCATTTAGCAGTCACTATTTTTAGGATTAACATTCACATTTCTTTTCGTTCAGTTGAAGGAAGAAGCTTATTACACAATTTCGTCGCTATAATAAAAAAAACTTCAATTCTACTAGACACTGCTTATTATTTTAACAGTTACATATTCTCGCTGCTGTGACATTGGCTGTAGTGAATTTTATTGTTAAAAAAACGTTAGTTTGATTTAATGTGGATTATAAAGCCAAGCGTAGTAAGTAGACGAATATATTCAATTATGATGGAGATAAACCAATTACAAAAATGATATTTTAAGGTCTTATTACTTTCGTTAATACACATTAAACATTTTATGTTACATAAATTATTGTTGCTATAAACTTACTCTTTGGCGCCAACCTATTAAGCATTTTAGTAAGGTGCGCTCGTCATATCTCTAACGTATAAAAACAGCGAGTAGTGGGAAAAGTCGATTGCGAAATTAATTCTTAATACATTTAAAATTATAACGTATGTTATAAAATTACACTTAAATGTAAAATTTGTAATATTATTATTAATAAATGTTATTATTTAGGTGCCTTTGTAGAGCCGCATCTACTAATAATTTACTAATAATAATAATAAATAATCAATATTATATTATGTAATCGTAGATAGTAGATACGGCACTACAACAATATGAATCACACCAGTCGGTAATTGCGATAGCATATTCTTAGGCGTTGTCGATAGTAAAACGATTGAGCGCCTACAGGTTTACATATTTGAGTTCAATTCATATAACATGTTTTACTCGAATTTATTCATGGTTTTGAAACTCTTTTAATGAAAACTACGAGTATTGCATATTTTCAGTTGCTGTTGACACTAAAGATTATAATTTTGAATTTAATATCTATACTTTTTCTTTATAGATGCAGGCCTTGTGTTTGTAGAACTTCCACTAATTTTACGTGAATAGATTATTTGTAGTATGATATCAAATGGCATATTCTTTAAAATTTGTATTTGGTTATTTATTCTTGGTTTTGAAACTCCTTTAATGAAAACTATTGCATATTTTCAGATGCTGTTGACACTAAAGATTATAATTTCATTTTAATTTCAATATCTATATTTTTTTCTGTAGACGCAGGCCTTGTGTTTGTAGGATTTCCACTTATTTTACGTGAATGGATTGTTTGTAGTATGATATCAAATGGCGTATTCTTTGAAATTAGTATTTGAAATACTTGGTTTGGGATTTTATCCTGTGATTCTTGATAAGTAATTACGTAATCAGTTTGTGTAATCATAGTTTTCGTAAACATTATCATTATATTTTGCTATCCTAACCACGAAGATTTAATTACAAGAGATCTTTAAATCATCCATCGTACCAACTCCATTTTAAGGTATACCAAAGCTTCATTATAGTCGTGCCATAAACGAACACACAGACGATTGCTTATAGTTATTATTTAATTACATGTTAATGACTTAATAACAATTCGGTAAGTGCATCAATATGGACAAATATGTTGACGATGACTGAACAACACCAAATTTCATTTTCAAATTAGCTTTTATTGGGGTTTCGTAGCTCAGGGCGTAAAGGGTAATAATAATTTCGTTATTTGTCTATTTTTCTGTTAAAACCCTCTGTGTCGGAAACTGGTTTTGTTTATATTAAATATGAAATAATTAGTTCTGAAATTCCTAAAATAAATAAAAAATATAAGGTAGTGTCAAAATATACGGTCCTATACACCATATTAGCATTATTACCTGTTAGATATTTTGGAGTAGCTGTGCCTACTTGAAAATTAGGAAGAAGAAAGGACATAATACTTTGGTTATGCTACTAGAAAAGAAAAAAATCTTAAATAGATTTTTACTCACGAGTCTTATTAAATCAGACTATCCTTATAATTTGTACGGAACCCTCGATCCGTGAATTAATAATACTCGCACTTACGCTATTGACTTACAATATCTGTCAAATGCATCGTAGTATATATATAAAATCTACGGTCTAATGCGTATATATCAAGATTTATTATAAGCGACTGCTATTAATGGTGACAAATAAGGTTGATCGTCTACAAAACAAACGGAACCCTCGATCCGTGAATTAATAATACTCGCACATACGCTATTGACTTACAACATCTGTCTAATGCATCGTAGTATATATAAAAATCTACGGTCTAATGCGTATATCTCAAGATTTATTATTAGCGCCTGCTATTGATCGTCTACAAAACATATCCATCAGGTTCAAATTCATTAGCATTTAAAAGACAATGAGATGAGATGATGAATGATGAACTGACTTTATTATGTATACTCGAACGCCATACATTTTTTTTTTTCAACCTTTTTTTATGTCCCACTGCTGGGCACAGGTCTCCTCTCACAAGTGAAAGGGATTTAGGCCATAGTCCACCACGCTGGCCAAGTGCGGATGCAACAATGCAACAACGCAACAACCTTAGAGCATCAAAGTTACTGACTCACCCTTCAGTAGAGACGGCATAGCACCTCGCTTCGATACATAATTTTTGTGCCAAATCTGGTGCGGGGGAAGAACGCACACATTTTAATTTTGTCACACATTTACAAAATATACTTACATTGCTAGTACGTAAGTACATTATTCTTAGTCTAAGATTGCTACAGACGCATACATTTCTAAATATGTATGTCAATTTCAATTAACAACGTCATTTTCAATGCACCGTCAACACTGACACCGACACACACAGACACACTAGTTGTATAACTAGAAGGCACATTGCGCATGGACGTTGGGACGAGGGGTTCGCCTGTAAAGGCCACTCCTCTCTGACGGGTGTCATACCTGTCGTACCTTGATGCTCTAAGGCTTAGACTAAGAATAATGTACCTACCTCTAAGGCAACAACAGATGATTCTTGAAATACTTCTTTAGTGTCATAATTTTGTATGAATGAACCTTAGTTTGTATGGGAAAATAAAATAGTTTTCTTAATAAAATTTAGATTTTTATCATATTTTAATGCAAATTAAGTTACAGGACAAACACATACCCAAAAAAATCAATAAAACTGGTACTGGTACTTAACATCAAATATAGGTATTAGATTTTTTTAATAAGCACTTCAGTACCATTTTGGTTAGCAGAATATTTTGCTGAAATGAATGTGATATGAAGGGACTCGTGGCCTTTCTTTTAAAGTTGATCTAATGACTTTATTAAAAAAACATGAGTGGAGAAAATTATATAAGAGGCCAAAAAGCTAACAGGACGTCCATCAAACGCTATGATTCCTATACCTATATTAGGTAGAAGAGCTAATAAGCTATGATGATCAAATCATCTTGTGTATGTAAATATGATCAGCTAGTACATCTTTTCAATAGCATTAAACATTCACACCTTCACAGCAAATCATAACAAAAAACAGTTATTTTAAATCCCACTAATAAGATTCAGTAATGAGACCAGCATACGATACTTTGACGTATAAAAAGGTGTACTAATCCTGAGTGATTAATACCTTTGTTTTAATTGTAATTCATACCTTTGCATACTTAATATTCTGTCGTTTTTGTATAGACAAAGTTCTTTAAAGATCTATAATAGGCATGATGACACTATTAAAGAATCAGAGAATAAATGGTTTTACAGAAAAATATATGCTGAAAAAGTTCTAAAATATGTTCCCGTTTTAATATAAACATAAAGATTAATAAGATTTTCAATAAAATAAAAGTATTAAATACAGCAATCGGCCATGTTATCTGAAACGCCAATCAAAAGGAATGACGTCACGTCTCAGTTAATGTCATCGCGTTGCTTGAAGTTTGACGAGCAAGCCGACGCCATGACACCTACGAGCGTTTTCGCGCTTAATTCAAATTACATAGCAGAAAATACACTAATTTACGTTAAAACTTAAGTTTATTGCTGAAATAAACTTTTTTTCGAAACTAGGAGACGTGTACCTACAATAAGGAAAGGTACTTAAAAATCTGTCATTATGCCCATTGCAGCTATAGAAAGAAAGAAGAAAGAAAAAATATTTATTTCATATTAGGAATACAAAATATTCGCTTAATGAAAGTAATTTTTTCCCGGTCATCGCCTTTAAGTGCCCGTTTGGGCTAGATGTTGAGCTGAGAGAAAAAAGGCGGCGGAAAAAAACTCCCAGCACTCTTTTAAAAAAAAGTACATAATAATATATATGAGATAACAGAATGGCTATGGGTCGATAATGGTCACACGTGACAGCTGATCGTGTGAGCTAGCTATCTATATTCTGCCTTACGCCTTTAGTCCTGCAAAATACACTTTATAATTCTTACTAGACACATTAGAAGTCTACGTTTTATATTATAAATGTATAAGATACCTTATACTCAGTTATAATTTTTTACTTAGCGGGAACTAATTACGTTATATTTGGGTAAACAGATATTTATATAGAGCGATATTGAAAAACTTAGTATACCTTGGCCTCTTTCCATAATGATCGAGACCTGGAGCTTACTTCAGCAAGATCCAAGTTGGGATCGGTAGGGACGGTAGGTGTTGATACAAATTCAGGGTGTCTGCTCGTAAAATCGATAATCGTAAATCCTGAAAATTCAAGAATATATTGAATTTTCCGCACATTTTTGACCCTGTTCTGACCTTTCTTTTTGCGGATACATAACTCTATATTAAATTTATCAAAAATATGTTACTATTAAAAGTGTAATACTCTTTATAATTCTTCAAACTTTTACAAAATTATTACTCGTAAATACACGACACTTCGGACGATCGCGCTTAGAGTCCCAGAGACCAAAGAATCGTCGGGCGTTGTAAAACCAGCCTACCAGACCTCTGTCTAAGGACTACAACAAGGCAGCTTTTAATGTTTTATTTAATACTTATATTGGTAATAGGGACGTGACAAGAGTAACCCACCTGGTATATTTATTTTTTTCGACTTGAAGCAGGTTATTGAGACAGTCTCTAACAATAGACTTAAAAATGAATATTTTTTTATTTGATTGATTGACAAATATTATTTTATCGGTTTCGATTGTATTATAAGGATCACTAGTGAAGATTCATTTCTTATGGGTTTCTTTAATTTTTTTAAATTATACGTACGTACACATTACATCTATTACAATAATATTTAGGTAAGTCTCAGAAATTAGCGTATGTAAGTAACTTTTTTGCGACTTGATTGCGATGTAACCTGTAAGTGACAAAAGATAATCAATTTCCATTTTTTAAACTTCGAGATATGAAGGTAGGTATTGACCGTGATATGCGTCAATTTTTTCAAGGTTTGGCATTTTGGGAATTCAAAATTAACACAAAAATAGCAAAACTACAAAATTATTTATTTATTCAACTTTGTCAAAGCAAACATTACAGATATTTTATTAATAATACAACAAAGAATCAGTGATATTTAATAAATTTATTAAAGCTAGAAACGCACGTTAGAAACCGAAACGACTTCGAAACACAAGTAAGTGTTGCTTAAAAATATCTACCTACTTATTCGTTCCTTCATTTCCGCAATTAAAGTAATTATAAAATATTTTCTTCAGTAACCTTAGAAATCTATCCAAATACCGTAAGGACGTTAATCTTACTAAATACTTTATACGTATTTTATAATTACCTATGTAGAAGAAACGCGGATATATTTTTAATGCAATGTAAAGCAATAAATAGTTCCATATCTTGGTTATCCACAATATCCGGCTTTAACCTAATGTCCGATAATTATGCGTTACCTACTAGGTTCTATTTTTTTCTTGACGGTGTACTAAGTCTTAGACTTAGAGCAACGACGGTGATACCCGTCAATGCAGGAAACGTACACACATTTTTTTTTCACACATTAACAAAATTTATTTTTGCCGCCGCTACAACCGCTTTACAAAATAAGAAGATCGTAATATTTTGTTTATCGACATCATTCTACCCCCACATTGATTATCACCTATCACAACTATTCTCATACAAAGGACCTGTTTTTTCTACCATTACTATATTCCATAAGCAGCGATGGTCCAGTCTTCGATCCGGAGATACCGGGTTCAAATCCTCGCCGCGCTCCTCTGACAAAGGTGATGTTCACTTGTGAGAGAAGACCTGTGCCCAGCAATGGGACATAAAAAAGGTTAAAAATAACTTCTGAGAGGGAAGTTCGGTAGGGCACTATTTGACCCATAGTTGCTCTAAGTAAGCCAATAAGTAATTAAAATAACTCATAAAAAAGAACGTGTAATCGTGACAAATAGAATGAATGCCACCAAGTGACCGTACATAATTTTGGTTCGCCTTCAGACAAGAGTTTATTAATTGGTGTCCTCGTAACTAGTGTAAGTCATTTAAGTAGAACTATGTCATTTGAATTAGATTTCAACTTATTGGAAATATAAAGTGATTCCATTACGTCCTAACGGTAGAGGCTACAATTTATATTCAGGCCACAATCAATATCTATAAGGATTGTTTGGGCTCAGGACCTCTGTAAATTTATTAGCTACAGAAATTATTTTAACTGAAAGATTTTAATAGTGTGCCCAAAACTTACTTTAATTACGTTCAACATTCATATTGAAGACTCCGTGAACGGTTCCATAAAATAAAGCAATTTATATGATTAGCTTTATTAAAGTGGACCATGAAAAATATAACTACATATAATAAAAATGTACTTATAGGATAGTAATGTTAATCTCTCTTGTGAATGTGAATGGGCACTATTGTTACTGACCAAAGTCTTGAGATTTATTTAACCTTCATACCTTCTAATGGTATCAGTGTGTGAACATGAAAAAAAATTATGTCGAGGACTGACGCTAAGTATACACACTAGTGTACGCGTAGAATGCATCCATCTGAACTCAGTGAAGATAAATATGAATTTAGTATGTATAGAATTCTAAGAGGAAATAAACCCTAGCGTGTTAAAACTGCGACTTAGAGGTTGTTCACGATAGATATGGTAATTACTCTATTTTGTTTAAAATGCACGGAATAACACATGGTTCGGCGTTACATGCGTTTTAATCTCAAACGTTTGTTGCACAATTCCGTTCCTTGGCACGCCCTGGCATTGAAGGATCAGATTTTATAGCCCAGTGGTCAGCTTCTTATGAAATCTGCCTACATTGTTAAAATATAACCGTATAGTAGTAGGAGGTAGAATTTGCATAGTTCGAGCGAGAAGTAACTAGGTAGGTACCACTTGTACTGTGAAGAAACGCCGTTGTATTTTGTCATTGCTATGCCAAAGGATCCCTTATCTTCACTTCTTGGTAATATTAAACTATGAACTTATACGCGTGACTAATACTAATACCGTATTCAATGATAGTCACTGACAAATATTTATATAAAAGAACCCCAACCCAACATTTATGTAAGCAGCATACTTTAATCTTTTTAAAATTAGTGAAACACTGGCAAGTATTATTCTAAGCATAAGTATATGTATAAAAAAATAATCTTACTACAGAAGTATGTAGATTAAGATTTTTTGTATCTTAGTCACCGGTCACTAGAACCTGTTCTCCCAGCTAAATTAATAAAAACCGAGCAGTGCTTGTCATTTGTCACATTTCCTGTTTTGTTCAGGTACCTATCCACTTTTGATCGATCGTATAAGATGAAATGTTTCCGTACAGTAGTACCTATAGTCTTAACTTGACTTCCTTATATTTTATTTTACAAGGATTTTATTAACATGCAATGTATGTTTGTTCGGGTGGAATCTTGCAACTCAATTTTGGAGCAGATAACTTCAACCGACCGAGCTGAAAGTATATACGTATGTATAGTGTACTAGCCTTACGCCAGCGGCTTCGCCCGCGTGAACCCGTTTTATAGGTTCCCGTAGGATAAAAACCATCCTATGTCCTTTCCCAAGGTTCACTCTATCTATGTTCCAAATTTCATTAAAATAGGTTCAGTAGTTTAAGCGGGAAAGCGTAGCAGACAGAGTTACTTTCGAATTTATAATATTAAGTAGGGATATGACAAAGTAATTACATATACTCAGTACAGTTGTAAATCCAAAAATGAATGCAACAAAATGGCGGTTTACATATTTTTGTAAAACTCACCCATTTTATGAGAATCAAATGATTAAGTCCTTACTAAGTCTTAATATTGTACAACAATACACCATGAAAATAAATTTAAGATAGCATGGCGGCTATCTTGGTTTTTTTTACACACATAATGGTGGACATATTTTTTTATAAATAGAAAGAAACTCGCCCATATGAGAAATAGTCATCAAAGCGTTTGACCCTTCGGTAACATTTTTCTCCGAAACCACTGGTCCTACACAAAAAATGTATAGAACAAAAATATCGTTTTTCTCATGCCCTATAACTTTTGTTTGAAATATTTTTCTCTTTTATTTCCAACCTTTTTTATGTCCGTTTGACCTTGAACATAAAATTTTGGGTATGATACTCTTGATCAGCGCGTCAAAATACATAAGTGTACCAAATTTCAGATCAATTGGAGGTATGTTCTAAACGGAAGTTTATCCGGTTGTCCCATAACTTACACGTCCGTGGTAAAAATGAGCGTGCAAAGCGGACTGTGGAGGACCGCCACGAGTTCAATGGTGTCAGTTGAACTTCAACCTTCGTCTGGTGGTATAATCATGAAATGGTGACGTAGGCATCATTTTGAAAATTTCCTCGGTGCACTCACCATAGTAAAGTCGCTACGAGTAGAACACGCAGAGCGAGCCTATGTCTTCGCAAGCTAAGTGGTTCTAGCCTATCAGTCAATCTTGGGTCGTTGACGATTCGGACTGCGCGCTTTTGAAGGGAGTCAAATGGGTGTAGCTGGTATTTTGGTACTACTGTCCAGAAATGAGAGCAGTACTCCATGTGGGGTCTGACCTGGGCCTTATACAGCGTCAGGAATTGCCCCGCAGTGAAGTACTGCCTCACCCTGTTGAGGACACCAACCTTTTTGGATGCCAAATTGGCCAAAAATTTTGCCTTGTTCTCAAAGTGACTTCAATACTGCACTTTACTTCTAATGTCAACTCCCAAGATATCGACACTTTCACCAACGGTGAGTGCGGTGACCTGGAACTTGGGCGCTATAACAAATGGGGTTTTAGCGGTAAACGCGCAAACTTGAGTCTCAATAAGGTTAAGTCGACCCCATTCGGGCGGGTCTCGCTCCGGAGAGTTCTCGATTGGCTCGACAGGTGTATAGTGCGTCCACCGTACTATCATCTGCATAACAATGTATATCGCGTGATTATTGCAGCATGTGATTAATATGCAGAATGAATAGTGTAGGAGACAGCACTGAGCCTTGGGGAACACCGGCGTTAATGGGCTATACATCTGCGCAGCAGCCGTCAACAACGACCTTAATCTGCCGCTCAGACAGAAAGTTTGCCACCCAGTTGCATAGCCTCACGGGAAGACCGTAAGATAGAAGCTTTGCCAGAAGGGCCCTGTGCCAGGGTGAACAGATTTTGATGATTCTTGTTTTATTTGAAAGCTGATATTTCCCGTATGGTCCCATTTTAATTTGGTCCAGTTCTGGCAATGGCATCCATGAGAAAACAATATAAGTCTTATATTCGCATTAAGCAGCTGCGAGACAAATTGACGAATAATTCAATCACGCCAACCGATTTCGATGATTCTTTTTTTTGGAAAGGATATATATCAAGGGTAGCTTGGTAAGAGTTTGGTTAGGTTCTGATATGGTATCTATGACAATATATCGGAACTCTTCAATTCTTAAAAGCAATTTAACGATACCCGACCGAATCTCATATAGAAATATCCGGATATTTGATTCACCTATATGAAGTAATTGTCGTAGTTGAATAATATGATGATCAATGAAACTCCTTAACGGCTTACAGTAAGGGTGCGATTTGTGGCAGAATTTCTGTTTCATTTAAATGACACTTTCTCATATGAGCAGCACGTTTAGTAGGTCTATCAGTATAATATTCATACAAATTAGTTAGTGTACTTCAAACTCTTTGAAATCAGTGTCAGCGAGTCCACTTGGCAGCTCCCGCCAAAGCCCTGCTGTCGCCTCACGCCTCGTCAAGACGTACGTGCGACACAAGCACATCTCACCTATAACTATGTATGTATGTAGTTACCTTGCATGACACCAACTCCAAAAATAACAATAATTGTACATTATATGGTAAACACAGATCGTACCTACATATTGATGAGTAGAAAATGTAAGTTGACTATTAAGTTCTGGTAAAATACGCACTTAATTTTTGGACTGAAAACTTCTTTAGCGGCGTTGTGCACTTTTTTTGGGATGGGTAAAAAATATAAAACTCACGTCAGGACACGAGGACTTATCGAATATTCGTAAGACGGAGGGGTGACAGTTGATGATGATAAGTCTATACTTAAGTACCTATTTAAAATATGGACATTGAACAAAGTGCATATTATTATAGGGAAAAATGTGACGAAGAAATAGTGAAAGAAAATGAGTGAGTACTTTTTAAAAATACTAGATGAAAACCTACGGAAAATACCTGATGAAAAATAATACTGATAATAAAAACAATTTTTTATTTTATTTTTAGTGCATATTAATTTGTTTTGGAATAGTTTTCTTTTGAAGTCGATTTTTGTTTTTTGTTAAAAAAAATATTTATTATTATTATAGTGGTTCTAATCAATGCCGACTCCTACAATACAAGGCTTCTTATTTCAAAGTGTGCGTACCTACACTGTAACATTATTGGCACGCTGGCTCTACGATTTGCCAATGAATCGAATATGATCTTGATTTGAATTCGAATTCCATTCAAATATACCTGAAATACCTGGTAATTTCGAATCAAAGAATCGTGGAACCAATTCACTTAATCGGGCACAAGCTAAGGCTTTAGACACAAATTTTTATTTATTAAATAACGTTCATTTTTTGGCTGAGCGTGGCTACGCTGTCACCAAAACGCTAAAAAACCGCTTTAATATTTCCTTCATATTGAAATATTTTATAATTTTTAATCGTGTTTGTTATTCATTTGCTGCGTCGGCGTTCGGTTGGATTTGCGTATTTATAGTCCGGCCAACGAGACGTGATAAAAAATGTAAACAAAGTTTCAGGGGTTCAAAACATTTTTATTTGAATAAATTATATACATAGCATATACTAGCGACCCAGCCCAGCTTTGCTCGAGCGATTAAGTGATATATATTAAAATTTATTTTACAAAAACCCATTTAAGTACTAAAGGAAAAAAATAGATGCGCGATGAGAATGCGCGCCGGGGGATGTTATGATTTATGGTAAAACAAAATATCATCTTCTAAAGTATTTATTTGATTACATTTTGTACAATTTTAATCTGAATTGATGAAGCTAATTAACGTTTTTATTTAGATAAGGATTAATACATGCGTACATGTATAGGTTGTCTACATCGCGGGCCGCGGCTATTATTTATGACTGTACATAACTATAATTGCGTTAGTAACATAAAGGAAGGTTCGAGACGGGCCTATTGTATTAGGTAGTTCGGGAAAATTCTAGAGAACCGTGGGTAGCCGTATGTAAGAATGTAAGGCACGCACCGGGCCGCAACAGGACATAGTTTAGTTCCGGAAGTGAAATCAAAGCGATCACTCCAAGCAACAAGGAAGAATTATTTCGACGACTACAGCGAAGATATTTGACTATAGTGATTGTGCTTGATGATTTGGATTCTGTTGAGTGGATTTTTGTATAAGGAGACAATAAACAACTTCTACGTTGCAATCGGTATTTTATTACCCATAGGGCGTAACAATATTTACATCACGTTTTTGCCAGTTTCGTTATAACTGGACGAGTAATAATAGGTAAAGTCAGTAAGTCGTCAGTAATCAGTCAGTCAAGTCAGTCATACATTCAAGTAAAGCGATGGCTTTTTTTTACCAGAACGTGACCAATGGAATTTTGGAGGCAAGCTATGTAAACATATTTTCGCACTGTTATTTTATCTCACAACACTCATGCACTGTAATTAACCTATATCGAACCAAATGCTATCAAATGTATCCAATATTACTCAAAATTATACCAATAACATGAAAATAAAACAAGACAACAGAATGTCTTTTTCGACTTCCCGTCAAAACGCGACCAAATGTTGGCAACTGTGGTACTGACTGCTTTCCTGTACCACGAAACAGGCAACAAAAGCTGTCGTTGACTAACTGACGCCATTACTGCATACGTGTGATAAGGACAGAGATAATAATTGCTCGCTCTCGCAATAGTAACTTGGTAACGGTCCGTTTGTTTACATTCTTTATCTCGTCTCGTTGGCCGGACTATAGATATGTACAACGACATACGTATTATCTGGTAGTATCATGTAAATCTTGTAACTGCATAAACTATGAGTATTATACATTTATGATACGAGACAAGTCAATGAGCTCTTATTGCTTTATTTTTGTTTTTATCCATATCAATCTTGTCTTTGCTTTATTAAATGACGAGTATTCACTGTATAATTACATACTATATAGTAGGTATTTATAACATGCATGCACTTTATGTTAAATTTAGAGTACTTAAATTACTATCTTACCGCCTCTGCGGCTCCGCCCGCATGGATTATGTTCACGTTTTTCGTTCGTTCATAATAATTACACATTTTTCCCGGAAAAAAGTAGTCTATGTCACTATCACTCCCTTGTGAGCTTCCAAACTATCTCTGAATACACAATCAGGTCAATTCATATAATAAAATTGTTGTAACGCGAAAGAAGAACAAACAAACAAAAAAATTAACAATTATAATACTAGTATAGATTTATATAATTAAGTCTTATAACCTTATTCTAAGTTAACAAGGGTGTGCTTAATGCCTAATGGACATCTTCTCCCAGCCAACCCTGGGTGAAATGGAAAAGTTGTGGTAGGCGCATACTACATTTGATATGTGATGACGACCCGCGTGGCACAACGGTTACCATGCCGATCTGCTAATCGGGAGTCCCGGGTTCGATTCCCGGCGAAGCAGCGTTTGAAATGCGCGTCAGTTTCTGTTCGCGGTTTGGGCGTTTGTGTTCACGTTTATGTGTGTCCAGGGTATAATCCTAATGAAATCCTATGAGTGTTGACGTTATGACTGTGGACGTTATAAAGTAAAAAGGTTATAAAGTAAAGGTGTTATGGGCTTAAAAAATCCTAAAATATAGACAATGACCATATTCGCTTTATACCTTATGCCACAGAATACATAATAGAAGGTCTTATACTCGTTCTCGCTCCTTAGATATTATTAAAACATGCTCTCATCATAACAGCCGTACGAATTGCTTTGATAGACAAGCGAACGAAATTCTCATGCTTAGTGCTTACCCTTATAACGTCTAATGTCATTATTTTTAATTATATTATGCCGACACTTCATAGATTTAGACTCTTAAATCATAATCTTCTAAACACGTTGGTCGTATAAATACACCGAATTAATACACTACAACTAAGTAATTTAAATGTTAACAGTGTTTCGTTTTACTGGTCACCGATATCAAATTCTGCGAGGTTATGACGTCAGTAGCGTAAAATATTGTAATTTTAGGGAATGGAAATAAATGAGATCATGTGAGATAAATTTAAATCTTTAATTTTTTATTTTGGTTAAATGGCATATTTACTTACATCTATGCCTACAACCAAGCATTTGTATCGGGTGTCTCAGTAAGAGTGCACTTTTTAAAATTGGAATATTTCTTTTTTTTTTCATGCAAATGGCAACTCTGAAATTTGATAGTTGTCACCTCTGTTTATTCTAAGTACATTATTCTTAGTCTAAGGTTTATTCCGATTACTAAAAATTGAGCGCTTTTCGAAAAAACAACGCGTTATAATTGTGAAAACTCATTACAAAAATGGGGAAAGTTACGCTGAAACCGCTCGCAAACTTCGCCAAATTTTCAGCCGAGAAAGTGCACCTAATGTGTCAACCATTCGAAGAGTGGTCGAAAATTTTGAAGAAACTTGGTCAATTATGGATAGTAAGAATGTTTTGCGTCAACGTATCGGTCGGTCTCTTGAAAACATAGCTGCTGTAAACGAGAGTGTCGCCGAAAACCCGAAAATTACCGAAAAAAATTGATATTCGACATCGTTCTCAACAACTTCAAATTTCACGAAGCACTACACACACATCGTTGTAACCATCAGCAACTTATACATAAAAATGTAAGATATGTAAAAACTCTTAACACAAACATAGCCAACTACACACATCATCACATCCTCTTACCCAACTATATAGTGCTAGTAAAAACCTATTCAAATCGACAAGTAATCACCAAAAACAATATGTTTAAAAACCTTCACCTACATTTTAATATAAATACGGTCACGGTATATTCATCTATCTCGTTGATTATCATATTTATCATATTATTGTTCTGCTTAATGTACGTAAAATGTGGTTTTCTTGGTTTGGACAATTTAGTTATAAAGTTCTATATTCTTACTTATTCAAAAATTCAAAATGTTTGATTTAGATAATAACGCTATTCTACAAGATGTCGATAATATCGATCCCATAAATTGTACGTATTTTGACGATCCTTCTAAAACACATAATTTATTAAAATATAATAATGGTCATGAGAATCTTACGGTATTATCACTAAATATTCGTAGTATCAATAAAAATATGGACCTATTTCTGGCATTCCTAAGTAGTTTTAACATACCTATAGACGTGATTGTTTTAACAGAATGTTGGACCAGCAAATGCGAGCCCCCGCCTATTTATAATTACAATATGTTCTACACAAGACGCTCTCTGAACCAAAATGATGGAGTTGTCGCATACGTCCGCACACATTTTTCAGTTACCGCTACAGAGCCCCAAATAGTAGAGGGAAACTGTCTACTACTGGAAGTTGACAACAAATACAGTATAGTTTGTTCTTATCGTCCTCCTTCCTATTCTACACCTACTGCGTATCTTAATTCACTAGACATTATTTTAACAAATATCAACAAAAAAGAAAACGTAGTTTTAACCGGTGACATAAATATTAATATTCTACCTAGCTCTAGCCCATCAGGACACACAACAGAATATTTAAATCTTATGTCGTCACATGGATTGATTCAAGCAATTGACCTCCCAACTCGGGCCACAACATGCCTAGACCATTTCATGTTAAAAACTAAACATTCCTGGAAAACATTGGTATTTGGTGAATTAACTGACCACTCCCCTATTCTGTTATACATAGATTCTAAATCTCCTAAAACCTCGGAGAACAAAATCTATCAACACAAAACTTGGACGAATATAAACGCCGTAAGAGAGACTCTATCACAACATTGTTGGAAAGAATACTATACCATAAATGATCCCAATCAGGCAGCCAACTACCTCGTCTCTACCTTGCAAAAAACTGTACAAGATAATACCTTAACGAAACGCGTATCTAACAAATTAAAGCCAATAAAACCACTGATAACTACGAGCGTTATCAAGTGTATAAGACACAGAAATCGTTTACAAAAGCAACAAAAAGCAGATCCCGAGAACATAGAAATTAAAAATACATTTATTAAGTATCGTAATACATGCAATCATATTATTAAAACATTAAAAATCAACTATTATAAAACACAATTAATGGAGTCTCGCGGAAACCTAAAAAACACATGGAAAATAATAAAAGAACTTTCAAATTATAAACAAAATAAAGTTAATTCAAACCCATTATTAAATATCACAGAGAACCCAAAACAATCACTTAATAACGTTAACCTATACTTTACATCCATAGCGAAAGAATTAGCGACTGATACTTTAGAGAAACTAAATAAAACTGAAGTTGAACTTGCTGCCGTTATAAGTTCTTGTGGACACCCACCTTCTAAGTCATTTTCATTATTTCTAACGGATGCCAAGGAAGTAACAAACACCATATACAGTCTTAAAACTCATAGCGCACCAGGCTGGGACCAAATCTCTACATCCTTGCTTAAATCATGTGCTCTACCTTTGTCTGACCCTATAGCCCACTTATGTAACCTGTGCTTTACCAATGGTACTTTTCCCATGGTCTTAAAAATGGCTATGGTTTGTCCGATATATAAATCGGGTGACAGTAAGCTGCCCTCGAACTACAGACCTATATCTCTCTTGCCAACTCTATCAAAAATTGTAGAGAGGATAGTAAATAAACGACTAACATCATATCTGGAGAAACAATGTTTCTTAGCGAACAACCAGTATGGATTTCGGGCCCGGCTTTCTACAGAAGATGCCGTTCTCCAACTATCATCCCTTGTTACCAATCATGTCGATGAGGGTAGGAAGTGCATTGGAGTATTCCTAGACCTCCAGAAGGCATTTGATACCGTATGTATTCCTATCCTTCTGGAGCGTTTACGGACTGTTGGCATAAGGGGAAATGTTCATAATTGGTTTACAGACTATCTTACCAACCGTAAACAACACGTTAGAGTCAATGGAGTCATAAGTGACGGTGGCGTCTGCAATTATGGTGTGCCACAAGGCAGTACGCTTGGACCAACTCTATTTTTACTGTACATTAATGATCTATGTAAAATAAAACTCGTGAATGCCGACATTGTTATCTTTGCAGACGACACCGCAATATTGTTCCATGGCTCTACATGGGCGGAAGCCCGCGCGCTAGCCGAAGATGGTTTATCAAAGGTTATATCATGGCTGGAGGGTAACTTACTGTCCCTAAACATATCAAAGACCAAGTACGTATGTTTTAGGAAAACCAATGCCAATATGCCACCAAGAGACTTCAAAATTATTGCTCATTCGTCTTCATGTAATTATAAATTATCTCACACTCACTGCAACTGCAAAGCACTTGATAGTGTAGATACCATCAAATATCTCGGTGTGATGATAGATAGCAAACTATCATGGTATCCGCATATTCAGATGGTGACGAAACGAATACGGCAACTTATTTACGTTTTTAGGAACCTACGTACAGTGGCTGACAACAACTTGCTTCTTCAGACTTACAAAGCATTGGGTGAATGTGTCATTGGCTACTGCATAACTGCATGGGGGGGTGCGGCAAAGACACACATGATTGAAGTGGAGCGCGCTCAACGAGCACTTTTAAAAGTTATTATGGGACTTCCTTACAGAAGCTCTACAATGGAACTTTACAGTAGATGCAAAGTGCTATCTGTAAGAAAGTTGTACATTTATAGCTGCATAAAAAGGTATCATTTAAAAGTAGTCCCATTTTTACCGGTCACTAGCAAAAGACGACAAAATTGCCCTGTTCCAAGATGCAGGAGCGCTTTTGCACGCAGGCAGTTCAACCACACATCTCCAGTTATATACAATATTTTAAGCAAATTCGAAAATAGGGTAAAGAAGTTAAACTTTAATGATGTCAAAACTAAAATTCTGAAATGGTTACATGATCTTAACTATGAAGGAACGGAGGGTCTACTGCTCGGTTTAAAATAGGTTTACATATTTACAAAAACAGACGCACTTACACACACATACTCACATGAACACACGCACGCACGCACGCACGCACACACACACACACACACACACACACACGCACACTTACACACACAAACACACACACTCAAGTATTTAATGTTGCTGAATATTATTGGTTTTAAGTTAAGTTTTATTATTGTCATATTTATGGGGAAGACACTGCCTTCCACAACACAGTGTAAACTAAAGTGGCGGGCAGGGTTTCCTATTTTGTAATGGACTGTCTAAGTTTAAGTGGATAAATAAAGTATTTGTATTTGTACTACGCAGCGAATTTTGACTAAAGACCTTCATGCGTACAAGATTCAGTTAACTCAGGAGGTCAAACCAGCAGACCACGGAAAGCGCCGGCAATTCGTTCAAGGGGTAATGGTTCAAAGTGAAGTCGATGCCAATTTTTCGAAAAAAGTCATTTTCTGCGATGAAGCGCATTTCCGTATGAATGGCTTCGTGAATACACAAAATTGTCGAGTTTGGGACTCAGAAAATCCTCATGCTAACCATGAGAAACAAATGCACCCACAACGAGTAACTGTCTGGTGCGGATTTTGGTCAGGCGGCGTGATTGGACCTTACTTTTTGAAAATGAGTCCGAAATTGCAGTGACTGTGAACGGCATTCGTTACAGGAATATGATAACGGACTTCTTGTGGCCTCAACTGGCTGGACGGCATGAATCTGGACAACATGTGGTTTCATCAGGACGGCGCAACCTGCCACAACGCGCATGAAACAATCGAGTTATTGCAGCAACGATTTCCAGAACACATTATGTCACGAAATTCTGATGTCAACTGGCCACCAAGATCGTGCGATTTAACGCCGTGCGATTTTTTTCTTTGGGGTTTTATGAAAATGTCGGGTTTAAGCGAATAAATTTTTTATTAATAAAAATTAAAAACATTATTATATGAATGTTTGATATGATACGATGATGATGATATGAATATTTTTTGTGCATTTATTTATTTACTCAATATTATTAACTTGGTGCGTATAACTAATTTATGATCTCTGTTCAGTGTCGAATTACTTTATCTTAGAAAATAAATATTAACGTGTTCTCTCAAGTCCCACATTATAATACCTCCAAAGCTGCCGGGTACCTTTAAAGGTTATTCTTGCAAGTTAAGTACGGGTACACTCAAATTTAGCTTACAGTAGTTAGTTAGTTTTCATAGACCTATCGAAGAAACGCCACGATGTATCTAATAACCCGGACGAAATAAAAGGACGAGTCGCGTTACACAATAGTTACCATGCCGGAGTCTGCCGGACCCGTCCCGGGTTTGATAACCGGCGAGGCAGTTGAATTTTAGTTTCTGTATTTGGTCTGGATGGTCGTTTTTTTTTTTGTGTGTCCACGTTATGCACGACACGGGGGCGCAACACGTTTAAATCAAAGTAATGTGTTCTTTTTTATAATCATGGATTTAAACAAAAATATCGAAAGCATAAAAGTTTTTGGTAAACATTTATTAATTTATAGTCTAAAAAATTAAATCCTGCATCAACCATCGTAATCCATTCACTATAACAGATATAAGCAGTTTTTCCGTTTTTAACGCTCTCGGCACTGCGCTAATAGTACAAAAATAATATTAAAGGAGATAGGCATGTGGATGACAGTAACATCCGTACAAAAATTAATTAATTTAATTTATAAGACTGGTAGACCTCGCATCTTTCGCCTCGTTTCATAGAACCGTAAAGCACGGGAAATTTTGTTAGTGTAACAAAAGTTCATTTGACCAAGGACTTAGACAAGTCAAAACTTTAACAATATAGAAAACTAAGTAACGTCTGATGCGGCCAGGATTTGGATGGGTAACCGGTAATAAAAGTATTTTATTTTCTTTTTTTTGCAAGAGCACATATAGGCAGATTGTTATCGAAAGTGTTATTTGTTTGGGTCTTTGAACTTTGTCGGATTATGGGCGGTTGAGAATACCTCAAAGTGGTTGACCCTATCTCGCGGCGCGATTACTCGAACGAACAAACCGGTGCTGCTACGCGTTGATTGTTTACTCACATGTAAACATTTACTAGGAAAGAAGGTAAATTATAGTAGTAGTACTTCGTGTTGAATCTTCATTTATCAAAATAATAAGAACATAAAATTTAAGAACACAACGGGTATATATATATATATACGGGTATATCTCTATATCTATAGAGACTAGGTATTGAGCAATAAAATATTGTAAGGGGTCATATAAAACATTTTAAAGCACATATTAATTAGCAGGTTGACAAATTGCTTGTAGAGTCAATTATTTTTTCTTGGTTTTTAATCTCATCTGTACAATAAGACGCCCAAGCACATTACCTACGAGTAATCTTTTAGATCATATTAGATGTAGCCGGTGTAGGTGAACGATAATGTCAACTATACTTATTTTTCTAACTTTATTTTATTCATTTATGTGAATGAAACACCTTAAAACTAAGATTCACAAAGGGTTAAACCTAATGCCTATTGGCATTGTCTCCCGGTCAACCCTGGGTGATGTTGAGAATGTGAGGTAGGCTTTCATAATAAACAAGCTATAGGAACAAATGATTAAAAATACTTCATGACTATACTTAAAGAAAAAATAACTTCTTTGTACTGTGACTAACTTTAAAATTATGTATATTTCATGGCTCGACTGGGGAAGTACCACTGCAGTACCTATTTGTGCTGTCGGTTGAAAGTTTTCCACAGATTTGCGCGGCTGAGATATCAGCGTGTGGATTTACAGGCCTTGCGGCCCCAATCGCATAAGATCTCAGGTGAGATCACTGGCGGATTTAGAAATGTTCCGCCAGTAGGCTACTCGCAAAAGACCATTGGATTCTCCTTAAAGTGTTTTTTTTAAATCTGCCGCTTTAAGCTCCAGTCTACTTTGCCTTTTGGTACATCCAGCACTGGGTGAGATTTAACGCTTATTTGATGTGCAGTAAGCACTAACACAACGTGGCCTTTATACTCGTCGTCTTCTCCATTTCAATAAAAACAAAGATTCATTATTTACAGTTCCATCCCTTATTGTCTTTCAAAACAGTTTCTATCAATGTTATTTTTAAAGTAAATTAAATTTATATAAGAGAAACTAAACTTTAAATTCCCACCAGACACGAAATCATAATGTGGGAATAATAAGATCAATTAAACACTTATTTGAATATGACGAAAAGTAAATTAATATTTTAATTGGTACTAAAGATGAAAAATTATCTTAATTAATTCTCTTTCAAAATAGAACGGAGTTTATTTCGTTACAGTGGGCATCCTAAGAGGAGATTTTTATGATGCCTGCCTTGCCGTGGACTATGATAATGTCAAGTATGTACCTACCCTTAACATTACCTTTTTTTGTATCGGAGGGGAAACCTTCAAAAGGTACCCGGTATCTCCCAAGGTGCCGGGTACCTTATGTGGGATTTGTACCGCACTAAAACCCCTCGGTGGCCTGCCTCTGCGCTTGGGGATCTCCAGTGGAATGCATCGGTGTCCTCCACGCGCGGCGCCCTAGAACGGGCTCTCATGCACCTTCAGATGCTTACGGCGGCATGCGGCCAACGCACATACCGCCGTTCTTCCCGGGTCCGTTGGCTGGACGGATCGAGCTCCCACTTTCACCGCCCGCAATCCCGGAAGCCCCGTTTTAGTCTCTTTTTACGATCAGGCAGGGGATACCGTAGCTCTATTCTTAATCCTGAAGCTACAGGGACTACATTACCTTAACACTACCACTTGCGCCACAAGGATGCGGAAGGTTGTTATGATTTCTCCCAATTTCACTTTTCAAAATTTCTTGATTCCAGGACTATTTTCAATTGAGTTAAAAAAAGGAATTTGACCCGAAACTACACGACACTAAATTTCGTAGATGTATGTTTCTTTCTCCACAAATTTCTCGAATAGTTTAAGACGCGACGAGACGAGATTATATTTTTAGTAGTAAATATAATATTATATGTTTATAATTTGTTCCTTCCCAGTTGACATACATTTAATTTTTACGGTTCTATTTTTCAAATTATGATTCACATTGCTAACTAATTTTGAAATGACATTTTTTATTTGACCATTTTACTTTACTTCACACTCAGACTGCACGATTAGTGAAAAACAGTCTATTTAGTCTTACAATAATGATACTTTACTTGAAGAACTTGATTTGTTTACATAGGTATGTTTTATTTTCTTTAAAAAAATTTAAACCGTGCAGTCGCTTTCCTCAAAAACAACAGAGGAAATATTATAATTACAACATTTCCTCTGTCTGCCAACAAATCTCCTACGCTTGAGAAAATTCACACTTAGCATCGAGGGTTCCTCTGCCACTATAAGTGCTTAACAAAACTTCAACCAGTTTACCATATAACCGAGCTAACAGCATTCCTCTTTGTTTGTTGTTTAGCACGAGAGTGTTTCTTACATACTTGTTAATTTCTTACCTCAATTTGAAAGTCACACATCAGTAACTACAAATATTTTTTCTATTATTTTCGTTTAGTAATAATCATAGGGATTAAGATTTCCCAAAAATTTAAATTTATTCCAAATTTTTACTTCATTTCTTACAAAAAGGCGGCACGCGATATTTCAATGTGAAACGACATTCGCAGTGAATTTTGAGTTATTATTGTTATGCATGCTTTTCGACATATTACCAATCACCGGAACTGATGGCACTATTGAGACGTCATTTACAACGTTATGTCATTTACACCTGAGATTTTACGAAAATGAAACGTACTTGAGCCATGCTTCCTTCTGCCGGCCAGCAGCGAGTTGGGATGTTGCAGCAGCTCCTCCAGCTCTGCTTGCGGGTCCTCATCCTCACTTCTTGACTTCATATTGTCGATAAACACTATCACTGTACACTTTTCTAACCAGGAAAAGTAAGAGTGAACACTATCAGACGCCGGTCCTTAACGTTCGTTGGAGTCCTGGAAAATCTTTCTCTGAAGGACGCATAGCTTTAGAATGAGGCTTCGTCCGAGGCTGTTCTCCTTATATTCGATGGTGTGTGACGTAGGGTATGCAGGAGACGCGAGGATGTCAGCAGAGTGCTACGCGGCGACTGAGCGCGCCAGCCCGGTCAAGGGTAGCCGACACCTCGCGGTTCGAACCACTTAGTCTTAGGATAGGTAAGCACCGCGGTCAGTATTACCTTCGCCTAAAACACAAACACACCACGGTAATCACGCTGGGTATTGTTCAGCCGTCAAGGCTGAAAATAATTTTTTAATTGCAATTAAAACTGGGTTGACAATACCGAGATGTAGATCTATGTCACTTAACTTTAACAATGAAACAATTATGCCACTAATCCAAAGAATAAATGAAAGGGCACGTAATTTTTTCATATTTTAAAAATTTATCAGTTAAAACGCCTAACTTACTTATAGAAAGACCTTTGGTACAACTACAAGGTTATGGAGTAAAATTTGCTTATGACGTCGGTCGGTAAATACCTGCTAAATCTGGTTTTTAAGTAAATGACCACAGTGAACCTCCTTAAAATGTTAAGCTAAATAGGTTTAGAAAACCCAAATCACATTCTCATCTAAGCATTTGTCCAGTTTATTATCGGCATAACACATATGGGTTTTTTTCCTCTTGACATTGGTTTTTAGGATTCCGCAACAGGTATATTAAAAAAAGGAACCAAAAGGCTTTCTTAAGAGGGGCTCCACGGTACCGTGAAGAAATTAAGGCTAAAATAAATTAAACTTAAAAATCAACGCAATTAAAACATATAATTATTTATCTTTATGTTGTATAGGTAAAACATACTTTTCACATGGGAATCGAAGCAATTAAACAAGAAACAATTACGTCCGAATCCCATGCACTTCTAGTAAAGTACCTTTTTTTGGTATCGGGGAGGAAACCTTCAAAAGGTACCCGGCACCTTGGGAGAGGATACCGGGTTATGTGGGATTTGCCCGCACTAAAACCCCCTCGGTGGCCTGCCTCTGCGCTTGGGGAAGACTCCGGGATCTCCAGTGGAACGCACCGGTGTCTTCCTTCCACACGGGGCGCACAGAATGGGCCCGTCTTCGGGAAAGCACATGTGCTCTCCTGCACCTTCCGATGCTTACGACAGCATGCGGCCACGCACACAGCGCCGTCCTTCCTGGGGCTGCTGGCTAGGCGGATCGAGCTCCCACTCACGCCATCCACAACCCCGGAAGCCCCCTTTTACTCGCCTCTTACGATCAGGCATGGGATACCGTAGCTCTATTCCTAATCCAGAAGCTACAGGGACTTCTAGTAAAGTACCTATATGATATTTATGTAAATAAGGTTCCTAGATCGATCATTTATCGATCTTTATGAGGTACTTATGACTGCTCCAAAAATAAGTTTCATTACTTCTCCGTAATATTCAAAAGTACGTACTCGTACATAGTACTTATATCGTTACAATTATGGAAATCCGCCTGATTATTTTCTAAGGCGTCTGTATGAATTGTATGACTTTATTTTGAAAATTGTTTTTTATCGCTCTGCTATGGCATCGTCAGCAGTCAGTCCATATCGGACAGGAGTGCTCTGACTGGCGGACCTTCCAGCTGGCGTCCCGCAAAGCGGTATTATTTCTCCGTTACTATTTTCATTGTACATAAACTCCATTACCTCCTTCATAGATTGTTCGTACCATGTGTATGCAGATGATCTTTAACTATATCTTCATTCCACTATTGATAATCTTCCGAACGCCATTAAAGTGGTTAATAAGAATCTAGTAGCTATTAAACATTGGTGTGATCGGTATGGAATTGCTGTCAACCCAGCGAAATGCCAGGGTATCATAGTGGGTAGTTCACAGAACACGTGGGGTAGTTCGAGACTGTTGGCCAGGATTAATCTCGAAAATCTGCCAAAGCTAATGTATGCTGCAAATACCATACATTTCAATAGACGCTGCTATTACCTTAGGTAGTAAAACTTAGGTCTGCAAATCGATAGCCACTTGAACTGGCGAGTGCAAGTTACAGAAATTTGCCGTAAGGTTAACGGTACATTACAATCTCTGTATCGCTTAAAGAAATTCTTGCCAATACTAAACTTACATTGATCCACAGTTCTACCCATTATAGACTATGCTGATGTGTGCAGACCTGAGTGAGGAACTATTAAATAAGCTAGAGCGCCTTCTAAACAGCGGTATCCGATTTATTTTCAATCTACGTAACATCTCAAGTTATCGAAGTCAACTTAAATGGCTTACTACTTATTCGTCAGAGGCGTGATTCTAGAATTTTTTTTTTCGTTCTGTATTCTATCTTACAAGAACCAACGTCTCCACAATATTTAAAGGAAAATTTTCAGTACCTGTGTTCAACACACGACAAAGGTCTTCTTTCCTCTAATAACCTTAAGCTTTGTATTCCCCCACATAATAGTGATTTTTTCCGATTCTCATTTAATGTTCAGACTATACTGCTCTGGAACGCCCTGCCCGAAAATATCAGAAAGGCGCGAACAAGCACTGCATTTAAGGGTATGTTACGTAAATACCTATTAGCGACTAACTGATGGATGAGTCATTGTAAATACACTTTCTGTCCGCCACCTTTTGGTATTATAAACGAGTGTCTTTATCCAGTCATGTATGTATGCATGTATGTATTTATTTATTTATGTATGTATTTATGTATGTATGTATATATGTATGTGTGTATGTACCTATGTATTTGTATATGTTGGTATGTATATGTTACGGTAAGAGTGAATAATTGAAGATTATTAATAATTATCGATCATTATTAATAATTACCGAAAGTCGAGGTTAAAGTGATAAATTAATCACATTTGTCGGTTTTTATTAATAATTTAACCCTAGTAGTGATAAATGTAATAAGTGGCCAAGGGTTGCGGGGCGGGTCGGTGTTTAACCTCGACTTTCGGTAATTATTAATAATAATAGATATAACTTCGTAGTGACGTAGGTAATCTATGTCGTTCTATAATATATAGCACCAGTACGCATACGTATCGTACTACCCGAAAAATACCCAAAACCGAATCAGAGTACCCCACTTTCCACGTGGTCTTGTCTGTACTACCCCTAGAGTGTATATAAAAAGCCGGAGGCGCGGAGGGAGACCACTCCCCGCCCGCCGTAGGAAAGCGCAGGCATCAAGAGAGCCGCAGCGGCTGAGGCTGGTCTTCCGCTGGGGCGGAGGGAGTGGTCTTCCCGCAGCGCCGGAGATATCACGGAGCCAGGCCTCCCTCCCACTCCCCCCTCGCACCCACTAACCATTGTAAATAACTAAATAGCGCATAAATTTTAAAAATAATTACATATTTTACTGAATCGAATCTTATCAAGTGTAAGTAAGTGGTGTAGTATAGTTTGGACATTGGGTTTTTATTTATTTTATTACTTTTACCAATATGTGTCGTGAATTATTAATAATTACTACTAAAAGTAATAAATTTCGATCGTTTATTCACATTTACCAAAACATGTGGTTGGCCGCAACCCTTTTTGCGTCCCACTGCTGGGCACGGGTCTCTCCCCATTATTGGGAAGGCCTGGAGCTTACTCCACCACGCTGCTCCAATGCGGGTTGGTGGAGATGCGGGTTAGTGGCCAACCCGCTGTCGGATGTTTTCAAACCGCCCATAAGGTCTCCGACAAGGTTTAACGACTGTTATCTATCGACAACAACCGGGACCGACGGCTTAACGTGCCCTCCGAAGCACGGAAACGCGCATGATTTTTTTTGCCACTAGCGGTCACCCATCTCACACCCGACCGCGCCCTTTTGGCTTAGTTGCATAGATCGTTTGCGTTCTACGCTAACCGCCGGGCCATGCGCGCTTCGTGTGGTTATTATTAATATTTTTTTAATTATTATTAATAATTTAAACATGTGGTTATTATTAATAATTTTGTGAAAATATTAATAAATTTCAATTAATCACATTTACCGTAACATATACATGTACATATACTTACCTAAATGTTTGACTAAATTATTAGAATTGTTAGTTACTTTCACTTAAAAATACCTTCTCGTAGTATTCCTGCCTTTTTTTTTTTTTTTTTTTGGTTTCGCTGGGGGAAATGCGTTACGCATCCCCTCCCGCGGAGGGGTATGTGGGACTCCCCAGGGTCAATACCCCCTGGTATACCCACTAAAACCCCCAGCGGCACTCCGGCTTCGCCTCCTGGAGGGGGCCTGGGAATCCGGCAGAGCCTTTACATCCAGTCCCCCTCCGGCGAGCCCCGCCTATATGGCGAGCCCTTCGCGCCCCCCCCCTTATGATGGGTGGGGCAACGGGGACGGTCGAGAGTGCGCGACCGTCCCCGTATCCACTGATGGTGAGCAGTGCAATGCGGGCGGAGGAGCCTCCGCACCTGTCGCCCGCTGCTCACCATCGGGAAGGTGAAGGCGGTCATACGCCCGCCTCCTCCGTCCCCTTCGCCGCTTCCGGAGCGCAGGCGCAAGAGGGTCTTCCTCTCGCGCGCGCTCCGCTGCCTCCTTCTGCGACATTACGGATTCGCAGAAGGAGGCAACCGCCGCCCACGCTCTCTCGCTCCCCAGCATCGCGCTCACAACGCGGGGGAGCGAGAGGTCCCGCCCGACCACCGCAACCAGACTGCGGCGCTGCTCGGACCACGACGGGCACACCTCGAGGGTGTGCTCCGCCGTGTCTTCCGCCGCGCCGCAGTCGTGGCACGATGGGGCCTCCTCCCTACCGATTCGGTGCAAGTACGATCCGAAACAACCGTGTCCGGACAGTACCTGCACCAGGCGGAACGAGAGGAAGCCGTGCGCTCGTTCGAGCCAGTCCCTTAGGACCGGCCCGACGGCGTCCAGCGTCCGGCGGCCGAAGTGAGCGGCGGCGAGGTCCTCCGCCCAGTGAGCGATGACGGCATCGCGCGCCTGCTGTCGGACGGCCGCTTTCTCTTCCGGGGCCGGGCGCTCTCCAAGCGCCCTCCGCCCCGCCGTCCATTCGTACACCCTGGAAAGCACCTCCGCCTCGAGTTCCCAAGGCGGGGTGCCGGCCAGGGTGTAGTAGTATTCCTGCCTACCTTAAGTTTCTCACCCAGGGTTGACTGGCAGAGAATGCCATTAGGCATTAAGTTTAACCCTGTAACTCTTAGTTAAGGTGCTACAAAAAATAAATAAAAATAAATATGGGTTCAAACACTGTCTTGTCCGTTTTATGGTTACTGCCATCGGGGACCTTTAAGAAATCCTTCTCCAGCTCGACAGCAGTGACAAAAGTGAACACTGTCGTCGCTTTATAATATTTTTTATGTATAAATCTGTACAAAACCCTCGGTGCGCAAGTCAAACATCCACTTATCCGGTTAATAAGTTATTTGAAAGCACATGTTGACCACAAAGTCGATTCTAGGAAGTAGCATACCTATTTAGTAGACATGAGCATTGGCGATTACAATTGCTAACTTCCCCGAAAAATAGAGCCATTTCTTCCGGAAAGAATATAGGTATGTATATCCTTAGTTTTATAAAAAAAAAATAGGAACTGTTTTATTAAAATTTTTAGAAAAATGACGAAGATTGATGGTAGTTTTCTAGAAAAGTACCTACTATGCTAACTTGAAATTTAAAAAAAATCTTTAATAATGTTTTTGATTTGGTCATTTCTTATACTATGAAGTAAGTAAGCTTTGCTTACCAATTCAATAATAGTATTAAAATTACTTTGAATATTTTATATAGTTTTGCCTTTTACTAGTAAAAAGACAAAATTCGTGTCTCAATACGAATATTATACGCTACGAAAGCTACGGTTAGAATATCCTTGGAAGTTACTAAATAACTATTGATACAAGAATAACTAAGAGTTAAAAGTATTGATTTTGCGACCTTCTTCATGGCCCACAGGGCTCCTCTCAGAATTAAGAGAGTTACGTACATGATTTTCTAACATTGAAAGTATAAGACATGTATAACCTAACATATTAAAATACTATATTTTTTACTAAAACCAAACTACCTAAATAAAAATTCGATATTTTTAAAAATCTATATCAGTTAATTTTTGTATTTTAAAAGAATTTCCTGTTATTTATGCGCAACATTTTTCCTACCCATTTCTAGTTTGAGACAACGAATCAAAGCAGAGATATTTTTAAAATGTTAATAAACCTATTAAAGTCATGGAACAATTAAATTCTTTTTTACTCTTATCAGGGCTCAGATCTTGCTGTAAAACTGACTGGAAAGTGCGTATTCATCACTTTGTCACCGTCAAAGGAAAACATTGAAATATTGCATGACGGTTTTTCTTCGCGGTGTATTCCTGAGAACTACGAGTTACTTATTCAAAAAGTCTAGAAGGCGTGTTACGTCCGCCAACTCACAATTGACCCGAGACTATGGCTTAGATGTTTCTCAATATTGAGAGGAAATTTCATTTTTATTTTCAGCATTTGCAGTTAGAAATTAAAATGGGTGTTTAAAAATCTTATTAATGGAATAAAACGTTTATATGCCTACTATTACTTCCTACACTTAACTTGATTGAAAATTTGGAATTGCTGCAAATTTTTTTAATCGACTAAACAAAGTAATAAGAATGTTATGATATTGTAGTTATATATTACACGACTGTACTCACGTCAATTAGGTACAATACTAGTGTTACAATGTTAGTGTACACTCACGATTCGTTAAATAAGAAAATGTTATGATTTTGTCTATGTGCCTACGTTGCAGCAGTTGCTACACAACTTAGTAAATTATTTACCATCAGTAGATAAAAAATTAACACGTTTCTCGATTGACCGCTATTGCCATAAAAAAACATTTTGGCGGGAATTCGGAGAGGACTCAAACTTGTTTTATTTTCATTTTCTTAGTGTATATTTGAGTTATATCGAAGTTGATAGCGTTTTGATCGATATAGCTATTACAGTGCACGAGTGTTGTCAAATAAAGTAACAGCGCGAAATTTACATAAATTAATACCAAATAAATAAATAAATTATACCCTAGAGAACATGTATGTAAGGGTTGCAGCCATATTGTCTCTATGGTGATAATGATTGCTCCTTAGAGGAGGATCCATTTTTAAAACGCGCCGCGTGTGGAGGACACCGGTGCGTTCCACTGGAGATCCCGGAGCCCTCCCCACGTTTTCTCCTACATCGTCACATTTTTTATTTAACTACTGACCTTGGTTCCAATAACAAGGTACTCTGTGCCTTGGTTCCTTAAACTGCAATCTTGAATCGTATATTTGTCGACGCCAGAAGAGCCTCTTTTTACCGACTCCAAAAAAGGAAGAGGTACTGTGATCGGCTGTATGTATTTTTGAGTACTGTAACTTAACTCCGTAACCCAACACTTACCTCCGTGTTTATAGACAAGTCTAATTCCTAAGTAATTACTAAGTGAATTCAATATCTTCTATAGAATGCTTCGATTTCAAATGTTATAGTCCAATAATATCGATTACGCTGTTACAAATAATGAATTGCTAGCTTTGAAATATAATTTTCTCAAATAAAAAATTGACTCGGAAGTTCGGTCTTTTTCTTAAGTAATTACTTCGCTTGTCTAAAAAATAGCCGTTAGACTCATTTTATCACTTCAAGAAACTATTAACCTTACACTGATTCCAAGACTCGGATAAATACATAATTTTGTGGTAATTGTATCGATCTGCTTTGCCTTACAGCAATAACATTTTTCATTGTTATAGACTGAATTATATTAAGAACAAAGGATTAATAAAAACCACTCATATTTTAAAACAGTGTCAGGCTATAAAGTACAAGGAAAGACGATTTCTACTGCAGATTTTTCTACATCGCTTAAACAAGTAGATATTATATTTAGATACTTACTTGCCTCTTTAAGTTAATACGTAACGCAAAAACTTTTGCACAGTTCACATGGAGAAAAAGTGTAGAATGATATACTTTTTAAGTACACATAACACACACTAGAGCTACAAATTGGCACACTATTACCACAATAAAAGGAGCGCATATACTTTATGTCTATTGTGCTATTACCATGCGTTTGATATGTATAAATGTCAGTATGGTTACTTAGATGCCTATTATTTTATTTCAGCAATGGCATCGCACGATATATGCATAATAATATAACTTTCCGCCCGCGGCTCTGCCCACTCGTTTTTCTCATAGGACTGAGATATTTTCCCGGGTAAAAAGTAATCTATGTCACTCTCCAGGCTCCCTACAACAAATCAAAGTTGTGAGGTGAAAACAGGACAAACAAGCACATTTATAATATTAGTATGGATGCCAGATTCAAGTAAAACTATTTGAATCCAATGTTACAAAAATAAAAATTATTTTACTTTATTTGGGGTGTTTTATATTAGTCAAATCTCGACCATAGGCTGACTGTTAAATCATTTGAAGATTATAAAAGTACCATATACCTACTTACCTAAAAAGAAAATGTGCAAGTAGCTACTTAGTAACTGTTTTAGTTGCAATTCTTCTGGTGTCATAACCCTGGAATAAAACAGACAAAAGCCAAATGTCAAAACTTGCGTTTAAATACTTCATAATGGTAGAGAACCCTCTGAATATTTTAAATCGTACTAGCCGGAGATCGATCATGACCATGACTTCCTGTGTGCTAATCTGTAATTTTTTTAATCGCGTGCTTGTCTCCGTCTAGCTGAGATTATCCATATGTGATCTATAAGAAATGTAAATATTTCTTAAGTTTTCTGATTTGGTTGGTGACAGAAAAGAAAAGTTCCAAAATCTGTTATAATCTTTATCCTTTTCATAATTTCTCCTTTCCTATTCAGTGTTACCCTTTTCCAGTCTATTTTTACCTATAATATTCATTAACGTTTTAAATCCCAGTAGCCGGATGCCCGACCGTTGTTCGGACAAAAACAGTTGATGTTCTTCAGAGACTTATTGACTTAGTGTAACAACTGCATCTACTTCAGCTCCCAAATAAAAAAAATAGAATTAAGTACATACCTATACTCGCCGAAAGATGTCAGAAGGAGTCATATTTTTCAGTTTAAGTTTATTTATTATATACAAGTAGTACAATAAGTTTATGTTGATTATCGCTAAAACACGGATAAAATATATACATACCTACCTATATACCTACATACCTATACTCGCCGATAGATGTCAGTATACAAGAATCGTTCGAAGGTATTAGATAACAGGAAACTTCCATACATAGCATCAGTAGAGAGAATAGTATATAAATAAACCGTAACTAGAATCAATAATTGTCTGGTATGCAATAATATGATAGATCGATCGCACTTATTACCATACACTTATTGCAACTATTACTACCAGGGCTATAAGTACAGTAATAACAGATTAATCGCTATATATTATCATTATAAAGAGAACATTATTGTAGATTGTGCCCGATAAAAGAGAAGTACATAGGCACAGGAGTAGATAAAGGTATCTAAAGCCAACATAATGACTGACGGCTAATAATGAGTACAGTTACTGTTCAAACTTTTAAATGTGTATGTCTCAAATAGTGGGCTGCCTGATCGAGGGCCTAATAGTATAATCATCGAAAGAACATTATAGAAGATATTCTACCAGACCTGTGCTCGCGACGCCAGGACAAAAATGTTAACCGACCATATTGTTACACGCCGTGCGTATTTAAATGCCGTTTGTAACGTAGAAGACTTACTCTCTTTCTACACAGGAAATCCTATTGCTACAATCCAAATATTTGCTATAACACGAAATATAGTCCAACAACGTCATGTAGTCTTCATAGTACCTATCGCATACTTGCCGCTGGGTGATCACTTCACTTTCGCTTCCGAAACTAAAACAGACTGTGTCGCAACCCGGTACGTGACGTATATACACTAATAAACGTAGCTTATATATCTATGGGTCAATAACTCTTTCCCGAAGGACCTGAGAAAATAGCCTCAAACCTCATATTTTCGTCACTACGTACTTATACTGTAGCTTAACTAAACTAAAACTTGGTCGAAACATACAAATATAATACTACGAAAGTTCTTAATAATTAAGTACCTACATTAATGTGTTTATAATGCAATGAAAATAAACTAAGAACAGCTGTCTTAAAACCTAATCCCCCAATAAATATCTGTGAGAAAGATAATATAAGAAGATAAGTAGGTATAGCTTATTACCAGTGGATCGATTACATTAGTATATGAACTCACATTATATTCAAATATGACTGTCTGTGCGATTTGAATTTACGCATATGTGCAGAAATGCAGTCGGTTACTTTAATTAGTCGTTTGAAAACAAAATCAGCGGTTTTCGGGCAAGCATAAGGAAAAGTGTTATGTAGTATTTGCCTAGTGGCTGCAAATTAACCAAATATTAAAATTTAATATACTTACAATGAACACAAAGACAAAAAAGTTCCTAATTTAAAAAACTAAAAATCCCGACTGCGTTTCTGTATAATTTGGAAAAGTAAAAACCCTAATACAAGAAAATCGTCATACATAAAAGGGGTAGATAAATTATAGATCAGGAGCTTATTGTACCTTTAAAGCCGAAAATCCGTTAAAGTTTATTTTAACGGATTCTTAAAACTTAATATTAACTTTAAAATTTAAATTAAATTATAATTAACAAAGAATGTACTTGCAAATACATAATTTAGTTAATAAATAATAGCTTTAGTTTCATTCTGTAATTATTGTAGGTATGCCTGAATAAGGTAGACTGTTTAAATAGTATTGTAAAACTCAAAAACCTACTTTTTTGTAAACAGTCATCAATAAACTTAACTTTTTTTTTAATACAACAAAAATTGTAGCAGTCAGGACCCATTCTAGAAAGTCAGCCGTCTAAATCTACAATGTAATACACGCATGTAGGTATATGTAATGTAGATTCTATATGCGCTCTGAATTCACTAACCCTCTTTTTCTAGACTGTGTACGTTAAGCTTATTGTACGTTATGATCGGCGCTTGTACGTTACGTTGAGGCTTGAGCGTTTGGCTTGGGCCGTTCGTCCACTTTTATAAAGTGAAAAATGAAACATTACTGTGGTTTTCATTGTTTTGTTATGACGTTGTCCCGTTAAACTATCGTCCGTAATCCGACTTTACAGACAACCAATTTTTTTATTATACTGCAGATGTAGATTGCGACGAAGTGGTCCACGACACGCCACTGACGGAGGGCGAGCGGGGCCCTGCGTAGCGGTGGTGTCCCGTGGCGTGGGGGCCAGGGCCACCTTCTCCTATCCGCCAGGCTGGGTGCTCAGCGGCGCCGCGAAGACCGTGTGCTTGCCTGCTGCCGACTGGGCGAGGCCTTTCCCTGTCTGCAAAGTCTTTGACAGGTGTTTCATTTCATTATTCATTAATCATCAACGTCAAGTATAGTTTGCAAGTTTATTTTTTGCCAGTTTTTGTTGAAACTGGACGAGTGATAATAGAAGTCAATAATCAAGTCAGTTAAGTCAGTCAAATATTCAAGTAAAGCGATGGCTACTTTATCAGAACGTGACCAATAAACAGCACTTGGGCGCCAATTGTAGTGAAATAAAATGTATTAGAAGGGTTTAACTGAGTTTATTTAATAACCTAGTGGTTACAGAAGTAGACTATACTATATAAGCTTAGAACTAAATTAAAAACGAACGAGACAAGCTGAAAATAGTATATTTCATTACAAGTGCGGAAAGGCTGTCATTGCAAGGAGTTCCGACTAATGTCTACCCGAGCCGAGGCGCAGCCGAAGGTGAGGGTTGACAGTCGGAACTCCTTCCAATGACAGTTCCGCACGTGTACTGAACAACTATTTTTAATACAGTTGCGAAAAAATGAAGCAATTTAATAAAATAATAAAAACTCGCAAAGAACATTTTTGAAAAATGACGCCAACCGTAAAATAATACCCTTAGACTAAGAATAATGTACTTACATAATACCTATATGCAGAGATTTTTTTGTTTTCTTCAGCCATTCTGGCAAAGGGAACTATGCCCATACAGCCAAGTCTTCAGTAGATTTTTTTTATTGATATGAAATGAAATGTTAATGAGATGAAATGAAATAAAAGTAACTCATTGAATCAAATTATTAAATCTGATATTGAAACAAATTAGTAACTTCTTTTTTGAAATATTTGCATGAATCATAAAAACTTCTAAAACTTCGTGGTTGGTTTTTTTTTTTTCTTTTTAATAGACATTATTTTGACAGTTGGGAAAGAGAACGCACGAGTGCGGAAAACATAGACTATGTACGAAAAGGTAAAGAACTGGGGGGGTGCGGGTTATTTGGAACTCTGTGGTAAAGAAAAAGCACGAGTGTGTAATAGCCCACTTCCCGCACGCTATACGTCCCTGCAATACGTTACTTTTTGAGCAACTGTATTAAAAAAAATATTTTCGCACTACTCTGTTATTTCGCATATATGTGCAAAATCCTGGCGGAAAACCTGGAAGAACTCAGCACTATGCTAGGTGACCTCCATAGCGCCTCACAAAGGGTGGGTCTTAAGATGAACATAGACAAGACGAAGATCATGTCTAACGTCCATGTCACCCCTATACCGGTCGTTGTTGATGGCGCTACTCTCGAAGTTGTCGACGAGTAAATCTACCTGGGACAAGCGTTCCATATGGGCAAGTCCAGCTTCGAGAGAGAGGTAACTCGTAGAATCCAACTCGATTGGGCAGCGTTCGGGAAATTACAAAGCGTCTTCTCGTCCGGAATACCTCAGTACCTGCGAAATCGAAAGTTTTCGTGCAGTGTGTGTTGCCAGTGATGACCTACGGTGCTGAGACGTAGTCCTTTACAGTCAGCCTTTTCCATAAGCTTCAAGGTCGCTCAGCGAGCGATGGAGAGGGCTATGCTTGGTACCTATTTCTCTACGCGACAGAATCCGTAACGATGAAAACCGTAGAAGAACGAAGGTTACCGACATAGCTCTCAAAATCTGCAAGCTGAAGTGGCAATGAGCAGGCCATATTGTAAGGAGGACCGACAACCGATGGGGAAGAAAGGTCCTCGAATGGCGACTACGTCTCGGCAAAAGGAGTACAGGCCGCCCCCCAACCAGGTGGACTGATGACCTGAAGAAGACAGCGGGTAGTCGCTAGATTCAGAAGGCCCAGGACCGGAAGAAGTGGCGAACGTTAGGGGAGGCCTATGTTCAGCAGTGGACTATAAAAGGCTGATGGATGGATGGATGTTATTTGGCAACCCTCGTGCACTGTAATTAGGTATATCGAGCAAAATTCCATCAACTTTATTCGATATAACCACAAATAACTCAAAAATATACCAAGAAAATAAAAATAAAACAAGAGCATTGATAATAATAATATGTCCTTTCCGACTTCCCACCAAAACCAAAAACCTCTTAGTAGTCTGCTGGGTATCAGGGTATCGTTAAATTAATAAGTTATTAACAAAAAAATAGAACCGACTTATTCAAACGGTAAAAATAAAATTGTTCAGTACTTGCTTCTTCTTGCTTACGGTAATGACTCTTAAAACTATTTTTGGAGTCGGGCCCTTACTAAAATGTCGTACCATTCGTTCTAAATGGGCACCGACAGTACAGACCGTGGGACAGTACCTACTTCTTCTTTCTTATGGTAATGACTCTTAAAACTATATTGGAGTCGGACGAGTCGGTGCCCATTCAGAACGAAAGGTACACTATATTTACTAAGGCAGGACATTTTACTAAGGGCCAAAAATAGTTTTAAGAGTCATTAACTCATTACCATAAGCAAGAGGAAGTAGGTACTGAACAATTTTATTTTTTACCGTTTGAAGTCGGTTCTTCAGTCGTCGGTATTTCACTCTATTTAGTAATTTTAATAATTCTGTACATACATGTATAAGCATAATTGGAAAAAAAAACGGCAAATTGTTTGTAAAGTAGGTTTACGATCGAGATGTTTACGTGATAACGTCCGCACGAGAAAATCTCCATTCGTTTGTATGCCGCTAGAGTGAGAGAGACGGAAGATCGGTCCACTCACTCGAACGCTATGCCAGCCTCCGCTCGTGAGGATTCCGCGTGACAAGTTTCACGGAATGACTGGCAGCGCTCGAGATGAGACGGGAGATCGGTCCGTCTCTCTCTCGTTATACCTGCGATCGCGCTCGTGAGGTTTTGGTGTGACACAAGTTTCTGAACATGTCACCCGACTAAAACGATTTTAAAGACGTTATCACGTCAAAAATCACGTAACTTCTAAACGTTAAAGAGATTTACCTTTTATAATCATGTTTATCTAATAGCCATCTTATAGCCTGAAAGAATAAGTACTACTGTCAGTCCACCTGAACGTATAAATTAATGAAAGAATTTGCTCTCAGCTCCTAACCGTTGAGGAGTTGTACCTTAATCATCAGCTTAGCAACATCAGGTGATAATTACCGGACATAAATATTTGTATTATGTTAAAAATATGACTAAAAGAATGTACGTGCCTATTAAGTTTCAGTGTTTCCCTCGATTTCCCTAGTATCACATCATCAGATTTTGACATGGTGACAGTTGGACCACCTCACGAATGTAAGATTTCGAACAAAAACCCATTTATTGAAAAAATTTGCTCTAAACTCCTAACCGTCGCAGTACCTTCCATCTTCAGCTCAGCAACATAAGATGATGATTACCATGAACACATATCTCTTATGCTTAAGAAAGTATAAGAAAATAAATGTGTGTGCCTATAAAATTTGAGAGTTCCCCTCGATTTCCCTGGGATCCCATCATCAGATCCTGATTTGGTGACAATGGGACTACCTCGGGAGTATAAGCATACGAACAAAAAAAGAATTTTGAAAATCGGTCCACAAACGGCGGAGTAATCGGTGAACAAATTTATAAAAAAAAATACATACAGCCGAATGCATTACCTGCTCCTTTTGGAAGTCGGTAAAAAACCGGTTGAATAGGTTATTTTTCTTATCTTTAATTTTATTAAACTGTATCTATGGGTTCGATATAGGTAGATGTAAGTATTTCAAGTTGTTTTTCCTTTTACCTACAATATGAGTAATACTTTGATAATAATATTGTTTTCGCCACGTTTTATGACGCTGCCTAGGGGATTCTCTGAACATTTCTGAGAATCGCTCGCTGTTTATGATCATTTCATTTACATAAATTAATATTTATGTAGTAGACATTATGCAGCGTGCGTATGAATTTGGGTAGATGCTATGCTATGCGATCATCGGCCTTTGGAGTAGCAGCGCAACTGCATAGGTACGACCTCAGAAAAGACTAAGGCTGCAACGACCACTTAAGACCACGTGGCCTGCATGCTCGTCTGCGACTCAATATAAAATAAGAATTAAGTACCTATGTAGTTAGTCTTCCTAACTAAAATGGTTATTATAGGTACCTATTTGGTAATAGATTGTTGTTTGCCTTTTTCTAACGTTTTCCTTTTTTTTTAATTAAAAAGTCTGGTTCATTGTCACAGTTGCCCTGTACAGCAACTCTTGCGATGCTTTTCTACTGGTTTATACTGCCGCTGGCATTGCAACAATATTAGATACTGGATGGGACCTATGGATCTGGCACGTAATTTTTCCAATAATAAGTGCCTACATAATTCCTTAAAATAAATACTCTAAAATTAAGTAAAAAAAAAAATATGCTATGTATCAATACAAAACGTTGCGATATATTCGTCATATCGATATGTTATGTTGCGATTCGTATCGATTCAAATTGATTTGTGGCCCTCTCTATCGAATACAAACTTTGTATTTGATAGAGAGGGGCATACAGTGCTGCAACCTAGCATAGACTAGGCAGAACTATAGAAGTTGAATTTTTAAGTTTTTATTTATTTATTCCAACAAGAGGTAAATATGAAGATCTAATTTCTAAATATTTAATAAAATATATATTAATGCTAAGTTTATGAGCATAAGATATCATTGTGGACAAAACATTATGGGCGCTAAGCAATGCAGGTAGTGTAATTTGTGTAAAATGGTTTATTGACAAATTAATTAGTATTATGGGTAGTAATATTAAAAACCTTTATATAAAAAATCAAGTTTATTCATTAGAAACATTTGAACGCTTAGCTTCCCTCCTCGCTAGTTTCTTTTTTAGTAACATTTGTTTCTTTTCTTCAGGTGTCTTCTTCAATCCCTTCATCTTACGTGTTTGTAATCTGCTGACATCTTGTTTGCCCACATGAATGCGACCCATTTTAGAACCAAATGCATCTCTTGATATATTTTTCTTAACAACAGTTTTAATTTCTTTAGGTATCCTGCAAGCTTCCTTGTAGAGATCTTCTGATGCCAATTTAGTTCTTCTTAACTTAAAATCTATCGATGGGCCTGAAAATTATACAAATAACTAAACATAAATCTTTCATTAGTTACTGATAGCTTACATTCTAATTTATTGATAAGATTTTGTCATGGATCACTGATAGCCATATGTAATCTTTTCTGTGGTTTTGTAAAATATCAGTACCATTATATTACAATCTACTAAATAAAGAGTTTGCTTTATGATAAAGTGGCACCTATATTATAAAGAGGATGAGAGGAAGCTGCTCACGCCAATAATTAAGAAGTAACGCGGGTTCATCCGAATTTGAAAAATAGGTATTTTGGAATAACTATTGCTATCGCGCTGCGCTATCCGCCGTGTGCGATAGGGACAGATGCGGCTCAGACTGATTATACCTACAAACTTTCTGACTAAATCGCGGTTTCGTATTCTCCTGTTTCCTCCTTCAAAATTGAGTTTATTAAAAAAAACACAAATATCAAGAAATAGAATAAGTCTATGCCTCTATGTTTTTATTTGGTTGTAAAAACCTTTCAAATTTGTTTTGCAGTGGTTGGATTAGGGCTGTATGAAAGAGGCATTTTCTACGATTTTTGAAGTCATATTTTCTGATCTAATTAGTTGATTGAAAAAAACAAAACAAAGGGGCATAGCTTTAGCAGACGTAAATATTGTAACAAAAAATCATTCCTCTGGAAGCATTATACAGGGAGAAAATAGGAGAATACATTTGTATGGGATTACGGCGCTAGCGTTTCCTCATAAGAAGGTTTGAAGCCTGTTGCGTCAGTCTTAAACATTTATTACAACAGATTAGCTACAGAAATTGGTCAGAAAGTTGATAACAATAGCTTTTTAACATAATTTGACAGTTTTTAATTTCGAAATTTTAGATATTATATTGTCAATCAATAGTATCCTTATGAATTAAAAACTACACATGACGTAAATTTATGCCAGCAGTCCTGACACTTGTGGCTCTTAGACCCACGAGTGTCAGGACTGCTCCACTTCACCACTCCTGCTCCACTTCCTTCATATACTGTTATACACCACATATACATATGCTGCCATAACATTCATGGTAGATAGTAGAGAATCTGCTGTTAGATTTTTGAAAAATTTCGAAAATATTGACAATAACCTGGTGTATCCTATGCTGTAACACCCAGAAACACTTCTGAATTTTTGTCATTAGTCAGGCTTGCTTGTTTAAGAAGATTGTTTGTGTGAAAATGTGTCAGTAGTGAGTAGGTGCATATCTTTAAAAAAACCTAATAGTAATAGTTAGTATTCTGTGCTATAAGCTACAATGAATATAATTAAATTTATCTGCATAATATATTACATCCAGAGCTTCATAACGTTATAAAAAACATCAAAATAGAATGTTATAAACGTTATACGTATTTCGTTTCGTTATTATTTTGACAATACTATCGAAAACACGAATAGCGATATTAAAAGAATAACGTTATGAAATATAGAAATCGAAATAAAATAACGTTATAATTTCGTTATTGCTAAGCGATATTGCCGCGTTGTCAGCTCCCTGCATATGATAATAATATTATTCCCCATAAATATAACGTTATTTATATCAATATTTTCTAAATGCGTTTACTGATATAGCGTTATTATGATATGTAAATAACGTTTAGTTGTAAAACGTTATGTTTTTTATAACGATATGGGCACAAGTAGATAATAAAGTTATGATTTTATAGCGTAGTTTGAAGCTCTGATTATATGTAAGGATCATAACAAAATAAGTAAAAATATTGAGTAGAGAAAATAGATGACAAAATCTTTACATACCAATTTCTTCCAATTCTATTCTTGGTGTTCTTTGACCACTCTTTTTGAGCAATATTCTGTACGACCTCAAAAAAATCATTCCTTCTTCATTTGCTGTAAAACTGATAACATGCTCCAAACCTTGCAATCTTATAGTTTCAACCTTGAAAAAAATATTAATTGCAGTTTATATTTGTTTCATATCAGTGATGCAATGATGTTGGATAAAATTTAATAATTAATTTCAAATAACACAGGTGTGGTTGATTGTGTATGCTAATTATGTGTATTGTTATGTTAAGTACAAACCTTCTCTCTATGGAAGAAATCAGTCATGAGAGATTTCAATCTCTTTAAATCAGAGTTAAGATCCCAAGCTGGACCATTGAAGACCAGACAGGGTTTAAGGCCAGCAAGAACTTTCATATTCTGAAACTCTGACATAGCCTTATAATTTTCAGCTCCAAGTTCTATCATGTCAAGGATATTGTAATTAAATGTTCTGCCCAATATTATGTTATGTGGACGCTTCTTTGAATGGGATCCGACACCAAATAGAGCAGCTTCCTTTTTGTAACATAACCTAAAAATTTAATATTTATTTCATGAAGGTGATGATTTGTAATGTGTAATTAATTATTTTAAGGTGTGAAAAAATGGACCATTTGCTGTAAAATAAGTCAAGTAACACCCTGTCCGATTTTGAGTATTTTCAGAGATATTTGATGATTTGTACTTTTTCTGAAAATACCCAGATTTTAAGGGAAAAAGTATAAACCCCACAAAATATACTGCTAAAACAAAATATTTTTACTGCTTATGTTTTCTGGATAGACAATAAATGGGACACAAATAAAATTAGCAGACAATTTAATATTTTTGAAATAAAAGACCAAAAGGTTGTAACATAAAAAAATGTTTTCACAAAATCTAAATTTCCATGATTTTTTCTAAAATTTTTACTACGTAGTTACTTTGCAAACAACATTAATAACTTCTCTGTTTTCTCAGCTTTTTAAATGTTACGATTTTTTTGTATTTTATTTTTAAAATGTTAGACAGTTTACTTTTTTTTTCGTTTTGAATTTATCAATAAAATATTTAGAAAACATAAACAATACATATTATTCACAAAATCATTTAGTGTTCATAAACAAAGTAATTTCTAGTTAGGAATTACATTGTCATGTTCAAACTAGGCAACACATATTATTTTGTCCAAATTTGACGATGTCAAATTTATTGGTTGATTCCTTAAAATTTTATATGGGTACTTATATATTTTTATAAACCTGAGAAAACAGAGAATTTATTTAAGTTATTTGCAAAATAACTTCGTAGTGAGAAATTTAAAAAAAGATGGAAATTTAGATTTTGTAATTTTTTTATGTTACAATTTCTGAGTATTTTATTTCAAAAATATTGAACTGTCTATTAATTTTAATTGTTTTCAATTTAAGAAATGCCTATTCATAAAAAATTAAGCCTCAGCAGATTTTTTTATATGTGGTTTATTACTGTCCCATAAAATCAGTACATAGAGACAAGACAAACAGACAAAATACAAATCATCAAATATCTCCAAAAATACTCAAAATGGGATAGGGAGATAACTTATTTTAAAGTTAATGGTCCATACTTTCACTCCTTTAAAGGAATTACACCTATTACAAATCATTCTGTATAAATTTGTATAGCGTTGTTGCAAACTCAAAAACCTCATACGTGTCATTTTTGTCTTTGTTTTGAGATTTTAAGGGGTTTCAAGCTGAGTACCGCAATAAAGTACCTCTGTAAATTTGCTTTCCACGTTACGCAATGACATGCATACAAAATCCAAAGTCCACATAGACGAAGTCGCAGTCGTCCACTAGTATAAAATAATTAAAATGATAAGTTTGTGTTGATTGGTTTCTGCCATAAAAAATTTGTTATTTTTTTTTAACTTTTTACACACAGGAGATTCAAATATGCTCGCTCTATTTATGTAAATTTTAAACAGTCTGGTTAAATAAGATCATCATGCTTAATGGCTCCATTATCTGACTATAGTTTGCTCTAAAGTTGTGCTTCTAAACTCTATCTTCAGCTCAATCCATCTAGTGAATTCTCATTGCCCAATTCATATCAACTATCAAGTCATCTCAAAGGTAGGTTATGATTAATGATGAAGATGAGGTAATGATACACATCTCTTTAACTTTATTTTTTCTTAGTAGACAATTTTGATATCAATCATTATGTGGTTTTGGTCGCATTTTTAATTCAAAACTAAGACAGAAGCTTAATAAAAAGGAGTGATGAACAAATGGACATTTAACACTGTAACTAACAATAATCACTATTAGTTACTCTTTTAAATTTATATTAATATAAAAAAGCACCTTGTAATTTTCTAATGTGATACGTACTTTTCAATCAAAGTGGCATCTTCAAATGGTACAAAATCATTCTTCCTGCTGAGGTAAGCTGCATCTGGTTTTTTTAGATCGTATATGTCTTTTAGAAGTTTTCTGGTGCGCTCGGAAGGATTACGTCCTTGCAAGAAAATACATTGTTTTGGTCCTTCAATTGGTTTCGGTTCTTTGGAGAGAAGAACTTTTTTACCCTTACGTGTCGTGGGTTTTCTGTAAACACGAATGTTGTAAATGGACTTTTTACACAATACAGACTAATAAAAAAAATGGTATTTATTATATCTTACTTTATTCTTTGCATAACTGCCATTTTTTGCTTTATTATAATTCTTAATATAAAACTTTCAATAATTATTGCAAAGCAATTTATAACCACATGGCTGGCCTGGCGCTGACAGACACCAAGAAACAGACAGACGACTGTAACTGACACTGACAGTAGTGTAGACATGTGTCGTTCCGGACCGTAATAGTTCCCGGAACCATGTCCTCTACTGGAACGAAGTAGGTGCAATCCGCGCTGTCAAGCAAACTCGGTCCATATGTCCTCCTAATCGCTGCAAGGCTGAGAGAGCTAACGAACTTCGGTTCGGTTCGGACCGCACAAACCTCGCACGCACACACCTTGCTGAGGCACGAGGCGCACCGACCGACTAAGAAAAGAATAACGGCGATGTTTCACGAAGTCACGAACCGATCCGAGCTCTCTTCTCTCTTTAGGTCTTGCTTTGCTATTACAATTAAAAATGTGGCTTACTGAATACGACTTAAGGTCGATACTAGATTGAATAACAAAAAAAGCGCAGTAAATTGATAATAATATTGGCAAGTGCCATCTATTACTGAGCTATTACAATTTTAATACCGTGGTAATTTCATATTTTTTCTACTTGGTTGACAGTCCTAAGCCTGAAAAGTATGAAGGTAAATCAATTGACAATTTAGTCAAGGTGATAATTTAACTAAAAAAAATGAAATACCTTTTCCTATTCAATACTTTTTTTCACACATCTACATAAAAAAACTTAATACTATTTATTACAGCCATTAGGTCAAAAATATGTTAACTTTATTTTCTTTTTTATTATTTATATGACCTTGACTGTCTATCTAAAAGCTAACTGATGGTCGTCCATCACTAACATCGCGTTCTGATTGGGCAGGATTGGGCCAAGAAACTATTTACATTGCTGAAAACATGAACCGAAACGCAATATCTGTGGCCGCGGAAGCGCGGAACTAGATAGTTCCGCGAACATGTTTCATGAACATGGTTCCGAGAGGGAAAAGAATCGTTCCATGTTCGATCCGCTCCAGAACATGATTAGCGCACCTCCACAGTAGTGACAGTGGCAGTTATTTTCTTTTATTAATGGCAGCGTATGGTCTATGCGTATTGCCAATATCAAATTAACACTTATCCGATATTATCTATGCGTACGTGTTACAGCAGAGACCCAGCATACTTCGCTACGTTCAAGGCCCATTTCGTTTAAACCATAGACTTATAATATCCTAGCGTAAAATAAAATATTAAAAACTGTTTATTTCTTAAAAGTTTACGTTAGTACATTTTTCTAACAAAATCGACACTAAACGTAAAATAGCATTTATAATCTTTGTAAACAATTAAGATAAATGTCTATAATGAAATCGATTAATTTAGTCAACCACTAGAGTACATGTAAAATAAATTGATGAAAAAAGTTATTTGGAAAAATCATGTAAATTATCACTTAAACTGTAAGCTACACAAAATATAAAATGGGACGAAAAGATTGATATAATTTTATGTAAGTAAATAACGTGAGAAAAGAAATTTAAACCAAACATAAACGCGTCATTGCAATGACAACTTCTTATGTAGTTACCTGTGAAATGTGCAATTTTCATGGTTATTCCTATGATTCACATTTCAAGTACTTAACCATTTTTGAATTTTCTAATTTCTAATTTTTTGATAATTTCCTAGAAATGAATCACGATTTACGGAAAAAACACAAAACACTGCGGGGCTAATTATTTCTCGTGTGCCGAATTTTGACGTCTGTCGACCCAAAATCAGTCTCGAAAACATAATCTCCTGTCTTTTTCTGCCTTCTGTAACTCGGTATGAGATTTTCTTCTCCCTGGTACGCTGTGTTCCTCTAGACAGGTCTATATGCTAGTAGGTTATTATAAGTCCATGATTTTGATAATCAAACAAGTAAAGACGACGGTGGGAGTTTTGGCGGGAAGTCGAAAAAGACACATTGGGCTCTTGTTTTATTTTTAATTTCTTGCTGTATTTTTGATTTATATCGGATAATGGCATTTTGTTCGATATAGGTTAATTATAGTGCACGAGTGTTGTGAATTAAAATAACAGTGCGAAAACAGGTTTTTTCGGCTTGCCTCCAAAATTCCATTGGTCACGTTCTGGTAAAGACGCCATCTCTTTACTTGAATGTCAGTCTGACTGACTTGACTGACTGATAACTGACCACTTACAGACTTTACCTATTATTACCTACTCGTTCAGTTTCACCGAAACTGGCAAAAACGTGATGCAAAAATATAATATAATAATATTAATATTAATAATACTTGACGCTGGCAATATGCAGTTTGCGATGCCATAATTGAAGAAAAAAAAAGACGACGGTGGGGAGTTTCGGCGGGAAGTCGAAAAAGACATATTGTGCTTTTGTTTTATTTTTACTTTCTTGGTGTATTTTGAGTTATATCGCATAAATTTGATGGCAGTTTGTTCGATATAGGAAAGTGCACGAGTGTTGTGAATTAAAATATCAGTGTGAAAATATGTTTTTTAAGCTTGCCTCCAAAATTCCATTGGACACGTTCTGGTAAAGAAGCCATCGCTTTACTTGAATGTCTGACTGACTTGAGTGACCGATTACTGACGACTTACCTACTGACTTTACCTATTATTACCTACTCATCCAGTTTCACCGAAACTGGCAAAAACGCAAAAACGTGATGCAAAAATAATACTTGACGCTGGCAATATGCAGAGTTTGCGATGCCATAATTGAAGAAAAAAAGACGACGGTGATCGCTTGACACCACGCGGCCCGTCTGCCTTGTTGTTCGGTTTATTTATAAAAAAAATAGCTGCCAATCTTAAAATATATTATATGTAGGTATAGGTAAATTACATGTCACGTTGTTTGTCCGCGATAGAATCCTAAACTACTTAACCGCTTTTAATAAAATTTGCACACCGTGTGCAGTTCGATCCAACTTGAACGATAGGATAGCTTACATCTCAATTTATAGTCGCATTATTGTTTTATTGCAAATTTCTAATAGGTACCTTAAGACAGGACAACGTCTGCCGGATTCGCTAGTTACCTATATAAAACTGACTTTTTTTGGTACGGGACATATGTTACGTACTGCTAACATGTATGCTATTCTGCGAAGATCAGTCCTTGTCAATCCATAAAACTTGCTTTCCATCGTATTTTTATCATGTTCGGCTCTTTTTACTAACATTGACCTATGCGTCCCGTCCCATGGCTTCAGCGGTGGGTAGGGATCAAAAGGCGATGATCCGTTGAGAATATTCTTAAAGAAAAACTTTTTTAGTTAAGTTTCATAATTTATAATTGTATGCAACAACATGGCAGGTTGTTTAAAACTACAATAATTTAAACATCTCATGTCCTGGCACGGGATGGTTCAAAAGGGACTCAGCTCAGTTTTATCTTATACGATTCTGTGATATCTAGAACAAATATCCGACAAAAAATTCTGTTGAGGGACGACTGAAGGACCAGGGCACAACCACTCCAAATCTCTGAAACGAGGATATGAGCGGAGTTATGCTGAAGAGCTATTAGAGCTCAACAGAACAAATATCCGCACGGTGACCAGAGTCCTTACTGGACACTGTAAGCTCGGAAGACATAATGTCGCTTTTAGCCCTACAGTGCATGATTTTTTATTTTGGCCTCAAAAAATTTAATAAGCTTGCAAATTTTATAATTTTGATAGGAAAAATATTCAAAAAATTTGCAACTCAATAGAAACGCGGGTATGCAAGTTTTTGTGTATGACCCAGATATGGCACACTATGCATTTTAGGACAAATCTTTACTATGTATTATAAACAGGCAGAAATGAAACAACCTCGATATAATCAAACTTTATTCATGAAAATTTTACTTTTTATATAAGCATATTTATTTTTATGTTATAAAACTTATTTAGCAAACACTGATAGTACCTAATAGGAACTAGGTATGAGATATAGGAAATTCATGTAATTATCCGACAAAAATATTTAAAAATACATAATACATATATAAAATCGAAAACAGGTTGTGGAGTGACACAAAACAGACCTTATCTTTGTAAATACAAAGTGCCACATTACATTTCTGACAAGTTTTGAAGGATTTCCCCTTATAAGCTGGTAAGTTTCATAGTTACTTGGCGTTGAACTAAAGAGGTGGTCAGTTCCATCAATCCTGACACATTTTGATGGTACATTGGCTTTTCGTTTTACTTTTTTCTTTCTTCAATCATACCACATATAAATAAGGATGGTCTTCTTGTTTCCCGTGTCCTATTTTTAGCCACTTCCAAACGAATTCCAATTTAAATTTCCAAATGAGTGATTGAATGATGATACCCAATTCAAAATTCCACAATATGCGGGTGTTTTGGTTTCTGTACCAGTTCCTACAAAATACAGATATCTAAATACTTTTGAATCCCATTTTTGAAACTGCAACTGGTTTTGGAAGATTATTTTGAATGCTGTATTTAGCAGACTCTTCAGCTATGTGGTTGAGCAAATCATCATCGAAAAATGTAAAATAAAGTATGTAAAGGTGTTTCAAAGCCTGTAGTTATTTTCCGGTTTTCCTAATGATGCATTAATTCTTGTAAATGTAGTATCTGGTTGCTAAAATACTATTTACGTCCATATTTATTCCCCTTTCTTAGTTTTTCTTGACAGCCTGTGGGGTTCCTGTAGGACGGGGGCTGCAAGGGTTGCCCCAACTCTTGACATAACCCATCTTGATCTAGAATAATCTTGCCTGGAAGTAATTAGGCCGTGGCATAACATTACCTAGGCTGGACGTCATTTATGTGCTACAGCTTGGCTGTGGACTATGCATGCTTACGTTTACATCGAATTTATCATCCTGTAGTACTTCAGGAAACTTTCTATTTTATTCATCACCAAATCCTGAATTATGAGCATGTTGTCATAACTTTCCTCATCAGAATGTTCCAATTCATCTTCACTACCAGATGGAATTTGAAAATAGTGTCAAATATCAAAGTAACTCATTTGTTTATTGCGGTTCACCTGATAACAAGACGTATGCTTATTGCATGGTGTGACATATTTGGCACAAACAAAAAAGTGACGATTTTGTAAACTTTTTATCAACATAATGGCAAAATTACAAATGCAATATAAAATAGAATCATGAACTTACCTTTACTATTTTTTTGCCACTGAAAACAGAGATTTCCTATACTTTTCATATAATTGTATACGCCGCTTGTTGTCCGTGCTCAAAATACCCACTTTGTTGACGAAAAACTTTTCTAAATCAGTTCCACGACATCTAACTGAAATGACCGGTACTAAATTATGATAGTCAAATATTTCATAGTACACTAATCCTTACTAGATGTAGCTTAGATCTGAGTTTTGAAATATATTCATTTTTTTCGTATGTCCCATATGTGGCACACTATGCGCTGTAGGGTTAGGACTGAGTCCAACCGACACGTGCAGATATTGTGGGGAGGAGAGCGAGCCACCACGCCATCGCCTTTTAAATTGTGGTGCGCTAAGCTATAAGCGTAAAATTCATCTAGGGAGGAATGTGCTGCTGCCAGATGAAGCAAAACAAATCACTGTCTGTTAAATCCTAGCCTTTTTCAAGGCTATCGGGTTGGACAGTGATCTGTAAGCTGGCTACGGGTACAATCAATCAACATAGGTTGAAGTACCCTGGGTTAATACAGTTCGAGCCTATTACTCAGACAAAAAAATAAGTTAGAGTGGGGCCAGGTTAGTACTAGGGGCTAAGTAAGAGCCGGGCGGCCATCTAAGATAAGACGGGCGGCTAAGAAAAAGCGAGTGGCTAAGTAAGGGCGGGCAGATAAGTTAAATGCTGCTAAATTAGCCAAATTAGTTAAGATGAGCAGATAAGTTATGGCGTTAAGGGGGTCGGCGGCTAAACCAAGCGCGCGGCTTAGTTAGTGCGAGCGGACGAGCGCGCTAGGCCGGGCCGCTAAGCTAGAGCGGGCGGATTAATAAAGACGGTTAATTAAGTGATTGTGGGCGCCTAAGTTAATTCGAGTGGCTAAGTAAGTAAGTAAGGGTAAGTGGAAAACAAATTAATCATCATCATGAAAACCAAAATAAATTTTCGTATGCATTATAGCAAAGCTCTTATTAGGTATGATATACGTAGTCACTGTAGCTTCGGGATTAAGAATAGAGCTACGGTATCCCCTGCCTGATCGTAAGAGGCGACTAAAAGGGGGCTTCCGGGGTTGCGGGCGGTGAGAGTGGGAGCTCCAAACGTCCAGCAAGCAGCCCCGGGAAGGGCGGCGGTATGTACGTGGCCGCATGCCGCCGTAATTAAAGCATCGGAAGGAGCACATTTGCTCTCCCGAAGATGGGCACGTTCTGGGGCGTCGTGCCTGGAGGAGATCGGTGCGTTCCACTGGAGATCCCGGAGTCCTCCCCAAGTGCAGAGGCAGGCCACCGAGGGGGCTTTAGTGCGGTCAAATCCCACATAACCTGGTATTCTCTCCCAAGGTGCTGGATACCTTTTGAAGGTTTCCCCCCGATACCAAAAAGGTAGGAACTAGAAATAAAAGTAATACAATCTATAAAAATATGTGTAATGTAGTGCCTCAAAAATACAAATTGCGAATGCGGATTTTCACTTTTAACGCAGAGCAGCATACTAATTCTCAAATTTATGTGTTCTATCAAGAAATCGAAAGTTAATGTGAATGAACCTAAGAAAGTTGCACACCAAATTAGATATATTGAGATAAAAAAGCTCCAATTTGATACAAATATAGGCATAGAAGAGAATTTTTGCTTAGTTTCACATATTATTACATAAATCGCAATATGAAAAGAAAGCTCAGGTAGGTATCTGGATATGTAACGTTTGTTTTAGGAACTCTATCGATTATCTAGACACTAGGTAATTGATGGCGCAATGTTGCCATAAATGGTGCCAACCACATGGGCCAATCGAAGGTCATGGTTTTGATTTTCCGCCGAAGAGAAATTCGAATGATGACTTGAAATTTCTGTACTTCGAGTGCATCCACATTACCCAGTATAAATTGATTCCCTGTGTCAGCTATACAGGTGGATGTACAAGATCAAAAGCAGACAATAAGGAAAATTCCTTGTTTATGCAATACCTACTAGCCTTCCGCCAGCGGCTTCGCCCGCGTGGACCCGTTTAATGGGTCCCCGTAGGATAAAAAATAGCCTATGTGCTATTCCAGGCTTCATTGCTATATTAAAATCATAGGCGTTTAGCCAGTTACTTCAACTGCGTTGACCCTGTTACCCGTTTTCACGTAGGAATTAAGCATTTTCCCGCGGTAAAAAGTAGCCTATGTTACTCAGGGTGAATATACATTCACGAGTTTATTCATTACAAACTCATACCGCACACCTCTGACTAATAAATGTTATACATATGCGTGTTTATCACTGCTCCACGGCAAAGAAAAATTTACGATGTTTTACCTGATGCCTTTTTTTTTGTATCGGAGGGGAAACTTTCAAAAGGTACCCGTACCACCTTTGGAGAGGGTACCGGGTTATGTGGGATTGACCGCACTAAAACCCCTTCGTCGGATGCCTCTGGGCTTGGGGAGGACTCCGGGATCTTCAGCGGAACGCACCGGTGTCCTCCACGCGCGACGCCCCAGAACGGGCCCATCTTTAGGAGAGCAGATGTGCTCTCCTGCACCTTCCGATGCTTACGGCAAGAGTTTTACAAAATTTCTCAAAGGCTGCTGTTCAACAACACACATGGCTGGTGCAGTGTTATTGTAGTCTCAATTCTAAATTATTCTCCATTACGAGAGGAGACCTGTTTCTAATTGTGGGACAGTAATACATAAACAGTGTTAGAAGAAAAAAATATTTAAAACTTAATAATTTTATACCTGACAATAGACGTTGATAAAATTAAATGTACTTAACATTCAAATTTAAGTTGTTGGCTGTTTGACAGCAGATTATATTAGTGTTATCTAAGTTTTGCAAATAATAATAAAGATTATAATATAAACAGTTAGGAGATATATCGTTTGAGCCACCGAATATTACTTTATAGTCTGATTTTGTAAAATTTCCATTCCAATAGTCAAATGTTTGTGAGAAGAGCTTATGGCTCTGATGCTTGTGTATTCCGCAGGCGATCTATAAAGCTTAACTTGGTTACAACACTTTTTTGAGCCTCACTGCTAGGCTCAGGACTTTCCTCATTGTTGGGGAGGCCTGGAGCTTCCTCAACCATACTGCTCCAGTAGTGGGAGAATCTTCGCAATATTAAATCCCACCATAAACATTTTTACGTAAAATGTTGCCAAGACGAGTGCACATGGCTTACTCTGTAAAAAATATATCAGACATAGAGCCAAGCTCCTAAATCTACACGCCCTAAGTTTACCAGCCCTTACTACATCAGCTTCACATCTCAGTCAATTTTTATAGCTTGGCACCGTCTTTGGCTACTTTTGTGTTATGCAAATATCTAATTTCTAAAGTAACGAAACGGCAAACTACACATTTAGTGTATGCGCGCAGATTTAGGAGCTTGGTTGGTTCTATATTATATATTTCATATCTTTTTCACAGAGAACGTAAGCCAAGTGCACTTGGCACGATTTTACATGAAAATTATTTTGTGGGATTTCATTCCTTTTTGCAAGTGAAAAGTCTACAAACAAACTTCTATTCCCCAATTTTGGGAGATGGTGGATAATGTAAGTTTTTGCATTTGGTTGTTATTTGTATGCTAAAACTAGCCTTTTGCCAGCGGTTTCGCCCACGTAGACCCGTTTTATAGGTTCCCGTAGGATAAAAACCAACCTATTTCCTTTCCCAAGGTCCACTCTATCTGTGTCCCAAGTTTAATTAAAATTGGTTCAGTAGTTTAAGCGGGAAAGCGTAATAAACACAAACGGAATTACTTTCGAATTTATAATATTAGTATGGATAAGTAATAAGTATTTGTATAAGTATGGATTAGCTTACACTTCCTATGTCCAGCAGTGGGACATAAAAAAGGTCACACTGTAGTCTGTAGATTGCGTGAGCATTTATTAAAGCAAAGTAAGGTAACTGGAGGTTTTTGAGTAGTCTTACATGCTTGTAATAATTAATAAATCAATAATTAATAAGTCAAAATTTATTTTTTACAGTTCTGTAGTCAAAATTTATTTTTTGATCAAAATTCGTGTGCCTATTCAACTAAATATTTTGATTGAACGGCAGTACTGAGTAGTTCTGCGTATAATACTTGGACACAAGATGACACGACATTTCGTGGCAGAGCGCAGCGCTGGCCGCTGTGGCGCACGTCTTCCGCATATCTCGCTGTTTTCTGTGTTTTTTTTTTAAATTTAAAATTCTTCCTCTGGAGATTAACTAAAACAGAAAAGTGAGTACCACAAACCAAGAAATATCATCATTATTATTACTGTTTGCCATCATTTACGTATTATTTACTTATACGGTTTACCATATATATAATACGTAAATAAAAGTTAATACATATTTTATTAATAAATAATATTGTGTAGTTTATTAAAATTATTATCGCTTATTTATAATCGTGGCACTATGAATATGAACTAACATTTATAATTCATAATTAGACATTACGTTTATAAGATTATAAACAATGTCTTAATCCTTCAAATAAATTATATTGGATTTTTGACAGATATTTTAAACTTTATAAAGAGTTCAAAATGTTTAATTCTTCTCATCATCATCGTCTGTAAACACCATGCAATACCTATTTGATTTATACAAGCGGTGAAACATTTTACATTGACGCAATTATTTTTTTACTGGTACTATCTCATATTCTTTTATTTATTTACTCTGCCTCGAAACAATTAAAATATACTTATTTTATTTTTATTTTTATTTTATTATAAAAGAAAAACATACAGTGTTATTATACCAATATTACTTATGAACTAAATACCTATACACCATTTGATAGTTTTCGCCTATCGAGACTCAATGCTTGTTTGCTTTTTATGTATGTATGTATGTATAACAATTTTCGGATATTAAATATAATGTAATGATACACATGCAACTTAACTTTTATGATCTATAAAATTTTCCTGAAATTCTTGTTTACGCAAAATAGTTGTTTATTTATATAAATCTGTCATTGAATTAATTTTTATATTTATTGCGGAGCAATATTATTCACCGCGATAACTCTATGTAACCCTTACGCAAGGTACGTTTATGACTTACATAACTGTAACAGTGTGACCATTTGTGGCAGATTTCTGCCATTTTGGCAGATTTCACTCCTAAATTTTGTCTCTGGCAGATTATGGTGACGGATTATAAAAATGGCAGATTTTGGCAGATTTCGAAGATTTTAGGAATCATGATATTTTGAGACATAAAATCTCATAATTTAAATACTTCATGACTATTTTTTTATAAATGTAACATTTGGTATAATATAGCGCAGATCTAAAATGATTTCTCCGAACTGACAACGTAATATTTAAAACGTAACAGCTTGGATGTTACTCGGTTTCTGAATTTCTAAACGATGAACTTTAACTTCATGAGGGATTTCGGGATTAAAAACCTGGGAAGTTTTTTTTTCCGCCGGCTTTTTTTTCCTCTCAGTGTATAAAAACCCAGTTAATTGGGTGCCAAAAGCCGATGACGCTGATAAAATACCGTATAAATAATCACTAAAAACAATGAAATAAAAAAACCGCAATTATGGGATACATATAAATCAATAATATGATTAGTAAATTTAATACTTAAATAAATTTCTAAGTCAGATTTTAGTCAGTACTTTTATTTAATAATATTTATATAGATACAATAGGTAAATATGGCGGACTATAAAAAGTATAAAACAACTTTTATAATACCCATATTTGTGTAAATAAATCATTTGTCTTTGTCTTTGTTGCTCAATCGTGCAAAAACAGAAGGGTTGAGGTCTTGAGGAGCATGTCATGGATGAAGGCAATACCTATAAATTGTGCAAAATTCATTTTATGACGACCCGTGTGGCGCAATGGTTACCATGCCGGACTGTCATTCGAAGGGTCCCGGGTCTGATTCCTGGAGGAACAGAAATATGAATGATGAGTTTAAATTTCTGTTCTCGGTCTTTGTGTGTGTCCATGGTACCCACGACACAGGGTATTAATTACCTTACTGTGGGGCTATGAGTGTGTAACTATGAGTGACGTTTATTGTGATCCTATTATTATCACTGACTTTAATGGTATGCTATAGACATATCTAATTGACATTTCACTGTTATACATATTTATATTGTTTATTATTATTGATCATAAATTGTTATTGTTTTTTTTACTGAAGAAAATTTAAGTATTGTTGGGGGTTAACAGCCCCCCCCCCTCCCAACCCTCCCCTGTACTGTAATAGCCCGAAAAATTCAAGTGGCAGTAGATTTGGCAGAATTTGGCCCAGCCTGTGGCAGATTTGGCAGAATTAGGCCCAGCCTGTGGCAGATTCGCCAATTTTGAGATGGTCACACTGAACTGTAAACACAAGCGGCTTTATTCCCATACAAACACTCTTGTCTGTTTTCTCCCTGGTTTATTTACAACGTTAGCATTATTATTTTTTATTAAGTAATGAACAAAACTAAGCAAGGTCGGGTGTGGTCAATAGTTGGATGAGTGAAATTTTATGTATTTTGTTGACCGCTAGGCTTTGCAGCCAAGTAAAGGCGATTGTGCCAAATATTTGATTGGTCAACTATGTGAGATCTACAGAACCATGAAATTACGGATACGGTAAAAAGATCGATATGAAGTAATTTTATACATTTTGAATTTTAGGTGGCTTACCTACAGTAACATCGCTTATAGCTTCGAAACGAAACGATATCTAAATTCGTCATCATCGTTCGTTTCGCTATCTTTTTTTGAAATTCGAAGGCGCTACGTGCTGTATTTGTATGGGATAGAGGTCGATGACAATGTGATATTTTATGGTTTCGTTACGAATTTTAACATTGGTTACGAATTTGGGATGATTGACCACGTGATTTAACGTGACTTATGTCAATCCCATACATTTATTGAACTTAAGTACCTACCAACTTTGTTCTCGTTTTCCAAATGTTACTTTGGCTACGGCCTAGTGGTTTAATAGACAACGTGTTATTATCAACGCAGTCCTAGTTCTGGATACAATTGATAGCGCCGATCAAAAGTTATATGGTAATTTTGTACTGTTTACAGATGTTGAGTGATTTTCAAAGCTAAGCAAAGTTAAGTTGCATTTTGCTTCATTAGAATTCTTGTTAGTTCTTATAATGGCATAGCTGGCATATTATAAACTTTGGCTACGGCCTAGTGGTTTAATAGACAACGTGTTATTATCAACGCAGTCCTAGTTCTGGATACAGTTGATAGCGCCGATCAAAAGTTATATGGTAATTTTGTACTGTTTATAGATGTTGAGTGATTTTCAAAGCTAAGCAAAGTTAAGTTGCATTTTGCTTCATTAGAATTCTTGTTAGTTCTTATAATGGCATAGCTGGCATATTATAAAGTCTTATTTTATTTTTGCACAGAAAATAACTCGTAAAATTATACCTCGGCCTCAGTTAAAGTTTAAATTGCTTTTGAATGCCGGTTGATAAAAATAGGTAGGAACTTACTGATAACTTCCTTATTGCACCGGAAATTCACGTCACACTCATGCTCGCTTAATCCTTTGGTAGAAATCAACAAATCAGATAGTTTTCGATGAAATGAAATGACTGCCATGGGTGCGTTTAGGCAATGCTGAGCTGAAGAAAAGAGCAGACGGAGAATAACTTCAGGCCTGTATTAAAATATGGGGTATACAATAATTAGCTTTCTTACAGAATAGCTATGTTGAAAAATATTTTAATACCAAACATTAAAAGCCGAGAAAAGGTTAAGGACAGTCATGGTCTACAGTAGTCTACACTAAAATGTAGAAATCCGAACTAAAATAATACAATAATTACAATGGGTCCATGGTCGGCTGATATGAAAGGTTTCATGAGACATGTCGACCAAGTTCATCCTCGCTTTAGGTGACCAGAGGGCTGGCAGCTCAGCTACCTTGCACAAAGAATTAGCTTAGCAGTTCAGCGAGGTAATGCTACCAGCGTTCTGTGCACTATGCCGCAGGACGGATTATTGGATGCCATGTATCTTTTGATTGAGAAGAATGGACATAATGGATACCATCATACAAAAAAAACATGTCTATCGACAAGTAATATAAGAATAAACACTTAAAAACTTGAATAAGAATTGTTTATTTCTTTTCTGAAAATATGAAAAAAAACACGTGTTTGTTTATAATCTGTGTAAATTATTATTATTATTCTTATAACTAATGTGTAATACTAATAAGCTATCACATCGACCAAGCCAGGGTTTAGTGTTCTTTTAACAGTTTTAACACGCTTTTATTAGCTTGACCTGTATGTATGTATGTACCTATGTAACGGATTCTTTTAACTTCATTTTCACCTACTTCTAGGAGTCTGATTAACTTGAAAATTTGCACAGGGGTCAAGGGCCGATGACAATACAACAATCTCATAACTTTCTTTATATTAAAGTCTTAACTAGGATCATCAGGATAAAAAAAATATACGAGGGGCGGTTGATAAGTTCGCGGCCTACAAATATAAAATTTTATATTTTTAACACGTCTAAGCATCTGATTATCTTGGAAATTTGCACAGGGGTCAAGGGCCGATGACACTGCAATAATATGAGAATGATAATACAACAAAAAAAATTAAAAATAAATAATGTAGTTTAAAAAACTAAAAAACACGCTTTTGTGAAAATACGAACGTAATGTATTTTAATGTAAAAAAATCGTGGGGTGGTTTTTAAAATATTATTGACACCATGCACCCCACGCTTGTTTTACGTTAAAATACATTTTCTTCATATTTTTTACTTTTTAGTTCGTATTTTCACAAAAGCGTGTTTTTTAGTTTTTTAAACTACATAATTTTTTAACTATCACCACGACTCAGTGTTGCAAAATCTATTAAAAAGGTTACGGAGAACGACCTACGATAGGAGGCTTCTTCGTAATAGTTATGGGTAATAAATAAGTATTTATTACTAGGTACTGTCTAAAAATTAGAAACAATTGCGAGAATCAATGTCAGGCTATTCATGTATTTATGTATGATACATACAAAATTTTAAATTCGCCTTTCTTACTGTATTATTTTCTTGCAATGCGTGCAAGTAAATAATCCAAAATAATTAAATTTATTTTTATGAAGTGGATACTTATTAATCAGATACATGTGAATATAGTATAACAAAAAGCATTCAAATTAATATAGGTTAAAAAATAACAATAAACTTTAAAAACGATTTTTCCGTTGTCCCTGAAAGACCGTACATAAATAGCCGCATAAAATGTTAGGAAAGCTTCGTTATTTCTAATGACGTCACTACACTATAATGTAGGTATCTTTCAAAATTCTAAATCTTTTTTTTTTTGTTCACGTCGTCCAATTAAAATGCTGCAACTGAACAAGTGTAATGTTTTAGTTAAATTGTGAGTTGTTTAATTCGTCTTTTGCAATATATCAGTATGTTGCATCACAGTTCACCGATGAACTTGGATCTACGTTATCTTGGGGAAGTACTCGTATTATTGTGAAAAATGCGTGAGGCGCTCTCTGTACCATATTTTTCGTATATCGAGCAACCCACCCTTTTTTCACAATAATACTAGTATTTTTTATTCATTATTATTTTCTGTTTATACTCTTTATACCCTTATTATTATTAATTAGGGTTACTTTTCACTCTTTTAGTTTGATGTGCTTCAAAAGCATGTTTTTTTTTTGTTTTTTTTTAACTAGTAGATATTCTGTTGAAGTAGTAAATATGATTAATTTATAGTTGAATAATATTATTACCTACGCTACGCTTCACCCAATATTCCACAACCAAATAAATGACAAACATTCGTCATAGATTTCAAACACTAAGCAATTTATCCAATCTTTCAGTGGATATTAGACGTGCAAAATCCATTGACACCTTCAAAAGTCAATTAAAATCTTATTACTTAAACGACTGAGTTTTCTGTCCCTCCCCACCACGAGCTACCTTTACTTCACTTTGTTTAACTGCGTGATATTGTTTTGTGTTTTGTTCTTTTGACGTGATAACGTCTTTAAAATCGTTTTAGTCGGGTGACATGTTCAGAAACTTGTGTCACACCAAAACCTAACGAGCGCGATCGCAGGTATAACGAGAGAGAGACGGACGGATCTCCCGTCTCATCTCGAGCGCTGCCAGTCATTCCGTGAAACTTGTCAATACAAACGAATGGAGATTTTCTCGTGCGGACGTTATCACGTAAACATCTCGATCGTAAACCTACTTTACAAACAATTTGCCGTTTTTTTGTTAATTCAGTTGTTATTTATTTTATGTTAAATTTGCGCACCTTACCCTTTTTCTCTTTCTTCTTCCCTTCTATCCTATTTTACCGAGCATAGGTTGTCTGGAAGAGATCGCTGGCTAAGCTATAATGCCGCCTATTGCATACACTCAAATATTGTACAAATTGAACTTCTTTGTATATGATTTGGTGTGCAATAAATAATTAGGTATTGTATTGTATTTAGCTGATGTGACGCATTTTCAAAAAAATGTTATTAGAAAATGGTTGCAAGCTGGTTTATATAGTGTATATATATAGTGTAGATAGTCTATGGTTGCAAGTATAGATTGCTTACCTCTCTGAATGTCAAATTTCCATGTATGTCAAATTTTTTGAACGATACGGCAAGACGTTTGACAAATAAGATCTTTTATTTTTAAGTGGGATCAAAAGCACCAAGGAGTATTGATGCAAATTACCCCCAAAATAACTATCTACCCATTTTTAACCCCGTTAGAAGATGAGTTCACAATAATAATCGAAATACATCTTCCATCAATTGTGTTAAAGAATGTTTATGCAAAATTTGAAGTAGATTGGACCAAGAAATCAAGATGTCCCATACAAATTTTGCTACCGTTTTTCAACCCCTTAGGGGTGGAATTTCGAAAAATCCTTTCTTATTGGATGCCTACGTCATACAAAGATTAGACCCTCTAAGTTTTAGGTCTCTACAATCAGCGGTTTGGGCTGTGGCTTGATCCATCAGTCAGTCATTCAGGACAAAGCATTTTATATGTATAGATTAGAAGCTAGCAACTGCTTCATTATAGTAGCGTCTTTTGCAATATTTTGTCGCTAAAAAATACAAGAATGACACTTTATTAAGTTGTATCAATTAGCACCCATTAAATGCATAATAGGTACTTTAAACAGGATGCAAATATTCATAAATTAAAAAATCATAAAAACGTTTTTGAGGTATCAATGGCAATATCATTACCACACAACTTTAAACTTTTATAAGAAGACTAGTGGTCCCGCCCAGCTCCGCCCGGGTGCAGACGTTGTTCAAAGAGGATTTGTTTTTTATTATCTTAAAGAGACTTCATGTTACTATCAAACAAAAATATAAAACAAATAATGACATACGAACTGTCCTGTTATTCTGAATGTGTCAAAGTTTAGAACGGCACGGCACGAAATACAAACGTTTGACAGATGAACAATTTATATGGGAAAACTACTTATAAATAAAAAAATAATTAAAAAACATTTCCAGTGGCCCAAATTGTGAATCTAAACCATCCTCGAATCCATTTGAATACACACAAAAAAAATCATTAAAATCTGTCCAGCCGTTAAGGAGGAGTTCAGTGACATACACACTCACAGAAGAATTATATATATTAAGATATAATATAAAATCTTATAGGTATAACCACAATATTATAGTTTTCACAAATCAGAGAACACTATTAATATAGTACAAAATAAAGCCTGTTTATTGAGCCTTGATAAATATAAGTTACCCAATATATTTATTTCTAGGTATTTCAAAATAAATAACGTCACATCAAGAGGGGCAAAGAAAATTATAAAATTCCAGTGACGTAATTTGTGGTGTGGTTGGCCTCTTAGAATAAACTTTAAACATTTCCTCAGTACTAACATCTGCGTATTATTGTAAGTGTACAAATAAGGTTTTGATTTAAGTCATTTTTAGGGTTCCGTAGCCAAATTGCAAAAAACGAAACCCCGTAAGGTCCGTGATGTCTGTCTGTGTGTCTGTCCGTCCGTCCGTATGTCACAGCCACTTTTTTCCGAAACTATAAGAACTATACTGTTGAAAATCGGTACGTAGATGTATTCTGTGAACCACATTAAGATTTTCACACAAAAATAGAAAAAAGCAATACATTTTGAGGGTTCCCCATACTTAGAACTGAAACTCAAAATTTTTTTTTCATCAAACCCATACTTGTGGGTTATCTATGGATAGGTCTTCAAAAATTATATTGAGGTTTCTAATATCATTTTTTTCTAAACTGAATAGTTTGCGCGAGAGACACTTCCAAAGTGGTAAAATGTGTCCCCTCCCTGTAACTTCTAAAATAAGAGAATGATAAAAGTAAAAAAAAATGTATGATTTACATTACGATGCAAACTTCCACCGAAAATTTGTTTGAACGAGATCTAGTAAGTAGTTTTTTTTAATACGTCATAAATCGTAAACCACAATAAAATTTACCTTTCATTCAATCTTAATGCAATGATTTCTATGGATAATCAAAGGCAATGATGTATTTCTGTTGCCGCTATATACAAATACTAAAAATAGAATAAAATAAATATTTAAGGGGGCTCCCATACAATAAACGTGATTTTTTTATAGATAATGGTACGGAACGGAACCCTTCGTGCGTGAGTCCGACTCGCACTTGGCCGGTTTTTGTTAAATTATTGTTTCCAAAAACAAGAAAAATGTAGGTCTCAAACTAGTTAAAATCGCAAATAATTACATTAAAATGGTAATGTTCTTATTTAGTTATTACTTTTTGTTAGTGGCCGTAACTGGTAATATTCTATTTTTTATCAATTCCTCATTAATGTTAATTAAATACGTTCAAAATCTTAAAAACCTGCAAAGGAGAATAACTGCACAAAATCTTAAATATTTAATAGGATATTAAAAGCTGAAGTTTTATGATTCGCAGTGAACGTACGAAATTTTATTATTAAGCAAATTACATTTATATTCATGATAAGATAACAGAAGTTCGCGTGGCGTGTAGACGGCATTATTACTTTGTGTTTTAACTTGTACCTAATTAGGAACGTTATCGTTTAAACAATAATAAATAACATTGTATGTATAATTTAGGTACTAACTACTGAATGTACTATCAATATCCAAATTTTTATAGCCTTCAATTTGTCAGGATCTTTTTATAATATGTTCACTGATTACTCAAATGACCATATACTGATTCAGAAATCCCCTTTTCTGATTCAGAAAGAATTTTTAAAGAGTTCCCCTATGGTCACCAGGTCAGGATTTGATGATGAAATTGAGGGAAAACTAAAAATTTGTAGGAATGAATAGGGTATCTATTGCTTTTTATGATAATTAGAAGTTGCGTAGAAGAACTATAAACGTGGCTTTTTACCGACTTCCAAAAGAAGGAGGTACTGTATTCGGCTGTATGTTTTTTTTTTTTATATATGTTCACCGATTACTCCGCCGTTTGTGGACCGATTTTCAAAATTCTTTTTTTGTTCGTATGCTTATACTCCCGAGGTGGTCCCATTGTCACCAAATCAGGATCTGATGATGGGATCCCAGGGAAATCGAGGGGAACTCTTAAATTTTATAGGCACACACATTGATTTTCTTATACTTTCTGAAGCATAAGCGATATTTGTGCATAGTAATCATCATCACATGTTGCTGAGCTGATGATGGAAGGTACTGCAACAGTGAGGAGTTGAAAGCAAATTCTTTCAATAAATAGTTTTTTATTCCAAATCTTACATTCCTGAGGTGGTCCAACTGTCACCAAGTCAAAGTCTGATGAGGGGATCCCAGAGAAATCGAAGGGAACATTCAAATTTTATAGCACAACAAATGAATTTCATATTTTTACTAAAGCAAAACAGGCATTTTTGTATAATTATCATCATATCATGTCGCTGAGCTGATGATGGAAGGTACTACGACGGTTAGGAGTTGAGAGCAAATTCTTTCAATAAATGGTTTTTTGTTCGAAATCTTACATTCCTGTGGTGGTCCAACTGTCACCAAGTCAAAGTCTGATGTTGGGATCCCAGAGAAATCGAAGAGAACATTCAAATTTTATAGCACAACAAATGATTTTCATATTTTTACGAAAGCAAAACAGGCATTTGTGTATAATTATCATAATATCTTGTTGCTGAGCTGATGATGGAAGGTACTATGACGGTTAGGAGTTGAGAGCAAACTCTTTCAATAAACGGTTTTTTGTTGGAAAACTTACATTCCTGAGGTGGTCCAACTGTCACCATGGCAAAATCTGATGATGTGATACTGGGGAAATCGAGGGAAATACTGAAACTTAATAGGCACACACATTCTTTTAGTCATATTTTTTAACATAATACAAATATTTATGTCCGGTAACTATCACCTCATGTTGCTAAACTGATGATTGAAGGTACAACTCCTCGACGGTTAGGAGCTGAGAGCAAATTCTTTCATTAATTTAAACGTTCAGGTGGACGGATAGTATTATGCTTTCAGGGTATAAGATGGCTATTAGATGGCACATGTGCAGAATTATTAAAATTAAGTACTAAAAAGAGTGAAATAAATTAAGTTTTTAACAAAAAAATAGAACCGACTTCAAACGGTAAAAAATAAAATTGTTCAGTACCTACTTCTTCTTGCTTATGGTAATGACTCTTAAAACTATTTTTGGAGTCGGGCCCTTAGTAAAATATCCTGTCTTAGTAAATATAGTGTACCTTTCGAATTCTGAATGGGCACGGACTCCAATATAGTTTTAACAGTCATTACCATAAGCAAGAAGAAGTAGGTACTGTCCCACTGTCTGTACTGTCGGTGCCCATTTAGAACGAATGGTACGACATTTTAGTAAGGGCCCGACTCCAAAAATAGTTTTAAGAGTCATTCATTACCATAAGCAAGAAGAAGTAGGTACTGAACAATTTTATTTTTTACCGTTTGAAGTCGGTTCTATTTTTTTGTTAAAAACTTAATTTATAAGCACTAGATATGTACTTCTCTACAAGCCTGTGGGATAAAAAGATCTTGTTATGCCTTTTTATTTTTATTTTCCTTACTCATATTAATGACTTTTGAAACTATTAATTCCATTTAACAAAACGGCTAAATGACGTTCAGCCATGTTTAGTCAAGTAATGGGCGTTACATTCAACGACTTGTCTAGTTGTAATTTTGCCACTTTATTGAATGCCGGCATTTAATTAACGAGCCAGCCTGATAATTGAGTAGCTGGTATAAGCAGATGGCTGCGGCGTATAATATAAAAGGCTTTATCCAGAATGACTGACGGTTTAACGCACAGCCTAAACCGCTGATCGTAGAGACCTGAAACTTGTAGGACGTATGCATCCGGTAAGAATAGTATATTTCATTACAAGTGCGGAAAGGCTGTCATTGCAAGGAGTTCCGACAAATGTCTACCCGAGCCGAGGTGCAGCCGAAGGTAAAATACTAAATTATAATGCATGTAGCAAGAATTATTTGCAGCGAAAGAAGATTGAATACATTATAGTTTGAGTTATCCATCTGGGGTGTTAGATTTAATTTGTTGTAGGTAGTTTCAAGAACTTCCTAACCTACTCCTAGATAGCTTGGGATCGGTCTCTATAGGTTGAAATTAAGAAAATGAGCTACGGTATCTCCTACCTGATCGTAAGAAGTGTGTAAAAGTGGATTTCGAGTTTCGAGTTCGAGTTGCGTGCTGCGGTTTGGCACAACGCGTATGGAGGACAGGACACCAATGCGTTCTTTTGCAGATACCGGATTCCGTTTCAAGCGCTGAGACAGGCTAGGCTTTCAATGCGGTACAAATCTTACATAAGTCGGTATTTCTCTCAATCTTACATGGATTTTTTGAATATTGGTCCCGATAAAGTAAAGAGCCTAAGTCGTTGTATAAGGCGACTGCGAAACGGTGTATTCGGGGATGCACACTGCTAGAGTGGGAACTGTAACCAACAGCCAAGGGGAGGCGTGTGCCGGATGTGTGTGTGTGATTCTGGATTTGCTCAAAATATCATTATGTTTTTTGCTTATGTTTGTATTTATAAGAACTTACGTAAGGCTGATTTAAGTAAGTTGAAGAGTTCGTTTTTTGCAAGCGCTAATCTCGCGAACTACTGTTTCGAATTGTTTTTTTTTTTTTGTTTACTCAAATTATCGAAAAAGGCTTTAAACTACGATATCACGTTACGATAAAGGAACGGATAATTGAACGGATTGATATATCTTTGATCACAGATTAGTGAAAAAATATTTTTTATTCATTATAAAATTTACTAATTAAAAATTGTAACTGAAAGACTCAGATTTTTTCAATTAATCTGAGTCTTTGATTTACAAGTTTTTTACTACGCGGACGATGTCGCGGGCACCAGCTAGTCATGCACGAGTAGGTACATAAATGCGTTTCTTAACAATCTCGTCTTTGTTTCAATAAATATCCACTCAAAGACCATTGTAGTTTTAATGGAAATTACAATTTCTTCTAACACTCAGAATGCTTTATTCTTCGTAATATTCATATTACGACAATTTATGTCTATATTATTTTCGCACGTAGGTTTAAAGCCATTATTCAATTTTAAACTAACATTATTCAATCAGACAAGATTCGTGAGAGAGGAATCTGTGGCTATATCAAGATATGTTTTCGCAGACCTAACACGCCTACCGAAATCTTAGCGGCTATTTTTAATTTTTTTTTATTTATTTCATTTAATGATATCAATTACCTTTTCATAAAATACAAAAAATGGCATGTGTAAATGAACATCAGTTTAATAAAAATGGAGAATTTGGTAAGTTATAAATTAAATTTTTGGGACATTTTGGGTGACTGTATAGTCTATATTTTAAAATCTATATATATAAAAATGAATGTTTGTATGTATGTCCTTTATACATTTGTTCAGCAAAGTGTTGTGCATAAGCCCACAAAGGTTTTTGAGTTGGTACGAACTACGACCAAGTAGCATAGCAACGCGCGCAGGGTACAGTTTAATATAAAAATACGTACTATCCCTATATTATCCGTGATATGAATTTAAACACACAATTAACGTGTGTCTACATAACTAACCATCTAACCCTTTAACCCTTTTAGACCGAAAAGAGAATGTATATCTTTTTTTTTTCTTTGAAATATATTGAACTATTTGCCGCATCGCAATTGCGAACAAAAACAACAACAAATTTCTATACACAGAGTTTTGAAACTACAACATGTTTGTGGTGGAGTAGAATAATAAATATTTTTTCTAAATATCGAAGTATTTCTAATTATCAGGTTATTTCTCCATTCCATCAATGTTTCAATAAATTTTTTTAATTTGAAAAAACTGTCTTAAGAATGGTTGTAATTTTTGTTTCTCGCCTCATATCTCATAACGAAATGAGCATATCCATCAATTTAAGTCAATGAACTACAAATGTACACATGAGAAATTATATATATAGGTAATTATTATAATATAATATAATTATTAGAGATTAAAGAAAAAGTTATGTTATCGCTAAATTTTATGAACATTGAACGACGATGTCACGTTTTTGGATAATTATACCTACTATAATAAATCTATTTTTACCGACTACCAAAAGAAAGAGGTATTAAAGTCTTAAAATTACACACACATAATTCTAAAACCCACAAAAATGGAAATATATCGGAATATAAGCTACGAGTAGCTTTCCGCCCGCGGCTTAGCCCGCATGGAATTCGTTATCATTCCATACAAACTTTTATCTCCTATTTCATCCACGTAGGTCAAAATATCAAAGACTCTAGTACATATATATTAACTTCCTATCCAGTTCCCAAATACAAAGTTTTTTGTTTTTATTACTTATATTTAATTTTATTATTAGTATTTCATACAAAATTTCACTGAATACCTTATTTCAACCCCTATAAGCCTATTTTTCGCGACAAAAACTATCCCTATTTCCTTTCCGAAGGTCCACACTATCTTTGCACCAAATTTCATAAAAATTGGTTGAGTGCTTTAGGTAACACGTAAAACGTAACAGACACACACAAACACATATACACAGAAAGAGATATTTTATAATAAAAGTATGGATTAAACTGTCTGCAGAGGTGTCGTATTAAGCAATTCATTTAACTCGTCAATCCATCCATCAATTCAATCATTTCAACTCACTTTTTCTAACATTCTTCGAATCTTTCTTTGCAGTGTTGGAGAACGAGAGAAAAGACCAAACATTCAATGAAGACCCTTTGACTAAAGCCATTGGCGCAATTGGAAAATGGCAAATATGGATCTGCTTTATAGTATTTTTAGTAAAATTTCCCGTAGCTTGGCATCAGATGAGCATAATATTTCTTGCACCTCCTATGAAGTTTACTTGTGATAGCAACGAGGAAGGATTTGACAACACATGTCTCAACAACTGCAGTAGCTATAGATATGATCACAGTATATTTGAAGAAACCATTGTATCCCAATGGGACCTCATATGCGATAAAGCCTGGCTAAAGAATCTCACTCAAACAATTTTTATGCTCGGCATCCTCGTCGGTAATATGGTTTTCGGACATTTATCTGACAGGTACCAATAAGCTTAAATTAATTAAATTTCCTCTTGTATCCAATTTAATTTATACCTATATCACAAATAAGCATTATGTCAAATAAATTGGCACATCCGAAAAACATCGTATGAGGCAAGAGATCCGGACATGATTACTTTAGCAAACAGCACCTAAGTGGATTGGTATTATTCTCGCCATTACTCACTACTATACCTATTTACAGATTATTAGGTCCTTACGTATGACATTTCCATTCAGTCTGCAGAAATGGTACACCAAACACTTCTTATTGGTCAATTTTCGCTTAGGGCAAAATTTTGCCGGTCGTAATGAAACGTAAGATATTTAATTTTAAAGTTTCCAGTATTAAATATCAGCAATTTCATATGTAAGGACCTAATACAATAAAATTACTAAGTACCTATAAAAAATCTCCAAAATTGTATAAGTCTTAAAGTCTGAAAATTTGTGTTTTTTAGGTTTGGACGACGCCTACCATTTTTGGCAGCAGTTTTTCTTCAACTTTTATCAGGCGTCGCAACCGCTTACTCCGTCAATTGGTATATGTTCACTAGTCTGCGATTTTTACTGGCTGTTGCTACCGGAGGAACGATGGTGACCAGCTTTGTTCTTACCATGGAACTAATTGGAGCTCAGTATAGAGACACTGTTGGAATTATCTACCAAATCCCTTTTAATCTCGGCCATCTTTCCCTGCCATTGTTTGGATATTTCCTGAGAAACTGGAATACATTTCAACTAGCCATTTCGCTGCCATCAGTACTGTTTTTAAGTTACTACTTTCTTCTTCCTGAATCACCTAGATGGTTACTTACTGTAGGAAAGACTGATGAAGCTGTCAAAATAATGGAAATTGCTGCTAAGAGGTAATACAATAATTATTATTAATATATTTTACACTAGCAAGTTCGCATTTAAGTATCAAAGGTTCATTTATTTGTTAAAGTACACCAGTACACGTAAAAAGATGTTACATAAAAATCACAGGTAATTCTATGTATGTACTTGTCAATCACTGACATACAAATGTACATTAAAAATTATTACAATTAGTTTTCAGAAACTTAATAATAACAACAGAGATACCAAAAATACTGTCAATAGCACACATTGTTCAAAATAAAGAATATAACAATTACTTTCTCAGGAATAACTAAATATGTCATTTATGTATGAACTTACACAGGTTTGCTCTAGCTATTCTCATTTTGTGGTCCTCTGGCTCATAGATACTAATAGATAGAAAGTTCTAAAGGCGACCGATATGCGAGTACGAACTAACCGTACGTCTTGCATTGATTATTATGTAATTAGCATTTTTTCAATGTTATAGAAGTGATTTTTATTTTTCGAATAAAGAAACGAGTGATAAATTTAATAATAAAATATTATTTATTATAATATCCTCTTACTTCATTTGAATTGAATTTAAATAAGAAAACTAATTAATTTCAGGAATGGCCGTCCAACCGAAAATATATCTTCATATTCTCAGAAAATGGCCGTGGCAGTTAGCACCACAGTTGAAGAAAGGGCATCATTTTTAGCTCTTTTCCGAACTCCAAAATTACGCTCGCGCACTCTAGCCATCTGCTTCAACTGGTTTGTCTGTGGCCTTTGCTTCTTCGGCGTTTCGCAGTATATTGGACAAGTTTCTGGAAATATTTTTATAAACGTCGCTATCTCAGCCTCAATTCAGGTACTGACTACATTTAGAGCTTATTTAATGTTCAAAATCTACCACATAATATCTTTTAATCCTTTTAACACATTTCAATACTATTGATATATTACTGTAGTTAAGCAGTCAATAAATAATCTTATCTTTACTTCCAGGTTCCAGCTACGTTGATCTCGATTTATGCAAACAGAGTTCTTGGTCGCAAGATCACTCTTATCAGCTTTAACTGCGTAGCGGGGCTGAGCTGTCTACTTATCATGGTCGTGCCGCATTCAGGAGCAAGTCACTTAACCCTTGGCTGCATTGGCCTTTGGGGCATAAGTATAAGTTTTTCCACGGTTTACTTGTACGCAGGGGAGCTATTTCCTACTGTAGTAAGAAATTCTGGTGTTGGATTGTCATCTACTGTGGCAAGAGTGGGCTCTATGGTAGCACCGTTTGTGGCGACCCTTGCCCATACGAGCGGTTGGCTACCACCTTTAGTATTTGGTGTAGTGCCTCTGATCGGCTCATGTCTTTGTATCATTCTACCAGACACGAGAGGAAAAAAATTACCAGACACTTTAGAAGAGGGTGAAGTGTAAGCTCAGCGCGATCATTAAAGCTCATTGATTTGGTATGCTAGTGTTATAATTTATAAGTAAGCTGATCCATAATAATAGTTATAAGTGTTACAGTTTTGTTATTTATACTCATTATTATTATAAATTATTATAAAACTTTGCTGGAGTAAAAACCATGAGACAATTAAAATACCTATTTACATCGTTGTACTTGGATCTAAACAGACTGCTTATTTATACCTAAACGTAATATTTTTGTATGCAAACACCTTAAGCTAGTTACAAAGGGGTTTAGCCTAATTCCTATTGGCATTGTCTCCCAGCCGCACCCGCCCCTGGGTGAAGGTGAGAATGTGCGGTAGGCTTTGATTATGAGTAATAAAATTTTAAAAAATCAAAAAATGAAACGGACAAATTAAATGAGGAAGAATAATAATAATAATAATACACACATACACAAACTATTCATACTACAAACATAATAATATATACTCTTAAATATACCTAAATACACATAAACATACATACTATTCGTATATAATAAATATGTATAATATATACTTATTAAATATATTAATATATGTAAGTTTATACATATAGGTATATATTCTTGAAATGATTTTAATTGTACATAATAATAATGCTAATTTTAATTAAGTTTAAAAAATACTTGTCAAAAATTTACTGTTTTATACAAGAAATAAATATTTTAGTACTTTCCTACTGCCTTTTGTTTTGTTAGGTACCTGAATTAAGAGGCCGTACGCTAATTTTTGCCGATTTCACTGATTTACCTATTAGCCCATTATGCATATATAGCATATATATATATATAGCATTATGAATGATTCTGCCCCATCGACATGCCAAACCTTTATAAGAAATCTAAAAATATCTAAGACTGCCTGTCGAAGTGCCGGTGGTGTATCTCTACGAAATATATAGTATACTATACAAATCTAGTATCGAATTATTTTAACATTTTGAACTATGGTTATAAGGTTTAAAATAAGTTTCGTAGTAGGTCTTAATTATTATACGGTCAAATATAGTATCGCTATTTGATCTGAGGTTTCGCTAGCTAGTGGAATTAAAACAGGTCGAATAAAGTGTATTCCACCGTATCGCTCACTTTAAGAAAGACTTCAGTTTTACTTGCTCCAGCAAGGTTATTAATTCGTCTATGTTTATACATTCGTAAAAATATTACTGTGTAGAGTACACGTGCACGTAAACGACCTGTATATTTCTACTAAATTACCTGAAAAATATTTATTTCTACAGAACTTATTGTCTGGGATATACTTATCTTGTTTAAGTTAAGATAATATAAATAACATAAATTTTGGCAAAATGTCAACTGCTGAGGACACTATTGAAAAAATTATTGGCAGGTTTGGGCGGTACCAAATTTTTGTGACAATTTTAATTTGCTTGGGTCGCATGCCCACGGAAGTGCAATTGACTAATGTGTTGTTTATTATACCGAGTGTTGACTACGTCTGTTTAGACGAAGGTGCTACAAACGTATCTAACCATTGCCCGTGTGCAAATCCAGAATATGACAAAAGTACAATTGTGAGCTCGGTAACCAGTACTTGGAATCTTATATGTGATAGAAGCCACCTGGCTAGCTTGGCACAGTCTATGCTTCATGTTGGAATACTGGTTGGAAGCTTGCTGTATGGACACATCTCTGATAGGTAAAACCTATTTTTTTTCTATATTTCACTAAAAATGCGTAAGTAAAAGTTGACGTTGAAATAAAAAAATGATCAACCGTATTCGTGCTTTTTTGCTTCTATGTAGGTAATAACTAGGTTTTAAAAAATAAAGACTGTTGCAGTCCTTGACTGGATTATTTGGTCAGCTTTAAACACCAAATATAAAATAAATAAAATAAAATAAAATAAAAATAAAAAAGCCTTTATTTCTACTACTAAACCTAATATAAACTTTTGCTAAATCAAGCTGTAACAAAATTTCTATCACTAAATTAACAATTTTTTTTTTTATTAGTTTTACTATACATATATGCTACTATTTTATTAAAATGTTTGATTTCTTTATTTTATTTATACTATATCCTATTTATATTATAAACTATATTATATTTATTAAAACAATACTTTATATATTACTAACTTAACAATTTATTTGTTTAAATTAAATTTTTGGTTCAGTCGTAGTCGCCTCAGCGGCGTAGGCCTCCCCTAAACCTTTCCATTCCACCCTGTTTCTAGCTCTTTTCATCCAGTCCGGGCCGCACCTTTGATTAAATACATCACGCCACCTCAATCTTTGTCTTCCGCGTTTTCTTTGACCCTCACGTGGCGTCCATTCTGTTACCTTTTTTGTCCATCTGGCGTCATTTAATCTACAGATGTGGCCTGCCCAGTTCCATTTTAACAATCTAATACATTTCTTGGCGTCTATTATTTTGGTTATTCCTCTTAATTTTTCGTTTCTAATTCTGTCTGAAATTTTAACTCCCAGCATACTTCTTTCCATTTTCCGTTGACTGACAGCAATTTTTTCTTCATCCTCTTTTTTTAACGCCCAAGTCTGGCAGCCATACGTCAGGCACGGTAAAATCCCCACTTCGTAAACTTTTTTCTTTATATATACTGGAATTTCTTTATTTCTCATTATTTCTCTGTATGTCCAGTATTTTTTCCATGACAGAGCAATTCTTCTCTCTACTTCCTTCCTTGTACAATTCTCAAATGATACCATTTGCCCTAGGTAGATATATTCATTGACGTACTCCAGTTTTTGTCCATCGACTATAACGTCTCTTTTCTCTCCATTCGATAGTATTTTAGTCTTAAATGTATTAAGCGACAGCCCCACCAATCGACTCTCTTTTGTAAGCTCATTTATCATAGTTTGGAGGTGACAAGCGTTTTCAGCAAATACCACAATGTCATCTGCAAAACGTAAGTGACTCAGGAACTCTCCGTTGATTCTAATTCCCTTACTCTCCCAATCCAAACGTCTAAAAACGGATTCAAGTACCGCTGTGAAAATTTTTGGTGAGAGCGGGTCTCCTTGTCTAACACCCTTTAGTATTGGAAACTCATTCCCTTCTCTTTCTAGTCGTACATTTGCCCGACACTTAGAGTAAATACTTTGAATTACCCTTATGTACTTTTTATTTACGCCTTGCTCTATCAACGTTCCCCAAATTGCGTCGTGATATAAGGAATCGAAAGCTTTTTTATAATCAATAAAGCACATATATAGAGTCTTACCGTATTCATTATATTTTTCTATTAATTGTGTAACGACTTGAATAGGATCTAAAGTTGAAAAATTACTTCGGAAGCCTGCTTGCTCTTGCGGTTGGTTTTCATCAAGAGTTTTTGTTATTCTGTTTAAAATAACTTTCGAGAATAACTTGTACATGTTTGTCATAAGGCTGATTGGTCTGTAATTTTCAAGTTCAGATCGGTCTCCTTTCTTATGTAGTAAAATTATTGTTGACTTTGACCATTGTTCCGGTGTGACTTCCTTGTCCAGTATGTTATTATATAATAACTGTAAGGGTTCCTGAAGACAGTCAATAAGGGACTTTAGTATCTCATTCGTGATATTGTCATCTCCTGAGGCTTTGTCTTTCTTTTGAGTTTTTATTGCGTGGATGATTTCACTTTTCAAAATGCAAGGTATCTCTGATTTTGTAGTGGTTGAGTCATTCAGTATGGGGGGGTATATTGATGGGCCGTCCATACTATAAAGTTCCTTGTAAAAATCAGATGCTTCCTTAATAATATCTGGTCGTCTGGATATGATGTTCCCAGTTCTATTTTTCAGATTTGCTGTCCAACCTGATTTTTCACTTAGTTCTTTATAGGCTTTGCGTAAAGCTCCAGACCTAACAATAAAGTTTTCAAATATTTTCTTTCGCTTTTCTTTTCGAGACTTTGTGATGTTTCTGTTTATAGACTTACTAATTTTTGCTATCTCGTTTTTCACTTGTTTTGTTCTTTTCTTTTCGTATAATGACTTCCTTTGCAATAAAAGTTTTTTTGTTTCCTCATTTATGTTACTTGTCTCTATCTTTTTATCTCGAGAAACCTGCATCGTGAAGGTCTTAATTTCCTGTTCCAGTCTGTCATATTGTTTTTGAACAGCTATCTTAGTTTCTATAGATTTTATAAACCTGCTTTCCCAAATTTTTGAATATTTTTCCGTAATATTTGGTGTAGGTCCTCTTAGATTAGTAAATTGTTTAAATTCTCTTTTTTTATGAAGCGATTGAATGGAAAACTTACACCTTATCATTCTGTGGTCGGTATAAAAATTTAAAGTATTTATTATGTCGAAGCTATGTATGTACGCTGGTTGGTTTGATAGCATGTAATCGATTTCATTATAATGTTTACCATTGGGAGAGCTCCAAGTCCATTTCTTATGTTCTTTCTTTTTGAAAATGCTATTTATAATTTTTAAATTTTTTTCTAATGCAAACTCTACCAATAGCTGTCCATGTGAGCTTCTTTCCCCAAATGAATATTTTCCATATATATTTTCTTCTCCCATTTGCATTTTTCCGACTTTAGCATTAAAATCACCCATTATAAGTAAATTTTTTGACTGCACAAACTCTAGCGCAGACTCTAGCGAATGGTAAAATAAGTCTATCTCTTCTTTTGCGTATGCTTCTGTAGGCGCGTATACAATTATAAGTGAGAGGACAAGATTCTGTAATTGAATTTCTAAGGTAGCAACTCTATCAGAAAAAGCTTTGAGGCTGAGTATGTTATTTTTCATGGACTTTTTGATCAGGAATCCCACTCCATTTCTTCCTGCTTTACACGATGAATGATAGAGGATAAATTCGGAGTACTCTTCTATTGTCTCTTTTGCTCTTCTAGTTTCACACAGTCACAAATATAAAATACTGTTACGTAAATGTTGTTGTCGACGAGAATGCATCATGGAACCGGTATAATTTATTCGTACGGCCGCCGCCGTAAGCATCGGAAGCAGCAGGAGAGCGCATCTGCTCTCGATGATGGGCCCGTTCTGGGGCGCCGCGCGCGGAGGACACCGTTGCGTTCCACTGGAGATCTCGGAGTCTTCCCCAAGCGCAGAGGCAGACCACCGAGGGGGTTTTAGTGCGGTACAAATCCCACTTAACCCGGTATTCTCTCCCAAGGTGCCGGATACCTTTTGAAGGTTTTCCCCCGACACCAACAAAAAAAGATACATAAGATGTTACAGTTGTATCTGCATATTTGGCCTTTATCGACATGCAATTAAATAATTCTACTTTTAATATTTCAATAGTGTAACTAATACTTTTAATTAACAATATGTCAACGTTTACGTACATAACTTAATATTAAATAATAGTCTCCATTATTTTAACAATGTCACATCACATAGTATATAAGTACATGTCAACTAACTTTATAAAGCGTTATTCATATTCTCATAATTAAAATTGAATTTAATACATTAGTCTTATATCAAGATGCAAACAACGTATTGAAATGTAAAAGCTGCCTATATGAAATCTTTGTAAGCAATACAATCATATTTTGTCACACCTCTCAACTTTGTCTGTGTGTTAATTTTCTTAAGTGTAATACAATAGAGCATATTTTATATACATATTAATTATAATATTTAACAGCTCCAAGGTTAAGAAAATACATGCTGCTCTATTTGATGCGTAGGCGTAGCTAAATAGCCAACCGCATTGACGTCATACACTGTTTTCCGTCACCGTCAAAATATTTTATCACCCAACTCTACCAACAGAAATCGTAACCAAATTCCCTCTGACCTGCAACCCTTTTTGCGTCCCACTGTTGGGCACGGGTATCTCCCCATTATTGGAGAGGCCTGGAGCTTCTACCGTTAGGCTGCTCCAAAGCTGGTTGGTGAAGATAAAAGTACTCGTATACCAGATAGGATATACAAGTTAAACTTTTTATGCCACACAAAGATAGTAACAAAAAAGTAACCAAACAAACCAAGAACCCAATTTATTATAATCGTTAACCAATTCGTATCATAGGTTAATAAAACAAAACATAAGTACTGATAGCGGCAAATATTTATATGAACAGTAAAATAAAGTTTTGATTTTTATCACACAATGTATGTCAACGTGCATACCACCACATATACACGGGTGTCACGTACACGTATCTTAGTAGTTAACATTATGTGTATACTTTAGTACAATAAATTGTGACCTTCCAATATTACTGTTGATATTACCGTACAGTGATACAATTACTATGCTGTTGTTGATAAGATTATCTTTTCTTTACACTCATAAATTGCTCTAGAGATTTTTTTATACTTAAATTGTTTACACGTATTCAAAAAATTCCCAAGAATTTATTCATCTATAGCCTCGAAATCCTAAAGGGATATTTTTGTCCTGGCATACAATCACTCGTTTGGTCAATGTTAAAAATAGGGGATAAGTAAAAATAAATGAAAATAAAAAATATTTTAATTTAACTTATGTTTCATTTGGATCAATTTGAATTGCACATATTATTATACTCGTAGCAAAAACGTTTCGTTATGTTAGGAAAAGTGAGATTAATACAACGTGTACTCTTTCATTCTTTTTATTTCTATTAGGTCTTAAAACAATATTATGCTTTGATTTTATTTAGAGCTTTCCCGTTAGCAGAAATTATGTAAGTACTCTACAATGTCATCAGCGGTTCGGCCAAAAAATTTGGCTAATTCTCTTTTTTTATTTAACTATATTATAATCTATACATATAATAAAACTGTAAGCAGGGTCAATTCTGTACATTGCATATAAATTAAAAAAAATACTTCTAGGGGTCTTTTTATAAGTAACAGAAGCTAAAAATATAAGTTTTGAAATTTTTGTCTGTTTGTCTGTCTGTCTGTCTGTTGTTAGCTTTTCACGCAAAAACTACTGGACGGATTTTGATGAAACTTTTTTGTTTTATATATATTGGGCCTCGCTAATATTTAGGCTATAGAAAATTTTAAAAATCACCCTTTAAGGGTGTGAAATGAGGGATGAAAATTTGTATGGAAAACTTGGTTTTTATCAATAGATTTTCTTGAAATTTGGTATAAATATTTTGTAACCAAAATAAAAGAATACGTGTTTCAGCATTTTGCGAAATTCATCCTTTAAATGTCAATTTCTTTGAAACTCTTTGAAAATTGAGTGTCGAGAATTGATGTACAGAATATTTTTGTGCAGAGTATTTTACTTATAATTTTGTATTTGTAATCTTTACTAACATAGTGAGAAACATATTTAAGCTTTTTTCAAAACTACTCCTCAAAAGCAAATAAAATGGATTCGAAAATTTTAACTCAAGCGTACAATAATTAACCTTAACTTAATATTTCATTTTCAAATTCGTTTCCCTTCTTTGAATGATGTGTTTACAGATATATTGTTGAATGAATTTCCGTAACATTAGTGTGTATTTCATATCAATCGGGTCATAAACAGAAAAAGTATACGCAACATAAACTTAAAAGGCACTAAAAGGAATTTAGATGAAAGTTTAGTTAACAGCCCTTTCAAAACCATAAATAAAATTTTAAATTTAAGTAAAATTATTTTGAACTCTCACTAATATCAGTGATTAATATGGTCGATCATACTTAGATCAGTTTACTGCATTTTCTTTCGTTGGCCGAGTATGGCTAGGTACCTAAAAAGCGCATCGCGAGCCTCACTGCCGCCGAACTTTACATCACAGGGCTCCATTGAGTTAGTTGCTCAGCTTATTAGTCTTCTTTTGGGGTGAAAGATTATGAACAGGCTGCAGATGAAACGACTGTTATCGCTACATTATATCAGGCTACAACCTTTTCAGCGTTGCACTGCTGGGCATGGAGCTCTCCCAATATTGAGGAGGCCTCAAGCTCCAACGAACTGAAATCCAAATCTTACAACCTCAATACATCCAGCATTAAGGTGGTAAGATACGGAATCTAAACCTTCATACAGAATGTACAAAGCCTTAACAAAACGAGACTACTGCAGACATCTAGGTGACGAATAGTTAAACTTTTAGTGAACCAACTGTTAATCTCAATGTCTCTACTATTTTGTAATTTGACATTCGATTTATTAACCACAAAGTCTACATGCAATACGGTATAGATGGCGTTATTGAGAAATATTATTTTCTTCTACAAAGTGAATCGATGGAGATAATTTCAAATATAAGCCTAAAGTCTAATAAAAGCAAGAACATAGTGTAAAAAAAATAACGTTTCACACTTATAGCCTCACAGTAGGGTAGAAATACCCTGTGTCGTGGGTGCCATGAACACACACAGAGACAGAAACACAACCACCCAGACCGAGAACAGAAATTTAAACTCATCATTGAAAAAAGTAAGTACAATGTAAAAAAAAACGTTTCACACATTTATTTACCTCACAGTAGGGTAGATATACCCTGTGTCGTGGGTGCCATGAACACACACAGAGACAGAAACACAACCACCCAGACTGAGAACAGAAATCTAAACTCATCATTCAAATTTCTGTTTCGCCGGGGTTCGAACCCGGGACCCTTCGATTTGCAGTTCGGCATGGTAAACATTGCGCCACGCGGGTTGTCCCGTCGTTAGCAGTCCTTACTGTTTTTGGTTTGAAGGATTTAGAAACAATAAATTAGGTGTCTTCTGAACATATGAACATTGTATTTTAAGTGATTTCACTATATGTAAGAATAACATACCTACTATTTATTCAATGCAAATAAATAATCTTTTATCTTTAATCAATCCCTTTTATGCAAGTCTTTATTCACGCGGACGACGTCGCGGGCACAGCTAGTATAATATAACGTTGAAAAGGTTCCCCTCATAAGGTACATTGGCAAATTGTACTAGTTACCTCGATTGCCTTTCTCGGTGGTTCTTCAGCGACCTTTGTATGTAAGTCAGGTCAGGCACTTAGTATAAAGATATATATAATATAATATAATAAACATAATATCTGTTGAATTTACGAAGAAAACGCTTTCTTAATTTTGTATGTACCTTTTGTCTCTTTCAAGTTTCGTCTTTTTTGCATGCTTTAATAACAAAATAATATCTCTGAATGTTGAAGGGATAGTTTGGGGATCTTTAAGCAATAATGTTTTTTATTGTGACAATACGCAAATTTTGAACAAAAATCTTGCATCGATAGAATAAGTGCATGCCACCTTAATAACATTATCGTCTTGGTAGCCGTCATTGTTAGGTTTTTATCGGCGACCGTAGCAAAAAAGAGTCGATCAAATCATGTCTCGCACTCCCAGGCGGATGCGAGGAGTCGTAATAGGTACATAGGAATTTGTTTGTTTACGATTAGTAGGTATGGAAAATTTTGATGTTTTGTTTTCACTGGGTTTCACGGATCAGCCGAGGAACTTGTAGACGCAATAGCGACTATAAGTGAGGCGATAGCGCGTCACCCGGAGCTTTTATGCGTTGCATCCAGGATGTTATGACCGACGTCTTCGGGGTACAATATGGCGGTCAATCTTAAGCTCCTGTATTGGAACCCGGGTTCAGGAAATTCATGTCCTGCTGTTGGGGGAAACCAAACTGACTCCCAGCCAGGACTTCCTCCCAAACTACATCGTGTGCAGCCGAGACGAGACGTCAGCCGCCGACATCGCTTACCGAGGTACGGCTGTTGCGGTTTGCGACTTACCGCCAACGGGGTCCTATCTGCTGTCCCCGGGACATCAAGAACATCTTAGACGGTGCGATTCCGACTATATTGATGGGTGTCCTGAATGCCAAGCATAAAAGCCTGGGGTTCTAGGATCATCAATCAGGTGGGTCGGAAATTCTTGCAGGATGCCGAGGAGAATGATTACGTGGTGCTAGAGCCTGAGATGCCTGTGCACATTCTCTCAGATGCAGCCCGCTGTACTGATGCCCTGTACATAGTGTCCTCAAGGTTCTGCCGTGCCCGGTCCACGTGGAGGTGCTGTACAAGTTTGACTCACATCACCTTCCCATTTTGGTCAGCTTAGGGGCGGAGGGAGTTGCCTTTCCCAAGACGCGCCGTAGGACGGACTGGGGAGACTTCCAGGCCAGATTGGTCAATTTCAATCTAGCAGGGGCACTAGGCACACCCGCCGAGGTGGAGGCCGCCTCCAGGGAGTCTGAGACATCGGTCAAGGGGGCGCTGGAGAAGGCAATCATTGAGGTGCCTGTTGTCGACTACTGAGAGCCTCTCCCAGCCCGTTTTCAAAAGATGAAGGAGGAGAAGCGCCGCCTGAAGAAGCTATGGCCTCACTGCCGCTGCCCCTAGGTCATGCGAGACCTAAACGCCATTAACGAGAAGCTGCATGATGTAAGCAAGTGTGCAAAGAGATATCGACTGTGTTGGCAAAAACGAGACGTCGCCACACAACCTCAACAGGCAGCTCACTCGCGCCAAGGTCCCGGTTTGCCCGCTGGTTGGGCCGGACGGTAAGCTTTTAAACTTTAAGGCGTCAGACCGCGCGGAGATCCTTGTGGGGCACTTGAGAAGCAGTTCTCACCCAATCACACGGCCGCTGCCATCCGCAAACATCATGAGCATGTGGAAAACCGCGTACACGAGTTCCTGAGTAATCCGACATCGTCACTTGAAGGAATCGAGTTTGTCTCTCCCACTGAGACGCAAAAGGTCGCCCAGCGTATAAACGCAAGGCGCCAGGCTTCGACGGGATTCCTAATGCGGCATTGGCGATGCTGTCCAATAGAGCAATAGTCAGTATGACTAAGCTCTACAACGGCATCCTTCGCACCGGGCACTTTACGACCACCTGGAAAACGGGTAAGGTAATTGTTCTCCCGAAGCCGGGGAAAGATCCCTAGTACCCGATTAGCTACCGTGCCATCACACTGCTGCCGACCGCACCGAAGCTGTTCGAGAGACTAGTGTAGACCCAAATGGGCCTATCGCTTAGTATTAGAGATTATCGATCATGTGTGGCAACCAGGGCTCATCTACAAGCTGCTTGTCACACCTGTGCACGCGATGCTGGTCAGGCTGGTGGTCGTGGCGCGCGACCTAAAAGTTCAGTCGGTAAGTGAGTATGTGTCCCACTTAGCGCGCTAGCGTTTGAGCGCTCGGACAACCATACACATAATATCTCGCTGCGGGGCCCAGGGACCAAATCCAGAGATAGAGAGGTACCCGAATCAACCCCATGTAAAAGAATCTCGCATATTTACATGGAGTTGATGCTAACAGGTATCACAAGGTTTACTCGGGGCTTTCCATGAAGGAACTTTTTATGCTATAAAATAAATTTATTAAAAATATTATATCTAAACCTGTTTTTTTTTTTTGATCGAAGGGATAGAAACGATTTTATTACTTAACTAGCTGTGCCCGCGACGTCGTCCGCGTGAATAAAGACTTGCATAAAAGGGATTGATTAAAAATAAAAGATTATTTATTTGCATTGAATAAATAGTAGGTATATTATTCTTACATATAGTGAAATCACTTAAAATACAATGTTCATATGTTCAGAAGACACCTAATTTATTGTTTCTAAATCCTTCAAACCAAAAACAGTAAGGACTGGTAACGACGGGACAACCCGCGTGGCGCAATGTTTACCATGCCGTACTGCAAATCGAAGGGTCCCGGGTTCGAACCCCGGCGAAACAGAAATTTGAATGATGAGTTTAGATTTCTGTTCTCAGTCTGGGTGGTTGTGTTTCTGTCTCTGTGTGTGTTCATGGCACCCACGACACAGGGTATATCTACCCTACTGTGAGGTAAATAAATGTGTGAAACGTTTTTTTTTTACATTGTACTTACTTTTTTCAATGATGAGTTTAAATTTCTGTTCTCGGTCTGGGTGGTTGTGTTTCTGTCTCTGTGTGTGTTCATGGCACCCACGACACAGGGTATTTCTACCCTACTGTGAGGCTATAAGTGTGAAACGTTATTTTTTTTACACTATGTTCTTGCTTTTATTAGACTTTAGGCTTATATTTGAAATTATCTCCATCGATTCACTTTGTAGAAGAAAATAATATTTCTCAATAACGCCATCTACCGTATTGCATGTAGACTTTGTGGTTGATAAATCGAATGTCAAATTACAAAATAGTAGAGATATTGAGATTAACAGTTGGTTCACTAAAAGTATAACTATTCGTCACCTAGATGTCTGCAGTAGTCTTGTTTTGTTAAGGCTTTGTACATTCTGTATGAAGGTTTAGATTCCGTATCTTACCACCTTATTGCTGGATGTATTGAGGTTGTAAGATTTGGATTTCGGTTCGTAGGAGCTTGAGGCCTCCTCAATATTGGGAGAGCTCCATGCCCAGCAGTGCAACGCTGAAAAGGTTGTAGCCTGATATAATGTAGCGATAACAGTCGTTTCATCTGCAGCCTGTTCATAATCTTTCACCCCAAAAGAAGACTAATAAGCTGAGCAACTAACTCAATGGAGCCCTGTGATGTAAAGTTCGGCGGCAGTGAGGCTCGCGATGCGCTTTTTAGGTACCTAGCCATACTCGGCCAACGAAAGAAAATGCAGTAAACTGATCTAAGTATGATCGACCATATTAATCACTGATATTAGTGAGAGTTCAAAATAATTTTACTTAAATTTAAAATTTTATTTATGGTTTTGAAAGGGCTGTTAACTAAACTTTCATCTAAATTCCTTTTAGTGCCTTTTAAGTTTATGTTGCGTATACTTTTTTTGTTTATGACCCGATTGATATGAAATACACACTAATGTTACGGAAATTCATTCAACAATATATCTGTAAACACATCATTCAAAGAAGGGAAACGAATTTGAAAATGAAATATTAAGTTAAGGTTAATTATTGTACGCTTGAGATAAAAACTTTCGAATCCATTTTATTATAAAATATTTATACCAAATTTCAAGAAAATCTATTGATAAAAACCAAGTTTTCCATACAAATTTTCATCCCTCATTTCACACCCTTAAAGGGTGATTTTTAAAATTTTCTATAGCCTAAATGTTAGCGAGGCCCAATATATATAAAACAAAAAAAGTTTCATCAAAATCCGTCCAGTAGTTTTTGCGTGAAAAGCTAACAACAGACAGACAGACAGACAGACAGACAGACAAAAATTTCAAAACTTATATTTTTAGCTTCTGTTACTTATAAAAAGACCCCTAGAAGTATTTTTTTTAATTTATATGCAATGTACAGAATTGACCCTGCTTACAGTTTTATTATATGTATAGATTTTTTATCAATATTACGTATCGTATACTGCACGTATACTATAATTATGTTCCTTCTAAATTTCTTTTTTTTTTCTTTCAGATACGGACGTAAAAAAGCTGTGTTAATTTCACTGTTAAGTGAAGTAATATTTGTATCGTTATCAGCTGCAGTTCCAGAACTCTGGATGTTCATGGTACTACGCTTTTTCATAGGCTCATCTGTTGGAGGAACGATGCTTTGCTGCTATGTCATGATCATAGAATTGAGTGGAAAATCATTTAGGCCATATCTGGCAGGAATATCTGATATACCCTACGTCATATCGTATGCAATACTTCCAGTAATAGCCTATTTTTTAAGAGACTGGAGACATCTGCAGTTAGCTACTTCATTACCCTGGCTATTTGTCGGTGCTTATTATTGGCTCATACCTGAATCTCCAAGATGGTTGATAACGAGTGGAAGAACACGGGAAGCTATCGAAGTCCTTACATATATTGCAAAGAGGTACGCTTCAAAGCATAATATTTTAATTTTCTATGATAATACGTTTTTACTATGATAGTAAAACTCCTTTGATTTTTCAGGAACAATAGGACAACAGAAAATATTGAATCGATGGTTAAGAAACTAGAGCAACAATGTTTAAAGGAGAACGCTCAAAGATATGGCTCATATTTAGATCTATTTAAGACGTCAAAAATAAGACTATACACTTTTATTACAGCTTTTGTTTGGATGTGTTGTGCTCACACATTTTTTGGTATTAATCAATACATTGGAAGATTACAGGGCGATCTGTACCTAAACGTTCTAGTTTCCGCTCTTTGTCATATCCCAGGCCTGATACTGGTCGTTTTGGCAACTTTATATTTAAGGAGAAAGATTTCCGTCATTTTTACTTTTTCTTGGGCTGCAATATCATTACTTGCGTTTATTTTTGTCCCAGATACCGATAAAAATGCTACGTTGGGTCTAGCTATATTTGGGCAGATAGGCGCCTACACTTCTTTTGTTCTTATATATCTATTCAGTTCAGAAATATTTCCAACAGTTATTAGAAATTCAGCTATGGGGTTCTCGTCAATGTTTGCTAGATTCGGTGGATTCATTGCCCCGTTTGTCGTAAACATAGGGGTAGAATGGGTGTCTATGTCTATATTTAGTGCCTTAGCTTTTTGCGCTGCATTTTTATGTCTTTTCCTTCCGGAAACCAAAGACACTGTACTATTGAATACAATAGCCCAAACGGAAAACCAAATAGTTCTAAAGACTTCCGAAAAATAGACACTGAGAACCGATTCAGGTAGTTTTTTCTTCAACCTTTTTTTTAAGTCCCTCTGCTGAGCACACGGGTCTCCTATCAGAAGTGAGAGGGATTTAGGCCATAGTCCACCACGCTGGCCAAGTGCGGATTCGGACATCATGCTTTCGAGAAGTTATAAATTTGTCTTAGGCATGCACGGCGATGGAGAACATCGTACTCAATTAAATATCACTATATTTTCCATCACCGTGGGGCAACGATAAATGCGCACATTACAAATTTCTTTGTCAGAGGTGCGCGCCGAGGATTTGAACCCGGGATCGGTCGCGTCGAAGACCGCGGTTTTTTACCACTCGGCCATTGCTGCTCGCAGGTAGGTACTCAGTATATTTTTATTGTCCATCTAAGATTACGAAGTTACGTACGTAATGTATGTATATTTACAAAAATAAATTTCCACGGATTCTTAATAGTTTTTTATTGAAAATAAATCAACGTAACCCTTGTGGCGTCTCAAAGGTCTTTCTTTCCTTATAATTTCTAACCTGACTTCGTAATAGGTACAAACTCGTATTAAAAGTATAAACTACACTTTCTAATAATTTAAATTTGCATATTATGTATTAACATTAGGTACAAGACTTACAGGCAGGCAAATGTTGTGTTATCTGAATTTATGAATGTCTTTAAATGTAATGGTGTAATAAAATAACATATTTATCACAAAAAAACTATGGAAACGGTTACAAAATAATACAAGTTACACTCTTTTTAATTTATTTACAGTAAAATCTTTGATGATAAATACAACTCCTGAAACCTCTTAGAAATACGAACGAAAAACTTAATTACTTACAACAATTTCTTGCCTATCTTATAGGTATTTTTGGCATCGGTGAGAACCCACAGAGATCATTAATTGTATTAGTATATCAAGTTATCATCATATATTACATTACATTATGTATACTTTAAATTTATAACAACTTATACTAATCAAGGTCCTATTACATTAAATGATTTAAACATTATTTTTGTCCAAAAATTTATATTGAATGTTGTGAAATCCGCCAAAGCACCGCGTAACTAGTAAGAACAGGAGACTGTGGTACAAAACCCAGAACTGGAACACAACGCTGTAAAGCAAAGCGTATGTGAAGAAAACATCTATGGCTGTCCAGAAGAGAAACGCCACTTTGGCTACGAGCAGTGACCTCGCCGGCCGCTCCAAAGGAGATGTATTCGTTGCTGGATCTATGAATGAACCTGTAAAAATTAATGGTCACTGGTGATTATTACTGACACTGGAAATAAAAACAAGGAAAGGGATGAAAAGTGGTTTTATGGTTTATGGTTTAAGAATTTTATTATTTCTCTAAGATTAAAATCACTTACAAGAAATAAATAAAAGTACATACAGTAGTTAATAAATATCGTTGCGAGCAAAATTTGCAGACATGAGGGTAATTGACAATAATAAAGCAATACAATGTTAGTCACAGTTAATAAAGCCATCTGTTCATGGCAATTAATAATGATATATCGTGTTATTTTAATTTATGGTATTAATATTTTTGTTTTAAGGCAACCGTTCCAAAATGTAGCATTTTAATAGTTTTTTGAAAATTTGTAAGTTTTTAGCCTCTTTTATATTTTTTGGCAGATTATTATACATCTTCGCACCCTCAAACATTATACTTTTTTTACCGTATTGTGTCCTAACCTTGTCTATGTAAATGTTTTGTGCCCGTCTCATGTTGCGTTTATGAATGTTTATATTTTTGGAAAAAGATATTTCTGATTTTATGTAGTTATTTAATATTTTATATATTAATATACATATATTGTATTCGTAAACTTGAGATGAAATAAGGCTTTTATCAGTTTGTTTTGGGTAGTTTGTAGTGTACGTATATTAGATTTACATGCTGATCCCCATATTTCTATCAGGTAGTCAATGTGCGGTTTAGCCATAGTATTATATATAACATATCTGACATTTAGCGGTAGGCATCTTACAATTCTTCTTATAGAACCTAAAAGTGATGATAATTTTGAATTTATTTTTTCTATATGTGGTTTCCATGATAATCGATGATCTAAAATGAGTCCAAGATATTTTTCTGTATTCACTTTATTTATTATTGCGCCATTTATGGTAAGTGGTTCAAAAATTGGTATTTTTTTGTTTTTTGCTGAAAAGACTATGTAATTTGTTTTAGTTATATTAATGGTTAACAGGTTATCTGAGAACCAGCCATGCAATATGTTTAAGTCATTCTGCGCTTCTTTAATAATCGTATTAATATTAGGGCCAAAATAGAAGAGGCAAGCATCATCAGCATATAACGTTATATGTCCCTTGAGGCCTATGTTATGTAAGCTGTCTATATATACTAAAAATAATAAAGGACCGATTATTGAGCCTTGAGGCACGCCATATTGGACAAGTTTGGGGCTGCTAACATTTTTATCTATTTTGACTACCTGAAAACGATTCGTAAGATAAGATTTAAGCATTTGGTAAGCTGTTCCCTTTATACCTAGTGCAGATAGCTTATTTAATAAGATATTATGGCTTACCGTGTCGAAAGCTTTTTTCAAGTCTATGAACACACCTACGGCTATATGTTTTTGGTCTATACTTGTCCTTAGTTTTGTAACTAAGTCAATAGTGGCTGATAGTGTATTAGATTTAGGTCTAAAGCCATATTGTCGCTCAGAAATATGATTGTTAACGGTAAAATAGTCACTTAGGCGTTTATGTATAACTTTTTCAAAAATTTTGGAAACTATAGGTAATACTGATATTGGTCTATAATTGTTCGGATCATCTTTAGGCCCTGATTTATGAATTGGTGTGATTTTAGCTAATTTTAGGGTTTCGGGGAAGTAACCTTCTTCAATGCATCTATTTATACAGTCTGTTAAGGATTTAGAAATTGGATCTCTAATACATTTTATAACTTTAGCGCTAATTCCGTCAACACCTTTGCTGGCGTTAGATTTTAAACTATCTATAATTTTTTTAACTTCGCTAATTGTAACAGGTTCAAATTTTGTAAGTTCACTCGTAGTCTTGATTGAGTCGCTATTCTCAGTTAAAGTACTGATACTAAGTTTTTGAACTGGAAATTGGCTTGCCAAAACACTACCTATAGTACTGAAGAAATCGTTAAAGTGATCGCAAATTTTTTGAGGGTCTGTTGTAGTGCCTTGTGGTGTGCGCAGTTTACTAGGGAAACAACTTTCTTTTAATCTGTTAGAGGATAAGTTATTTATGAGCTGCCACATTTTGGAAGAATTACCATCACAATTTTTAAATGCTTTATAATAGTATTCACTTTTGGTTTTTTGGATAAGTTCGAACGTTTCACTTCTCTCTTTTTTGAATCGATCTTCTGTCATCACATCATTAGGGTTTTCTTTAAGTTTCTGCCATAGCTCGTTCCGTTTATTAATTTTTTCTATAATATTACGGTTAATCCAATCATTTTGAGGGGGGTTGATAATTTTTGTTTTTATAATTTTACTTCTCAAGAGGGCTGCTTGAATAGACGATTCCAGGCTTATGTATTCTTCAGGTTTTCATTTCAGTAAAATGATTGTAATGTTAATCTAGAAAGTTTCCGTTGTGAAAATTTCATAAATCAATAATAATAATAATAAGTACTAGCTTCGGCAGTACATAATACTAAAATTGGAACGATACAGAGAAGATTAGCATGGCCCCTGCGCAAGGATGACACGCAATATCGTGAAGCGTTCCACATTTTTACAGTGAAAATCATGTTTTTAACACAAATTGTTCAAGCCCGTTATCACCTTCATCATCAATCAGCCTATTTCAAACACCAAGTTCATCACCAATGTCATACGAAGACCCGACAACATCGCGATCTTCAACTGTTACTCCAGTGTCAGTGGACGTTGTGCTGGAGGCAATTGCCAGAGATACTGCACCCGCTACTAGTACTAAACGTGCACACAAGAAATGGAGCGATGCAATGAACATATTTATCTTGCGCACGTACTACGAAATAACGAAAATGGAAACAGATACTAGCACTTATTTATTCCCGTTACACCAGAAATTCACAGAAAATTTTCCAGAGATGCATGTAGGTAGACAACGATTAGGTGAACAACGTAGAGCGATATCAGCTACAGGTGTGATTCCACATTCGCTAAAAAACAACCTTATTACGTTAAACATTAATAGTTACACATATTTAAAATTACAAAAGGCGGCTATTATGAACACTTGTAGAATTGTGAGAAAGTTTTTATCTATTGATCAATAACACATCTTTAAATATATCCATTAGTCGTTTGGCCAAAAGCCCGCGACTATAAGTAAGTTCCTCAGCAATGAGAGGAAAAAAAACGAAAACAATAAATAATAATAATAATCATTTAATCCATACTAATATTATAAATTCGAAAGTAACTCTGTCTGTCTGTCTGCTACTCTTTCACGCTTAAACCACTGAACCGATTTTGATGAAATTTGACATAAACATAGAAAGGACGTTGAGAAAGAACATAGGCTACTTTTTGCCGCGTGAAAATATCTCATTCCCACGGGAAGCAAATGGAATGAATGAAATGCGCCGTGTACTGTTATAAATACACTACATGTTATTACTTACTTCATTGACGTCCATTATCATATTTTATAACTTAAATTCTATTTTTTTTAATTCTTATACTTTACTTTTTTTTATTATTTCTTTACAAAATTATTAAATTCCGGTGTTTGTTTATTTATATTTTCACGCAGCTATCAAAATTGTCACGTCTGACTTTTATGTTACTTATTTTTTTAATTCATTTTAAGGCATTGTATAAAAATCATTTTAGCCATTCAATATTAAATGAAAAGAAAATTTTTATGTTTCTTATTTCATTTCATAGATTAATAAAGTATAGTATAATGTAGTCTTTGGCTTATTCATGTTTTTTATGTTATAATTATTATAAATTGTTATTTTTAAATAATAAATGAATATAATTTTCTTCGAATCTTTATAAATGTATATGAATTCTATTCTATACTCTATAAATGAATTGCTGTTCGTTAGTTTCGCTAAAACTCACGAACGTCTGAACCGATATGGCTAATTTTGGTCTTGAAATATTAGTAGAAGTCCAGGGAAGGTTTAAACGGTGAGAAAATTTGGGAGCATTGTGAAATTAATAGTAAAATAACGTATTGGTTTTTCGCGCCATCGTCCAAAAGTTTGACATAGTCTGAATAACAGTTCATCTGTCACTGTTCGTTTTTAATTTTTTATTTGACAGTAACATAAAAACCCTTTGAGATTATAGTAATCCTCTTACAGTGCGAAAACATGTTTTTTCGGCTTGCCTCCAAAATTCCATCGGGCATGTTCTGGTAAAGTAGCCATCACTTTACTTGAACATTTGACTGACTAGACTGACTGATACCTGACGACTAACTGACTTTTTCTATGACTACAGTGATGCAAAAAGTTTACTTGACGCTGGCAATGCACAGAGTTTGCGACGCCATTATTAAAATTGAAAAGTAAATAGTGAATGGCAGAAAGGATTTTTATCCAATGCCGTAAAACGAAATTAAAAAAAAAAAAAAAAAGTAATCCTCTTACAAAACTTTTAAGGCAGGACAACGTCTGCGGGATCCACTAGTTCAGAATAAATCCATAATGTTGTGTTAGTAAGTGCTTTCTTATAGACTAATGTTAGTAGTAATCAACTGTTTCAAATTCACATAATAATTACAATTAAATTAATTAAATGTCAAATAGTAACATAAATAGTAAAATCCAAAATTATCACAGAAATAACAATATTCATATATATCCAGTCGCAACTTTTGTCAAGTAATGTTGCAAAGGACAATCTGAACGGGACGAAATCATAGCCAGTACCCCGTTGGAGCTGTTTTGTAGCCTGTAAATTAAAGAGGCGACCTTTTTTCGCCTTATGGCGAAAAAGTCATCTACTCGGGCCTCTGCAAACATACCCGACGCGCTACAGTGTCGCGGCAGCTCCAACAGCATTCTAAAAATATTATTATACTGGACACGCAGGACGTTGTAGGCACGCTGCGTGTACCTAACCCATAGGCCCTTCTAATCGAGTGGCCTGGCAGAATGCCCGGAATAGTGTGATTTTGACTTCCACCAATCCGCACTTGGCCAGCGTGGTGGACTATGGCCTGAATCCCTCTCACTTGTGAGAAGGAGACCTGTGCCCAGCAGTATAGCGGACATAATCTCGCTCTTCTCAGCATTGTACGATACCTGAGGCCGTGCTCTCGCGCGAAGATTTCGCACACATTTACAAGTTTCCTAAGCGCACTGATCGACGGAGCCAGCAGCACCATGTCATCTGCATAGCTAATATTATTGACGCAGATATCATCAATATAGCGTCCGACACGAGTGCTGCTGAGTTCATCAATCAAGTCGTTGACATAAAGGTTGAACAGAACTGGAGAAGTCAGTCCACCCTGCCTTACGCCACATTCCAACTTATATGCATCAGACAGTGCGTCAACCCACCTCACTTGATTAGCTTGATTTTGATACCAGAACTTAAGAAGTCCTATGCCTTCTGGTGGCATACCAGCAACTTGTAGTTTCTTCCACAACCTGTCATAGGATACTCGATCAAAGGCCTTAGACAGGTCGAGAAAGCAGGCATAGACTAGTGTTTTTCTATCCGTGTAGTACCTGACAGTGTGCTTAAGACTTAGGATAGCACTCTCGGTAGAGAGTCCGGACCTGAAACCGAACTGACAGTCATTTAAACGTACCTTTTCGATGAGGCGCTTGTTAAGCACACTGTAAAATACCTTCGCTATTGTCGTAGCAAGCGAAATGGGCCTGTAGTTTGCCTTGTCTGACACATCTCTAGTTCTGTTCTTTAGAATAGGCACGACTACCGTCTTTATCAAGGGCTCTGGTAGGTATGAGTGACAGAGACAGAGGTTGAAAAGCACTGCCAATATTCGCCCTATGTGAGAGCCCGCGTGTTTTAAATGCTCGATACTAAGACCGTCATGCCCCGGCGATTTCCCTCTTTGCATGCCCCTTATGACATTTAGAATTTCTTCTTCTGTCACAATAATACTGGGTCTGCATGGGAGCATGTCGACCACTTCATCAGCACTACACGTCCCTGATGATGATGTCTTTAACAGCGATTTAACGGCAAAATTATATTTAAAGCCCACTCACAGGCACACTCACAGGCACACCAGGTCCAGGACTCAATTTACTAAAACTACAATAAATATATAATTTTAAAAAAATAACGTTGCACACTCATCATAGCTCCACAGTAGGGTAGATATACTCTGAGTCGTGGGTACCATGGATACACACAGAGACAGAAACAAAAACACCCAGACCGAGAATAGAAATTTAAACTCACCATTCAAATTTCTGCTTCGCTGGTAATCGACCCAGGAACCCTTCGGTTGGCATTTCGGCATGGTAACCATTGCGCTAAGTGGCCTAGAGAAGTGGCATTCTACTATCGTAGGCCCACAATACAGGTTTATTTTATTACACGGCCGCTTTTAAGATCCTAGATCTATGTAAAGGAAGCAGACCCATAAAACTTTGAAAATAACTAATTAAGAGCTACTTGCGCGTTTTAGAGTTACTTAATTAATACTAGGGTAATTATTAATCTATTATTAAATGTTTAACTATCCTTGCACGACCATGCGTTAACTAGGGTAAATATTTTTTATTATTTGTTTAATTATAAATAAAAGAGGCGATCTTTTATTTATCACATATTTTCTTTTCGTTTGTATATTATTAATTAACGTAAATGACATTTATTATTTGTTCAATAGACATTAACTTCAATTGACAATATTGTATAACAGTAGCAAAATATTTCCAGTTATTTATAAAAATTGAAAAGTGGCTTTTAGCATCTCTCAGAGCAGTAATCTCATGTTAATTTTTTTAAACGTTACGTTTAATGTTATACCTATATATTTTTTGCTTTGACATTATAAATACTTACCCTACTTACTCATTTTGCGTGTGTAAGAATCAAAACTTATTTCAAGTAGTACGAAGTTTACGCAACGATTATGTCAAAGTCATTTATAAGTCCCAAGGACAATGCCAGATATTCTAAATAATTCTGACCCATGCTATAGACCAGGTATAAAAATATTATACCAAAGTACCAGGTAAAAATATTATACCAAATGCAACATTTTAATGCTAATTTATATCTGATAACTAAACTCGTATTATAAGGATTTTGCCGTTTTTATATGTATCGAGAAATAATAAATAATATGTATTACAGAAGTAGGCCCAAAGAAAACACTGTGCTGTGTATGAGAGTTGAATTATTTATGTATAAGACTTTTATATTATATACTTTTACATTAATTTCCGATACTAATTGATGAATTTAATACTTGATAACTTAATTTCTCTGCATAATCCGCAGAATGACGACTTAGCACTCGTATTAAGGAAGTGAAGTTCATAATGACTCTCCTTTACTTATATACTATTCCTGTTACAATAAATCAATACAACATATTATTAATCAAATGTTACCTATAATTCATTTGAACGCGCTAATCTCAGGAACTACTGGTTTGAGTTGATAAATTATTTTTGTGTTGGACAGTCCATTTATCGACGAAGGCTTTAGGCTATATAATATCATGCTATGAATAATACCAAAACCACGCGGACGAAGTCGCCGGCGGCCGCTTGTTGTATATAAAATTATATACATTTATAGCTTTTATATTTGCTGGTGGCGGGTATGGTATTTATTATCAATACTTATACTGATATTTATGTTAATAAGAACCTCTTATGAATTCAAGCAAATGGGCGTGTGAGTGATTGGTTTGGTTTGGTGGTGTTTTACAATCAGTGTTGCCAGTATTTAACATATGCGATCTTTAATATATTATTTTCTTTTTATTTATTGTTGATCTTTTGTTATGTTATTCATAAAAGTAAATTTTATTAATAAAATACACACAGAAAAGATTTATTTTCTAAGCAAAATAGTTCTTGTTATTATCTAACATTTATGGTTAAATTTGTATGGTTTGGTGTAGCCTCCTCAAAGTAATCTCATGTTTTTCCTTGCTTTGACATTGCATATGTATAGCTACTTAGGGCTGATTTTCCAATCCCTTGATAAAATTTAGTCATATAGTACGTCATTTTTTTTTAAGTTCATTAGATCATTAGGGTAACAAAATGTTAACATTTATTAGACGAATACCTACTTTTATGCGGGGATTAAAAAATTGGTCCGTTGCGTAAGAGTGAAGATAAAACATAATATAACTCCCTATTAGCAAGCTAACGCAACGCATATTTTTTAATAATAGCATATGTAAGACTTTGTAAGAGGCATTTATTTTTAGTTTCATTACCATCTTTATGAAATTTCCTTAGACTGTCTTCTTTGTCGCACCATCGGTTTTTTAACCACTCTCTGAGCGACATGTCATCAGCAGGAAGGTCTTCAATGGGGTAACTGCAATGACAAGGTAATATATATTAATAGAGCATTAAAGCTATATGGAACTGTAGAGTAATTTATTTATTCTTCATGTACCAAAATACAGACATATTTTTTTAATATTGGCATCGCAAACTCTGTCTTATTGCCAGCGTCTAATTTTTGCATCACTCAGTAGTTATAGAAAAAATAAGTTGTCAGTAATCACTAATCACTATTACCTGGTCTAGTCCGTCAGATGTTCAAGAAAAGCGATGGCTACTTTACCAGAATGTGTCCGATGGAGTTTCGAAGGCAAGCCGAAAAGTCATGTTTTCGCACAGTTATTATATTTCACAACAATCGCGCACTGTAATTAACCTATATTGAACAAAACGCCATCAACTTTATCCGATATACACCAAGAAAATCAAAATAAAACAAGAGCACAACATCTGTTTTCCGACTTCCCGCCAAAAACTCCCAGGTATTAATGAAATGAAATGAAATGAAATGAAATATTCTTTATTCACTGTACGGTTCATTTACAAACTCTTAGTGAACGTTATTTTTTTTTGTTCTGTCTGCTCTGGGTGCGCTTAGGCAATGCTGAGCTGAAGAAAAGAGCAGACGGAGAAAAACTTCAGCCCTGTTTTAAAATATGAGGTATACAATAATAAGCTTTCTTACAGAGTAGCTATGGGCAGATAAGGAACATACGTGACAGCTACCGCATGTGTCAATGTCGTCCCACAGCCATCTGTTAACATTGGCAGTTTGATTGATTTAAATCTATTACATCAGTTTTATAGAAACAGCCTTGTGGGAATACAGCTCAATCCCAAGCTTTTTCATCAATTAAATAGTCCTTAAGATCGTAATAAGCCTTGCGGCACAGGACTTGTTTGACTTTCTTTTTAAATCTGTGCAAAGGAAGGGATTGAACACTTTCCGGGATTTTATTATATATTCTGATCGACATCCCGATAAAAGAGTGGCTCTTTTTGCGGAGCCTACACTTGGGGAATGCAAGTTTGTGGCCATTCCTTGTCGAAACACAGTTCGAACTATGTAAATCCAAAAAAGTCATAAATTCGTGTTTATTTTTACGAACATACATTATATTTTCATAAATATATTGCGATGCAAATGTTAGTATATTCGTTTCCTTAAATTTTTCTCTCAGAGTCTCTCTAGAATTTAATTTATAAATTGCGCGAATAGCCCTCTTCTGCAAAATAAATATTGTGTCGATATTAGCAGCATTTCCCCACAGTAAAATACCATACGACATTATACTATGGAAATAACTAAAATAGACCAGTCTAGCTGTATCGACATTTGTAAGTGATCTTATTTTTTTTTATTGCAAAGACGGCAGAACTTAGTCTATTCGCTAACCGAGAGATATGGGGTCCCCATTGAAGCCTAGAATCTACAGTTAACCCAAGAAATACAGCTTCATCAACAAAGCTCATTTCCTCGCCATTCAATTGTGGTTTTACAATAATTTCTTTAACATTAGGTGGTGAAAACTTAATACAATTGGTCTTTTTATTATTGGATCGATGGAATAATAGCATTTATCTATTAAAAAGTCTTTAACTTTAAAGTCCTTTTTAAATGTGTTTACTTTAACTTTGTTTTGAAATGCTAGTGGAACCATATTATAAATTTTAACTGCCATTCTAAATATATAGTACTCGTAAAAAGAGCACTTTTCGATTTTGGCTTGCGCAGTTTAGGGGGCGTCCATAAATTACGTGAGGTTTTTTTTTACATTTTCTGTCCCTCCCTGCCCCCCTGGTGAGATGTCGTGAGATTTTATTCAACCCCCTCCCCCATCCCCCAATCTCACGTGAGCTTTTTCAAAATGTGGGTTTCTTACGTAAACGCGTTGGATTGTTATTGTAAAAAGAAAAAAATCGAGCGGTGGGATATTGTACATAGTTAGTAATAAAATTTCAGAGAGTTTAATTATAAGTGTAATAAAAATTTAACAAAATAATACTTAAATCGTAACTACTGTGATTAAAAAAAGAATATCTACTCTAATTCAGTCCATGGAGAATCATGCGCGGTCTCAAGAGAGACTATTGGAACCAACATCTGTGGACTGGACATGGTGGTTTGGCGCGAAAACAAAGGACGAGCTACACTGTACGGTAAATTCAGATTAAATTGAGATATTTGGTATAAAATAAAACACACAGTTTGATAGTCCCAGCACGTTTGACAGTCAGTAGATGTATAACGTCGAAGTATGAATGAAATTATTTTCTTTCGAACGAATTAGTGAATGATCTTAATCGTATTACGATTAAGATTAAATCTTAAGCATGTACAATCTGGATTAAATGGACCAAAATAGTTTTTTTTTTTTTGTTTCAATCAGAAAAAAATTGCGTAATATTTGCCGAGACCCCCCTCTCTCCAACGTAAGATTAGATTAGATTTGACTCGACCCCCTCCCCCCCTTAAACATCTCACGTAATTTATGGACGCTCCCTTATGCTTATGTGACATATTATAAGTTATATTTTTTGCTGTATAAGGGTTCATTAAATAATGATGGGTTTCATTTTACTGACACAGCAACTTCCAATATATGTATACAGTGCAGGAAAAATTAACAACTTAAAAGTTTTAAAGTATGGTTTACAGAAGTCTACACTAGATATAGATGTGTTGTTGATATAGTGCGAAATAGTGAGCTTTATGCGTGTTGTTAAAATCGCACCTACTTATGTACCTAATAATAAATTAATTATTTCTACTTAATCATTTACTTTTGTTTACATTTTGTACCTACTTGACAAGGAAACACTAGCATTTATCGCAATATAACATTTAATAACCGCGCATCTCAGGGGCATTTACAATCTTCAATGAAATAGAAGGTTATTCGGTTCCGCTTTATGAACTTGCTACTATTATTCGATAAAAGCTATTAATGTTAGTATTTCAGTAGTGTTAATCATTTATATAAAGATGAGAGATTTCAATGTGTATTTGAAAACTACCACAATGTTGATGCACATTGGTAAAATACCTGTCATATTAGGTATATAATTTGTATCTTATATCGTAATGCAGGGTGCAATTCAACTAAAATAAATAAAATAACTCAAAAAAAATTGATTTTCTATTCTTGCAGGTTGGGGTATTTAGTGGCTGTTTACTAGGCCAACTCCATTATTGTTGTTTGATGAGCATTCTTTGTAAATCCCAAACCGTAAATAAATAAGTAAAAAAGGGTTATAAGTTATAACCCTTTTTTTGTTGTACCTTCGACTCTGTTCTCATTCCCAAAGGTTCAAGAGAATATTTCTACTTAAATATCTTAAATTTATGAGACGATCATCGTTATAGCATATTTATTAAGTACTAGCCTTCCGCCAGTGGCTTCGCCCGCGTATACTAAATAATAGTAGGTATAAAAGGATAGACGATATAGGTCGTAGAATAAAAAATAGCCTATATCATTTACCAAGGTCCATGCACTCTTTGTTCCAAATTTCATTAAAATTCAGTAGTTTAAGCGGAAAAGCGTAACAGACAGACAGACAGACAGAGTTACTTTTGAAATTATAATATTAAAATAATTAGCATGGATTTTTGATACTTACTACCTTTTTTATTTTAGTAGCCTATGATAATGTGTGACTAGCAAAAAATCTTCAGATTAAATTATCTGAGATTCTTCTGATCTTTTCAGTTTTATAATATTTAGATAACATTTTAGCCTAAAGATAAATAATAACCTTGTATTCTAACAGCTACATACAATGACAATGCTACCTACAGAATAGAAGAGTAGAATAGCGCTAGTATCTAAAATACTTATTATGTGTAAAAATTGTGTAGAAATAAATGTATTTCGTTTGCGACTTAAGCAATATACATACTAACTAGGATTGATAAAACTTGAAAATTTAAGTCAAGTTAAGCAGAGTAACGAATATGTATGTATGTATGTATGTGTGTGTGTTATTATGAATTGAGAGATGATTCACATTTTTGAGTCAATAACATGTTTAACAACTAATCAAGCAAGTGCACACGTTTATTATAATCAGTAATTAAATGTAATACATACAAGCGTTTTCTCTTCCTTGTAGTCGTTAAAGCTCAAACGAGGTCACATAAACCAGCTTTTTATTCGAGAGGTTATTAAATAGGTAAGATTCGTTTAAGTATTATATATTATGTTATATTTTTATAAATGTAGTAACAAACGATTTGCTGTAAGTAGGTACCTCTTATGTGTTACGATGATGATAAATGAATGTGAATTAAAGGGAATTATTTTTCGGCAGAAATAGGTTGAAAAAGGTAGATCGATTGCAGTGATGTTACTTTCTCGGTTAATTAATAAATTAAATTTAACCATTTGTCTTTACACATTATGTTTATTTTCATAACTTTGACTATATTACTTATAGTTATTTTAGTTATCGAATGCAGATTTACTAAATTATGGGGATGAACATACGTGAAAATTTTCTCTGTGTCCTTAGAAGCTGTCAATCATCATTACTACATAGATATTATACATATAGTGACTAGCAGATGACTATAGTAACCTGACTGGCTGGTGAGACTTATTTTATTAATAACGGTTTAGGTAACGCACACAGAGTTAATGTCCTAACATAACATAAATAACATTTCAAATTAAATTACCGTTTAAAATGAAAATAGACGTGTTTTGGTATTCTTCCGTGGAGTAAGTCGGCCTCTGTTTGTGCAGGCCTGTCATAAGCCACGGTGACATCGTACACGGATACGAGACCGGAACTCCGCAGTCGGGTACACAGCGCCGCCCATCCAGTAGTTCGGGGATGCAGCACGTACTCAAAATGCTGTAACAGAACTAGTATGTTAGGTACATATGTAGCTTCGGGATTAAGAATAGAGCTACGGTATCCCCTGCCTGATCGTAAGGGGGCTTCCGGGGTTGTGGGCGGTGAGAGTGGGAGTTCGATCCGTTCAGCCAGCGGCCCCGGGAAAGGCGACGGTGTGCGCGTGTTATTTATCCCATATTTAATGCTTTTTTTATTTTGTAATTATGTTATGAATTTATTTATACGATGTTTTTCCCACGTCATTGGCTTTGGGCACCCAATTCACTGGATTATATACGCTGAGAGAAAACAATTCGTATGATTCATATTATCTCAAAAAGTAATATGAATCGCACTTGGTCGGGTTTTAGATACTAATTTCTTAATAGCTTACTTCTCCCCTAGTTTTCTGACGTAAATTATTGGAACCCTACTACGATCTACTATTACTAATACGCCTAACAAGCCAACCTGAAAATATTAGGTACAAAAGTTTTGTCCTGCGACAGAATGGCACAACACATTCGAATCATGTAACTTATAAGTAAATACAAAGCATTATTAGAGGTATTAATCTATTAACTAACCGGCAAATTGTTGATAGTAGCAAATTTGTCGCTGCGTCTGCGATTGTCCTCGCTCAAGTCGGTTCCCTCAGGAAACAACACCAATCTGTGCGGATACCGAAGTCGCTTGTAGTAGTCCACGAACTGAGACAGGTTCAACTGGTCCTCCTGCCAGTTCCTCTTCAGGTATAGGAAGTAATTTAATTGCATTATCCAACCTATAAAAGTAAGCATATTTAATTGCATCATCCAATCTAATAATAATTTTATTTTCGTTAAAAATTAAATTTTAGTCATTAATACAGTAGACATTTAAGACAGATTATAGTATAAGAAGTTATAAACGGTTTTGGAAGTTTTACAATTCCACACCCATTTTCGTTTTTCATATATTTAATGTAGTTTATTGTTTGTTATTCCTTATCAATCTTATCATAAATGACCGAAATGTATGTATTCGTTCAAAAAAGTTTCGTTATTCATTTTTGAGACGCAAAATCGAGGCGTACCTAATGCAGGAATCATTTTTATTTCATCTTTCAATACAAATTTGATCTTTGACTTTCCCCCAGCAATTCGGTCTAGTATAGTTTTCTTTGATATCGGTAACACATCTAATTTTTGTTTGCAAAAACATGTTTCTTCAATAAATGGCTTCTGAGTTGCGTGATACAAAGCAATCCAAACATAATTCCAATCCACTCTTGTACGATGGTTCATTACAATTATTGTTGTTTCATCTGGATCCACATAATCTCCATAATGATGTAATTGTGTCCCACAACAGTATTGGAAAAGTGCCTGTAAGTATTAATAATGGAGTTAGTAATTCCATTGCTGAAGTACCTATTTACTTACATAATTATACGCGTATATTCAAACTTCCTAGCATTTCTTGCTTAGTAATATTGGTACTAGCGATAAAAATAAGCTTTCCATGCCAAGTACGGTGTACTGGCAAAATAACAAATAAAATAATTTCCTCAAAGAAGTGTCAAGACTGCCAGCTCATCGGCAGCGGATCCAGGGAGGGGGCTAGTGGCCTCAAGCTCCCGTCAAAACGATTCGGGTTCACTCTTGACTCTTAACCAACCTGCATTTAAAGCATATACGCATCGTTTTACAACAATGTTTCAAAAACGTTTCAATACAGATTGATAAAATAAGCCCCCCCCCCCCTTCCATTTCCCTCAACTATCTGCTATCCTAGACCCGTAAATGCAACTAGCCCAGGACTAAGAATAAAATCAGATGAGGAAACTAACAATGTAAGTTAAAAACATGATAATAATGATTGCAATGATGAAAAGTTTAACTGCATCTTACCACTGGATAGAGTTCCCATAGAGCGAACAATACATCAACAACTTTTCTATACACCAAATGATTGAAGAATATTAAATACAGAACCGGACAGTACAGCACGAAGAAACCTAAATATTGAGAAAAAAAGTTGTTGGCATGTCTATAATTGTCATACTTAATTGTAACTATTACATAATATTTTTTTCATCGCATCAAAGCAAACTATATATATAAAAATATATATGATGCCATAGTATATAGTATATATTTTCTAAACATTTTATCGCTAACTGTCTTTAGACGCAGTGTCTGTTTCTTATACATACTATTATGATACTAAGTTTAAGTCATAATATAATATCTATTCCTGTCTAGAGATTAAGACCCTGGACTCTTTACATGGTGATCTGTATTCAAATCCTGGTGATTTAGTTGATTTACATGACCAGCCGCACTTGACCAGCGTAGTAAAGCGTGGAATACTCCACGATGTCATTGCCATTTGCCATTAAGAATATTTTCATTTCATTAGAATTGATGAAGAATATTTTCAAATGGGTGTGTCTTGTACCTGCATTTCGATCAGTATTGAAAACACATCATATACGACTAAATCTTTATGGAGTTTGAGGTGCATACTAGTCCATAGCATGACCGGCTATAATGAAGTTAGTACCATATTAGTACTACTTAACAGTAGGGATAAGTAATTCTCATTACTTACCCGTTTTCCCTGGCTCTTCACAACACAACACGTTTTATAGACAGAATTGCTCAATAAAATTATACATTGCCGCCAATAATGAAAATTGCATGAATAATGAATTTCCAAAATAATAAGGCAATATACATAATACGATTATTTCACCTATAAACCAAAATTGGTTTTAGGAAAGGATTTAAAAAATATAGCATTAGGCAGTTTACCTTATTTACCTTATAGTAAGTATCATAAAAATGTGGAAATTTAGATGAATAAAATCTTACCAGCCACGATGGTATAGTACCAAGCAGCACAAATAACGGGCCCCGCCACCATGGCGATTCATTTGGACTGATGCGATCGACGGGGAAGCCAACCTGGTGCACTGGATTAGAACCCTTACGACTGCCTATAACACAGCTGTTCATTGCGCAACATCTACTATTTGACATTTCGTAATAGTATTCTAGGACTTGAAAAACATAACCACATACATAAATTAATTTTTGGTGAAACAGGTTGAAATACCGTATCCAATGAACAAACTTTATTGTTAATTAGTTGCTTGTTTTTCGTCGCAAACCTAAGTAAGGCTTATTTGCTTGCTCTCGTGTTATTTCACCAGTGACAGTATAAACGTTATTTTGATTAAACCCGTAATAAAGACTTATTAAATAACACTATTTATTTGTAAGTGCGTAATTAGATTATTATAATCAAAACATGCTGTCAAACATAATGTCGCATTAGATTATGTTACACACATTTTATCGTATGTTAGGTATAAAAGTTCTGATTTAGGTTAATAAAAAATAGCATCCCGTATTAAAGCCATGATTAAAGTAAGATCATAAATAAGGCTTAAATAAAATTTAATCAGATTAGGTACAATGATTTATGTAACATCTTCTACAACAGCATTGTGCACTCTGGATCTGCGAGAAGTTCTCCCAAAAGCTTCACTTTCCTCAATTGTCATTAATAACTCACAGTCTTTAGTTTCTGGCAATAATAAACATAATGAGGCGGATATCAGTGGCAGAATACCAAACCCGATGGGGACACACCATGTTCCATACGATCCTAAGTCCACCACAAAGGGAGCAATCATTGCGCCTACCCGAGCCATCATCGAAGAAAATCCAATTGCCGCATTTCTTACTACAGTAGGAAACAGTTCGGTACAAAATAGATATGCAGTTATAAACACTAAAAAACTGAAAAATATGCTAATGCATCCCAGAATAACAGATCCGAATCCTTCAGGAATAACAGCGACGATGAGCAGGCTCATACTGCCCAAAATTTGAGCAGATATAATGAGTGTCTTCCGCCGCATGAGCTTCATGAGAGGAATAGCAATCAAGCATGCAAATAAACATACACTTCCGCTTGCAACCACATTCACATAAATGTTACCAGTCATATGGCTTATGTACTGTGAAACGCCATAGAACCAATAACTGCTAACGAGCCATGTAAAGGACATCACCAACATGTTCTTCCTCAGATTTGAAGTTAGAAATATATCAATTAAAGTACCTTTCTTAGTTCTTACTTGACCTATATGTCGAATTTGGTACAGTTCAACTTGCTGTTGAATATTTTCCGTAGGAAGTTTATTGCTAAAACAATAAAAGTTCTGTTAGTATTATGTGAATCTACCTACAAAGCTACAATGATCTAGCTAAATGATTTATATACCATCTCACAAATTATACTTCTTCCTGTATGTAATTTAATGTTACTAGAAGAACAATTTAACATCTTAAATTGCGCATTGGAAGCAATGATAGTAATTGTATAAAAAATTACATATTATTGACACAAAAATATTTATGTTTTATGTTGAAAGATTTTCATTTAAAACTGTAACTAAAACACATGATAAACATTATCTGGCCTTTAATATGTCTCCTTAGTAACCTCGTTACAATAATAATATCTTCGGTAGGTACATGAAAAGGCAAAGATAGGCAGGCGGAAATGTTAAAGACATTTAGGTATCTCCTTTTTCACAATTTTAGGAGAAATAAAATTAGAAACTATAATTGTCAGTATACAAGCATATAATATATAACAGTACCTATTACACTATACCACTCACATTTTTGCAACATTTTCCAGAATTTCTGCCGCTTTAACAGTTTTATTCGTGGCTAACAGCCATCTCGGTGATTCGGGCAGAATACAAATATAGATGAGGAGAAAAACATTGCTCAAAGAAATTCCCAGCTGAAAATATGAGTAGTCCCGTATCCAGTATCCGACAAATCCCAATAGAAGATGACCAACGGTAAAAGGGACGTGGTAGAGGGAGGACACAATATGTCGATATTTGTTTCCAACATATTCCATGACAATGACGAATCCGATTACCATTACGCCCCCCACAGCCGTACCCAAGAGCATTCGTACTATGGTAAAGCTCCAATAATCTGGCAGAAACGATGACATCACGCCCAGAAACACTTCCATAACCACAGCGATAATAAGAGTAGGCCTTCTTCCATATCTGAAATCATTATTTTTAACTTTAACACACTAACAAGTTTCATAAAATTGGTTGGTGCCCTTAAGTCCACGTTCCTGTTGCAAAAAATTACTTCGGATATATTATTATACTAGCCTTCCGCCAGCGGCTTCCCCTGCTTAGACCCGTTTTGTAGGTTCCCGTGGGATAAAAACCATCCTATGTCCTTTCCCCAGGTCCACTCTATCTGTATTACAAATTTCATTAAAATTGGATCAGTAGTCTTATCGGGAAAGCGTAGCAGACAGAAAGAGTTAGTTTCGAATTTATAATATTAAGTAGGTATGGATTACTTTCGTAGGTACCTACTTAAATTTTTACCAATTCTTTACATAACTTGCTAATATCTAAAATATATAAAAAATCAAAAAGAACTTTCATACATTACGCAATTCTTCATCGGTATTGTATTTCTGTCTCTTATCTTTTAATTCATGACACAATTTTAAATGTTTTTTTATTTTATTTGAATGGAGTACCAGAAGAGCATCCAAGAGACATGATGCTAAGCGGTCGCTGCAGCCCATGGACATTCGCGACCGTTGAAACTCACGCAACGTCAAGCAAGTCTTGTCAGTATGCAGTTGCGCTGCTACTCCGAAGGCTGATGGTCGCTTCATCTAAGTCTGGGAGACAACTGCACCTTTCCACCGAAACACAAAAGAATCACTTCATGGCAGAAGTGGGTGCAATTGGTGGTACTTCCACGGTCGAACCAAAAAAGTTCTACAACCTATATTAGGTACATATTAATTTATAGGTATAATTTACATACTTGTCTGAAGCTATACCATATAATAAACTCCCACTCAAAACTCCAAATTGAAAAAGTGTTTGAGTAAGATCTTTTAACCATGAACGTCCGCAGATTAGGTTCCATTCGGTAATAATCGTCTTGCTAAATTTCGAGCGGTCATACACTGGGTTTTCACAACACGTCGCATTATTTGGGCAAGTGTAGGCTACAGGAGGAGCCAAAAATATGATTGCCATCTGATGAAAAGCAACTCCGAACTTATTTATAAATATTATAAAACAAAGCCAAATTTGATATCGTCCGAAATCTCCCATAATAGTGTTTATAATATCCATAATTTATATCGGATTATCTATTTTATTATAGTAAGTAATTATTGTCTCATTTATATAGTAAATCTAATTTACCTAACATATTTTTTGACAATTCAGAGCCAACCTGAATGTGCCTAAATGTGTTAATATTTAACCATAAAGAGGTAAATTGACCCCTTTTATTATAAAACAATAGAAGTGCCTTCCGTACATGACCCGCACAACTTTTGGGACACTAAAAAAGTTTGTAAATATTTATTGCTCTCGATGTAACCTTTAATTTTCGTATAACTGAAGACATTCAGTTGTAAGGCATGAGCAATGTCAGCGATTACGAAATAATAATTGTTGAAAATGTTCAAGATCAATTGGCATGCTACGTTAGTAATAGTTAGTATTATGTAAGTACTTAAACTATAGTAGTTTCTTAAATATCATAACGTTTCACACTCACACTAATAGCCCCACAGCCTGTGTCGTGGGTGCCATGGACACACTAAGACAGACCGAGAACAGAAATTTTAAACCATTCAAACTGCTTCACCGGGAATCGTACCCGGGACCCTCCGATCGGTAGTCTGGCATGGTAATTACGCCACGCGGGTCGTCAAATATGAAGAAATACGATATTTTTTCAAATAAGCAAAAGTTCATGTTTTGATTCTTATTTTAATAAAATAAGAAGAAAAAGAAGTTAAATAAATTAATAGAACCTGTTTTGATACCCGCCGTCAACGTCCATGCCCGCCGTATTTAAGAGGCTGTATACGAAATTTTGCCGATTTCGCTGATTTTACACATGAGATTTTGCAGTTAAAATACAGTATTTCCATAAGTTTTATTGCACAATATGACTGAACATTTCAATAATAAACTATTAAATGAGCCACTTTTTAATTTTTATTTCGTTATTTTATTTAATAGACCTGAAGCCGGTGATAGTTTTGTAAATTTTACTGTAATAGGTATAGATTTCAAGATCATTTTAAAATCTAAACAGATCGAAAAAAATGCCATGTATTGCTGTAAAAATCACATACATAGTGTATGAGCCACTTTTGGCCACGCTGATACAAAAAATATTAGTAAAAAAACATTGAACTTAGTCAATTTTGAGAAAAAATGGGCCAGAAATTGCATTTGACTTCGGAAAACCGAAACAATCTTTCATAAAATTTATTTTACATAAATATACTTCAGTTCATAATCAATCCGTTTCCTGAAAAATAAATCAAATTAATAATGAAAATTTGGCATTAAAACTCTTAAAGTATCCTAAATCTCGCATTATAATTCTTGACGCAAGCTAAAAAAAGTGGCCAATGTAATAGATCACGAGCAATTCTTGTATATATCTAAATATTTTTTTTGAATCTCGGAAACGGCTCCAAAGATTTTGATGAAATTTAGTACCCTGGTTTCAGGAATTATAAATCGATCCAGCAAATTTTTATTGATAGAAATTGTCGTTTTATTTAATGTGTAGGTATGCGGTTAAATATAAAATTACTCTTACTGACATCTATTGGAGAATATAAATAATATTGTGGCGTAGAAAGCCGTCAAATGTCGACCGTCAATCCGCCCTTCAAACAAATGACAATGTCGATATGAAAGAAAGACCTCTATAAAAATTACGTCAATGGATCTAAAACTTTCTTGGTCGAATGGTTACGAAAGCTGACTACGGAGTTAGAGACCCGGGTTCAAACCTCAAGTAGGCAAGTTGCGTCTTTTTATTTTTTGGGACATTTTTTTTTTTATTGGCAACTAGGTTAACAAAAGGCTTTAACAAACCCTAAGCCAATGAATGTTTTGCTTAAAAATAAACCAAAAAACCTTTTGACATTCGTATCTTGTATATATATATATATATATATATATATATATATATATATATATGTATGTATGTATGTACGTATGTAGGTATTTTTGTATGTATGTATGTATGTGACTATCTATGTATAATATTTCTTTTTTTTCTAATTAATAATCCTTTAAATTAAGTAAATATTTTCCTGCCTACCGTAACTTCTAGCCATCACCCAGGGTTGACTGGCAGAGAATGCCATTAGGCATTAAGTCTTACCCTGTAACCCTTATACTTTAAGGAGCTACAAATAATAAATAAATAAATAAAATCAATTGTTTTATCCGAGCAACGCTCGGGCGTCCAGGTACTTATTAATGAAATGATCAGTTATATTGTGCAATGAAACTTATGGAAATACCGTAATTTAACTGCAAAATCTCATGTGTTAATTCAGGTAAATAAGCGAAATCGACTTTCGTATACGGCCCCTTAAAGTTGGATTTTTAATAACAAAAAGGTAAATGCATACCTTAATATTGGGAAAAATCCGACGTGTTGGTGCAGTTTCGGAAGCTTGAACTTCTTGGTTCAATGACATTGCCAATCAGCGTTGCCAGATTTTATTTTTACCAAGTTGGGATTTTGGAACTCTTTGAGTGAAAAAAGCGAGGTTCTTTCGTCGAAAGCGGGACATAGTAAAAAAACGTGACAATAGATAGCAAAAATAGGTACCTAGTCATAGAAAGTGTATTTAAAAATAATTTAAATCATATTTATTACCCTATCGTTAAATAGTTGTCTTATTCGTAATCTAAATAAAAATATATAAATAAATCAAATCAAAATCAAAAAGTTATGTGAAAGTTAAAGTTATTAGATAATTATGGTGTTTCAAACAATAGTCTGCGAATGATCTGTGGAGTGTTAATAAGTTTATGGCTTTTATTCATCGAATTTTTGATAATAAGTCTCATTGGTGGGGAAAAAATAATCTGATGACATTGCGTCGGCTGGATTCCATGTTTAATACGGATTTAAAGTAAATTCCTATGTTTTAGTAAGTTTTTAATTTCTAAAAACTACAAATATCTAGTTTCATCATCATGCTATTAACATAAACATAACTAACTGAAGATATTTTGAAAAAAAAATAGATATCCAAAATATTTGTCAGTTAATCAAGTTTCAGTTCAGATACACAGAGCATTGCATATCAGATTATGAAACTATTATTGTACAAATTGTATTGCTCCTCGAAAACAATGTGAAAACCGGGCCATACTGGTGAGAGTGGGACTGTAGTTATGATAGCATTATTCTGTTCTGTATTATAGCACACATAGATCAGTATTTTCAACGTTCCAAGTGCACTGTTGCTTAGGGCACAGGCATTGGTAACAATGTGCCGCAGATGTCGGTTGTTTTACATCAATGAAATTATAACAACAGATTTAATTAATAAACAATTAATTGGAATTAACATTTAAAATCTTGAAAACTGCACGTTTTCTTTCACTTCATCACGATATTATCTATCTCTATCTCCACGCTTTGATAAATTTGACTCTTTTTGCCTTGAGATTTTCTATAAAAGTTTTTAAAATTTTATTACTTTATTTTTTCCAGTCTGGACCTAATTCATCAATCTCTCTGATTACACGTATCATCGATCGACCTTTGGCATCTGTGACCTAAATTAGCAGAAATTTATTACCCTGTTTTTTATTCTTGTTGCGGTTAAGCGTTGCAAAATACTATTTTAAGCTTTGATTTTAATTTATGTTCGATAAAATGTAATAAAAGTATTTTTCCGCCGGCTTTTTTCTCTCTCATTGAGCCAACGGTGGGTAGGCATCACAACCACAAGCCGATGATCCGTTAAGAATAAGTATTCTTAGCGGATCTTAAAATAAAACTATAAAACTATTTAAGTTAACTTTAATTTTAATAAATAATATAATATTGTATGCCAGAACATAGTAGACTGTTTAAACGCTACACGGTGTTGTGATAATGCTGATTATGTATCAGTATTTTTTTTATCCTCTGGTAAGTGCACATACATCGCATTTAGGCAATTCTCTTGTGAAAAAAAAATTGGTGCGCAATAAAGTAAAGGCATCAATTTATGTTTATTAATATTATGTTAACGTTTATTTCCTTGATCATTATTACGACCAAATCGTTCTCCTTCTTCGATAGTGTTCATTAACTCACAGCCCTTAGTTTCGGGCAAAATGTAAGTAACACCTGAAGCAATAAGTGGTGGCGCTGCGAACGCCAATAATGGCATCCACCAGGCTACATCTCCCAACGCAATAACGAACGGAGCAATCATGGAGCCCACTCTCGCCATCATTGACGAAAATCCTAACGCAGCATTACGAACAACCGTCGGAAACAATTCCGTACAATACAGGTATACAACTACGAATACTATAAAACTAGCAACTACACCGACACTCGCGCATATAACAGACCCGAATCCTGCAGGTATGATGCATAGGAGTAGCAAACATAAGCCGCAAATAAAATTAAATGTAATCAACATGGATCTCCTGCCACATAACTTCATTATGGGAATAGATAAAAGTGTGCCCAAAAAAGTGACACTGGCGCTGGCGGATACATTGATAAAGATATTGCCGCTCAACTGGCCCAAATACTGCGAGACGCCGTAGAAACAATAGCTGCACGTTAGCCAAATGAATGACATAGCTAAAGTATTCTTTCGTATGTTTGGAGTACTGAACAAATCCAAAATATTTCCTTTCTTTTGCTGATGCTTTTCTATTGACGCCTGGTATGCTTCAACATTAGATCTTATATGCTCGACAGGACGCTTATTTCTAAAAATAAAGAAATAAGTTATAGAAATAAAAGATGATACGTATCTAATATACGATACCGAATAGACCAATGTAATTTACACTTTAGCGATGCGTTCCAAAATTTTAATAGCCTCGTCTGTTCGACCCATTGCAATTAACCATCTCGGTGTTTCTGGTATAAGAAAGACGTACGAAAGCAAAAAAATGGGAGGTATTGAAATTGAGAGTTGAAATTGCATAAAGTTTCTAAAAAAATATCCAAAACCAGACATCAGTATAACGCCTATATTAAATGGGGCTTGATACAGTGCTGATACAACATCTCTATACTGGGTGCCCACAAACTCCATAACGATGACAAATCCAATGACCATAGTTCCTCCAACGGATATTCCGATTAAAAATCGAACAAACGTAAATGACCAATAATTTGGCATGTGTGCTGCTACTATTCCCATGGTAACTTGCAAGACCACAGCTGCTAGCAATGGTTTTTTTCTCCCGTATCTAAAATAAATATGCATTTAAAAATATTTTGGATATTGAAATAAATAAAAGAATGAAACAAAAGCTTCAGGAAAAATAACATTAGATACCTGTCGGAGGCCATTCCAAAAATAATGCTACCTATTAGTGTTCCCAATTGAAATATTGTTTGAGTGAAACTAATTAACCATTTCCTGTCACAAATTAAGTTCCACTCAGTGACGATTGTTGATGTGAATGTTGTTAAATTGTACTGTGGATTTGGACACGGACAAGTCGCCTTCCCAGTGTCTGTACATATATAATCCGTTTTGGGGGCCAAAAATATTATTGCCATTTGATGGAATGCGATTGGAAATTTGGACAAAAAAATTATGAGACATAAACATAATTGATATCGGCCGAATGATCCTATCGATTTTTGTATCAAATCTTGATTTTGTTGAGTTCTTCCAGAAGAAACTGGCAGTGGCCCTGAAAGTAAAAACTTGGTACAAGTATGAGTGTGTAACGTTAAAAAAAGTGGTTATTGTCTTTGACTCTGCATTTGAGAATATCTGAACTATTAACACAGGGCAGCATACAACGTCAATATGAGACAATTTTATTGACTATGGCTACATAGTTTATCCATGTCGCAGTCACAGAGTGAGTAATAACCACTCAACTTTTTATTTAAAATATTTACTTTTGCCGAAGTTGCATCATATCTTACCGTACGTATATAATAAAGCAACTTCGGCAAACCGTCGTTATACCAAACTAGACATTAATCTACCTTGTCCTATAAGAGAAACAAAATATTGCATGATTTACTTTTCAAGTAAACTAAATGACCCGAATTATTAATTTTGTTTCATTTTACTAGCCCTTAAATTTAAATTACACTTTAACATTCGAAATACACCATTTCTCAATATCCCTATGAGAGGCAAATGCTGTCATTATTGAAATAAAGTGCCAAAAAGAAGTACTATTTTTTTATAGCGTCACAAAGGAGTTTAATAATTTCTTTTTAAAACAAGTAGGATTTTTTTTATTTACAAACTATTAAAGCTACTTTATATTTACAATTTATATTAAAAAAAGATTTAACTATATACAATAAGAATAAAAAAACTGTACAAAAATATTGTAATTACAAAAATAAAATTATAAATAAAAAACTTCCTCTAAAATGTCCGTGTTCGGCATGGCGCCTAAGACGCTGGCGGCATTTCCCCGTTGAATAGCGAGGCTGAGCCTTTGGGCGAAATACTCACCAGCTCTCAGGTCGCCAAATGCAAGAACAAGCCTGGACGACATTTCTGACCAAGAAGACCAAGGGCCCAAGGTCTCCACAGCTAGCGCCGCAAATAAGTAATTGTCTGATAAATAACAATACTTACGGCGCCTGGGCCTGGTCGGCGGCAGATAGATAGCGTCACACGATTTCTGCATATTGTCAGTGTTAAATATAAACGTTTCTATCCAAATTTTAATAGTTTTCGTTCTAACAGGGATATTTACATTTTACATAGATTGCAATAAAGGTCAAAATCAGTGAGTCGTCAGCTTAAAGCATCACAAGTACTTACAGGTATGACACGGGTGAGTCAGTACCTTTGATGCTTTAAGGTCATCAGTAATTAGAATTAATCGGAGGAGGCAGTCAGATATTATCTCCTGGGTTTTTTATTTCACGACTCGAAACTAGAATATTGTAAAATAACCTATATCAAACTCAATGCTGTTAACTTTATTCAATATAAGTCAAAAATATACCAGAAAATTGAAAATAAAACAAAATAACACAAAAACTTCGATTCTATATAAATTTTGCTCCAAAAGAAAGTATGAGGAAAGCAATAAAAAAGGGAAAAATATATTTTAGCAAATTTAATTTTTACTATCATAAATTAATATTTACAAGTTTGATAAGGAATTACCTATTCATATTCAAGCGTCATTTTTACTCTTTACTATCTTGTACCTTTTTTCGACCAAACTTTTCTCCTTCTTCAATAGTAGTCATTAATTCACAGCCTTTGGTTTCTGGCAAAACAAAGGTGATGCCTGACGCTATAAGAGGCAACGTTGCAAACAATAATGGTGGTATGCACTCTGCGCTGTCTCCCATTCCAATAACGAAAGGAGCAATCATAGAGCCCACCCTCGCCATCATTGACGAAAATCCCAATGCAGCGTTACGAACAACCGTGGGAAACAATTCCGTACAATACAGGTATACAACTACAAACACTATAAAACTAGCAACTACACCAACACTCGCGCAAATAACAGACCCGAAGCCTGCGGGTATGACGCACAAGACCAGCAAACATACGCCGCAAATAAAATTGAATATAATTAACATAGACCGCCGGCCTATTAACTTCATCATTGGAATAGACAGAAGGGTGCCCAACAAAGTGACGCTAGCACTAGCGGCTACGTTGATGAAGATGTTGCCGCTGAGCTGGCCCACATACTGCGACACGCCATAGAAACAATAGCTGCACGTTAACCAATTAAATGACATGGCTAATATGTTCTTCCGCAAATTTGGAGTACGAAACAGGTCCAAAATATTTCCTTTCTTTAGCTGATTCTTTTCTATTGACAATTGATAAGCTTCAACGCTTGACCTTATATGCTCGGTGGGGCGGTTGTTCCTGAAAACAAATCAGTTACGTTAGATGTCTGTATTCAGAAAGATTTAGTACTTTTGGATATTGAAAAAAACAAATGTAACTTACACTTTGGCAACCCGCTCCAAAATATGAATAGCTTCGTCTGTTCGTTTCATTGCAATTAACCATCTTGGTGTTTCTGGTATTAGAAAGAAGTAAGACAACAGAAGTATAGGAGGTATTGAAATCGAGAGTTGAAATTGCGAAAAGTTTCTAAAAAAGTATCCAAAAACAGGGAGCAACATGTGCCCTAAATTAAATGGTGATTGATACAGTGCTGATATAACATCTCTGTACTGAGTGCCCACAAATTCCATTACGATGACAAATCCGATGACCATAGTACCTCCAACAGACATTCCGACCAAAAATCGAGTAAACGTAAATGACCAGTAATCTGGCATGTATGCAGCTGCTATGCCCATCGAAACTTGTAAGACCACGGCTGCAAGTAACGGTTTTTTTCTCCCAAACCTACAATTCAAGAATTAATATTTATTTTTCCGTACTGAGTGGCTACAAAAGAAACTAATTAGCATGTAATGTAGGCATAACATATTTACCTGTCCGAGGCCATCCCAAATATAACGCTGCCTATTAGAGTTCCCAACTGAAATAAGGTCTGTGTAAAACTAGTTAACCATTTCTTGTCACATATTAAGTCCCACTCTGACATGATAGTCGATGTAAATACGGATGTATTGTATTCTGGATTGGGACACGGACATATCGCCCTTTCTAAGCTTGGACATGTGTAATCGACTTTGGGTGCCAAAAATATTATGGCCATTTGATGAAATGCAACGGGAAATTTGGATAGAAATATTAGCAGACATAAACATAGTTGATACCGGCCGAATGCGCCGGTTACTTTCTGTATGAAGTCTTGGTTCTGTTGTGCGGGTTCAGGCGACACAGTTTTTGTACCTAAAAACAAAGAAAAACTTATGATATAGTAATATTAGTAATGAATATTATATTATGATATTAATTACTAATGTAGTACTGATTTTGAATTGTGGATAAAAAATTGGGATCAATTAACAAATCGCCTGTTTCGTGACATCTCTTCGCGGGATCTCAATTTTCTAAATGAAGGAGCTTGAATTTTTAAGTTTATTTTACATCTGTATGCATTTTATTTATTTATTAGAAAAAAAATATTAAAAAGAAAAAGTTGAAGAGATTACACCGTCCTGATGAATACCTATATCTTTAAGATATAAAATTCCAGACATTTAAAATGGAAAGATCCTGCCCTTTCTCTGCCCCAGCACCATCATTTTCCAAATCATGGGCGTGTTTAGGGGCGACGCATGTGGAGGACACGGGTGCATTCCTCTAAAGATCCCGGAGATCTTCCGGAGATACCAAGCGCTGAGGCAGACAACCGACAAGGTGTTGGCAAAAAATGGTAAGTGGAAACGATTCACCAAGTACCTTCAAAAAATAAAATACCTACTGTTCATTTTTGTAAAATACTGTTTATTTTCCTTCTCAGATCTAAATATTATACTTTTGCATTTTGCATTGGAGAAAATTGCGATAACGATTCTTCGCAAATACATAACAAAAAAATCAATTTAGTAGAGTTACTTTGGAAAGAAAAGACGTGGCCATTTTGGTAATCAGTAAAATAAACCATTTAAAACAAAAGTGGAAGTTAAGAGTTTAGTTATCATCAATCAGCTCCCCAGGCGCGGGTCCCAGGGGGGGTCACAGGGGACATGACCCCCCCCCCCCGAAATCCATCAGTCATGCGTAGATGGAAGGCGAAACAAGCCAATTTGAGACACCTCGTCCCCCAAATTTCTTAGTGACCCATAGTGACCCCCTAAATTTCTTGGCGACCCCCCCCCCCCCCAAATTGAAGGCTGCGACCGCGCCTGCAGCTCCCCCAGTTAGGTATATTCCCATTCTCTTTCTGATATCAACTCACCTGGTTAATGAACGTCAGTGCTAAACTGCCAAAGTTAATTGAACCTTTGTTAGGAAGACAAAATGTTATAAAATTCCTAATATAATATATTTCTATTAAATTATTTATTCAATTCTAAAGTATCTTTATACCTAACTAATTCGGACCTCTTTTGCGGTCATGGACATATTGGACAGTGGTTCGTGGTTAACAGGAAAACTTTGGGTGCAAAATAAAAGCAATAAGAATTGCACAAAAGAACATAAAAATGATAACATTGTCACAAAAGAGTGTTAAAACGTAAACAGCCTTTCATTTTGGAATTCGCCATTCAAATGCAAACGTTTTACGTCCATCCATATTTCCTGTTCTGATTCTCATAGGAAATGAAAAGAAAATTAAATTAAGTAGTTTCTTCAATTTGCTTATTCGCTTCTTAGGGAACAGTAAGTCCTACATAGATACTTACTCATACTTACTATAATCCACTATGTATTGCGCGGTTACAGCATAATGGCATATGTATTATTTTTATTTTCATGAACTAATTTGATGTGGAACGTTAACAATGCTATCATTAGAGATAGTACGGTCATAAAATTCCTTTTTACTAGAAGTTTTCAGCTCTACGCTTTTAAGTAATAGGAAAGTATTAAAATCTAATATAAAACTAAATTAGCTAGCTATCTACAATAATACCAGTACTGTTTTCATTAATTTAAATTTTATCAATAATTAAACACATCTACTTATTTAAAATACGAATCTTTTTCACATTTAACAGTGTTATAATAATTGTCTGTTTATGTTTTAAAAAACAATTGAAACCTTCGCTTATGTCATTGCCTGCATACCATGGTCCACAAACTTTATAAGTATTTGCAATATCGGGGCCATTAAACTTAACAAGCGCATACTTTCACTGAACACGTAGATAGGTACTTACAATTATTGATATCTTGGTGGTCCTGCATTTCCATTTTATGGAATTTATTTCGATGTGATACACAAACAAACTATCACTGACACTCGCGCTTGTTGTCATTGAGATGCAGAGATAGCGAGTCCTCTGACTATCAACGAGAGACTGGATATTGGATATCGTTTGCACTGTTTGTTACTGGTTACATACTGTATTACTTGCTGCTGCGCTCGCGCCTCCGCGCGCCGTTCTCACAACATTATCACTACACTGTCATTCATAGAACGTGATGAAGCGCCACTGAACGGCCACTTACTACATATTTGTTGGCAGTGACAAGATAAAAGGGACACTTACAAATGCTTCATGAATTTACACTTATCTCATCTAAACCAGGCACCAAATTTATCTTGACAAGCTTGTATGAAATCTTGTATAAAAAAAAAGACAAAGATTTTTATTTGCACAAATATGGGTGTTTACAAAAGCTGTTAATACATATTTAGTACGCCATTGAATATTTGCATACCTCATGAAAGTAAATCTTCATAATATAAATATAAATTATATTGCCATTGAATATTTGCATACCTCATGAAGATTTACTTTCATGAGGTATGCAAATATTTTATATTACAAAGATAAAAGAAAAAACTTTAATAAAACACAATTTATAAAAATATACATTTATACTTCATTTTACTCCACCAACCCGCATTGGAGCAGCGTGGTGGAGTAAGCTCCAGGCCTCCCCAATAAGAGGGAGAGACCCGTGCCCAGCAGTGGGACGCAAAAAGGGTTGCAGCCAGCCAGCCATACATTTATATCAATTTTATTATTATTTTTATTTGATCCCCAAAATAAAGAGGTTTGGTTCCACGTCTATTGTGGAAAAATGATACCAGAGTAGCAGCGCAACTGCATAGTTATTGAAATAATAAATTGTTATTTAATTAGTACGTCCCGTCACCATCCAGCTAAACTACACGAAAATGCGGCCCATGCTGAAAATCAGCAGTTATTGTTATCCATAGGCTGAGCATGGACATATTTCGTTGTTCACTTATTTGTAAATTTTGTTTTATTTATTTTTCTACATTAAAAATTCACACCATTCTAATGAAATCCTGAAAAGTTCTCGTTGATCCCGTGTGTGCAAAATTTGTTATTTAAGGCCGAATGTTTTTTTGATGTTTTGGCCAAACTGTTAGTTAAATAAAATAAATGTAGCGATAAAAGTAGCTGAAACTAAATTGTAGATCAGGTACAGACCTTTTTTTTTTGGTATCGGGGGGGAAACCTTCAAAAGGTACCCGACACCTTGGGAGAGGATACCGGGTTATGTGGGATTTGACCGCACTAAAACCCCCTCGGTGGCCTGCCTCTACGTTTGTGAGGACTCCGGGATCTCCATAGGAACGCACCGGTGTCCTCCACGCGCGGCGCCCCATAACGGGCCGTCAGGCCATCAGGCAGGGGATACCGTAGCTCTATTCTTAATCTCGAAGCTACAGGGACTAAGTTGATTGATCAAAAATATTTAACTGAGAAAATAAACGTTTTATATTATAAGTCCATACGTGGGAATTGATTCATACAATCAAATTACAATCAGTATGTACCCAGCTGTCAATGGTGATGATACTATACGAGTATAACAATATGTGTGCTCTCAGTGCTGTGCGTCTGGGTCTATCGTATCTGTGCCTCACCACCAGAGATGTGCTACAGAGCTGCTGAGAATGTGAAAGCTGCTCTACGAAACTATGTGACCGTTTCAACCGGTCTCCACTTATACTAGCACTAGCCTTCCGCCAGCCAGCGGCTTTGCCCGCGTGGACCCGTTTAATGGGTCATCGTAGGATAAAAAATAGCCTATGTGCTATTCCAGGCTTCATTGCTATATTAAAATCATAGGCGTTTAACTGGCCAAACGCCTATGATTTTTCAACCGCGTTGACCCTATTACCCGTTTTCACGTAGGAAAAATTCATAGTTTCATAGTGAAAGTAGCTTTTTTTTCAATTATGGCATCGCATGTGCAACATCAGCGGACTACATTCCAACCTGAATGCTGTCCACCAACACTTAAAGACAGCAAAGCCGGTTTGCTTTTCCTCACGGAGACACAGATTGCGCCACCTGACGATACATCGTACCTACACTATCCCGGCTACATTTTAGAACACGCTTTTATGCGTAGGGCAGGAGTATGTATGTACGTCAGGGGCGACGTCTGTTGTCGCCGTCTTAGCTCCCTTGAAGACAAGAACCTATCGGTGCTTTGGGCGCGCGTAGACCTTGGGGCTAGGGCCCGAATCTATGCGTGCCTCTATAGGTCCTATAGCGGAGACAACTCGATTATTTGAGCACGTCCAAAAGACATCCGATAGAGTGCTGGAGCAGTGTCCCTCGGCTGAGCTGGTGGTTCTGGGTGACTTCAACGCTCACTACACCGAATGGTTGGGATCCAGAACCACCGACTTTGCTGGCAGGGCTGCTTACAACTTCTCCTTGGCATATGGGTTGACGCAGGTGGTACATACTTTCACCAGAGTACCGGATATTACCCATACTGCCTCTCTGCTGGACCTTCTGCTGACCACCCATCCATCCGACTACCATCTGACGGTCGGGGCCCCACTTGGGACCTCTGACCATTGCCTGGTAAGTTCTACGTTGCTCCTCTGCCTCCACTGCCTCCCGTTCAGCAAAGAAGCACATAGCCAAGGTGAAGTTTAGGCACGTCGGCAGAATTGGCCAGCGTCTATCAAGCTACCCGTGCGGGAGCCGAACTTTTTGGTCGCTGGCCAAGGCTGTCGAAGGAAACTTCTGTCAGTCGTCACTTCCATCTCTACACAAACCGGACGATACTCTGGCTCACACGGCAAAAGGGAAAGCCGACCTCCTGGGCACCCTGTTTGCCTCAAACTTGACTCTGGACGACGGAGGTGCCACACCGCCGACCATCAGGCAGTGTGAGAGCTCGATGAAGGACGTGCGCTTCACTCAAAAGGCTGTCAGACGAGCTCTGCAAGCCCTCGATGTCAAGAAGTCGAGCGGGCCGGATGATATCCCCGCGATCGTATTAAAGACGTGCGCTCCCGAGTTGGCTCCCGTCTTAACGCGCTTATTCTCGCTTTCTTACACCACTAGTAAAGTACCGTCTTCGTGGAAGGTAGCCCTAGTACACCCAATCACGAAAAAGGGTGACCGCAGTGACCCGTCCAATAACAGGCCCAATGCGATAACCTCCCTGCTCTCTAAGGTGATGGAGCGTGTTATAAACACGCAGCTCCTCAAGTACCTCGAGAGACACCGGTTGATCAGCGATCGTCAATATGGCTTTCGCCAGGGCCGGTCGGCCGGTGATCTCTTGGTGTACCTCACACACCGCTGGGCTGAAGCCGTCGAGGGCAATGGGGAGGCTCTGGCAGTCAGCCTGGATATCGGAAAAGCCTTTGACCGGGTCTGGCACAGGGCCCTTCTCGCGAAGCTTCCATCTGACGGTCTTCCCATGAGGCTATGCAACTGGGTGGCAAGCTTTTTGTCTGAGCGGCAGATTAAGGTCGTAGTTGACGGATGCTGCTCAGATATAAAGCCCATTAACGCCGGTGTTCCCCAAGGCTGCAACAATCACGCAGTATTCATTGTTATGCGGATGATACTGCGGTGGACGCACTATACACCTGTGGAGCCAATGCCTCTCGGTCACAAGTAGAGGAAAGCAGAATCAAATTTGTGTCTGAAGTCGAGAACTCTCTGGAGCGGGTCTCGGAATGGGGTCGACTTAACCTTGTTGAGTTTAACCTTACGAAGACACAAGTTTGCGCGTTTACCGCTAAAAAAACCCCATTTGTTATAGCGCCCAAATTCCGGGCACCGCGCTCACTGTCGGTGAAAGTGACGGTATCTTGGGAGTCGACATTACGAGTAAAGTGCAGTATCGGAGTCACTTGGAGAACAAGGCCAAATTGGCATCCAAAATGTTTTTGGTGTCCTCAACAGGGCGAGGCAGTACTTCACTGCGGGGCAACTCCTGACGCTTTTTAAAGCCCAGGTTCGACCCCACATGGAGTACTGCTCCCATCTCTGGGCAGGAGCGCCAAAATACCAGCTACACCCATTTGACTCCGTTCAAAAGCACGCAGTCCGAATCGTCAACGACCCAAGATTGACTGACAGGTTAGAACCGCTTAGCTTTCGAAGAGACATAGGCTCTGTTCGCGCCAATTAATTCATGTGAACCACCTTCATCCTCCCTCTCTTTCCCGCAAGCGCACTATTATATAATATTGTCACCATTCGCACGAATGTATATGGATCAGGAAGAATTATCAATCAGTCTGCCTTCGTCCGGCCGCCGACGCGCACGCAAGTCCTCTCGTGACAACCGCACCGCAAGCCACCTCACACGTGGTTAGACTCGCCGCATCGCCGCCATCACCGCTGTCAATAGTTTATGATTTAACTGACTCAAAGTGAATAAACTAAATAAGTAAATATTTGCATTGAATAAGTAGTAGGTAGATTATTCTTACATATAGTGAAATCACTTATAATACAATGTTCATATGTTCAGAAGAAACCTAATGTATTTTTTCTAAATCCTTCAAACCTAAAACAGTAAGGAATGCTTACTGTACTGATCTTACTATCCACTTTTCTCACGTTTCGCTTTTCTCGCGCAATCAGATTCTCTTTACAAATATGTACCTCGTTTATTAAAGTTAAGAGATACTGCTGTGCCCGTGGCTTCATCTATGTTAAAAATAGTATCTTTAGTAAATTGGGTGAATTTATACTGCAAAGAATGTATAGACTCATTCTATATACATAGCTTTAACCTACTGCAGAAAAGAGGTGCACTATACAACTACTTGTAGTTGGGAGATAAAATTTCTAAACATACACGTGCTTAGGATTAAACAATCGGAAAAATAATTGTAAGGTCAATTAATAAACTATAGGTTTAAAACTTGCGGATAGCAATTTGGTCATAAGTCATAACTCATATAACATTGTCAAAACTAAAGCAGAAGGCAGGGTCTCTACACAGTGTGCTATCTGTATTTGGAAATAAAGAATATTTTTATAAAGAATCTTTAAAGAATCCTTAATATCTCCATCAATCAACGTGTGTGGATGAGCCCTCAGCCCGTACGCAATAAAGAGACGCAAAAAATTTGTTAAGTTATCATTGGTCCAATTAACAATGTTCAGCATCATACGTATACCTACCCAACGATGGGACAACCAGCGTGGCGCAATGTTTACCATGCCGGACTGCTAATCGAACTGTCCCGGATTAGAATCCGGGCAAAGCAGAAATTTCAATATATTCATACTAATCTATGATTTCAATGATGAGTTTAAACTGTTCTCGGTCTGGGTGGTTGTGTTTCTGTCTCTATGTGTGTTCATGGCATCCGCGACACAGGGTATATCTACCCTAATGTGAGGCTATACGTGTGAAATGTTATTTTTTATTTTTTTTACACTATGTACTTACTTTTATTAGACTTAAGGCTTTTATTTGAAATTATCTCCATCGATTCACTTTGGAGAAGAAATGAATATTGCTCAATAACGCCATCTACCGTAAGACATGTAAACTTTGTGGTTTTTTTTTTTTTTTTTTTTTCTTCTACTGGCATCACGCGATTTGCGTATCGCCAATGACAATAAAGCGGAGAAACGAGACGCAAATAAAAATAACGAGTCAATTTGGAAAAATCAATCAGGAAAGTTGTGAATAGTTTATAAAAGCACAATATAAATATATATACAGTTACATTTTTATTTATATAAAATATATTAATAATTATAAATAGGTAAATAAATTATTATACTATATTTGTATTTTATTCTCTAATATGAATAATGAAATACTTTTGTAAATACCAGGATCTTTGCTTAATAGGAGACATGTTACAGAGGAGGGAAAAGGAACTTTCAGAGAAATAAGGGAAGCAAAAAAAGATGAATGATTGTACATTGGGCAAGAAAAAAATAAGTGGTTTACGTCTCCTATATCAATACCACAGGCACAATTAGAGCTATCAATTAAATTGAGTCTAGCCAGATGATTAGGTGTACAAGTATGACCTAGTCGCAATCGTATTAAGATGCTAGTAGTTTTTTTGGTGAGCTTATGTTTGGAAAACCAAGGTTTATACGGAATAGTTGGCTGTAGTTTAAAAAAGTAGTTTCCCTTTGTTTTGCTTGTTTCTTCCCACAGCGCACACCAAGAATTACGAAGATAAGTGGCCGGTAAAGAAAACAAATCAGGTACATAAATTTTGTATGGGTAAATGTCCCCACACTCCACCGCCTCATTCGCCAGTTGATCTGCCTTAATATTACCCTTTATACCACAATGACCAGGTATCCAAGCTAAATGAATAGAGTAATTTTGAAGGAAAGAGAGATGAAGCAAGTGTTTAATCTCAAAAATAAGCGGGTGTTGTGGATTATGTTTAAACGGAGGTTTTAAAAGAGCTTGTAGGGCGCTTAGAGAATCAGTAAATATTATGGTTTTATATAGTTTCATAAGAAGCGTGAATTCGATTGCTTTTAAAATTCCCATACATTCGCCGGAGAATATAGAACATTCTGGTGGAAGCTTAACTTTTTGAATTATATTACTCTGTGAATGATAAATACCTACACCAACACAATCTTTATTACTTGATATATGTTTTGATGCGTCCGCAAAAATATAATCGTAACCAGACCATTCATTGCCAACTATAGATGTGAAATGTAGATTTGCATTTAAATCATGTTTGTGAATTCCAAAATTGAGTATAATATTCACTGGATGAACTAGAGATTCATAGCTATATTTAAATATGGGTAAGATTGGAAGTCTTTGTATAGGAGCAGAGAGGGATAAATATTTTTTATAACTTATTACTAAACAAGGAGTAGTTTTATGAGTCCAATATGGAGAAGATTCTGTGAGACTTGAAAGAATTTTAAGTTTAGATAGTAAAGGATGTTCAGAATACTGCAAAGTTCGGAAAAAATATTTATCACATAGCATTTGGCGTCTTAAATGAAACGGAGGATCACAGCATTCAACTTGTAATGCGTTACGAGGACTAGATTTCATAGCCCCACATATTATCCTTAAACACTTAGACTGGATACTATCTAGACGTTTTAATCCGTAAACGTTGGCTGGTTCTAAGAGAAAAGTCCCATAATCGAGCCGACTACGAATAATAGAATTATATATTAATCTTAAAGATGATGGATGAGAACCCCACCAAACTCCAGCTAAACATCTTATCATATTAATATGTCTCTCGCACTTATTAAACAAATACTCACAATGTTGATATCCAGTAAGTTTAGAATCTAATATTAAACCTAAAAATTTGACCTGAGTTTTAAGAGGGATTAATGTGTTTTGATAATAGATGTTAATATCTGGCAAAGATCGTTTACGTGAAAATAAAACTATTGTACTTTTAGCTGCTGAAAGTTGTAGACCATTCTTATCCAACCAGTTTTCTAACAATTTAAGAGATAAAGATAAAGATGAACATGCGTCAATAATATTATGATTTGAAGAATATAGAAGTAAATCATCAGCATATTGTAAGATGTTAACTGAACCATGAAGAGAGGCTTCTAGATCGTGTGTATAGATGTTGTATAATATTGGACTTAAAACTGATCCCTGAGGAAGGCCTTTCCAGATTGTTCTTTTCATAATAGTACAATCATTAAAAGTTACACATATTTGTCTCTCTGATAACATTTGAAGGATGAAATTTATAAACTTTATCGGTACCCCTAACCTGCAAAGTTTTTCTTTCAGAATAGATGGTATAACATTATTGTAGGCATTAGTAATGTCTAGGAAAGCAGATAAAACAGATTGATTATGCGTAAAGGCTAATCGAATATCTGTTGTAAATAAGGCCAAACTATCAGTGGTACTTTTACCTTTCCGAAATCCGAATTGAGACTCACTTAGCAAATTATTACTTTCAATGAACCATTCTAATCTATTTTTGATTAAGTGTTCAGCTATTTTGATTAGAACAGATGAGAGGGCAATTGGCCTATAGGAAGAAACATGAGAAGGGTTCTTAAGTGGCTTCAAAATAGGAATTATTTCTTGTTCCTTCCAAGACTGTGGAATGTTTCCTGTTACCATGATTGAGTTGATAATATCAAGATATTCAAATAATGTAATTTCGGATAGGTGGGCTATAAAAGAATAAGGTATGCCATCAAGACCGGGGCTAGAGTCCCGTAGATATTTTAAAACATTCTGGAGTTCGATCATGGAGAATTCGGAATTTAAGTCCGAATGATCAGTTTCAGTAAGTTGGAAAATAGGATAAAAAGAAATCTGTTCAGGAACGAATGGAGGAGCTAAATGGTCTAAAAATTCCTGAGCTAGGTTTTCAGATAAACAAGGAGTTGTTGATATATTTGAAGCAGATCGAAATCTTTTAATGTTACGCCATACTAGAGATGAAGGAGTATCTGGACATAAGGACATGCAGAACTTATGCCAGCTTTGCCGTTTCTTCTGTTTAAAGAGCATTTTCGTGGACTTTATTGCGTTGATTACTATAAAAAAGTTTTTGTCGTTTATATAATTATTATAATTAGCTTCCGCAGCTTTTCTCTCGTTAATTGCCTGGGTGCATTCTTTATCCCACCAAGGAGGAGATGGAATAAATGTATTTCTACGCTTTTTACGAGGAAACATTTTATCTGCAGTTTCAATAATAGTTTTAGCGAGGAACTCTGCGCGATCGTTAATTGAATAATAGTTATTATTTTTCATATTTCTTTCTATAGCAGCACTAAAGACCTTCCAATCGCCATCAGTTAAATTAGACGAATTATAACGTAAGCGTGGAGGTGGGTTGTAGTTGTTATAATTAAAAATATTTGTGGGAAAATAAATAATTATTGGAAAGTGGTCGCTACCGTAAGTTGAGCAAAGAACAGACCATGACAATTTCGACGCTAAGTTAGGTGTGCACAACGACAAATCAACTGCGCTTAAGTTTTCGTGGGGATTTGTGCGTCGAGTTGGAATACCTGTATTTAAAACACATATATTTAATGAATCGAAAACTTCCAATAAAAGCTCTCCACACAGCGAAGAAATAGAACTTCCCCATGATTGATGCTGGCAATTTAAATCTCCCATTACGACAAATGGCTTAGGTAAATTATTGAGAAGATTTTTTATTTCTTTTATTATAGATGGTCTAGGTCTAGGAATGTACAAGGACACAAAACAAATCTTATTAACAGTCACTGCAACAATTGAAAAATCATCACTATGAGAAGGAAGAGATAAAGCAGAATAAACAAATGTGTTTTTAACTAAAATGGCAACACCGCCATAACCGTCAGAACGATCATGTCTGACACAATTATAACCTGATATTTTGAAACAAACATCAGGTTTTAACCAAGTTTCTGATAATGAAATTATGAAAGGATTAAATTTATTTATTAAATAGAACATTTCACTTTTTTTGTGTAATACACTCCTACAATTCCATTGCAGGACTTTGCTGTCCATTATTGGAATTTTTACTATTAGATAATACATTATTAATTGGTACAACGTTGGACGGTAAATAAATATTAAACTGCGATAAAGTAGCAATAAGGGCATTGATAATTTCAGAAAGCGATGGAGCTGGAGTAGCTTCATCATCTTCCCTGAACTTAAAAACTGTACCACTATTAGATGATTGATAATTATTAATGTGATCTTGAGTAATTTCTTTATGAGCTTTGCGATCATAACTTTTAATTGGAGTGCTAGGAGCCCGTCGAGGCAGAAATACAGTTTTTTTATAAGATAGACTTTGTGTGTTTTGACTTGGTGAACTTATGAAATTATGATTATTGCTTATGGTATTTACAGCACTAGCGTAAGATTTTGCAATTGGTGGGTGTAATTTTGACGCTTCTACATAAGATATACAATTTTGAGACATTGATAATTTAATCTGTTTTTGCCTACTTAACTCAACACAATTTTTACTATTTGCAAAATGTGGACCTGAACAAATACAGCATACAGGGTTATCATCACCTATACTACATGTGTCACCAGTATGTTCTTGTCCGCACTTATAACAGCGTGGTTTCGATCTGCATTGTAATTTAGTATGTCCATATCGGCAACAGTTGAAACATTGAATGGTTGGGTAAATATATAAATCAACTGGTAGAGCATTGTAGCACATAAATATATGCTTTGGTAATACTTGCCCATCAAAAGTAACAACAATAGATTGTGTTGGCTTCCAAGTAGGAGAACCATCAATAATCACTTTGTAATTCAGACGCCTCACTTTCAAAATTTTACCACACCCTGCTGGAGTCTGAATGTTCTCTAGAATCTCTTCAGGAGACCATTCAGCTGGAACACCTCGCACTAAGCCCATTTTAGTTACATTGTAAGATGGAATGAATGCTTTAAGGTTATTGGTGTTCAGGCATTCACTTGTTAGAAATGAATTAGCGTTTAAATAATTTGAAAATGCAATAGTCATCCGATTCCTACCAATTCTCTTAAGACTACCTTCGACAATATTTTTAAAATTATAATTTTTCAAAAATTTCCCAAAAGTTATGGGGTGGAGTGTGGTTCCATCATTGGGAGAAGATGTAACCCTTTGAACGTGGACTATGAATGGAGCAGCATCTGTATCATTATACAGTTTTCTAAATATCTGTACGGGCTCTGAAATGGAATTAATATTATCTGACGGTGGAATCTGACTATTATTATTATTTTCTGAATAAACTGTGTCTGTGGATTGAGGGAGAGAATTCACAGTAGAAATTTCAGTATTACTGTCTTCATCAAGACATGTGCATCCAATATTAGGTTGGTTACCAAGATGTTTCCTCTGTTTTTTATTACAGGTCTTACACATCTTTTTCTGGAATTTCCTTTTACCTTGGGTTACTTTGTAGGAACCATCAGTGTCAAATGCCGATTCATCATCGCAGTAGTCAATCGTTATAAAATTTGACGCCTGGGGGACTGTCCCTCCAGGGTCCGGAGGATCATTCATATTAAAATATTAGATTTTACAAACTACTTACCTAAACGAAGAATTATACACAAATAATTATATTTACACGTTAAAATAGAAATAATATACAGAAAAAAAACTTAACTGATTGATATTATAACTAAATTTGCAAATATTAAAATTTAAACCAAAAAACCTCGACCGCCCTTTTTAAGTTTCCCGCGCTTTTCAAACTTTGTGGTTGATAAATCGAATGTCAAATTACCAAATAGGTAGATATTGAGATTAACAGTTGGTTCACTAAAAGTTTAACTATTCGTCACCTAGATGTCTGCAGTAGTCTCGTTTTGTTAAGGCTTTGTACATTCTGTATGAAGGTTTAGATTCCGTATCTTACAACCTTAATGCTGGATTCATTGAGATTGTAAGATTTGGATTTCGGTTCATCGGAGCTTGAGGCCTCCTCAATATTGGGAGAGCTCCATGCTCAGCAGTGGAATGCTAAAAAGGTTGCAGCTTGATATAATGTAGCGATAATAATCGTTTCAGCTGCAGCCTTTTCATAATCTTCCACCCCAAAAGAAGACTAATAAGCTGAGCAACTAACTCAATGGAGCCTGTACCGATAGTCTAGCCATACTCGGCCAACGAAAGAAAATACAGTAAGCTGATCTAAGTATATTTAATATAGTCGACAATATTAGTGAGTTCAAAATAATTTTACTTAAATTTAAACTTTTATTTATGGTTTTGAATGGGCTGTTACCGAAACTTTCATACAAATTTCCCAAAGTGCCTTTTAAGTTTATGTCGCGTATTGTGTAAATGAAGATAACTTTTTTGTTTATCACCCGATTGATATGAAATACACACTAATGTCACGGAAATTCATTCAACAATAAATCAGTAAACACATCATTCAAAGAAGGGAAAAGAATTTGAGAATGAAATATTAAGTTAAGGTTAATTATTGTACGCTTGAGATACCAACTTTCGAATCCACTTTATTTGCTATTGAGGGGTAGTTTTGAAAAAAGCTTAAATAGAATTCTTACTATGTTAGTAAAGATTACAAATACAAAATTATAAGTATATTACTTTGCACAAAAATATTCTGTACATCAAGTTTCGACACTCAATTTTCAAAGAGTATCAAAGAAAATTGACATTTAAAGGGTGAATTTCGGGAAATGCTGAAACACGTATTCTTTTATTTTGGTTAGAAAATATTTATACCAAATTTCAAGAAAATCTATTGAAAAAATCCAAGTTTTCCATACAAATTTTCATCGCTCATTTCACACCCTTAAAGGGTGATTTTTAAAATTATCTATACCTAGCCTAAATGTTAGCGAGGACCAATATATATAAAACAAAAAAAGTTTCATCAAAATCCGTCCAGTAGTTTTTGCGTGAAAAGCTAACAACAGACAGACAGACAGACAGACAGACAGACAATAATTTCAAAACTTATATTTTTAGCTTCTGTTACTTATAAAAAGACCCCTAGAAGTATTTTTTTAAATTTATATGCAATGTACAGAATTGACCCTGCTTACAGTTTTATTATATGTATATAGATATATGTTACTTGAGGACCTTTAAAAAAATGTTAACTCAATAGCCGGACAGTTTCAACGGTTATTACATCTTGCCAGACACATTGAAAGTCGGCTGTAGGTGAGAGCATGAATGCTTAGTCGATTAATAATTTTATTACGTTCATAGCCATGTTATATAAAGTAAAAAATGTTATATTAATATCATTAAACACAAAACAACGCTAGAAAATGTTCTACAAATGCGACAGTGGCTTATGTACTGCAAGACTGAATGCACACTTCTGTAATACAGTAGGTACCTGGACGACCGAGCGTTGCTCGGATAAAAAACAATTTATTTTCTTGGTTTAGTTTCAAACGTTTCAAAGATATATGTTACTTGAGGACCTTTAAAAAAATGTTAACTCAATAGCCGGACAGTTTCAACGGTTATTACATCTTGCCAGACACATTGAAAGTCGGCTGTAGGTGAGAGCATGAATGCTTAGTCGATTAATAATTTTATTACGTTCATAGCCATGTTATATAAAGTAAAAAATGTTATATTAATATCATTAAACACAAAACAACGCTAGAAAATGTTCTACAAATGCGACAGTGGCTTATGTACTGCAAGACTGAATGCACACTTCTGTAATACAGTAGGTACCTGGACGACCGAGCGTTGCTCGGATAAAAAACAATTTATTTTCTTGGTTTAGTTTCAAACGAAACACTCATTTGCTTAGTGTTACTTAACAACGCCATCTGAAATAGCTCCTAATAAAAAAAGTTATTTTCATAAAAATAAGATAAAAAATATAAAAAATAATCCGGGTCTCTAGTTCCGCAGTCAGCTCACGCAACTATTCGGCCAAGAATGCTGAAGAATGCTATAATTCAATGAACGAAATTTTCATAGAGCTATTTCAAATCGACATTGTCATTTCTTTAAACGTCGGATTGGCGGATGGTAGGAGGTTCCCAAGAGGGGATTTTCGAATTTACTCGAGCGCGTCAGATTAAGATATGGGGTAAACCTGTTGAGTACTGCCACGATTAAAAAAGACCTTCTATATAGGTACAGTATTTTTTTTTTATCTTACTTCCGTATGTCAAAATGGTCAGATTAGAATACCCCGTTACCGTTGAACCATGAATGTTAAATAATAAAAATTCGAACTCTTCCGAGTTTGCCAAAATGCCGTTTTTTTATTTCGCTGTTTTGTATACATTCATACTAAAATCAACAGGTTACTGACTGAAATATGACTTAAAATACCGTGCATTTAAATTACTGAAATATGACTGAGCATGCATATTTAATTTATTCTACTATTTTACCCGTACCTTTCGTATAAAATTTTTGAAAACCTATAGGCGCTCTCTCCACCGGTTAAACGCAAAACGTCATAAAACATAATATTTTAATATTCCTACCACCCAACCTATAAAATGGACAAGGTGCGCGATGACGCTTGAGGAAATCCACAATGAGCCTCGTGGGCTCCCCCGTTCAACAAATACTCTCCAATAGATGTCAGGAAGAGTCGTATTCTGCAGTTTATATTTAATTATCACAGAAAATATTTTTATACAATTAAAAATATCTATAATAAAAATTTGCTCAATCTATTTATCACCCCCGAAACCAAATTACCTACTACTACTAAATTTCATCAACATCTGGAGCCGTTTCCGATTCAAAAAATATATTATTATATAGATATATACAAGAATTGCTCGTTTAAAGGTATTAGATTAGAAATTTGGTATAACGTGGCCAATAAATTTTGAAACTTCTAATACGCAAGTTTCATTTCAGGGAATTCAGGGAATTTCATGGAATTAATAAAAATACAGAAATTTAATGCAATATTCGAATTTTATTAATTTATACACATTTGCTTCCAATTATTTGCCTATGTACATAAAATTATGAAAAATTCTACTGTAATAAAATAATAATTTTTGTAACGTGAATTTTTCCATTGATATCTATATATTATATACATTTATTATCGCAAGTATAATATGTACTCTAAGGAAAACATTTATTTTCAAATACAATCGTAAATTTGCATTGACGATCACACTTTAAAATAATATAGGCCGCTATCCCACTGACGTTTTACGAGCATTGGCGTTTCTACGACGTTAACGTTGCGTTTAGAGCATGCGCAACGTTACCTAATTCATGCTCGATTGAAAGCTGGACGTAGCTCCGCCTCTGCTAATACGAATAGTGTGATGACGTGATTGTACTAGTTAGCTAAAACCGCAACATCACTTTGTCGCGATGTCAACGTTGCGTTTGCGCAGCGACAACGTTAGAGAAACGCCAACGCTCGTAAAACATCAGTGGGAAAGCGGCCATAATTGTGTAGATACCTTTTGATTTGCATGAGAAATATATAGTTACTAAAGAAATACCTATTAAATGGTAAAAACAAAGTAGTGGTCACTTCTATAAAACAAACTCAAAAACATTATTCCTTGTGATAAAATGAAGCCTAGGAAAAACAAAAACCTAAACATAATAACCTACTAAAAATAAATATTTACACCAACAACTTGATAATGTTGTATACCTTCTACACATAGTAGTATGTCATGAATAAACTAAAAGTATTACCTTAATTATTATCAACTCAACATAATGTTAATGATTAATCATTTATCACCATATTAATATATAACATTGAAATATCACATTATGAAATGTTTAACAATACAAAAGCGAGAAAATGGCAAATTATAATTTTAGGTCATAATTTAATTCAACTATTGAATTATTTATTTATTACACACAAAATACTTCAGAGGAACATAAATGTACTTGTCTTTTAATGATATATGAGCCATAATATATAAGGGATACCTTGCTGAACAAATGACAGTTGGTGCATATAGGTATGAAATAATTTGTTGCAAAATTAAAGCATTCTCTCCAGGAAATATTCTATTTATGGAACCATTTATACCCATAGCTATTGTAAAACAACAAAAAATAAAGTTGATTTATTGATATATAAGCAATAAATGCTCCAAATGTAATCTACTCCTCTGAATTTAAGTTATACCGAGGTAGACATTAGGTTATGAGTTACATGTGATTACTATTCTGGTTTACTGCACTTTAGTTACTAACAAGGCTTCTATAACAGTCAATGATATTACTCACTTGGCAATTACTATTAAATTACTAAAAATATTACTTTGATGTTTAAGCCGCTTGATTAATTATATACGGCTCTGTGGCAACATTTATAAACTCTTAAATATTCACAAGCATTTATTATCTATATTATTTGGATGAAGGTGTTTAAGTACTCCTAAATATTGAAAGGCACTAAGACCCTAATCTACTATAGAATTTCTGTACAGAGGATTGAAATTTTTACCTTTATGTACATGCTCCACCAGGTTCTGCAAAAAATCTGCAATGCTAGATCAAACAAGCACGCGAATAAATTATGCAGAAACTGTACAGCGAACAGTACTTCAACCATAATGAACCATTTTCCACTACGCAACTTTGACGTACGAGACTAGCCAATTACAGTATTTACATACAAGTACATGCTTAAAATTTGTCGAGCCGAAAAAATACATTTTCATTTTTTAATATTTATAGGATCCAACATGAGTACTAACTAGGTACATTAAATGCAACTTCACTCATTGAAAATAATATATACATGACTAAATTTAATAAATTACAAAATTTTGATGTAGCAATCAGATTAAATTTATCATCTTAAAGTGATTTTCAAGATACATCTTAAGTAAAAGGGTTCGCGCATCAACACCAAATGTAATGATTTATGAAAGATAAAACCTTATCTTTAAAAAACTTAACGGAAGTTAACGAGTCTGCACATTATCGTAAATATTAAATGATATAACTATACTAAAAAAACTGACACGAATTAAACAGTTGGTGCTGTAAAGAACCCTAATAGGAAGATCTAGCAGTTAAATATTCAGAATAACTGTGTCTAGTAGTAATTTAACAGTTAATAACTAGTATTTTTATTAAGGTAATAATAAGTCCAAGCATATTGTTGTAATCCAATTATTATTATCATATTTCAATACTATCTATTTTCGAAATTGCAATAGAATATTTAGATCCATATGCAATATACTACAATAAAACGAAACTCATAGTTTCAAGACTCCAGGAGTGGTTTATAATATAATTACACAATGTTCATGTGCTATAATGGCGACGATTTTTTAACTTTGTCACCAAATTACATATTTTCAAAGCAGGACCCAGTTTCAGGCCCATGTATTTCATCATCATGTCCGAGTTCAGCAACAGCAAAGCTTTACCGTCGATCTCCTGTAAAATAATTAGTTTAGCTTAAAAAAATAATTCATAAACAGGAATAAAATACTTGCATATTAATAAACCGTAAATTAGAACATTAACACAAATTAAATTCCTGATAGATAAGTCACATAAAATGGACCTATTTACGCAAACCGGAACCAATCCACACTCATGCCGAAATTGAGATAAGTACACAGAAAAACTTAAAATTGCACCTTCTATCGACCCTGTAAAGATCAAAATGATCTCACAATTTTGACAGAACAAAACATTTTCATGACATGTTTACCAATCCACAAAACATCAGTTGTCTAATACATTAAACAGCTTTTTCTCAAAACTATTATCATCATCACCATGTGTGGGTTGGTTCCGGTTTGCATAAATAGGTCTAAATGGACTACTGATATACCAAACCAACCTATTAAACATTCTTAAGAAGAAAACAGAGAAGATCTTTTATTTCTTCTTCTACAGAATTTTTATTTTAATAATAATCACATCCAATCCTTTTTTTAATGTGTATCAAAGGGTATCTGGCACCTTAGGAGAGGATACCGCGTAGTGTAGGACTTGTACCGCAATAAAACCCCCTCAGAGTAGCCTACCTCTGCACTTGGGGGGACGACTCATGGATCTCCAGTGGAACACACCGGTGTCCTCCGCGCTCGGCGTCCAGCACGAGCTCATCTTCGGGAAAACAACAGCAACAGCCACGCACACACCCGGCACGGCTGGCTGGACGGATTAAGAATGGGATCTCAATGCCCGTAACCCCGGAAGCCCTCTTTTAGTCGCTTCTTACGATCAGGCAGGGGATACCGTATCTCTATTCCTAATCCTAAAGCTAAGGGACTAGTGTCAAATAGCCTATACTAACGTGTTTCCGGAAGAGGTCCGCGTGCGCGGCGAGCGCCTGGTCGGCGGCGGCGATGAAGCCGATGACGTCCTCCACGGTCCAGTCGGCGGGCGGCGCGGCGGGCGCGGGCGGCGGCGGCGCGCCCGTCGTGGACGTCGCCGGCTCCGCGCGCTCCGGCGACACGCGCGCCACCTTGCCGCCCGCGCCCGACCCCGCCCCCGCCCCCGCCCCCGCGCACCCCGCACCGCTCCCCGCCGCCGCGCCGCCCGCCACGACCGCCTCCGTGCTCGTCCCGTTCATCTCGCCGTCGCTGCTCACCTCCTGCGATCATACAACCAAAGGATGCATAAAAACATTCAAATGCACACAAAATATTCCCGTTTTTTATATTGTCAAAATAATAAAAAGTATGTAATGACAGACACATCTTTGTAATACTTTATAAGTTTACTTTTGAATGAAGAACGTAATAATATTAACAAAAAATAATTTGACAGTGCTGAACCATTACATGGGAAAATAAAATTGTTGTTTTTTATTTATTAAATTGGCTTATTGTTAAAATGTTCATTTTACAGCTGGAGCTCTTCAAAATGAGACTATAACAGATTTTTTATGTGATACCTTGTTGCAAAGATTGCATCTTACTTCCACCCTCGGAAAGCAGGATATCTGCTTCAGGATACTACTACTAGGTCTTGGACTACTAAATTAATTGAGATACTTTTAATGAGCTGTTAAAATGTGACACCTCTTCAATATATAAAAATTAATAAATACATAGTTATTCTGCTTTCCATTAGGGTTAAGTGCAAATTTTTCAATGTCTGTCTTTTGATAAATTTTTTTGTGCATACTGTCCAAGGTCCTACTCATGATGCAGATGGGCTTCATGACAGCTGCTATCCACAGTAATTGTCTACATTGTATACATGTTATAAATTAAATTGTAATCAATTGCAGTTACTGAAAGCCAGATCAACTGCAATAAAATGCCAAAAAGATGGAAATAACAAGCCCATACAAAACAGATTTAAAATGAAAATCTTATTGAATCCTGACATACAACAATAACAGCTTAATTTTTTATAAACATTCTGATTAATATCTCCCTCTCTCTGATTTTGTATAAATTCAATTATATATTAATAAACATAAATTAAATAAATAAATAAACGTTACACACTCATAGCACCACAGTAAGGAAAATACCCTGTGTCGTGGATACCATGGACCTGTTCCGCTGGGAATCGAACCCAGGAGCCCGTGATTGGCAGTCCAGCATGGTCATCAAAATCATAAATAATAAAATTAAACTGCTATCATTACATCAGATATGTACATAACCTCATGAATATCTGTCACATAAAAAGCCTGATCAAACATTTGCAGGCTATAAAATCTAGAAATTTCAATGAACATTATGTAATACTGATAAGCATTATAGTTTCTACTTACAATCTTTGGCCTTTTGAGAGGTGCCACTGAAGAGACAGAGTTAGATGTGGACTCCCCACAAAGCGTGCAAGGCCGACCAGCAGCCTCTCCTGTATCTATCTCTATCATCCCCACACAGCAACCCACTCCAAAACACACTAATTTGAGCCAATTTTTTAAATCATCATTTGTTAACTCTGATGGCACCTTCACAGAGTAATTTTTGCTACCTGTAGAAACCTAAAAAAAATGAATTAATTATTGAAACTATTATTACTGTATTTACAATATTATTCAATTACAGCTACCCTAAAATTATAAAAGAATAAAATGTTTACATCTAAATCTCTATCTGTATGCATAAATCCATAACTTTTTTAACATCCTCTAACATTTGCAAAATCAAAATTTGTAGCAAATTTATAAAATAATTAGTGTAGTCAATGATAGCATTAACCTACTGAATGAATAACATTGCTAGAATTCCTACAGAGTTATCAAAAAATGGAGACCAAAAATTCATGAAGTTTCTGACATGGGGGTAAAGAATAAACCCTCAACAGAATTCATTGTTGATTGGTGTCTATTTGTGTGACTTGGGTGTATGTAATGTGTAAAAATTACTAAATTTCATAAAGAAATGGACACATCTTAGTATATTTACCTGTACATTATTAATATTAGAATAGCTACTTGAAGCTGTGAGAATAGCCCGAGTAAGTCTTGGTGGGTCTGGGTGCACACTCAATAGTTCCTTAGTTAGAGCTTCAGCTGCCCCTGATGGCCCCAGACCCATCACACTGCTAGGTAATGAGGTACTGCCCCCAGAACAACTACTGCGGATGCGCAAACGGACATTCACAGCAGGTGTTGGTGTTGAGGGATTGTTTGAATTGATAGAACCAGTTGACCCACACTCAGGTAATGTAGGATTAGGTATTCCACTAGGACGCAACTTAAACCTGGAAATTCACAATTACAAATTTTATGATAAAGGTTTCCTTTTTCTTCTTAACCTTTATGTACACTTCAATCTTTTCTTGGTTATCTGGATAAAAGATCTTTGAGGAGCACTGTAAATGCTTGTCTTTTATGTGTTATAATTCCTCCATACTATAGATACTGAAGAACTCTTGATTTTTTTTAATACTATAAAAAATATTAAAATTACACATCTTCACAGTGTAGATGCCATCTCATTAGTACTAACCAATGTTATTGGTACATATTAACTATTTTTAAATTTGTTTGATGATGAAAACGACTTAAAGTTAGACCCTAACCTATATCACAATTATGCTCCAATACATAATACAGGCAACTTCAATAATTGGGAAAACACAACATAGAGACATAAAAATAGAGTTCATAAAAACATTACAAACAAACATAAAAACCTGCTTACCTAGAAGGGGCTGTAGCACTTTTTTGACCTGGTGGCTGCAAAGGATGTCCTGCCCTTGCACACCAACCCACAGGAAATATATCTCTCGAGTCATATCTACACCAGTAGTCAAACGCTCCTCTCCATCCATCAAATGTCACATGTATTTGTTCATTCTTTACAGCTCCTACTGTTGCACAGCAAATAAGCTGTGGATTCTTTTTATCAACAGCCTCTAACTTTTGACCTACTACAAATAAATTAGTTTTAGGTGTGGGCGGTTCTGGCTGGAATACTCTTGCAGGGGCCATTTCTGCTCCATTTAATGTCTTGAGTAAAAACATTGGCCAGCTGCTTGCATTCATGCGAAAACCGAGTGGTGGTTGCAGCATACCATCATTCCTTTCACAATGACCAACTATATGGATGTCACCAGCATCCACAAGTCTCCAAAAATCGTTTTTATTATCGCTTCCATCCAGTCTTAACCGAAGCCGAGGGCCCAAGACACCAACAACTGTTGCTATACACGTAGAAGTCAAATTACGTGGATCTAGTGCCTCCAATTTCATATTTACTTTAAAATCGTTAGGAGGTGGAACTGGGGCTTGCTTAAAACATTCTTGAGGTGCTGCAACGCTATTTGTTTCTTTCATATACTCATTCCAGTCAAAAGACTGGTAAAGGTCATAGAAGGAACCAGTAGAATTATTGTTGTGATTTTCTGAGCCATTAGCTCCATTGGCAGACTGCGGAGATGCAGTCCGCTTTTCATTTTTCTTTTGATATTTATTCAAACAGTACGTTGAACAAAAATTTTTACTGCTCGAAGGTGCATTACCGCGAATAACATTGTCACAATTGAGACAAGCGCCTTTGCTGTACGCTTGTCTGAACTCTGAAAGACACGTTTCTGAACAGAACTCTTTTTTACCATTTTCTGTAGGTAATACATACTTCAGAGGAGTTTTGCTTTCAGCGCACCATGTACAGGTTCGTTTTGGTGGCCTACCAGGTCCACGTATTTTGCCGGGACCATGCCCCGACGAGCCGACAGTGTTGTTTGACATTGTTTTTTCAACGAAGTTTAGCACATTATTGTGAACTGACTTGATGATCTCTGTTCTTGTAAATCACATTGTTTTAAAACTGTCTCATTAATACCCTTTGTTACAAAAAAAACCGATATATTTCTGCGCAAACATAAACAACGTCAGTAACTATTTATGACGCCATTCCAACGGCCATGTTAGTTTTTATTTTTTTTTACTTTCATTTCTTTTTTTCTGTATTTCAGTGCTGCCAGCGGCACGGCTGCCAGTTGCCAGCTAGCCAGTATGTTACTACCTTATGCCCGCCCCAGACGTAACGCTAACGAGTAATCGTCCGATTTTTCTCTGAACAGATAAATCGGACGCCCTTAGTGCCTCCACACCGTCCACATGCCACCGATATTTGCGTCGATCGTCAGTTTTCCGCATAAGTTCACACAATAAACATGTTATCCAAGATGGAAAATGATGATGACGTACTTGCGTTGTTCATTAATTTATTTATTTAAACATTATTGTAGTGTAGGTCAATATTTGCAGGTCATAATGCATAATACGAGTTCAAATAAATGCTACTACTTTTTCAGGCTTCACAGAAACATAATATTGTTAACCATCTTTTGACTAATTGTTTAAATTTAAAATAATTGTAACTTTTAAACTTATCAGGTAGTTGGTTATTTATTCAAATTATCATATTAAAACTATTTGTAAATGTCAAAGATAACTTGGTTCGGGGTTATAATATAATTTGTGACTATTAATTTAATTAGAGTGCGAATTTTGCGGGTGTAGATTTCACTTTCTGCTTGAAATGAAAGATATGCTTGTTGGGCCTAATAAACTGTGAGCTATCACGAGCGCCGACGAACGAGGAACGATTTCTCTGATGAAATTTGGTACTGCCGACGATGAACGATAAATTGGAACAATTTATTATCCACACGTGCGATAAATCTGCATCGGGCATTATCCTACCTTACCTCACACGTAACGAGAAATCGTTCAGATTTCTCTGATCAGACCTGTAGGCTGATTTTGTAATTCTGAAAAAAATTCTTTCATTTACTTTGATTGAAATAATTTCTTTCAGAATTACAAAATGGGCCCACAGTGGGCATTCTGAAAAAAATTATTCCAATCAAAGTAAATGAAATTATTTCTTTCAGAATTACAAAATCAGCCCTCTGTTTATTCAGATTTAAAAGCAGCAAAAATTATACCTGAAGCAAAGAATACGCACAGTTTGCGATGCTATAATTTAAAAAAAGTCGATGTTTGGCCGCCAAACTTTGACGAGAACTTGAAAGATTCATGTAGTGCTCTTATTTTATTTTCATAATCTTTCTGTAATAAGAGTTATATCCTTAGACTAAGAATAATGTACTTACGTACTATAGACAGAGTCCTATTTTTCATTACGGCACGCTAAAGCGAGATCGAAATACACTTAATGAACTTGTTAGAAAGAGATGGGAGCGAGATTTTCTGTCCTTTTCGGTGTAACCAGTTTTTTTGACATTGCCCTTTAATTAAGTGGCAGACAAACTGTGGAAGTCGGGGTGACATTGTTGTTTTATCATATTTATGTGTTAAAATCGATTCTCTCTGCTGTAAATTGTGTTGTATTAAAAGCAAATAACATTTTTCGTGTTTCACAATATGGTGAGCTGCAGTATTTTAGGTTGTAAGAGCCGCAGTGAGCGTAAACAGGAAGGTTCCGGCAGCCTTCCTTTACAATTACAATTTAGCATTACAATTTACGCGTAAGTTCAATATTTCTTTTTAAACATGTACTAAATATGTATTGTTTATATATAGATATTTAATTACTTTTGTCTTATTACTAGTCATTCAACGTAAATATAGTGAAATTCGTGAAAATAAACTTATATTTGTTCATTTCAAACATTGTCAAATTCGAAATTGTGTTGTCAGATCTCGAATCAAAATATCCTGCCCGTATTACTAAAAAATTAACCATCTTATTGAAATATAATAATTTTTAACAAAAACAGTGACCATAAATAATAAAATCAAAGATTATCTGTTACCTCATTAGTAGTTAGTTACATTTCAAGCGGGAGGCTCAAATCCCATCTGTTTATATATAACTATTTAAGTGGAGACCAGTAAAATGTTATAGGCTGGGTGGACAATATGAGCATTTTCCCGACATATTAAATTTCACTCAGACAGACTATAAAAAGGTACTCCATACATTTGGTATTTGGTATTAGACATTATGAGAAGTTTACCAGACGAATTTCATCTCATGTTGCTGTCATATTTTTTTCAGTTTTCCAACTGACGCTCTTGCCGAAAATAAATGGATTCAGGCCACTGGACGTATTGACTGGCAACCATCAATATAATATAATTCCGAATTTGTTCGGTCTATTTTGAAAGCCATTTATTGACCAAAAGGATAAAGAGAAGAACAATAATAATAAAATTGATATAAATGTACATTTTTATATATTGCGTTATAACTAAGTGTTTACTTTTATCTTTGTAATATTTGCATACCTCATTAAGGTAAATATGACGTACTAAATATGTATTAACAGCTTTTGTAAACACCCATATTGGTGCCATTAAAAATCTTTGTATTTGTCTTTTATTTTCTCCTATATGTATGTCCTGTAATTTGCTGACCCAATTAACTTTATGCCAGTCAACCAATCTAAACTCACAAACAACCAACCATAATGCACAAGCATATAAATCCTTCCACAGTTTGGTCTGCCAATGTTTATAGTTTACTTGCTTGATATTGCAGATTACCAAATTTGGGGGGAAATATGATAAGTGGGTAACACTGGCTGCGAAAAAGAGATGCCAACAAAGTGGTTACACCCATAAGAATAAATAATATACACCGACCCGCTGTCTTTAGGATTATTGGTCTTTGGTTATATCGGATAAAGTTGATGGCATTTCGATATAGGTTAATGACAGTGCACGAGTGTTGTGAAATTAAATAACAGTGCGAGAACGTGTTTTTTCGGCTTGCCTACATCTTCTCCTTCTTCTCCTCCATCGGACATGTTTTGGTTTAGTAGCCATCACTTTACTTGAACATTTGACTGACTAGATTGACTGATACCTGACGAGTGACGACTAACTGATTTTTTCTACGATTACAAAGTGATGCAAAAATTTTACTTGACGCTGGCCGACGCTGGCAATATCAAAGAGGTAGGAATAAAACATAGAGAGGCCCTATTCTACTATAATAGGAAGAGCACGTTATACAAATATCTATTTAATCGACACAAACATGACAAATATCATGCTGTCTCGTTTTAACTAATGGATGGCTGCATAAGAAAATAGTAGTGTAGATCTGCTGTCTAGGGGTGTTCATTAAAAAATATATCGATATTTATATTCAATGTAAAATAGCGGATCCCCATATCGATGTTTTTTCAGGTTTATGACTTGAGTATTATGAGTGCGAAAATATCTTGTATTTGCTCCACAACACGGAAAACAATATTGATCATCGTTTGATGGTAATTTAATCAATTATTAGGATCTATATTGATCTGCGATTCCGACAGCATTCAAAAATCTTAGTGAACAAATTTCTTATAGAAACTATTATAATAAACTAGTTTGTTTTCTGCAATGAACAAATAAAAATTGTTACTCAGAAACTTGTTTTATTCTCGTTCATCAATAGCAAATAAATTTAAAATCTATATACATACATTACATACTTCTATTATAGATTCGAAAGACTTCGACATTTAATGCAGGTTAAAATTGACAAACTGTGTGAATTAAATAAAAATAGATGTGATTCATTCAGATTTTTGAAAAGTAGATTTATGCTAGTGCAAAATAAAATTTGTAGTATTAATATTTTCTTTGACACCAATTTAAAGTTTACACATGATTTTAAATTTTGTTTTTAGGTTTTTATAAAAAAGCATCCTTTAATAATACGAAACAATCTGATAAAATATCGATAACAGCTACACGTGTTGTTCTGAAAGGCACAACCCTATTAAGAAGCAGCCATTTTATGTGCCAACTTTATTACTTTAGGCATTTAGGTCATAGACCAATAATCCTCAAGACGGCGGGTCGGTGTAACCCGTAGATAGAGAAACTAATAGATCAAGTCACACGTTCCATCTCTTTTACCCCACGGCGAAATAGCCAGATCTAAATACAGTATGTGCAAAAGAGACATGAATACAAGTTTCTTGTCCTTATCGCTGTAACCGGGTGACTCCAAAACGTAGACTCCAAAATGTCATTTCACAAAGTACTTCGAATGTCAAACTATGTTATTAACTAAGAAGTGCTGAAGAGTTTTTTGTGTTTTTTCGTAATATTTCCATGTATTCTTAATAAGTATGTGACTGAAAGTATATGTTGTGTATACTGGAGCCTCAATAAGGTGCAGTGCTTTAATTTAAACTCTAAAACCCGACTTAAACTAGTGTCGTGTGATGTAACATTTTATAGGTGAGTTTAACTACTTTTTACTGGTTGTTTGATAGTAAAAACTAATAATTTTGTTGGTAAATGTTATTCTACAACTGTATCAGTACCATTTAGTGTCTTTAAACCTCGAAATTATCTAAATTAAAATGTATATTACACCTGTCAGTGTTACCATATGAAGAAAACAATTTTTCCTCAATTTGGTATCTTAAATAAGAATAATAATGATTGAGGGCGCAGATAGGAATATGCACGTGTATTTTTTCCTTCTATAGCATACAATTTTAATAATTTCGTGTCACTTTTTAGACCGTTTGTGAATTGTGATATTTTTTGTGAACTTGTTTTCGTTTTGACAATAACCATTTGATAACCTTAAAAAATAACCAATTTAATTATTACTCCTACATGTAAGCACTTTGTTTACACTTATATGTGAACCATTCAACAATTTTGAAAATTTTGGTTACAGATTTCCCACATAAGAAGATTTAGTAAAGGTATTGAAATACATGCCAATAATGGAATGAAAATGCTTCGCTTACTAATATTATAATGCAAGTGAAATTCATGTTACGTGAATTAAGCGTTTTGTCAACTTACATACATACATTACATAAAAAAGGCGCATTGATCCAATTCTCTATTACTGCATGAAAAAAGGAAGAATATCTCTAAACAAATCTTATTTCCCATATTGAAATAAAATGGAACATGTTATCAGGTATATTAGATAAACACATTTAGTGCAAGTTTTTTTAACTCATCCATCATGACCAACTTTAGATATTTTTTTAGATATAGTAGATCATGAATATGTCTGCATCAAGTTCAAGTAAACGTTAAATTTTAAATTTAAATTCCACGGGCAAAGATAATACCCAAATCTGCCAATAAAAGAATGTATAAAAAATATTTTTTTAGTTTATCATTTTTATCAATCCCCAACGTAATTTCATATATAGTTATATAATTTCATTTATATAATTTCAATATAATTAGTAATTTCATATATTACAAAACACAGTACAACATAATGTATATTGGTATAGGTCACTGGATTACTGTATGTTGTTTAATATTTTAATTTAAGTATCAAAACTAAAGATAAGCAACGATGATGGGAAATTAAAAGTATATGAATTATTTTGTGTTTTATTATAATAATATAATATACTTCAGTGTTATGGAACGCAGTACAAAGTAAAATAAATATTCATTATTTTTTTACTTTGTACTGCGCTGCGCTTTAATAATGCTAGAGGATATTATATTATTATGTAACCTAATAATAACCCTCTTATACATAAAAAAAAACTACGAAACGTTTTATACATGCCCTTTATAGCTAAAACACGATTTGTCTTTTAACGCCGACGTTTTGACATAGACAAAAATGAAACAATTTAATCTTAGCCATGAGGTTTTTAAAACGAATGATCATTTTTATGAATAAGATGGAAAATTAGTTGTTGAATGTGCTTTACTACTAAATTGTTTTGTATTCGGAATATGCAGCGTATTTTAAGTAACTCTAGTATTGATCTGATGAACCCCATTTCGAAACTCTTGTGTGCAAAAGTTATCTTTTGTAAATATTTAAAAACAGAAAACACATCACGGTCAAATACCTTATATCAAATTGTTATTCCCTGAAAATTCCGGAAAATGAAATAATGACAACACTGTGGGTAAATATATCTATCTCACACGCGGTTACGCGGTGGCATAATCTATTGGTTTCTCTATCTACGGTGTAACCATTATGTTGGCTTCTCTTTTTCGCAGCCAGTGTTACCCACTTATCATATTTTCCCCCAAATTTGGTAATCTACAATATCAAGCAAGTAAAATATAAACATTGGCAGACCAAACTGTGAAAGAATTTATATGCTCGTGCATTATGGTTGGTTGTTGGTGAGTTTAGATTGGTTGACTGGCATAAAGTTAATTAATTGGGTCAGCAAATTACAGGACATACATATAGGAGAAAATAAAAGACAAATACAAAGATTTTTATTTGCACAAATATGGATGTTTACAAAAGCTGTTAATACATATTTAGTACGTCATATTTACCTTAATGAGGTATGCAAATATTACAAAGATAAAAGAAAACAGTTATAACGCAATTTATAAAAATGTACATTTACATCAATTTTATTATTATTTTTATTTATTCTCTATATCCTTTTGGTCAATAAATGGCTTTCAAAATGGACCGAACAAATTCGGGATTATATTGATGGTTGCCAGTCAATACGTCCAGTGGCCTGAATCCATTTATTTTCGGCTAGAGTTTCAATTGGAAAACTGAAAAAAATATGACAGCAACATGAGATGCAATTCGTCTGGTAAATTTCTCATAATGTCTAATACAAAATGTATGGAGTAAGTACCTTTTTATAGTCTGTCTGAGTGAAATTTAATATGTCGGGAAAATGCTCATAATGTGCACCCCAGGGGCGGTCCCGGGGGGTCACAGGGGACATGACCCCCCTAAAATCCATCAGTCATGCGTAGATGGAAGGTGAAAAGCCAATTTGAGACACCTCTTCCCCCAAATTTCTTGGCGACCCTCCCCCCAAAATTGAAGGCTGCGACCGCGCCTGGTTGGGTGCACCAGGCCTATAACATTTTACTGGCCTCCACTTAAATAGTTGGGAATAAACAGGTGGGAATAAACAATGGGAATAAACACGTGGGATTTGAGCCTCCCGCTTGAAATGTAACTAACTACTAATGAGGTAACACATAATCTTTGATATTATTATTTATGGTCACTGTTTTTGTTAAAAATAATTTTATTTCAATAAGATGGGTAATTTTTTAGTAATACGGGGATATTTTGATTCGAGATCTGACAACACAATTTCGAATTTGACAATGTTTGAAATGAACAAATATAAGTTTATTTTCACGAATTTCACTATATTTACGTTGAATGACTTAAGACAAAAGTAATTAAATATCTATATATAAACAATACATATTTAGTACATTTTTAAAGAGAAGTATTTAACTTACGCGTAAAATGTAATGCCTTCCGGCAGCCTTCCTGTTTACGCTCACTGCGGCTCTTACAACCTAAAATACTGCAGCTCACCATATTATGAAACTCAAAAAATGTTATTTGCTTTTAATAAAATACAATTTACCGCTGTGAGAATCGATTTTAACACAGAAATATTATAAAACAACAATGTCACCCCGACTTCCACAGTTTGTCTGCCACTTATTTAAAGGGCAGTGTCAAAATATGTGGTTACACCGAAAAGGACAGAAAATCTCGCTCCCATCTCTTTCTAACAAGTTCATCAAGTATATTTCGATCTCGTTTTAGCGTGCCGTAATGAAAAATAGGCCTCTGTCTATAGTACGTAAGTACATTATTCTTAGTCTAAGCTTTAGGTAATCACGCAAATTTCGTAGGTAGGGTAGGGCCAGTCCATAGGTTTCTTATGTCTATGGGCAATATGCACAGAGTTTGCGACGCCATTATTAAAATTGAAAAGTAAATATTGAATGGCTGAAAGGATTTTTAACCAATGCCGTAAAACGAAATAATTTAAAAAAAATCAGTGAAGTCAGTGTCTCTTGCCTATAGTGTTCTTAGGTGTCTCTTTCTTTTTAAATTCTCCCTGTTTTTTATTTGTTTTACAATCCATGTAATTAAAATTGTTTATTTTGATGTTTGTGCGTTTGTTTACAAGAAATATGTCTCAAAAAATTGCTCCGAAAGTATTAAACAACGCAGAAATAGCTGAAAAACGATTGGCCGAATTGAGGACTAAGGTTATAAATACCACATTTCAAATTAACCAACCAAAACCTCCTAAGAATTTTAATTTTATTCTTATGAGATCTCAGTAAACATTATTTTTATAACTTATTAAAATTATTTTGATATTTCAGTTAGAGGAAGTAAAAAAAATTAAAATTGAAGAGAAAGTACGAGAACTTATCCAAGAAAATTCTATTCTTGCTAATAAAGTAGAAAATGCCAAGAAAGAACTAATAGCATTGGAGATTCAGCATGGCAAGAAGCAGTATACTGTGCCTGGTAAAACTTTTGTAATCACAAACCATTCAACTGCTCCAATAGAACCAGTTAAAAATGAAGATGCTGTTCAAGATAGTGAACAGCCCACAAATAAAAAAGAGAAGAAAGACAAGGATGGGGCAAAGAAAAAAGAGAAGCAGCCAAATGCACCTACAAACGATGTTGTAGATGTTAGAAAACTGGACTTCAGGATTGGAAAAATTATAGAAATAAATAAGCACCCTGATGCAGACAGCTTGTATGTGGAGCAAATAGACTGTGGAGAAACAAGGCCTCGCACAGTTGTCTCTGGTCTAGTGAACCATGTACCAATAGAAGAGATGCGTGACAGAATTGTAGTGGTATTGTGCAATTTGAAGCCAGTGAAGGTAATTTCATAACTGTATAATAAGCCCTCATAGATGGCACTTAAATATTATTAGTCCTTTATATTAAGAGACCATTATATGAAATTTTTCCGAATACACTGATTTATATATGAAATTTTGCAGTTAAAATACAGTGTTTCCATAACGCTTGTTGCACAATATGACTGATCATTTCAATAATAAACTATTATATTGACTTTCTCATTTTTATTACATTGTTTGCTGAATAGACCTGAAGACGGTGACTGTTTTTGAGAATTTTACAGTAATAGGAATAGAATATTACATTTTTTTCCGATGATAAACTAAACGGAACAAAAAATGCAACATATTGCTGTAAAAATTGCAGACAGTCAATTAGTCACTTTTAGCCACGGTCATACAAAATTATTGAATCTTAGAGAGAAAATGGGCCAGAAATTGCATTTGATTTTGGAAAATTGTATCTGTTTTCTGAAAATAGTATCAAATTAATAATGGGGCATTAAAAATCGTGTAAAGTAACCTAAAAATTGCATTATAATTTTTGACACTAGCTAAAAAAAATGGCTATAAATATTGGAAATACTGTAACTGCAAAATCTTGTGTATTAAATCACGTAAATCAGAGAAATCAGCAAAATTTTGTAAACATTTCTTGATAGCCTGCTAGTTAACTGGTTACGTCAGGTCAGGTAATAAACATATGTATGCATGTGGACAGTATTTATTTTAATAACAAAAATACTGTTGAAATATTCACACAGGATCAACAGATTTGCTTGTCTTTTTCTGTGTTGTTGTAACACGGTAAGAGATTAACATCTTCGCACACTATGTTCGTCTATGTGCTTATATAAGTCTTTGTCAACTAAAAAAAATTTAGAAATCCTTAGCATTGCAGACCAAAAGTACACTAAATGATTTCATTGCCACAGGTTAATGGCATTTTGTCAATTTCTGGTTTTGAAATCAATATAAGACATATCATCACGATAAGTAATCCTGGATGTGGTTGAAGAGTTGGCATGGTAGATTTCACCTACCCTTCAATATTTTAAGTTATATATTGCATTTAAATAAAATATTATAAAAATACTTTATATTATAATATTGTATTTCAATGCCAGCAGTGTCAATTGCAGTTGCCTCAACTCCTTTAGATGTGCCATACAATTATTATATATTATATTATTTTAGATGCGTGGAATAACTTCTGAAGCAATGGTCATGTGTGCATCATCACCAGAAAAAGTAGAAGTTCTCATGCCACCAAGTGGAGCCATTCCTGGTGACTTAGTTGAATGTAATGGGTACCCCAGAGAGCCTGAAGCTTTGCTAAATCCAAAGAAAAAGATTTTTGAAACTTGTGCACCAGATTTAAAAACCAATGATGATAAAATAGCTTGTTATAAGGATAGCCCACTAGTGGTGCCAGGTAAAGGTCCCATTGTTGCACCATCATTAAAAGCAGTTAGTGTTAAGTAAAAGTGTGAATATCATAATTTGATTGCTTATGTAAATAAATGTTTCACCAATATCTTGTAGCTTCTTTGGTTTTATGATTTAATTTAAGTTGTTTTTATTGAGTACTTATAATCAATTAAAAGTAAATCTCTTGGTCTTGGTAGGTGGTTAAAAAGAGAAAAATAAAACAATATTTAAGCAATGTCAACAATATAATAATATATATATTACATCTGTAACGGAAAATGAACTCCTACATCAACAATTTACTGTAAGTAATTGAACTTCTATGACAAGATAGAAAAATAGATGTGACAATGTAACATTTAACACCACATAACTACATGCTTTTAGCTTATCTGAATTAGATTCTGTGGTCCTGTTTACGTTTACAGTTTGTATTATGTGCTATAAACATTTATCTTGTGAATAACAAGTCAGATAAAAATAGTGTTATAATAAATTCTACTGCAGTGTTCTTGATTTGGTAGGAAAATACTATTCTTATAAGTAACAAGTGCAAGCAAACAATGGTTGTAGACAATTCACATTAAATTGCCCAACTACCAGAGCACTCTAATTTTAATAGGACAAAACATTAGTTGTGAAAAATCTTATATTAGACAATAGGGCATTGTTCTAAAAACAGTGATGTCTCGGAGATGTTCTACATAAAACTTACACAGCTTTGTCAAGAATTAAGAATAATTCACTAGAAGTGTACTTAAAATACTTCTTAAATACTATGTAATAACTAATAACAGTACCACCGGACAATCTGGATTTTAGTCATATTTTGAGCATTCATGTATTTAGAGAATGTGTTGAAGTTTATTAATCACGCTCCACATTAGCATATAGAAATTTAATCTTATGTAGAATCTTAGGAACCTATAATTTGGCAGCTCTTATTTAAAAAAGTACGTATTGAAAAAATGCATTGATGTAAAAAAAAGCTTGCAGTTCTAATTTGGCTGCGGGCCATAATGTTATGATAGCCATCATGATATGACTTAATTGCCTGATTCTCATCTATCAGATATGTGTTATAATTATTCTTAAAAAGTGACCTTCATTTATCATTTAGGCTGCATTTACTATTCTCAAAAGATTTAAAGACTTATTCAACAGTATATTTATTCAATTCCTTCTTTTTATTCTTAAATTACTTCTAAATTTATTATTACAGGAAAATTCAACAGTGATCTAAAACGCGTTTGAATAACGTGAATGTTTGTTTATCCTACATGAAACATAAATACTACTACCAAATTGAAGTTTTTATGTAGTCATTTTTAATGTAATGCTTTAACTTAATACTTTCATTGCGGAAGTGGAATATGATAGTAGCAATATTGACGACAAAGGTTCCACTAAAGAATCCAGGGTATACAAATTTCTTTATTTTTCTAAAAAATACCAACTTATTATGTCATCTCTTTTGTATTAAACAAAGTTATCACACTTTTTGACGAAAAACAACATTTAACATTTCATGCAAATAAGGATACTGAACATTATTTTTTAAATGCTTCAATAGTGTACCATAGTTAGTGATTTGCAATTTGCATGGAACTGTTCTAAACTTTTCAATTACTATGAACAAAAGTCAAGTAAGAGAAGACCATTTCGAGTTATCTGCCATTCTGGTTATACAATTGTGATATGGTAACATCTTCCAGAAATATATTTTTTTATAATACATTTATGTTACAAAAATAATGTTAAAAGCTCTTACAAAATATAGCTAATTAATTTTAAAACGTTTGTTAGATTTTTTGTTGCAAGTTTTTAAGCCTGACTTACTTCACAAGTTGATAAATTTGACTACCAATCTATTCTTTGGTAAAAGTAACATTGAACAAACCAACATAATATATTTTAAATTGATTAAATTGTAATTGTTATGAAGAAATACAAAAATATACATTGAATATCATTGTAACATTTTTATAACCACCACCATATAAAAATTTATGTATTAATACATTTTTCTGCATATTTTTAATGCATATACACACCACCCATAAAATTATGTTTAAAGTCGACAGTACTTATTCATAAACGTTCAAGATGCTCACCATAAGTAGGGGTCGTTAACATATACCAAAGAAAATCAAGGTGTAGAAATGGCACCTATACAAACAATGAAACAACTGCTTAACTAATAAACTTTGTATAACCTTGCAATATTTATTTTTCATGTTTTGTATTACTCTTACTCTTAGAAAACTACATATATACCAAAGCACGACAAAAATACTATACTTTTAGTTATACAACAAGCTTAAACAACGTTTATTAGTAAGTAGAAAGAGTTAACCACCTTAAAGGGACAAGTGATCTCTACAATAATGAATATTATAATCAACAACAGTAAAAAGCACATAAAAAAATATACATTGACTGACTTAAGATCTAACAGATGTAAGAAATATATAAGAGATATAGATGTTAATTGATCTATTTAATTTGATTAAGTATACAATTCAGTTTACGAGAACTTTAGGCCTAAATTGTAAATATCTGTTTTGACTTTATTGTACTCATGTTTTTGATAAAAACTTAAAATATGAATAAAAAATGGGTCACTTTACATTGTTTAATAATATATCTGCTGACCTAAATTATATTATTCATATAAAAGTACCATCAATCATCTTTAAACAAGAAATGGAATACAGACACAATCAATCGCATATAATTTGAATAATACTGTAAAAAATAAGATGCTTACTTAAATATACATAGATTTCAAATGCTTCAAATTTTATATTGCACTAAAATATTTTTTATGAAAAGAATTAAAATCTTATAAGGGTATAAAATGGCACCAAAGGAGTATAAAAATAAAAGGTGGGTAAAAATAAGATAAAAAAATATGTAATTTTATTTATACCTAAAATATTTATCTATATTATTTCTATTCCTAATTTTTTATTACATTTACATAATAATCATAATTAATTTTTTTATTATTATTTGAGAAGCCCTGATGGGAAAATATCAGCAATGAAATCTCATTAAAGGCAAGCAGGTTATGTTAAAATTAGTCAAAAATCTATTTAATGCTAAATCAGAGGAATGTTTCACAGTAATAAAAATATTAGTAAAATATTATGCAACTTCATAAAATGCAATACTTAATTGGAAATAAACTTATAGGACTAATAATTCCCACAAAAAGTAACATAATTTCATAGGTATTTCCCAATATTATAATCTCACAAATTTTGTGTATTATGCATAATAATAAGTTTTATAAAATAATAATTGATAAAATTTGTGATTTTTTTGGGAAGCTCATTATATTATTACAAATTGAGCACATAATGTACGTAATAATCAATAATTTTATAAAAATCATAATTTATTTGTTTTGTGACATAAATATTAAATAAATATTGAAATATTAAAAGATTCATAATAAAAAAAAAACCTATTTAAAAGTAAATTTCAGTGTGTTATATTTTCTGTGTAGAATTCAATAGTCATATTCCAATTTGAAATCGCTAGCAAGATGTCGTCGATCATGTATGAGTTGCTGCGGTCACACAAATACTAAACAATATTTTTTTTTAAATACCTTCCTATGTCTCAAGTAAACTTTGAAAAATAAATATAATTGGACTATGTTTCTTACTTGTCCTTTCAATTTGTATTCAAGTGGGATTTTCGAAACAAATGCAAGGTTCAAAGTTGGGTGGGTGGGAATCTTCGCTGCGGCTTGCTGCGACGCTGGGCCAGCGTAGACTGAGATACGGGGCCCAGTATCTGGGGCGTCAGTGGCGCCGATGTCATCGCCTATCGAGAACAAAATTATTGGTTAATATAACTTGCGCTACAATCCAGTATAAGTATGGCGAGTATGGATCGTCCCAAAAAAGTAACGCAAGATTTGAATTTAGTATAAACTCGGTTAGTGTCGGTTAAGCATCAGTTCAGAGTAGTTCAGACGGAACGGAAAAATGCCGAGAATTTACTGGTTGAATTAATAACAGAACCTTCAGGCAGGCTTGCAGGCAGTATTGAATCGAAAAAAGCGAAAAGTTATGCTTTTTCATTTTTTTGAGTTATGTCACTTTTAATATTAAAAATTATAATCACTGTCCAGTCTAAATTCATCATTTATGCTGTGTGCTGCGCGCGCGCAACACACACGCTCAAATCAAAATTTCGTCTTCTTTCATGAATAAAACCAAAACTATTTACATATTTTACAAATATAACAAAAATGAGATCCTCATAACGAGCCCCTTTATTTGTATTTGAGACAGTAAGTTAAATTATCTGTATCAACCTTTTTCTTGGTTTTTGACCAATTGGAACGTGTACATTGGGATTTTAATCAAGCAAATTAAAAAATCATAAATGAATTGAGATCTTTTATTTGGCGACGTTTATATTGAGAAAAGATTAAACTTCCATGTAAACAACGTCCAAAAAAAACCTGACACAGAAAAAACAACATATGAGTTACTGATTTTACTGACCTGTTACGGCCCCTGAGTACGTCATAATCGTGTTCAAAGGTTTCGTTACATACTAACAAACATACGACCGAAGCTTATAAAAGCGTGTTAACACGTTAACAGTGGTGCTACAATATACGAGGGTGGATCGAAAAGTTCGCGGCCTGACATATTATTCAATTTTCACGGTACAATTTTTTTTTCCAGCTTCCCTCATTCAAACATGACTAGACTGACTAATTTGTGACGACTTACAATATGACAAGTGATGCAAATATTATATACTTGATGATTGATGTTGGCGATATGCACAGAGTTTGCGATGCCATTATTTAAAAAAAAAATAAAAAAAATAGTATACCTGGAAGGTGAGGTCGACGGCGCGACGCAGGTCGGCGGGCGGCGGCGCGTCGTCGGGCGCGGGCGCGGCGGGCGGAGCGGGCGCGGGCGCGGCGCGCGGCGTACGGCTCAGCCACGTCTCGCGCAGCAGGTCGGCCGCGCGGGGCCGCTGCGCCGGCTCCAGCTGCAGCATGCGCCGCACGCACGCCCGCGCCTCCGCCGACACGTTGCGCCACGCGCCCGTCGTTAGCTCCACCTAATTGAGAATACCCTTGTCTTTTATAGGAGTGACTGACGTGCGATTTTTACGCGGAAAATCAACAAGCAGTACAGTAACTTCATAAAATCAACGACACAATTTGAGAGATATTACGAAGTTGCTGTATGCTTGTTCTTCTTTGTATTGTGCCACTAGTATGCGTACTTATACTCGCACGTCCGTCACCCGTTTTAGGGTCAACGCAAAAATGCCCGAGCAATGTACTAACCCTAATCTAAAATAGCACTATATTACTGATAGGCTTGAGTAGAAAATTGTATGAATACAAATATGTGATATATACACAACAAATCTACACAACAACTCTTTCCACTATTTTAAGTTACATAGTAAAGAAATATGTAGAATAGTATATTTCATTACAAGTGCGGAAAGGCTGTCATTGCAATGAGTTCCGACAAATGTCTAACCGAGCCGAGGTGCAGCCGAAGGTGAGGCTTGACAGTCGGAACGCTTAGCAATGACGGTTCCGCACGTGTACTGAACAACTATTTTTAATACAGTTGCGAAAAAATGAAGCAATTTAATAAAATAATAAAAACTCGCAAATAACATTTTTGAAAAATGGCGCCAACCGTAAAAAAATACCTATTTGTAGAGATTTTTTTTTGTTTTCTTCACCCATTCTGGATAGATAAAGGGAACTATGTCCATACAGCCAAGTCTTCAGTAGATTTTTTTTATTGATATCAAATGAAAATGTTAATGAGATGAAATGAAATGAAACCTAACCTAAATCATTGAATCAAATCATTAAAACTGATATTGAAACAAATTAGTAGCTTCTTTTTAGAAATATTTGCATGAATCATAAAAACTTCTAAAACTTCGTGGTTGATTTTTAAAAGATAAAGAAAAGGTAAAGAAAAAGCACGAGTGTGTAATAGCCCACTTCCCGAATGCTATACGTCCCTGCAATACGTCACTTTTTGAGCATCTGTATTAAAAAATACTTTTTAATACAGTTAAAAAATACTTTTTAATACAGTTGCTCAAAAAGTGACGTATTGCAGGGATGTTTAGCGTGCGGGAAGTGGGAGTGGGCTATTACATACTCGTGCTTTTTCTTTACCTTTTCCGCACTGGTGCGTTCTCTTTCCCAACTGTCAAAATAATGTTATTATTAATTAATATATATAATATTTAATTAAAAAGAAAAAAACCAACCACGAAGTTTTAGAAGTTTTTATGATTCATGCAAATATTTCTAAAAAGAAGCTACTAATTTGTTTCAATATCAGATTTACTTAATGATTTGATTCAATGAGGTAGGTTAGGTTTCATTTCATTTCCTCTCATAACATTTTCATTTCATATCAATAAAAAAAATCTACTGAAGACTTGGCTGTATGGGCATAGTTCCCTTTGCCTACCTAGAATGGATGAAGAAAACAAAAAAAATCTGCATATAGGTATTCTTTTACGGTTGGCGTCATTTTTCAAAAATGTACTTTGCGAGTTTTTATTATTTTATCAAATTGCTTCATTTTTTCGCAACTGTATTAAAAATAGTTGTTCAGTACACGTGCGGAACCGTCATTGGAAGGAGTTCCGACTGTCAACCCTCACCTTCGGCTGCGCCTCGGCTCGGGTAGACATTTGTCGGAACTCCTTGCAATGACAGCCTTTCCGCACTTGTAATGAAATATACTATTTTTACATGTGCAGTCACTAAAATGGAACAGTAATTGAGAATCTCACCTTTCCTGATTCAATTCTCGCTAATATGGCCTCCGGTGTATCATCTCCAGTGGAAGCAAATGGAGTCCGTCCAGAAAGCATTATATACGCAAGGACGCCTGTAAAACAAAACTGTGTGATTACCCGAAGAATATAAATGCTCAGATTTCTTGACTGTATGTGCTTCTGACAAAATATTGAGATTGAAGAGAGTGGAGCACTTCTTAATTCTTTTTTTAATTCAGTAACAGCTAAGTTTGAGCACAATAATATCGATCAGACGGAGATACTGAGTTCAAACCCCCGACGCGCAACTCGTTTGAAAAACTTGTTAAGTGCGTATTTATCGCTATACAACTATGAGTGTGTGTATATATGCTTGAAAATAACTTATTTCTCCAACTAATAAGCACTTGGCCAGCGTGGTAACCGAGAGACCAGTGCCCAGCAGTCATGAAAAAGGCTGAAATAAATTTATTGATACTTATTTATTACTTTTTTTTTGCTATCGGGAGATTCGGGAGAGTAACCTTCATAAGCTACGTAGGTGATCGGGGGAGATACCAGCTACTAAAAGATTTTTATCGCACTAAAACCCTCTCAATGGTTGCTTCAGCGCTTGGGGAGGACTCCTGGATCTCGACTTTGAACACACTGGTGTAATCCATGCCCCTTACGGCCCCATCTGGGAAAAAACGATGAAGCTCTCTTATCCTCAAATGATTAAAACGGCGCACACAGCACAGCACACACTGCCGACCATCCAGGAGTCCTGGACCGCTGGCTGGACGGTTTGAGGCCTTAATCTCACCGCCCTCAACCCACGAAGTCCCCGTTTCTAATAATAATTATGCTTAATCTTGAGGTACAGGCTACAGGGACAACTTGTATGTATATGACCAGACTCCAAATATCACAGGCGGCGTCGTAACCGACCCGCTTGAGTACTTCGAACGCGACCAAATTGGTGATATAACATCTAATACCTTTAAACAAGCAATTTTTGTATATATCTAAATATATTTTTTGAATCTCGGAAACGGCTCCAAAGATTTTGATGAAATTTAATACCAGGGGATGATAAATCGATCCAGCAAATTTTTATTAATAGAAATTGTCGTTTTATTTAATTTTTATGCAATTAAATATAAAATTACTATTACTGAATTAAATATAAAATTACTCTTACTGACATCTATTGGAGAATATTAATAATATTGTGGCGTAGAAAGCTATCAAATGTCCGACCGTCAATCCGCCCTTCAAACAAATGACAATGTCGATATGAAAGACCTATATAAAAATTTTGTCAATGGAATTAAAGCTTTCTTGGTCGAATGGTTACGAAAGCTGACTACGGAGCTAGAGACCTGGGTTCAAACCTCAAGTAGGCAAGTTGCATTTTTATTTTTAGTGTAAATTTTTTTTTAGGAGCTAGGTATTTCAAAAGGCTTTGTTAAGTTACACTAAGCCAATGAATGTTTTGCTTAAAAATAAACCAAGAAAAGCATTTTTTTTTATCCGAGCAACGCTAGGGGGTCCACTTTTTTTAAACTAACGTAACGTTATCATAAACTTAACAGTGTAGTAGACCTCCTTTAAATTTGATTATAAGATACTTCAGGTCTTACTTTGAGCAGAATAATATCGATAGCTAGTATATACTAGGGATAGGGGAAATCTCCCCCCGATACCAAAAGAAAGGTACCTGGCATCTTGGGAGGGGATACCGGGTTATGTGGGATTTAACCACACTAAAACCCGCTCGGTGGCCTGTCTCTGCGCTTGGGGAGGACTCTGGGATCTCCAGTGGAACGCACCGGTGACCTCCACGCGCGACGCCCCAGAACGGGCCCATCTTTGGGAGAGCAGATGTGCTCTGCTGCACCTTCCGGTGCTTACGGCGACATGCGGCCACGCATACACCGCCGTCTCTCCCGGGGCTGCTAGCTAGCTGGACGGATCGAGCTCCCACTCTCACCGCCCACAACCCCGGAAGCCCCCTTTAGTCGCCTTTTACGATCAGGTAGTTGATACCGTAGCTCTAATCTTAATCCCGAAGCTACAGGGACTAGTATATACTACCTAGACTCCAAATATCACAGGCGGCATCGTAGCCTGCCCGTTTGAGCACTTCGGGCGCGACGAAGTTGGCGGTGTAGCACGGCGTCATCAGCAGCCCGTTCTCGGCCCGCAGCTGCTTCGCCAGCCCGAAGTCCACCAGCCGAATGTCTTCGGGTCTCTTTTCTGCCGTCGCGAACAGTATGTTTGACGGTTTTATATCCCTGGAAAGGAACGTAATGTTGTAATGGAGTTCTTGTTTTTTTTTTGGTCACCTGTGGGTAACAAGTTTATGTATGATCATTATATAGGTTTAGATTTTGTCTACCATTATTATAGATTAAACAGCTGTGTGGCAGTGCAGCCGCCATCCCCATTGCTCTAAATATGCTCGAGCAGCTCCCCGCCGCGGCACAGATCCGTCACCGCCATCCCCTCTCTCCCATACCTGTGCACGACGATGTGCCGATGCAGGAATTGCACGGCGTGCAGCACGTTGCGCAGCTCGAGCAGCATCCCGCCGCGGCACAGATCCGTCACCGCCATCCCCTCTGTCCCATACCTGTGCACGACGGTGTCCCGATGCAGGAATTGCACGGCGTGCAGCACGTTGCGCAGCTCGAGCAGCATCCCGCCGCGGCACAGATCCGTCACCGCCATCCCCTCTCTCCCATACCTGTGCACGGCCTGCAGCACGTTGCGCAGCTCGAGCAGCTTCCTGCCTCGGCACAGATCCGTCACCGCCATCCCCTCTCTCCCATACCTGTGCACGACGGTGTGCCGGTGCAGGTAGTGCACGGCGTGCAGCACGTTGCGCAGGATGGGCGCAGCCTCGTGCTCCAGCAGGTGCCGCCGCTGCGTGATGTACTCGAGCAGCTCCCCGCCGCGGCACAGCTCCGTCACTGCCAGGATGCGGCCGCTCTCCGCGTACACGCCGCGCAACGTTATTATGTGCGGGTGTTGGCTGTACCTGAAATGGGACAATCTGATAATACTACTGTATTACTACGTTTCACGTGAAATGTTACTCGTAAATCGTTTAAACGTTACTACGTTTCACACTCATAGCCCCACAGTAGGGTATACTCTGTGTCGTCGGTACCACAGACACATACAAAGACATAAAAACAAATACAGAAATTTAAAATCATAATTTAAATTTCTGCCTCGTCGAGAATCGAACCCGGGCCCCTCCAATCGGCAGTCCGGCATGGAAACCATTGTGAGTTATTTCTAATATATCTCAAGTTATTTCTAAGGGCGCACGGAAAAACATGATTAAGACATTTTGGACTGCTCCAGAGTAGTCCAGAGCCCCTGACCTTCTGCAAAAAAATCTGATACGGCACACTCAGGTGCCAAATGGCCAACTCAAGAAAGAGGATTACAGGTGCCTTGTTATACCACAAAATATTATTATCTCCATCTATCCATCAGCCTTTCTCGAAAGCATTGCTCGATAAGTTTCGACTTTATATACTGAGGTATTTTGGAGGAGGAGACACTAATATAATCATATTTGGTATAGAGATCAAGTGTTCTCAAATATCATATCGATTGGAGCACCACGAAAGACAGATTTATGAGCCAAATCAAACCTCACCACGCGGTGAGGTTTTGCGGCGTTGTAACGGCCTATACTAACTAACCAAGCGACAGATATCACGTCACCATTTGAGGACGCAGTACCTACTCGCAGTACCAAAAACTATGGAAAGAATATGTGATTTACAATTTATATAATATAGTTGAACAATAAGTGGTTTGCAATATTTATAGTTGTCATACATAATTTTTTCTTGTTAAGTTATGAGGATTTTGAAAAATATATTAAAAACATTATTGGACAAAATTAAAAATAACAAAAATTTTAATATTTCACATTACCATATTTCTTAATTTCTCTTTTTTCTTCATAAAAAACTTTTTTCCATTTTGTCATTATTATTTGGAACTTTCCAATTGAAATATATAAATTTTACGTAAAAATAAAATTTATGCATATTCCCTATTATATAGCTTACACAAAAAAAACTTAATGTGTTCGTATGCTTCTTACCTTAAAAGAATTTCGATTTCTTCTCTTGGATCGTATTGTAGCTTGTCCATTATCTTAACAGCATATTGGACTTTCGATGTCTTGTGTTCACACAGTCGAACAACCGAAAAGGAGCCCGTACCGAGTTCGCCCATTAACCTGTTGCAACAAATTTAATATTAAAGCATTTCAAGCTTTATTGAAACTATACTAAAATAATTAAAAAATATTATTCATTCATTGCAAGGGTACATAGATCGATACTGTTACTATAGTGTGAAGACAAAAAATAAGAAGTTTTAATAGAAGCAAAGTAATATGTAGAATATTACAGGGAAAATATTAGATGGTTCAAATACAATCCTTATTAAAGACTCACTGTAGGGCTCCATATTGCCCTGGAGTTGAGCAATTTTAGTCACTTGGTGTCAATTATTTCAAGCTTTTCAAAGCATAAATAGCGTAACATTATTACTAGGGCATGCACCCGGGTACACCCGGTTCTGAAATACCCGGGTATACCCGGGTATTTCGATAAGTCTGTGGAACCGGTTCTGAGCGATGGAACCGGGTTGGCCCGGTTCTGATGAGATTTTTATAATTTTACATAAATTGCTAATTTAAATCGTCGTGAAACTTTTGGAACGTGGAACGGTGGAACTGGAACCTTCGTCTGGTGGTATATTCATGAAATGGTGACGTATGCATCATTTTGAAAAGTTCCTCGGAGCACTCACCATAGTAAAGTTGGTAGAACACGCAGAGTGAGGCTATGTCTCTTCGCAAGCTTAGCGGTTCTAGCCTGTCAGTCAATTTTGGGTCGTTGACGATTTGGACTGCGCGCTTTTGAACGGAGTCAAATGGGCGTAGCTAGTATTTTGGTGCTCCTGCCCAGTAATGGGAGCAGTACTTCATATGGGGTCTGACTTAGGGCCTGTACAGCGTCAGGAGTTGCCCCGCAGTGAAGTACTGTCTCGCCCTGTTAAGGACACCACGCTTTTTGAATGCCAATTTGGCCTTGTTCTCCAAGTGACTACGATACTGCACTTTACTCGTAATGTCCACACTCAAGATACCGGCACTTTCGCCAACGGTGAGTGCGGTGTCCTGGAACTTGGGCGCTATAACAAATGGGTTTTTTTAGCGGTAAACGCGCAAACTTGTGTCTTTGTAAGGTTAAACTCAACAAGGTTAAATCGACCCCATTCCGAGATCCGCTCCAGAGAGTTCTCGACTTCAGACACAGGTTTGATTCTGCTTTCCTCCACTTGTGACCGAGAGGCATTGGCTCGACAGGTGTATTTGTGCGTTCACAGTACTATCATCTGCATAGCAATGTATACCGCGTGATTGTTGCAGCATTTCATTGATATGCAGAATGAATAGTGTAGGAGACAGCACTGAGCCTTGGGGAACACCGGCGTTAATGGACTTCATATCTGAGCAGCATCCGTCAACAACGACCTTAATCTGCCACTCAGACAGAAAGCTTGCTACCCATTTATATAGCCTCACGGGAAGACCGTAAAATGGAAGCTTCGTGAGAAGGGCCCTGTGCCAGACCCGGTCAAAGGCCTTTGCGATATCCAGGCTTACTGCCAAAGCCTCCCCATTGCCCTCAACGGCTTCAGCCCAGCGGTGTGTGAGGTACACCAAGAGATCACCGGCCGACTGGCCCTGGAGAAAGCCATACTGACGATCGCTGATCAACAGGTGCTTCTCGAGGTACCTAAGGAGTTGCGTGTTTATAATTTTCCAACTCCAACAAACTTTCCATCACCTTAGAAAGCAGGGAGGTTATCGTAAAAAGGCTGTATTTGGACGGGTCACTGCGGTCACTCTTTTTTGGGATTGGGTGTACTAGGGCTACCTTCCACGAAGACGGTACTTTACTAGTGGTGTAGAAAAGCGAGAATAAGCGCGTTAAGGCGCGAGCCAACTCGGGAGCGCACGTCTTTAAAACGATCGCGGGGATATCGTCCAGCCCGCTCGACTTCTTGACATCGACGGCTTGCAGAGCTCGTCTGACGGCTTTTTGTGTGAAGCACACGTCCTTCATCAAGCTCTCACACTGCCTGATGGTCGGCGGTGTGGCAAATCCATCGTCCAGAGTCGATTTTGAGGCAAATAAGGTGCCCAAGAGATCGGCTTTCCCTTTTGCCGTGTGAGCCAGAGTATCGTCCGGTTTGCGTAGAGATGGAAGAGACGACCGACAGAAATTTCCTTCCACAGCCTTGGCCAGCGACCAAAAAGCTCGACTCCCGTAGCGGGTCCACGGGTAGCTTGAACGACGCTGGCCAATTTTGCCGACTAAACTATTGTTATTTTTTTTACATATTCTATCCAATGGATCTCGTGTTTTGTTGTAAGTATTTCGTATTTAAGTATTTAGCATCTATTATTTGAGGTTGCGTAAACTGAAACTCATTAGCGCTTTTCTACCGTCCGCAAACCAAAAAAATTCAAACCAAATTATTTATATTGTTTTAAGAGTAAGTTTCTGTTGATTGATTATTTAATATATTAATTTTATTTAACAGATTATTTAATAAGAGTTTTAAAAGTTAGTCTTTGTTGATTATATAATAATTGAATAAACGTTGATTTGACACCAAAACCATCTCGTTTTTACGTACGGAACACATTCATATTTCATTATAATTCCTTCCTACGTAACCAAACTCTCCAAATTATCATTAATAAAAAAAAAATATATAAAAAAATCGATTTGGTCGCTTGGAACCGGGTAGCACCGGGTGACCCGGTTCCGACTACCACTAGAACCGGGTATGCAAAATCTAGAACTGGACCCGGTTCTGCATGCCCTAATTATTACATGAATAAATAGTATATTTCATTTACATAATATATCTTAAAGAAATTGGATTATTGTACAAAGCAAATATTTTACATAAACTCATCGATGTATTTTCTTTGTGTGGGTTTAAGCTGATTAGACATTTGAATGCCTTGTGTGATCAGCGTTTGGTAGTTTAAAGGTATGAAATAACCTTATATGCAGTGGCGGCTCATCCTAAAGAGCGCTGGTGCAGTGCACTCCCACTTTAAAATTTAAATATTACATAGGAAAATTACATAGGTAATCTATATTCCTTCATGATACATACTATCCTTACATTACATCTATCATCTATCCTTACTTACATTATATCTACGCGTACATTTATCGTCATATTGTACGAGTGGAGCGCCAGCGATTGCGCTCCTAATGAAACGAAGTTTAGTACGATTCCTAGCGCTGTATTCAATGAGTGCGAAAGAGAAACATCGCAGCACATAGCCAACGCGTGAAACAAAAGATTTAGTATGAGAAATTAACTTAATCTGGAGCGCCGCTCACGCGCGACGTTGCCAAACCGTGGGTTCGGCCGTGGGGCGTGCCGTGGGGCGTGGCCTCAACCTGCTTATGCGATGTTGCCGTTCTTATGTATACAAACAAACGTGTCGTCGGCTTTGACAGTTATATCGCAGTTTTTCTTTAAATTAAAATTAAAAAATAGTTTATGCGCGACATTTTGTGTTAAAAATGGAACAATACAGTGTATCTTTTATTAAAAAGTGTCAAAAACTATAGAAATACACCTTGAACAAAAAGCTAAAGGGTCCTCAAATTGCACTTACACAAAAATGTAATACAAAAACTAAATCTTTTACGCGTGTTTTTAAGTTTGAACAATATTTTAAAACTCCTTGGTTGTGTGGTTGTAAAGAGACCAATAAATTATTTTGTTTTCCGTGTCTGGTGTTTGGAAACTGACACCGGCAGTGGAGGTGAATCTGCATGGATCACAACGGGTGTTGACGATTTAGCGCATCTTTCAATAAAACTGAAAAAACATTCGCAATCTCGATTTCATATGTTATGTGAAGTGCAATTATTGGCATCGATTGGCCGACAAGATATTCATAAAGCGCTCGATTCTGCGTATCGAAAATCTATTCGAGAGTTCAATGAACGCGTTGATGAAAATCGATATATTTTACGGCGTTTGATAGATTGTGTGGTATTTTGTGGTGCATTTCAAGTTGCTTTACGAGGGCATGATGAATCTACGGAATCTCTGAATCCCGGAATCTATAGAGGTTTGGTTAATTGTGTATTATTTTATTTTTTATTTTATCTATTGTGAAATGTGTATTATTATATTGAATTTATCTGATTATGACATGAAACAACATGATATTCTGACATGACATAAATTTAATTAGCTATTTAATAATTTTGACATTTTGACACGAAAAACTATGGCGCAAGAACGTCTCAATGCATTATGTATGATAAGCATTGAAAAACGATTAATGTTGGCGCTGGTTCGAAGGTGGTTTTAGAAGACCTAGGATAGGTAGACTACAAGGAATTTTGCTGGAGGGACTTACCGAACACGCGGTGTAGATTGCCGGTAGTTTTGTCCTGTTTCTTCTTTAATTTATGTAGTTTGAGTGGCCACTCTTTTCAACACTTCACAAACACAATGAGTTATTTTTGCACCGGGGAAATGTCTCTAAATCACGGAACTTTACTTAATTTCTTTAGCCTTTGACGAACGTAGGTGGGCCCGCGCGAAGCAATTCAAAAACTACTGTCGCAGGCGGCGAGGTGGCGCCGCACGCGCATCTCGGTAAGAGTAGGACAACCATGGGAGGGAAAGGGACAGGAATAATACACCTTCGCACCTCATGATTCCCTACCTTTGCATTTAGTTATTATTTTAATATAATTTAATTCTTATTAGGCTTATTTGGCCTAAACATGCCCCCCAGCTTGACAGAACCCCGTTCTATCAAAACAGACTTAAGTATTATTAATTAATGTTAATGAAAAATGTTATTGCCTATTTTTAGTACTAATTAATATTTTAATTACTTATTAAATCTAAATTTGTGGACTGTAAATTTAAAGTTATTGGGTGGGCAATGGACATAATTTAATAACCGGTCGACGATACACGCCGGACGCCGTGCGTACATTGACTACCCTTACTACCCCATCACTACCGGGGAATACCTTTACAACTACACCCAGAGGCCAATCTAATGGGGCACTGTTATCTGAGTGGAGTATAACAATGGTCCCTTCTTTAATTTGTGAAGTATCATTTAACCATTTGCCACGAGATTGTAAGGTATTCAAATATTCCAACTTCCAACGTTTCCAAAAAGATTGCATAAGGCTATCCACCATACGCTTTCTGTCGATAATACTGACATCCCCAGAAACGGCTTCAGAAGGAAATGCTTTTAATGGTGTCAATGTTAAAAAATGAGCCGGGGTTAATGCCATCGGCTCAGACGGATCTGAACTTAACACGGACAGTGGACGTGTGTTCAAGATCGCCTCGATCTGCGTCAAAAGAGTAGTCATCTCTTCGACGGTAAGCAGCTGATTACCAACTACTTTATGTAGATGCATCTTTAAGCTACGAATATTTCCTTCCCACATCCCACCAAAATGGGGAGATGCGGGTGGATTGAATTTCCACTCGATCGAATTATTTGATAACTCTGAGATTAATTTATTATTATAATCTTCAGAAGAAGTTAATTTATAAATTTCATCGAGATACGATTTCGCACCGATGAAATTCGTACCACAATCGCTATAAATGTATTTTATAGGACCACGTCGTGACAAAAAACGTTTAAAAGAATTTAGAAAAGATTCCGTACTTAAATCACTGGACAATTCAATATGTACTGCCTTGGTGACTAGACATACAAAGAAGCAAATGTACGCCTTCTGACTACGCACGCCACGTTTACGAAAAGGAATTACGCGCAAGGGTCCCGCATAGTCTATTCCAGTGTGGAAGAACGCCTTAGCCTCTTGTACTCGCGCTGCAGGTAAGTCTGCCATTACAGGAAATTCGTTTTTCGGTTTACACTTAAAACAGATGTTACACAATTGAACTCGTTTACGGACGATATTCCTAGCAGACAAGATCCAGTATTTTTGACGGAGTAACGACATTAACAATTGTGGCCCAGTATGTAAATATTTTTGGTGGTAATGGTCAATTATTAAATTCACGATGTGATCACGCGGAGGAAGTAATATTGGATGCTGACTATCATAAGGCAAATCGGCATTACGAAGTCGACCGCCTACGCGAAACACACCATCGTGTACAAATGCTTTTAATTTTTGAAATGCAGGAGATAACGATTTATTTGCTTTAATGTTACTAAATTCTTTACCGAAATAATGATATTGTAAATTTTTAATAATTAATAATTCTGCATATTCCAAATGCTTAATTTCAAAGGTTCTGGGTAATTTCTTCAGAAACCTAAGAATGTATACTACTATTCTTATTAATTTTGACCAAGATGAAATTCTAATTGAAAGTGATAACAACAAAGGAAGTTCAGTTTTTTCCACACTAACTAAAACGTTTGCTTTTCTTTCCGGAACATCAGCAGCAACAGTTGGATCATATTCGCGGATTGGCCACTGCGAAATTGGCAGTCTAGCAAAGCTTGGGCCATGAAACCAAAGTGGATGTTCAACGAGTTGAGCTGGTGTAAGACCACGAGACAGACAGTCGGCAGGATTTTCTTTGCCCGGTATAAAATAAAAACTGCTGGGATCTAATAAATTTTGAATTTTGGCAACCCTATTAGCAACGAATGTCTGCCATCGAGATGAAGGCGCGTTGATCCACGCTAATGCAACGGTGCTATCACTGAATGCGTAAATATTATTTATTTTAATACGTTGTGAATAAGTGTCCACAACGAGACGAATTAATTTTGCCAATATTAAATTGCCACAGAGTTCCAATCTAGCCAATGATACGCTCCGAATGGGGGCTACTCTGGACTTAGCACAGATTAAATTAATTAAGGATTTATTTTCATTTGGAAAATAAACGTGAATATAAACTACTCCCCCGTACGCCTTTTCAGACGCATCCGCAAACCCTAAGATGCTGACTACACAACGAGGGTCGAATCCTACAAAACGCGGTATTTTAATATTTCCTAACACGGGCAACTCGGACTCAATTTGATGCCACAATGAAATTATGTGTTGTGGTGGTTCTTCGTCCCAATCGATGTGATTATTCCACAACGATTGTATGATTAATTTTACCATTAAAGTGACTGGGGCCACGAAACCCATCAAATCCCATATTCTGGCAACAGTGGACAGAATATTACGCTTAGTGCATTCGCAGTTACGTGAATTTATTGTAAAAGCAAAGACATCCTCGGCTGGTAACCAACGGAGACCTAATATTTTTAACGCATCATCAGAACTGAATTCAAGGTCAGATGAAACTCTAGCGGACGTAGGTATACTTTTCATAACCTCTAGGGAGTTGCTAGAAAATTTGACTAAATCAAACCCCCCAGCATGGAACAACTCAATTAATTGATGGGAGAGCTCCACTCCTTCTTCAGGAGTCCCACAGGATGTTACGAGGTCGTCCATGTACAAATAGCGTTCGGCAACGGGAGCCGCGACTGGAAACCGCGAGCCTTCATCGACTATCAGCTGACGGACGGTTCGAATGGCTAGGTACGGACTGCTACATAAGCCAAATGGTACTCTAGTCACTTCATACAATTGAAGCGGTTGGTTACTGTTTTCGCGGTATAGGACCATTTGAAAACGCCTATTTTCATCCTTTACTAAAATTTGTAAATACATTTGTTTAATATCGGCACTAATCGCAATGGGAAACAATCTAAAGTTTAAAATAATTTTGAATAAATCGTTTTGTAAGTTGGGTCCTACATGCAATAAATCATTAAGTGACAAGCCTGACGTGGTCTTCATACTGGCATCAAGTACTACTCGTAATTTGGTGGTACTTTTGTCAGGCCGCAGGACGGCGTGATGCGGAATGACGTAATGAGAATTAAATTTAGTATTATTATTAACAGGCATTAAATAACCCTTCTCTAAATATTCAGAAAATACTTTATGATATTCTAGTTTTATATCGCTATTCGATGACAGTTTACGTTCCAAAGATAAATACCTACGCATAGCAGACTGTAATGAGTCACCTAACTTGCTAGGATCTCCCTTGAAAGGCAACGAAACGATGTAACGACCGTCGTGATCACGAGTAGTGGTATCGAAATAAAATCGTTCGCAATCCTGCTCCTCGGGAGACAATACATTCGCGACTGGAACTTCCTCTAACTCGAAAAAACGATTAATGGATTTTTCAAATGAATTGTTATCGACGGTGCAATAAGTATGCACTTCAGTCTCGGGGTATAAAACCGGAGCCTGCCCGTAAACAACGTAACCAAATAAAGTTTCGATTGCTACGGGTTCGTCATCATTTCGAGCAATAATATTGGGTCGTATTATACGAGCGAATAAATCGGAACCAACTAATAAGTCGATTTCGCTAGGTTCTGAATAAAAGTAATCCGCCAGTGGAATGTCATTTAAATATTCCAGGCGCCCGCTATCAATTTTAGCGGAAGGTAGCTCACTTGTAATACGGTGAGTCACCAACGGATTAATTGTAAAAGATATTGAATCGTCTAACCTCGACCGTAAAGTTATACGCGTACACCCTTCAATAGGATTACTTAAATCTCCTACTCCATGGACGTATCTAGTCATAGAGGGAAACAGTTGTAAATTTAATTTCTTACAGCACTGAAGCGTAATTAAATCGCGCTGGGACGCACTGTCCACTAATACGCGAACGCTGTGTTTGTTTCCTGCGTTATCAATAACATTACATAATGCAGTGCCGAGCAGCACGGTACGACCGGGCGAAACTGCGCGCGGTACACCATTGGCGGCGCTCGGTTGCAACGCACACAACGCTACGGACTGCGACGGATTCGCGTTATCAGAACGCACTATCGAGCCACTCGCACTACTCGTCGTATTGGGACGAGGGTCGGGGTTCGAATCCGTGCTGAAATGAAGTAGTGAATGATGACTACGGGAGCATTGGGCGCACGTAGTTTCAGACGTACACTTACGAACTGTGTGGTCTGGACTGAGACAATTGACACAGCCTTTATGAAATTTAATAAAATTAAAACGCTCTGTGGGCGAAAAAGAATTAAATTTCTTACAAAGTGGCAACTGAAAATGGTCAGTATTACCACAGCATAAGCACTTGTTTTGATCTTTAATAACAAAAGTTTTAGTAATTTTATTATTATTGTTAACGGGACGAGAAGTTGGGATAGATGAATGAATTTTATTCAAATTAGGCTTATGACTCGACTGCTTTATACCTACAATATTATTAGTACGCTGTAAAATATGTGACTGATTACGAACAAAGTCGATAAATTCAGAACAAGAAGGAAATTTTGATGAGCTACCGAAATGCATTTCAAAAGATTTTAAGATATTAAACCCAATCTTTTTTGAACCGAGATGAATAAAAATAAAGTCTTCTAAGCTATCTAAATGCAACTGTTTTAGTGAACTAATTAAAGATGAATATTTATCTACGAAGTTGTCTAAGCTACTCGAACAATCTTCTTTAACCGCGGGTAGATTTAACAATTTATCAAGGTACGACGCGGCAAGAATCCGTTTATCGTTGTATTTATTCACTAACGTATTCCAAAGAACAGAATAATTTTCTGCCGTCGGCATAAAACCCTGACAAATTATTTGAGCCTTTCCCGTTAACTTTCCCATCAAATATTGAATTTTCTCACTATCACTCAAATTATTATTTTCGTGAATAGCGGTTTTAAAAGTTTCGAAAAATATAGGCCAATTTTCTAATTCCCCATTAAAAGGCATTAATTCAAGCCGCGGTAATTTCGGGCCTGAACTACGAAACGCCATTTTGGTTTCGTAGGATTCTGTCGTATGGTGCGTAATGGCACTTGACGACCATTGTGAGTATTTGAATTTAACGTGGGCATAAAGATCCTCGAAGGCGAGCATGGCTGCGTAATCAGGCTCACCAGCATCGTCTTCTAAAGACTCTAACAATTGATTACGTTCGTCTAATGTACGCACAAAGTCCGAACGAATAATGTCGATCGTACTCGCCTGAGACAAAAATGTGTCTATTTCAATTGGGTCGGCGGTATTTAACTTTGCAAGTCTATCGTACACATTTTGCATACGTGCGAAATAGGTATTAATTTTTGCTTGTAACCTACGCAACGTACGCTGTACTTGATCCTGTGATTTAACTTGAGTCGCCATAATATTTTAATTTATTGAAACAGACAGGTATAAAATGGCGGCCGGCAAATAATTAATTTTCAAACCTATCCTTGACCGAGGTGGCTAATATACTAATATTATCCTTGGCCGAAGTGACCAAAAAATGTTGGCGCTGGTTCGAAGGTGGTTTTAGAAGACCTAGGATAGGTAGACTACAAGGAATTTTGCTGGAGGGACTTACCGAACACGCGGTGTAGATTGCCGGTAGTTTTGTCCTGTTTCTTCTTTAATTTATGTAGTTTGAGTGGCCACTCTTTTCAACACTTCACAAACACAATGAGTTATTTTTGCACCGGGGAAATGTCTCTAAATCACGGAACTTTACTTAATTTCTTTAGCCTTTGACGAACGTAGGTGGGCCCGCGCGAAGCAATTCAAAAACTACTGTCGCAGGCGGCGAGGTGGCGCCGCACGCGCATCTCGGTAAGAGTAGGACAACCATGGGAGGGAAAGGGACAGGAATAATACACCTTCGCACCTCATGATTCCCTACCTTTGCATTTAGTTATTATTTTAATATAATTTAATTCTTATTAGGCTTATTTGGCCTAAACAATTAATTAATTCTATATCTGATTTTCACAAGAAAGTCTTGAAAGTCTTCGCTCGTCAAAAAGACCGGCGAATGAATTTTCTGTATAAATAAAATAAATGGTAAGCTCTAAGTTTTTTTTTTTTGTGAACCCCCATCAAAAAATGTCACGAGCCGCCTCTGCTTATATGGTATATTAGTGGTTCATTTATCAAGACCCTTTCTCTTATAAGTTATAAAATTAAAATCAATATTAAAAACTCAACAATCCATTGGAGCTGCGATTATAGATTTCAGATTAATTATAAGCTACGCCTCTATTCTGGAATAAATATGCCTCATATTCCATATATTTTACAAGGGCATAAAAATTGTTGGGGCAGCAAACCTGCAATCACGAAATTCGACACGAAGCAAACCTTGAAACTAGTTCAGTTTTTTCAATGAGCATCTTTCGCTTTACTTTCGTATTAAATTTTTTATGATGTACGGAACCCTCTGTGTGAAACTTCGAGTCACACGAGGTTGTTATGTAAAACTTATGTTATCCCACCTGTACTCATCAAAGAAGTTATTTCTGTTGACGAAGCCGGTCCAAAACTCTTCCGTCGACGTCTTGGTTTGCGCGACATGGTTTTGATTCTGATTGGTGACAGTTTTGTTGGTATCCTCGTTGAGCAGGCATGGTGCAACGAAACTGAAACCTCTGAAAATAGAACACGCTTATAAACTATGCAGGTTTCCTAATCCGTTACCAAACAACCCCGTTACTTATTGACAATCTTATTTACATCGCGCGAAGGTCGCCGCCGCCCACAAGATCTCTAGATAACAGATATCTTATCAGTCATGTGAAATGGACAGTGTTTTACTTAGAGAAGACAGTAAATCGCTGCGTTCTATGAACTAACGCAGTACTAAGTCATTAATCATGATACCCTACCACTGTAAAATGTCTTTATCACTTACGTACCAATAAACTTGTATGGCTGGCATATATCAAAAAAAGTTTTTTTTATATATTTCATAGTTTTTTAGGAAATATAGACTAAGACAATACCTAAATAATTCGTGAGCATTTGCAGAAGCGGGAACGCCGGGAGAATCTCTAGGTGTACGACATGTGAATTCGGAGTCGAAGTAGAATGCGTCGTCCGCTCTCGAAACTGCTGGTCTAAAAGGTGGTACCACCTGCCAAGACAAAATATATTTGTTTAATTTTTTTTATTCGACAACCCATGTGGCACAATGATAACCATGCCCGACCGCCAATCAAGGGAATTGTAGTCAATTGGAAGATGAGCTTGAACTTTGGGTCTCGGTCTGGGTATTTTGTGTTCTCGTCTTTTTGTGTGTCCACGGTACCCGTGACATAGGGTATCCTAGAGGCTGCAGGTAGTGGTGCTATTAATTAGAATGAAACTGTGAGTGCAACTACGAACCTAAACTAGTATTTATTAACACTTCAGACCCTACGTACTTCTCGCTATAGTATTGGTTAATTATCAAATATGTGAGCATAAGTATCTTATTTAGTAAGCAGAATATCACATGCCTTTTTTGGTATCGGGGGGGAAACCTTCAAAAGGTACTCGATACCTTGGGAGAGAATACCGGGTTATGTGGGATTTGACCGCACTAAAACCCCCTCGGTGGCCTGCCTCTGCGTTTGTGAGGACTCCGGCATCTCCATAGGAACGCACCGGTGTCCTCCACGCGCGGCGCCCCAGAACGGGCCCATCTTCGGGAGAGCTCTCCTGCACCTTCAGGTGTCACGGCGGCATGCGGCCACGCATACACCGCCGTCCCTCCCGGGGCTGCTAGCTGGACGGGTCAAGCTCCCACTCTCACCGTCCGCATCCCCGGAAGCCCCCTTTTAGTCGCCTCTTAAGATCAGGCAGGGGTTAGCTCTATTCTTAATCCCGAAGCTATAGGGACTAGAATATCACATGCCTAGCAAACTTTCGAATTTCTTTAAAAAAAGGTTAATTTATATACAATAAAAAACGGCCACAAAATGATATAAGTTAGAATGTGATAAACTGAAGCTATGTATATTAAACTTTAAAGTATTAAAAAATTACTTGTTACAGAAATAGTTTTATCTTACATAATAATATGTATTATCCTTGAATGCACGTGTCAAGTTTCTGTCCAAGTTTTTAAGTGTAGTGTCTGTTCATACTCAAGAAATGAATCCACAACCTATAGATAAGTCATGTACCAGCCAACATTGTGGTAAAAACATATGTTATTTACAGTAAGGTTATCTCATCTTTTTCATTTATGACAACCCTTATGGCGCAGTGGCACCGCGTCGCGCGGCTGTGCCGTGCAAAAGGTTCTGGATTCAATTCCCAGATATATTTCGAAAACGACTAATTTAGATGTATTTTCCTCCACAACACTAACACCCAGAGTTGTTAGTATTCTGAGTGTTTGTGTATGTAAATGGCACACACGACACGTTATAATACAGTGGGGCTATGAGTGTAATAATATTAGATACAAAAATGTGGTATTTGCTTGTTTCATCATTTTTTTACGTGTAAGCTATGTTTCCATTAAAGCCAGGATCTTAGTACGTAGTAAAGAAAAACCCCTGACCTCCTTAGATTAGAATAAGTTGACACAGAAATGACAAATATGTATACATAACATATATGTATTAGCTATCATGGTTGGATTTAACATACTGGTGGTGGTAATTGACAACCCAGTACCGCCATAATATTTAAGCACAAACCCATCAACAGACAGGGAAACCTAAATGATGCAATGGTCAATGATTTTGTTGGTTTGTCTAAAACTTAATAATGTAATAGCATACCTCTTTTCTCTGCAGAGCATCCCAGTCAATATTTACAAAAAATTCATGATTCTTGATATCTTCAATACCATTAGGACCAGCCCCTAATCTGAAATATTAAATACTTAGTTACAATCATTTGAATGTCATAATGTCATCATCATTAAGAAAATTTCTTTTTCGATTTTTCACCGACGAAGAAAACAGAGGAGGTTCTCTATTCGACGCATTTTTTACGTGTAACCACATAAAACTTTTGACAGAATAGTCCGATTTTGATATAATTCTTTTTTTATGGTAAAGAGTACTATACTTCGAAAATGGTCCCATATAAATTTGAAAAAAATATTCTAACCATAAGGATAGGAAACAGGGGATGATTGATTGTTCACTCACTGATTGTAATGTATGAGTTATGCTCTGTACAGAGTATTCCGATTTTGCTAATTCTTTTTTATTGAAAAGGGTATATCAAGATGGTCACACATTTTTTTTAAAACGAATTCTATCTGAGTATGGGAAAAAAGGGATGAATTATTGTTCGCACAGACATGTTAGTGAGTTGTGATTGTGTGTGTGTGTGTGCGTTCTGTTGTTGTATGATAAGATGAGCCGTAAAAATTATAAAATGAAGGCTTTTCAACATACAATAAACCACCGATAAAACTGAATTACAAAAAATAATAAACAAATGTAATAACTCGACAGGTCTCGACATATGATACTTTTTCTTGCTAGAGGTAATAACTCTTTAAAACTTTTGGAGTCAGGCCCTTAGTAAAATGGCGTACCTTTCGTTCTGAATCAATGGGCACCAACTCCAATATTGTCATTACCACTAGCAAGAAAAAGTGTCATCATTACATTATGCATTATGCCAAGTATTACATTAGTTTATCATTTTATTCTTTTCAGTTTTTTCGGCGGTATAATTTTTTGTTAAGGTTGTTAAGTACATTTCATAACTAAGTAAAAAAATATCCAGATTTTCTTAATTTTTACTTCTTGGTAATTGCCCTTTGTAACATGACTAAAATCACAGGCCCTAGTCAGTAACCTTTTACATTTTTCATAAGTATAAACCTAAAAACACAGTTTAACTTTACCTGTTCATAGGATTTCTTTTAAATAAAGCTCTCAGTAAAGATTGTGCTTCTTCACTTAAATTTGAGGGCATCCCCAGTTTTGCTTTCAATATTTGTGTCATTGTATCATGTCTATTAGTGCCATGAAATGGAAGGTTCCCTGTGAGCATCTCAAACTAAAATAAAAATTACAAAAACACAGGTCAGAATTATTGGGACACTTGGGAAATTGATATTAAATGAAAACTAATATCTGTTGTAGAAAGTAATTCACAGAAATATCCAACTTTTCTTCAAAAAGATAATAAAAAATTTATACAGTGAAAACATAAATGGATCTTACCATAAGTACACCAAACGACCACCAGTCAGCTGCAAAAGTGTGTCCCTTTCTATTAACCACCTCTGGAGCCATATATTCTACAGTACCACAAAAACTGTAAGCCTTATCACTTGAAGGGGGTAATTTTGACAAACCAAAATCTGTTAAAGCTATGTGACCATCTGCATCTAATAAAATATTCTCTGGCTTAAGATCCCTGTATATTATTCCAAGTTTATGCACATGTTCTAAGGCTAAAGCTAACTCTGCTAGATAAAATTTGACATCTTCCTCTGTAAACATTACCTAAAACAGTTGAAGGTGAAGAATGAAATAGGAATAAGATTGGTCTTAAAATAAATGTTAATAACGAGACAGCAAACTGATTAATGTGTCAATGATCTGCATTTTGTAAGATATTAAAGTAGTACTTTTTACAGGTTATATAAGGACCAAAATAACATAAAATGTAAACATTTATAAATTGTGTAAAGTTTACCTCTTTACTCAGTCGAGAGAATAAGTCTCCACCGCGCAGAAAGTCTAGTATTAAATAGAGTTTACCAGCAGTTTGGAAGGCATAGTGTAATTTAACAATAAAAGGGTGGCCCATTTCAACTAATATATTTCTTTCCATTTTGGTGCGTTCTCTGTCCCTTACTTTTAGTGTTGCTTTCTTAAGTACCTAAAAATAATATGAGCTTCAAAATATAGTGAAAACATATGAATTATAAATTGACAACAAAATTATCACCAAAATCTTATAAAACATGTAAACCAGTATGATTCCTATGTGACTATGAAGCCACAGTAAAACACATTATTACTAATATTTTATGTGAATAGCTTTCTTGAATAAAATAAAATCATCATGCCTACAAAAATATTCTCAAAGGAAAATATTAAAACTTACAACAGATCGTTTTCAGCAGAAAAAATATTTGTAATTTTCTTGAATAACTTGTGATCTTAGAATAATTACAATTACATTATAGAAACCAAGTTTGCGTGCCCAAATTTAACTATGTTGATTGGTGCCATTAATGGCACCAAACGCTGGGCCGCTCCGTAAGACTTAAGGTTAATGTTTTCTCACAACACTTTTTAAAATAAAATTGTTTGTTTGTCAGATGTGACAGCTGTAGGAATCTATTAAGTGCTTCAATTTTGACAGCGCGCTTGTATGAAGACACTCATTCTATACATATTTATTCTAAGCTTGTGATTCACAGTAAAGTAAATAAATTTACAAAACAAAACACATACCTTCATAGCATACAGAGTGCCTGCATCTGGACCAACAACCTTTCTTACAAGAAAAACTTTACCAAATGAACCTTCACCAAGCACTTTGAGCAACTCAAACTGAGATGGATCTGCCTTTTCATGTCCCTCCTTAACAACATCTTGCAGTTCCACTTCCCTTTCATAGTTGAGTTCCACAGAGGAATCCTGACTCTCTGCTGTGGAGGTCTGTCGAGACTCTCCAGAGTTCTCCACAACCATTGGAAGACTATTAGCAGGCTGTGCTGAAGTCCCACGCTACAAACCAGAGTTGATATAAATTGTTTCAACAAAGGGAGACACTGATAACATATTAATTATTATGTTTCTTACAAAAATATATTTTATTTAAAAATAATTTAGAAACTGAAGTGCCTACTCTAGAAATTGTCGGGATGTCTTTGGTATTTAATTATGTTACGATATTTTCAGCAAATATGTTTACATATTAATTAATAACGATTTTCCCGACTAGAATTTTTTTGTGAATGTGGGCGACACAAATCACTGTTTACCTGTATAAGTACTTAACACGAAATACAATATGTGAAAAAGCATCTGTTCATCATTATATTAAAATAGTACGAAATGACTAATCATATAGGAAAACATTGTAAAAGTATTGGTTTGCAAACAACTGTAGGAACAATACCGTGTTATCTGCAACATTCTGCATTCGCCAGGGATCCGTGGAGTTGGCCAGAGGCATAGTTTCTATCTTCCAAATAAAAACATTCAGCAAAAAATTTGTGAATGCTCATAAAAAACTGTATACCTATGCTGTAAAAAAACTAACACATCTTATCTGCTGCTTACAATTCATTCACATTAAAAAATTACTCCGTGCCGTGCGTATTGTACTCTGTATCTATCACTCACTATCTAGGAATGGTGTTGCCATGCCAATGATCAGAAAATTCGCCCATTATACAAAATGTACTCTGTAATTTCGCCCGAGTAGCCTGGAGCAAAGAGTAGAATAAGTATGAGTTACATAAAAGTTTAGCTTGTGGTAGTCTTGGAATTTATTAAATTCTTAGGGGTGGGATACCTTCGTAGTAGGCATACACACGCGGGACGAACTAACATAATGCGAATAATAGTAACAACTAACAGCAAAATAATAACTTCATACTTTCAAAGCGCTGTCCTTGCGCTTCACAATAATTATATTAATTATGAATATCATCGTGCAACTTTAATTATTATTGTGCTACCAACAGTCATCAGATGACTGTAATGTACTGTATGAAGTGGAGTGCTGTTGATATTTCTGTTCTATAGGAACTAGCATGAAGTTAGGAAAGAGAGGAGACCGCGAAAATAATTGAACTCTCAAATCGCAATTGTGTCAACGCGTCACCTTCAGCATCAGTGCCTTGCCTTATTACGTCGCTATCGTCGTATGGTAAATTCGTGTGTTCGCTCCCGGTTTAATACATATTTTTCGTAATTTCGGACCAATAATTTGAAGGGCTGTGTGTTTATCATATACCCACAAACGTCCCGATACCTTAAAGATATAATTAATTCCATAATTTCTACAAAATTCAAGTGTTTTTTTAAGTTAAAACCGAGAGTTGCATTACAATCTTTGTTAACCTCTACTCGACAATAGATGGCGCTGATTTCTAAAGAGATAATAAATTCACGATAAGATACGCCTCATTCAGTCTACTCGGCAACAAATGGTGCTAGATTCCAATAGGGACGAACTTCGTACTCGGTACAGCGATCTTGTATAGATAAGAAATACTATGATGACTACAGCGAAGTTATTGGACAATGGTGTTGTGCTTAGCGATTTGGAGTTTGTTACTGTGATTTTCTGTAGAAAGAGAAAAAAAACCTACGAAACAAACTAAGGACAATACTACCATCTAGCACACAGAAGTTGAACAACGCTGTTTTGTCAATAAGACTTAGTACTGCTTCTACTCAATAGAGTGCGGGCTAGTCCAAATTTTTAAATGTATGGCGAAAGAGGGTCGAAGTGCGAGGGCTTTGCGTGAAACGTTCAAGGCATTGCATGGAAAAGGAGCCATAAACTCACTCCTCTATCTTTCCTACCTTCAACGGAACTAGGTACCTATACACTTTATGAACGTATTATTATAAGGTGTAGTTTAAGCGACCCTTCATTCAGTCGTTCCTAAACTACTAGGTGTACCTTTTTTGTTTTCATGTAGTATGGGACGAACATAGAGGCCACTATTTACTGTTAAGTGGTCGCTGCAGCTCAAGAACATTTACCCATCTCAAGCAAGCCTGAGTCTTGCCAGAAATCGTATACAATTGCGTCGATACTTTTGTATGTACGTACGTGGCCTTATGTAAACGACCATTAATGCGATAATCACAGAGTCTGTGGCGATAATCATAGTCACGCTGGTAGGCGCGGTCCCAGGCGGGGTCACAGGGGACATGACCACCCCCCCCCCCAAATCCATCAGTCATGCGTAGATGGAAGGCGAAACAAACCAATTTGGGACACCTTTCCCCCCAAATTTCTTAGTGACCCTCCCCCAATTTCTTTGTGACCCCTCCCCCCCCAATTGAAGGCTGCGTTCGCGCCTGCACGCTGGCAACGGCACCTTTTTTTATTGAAACACAAAAGAGTTGCTTCGGTGTACAAAAACCCTGCAATATGGGTGCCCAAAGCCGACGATCGGATCTGATCCGAAAAATAAAATTAATTAATAAAAAGGCACAATATGGGTACAAACAATGATAATAATAATATAAAGCATAGTATAATAAAGATATTTGTTTCAATGTACATTTTTATATTTGTAATTAGTTAAGTTTTAATTATTGTAATATTTGCAAACCTCATGAAGGTAAATATGGCGAACCAAATGTATAAAAACACCTTTTGTAAACACCCATGTTTGTGCAAATAAAAGTCTTTGTCTTTGTCTGTCTGAGGATTCCTTATTCACATTGAAAGTGCAAAATGTAGTTCAAACTTCGTGATCATGGCAGCACTGGCTTACTATACGTCAGTGTTGCCAAGATACGATAAGTTAAGTTAGGGGTACAGTACAGTACATGCGTTCGAAAAACCCCAATGCTCCCGTTCCGTTGACGTCTATTCAATCATGTCTTGACTCACGAGCGTTTACGATGCAAGTCTGAAGCGCCATTTACGTAGGGAGGGAAGTATATTTAATTAGAGCCTCCCAAGAAAGAATAAATTATGAATATCCGATGAAGTGGCAAGTGAAGCAGTTCGCGATATTGTTTTAATCTTATGTAATGAAGCAGTATGATAAGCTATCACTTTACTCGGTTGTAGCGTGTAATGTGTAATGTAATTGTAATCACTTCTTGTGATTCTACCTACAAGCACGGCAATTACAGTAATACATTTATCCCACCAAAAACATAAATGTAAAAATGTAGGCCAAGTTCTTGTACATAAAAAAGAGTTGAAATCTAAACTACAGCCAAGTTAATAATAATCAGAACCGATATTAACAATTCCAACTTGGCGGGTTTTCATTACACCAATACTTCTGAAAAGAGCAAATCTTGCGGAGGTAAGTATTAGAGTTGGACTTTTTTCCTTCATTAAAATTTCAAAACCCGCCAAGTTCAAATTATTAATATCGGTTCTGATTAATTTTTACTTGGCTGTAGTTTAGATTTCAACTCTTTTTTTATGTACAAGAACTTGGCCTACATTTATACATTTATGTTTTTGGTGGGATTTCATTTCTATTTGCTCAGTTTGCTTTATGGTACCTATCGCAACGTTGTTTATATTTATTATTATTATTAAAATGAAGTGTGTCTGGTCCACCAGATGTAATAATAGCTTTATGTAACAGGTAATAATTTAAACATTTATTTTAAACTGCAATACGATACTGTGCACGACATCTTGGGATGAAATGGATTGTTTTGTTTAAAGTTCATTTTAAAACGTAGTTAGTTATCTATTAAAATGAATTTTGAATATCATCGATATAATATAAGTAGGTAGATTCACAGTCGCCGCATAAAAGTGGCACCGGCAAAAGAAGGCATAACGGCAGCAATATGCCTTCTTTCGTTTTCATTTGTTAAACCCCCACGCACGTGTCGCACGTCAGTGATGCCAAAGTCCGCAGTAAAAATTTGTAAAAATTACATTCTAAAAACGCAAAAAAAGTATGGAGTATCATATTTCCAGTGAGTACATCTTTATTTTAATTTAATAACGCATATTTATTATACTTTAAGACTATTTATTATTATTTTAGTAAAATTTGTTTGGTGGTGTAAATATGGCGGTAAATTAATCTTGTAAACGAATTTGTGCTTTATTGTAATGCTTTTGGTTTCATTTCTCAATAAACTCCTATTTCGTAAGTCTAAAGTCGTAAAATTTTATTGCCGTATTATAAACATCGAACCAGAAGGTGATAAGTAACAATTTAACATGGACTTATAGTCTTACTTATGTCAGTACCATAAGATTTAAAATAGATAAAAAGTAAGATACCTTAAAAAAATTTTTTGTTTAGAATACTTGTATGCATCTATAATAAGTACGTTTTTACGCGGGGCCACCTTTTGACTCAATTTTGTATGGGAACCTTGCATCTACCTACTTATATTATATCGATGTTGAATATAGTATAATTTCTTTTTTTATGTTCTGATTTTTTTTCGTGTATTATAATTTCTTTTTGCACTTGACCATTTTCTATTTTCTAAAGTTTTCCTTTACTTTTATGCTAACGACTACCCCGATGCCAAATTTCATATTTGTAGGTCTTAGAGAAGTAATACCAACATTTTTATACATCATAATGATAATGACTATAATCTGACTCGCACTTGACCAATTTCCAATTTTCGATGTTTTCTTTACTTTTTGAAATGTTAACGACTATCCCCATGCCAAATCCCAGATTTTTAAGTCTTAGAGAGAAGTATTACCAACATTATACATAATTTTCACTAAAACCTGACTCGCACTTGACCAATTTTCAATATTCGAATTTTCCCATTACTCTCACCCTGACGACTAGCTAAATGCCAAATTTCAGCTTTGTAGGTCTTCTAGAAGTGGTCAAACATTTTGATGAGCTGTCAGTGAGTAAATGAGTCAGTGAGTACCAAATTCACAATTTTCTCGAGTGTATAACTTTTTTTCTGTAATATTGAAACTTTTTATTCAAAGTATATTAAATGGTGTTATTATGTCCGTAAATCATCCAGATTTCATCCAGATCTATTAATCAGGTAAGAAGATACAGGGGGGTCAAAAGTGGCTCGAAGCGGTTCGGGTAAATAGTGCACGGTGTGCGCGCGGCCTGTGCTTAGAACTTGGCCGGCGCACTTTCGTGCGCTTTGATACATGAGGGCATTACAACCCACACTGGAGTAACGTGATTCGTGAAGATCCAACCCAAATCTAAAAGGGGTAAAAGGTAAAGGGATAACAGCGTACTTGTGGCACAATACAAAGAAGAACAAGCAGTACGGTAAAGTAGTTTTGGGCGTCAGTTTCTTTATCTACCTTTAAGTGGCTTTACTTAATGGCACCGCCTTTTAGTTTCCAGCTACCGTCACCGACCACTTTTTGATCGGCTACCTAGGAGTATGTGATAAGTGGTGCTTCCACTAGACCTTGAGCGTATGTGAGGTCTTTAAAGTGGACACACAAAATGTTTACATCTGAGCAGGGAGTGGCTGATTTCATACTGGTAATAAAGGAGTCAAATATTTATTGGTAGCTTGTACTTGACCATTGCCGTGTGGTGTCCGGCGTTAGAATAGCACCACTCCGATTCTTCCCAGGAGGTCGTAGGAGGCGACCAAGGGACACATTCCAGGAGATGGGCAGCAGCGTCTTCCTGTGTAACGTATCATCTACTGCGGTCACCAACCCGCAATGCCAAGCGTGGTGACTATGGCAAAAACCCCCTATGGCAGTCACAATCAAACCTCGGCCCCCAGTCCCCGGCGGCCCCGCTATCCCTGGTTACGACAGCGGCCATGGTAACGGCGGGGCAGGGGGTGCTAAGAATCTCCGGCAGAGATTCGGCTGTCACAAAAGAAAACGACCTCTGCACCTGGCAACATACAACACCAGGACACTGAGAACCGACGAGAAGATACATGAGCTGGAAGCAGAGATAGATAAGTTACGCTGGAGTATCGTAGGATTATCCGAAGTCCGAAGAGAGGGGGAGGACACGGTAATCCTTAAATCCGGTAACTTATTCTATCACCGGGAGGGCGAACATCTGTCCCAAGGTGGTGTCGGGTTTCTCGTCCACAGGTCCCTCGTCAACAACGTGACGAAAGTCGAAAGTGTGTCAGCAAGGGTAGCGTACCTTATACTCAGAATATCAAAACGGTATTCGTTGAAGGTCATACAGGTATACGCACCGACCGCGACACACCCAGACGATGAGGTTGAGGCTATGTATGAGGACGTCAGTAGAGCCATACATGCCTCTAAGACTCATTTCACGGTGGTGATGGGGGATTTCAATGCAAGACTGGGCACGCGAGACGGCGACGAGCAGAAGGTAGGGCCCTTTGGATTTGGTCAACGGAACCACCGAGGCCATTTGCTTGCTAACTTCTTGGAGAAGGAGAACCTCTTCATGATGAACTCCTTCTTCAAGAAGAAGCCTCATCGCAAGTGGACTTGGATAAGTCCCAACGGTTGCACGAAAAGCGAGATAGACTTCATTTTGGCAGACAAACGGCACATATTTAATGATGTCTCCGTGATCAACAGGTGTAAAACCGGAAGTGATCACCGAATGGTACGAGGCACATTAAATATCAACATCAAGCTGGAACGGTCACGCCTTATGAAGTCTACGCTTCGACCAACACCTGTCCAAATCCAGGGCTCCGAAAACTTTCAGCTTGAGTTGCGAAATCGTTTCACGGGCCTGGAAGAATGCGAGTCTGTGAACGAATTCAATACCAGGATGGTACAAACCGTCCACGAGGTAGGGTCCAAGTTCTTTAAGACCCCCTCCAGTAGTAGACCACAAGTGCTCTCTGAACAAACCCTCGGTCTTATAAAGGAAAGGCGTGAACTATGCGTTCGGTCCCCGTCTTCAATGTCGAAATACAGGCAGCTCAACAAACAGATCTCTTGCTGCAGACGACGCGATCTGCGTGCTCACAACACACAGCGCGTCAAAAACACTATTGAGCGCAACCAAGGCACAAAAGTGTTCACAAGAGATCTGAGTGTAGGGCAAAGCCAGTTAACGAGGTTGAGGACTGAGTCTGGCGCTGTAGTTTCGTCTAAGCCTGAAGTTCAGAGAGAAATTGAGAGGTACTACGGACGGTTGTACAGCTCCTCAAAAGCTCCCGCTACCGATGTGGTAAACGATAAGAGAGCCAAATTGACCCGACACTATACCGAAGATATCCCGGACGTCAGCCTGTACGAAATTAGAAGGGCCCTTAATCAGCTTAAAAACAACAAAGCACCGGGAGATGACGGTATCACATCAGAGCTGCTGAAGGCTGGAGGGAAACCCCTCCTAGTGGCGCTCCAAAAACTGTTCGATACCGTCATCAGTAGCGGAACTGTCCCGGAGGCGTGGAGCAGAAGCGTGGTGGTTTTGTTCTTCAAAAAGGGTGACAGAGCCCTTTTGAAGAACTATAGACCCATCGCGCTTCTGAGCCACGTCTATAAGCTGTTTTCAAGGGTTCTTACTAATCGTATTGCGCGCAGGCTAGACGACTTCCAGCCTCCCGAACAAGCCGGATTCCGAAAAGGCTATAGTACCATGGACCACATACACACGCTGCGACAGGTTATACAAAAGACCGAGGAGTATAACCTGCCGCTATGTATTGCGTATGTGGACTATGAGAAAGCCTTTGATTCTATCGAGACCTGGGCGGTGCTAGAGTCTCTCCAGCGATGCCAGATTGACTATCGGTACATCGAGGTGTTGAAGTGTTTGTACAAAGCCGCAACTATGACAGTCCGAGTTCACGACGGAAGCACTGGACCTATTCCACTGCAGCGCGGAGTACGACAAGGGGATGTTATATCCCCGAAGCTGTTTACCGCTGCTTTGGAAGACGTGTTCAAGCTGATGGAGTGGAACGGGCTGGGTATTAACATCAATGGCGAACACCTCACACACCTTCGATTCGCCGATGATATAGTAATCTTGGCGGAGAACCTGGAAGAGCTCAGCACTATGCTAGGTGACCTCCATAGCGCCTCACAAAGGGTGGGTCTTAAGATGAACATGGACAAGACGAAGATCATGTCTAACGTCCATGTCACACCTATACCGGTCGTTGTTGATGGCGCTACTCTCGAAGTTGTCGACGAGTACATATACCTGGGACAAGCGATCCGTATGGGTAAGTCCAGCTTCGAGAGAGAGGTAACTCGTAGAATCCAACTCGGTTGGGCAGCGTTCGGGAAATTACAAAGTGTCTTCTCGTCCAGAATACCTCAGTGCCTGAAGTCGAAAGTTTTCGAGCAGTGTGTGTTGCCAGTGATGACCTACGGCCCTGAGACGTGGTCTTTTACAGTTGGCCTTTTCCATAAGCTCAAGGTCGCTCAGCGCGCGATGGAGAGGGCTATGCTTGGTATTTCTCTACGCGATAGAATTCGTAACGATGAAATCCGTAGACGAACGAAAGTTACCGACATAGCTCTCAAAATTTGCAAGCTGAAGTGGCAATGGGCAGGCCATATAGTTAGAAGAACCGACAACCGATGGGGAAGAAAGGTTCTCGAATGGCGACCACGTCTCGGCAAAAGGAGTACAGGCCGCCCTCCAACCAGGTGGACTGATGACCTGAAGAAGACAGCGGGTAGCCGATGGATTCAGAAGGCCCAGGACCGGGAGGAGTGGCGAACGTTAGGGGAGGCCTATGTCCAGCAGTGGACTATAAAAGGCTGATGGATGGATGGACTTGACCATTGAGGAAAAAAGATCGGGTGTCCAATACCTTTGATGCTCCAAGTATGTAGTGTCTACGTTTACGAGGCGGCTTCTGACGGGTGTCATACCTGTCAATACCTTGATGCTCTGAGGGCGGACCTTGTTTTTATAAAATAATTTATTTGGCCACGTCTTTGTGTGTTTGGTTTTTTACGTTTTTTCGCCCTTTTTATTTTATTACCCTAAACTTAGAGCATCAAAGTTACTGACTCACCCTTCAGTAGAGACGGCAAAGCGCCTCGCTTCGATACATAATTTTTGTGCCAAATTTGGTGCGAGGTAAGAACGCCCACATTTTAATTTTATCACACATTCACAAATATTTTTTCATCGCTACAGACGCATACATTTCTCAATATGTAAATTTCAAATAACAACGTCATTTTCTATGCACCGTCTACACTGTCACCGACACACTAGTTGTATAACTAGAAGGCACATTGTGCATGGATGGACGTTGGGACGAGGGGTTCACCCGTAGAGGCCACTCCTCTGACGGGTGTCATACCTTGATGCTCTAAGACCTAAAATAAGTTTATGGTTTCCAAAGACATCGCATCTTTTCGTATACCTAACCCATAGACTTTTATATTATACTTACGTAAGTATATGCTAAGTATAACCTATGGTCATTTTTTGAATGGAAATATGACACCTTCTAGGTAAGTCACTATCGAGTTAATGTTTCAAATTTTAATATAAGTATAGCTGGAGTATAAAGGGCTGCAACCAGCAACCCTTTTAGCGTCCCACTGCTGGGCACGGGTCTCTCCCCAATATTGGGGAGGCCTGGAGCTTACTCCACCACGGTGCTCCTATGCGGATTGGTGGAGATGCGGGTTAGTGACCAACCTTCTGTCGGATGTTTTCAAACCATTCATAAGGCCTATCGATAACAACCGGGACCGCCGGCTTAACGTGCCCTCCGAAGCACGGTAACGCGCATGAATTTTTTTGCCACTAGCGGTCACCCATCTTATACCCGACCGCGTCCGTTTGGAATAGCTGCGTAGATCGCTTGCGTGCCGGGCCAGGCGGCGCTTCTGTTTATGGCGCTTTGCGGTGTTGAGTTTAAAAAACAAGGCTGAAACTCCTTTCATTGCTGAATAGTGCTGAGTCTGAGCAGGCTTTTATTTTAAGTTAAGCTAGTATACGATTCCTATCTAATATCTGAATACATAATATATCTGGCAGCTGCTCCTCTTGCCCCCCCTCGTTACGCCCTTGGGTAAAACTGTGGTTCTATCAGGGTTCCATATGTTGGTAATGAAACGAGGAGCATTGCAGTGTACTATTGTCGGTTTTTAATGTTACCTATGTATATTGGATGTACAATAGACCGTTTACAGTATTTCAGAACTATATTATATGCATGTAACGTATTTATTAGAGCTACTGTTATATATTTTCGGCGTGGCGACTAACTACTTATGCAACCCCCCCCCCCCCCCAAAACATTCAAAATAATTACATCTACCGTTACAGCACCGTCTATGTAGCTGAACTTACTATCCATTCATTCATCCATCCATCAGCCTTTTATAGTCCACTGCTGGACATAGGCCTCCCCTAACGTTCGCCACTCCTCCCGGTCCTGGGCCTTCTGAATCCAGCGACTGCCCGCTGTCTTCTTCAGGTCATCAGTCCACCTGGTTGGAGGGCGGCCTGTACTCCTTTTGCCGATACGTGGTCGCCATTCAAGGACCTTTCTTCCCCATCGGTTGTCGGACCTCCTTACTATATGGCCTGCCCATTGCCACTTCAGCTTGCAGATTTTGAGAGCTATGTCGGTAACCTTCGTTCTTCTACGGAATTCATCGTTACGGATTCTGTCGCGTAGAGAAATACCAAGCATGGCCCTCTCCATCGCTTGCCTAGCGACCTTGAGCTTGTGGAAAAGGCTAACTGTAAAGGACCGCGTCTCAGCGCCGTAGGTCATCACTGGCAACACATACTACTCGAAAACTTTCGACTTCAGGCACTGAGGTATTCTGGACGAGAAGACACTTTGTAATTTCCCGAACGCTGCCCAACCGAGTTGGATTTTACGAGTTACCTCTCTCTCGAAGCTGGACTTACCCATCGCTTGTCCCAGGTAAATATACTCGTCGACAACTTCGAGAGTAGCGCCATCAACAACGACCGGTAAAGGTGTGACATGGACGTTAGACATGATCTTCGTCTTGTCCATGTTCATCTTAAGACCTACCCTTTGTGAGGCGCTATGGAGGTCACCTAGCATAGTGCTGAGTTCTTCCAGGTTTTCCGCCAGGATTACTATATCATCGGCAAATCGAAGGTGTGTGATGTGTTCGCCATTGATGTTAATACCTAGCCCGTTCCACTCCATCAGCTTGAACACGTCTTCCAGTGCAGCGGTAAACAGCTTCGGGGATATAACATCCCCTTGTCGTACTCCGCGCTGCAGTGGAATAGGTCCAATGCTTCCGTCGTGGACTCGGATTGCCATGGTTGCGGCTTTGTACAAACACTTCAGCACCTCGATATACCGATAGTCAATCTGGCAACGCTGGAGAGACTCTAGCACCGCCCAAGTCTCGATAGAATCGAAGGCTTTCTCATAGTCCACAATAGTCCACATACGCAATACATAGCGGCAGATTATACTCCTCCTCGGTCTTTTGTGTAACCTATCGCAGCGTATGTATGTGGTCCATGGTAGGTACTATAGCCTTTTCGGAATCCGGCTTGTTCAGGAGGCTGGAAGTCGTCTAGCCTGCGCGCAATACAATTAGTAAGAACCCTCGAAAACAGCTTATAGACGTGGCTTAGAAGCGCGATGGGTATATAGTTCTTTAAAAGGGGTCTGTCACCCTTTTTATAGAACAACACCACCACGCTTCTGCTCCACGCCTACGGGACAGTTCCGGAACTGATGACGGTATCAAACAGTTTTTGGAGCGCCACTAGGAGGGGCTTCCCTCCAGCTTTCAGCATTTTGTCCGTGCTGGGGCGGATTAAGAATACTAACCCCAGCCCCATGTCGGGATACCAGGGTGTCGTAAGAGGCGACTAGACCCGACAACTGCTCGGTGGTAAGGTACCTTCCTGGGGCCTGGCTGGGTGGCGACCACCCTCGGGTCGGAGTCAACCGTTCAATGCCTCTGGCTTGCCTTGGTGTGCCTCTGGCGTGTTTCGGTTGTGAGTCTGAGATCCAGTTCTCCCTGTCCCACCCTTCCCTATCCCTATATCGCTCCGTTGATGCCTCTTGGGTTTCCGTTGGATTCAAGGCGCCTTTGCCCTGGTAGCCGTGGTGTGTCGGCGCGGGGGCCAGGAAGACCCGGTGAAACGGCTGTCCGCTGGCCGCCCACTGGTCAGTTGGGGATCCGAACCCAGGCCTCACTGCTAACCTCTGGCCTTCCATCTTATGGTCTTCCCCTGAGGCTATGCAACTGGGTGGCAAACTTTCTGTCTGAGCGGCAGATTAAGGTCGTTGTTGACGGATGCTGCTCAGATATGAAGCCCATTAATGCCGGTGTTCCCCAAGGCTCAGTACTGTCTCCTACACTATTCATTCTGCATATCAATGACATGCTGCAACAATCACGCAGCATACATTGCTATGCAGATGATAGTACGGTGGACGCACTATACACCTGTCGAGCCAATGCCTCTAGGTCACAAGTGGAGGAAAGCAGAATCAAACTTGTGTCTGAAATCGAGAACTCTCTGGAGCGGGTCTCGGAATGGGGTCGACTTAACCTTGTCGAGTTTAACCTCACGAAGACACATGTTTGCGCGTTTACCGCTAAAAAAACCCCATTTGTTATAGCGCCCAAGTTCCAGGGTACCGCGCTCACCGTCGGTGAAAGCGTCGGTATCTTGGGAGTTGACATTACGAGTAAAGTGCAGTACCGGAGTCATTTGGAGCACAAAGCCAAATTGGAGTCCAAAAAGCTTGGTGTCCTCAATAGGGCAAGGCAGTACTTCACTGCGGGGCAACTCCTGACGCTGTACAAAGCCCAGGTCAGACCCCATATGGAGTACTGCTCTCATCTCTGGGCAGGAGCACCAAAATACCAGCTACACCCATTTGACTCCGTTGAAAAGCGCACAGTCCGAATCGTCAACGACCCAAGATTGACTGACAGGCTAGAACCGCTCAGCTTGCGAAGAGAGACATAGGCTCGCTCTGCGTGTTCTACCGACTTTACTATGGTGAGTGCTCCGAGGAACTTTTCAAACTAATGCCTACATCACCATTCCATGATTATACCACCAGACGAAGGTTAAAGTTCCACAGGCACCATCTGGACTCGTGGCGGTCCTCCACAGTCCGCTTTGCACGCTCCTTTTTACCACGGACGTGGAGGTTAAGGGACAACCTTCCAGCTGAGGCATTCCCAGTGGACTATAACATGGGGTTCTTCAAGAAAGCTGTAAAAAAGCTCTCCTCTAAAGCCGGCAATGCTCGGGTGGCTCCCCTGGGGTTGCCCGTGTCCATAGGCGACGGTGATCGCTTAACACCACGCGGCCCGTCTGCCATTTTTTCGGTTTTTCGGTTTACATATAAAAAAAAAACTCCGATGTGATACCGTCATTGCCCGGTGCTTTGTTGTTTTTTAAGCTGATTAAGGGCCTTTCTAATTTCGTACAGGCTGACGTCCGGAATATCTTCGGTATAGTGTCGGGTCAATTTGGCTCTCTTATCGTTCACCACATTGGTAACGGGAGCTCTTGAGGAGCTGTACAAGCTGTACGTCCGTACGAGCTGTACGTCCGTAGTACCTCTCAATTTCTCTCTGAACATCCGGCTTAGACGAAACTATAGCGCCAGACTCCGTCTCTTCAATCTTGTCAACTGGCTTTGCCCAATACTCAGATCCCTTGAGAACACTTTAGTGCCTTGGTTCCGCTCTATAGTGTTTTTGACGCGCTTTGTGTTATGAGCACGCAGATCGCGTCGTCTGCTGTAAGAGATCTGTTTATTAAGCTGCCTGTATTTCAACATTGAAGACGGAGACCGGCTGCATAGTTCACGCCTTTCCTTTATAAGACCGAGGGTGTGTTCAGAGAGCACTTGAGGTCTACTACTGGAGGGGGCCTTAAAGAACTTGGACCCTACCTCGTGGACGGTTTGTACCATCCTGGTGTTGAATTCGTTCACAGACTCGCATTCTTCCAGGCCCGCGAAACGATTTCGCAACTCGAGTTGAAGGTTCTCGGAGCCCTCGATTTGGACAGGTGTTGGTCGGAGCGTAGACTTCATCAGGCGTGACCGTTCCAGCTTGATATTGATATTCAATGTGCCTCGTACCATTCGGTGATCACTTCCGGTTTTCAACCTGTTGATCACGGAAACAACATTAAATATGTGCCGTTTATCCGCCATAATGAAGTCTATCTCGCTTTTCGTGGAACCATTAGGGCTTATCCAAATCCACTTGCGCTGTGGCTTCTTCTTGAAGAAGGAGTTCATCATGAAGACGCTCTCCTTCTCCAAGAAGTTAGCAAGCAACTTTCTGCTCGTCGCCATCTCGCGTGCCCAGTCTTGCATTGAAATCCCCCATCACCACCGTGAAATGAGTCTTAGAGGCATGTATGGCTCTACTGACGTCCTCATACATAGCCTCAACCTCATCGTCTGGGTGTGTCGCGGTCGGTGCGTATACCTGTATGACCTTCAATTAATACCGTTTAGATATTCTGAGTATAAGGTACGCTACCCTTGCTCTTGCTGTCATACTTTCGACTTGCGTCACGTTGTTGACGAGGGACCTGTGTACGAGAAACCTGACACCATCTTGGGACAGATATTCACCCTCCCGGTGATAGAGCAAGTTACCGGATATAAGGATTACCGTGTCCTCCTCCTGTCGGACTGTCGGACTTCGGATAATCCTACGATGCTCCAGTTTAACTTGTCTATTCTTCCAGCTCCTGTATCTTCTCGTCGGTTCACAGTGTCCTGGTGTTATATGTTGCCAGGTGCAGAGGTCGTCGTTTGCGACAGCCGGATCTCTGCCGGAGATTCCTAGCACCCCCTGCCCCGCCGTGACCGTGGCCGCTGTCATAGCCAGGAAAAGCGGGGCTGCCGGGGACTGGGGGCTGGGGTATATATGTACTCGTCATGGGGTTATTGCCAAAGTCACCGCGCTTAGCACTGCGTGTTGGTGACTGCAGTAGTTGGTATGTTACTCAGGAAGACGCTGCTGCCCATCTCCTGGTATTTGTCCGTCGGTCGCCTCTTACGACCTCCCGTGGGAAGACTGGGAATGGTGCTATTCTAACGCCGGACACCACACTATAAACAATAGAAATAAAACTTTTTTTAACTTTTTTGAACTTACTATAAACAATAGAAATAAAACTTTGGTACATGGTAACGTCACAAAAAGGATTAAGCAGAGACTGAGTACTACTTGATTAAGGAAGGATGGCTACTATAAAACGAATATAAATATTTTCCACACATTTTTTTTTCCTAAAATCTAATTTAATTAAAAAGCTCACTACAAACTACAAGCTATTTTTTTATTATTTGTACCAAGTAATCTTGTCACATGTCAACATAATAAGGTTTCACTTTCATAGCCCCATAGTAGTGGGTAAAACTAAATATATCCTGTGTCGTGGGTACCATGGACATTACTTACTTTATGTATATATCTACATTTTTTACAGTACAACTGAAACGAATACAAAGCGAACAAAATCAAACTGTGACGTTGATGACTTAACATCTAAGGCTATCGGACAATTTGGGAGATGGCAGCTAAGGATCAGCATTTTGATGGCTTTGTTGAAGCTACCAATGGCTTGGTACCAACTAAATATAATTTTTATGGCACCGCCCCAAGAATTCTGGTGTGCGAAACCTAAAGCATTTACTAAGTTTACTAACGAAGAATGGCGCAGAATGTGTGCTCCTGTAAGATACTTATTTATTTTATTTATATTTATTTAAGCTTTATTGCACACCATAACAGTAAGATGATCACATACAGTTTTTTACATTTTAATACTTTTTAGTGAACAAAAGGCGGCATTAAATCATAATCATAATTTTAAATTTATGGGATTTAAGATATTGTTGATGTTCTAGCAACATCAACAATAAAAAAACCGGCCAAGTGCGAGTCGGACTCACGCTATCTGTAAAAAATCACGTTTATTGTATGGGAGCCCCCTTAAATATTTATTTTATTCTATTTTTAGTATTTATATGACAATAGCGGCAACAGAAAAATATCATTGCCTTTGATTATCCATAGAAATCATTACATTAAGATTGAATGAAGGGTAAATTGTGGTTTACGATTTATGACGTATTAAAAAAAACTACTTACTAGATCTCGTTCAAACCAATTTTTGATGGAAATTTGCATCGTAATGTACATAATATATTTTTTTAGTTTTATCATTCTCTTATTTTAGTACTAAAACAGTAACATAGGCATTATATCCAAAAGTAAATCCTTTGCCTGACACATTAAAATAATTATAGCCACGTTCTTCCCTACCTTGACTTCAATTTCTGCCTTTGAGATTCCAATTTACACTTCTACTGAATTAAAGATAGAGATCGATAGACCTTTCTATTTCTATTGATACCTGCCTAATGGTTCTGCCAAGTTTACTTTAAACAGTTTTTTTTTATCTTGCAGCGTATAGCATATTGACATCATTTAGATTACAACTTTAGTAGTAGCGTAGTAGCATATTTATTCTTATGGTAGTAGCATAGCAACCCTGAATAATTACGTTATAAAGGGCCGATTACATTGGCCAACATGCAGGGTCTTACAATGTACTCAGATAACCAGCCCCCTGATTTTGTAATTTCAATCAAAGTAATTGAAATAATTTCAATCAGAATTACAAAATCAGCCCTCTGCATGTATGCCAAATCGGCGCCTGTATGTTGGCCAATGTAATCGCCCTATTATCATATTATTATGAGACCACCATAGAAGTCTTTGTTGATGGCCGCGTGAAAGATCCGGATCCGACCATATAATTTTTTTGCTGTGGATCCGACTGACAGGGATACCGGGTTCAAATCAATGAGTAACGAATCCGTTCAAATCCTCAGCGCGCACCTCTGACAAGAACTTTTATAATGTGCGTATTTATCGCTGGTCCACGATGATGGAAAATATGTATTGTGATTTTTAATTATGCAATTACGATTATTTTATCACCGTGCGTGCCTGAGAGAATTTCTCGAAAACATGATGTCCACCAATCCGCACTTTGCCAGCATGGTGAACTAGGGCCCAAATCTAATTTACTTGTGAAAAGAGACTGCCCAACTGAGGGACATAAAAAAGGTTGAACTTTGGAGAGTAGTATTTTGTGATTTTAATTCAAACTATTTTTAGTATGGTTGGTTGAAATATGATTATACATTGAGAATAGCCTTTTGTACCAAATAATTATAAAATAAAAATTAAATTTCAGTTGATCGAAGAGTACCCATGCTTGATCTTCGACCCGGACGTTCTTCTTATCGCTCCTACCATAGAAAGATCGCTACTCACACTTGTTCCATGTCCAAAGTTTGTTTACGATACGAGTGTTTTTTCCAGGACTATTACGTCCGACTGGAACTTAGTATGCTCTCAACATTGGCTTATACATGTATGTATAATATTTAAATATATAGTTATAAGTAGGTACCTAGAGGGATTCGACCACAAAATAAAAAATAGCCGCGCCGCCGCCGATACGTAATATGTGGTTCGACCTAGGAAGTACCATCGCTGCACAAGTTATTAAATTTTGTTTCGTTGAAAATGTGCGGTTGGCAGCCATCAGCCTCTGGAGTAGCAGCGAAACTTCACATGACCTTGTACGAGACTCCCGACTTGCTTGATACCACCGTATGCACCTCCTATATCCTACACCGCACCGAATATTTAAAAATACGTGGCCTTCATGCTCTTTTGCTAATCCATTATAAAAAGCATAGTCCTTTATTAAACTCAAACATGAAAGAACCACGATTAATTATTTGCTTTTTAGTTTTATGGACTTTTTGCAGTAATTCAGATATTATTTTATTTTTCCAGTTTACACAATGTGTTATGATGTGGGGTGTTCTTCTAGGAGGTATTATTTTTGGAGTTATTGCTGATAAATATGGACGTAAGATACCACTGTTATCTACCATTATAATTCAATCCATCGCCAGTTACATAGTTAGTGTAATGCCATGGTTTTGGGGCTTCCTAGTAGCTTGGTTTATTTTGGCATTGGCTTCTGGTGGCATGGGAATTATATCCTTTGTCATTTGCATGGAGGTAAGATAATTATGTTGCAATATCCCAATATCAAATTATGAATAAGGGTCAATTCCAACTGAAAGACCAGCGGCGCGCAGCGAGACTGCACGAACCTTGTAGCGACTAGTCAAAAGAGGTTGCCCCTTGCGGCTCCGTCCGTGGTCAGTCACTTGCTCTTACGGCCGCTGCTCTTTCAGTGGGAATTGACCCTAAATGGTAATTAGCTTATGTTTCATAGCCGACTAAATTTATGGTATTTAATTTCTTCATTGCCTACAGGTTGTTGGAGGTAAATGGCGCACTATTGTCCCTGTATTATACCATTTGCCTTTTGGCTTAGGAAATGCTGTGATGGCAATGTTTGCCTATTTGCTAAAAGATTGGAGAAAGCTAGAATATGCCTTAGCTACTTTATCATCATTATTTATATTATATTGGTTTGTTATTCCCGAGTCCCCACGATGGTTACTCGCAACAGGACAAACGGATAAGGCAATCAGTAAGTATGATTCTAGTAAAATAAAATCTATACAAATAAATAGTGTCTGTTTGTAATATTAAAATAACTTTAACTACGTGCATATGAATGTATTAAAGACTTAACTTCAGGAAAGGGCTCTTCAAAATAAAATTCGCTTAGTTGATTTATACTTCGGTATAATAAATAATTTTTCACAGTGTTGACAACGTCCGACACAAACGGCTGCTCGCGCTAGTATGCGCGACGCGATATGCGAGTATGAGAAGACAATCATGGTTCTTAAAGTCTAGTACCTATTCAACACTTTAACAGATATATCATAATGCGAATTATAATACCATTAAATAAATTGGAAATAATCAAATTAGGTGTTAACATGTTTATATATTAATTAATTAAAAAAAGATATAATATACGAATTATCGAATAATTTGACATTACAAGATACTAACGTGCAGTTACAAAATAACCTTGAATTAAAATAATCAAAACAGTCTCTTTTCTAATTAACATTATTTTGTATTACTTTTTATTAATAGAATAATAAGTAAGTACGTATTTATATGCTTACGTCTTTGTAAGCTTACAGTTCGGCCTTCCTGTTTAAAGCGAGTCCCTTCGCTTGGTTAAATTAACTGAGAAAGAGTTACTTTAAATAAATAGCTCCATATACTATGTTAAGAGTATGATTACTTATAAATGGTAAGTTATACAAGATTTAAAAACAGTACAAAAATAATAAAAAAATAATTATAAGTTTTCGTAATCTTTATACTTATGTAAATTCATTATCAATACCTAAATTTGCCTGATCATGTTAACTAACTAAATACATAGGATATGTTTAGATCTTTAACTGGAGATCTATACTATTAATATCTAAAAATACATGAAACTAAAATAAGACTGAAGATTGAGTTGAGAACAAGGTAATTATTTCATTATTCATTCGTTATCGGAATCATTATCGTCACTACTAGTATCTAAATTTCTGCAAAAAATTAACCAAGGCTGCATTTTGTCTGCTGCGACTACAGCTTCGTAGCGACGATTGTTTTTGCGGGACACAAGTGTATCTTCTATAACGTACCTATCGTTAGGGAGTTTTTTTAGCACGCGATATGGACCCTGATATTTGACGACTAATTTTTGTGATTGCCCGTCATGGGGAACCTGCCACTCTACGCGCACTAAATCACCCTCTGAATAATGTTTTGCAGGTTTCATGCGACTGTTAAACTTTTCAGTATCTTTGGCTTGTTTTGCTATTATTCTCTCCCTCGCTGTTTCTCTAACGCTGATGCCCCAGCAATACCGATTGGTTGATCGATCACATAGTCGTCTACAACATATAAATTGATAGTTTCTGTTATCCATCAAAAGAAACCGTGGCCATACCTACAGGAGGGATCAAATTAGCGCTTATGCCACGGAGAACGGAGAAATCATATTTTATTAATTTTATTAGATTGTTTTATTATAATTTGAGAATTTGTTGTGACTTTTAGATAATTATTTTGACATGTATGTTATAATTTGTAAGTTAAAATGCCAGTGTAATTTTTTTAAATCTAATATTGCACGCCTATGGGGCATAAACAGCGAAATTTTAAACACCTATCTTGTATTGTACCTGTTTTAAAGCAATAAAGAATTACTGAATTACTGAACTGAACATGCAGGTCTTCTGGTACCGTTATGTTTAAGTTCTCTGGCCTTTGTCAATTTAATCTAATATTGCACGCCTATGGGGCATAAACAGCGAAATTTTAAACACCTATCTTGTATTGTACCTGTTTTAAAGCAATAAAGAATTACTGAATTACTGAACTGAACATGCAGGTCTTCTGGTACCGTTATGTTTAAGTTCTCTGGCCTTTGTCAATTTTATGAGTGAACATTGGCTCCCCAAGTCCAAATGACAATCTACTGCATTACCATTGACTTTGATGTAAATAATTTACTTAGCAGTCAGATTTTCAGCCATATTTAATTGTGCTACTTGTTTTTCGTTTTTGTCTTTAATTTTAACCACTTCCCTTTCGCGTTCTTTATTTCCTCTATTACGAAAGCAATGAGTAGACAGATGACCAGTTTTATTACATGTGGTACATTTCGCTGAGGGCTTATCACACTTGAAGCTTACATGTCCAGGCTGACCACAATTATAGCAAGTAATTTTTGTCGCGTCTGATTCGAAAGTACTGAGCTTAGTAGCGAAAGTGATTTTACGATCACTCCGAAACCTAGAAGGCGAATCATGTCCTTCGCGATTTTGTCCTACTTTGACAGTTCTAAAATATTTCAGTACTTGCTCCGGTTCTGCAAACTGAGCGGCTTGCGCTCCAACTTTAATAGCCCTATCTTCTACACCATATAACAGACAATCTACAGCCTGGCATCCATAAATTTTGCACCTATTCAATAGATTAATTTTTATATAATAATAATGTTCCAAAGATTCTCCATATTTAACCTTTTTCGCCAACATTTCAGTTAAGAGCTCGGCGTAGTCCTCACGCAGTGGAAATGAATCAATCAGCTTCTTCTTCCATTCGACCCACGTAAACATCATGGTAGGTAGACTCTGATACCACGATTTTGCCACGCCAGTTAATTTCGGAAGAGCATAATGAATAATTTCTCTGTCTTCCCAACCGTAGATTTGTGCACATTCTTCGACTTTTGTCAACCACGTTAAAATCGTTTGTTCTTTAGACATTGGGTCAAATTCAGGAACAATATTGGTGTTCAAAGTTATTTTTGGCCTATCCGAACTCTTAACTGATTGTAAAATAGACAAAAACTTATCTAAAGCTATATCAATAGAATTTACACTTTTATGTCTCTTAACATTAGATGGCTGTGACTCACACGAATCTTGTGACGAACTCCGACTCCTCTTCCTTTTACACCTAGTGTCAGTTCTTGAACCTGTCTCATTTTTGCGTGAGGTCCGGTTCCTTTGCCCCATATCCTCATAACTTCTTCCGGCTCTAACGTCAGGCGAACGATGTTGTATTGATCGATCCGGCGTACAAAGAATTCTCTCCTTTGTTTTACTTAAACGCGTCACATTTCGCGTTTGACGCTCTCCGTCTCTAGCCTCGGTAACGCGCTCCCGCGCTACCCCTGGCTGCACTCCGTTTCTAGCCTCGGTAACGCGCTCCCGCGCTACCCCTGGCTGCTCTCCGTTTCTAGCCTCGGTAACGCGCTCCCGCGCTACCCCTGGCTGCACAGAATGATGTCTCGTCATCAGTCTGACCTGACCCTCACACTGAGGTTCTCCTGGCCAACTGTCATGTCGCCTAGGGTTTAGCGTATCCTGACTCTGTCCCTCAACCCTGGGCTCCATTGAGTCTACACTAACCCTCTCATGGCTCATCACGGCACAATCTGAAACTGACACAATACAGCTTAGCAAACCATAAAATAACATGATGCTAAGTTTTTCTTTATTCTTACGCATAGTCACATACTACTCAATTCCTAGACTTATGCGGTCTTTTAAACACCATTAAAGAATCTAAATTATCTAGTTTGCCTCTTTTCTTTACCTTTAGTTTTAAAAATTACACTTTTAAACTTTTATTATACCTTATCATATATTTTGTATAGCGAGACAAAATGTTTACAGATATTCAAAACAATCAGAACAAAGCCGTTATAGAAACAAAACCACACACGTAAACGCTTCAATATTTTTATCGTGGTCTTTGTTTATCTAGCTTTGTCGGCATCTAGTTTCAAGCTCAGTCGAACTGAGCAATATTAAATATAAACAAGCGCGCCATATAAACTATAATAATGCGCTGTGTGTGCGCCGCCCGGTAACATGATGCGCGCACAGGGCCCAGTGTACCGAAGTAAGGCCAACCAAAACAACAATGTACATAAATACTTATTTTCACGCCTGTATTCCCTTACGGGTAGGCAAAACGTCAACGGCTAATTATGACCGAACAACAAAACCTGCTAATGAATGAACAATATAATAATGTTATACTTCGTGCCTTAACAAAGAATCAGTTCATCTCGATTGTAAAATTATCCATATCCATACTTAATATTATTATAATTTATGTTACTTATTTTTTTAATTCATTTTAAGACATTGTATAAAAATCCTTTTAGCCATTCAATATTAAATGAAAAGAAAATTTTTGTTTCTTATTTCATTTCATAGATTAATAAAGTATAGTATTGCCTTTGGTTTTTCATGTTTTTTATATTATAATTATTATAAATTGTTATTTTTAAATAATAAATGAATATAATGTTCTTCGAATCTTTATATCTTAATATATATAATTCTTCTGTGAGTGTGTATGTCACTGAACTCCTCCTTAACGGCTGGACAGATTTTAATGAATTTTTTTTTGTGTGTATTCAAATGGATTCGAGGATGGTTTAGATTCACAATTTGGGCCACTGGAAATGTTTTTTAATTAATTTTTATTTATTTATAAGTAGTTTTCCCATATAAATTGTACCTATCTGTCAAACGTTTGTATTTCGTGCCGTGCCGTTCTAAACTTTGACACATTCAGAATAACAGGACAGTTCGTATGTCATTATTTGTTTTATATTTTTGTTTGATAGTAACATGAAGTCTCTTTAAGATAATAAGAAAACAAATCCTCTTTTATTACTTTTAAGGCAGGACAACGTCTGCGGGGTCCACTAGTATATATTATTATATATAAATGAATTGCTTTTCGTTAGTCTCGCTAAAACTCAAGAACGTCTGAACCGATATGGCTAATTTTGGTCTTGAAATATTAGTAGAGGTCCAGGGAAGGTTTAAACGGTGAGAAAATTTGGGATCATTGTGAAATTAATAGTAAAATAACTTATTTTATTTTCCTATATAAACAGTTAGTAACAGTAATTGTCAAACATTGGTTCTTCGCGCCATCGTCCAAAAGTTTGACATAGTCTGAATAACAGTTCATCTGTCACTGTTCGTTTTTAATTTTTTTATTTGACAGTAACATAAAAACCCTTTGAGATGATGAAGAAACTAATCCTCTTACAAAACTTTTAAGGCAGGACAACGTCTGCGGGATCCACTAGTAACTAAATAAATAAATAAATAAACAATAATCATTTCTCGGACAATTTACACAGCGCCATTTACATATTACTTAAATACATTTTTTTTTATATGTACATATTATTAATACATCAACACCCAGACTCGACACAAATCTTTGTAAATCTAAGTTTCGAAAATTTGTGTTTGGTGGGGATCGAACCCACAACCTTCGGCTCAGAAGGCAGGATCGCTAACAACTGCGCTATTGGGCCAGTGAATCGCTTTTATGATAGTCATATTTAAGCAGTGCATCGTAAAAATACAACACTAATGATTTCTAAATCCCACTGATGTCCTTTATTTGCGTGATAATTTAAAATAAATCTGTGGCATCTCGCACACAACAATTAGTTTTTAATTCCTTAATTTTAAAACTCAGAGAACAAAGAAAAAGAAAAAGAAAAAAAAATTACTTACGGTTTATAGGTGTAGGCGTAGATCGAAATAAGTATAATTAATTTCGATAAATCCCACTTCTGAAGTTAAAGACTTAACTTCAGGAAAGGGCTCTTCAAAATAAAATTCGCTTAGTTGATTTATACTTCGGTATAATAAATAATTTTTCACAGTGTTGACAACGTCCGACACAAACGGCTGCTCGCGCTAGTATGCGCGACGCGATATGCGAGTATGAGAAGACAATCATGGTTCTTAAAGTCTAGTACCTATTCAACACTTTAACAGATATATCATAATGCGAATTATAATACCATTAAATAAATTGGAAATAATCAAATTAGGTGTTAACATGTTTATATATTAATTAATTAAAAAAAGATATAATATACGAATTATCGAATAATTTGACATTACAAGATACTAACGTGCAGTTACAAAATAACCTTGAATTAAAATAATCAAAACAGTCTCTTTTCTAATTAACATTATTTTGTATTACTTTTTATTAATAGAATAATAAGTAAGTACGTATTTATATGCTTACGTCTTTGTAAGCTTACAGTATATACGGTACATATATCAAAATAACATTTTTTACCATTTTTGTCTGTCTGTCTGTTCCGGCTAATCTCTGAAACGGCTGGACCAATTCGATGGGACTTTCACTGGCAGGTAGCTAAGATAGTAAGGAGTAACTTAGGCTACTATTATTTTAGACGAATTCTAAAACTAAAATCCACGCGAACGAGGTCGCGGGCGGCCGCTAGTGTTAAATATAGTTAAAAGTTTTGATATTAATTAAATTTAATGTTTTTTTAGAAATTTTGAGTGATGCAGCGATCATTAATCGAAACCAAAAAGATTTTATTGCTGTACAAAAAGAGCTACTAAACTGTAAGCAAGTGAAAATAAAGGCACCGGGCTTTCTTGCTTTTATTCACTCAAAAAATATGAGATTAAAAACTTTGCTTTTGTCTGGAAACTGGTGAATATGCTTAGTTTACCTTTTTTTTTGTAATTGTAATTGATTGGTGTAATATGTAACTCAATGTGATATGTAACTCAAAAAATGTCATTTACTCAGGTTTCTAACAGGATTAGAATTTTATACACTGTCACAATACCTCGGATACATTGGTGGAAATATATTTGTAACAGTTGCTCTGACTGGCATTATTTCCATTCCTGGAGGTATACTGTGCGTTTTTATTATAAGAAAGTTTGGAAGAAAAAGCACAGTTTGGATTTTTCAAACAACTACCGCCTGTTGTTTTTTATTGATATTATTTGTACGAAAAAATATCCTCGCTAATGATTGGCCAAGCCTGATAATAGCTGGAATAGGATTTGCCGGTATGGCGGTAAGAAAAAGTCCTGATTTTTTAAATTAAATGAAACACCACCTACATTATGGACAACACTTACATTTAACAATTAATCCGTTGTAATTGTAAAAATTACAATAAAAAAATCGCGTTGCAAATAAGTATTATTGTAATTAATTTTTAGACAGTTGATAGGTTGATAAAAATTATTTGATCGAGATAATTTAAAATTATTCAATATTTAGTTGGTCTGTGATATTAAGAATTATTTCCTTGCAGGGCACAGTTCCAGCCTTATATTTACTGTCGGGAGAATTATTTCCAACCCTGGGTCGTAATGCTGGAGTGGGTGGAGTGACTACTTTTGCACGGATTGGGTCCATGATAGCCCCTGTTATAGTTAGCTTGGACGACGTTATTTCAGATTTACCACTAATATTTTTAAGTGTAGTGTCATTCGGACAGTTATTTTTACTCATACCACTGCCTGAAACAAAGGATAAACCTTTACCTGATACATTAGATCAAGCAGAGCATTTCAAATAGAATACTGTTTGTAATTTATAGTATGGGAAATATGGAATAAAAACTTACCAAATGCTACGAATGATCGGAATGATCCTCCTTTTTCACTCTCAAAATACTTTGAACTCTAACTGCAACAGGCATTAACCATAACTAATCTACAATATGAATAGATACCATGCCGCAATCGGGTCTTTTGGATGGCATATACATTTTGTAAAATATGTATATTATTTTTTCCTTTTTTTATATAGTTGTAAATTATCTTTACTTGTATATGAATAGGTATATTACGAATTACAAAATCTCACTTGTTCCTGAATTTTTTTCCTCAAATACGTTGAGATTCTCGGTTTATACTTACGTGCCTACATACGAGTACATGGACGTAGAAAAAACAATTTACATAGTGTTTAGAACAAAAAAAAAACATGTAAAGACTGGAAGGTTTATTACAGTAAGATATAAAAAAATATGTGACACATACCTACTTAACAATAAATAGAATACAGATTTTGAATTGTATCATCATTATACAGCCAAGCCATATCTTATGGCCAAGCCTCACAAGATACTTTTAGCATCGACGATTTAGTCACTAACTAAATCATAGTCTCACTAAATGCTACGATTCAAGCCGAAACAGAAACGCAATGCACCCGCAAATCGCTGATCGCCGATGCTAAAAGAAGCTAGGTAGGTAGTGAGTGGTCAGGCTATTAGATGTTTGTTATAAATTCTTTGAGTGTCGATATTGAGTACATGACTAATTCAGTACCTAGCTTATAAAAGCTTTGGGGAATAGTTACAAAACTTTACCAAATACATATAAGCCTCAAAGTTATTATTCCCCCTTAGGGAAGTTACCTACGTAAAAAATATTTAAATGTTTGTGGAAATGTTGAGGAGCTTAATTAGTTATCGGGTTCAGGCTCAGATAAATCAGTATACTGATTGGTAACCAAATTAATGGTGGAATAAATAGTAATAAAATGCAAACCCTACATAATTACTACATAATAGGTAACTTAATTATATTTGGTATGTGGAACTTTCACACTTAGATAATATGTAACTATATGCTTAAGTACTCACTGATGTTATTATTATGATAATTGATAAATTATCATCAGTTTAATTATTAATTTGCAATAGCCTTGTTTTGTTAACAAATAACAAAGTGATGCCACCATACCTGATTGACTTATTTTTTATTACTTGAAATTATTACTTTAATTACATATAAGTCTGTATTATGAGTAAGTGCCTGAAAAACCGAGTTTGGCTTGGATATGACAATTTTTTTTCTCGGTCTTATCTCAATAAGGAACTTAAAAAGAAGAGAAAAAAACCCGGATAGGACTCGATCTGGGCTCTTCTGGTTTTAGGGCCGACAATTTTCCCAACTGAACTATTTTAACTTTACAGATGTTGGCGAAATTTACCGTCGTATTCACATGATATTTTAGCAGTTTCTTATTTCATGAAAACCTTTTCTAAAAAGTAAATCTACCTAGATCATCTTGTCGCCCCTGAAACTCTTTCATATAAATTTCATAACAATCGTGCGAGCCATTTCCGAGATTCAAATTTTATATAGGTAGGTATAGGTCGGTAGGTATATGTATATAAAAGAAATGCTTGTTAAAAGGCATTGATTGATAAATATAAAAAATATAAAATTTACTACTGCTACGTCATGTCATTAAATTATCATAAATTATACCTAGGTATATTATTATTGGCCAGCGTGGTGGACTATGGCCTAAATCCCTCTCACTTGTGAGAAGGAGACCTGTGCCCAGCAGTGGGACATAAAAAAATTGAAAAAAAAAAATTCTTCTGTGCATGTGTCACTGAACTCCTCCTAAACGACTAGACGGATTATGGTGAAATTTTTTGTGTGTTAAGGGGACTTGAGAATGGTTTAGATTCACAATTTGGTCCCCTGTAAAATGTCTTTTAAATTATTATTTTTATTTATAAGTAGTTTACCCATATAAATTGTTCCTACATGTCAAACATTTGTATTTCATGCCATGTCATTCTAAACTTTGACACAGTCAGAATAACAGGACAGTTCATATATCATTATTTGTTTTATATTTTTGTTTAACAGTAACATGAAATCTCTTTAAATTATTAAAATATCAATTCCTCTTTCAATACTTTAAAGTCAGGACAACTTCTGTACTCAGACGGAGCTGGGCGGAACCAATAGTATGTATATATATGAAAATAATTAATGACATGCATGACATAGCAGTAATAAGTTTTATATTATTAATTTTAATTAATTATTAACTTTAAATTTGATAAAAACAAACATTGGTGATTTTTTAAATATAATTGTATTAAAATAATTTGATAATTAAGTTATTCTGTAATCTTATGTGACTCAGCTATATTCATACAAATTTTACTACACACTGCAGTGTTTTCATTCACTCTAGTGAGTCTTCTCTATGGGTAACAACATCAAACAGCAATCCATTTGCCATATGTATAATGAAGAAATAATATATAAGAGAATTCTAAGAGAATAAAATATGATGAATAGATAAATTAAGTTGCTAACTGTACTGATTGAAGGCCAATCACAGCAATATGGGAGACGAAAGACAGATTAAAAAATTATTGACCTACCTAAATATAAACTTATTTATAATTCATTTATCTGTTGTATATATATAGACATGTGGATTTAAACATAAACTTTCATTAATTTATACAATACATGTATCAGGCATAGTAGGTATGTTCTTTGGATACACAGGAATTTTCTTCATAGATAGATGATCAATTGATCATGCATGCACTAGCTAGAAGTTGATTCATTAAAAAAGGTAGAAATAGGTAGTTTAATGAACCTAGTTTAATTGTAAAAAATATGTTCATGTCATATGTACCTACTTAATAAATTACTAAAACAAACATTAATTTTTATCTAATGTATACATAAAAAATATGGTAGCAGAGTTGTATTGAGTAAATCTTACAAATAAATTACAAAGTATGGTTACACCAAAGACTAACTAGCTAGACCTAGATTATGTTGTCTGCTATTATTAGGTGTTGCCTTCTTTATAGGTGAATTGAGAACATAAATGTCTTTTTCAAATCAGTTATTTTGTGATCCTGATGTTATTTTTTAAACCGTGAGCAGCATCAGTAGAATATGTGTAGACAGACAGAACATTATATACAGGGTTTTAAGTATCTGCTAAAATTAATATGCAATCAATATACTTAATATTGTATTTACCTTGTAACTAAAATCTGCATATCAGTCAAATTTTTTGACAATTTATTTTTTGTGAAGAGCTTTAATCTTTGCGATCCCATTCATGACAACCAGATACCTTTGGCCTGGAAGTCGGAAGGTATTCCTACATTTCATGTTAGTCCAGGCGCTGGATGGAGTTGAGTATGCAAAATGTGAGGACCACATTCGGTGTATGGTTTTGATAAATAACGATTGTGAGAATAAAAAAGATTGATAATTATTATTTTTTCATTTATAATATATTAAAATTTAATTTTTTTGAATTATTTTTTTTTATCAATAATAGTTGTTTTTATTTTTAATTTTCCTGTTGTTTTTTCACTTGACTAGCTGTAAGTATATTTAATCATGAAAATCAATTGGATATTCTCACTAAAACAATAGTTATAATGATATCAAAGTATGTGTTCAGTCAATTTACTAGATGTTTAAGGGGGTGTGGTGTAAAAAAAAATGGACCAATATGGCTCCTGGCAACATCCAGAATCATAATCTGCATGCTTTTCTGAGTTCAAAACCATACACCGAATGTGGTCCTCACATTTTGCACACTCAACTCCATCCAGCGCCCGGTCTATGTACCTTTGTAACAGTGTGTATCTCAATGCTTCACCTAGAAGTACCTAAGAGCAGCAAGCTACATCTAGGGTATGCCAATTAGTTCTATCTGTAACTGCACTGCAGGACTCGGAAGTAACAATGTACATTGTTACTGTCCTGCATTATGAGTCCTGCAGTGCAACATATAAACACAATGACAATATGATTTTCAATATAAAAAAAAATTTACTGTTACTATCAAGAAAAATTGTACTATTAAAAAATGCACTACCACAAAAATGCACATTAAGTAGGTATGTAGTAAATATATGTTCATTTTTCTTTCTTTTCTTGCTTCCCTGTCTGATTTTTAATATTTTCTATTCGATGTAATAGTGTAGGATGGGAATGATTCCAAGCAGAATAAAGTTTATCATAAACTGGATAGTCTAAGTTATCCTTACTTAATTTTAAAAGGGATGATTGTAACTCATTGTGGTAATTCAGAGATGCAGCAAAATTGTCTGCTTCAAATTCAAATTTCCTTGAAAGAGCTGTAGAAAAGTATCCTAATAAATAATTATACGGTGCCAGAACCATCTGTAATACTACCACCAGGCCAATAATAATAGGCTGTTCTCCTGCAGGAAAGCCAAGTGATGTATACAGCAATGAGTATTTAAAAAGTAAACCAAATGCACTTATTATGAGGAATAGATTAATTTCTGTGAGGACAATAGACTTATTAATGTGATTACATTTCCAGTGACCCAGTTCATGGGCTAAAACACCTAAAATCTCTGGCTCAGTACAACCAGTTTTTTCTTTTTTAGCCTCATCAAACTTTTCTAGCAAAGTATCAAAAATTACAATTCGTTTGAGACCAAATATACCTGTAAAGTAGGCATTGCTATGAGCTGAACGTTTTGATCCTTCTACAATATATATTTGTGACAAAGGGAAATGTAATTTTGATGCCAAATTTTCAATCTCTGTCCTAAGGGTGCCCTCTGGAAGTGGTACAAATTTATCAAACAGTGGTGCAATTACTGATGGATAAATTGTTAAAAATAATAATGTTGTGACAGTTGTAAATATCCATAGCCAAAGAGTAAACATAGATCCACCAAGCTGTATTATATAAACAGCTATGGACGCAATTGGCAAAGTGATAATTAAATTTAATGCCATTGATTTTAATTGATCTTTTATGAAAAATTGTATGGTTTGCTTGTTAAATCCATGCTTCTCTTCTAGAACAAATGTCTTGTATATTGTAAAGGGAAGATAAATAACATAACTAAATATAGAAGCTAAACTTACAAAGAGGCAGGTAATTACAATTTCTTGATCTGGTGTGATATTAAAAATAGCAGCAAAGTTTTCACAAATCCGCCACGCTTCATATATCCAACGATAATATAGAAGTAATGTTGATATCAGAATACCAACAAAATTTTTGCACATAATAAATATTAATTTATCAGTTCCATACACACGAGCTTTTTCAAAACTATCTTCTGTGAAAATGTTTCTTAAGTATTCTGGAATGGAGATGTTGCTTTTGTAGACTTTTAACTGCAAAAGAAAAAAAAATTATGGTCACATCACTTTTATTAAAACTGCAGAACCAATTAATTTTAAAACTTGCACTGTTGTGAAGCCTCTTTTATACCATAACTTGACTTTCCTATGTAATATACTATTTTATTACTTTAATTTATAAATTGTGAACATTTTTAAAGTAAAGACAAATATATCATACAATTATACTTTAATTTTCCTTGTCCTCCTTTCTTATTTTCCTTTATTATCTTGCTGAAAATAAATTAAAGCTAGACATATTTTTTACAAAATCTGGGTGTGAAGCAGAAAGAATTTTGTATGTTAACCTATTATTACATAAATAAGAATAAAAAGTCCTTGACATGATTCATAATTTTTAATAACGAAGGATATTCCATCTTGGGATGCTTTAGTTATTGTTCAATTTTCGGACACAGTTATCTTAGTTTGTTGTTATTTGTAGACAAAATGTATGACAATGTAGACAAAACTGTTGATTTTTTTATTATAAATGGTGACAGGCGAGATGTCATCAGAAAGCAGTACTTAACTCCAATACAGAAGAATCAGATTCTGATTTATGAATTTTGATTTTTTTATTTCTACCAAATTAGTAATTTTAACTCAATTTTTATGCTGTTATAATATTAAAATCTAAATAAATAATTTACGTACTTAATAACAATAATTTATTTAATTTTTTAATTTTTTTCCTTCTTAATAATAATTCATGTTTTCAATGTTGTTCAATGAAATAATATTTCATGTTAACCACACTTAATATAAAAATGTTTGTGACCATGGTCAGTAGGTAAAGAGTTCATTGTAAGAAATTCTTTTCAGTCGCAGGACTGGACTTTAAAAATTGTCTTCAAAAATGTTTTGTTGTATATCTTACAAAAATCACTGTCTTCATAAATATAATGAAGTCACAGTAAATATCTAATAGACTTTATTGTATACAATTGTAGTTAAATTAAGTTTTCTAGATATTGTTCTAGTGTGTTAGTATGACTTTTAATGTTGGTGTTTCACTAAATAACAGTAATTTTGGTTTTTGGGTATGAGTCTTTGACAAACGGGAAAAAAGTATTGGAGATAACATTTGTAATAAAATGAGTCTATAAAAATTAAGCGGGTAAACATATTTTTGTACCTAATCTTTAAAAAAATAACCTAAGAAAATATTACCTGTCGCAAATTAAGATAGTGATCCCAAAAGTATTCCATCCATGAGAACAGTAATATTAAAAACACCATGCAATTCTCATTAAACTCCATCATTTGTGAGTTCGGCTCACAAAATAATTAGATAGGTACTACGTCGGTTAAACGTGTTTATTTCTGATTTTATTTGATAAACGCCACAAACAATTTTATTGTGAATTGTGAAATTCTCTGAGTCTGACATGACAACTGAAAATGACATGACGTTTCGTTAGTAATTGACATTTGACAAAGACAGTTTTCTCCTTGTTTTTTTTTTCAAGGATGGCATCGCTAACTCTGTGTATATAGCCAGCATGAAGTTTAATATTTTGCCATTTTGAAAATGGACAAAGTTGTAATCACAGAATTTTTTGCTTTTGGTTTCTTTCAATTCTACCATCTCCAGGCAGGCACCAGGCAACTCATAAATAGGTTGAAATGAAATGGCTGGAGTTTGAATGCCTAAGTGAGCAGGTAATGGAATAATAGCTTAGAGCACAGAGTTCCAAATAACCCGCACCCTCCCAGGGCTTAGAGCATTTAACCCAACACATTCGATGCTCGAAGAGTATGCAGGCTGTACATCTATACTTAATATCATAAATGTTAAATAAGAAAGTATGTTTGTTTTTGCTTCTGTTACATCACGATGCAATGGAGTGATCCTATGGAATGATTATTTGTACATGGAGATAAGAGACTGAAGAGTGACATAGGTTCTTACTAGATTCAGAAAATAATGTGTTCAACTTTGATTTTTAGAATAAATTTTTTTCTTACTATGCATAAAAAATATAATATACTTAAAAATGTATATTTGCATGTATAATGTAGAAGGTGAGATACGTGTATTGTATGGTTTAAGATAATTTTCATATTCAGTTGATGAATTTTTTTTCATTACATCCTCTGATCTCACTTTAAGTAATGACAAGGTATTTTACTCATGTTCCGCCCTCCTACTGTTCTGACTGCGTTGTTTCTTTCCGGATACTTAGACTTTGTATAACATCATCATTGTAGCTACATCGCACGTCTGGGTATAAAAGGAATTTTTATATTTAGTAACTACACAGTTCTCATCCTTTTGTGTCCGGTTTAACCACATTTGTGCAATGGCTGCTCAAAAAATGTTTTTTTGTTTTTTTGAACTGTTAATAGTTCTAGTATTGAATTGTTGCGCAGAAGAGAATTGTGAAACTATTCCGACTGAAATTCACGTAACTAAAGGTACCTATGTACGGTAAATAACTTAAGATTTCGTGGCCTTATGGCGTAGAGATCCCTATGCGGTTTAATTCGAAGTGTGAAATTATTATAAAAGTACATAATAATTATGTATAACGGTTAGTCTAGGTAATATTACCTAGGTACTTACTTAGATATTAAGTATTGCATAATTTTCTTTGATATTTTTACAGAAGAATTTGACGACATGGGAAGCCTTGTAAGATCTTGCAGTGGTGAAGTTAGTGTTAATAAATGCGAAGGTATTTGTAATAGCCAAGTACAACCCTCCGTTGTTACTCCAACCGGATTTCTTAAGGTAATTGTAGAAAATGATTAAAAAAACTTGAGAACGTTCAACAAACTACGGTACTGAATGAGAATATTACCCGTATATATGCGTAGCCAAGTCAGTACATTTGCGTACTTTTAATTATACAAAAAAAAAAACCGGCCAAATGCGAGTCGGACTCACGCACGAAGGGTTCTGTAACATTATCAATAAAAATCACGTTTATTGTATAGGAGCCCCCTAAATATTAATTTTATTCTATTTTTTAGTATTTGTTGTTATAGCGGCAACAGAAATATATCACCTCTTAAAATCCTACTGTTTGTTTAGCCATCACGGTTCATGAGATACAGTACATCCCATTATCTAAAAAAAACACGTTTATTGTATGGGAGCCCCCTGAAACATTTATTGTACCTATTCCATTTTTTAGTGTTTGTTGTTATAGTGGCAACAGAAATACCTACATCATTTGTGAAAACTTCTAATGTATAGCCATCACGGTTTATGAGACACAGCCCATTATCTAAAAAACGGCAAATTGTTTGTAAAGTAGGTTTACGATCGAGATGTTTACGTGATAACGTCCGCACGAGAAAATCTCCATTCGTTTGTATGCCGCTAGAATGAGAGAGACGGAAGATCGGTCCACTCACTCGAACGCTATGCCAGCCTCCGCTCGTGAGGATTCCGCGTGACAAGTTTCACGGAATGACTGGCAGCGCTCGAGATGAGACGGGAGATCGGTCCGTCTCTCTCTCGTTATACCTGCGATCGCGCTCGTGAGGTTTTGGTGTGACACAAGTTTCTGAACATGTCACCCGACTAAAACGATTTTAAAGACGTTATCACGTCAAAAAAAAAAATAGGTTGCACTCCGGTAGTGCCGGCAGAAGTGAAAACTTGAACATTAACGTTGTCCATTTTTGATATTTTGGAATGGTTAGGGAATAATTTCGCACGAATTGCTTTTTTTATCAGTATTATTTTTCATCTATTAGTAATTTCAGTAGGTTTTCATCTAGTATTTTTATAAAGTACTCACTCATTTTCTTTCACTATTTCTTCGTCACTTTTTTTAAAGTCCATATTTTAAATACATGATATAAACGAATTTTACAAGTATAGACAGTCGAGCCATCGGCTATCACCCCTCCGTCTTACGAATATTCGATCAGGCCACATGTCCTGACGCGAGTTTAACATTTTTTACCGATCCAAAAAAAAAGTGCAAGTTTGCACTTCAAAATTCACGTTTATTGTATGGGAGCCCCATTAAATATTTATTTTATTCTATTTTTGGTGCTTGTTATTATAAGGGAAACTGAAATACATCATCTGTGAAAATTTCTAATGTGTAGCCATAAGGTTTCATGAGATATAGCCTAATGACGGACATACGGACGCATAGCGGAGGCTTAGTAATAGGGTCCCGTTGACACCCTTCGAGTACGGAACCCTAATAAATAAAAAATATTACCTATAATGTTGCGATTTTCTCAAAGTTTTTTGCAAATATTCTGTAAAATGTCTGTAAAGACTTTTTTTAAATATTTTTTCACTTTTTTGCTTTCAGGAGTGTTTCTGCTGCAGGGAAAATTACCTTCGTGAACGATTGGTAACTCTTACTCATTGTTACGATCCTGATGGTTTAAGACTTGAAGATGAAGAACGTGCCATTATGGAAGTCCGTCTGCGGGAGCCTGCTGAGTGCAAGTGTTATAAATGTGGTGATTTCAGCCGATAAATAATTGCAACTATGTATTTGGAATTCACTTCTTTAATGACTGACAATTATTTTCTTTGGAAATTCAAAGCACGAATGTATGTGGAAAAAGATAGGTGCTTTTATGTTAAATGATTTGGTCAAGACCTTTATCATAATTATTATGTAAATGAAATTATTATAGTGAATAAAGAATTAGTTGATTTTTAAATTGTTCAATAAATGCCTATTATAGTAATAAAATATTGTGTTTTACTGTGGTGCTTTCATTTTTCCTTGTTGGTGTAAGGAAATCTTACACGATCTTATGCGAACTAGTGGGTCACAGGTAGCTATAGGCCATATAAAGTCAACACTCACAAATCAATACCTATTATGAAGAGATGTGCACCTATGAAATAGACAAAAGACAATAGCAAATGATATAAATAAATAACTGAAACAACTGAAATGATTTTAGTGAAAGTTGGACCATGGGTTGGACTGTTTCCTAAGTTAAAGTTTCGAATATAACTGATTTAAATGTTTATCAAAATCGTCTTAATTATGTATTATGATTAGGATTCTTTTTGATGATTGTACCTCATTGTGACGCATGATTGTACTGCGTTCTTGATAAAAATCTATGTAAAAACAGTCCGAACATAGAATGGACATGAATTACGTTCAACGATGCCCGGAATTATGTCAGGAAGGAATTTTTAACCCAGATTTAAAGCCAATTTGAGGTTCAGCAAAATATTAGGTAATTACTTCAATATATAATCTACAAAATAAAACAGTCTCTTATTTATTAACTCTTTATTTTCAACTTTTTAAACTCATGATTTTATTTTAACAGATTAATTATTAATTAACTTTATTTTAACAGATGGCCTTAGTAGTACAATAGTATTTTTTTTTATTTATTTACCCTTTATTGTGTTTTAACAAAAGGCGGACTAATGCCTGATGGCATTCTCTACCAGTCAACCCTTGGCGATGGTGAAAAATTGTGGTAGGTATCATAAATAAAATTTACAAAGGCGCCATAGACAAAACTAAGCAACAATTTAAACAATGAGTTTAAAATAAAAAAAATACTAAGTAGATAACATACACAAATAAATACACATTATACCTATACTAAAATATATACATAATATGATAAACATATATATTTATTACTTATATAAATATATATTCATACATCTATATCTATCTATATCTATATCTATACATATAATAAAACTGTAAGCAGGGTCAATTCTGTACATTGCATATAAATTTAAAAAAATACTTCTAGGGGTCTTTTTATAAGTAACAGAAGCTAAAAATATAAGTTTTGAAATTATTGTCTGTCTGTCTGTCTGTCTGTCTGTCTGTCTGTTGTTAGCTTTTCACGCAAAAACTACTGGACGGATTTTGATGAAACTTTTTTGTTTTATATATATTGGTCCTCGCTAACATTTAGGCTATAGATAATTTTAAAAATCACCCTTTAAGGGTGTGAAATGAGCGATGAAAATTTGTAGGGAAAACTTGGATTTTTTCAATATATTTTCTTGAAATTTGGTATAAATATTTTCTAACCAAAATAAAAGAAAATGTGTTTCAGCATTTCCCGAAATTCACCCTTTAAATGTCAATTTTCTTTGAAACTCTTTGAAAATTGAGTGTCGAAACTTAATGTACAGAATATTTTTGTGCAGAGTAATATACTTATAATTTTGTATTTGTAATCTTTACTAACATAGTAAGAATTCTATTTAAGCTTTTTTCAAAACTACCCCTCAATAGCAAATAAAATGGATTCGAAAGTTGGTATCTCAAGCGTACAATAATTAACCTTAACTTAATATTTCATTCTCAAATTCTTTTCCCTTCTTTGAATGATGTCTTTACTGATATATTGTTGAATGAATTTCCGTAACATTAGTGTGTATTTCATATCAATCGGGTGATAAACAAAAAAGTTATGTTGATTTACACAATACGCGACATAAACTTAAAAGGCAATTTGGGGAATTCGTATGAAAGTTTCGGTAACAGCCCATTCAAAACCATAAATAAAAGTTTAAATTTAAGTAAAATTATTTTGAACTCTCACTAATATTGTCGACTATATTAAATATACTTAGATTAGCTTACTGTATTTTCTTTCGTTGGCCGAGTATGGCTAGACTATAGGTACCTAATAAGCGCATCGCGAGCCTTACCGCCGCCGAACCTTACATCACAGGCTCCATTGAGTTAGTTGCTCAGCTTATTAGTCTTCTTTTGGGGTGGAAGATTATGAGCAGGCTGCAGCTGAAACGATTATTATCGCTACATTATATCAAGTTGCAACCTTTTTAGCATTCCACTGCTGAGCATGGAGCTCTCCCAATATTGAGGAGGCCTCAAGCTCCGAAGAACCGAAATCCAAATCTTACAATCTCAGGTTGTAAGACATGGAATCTAAACCTTCATACAGAATGTACAAAGCCTTAACAAAACGAGACTACTGCAGACATCTAGGTGACGAATAGTTAAACTTTTAGTGAACCAACTGTTAATCTCATAATTTGACATTCGATTTATCAACCACAAAGTTTACATGCCATACGGTAGATGGCGTTATTGAGCAATATTCATTTCTTCTCCAAAGTGAATCGATGGAGATAATTTCAAATAAAAGCCTTAAGTCTAATAAAAGTAAGTACATAGTGTAAAAAAAAATAAAAAATAACATTTCACACGTATAGATGCGTATAGCCTCACATTAGGGTAGATATACCCTGTGTCCTGGGTGCCATGAACACACATAGAGACAGAAACACAACCACCCACACCGAGAACAGTTTAAACTCATCATTGAAATTTCTGCCGGATTCGCTGCCGGATTCTAACCCGTTGTCCCATCGTTGGGAAGGTATACGTATGATGCTGAACATTGTTAATTGGACCAATGATAACTTAACTCATTTTTTGCGTCTCTTTATTGCGTACGGGCTGAGGGCTCATCCACACACGTTGTTTGATGGAGATATTAAGGATTCTTTAAAGATTCTTTATAAAAATATTCTTTATTTCCAAATACAGATAGCACACTGTGTAGAGACCCTGCCTTCTGCTTTAGTTTTCACAATGTTATATGAGTTATGACTTATGACCAAACTGCTGTCCGCAAGTTTTAAACCTATAGTTTATTAATTGACCTTACAATTATTTTTCCGATTGTTTAATCCTAAGCACGTGTATGTTTAGAAATTTTATCTCCCAAGTACAATTAGTTGTATAGTGCACCTCTTTTCTGCAGTAGGTTAAAGCTATGTATATAGAATGAGTCTATACATTCTTTGCAGTATAAATTCACCCAATTTACTAAAGATACTATTTTTAACATAGATGAAGCCACGGGCACAGCAGTATCTCTTAACTTTAATAAACGAGGTACATATTTGTAAAGAGAATCTGATTGCGCGAGAAAAGCGAAACGTGAGAAAAGTGGATACTAAGATCAGTACAGTAAGCATTCCTTACTGTTTTAGGTTTGAAGGATTTAGAAAAAATACATTAGGTTTCTTCTGAACATATGAAAATTGTATTATAAGTGATTTCACTATATATAAGAATAATCTACCTGCTACTTATTCAATGCAAATAAATAATCATTAATTTTTAATCAATCCATTTTATAAAAGTCTTTATACACGCGGACGACGTCGCGGGCACAGCTAGTACATATATAAATATATAAAATATATAAATATGAGTATTAATTTCTTACACATTTGCTGTTAATAAAATTCGATTAACTAGACTTCAGGTAGTGTTCTCGCACAAGCCTCTTGAAAGATACTTTGCTGGGCGCTTTGCGGATTTCTTCGGGTAAGGCGTTCCAGAGGAGTGAAGCTTGTATAGTAAAAGATGAATGGAAGAAACTGCTATTATGCGAAGGAATTGCAAGTTTTAAGTTAAATGAAGAGCGAAGCATTCTATCATCTCCATGCGTTGCATGGAGAAACTGGAATCTTGCCTTAAGATAAGCAGGAGAAGAAGGATCATTTAAGATCGAATAAAGAAGACAAAGAATTTTGGAGAAACGCCTCTGACGAATAGTGAGCCATTTGAGTTGACTGCGAAATTGAGAAACATGGTCATACTTGCGTAGACCGAAAATATACCGAATGCAATTGTTAAGGAGGCGCTCCAATTTATTGAGATGCTCTTCATTCAGATCCGGGTAACAAACATCTGCATAATCTATAATGGGCAAAACAAGGGCGTTAACCAACAATAATTTTGTTTTTGGCGGTAAGAAATGTTTTGTCCTATACAGAGACTGCAAGGTGGCATTGACCTTCCGGCTGATTTCTTTGATCTGCACATGCCAGCTCATGGTGTTATCCAGGAACAGTCCTAGATTTTTCACCGAGTCGGAAAACTTAATCGGAACTCCATTAAAAATAATAGGTGGTAATTTGTCGACGTCAATTTTGCCAAGAAGTCTGGAGCTTCCAATAAGAATGGCCTGACATTTTGTGGGATTTACCGTTAAACCAAAGCGAGACGACCATGCTTTCAACTTATCTAAATTTTGGTTTATGATAGTTATTGCATTAGGCAAGTCGACTATCATGGCTTGGGAATATAACTGTAGGTCATCGGCGTACAAATGATAAGAACAGTCGAAGTTACAGATCAGGGTATTGACAAATACAGAAAACATTAAAGGAGACAAAATTGCGCCTTGTTGCACACCAGATAGTATATTTTCCCATCCAGAGGATGCGTTTCCCAAACGAACCGATTGCTGGCGGCCACGAAGATAGGATGAAAACCAGTTTAATGCATTGGGACTGAATTTAAGAAAGGAGAGGATAGCAAGAAGGATTTCGTGGTCCACTGTGTTAAATGCATTGGAAAAGTCAATCAACACCAACACTGTTATCAGTTTATTATCCATTCCGAGACGGATATCATCCGTTATCTTAATGAGAGCAGTGCTAGTGCTGTGACCCGGACGAAACCCAGACTGCAAAGAACTCAGTAGGTTATTTTTGAAAATATGAGCAGATATTTGCGAATGCAAACAGGCCTCTAAGACTTTTGAGAGGAATGGAAGAATAGAGATAGGTCTGTAATGGCTAGGATTGAGGGTGTGGAATTTTCGGCAAAGGGCGGACTAAAGCCTTTTTCCATATCGTGGGGTATTCCCCAGTCGATAAAGAGAAATTTATAATATGAGTAATATATGGTAGAAGATACTCCACGATATTGGATATCATAGTCCTGCTAATGCAATCACAACCCATTGCCTTAGATTTTATTGAGGATATGGCCTTTTTAATTTCATCCTGATGTACTGGTAAGAAATTAAAAGTTGGGGTATTAGGAGATTGCATAGAAGCAAGAGAAGACAGCGTTTGAGAATGAAGTAAGTGGTCAATAGGAGAAGTGGAAACGATGAATTCTCTATTCAGTAAATACAAAATTGTTAATCTTCATTTTTTTAATGTTATAAAATATTATTTAAAGAATAGATATGAATTTAAATTAGGTACTAAGTATGTTAAAGCACAAATCTTTAGGCGTCATATTTTTTCAGCTTCAAAAATGCTCAGGTTGTGAGATTAAGACACGCTTCGCTCGTCTGTACCTATTACAAAATCACTTTCTGATTATAACCAATATCTTTGGATTATAGATACTATCACCTATCACCATACTATCACTACCCATAATTAATTAAATGGCAACAATAAACTAAAATTTTTAAAAAACTTTGTTGAACGAGGGTAATTACAGCAAAGAATATTACTCGTAGAGTCGTAGTACCTACGAACCACCACCACAATGAAAAATTCGGGATTTAACCATTATTTTTTCCTTATCAACTGCAAACTAATATCTCGCCTCGTACAATTACCTATACAATAAAAATTGTAGTACCCGACTACTACACAGTCTAGAAATAGAGGCTTAGTCAATTCTGAGCGCATTACATTGCAGATTTAGACGGCTGACTTTCTCACAATGTTCTGAGGACTTTCTAGAATGGGTCCCGACTGCTACAATTTTTTTGTAATTAAAAATATTGTTAAATAAGTATACACAACGAGCTCCTGTTCAATAAGTTATAAGTTCTGTTTTTACATTTCCAAATTACACATAAACGCCGTCGGGTTTCGTTTTTTTTTAATTGCCGTTTTTACTCGACTTTGTAGGTAGGTACTCGAAAAACATAACCCTCCTTCTGGCGCAGTCGGGTAAAAAATACGCCAATGCTAAAATCGATGCGAACAGATAGGTCGATTTCATTTAATAGGTGTTTGCTAGGTAAAAATAAAATTATTAAAAAAACTGCCCTAAAAATTATTACCAAGTGAAAAAGTTACGAGAGCCTTAACAAAGCTCGGTTTTTTTGCTAGTAATATCTTTTTCATAGTAATAGTCAAGAGATGGCGCCACGGGTATTCACAAAAACTATCGAAGTTTTTTGAATAATAATTGACTGACTGCAGCATCACTTCCCGCCTCTTGGTTCATCGCTCGCAGCGCATCATGATAACGGTTCCTGTTCCTGATGTTCTTTGAAGGTGGCAGCGAACTTCATGGACGGCTTGAGTAGCGTTTATTTGTCCCCAAATCCTAACTTTACATCTTGACTCACCTTAGATAGAGGTTGGATAGGTTGGTAGATTGGTATCTATGTCGACATCTCGCTTCACCCTCACATCCCGGCTCAGGCAATACAAGGCCTCACCGTCGTCGTTTACATGTCACTGCTTAAGGCGCTTGTAAGCGAATACATATTATGGATTATTGATGACATTGACGTAGGTACGGCCTGAGGAGGAGAAGGAGGAGTCACAGGGGATATGAGAAAAATCGTAGGATGGATGAAGGTGATATAAACCATTGTTAAAGAAAAATAGGATATGGATGATTATATTAATGATTGCAACTTGACGATAATCAATACCTTAGATGCTTTAAGATTGCTACAGTTGACTTCTTATGGCCAGCCACATATAGCTACTTAACGTCGGTGATCGGCGATTTAGTAACTTAAGCTAAACGCAGCGACTCACCGCACTGTATAGTGTACACTTGAAAACGCGCGATTCCCCATCATCGATGCACACGTAAAATCGCCAATCGCTGATGTCTTATTTATTTATTTAATTTTATACAAACTATAAAACATTACAAAATTACTTAATTCTAATGCGTTCTATAGCTGTTCGAGGTATTCTCCTGCCGCCCTGCGAACTCAGCAATCGGAGAATGGAATATAATTACATATCTTATTTTATATCACAGGCCACTAAGCCGTTGAGCAGTGTCAGAGCACGCACTAGGGGCGACTCCTTCACGATAATAAGTCTGCACCCTGGCACAGCAAACAATTTGTGACGACGAAATCGTACGTACCTAAGTAGTTATCTAGTACATGGCATTGGCTTGGCCATTAGAATAGATCCAATTTGGGCTTTTCTATCTGTAAGCACTGCTAAGATGATTTGATACGCGTGTCCTTTTAAACGTGGTTAAATTATTAGATTTATTTATTACGGCAATAGGTGTATTGTTACGAACCTCACCTCTAATATATTGCTAGGAAGCTGGAATGCTGGCGGTTTATATCTTATTGTTTTTCAACTTTTATATGTCCCACTGCTCGGCACAGGTCTCCTCAACAAGTGAGAGGTATTTAGGCCATAGTCCACCACGCGGGCCTAGTGAGGATTGGTGGACCATCTGTCCACCACGGATATTTGTTTACAGCACCAAAATCAACGTGGAGCAAGGTAGTGGAAATTGACAACGGGATAGTACCACCGCTGTACCTATTTCTGTTGTGGAGTAATTTATATAAGAAACTAATGATCTTTGTCGTTTCCAATATCTTGATCTGTCCCGTCTTTGCTCAGGTGATTTGAGTATATGAGAATTCCGAGGTATAAAAGTACATTTTAGTTCATTATACAAGAATTAAACATATCCGATGTCATTTCCCAGGGTTCACTCTATCTGTGTGTGTATTGACACACACACACACAACCACACACACATAATAATGTTGTTGTTAGTATTGAAGTATGGACTATTAGTAGTATGGATAATAATGCTCAATTACCCACATTATAACAACCATACAACTCGCAGAGACAGTGGTGGGAGGTAGGTAAATTTTTAAATCCGCACGACACCCGTTCATGCCATGCGTGCATGCTTTCAAAGCACATACGGATAGCACAAAAGTCGCGCACACATAAATAATAATAAAAAAACGTTTCAGTTTTCACACTCATAGCGCCACAGTAGGGTGTAAACACAAACACCCAGACCGAGAACAGAAATTTAAACTCATCATTCAAATTTCTGTTTCGCCGGGAATCGAATCCGGGACCCTTCGATTGGCAGGCATAGTAACCATTGCGCCACACGGGTCGTCAATAAAGTCAAATTCCTCCATGCTATAAAGAAATGTCACGATTTTTTTAAATGCAAAAAGTATAAATATGTATATGTATTATGTAATACTTGTCATGCTACGAGTAACTATATAAATGTAAATAAGTACCTACTTGAACAGTACTTTTGTGATTATAGAAAAAGGTAGAAGTAAAGTATTAAAACATAAGTATTTGAAATAGGTAGGTATGACTCACCGAAATATTATCAAGGCTTGTTAAAGCTGGACTATTTCAATGACGTATTTTGCTTGGTCAGCACAGCTGGTGTGGCGTGTAAATCCATGGGGCACTTGGGCAGATGAAATGACTTTAATGTCGAACTACGCCGACAGAGTTTTGATCTTAATGTACCCCATTTTTGTCCTATAAAAGCCTCCGCCTATTTTTCTTACACAGCAGAATACTTTTGCCTTTTTATCACAGCACATTGTAGCGTATCGAAATATGTTAATTTCCCATTTACACGATATATTTTTACTATTTATTTTATCAGCATGCCATATACAAGAAAATCCAGTAAAAGCACAAGAGGTGCAATTACCACCAGGTATTAATCTATTATACTTAAAAGCTTCATGATTATTAACTTTATTCAATCATAGAACAAAATTACAAGAATAATTAAAAATAACAGCACCTGGCGAGACTTGTTGGTATTATACTTTTCCTAGTGCTTATTTTTATTACTATGTAATGAATTTGTTTCTTGTTACAGGGCACGAATGTCAAATGACTCCCGTGATACATGTACTACAACATCCTGGATGTGTGCCAAAGCCCATCCCATCATTCGCTTGTATAGGCAAATGCACTAGCTACGTGCAGGTAAGGAATAGAAATGAACAAAATACACTGTTTTATTTTCAGGGTAAGTTATATAAAATAAAATTTATTGACTGTCACTTCAAATCATTTTTGTTTGGTTTTTTTATAGGTCTCTGGTAGTAAAATTTGGCAAATGGAGCGCTCCTGCAACTGTTGCCAGGAGTCAGGAGAACGAGAAGCCTCTGTCGTATTGTTTTGTCCCAAAGCGAAAAGTGAAGACAAGAGGTTTCGAAAGGTAATTAAGGCCGTTATTCCGCCGGCAGGGATGAGCAGCGATGGCCGAGTGGTAAAAAGCCGCGGTCTTCGACGCGACCGATCCCGGGTTCAAATCCTCGGCGCGCACCTCTGACAAAGAAATTTGTAATGTGCGCATTTATCGTTGCTCCACGGTGATGGAAAATATCGTGATATTTAATTGATTACGATGTTCTCCATCACCGTGCATGCCTGAGAGAGATTCATAATTTCTCGAAAGCATGACGTCCACCAATCCGCACTTGGCCAGCGTGGTGGACTATGGCCTAAATCCCTCTCACTTGTGAGAGGAGACCTGTGCCCAGCAGTGGGACATAAAAAAAAAAGGTTGAAAAAAAAAAAAAAAAAAATTCCGCCGGCATAAGAATAAATAATAATTATACAGCTTTGTTGTGCTTTTCGAGACGCGACGTTAACGACACGTTGGAGAAACGCAAGTACAGGGCACAATCCGCCTATAACTTAGATAGTACTTAGATACAATTATTATTATTATTATTAATTATAAAACTTACGTATTAAAAAAAACTTCAAGTAATAAATTATTCAGAGAGATAAAATACCTAACAAACATAGTAAAAAAGTAAAATAAAAAGTAAAAAAAATAAGTAAAAATTGTAATTTACTGTAAAAAAAAGCGTGGGGTGCATGGTGTCAATAGTAGCTTTAAAACCACTCCACGCTTTTTTTTACAGTAAAATACATTTTCTTCTTATTTTTTACTTTTTAGTTCGTATTTTCACAAAAGCGTGTTTATTTTAAGTTTTTTAAAATACATTATTTATTGTGTTTGATAGTCCATTTATCGGGCAAGGCTTTTTTTATAAATAAACAGTACAAAAAGGCAGACGGGCCGCGTGGTGTCAAGCGATCACCGTCGCCTATGGACACGGGCAACCCCAGGGGAGCCACCCGAGGGCTTTAGGCTATATAACATCATGCTGTGACTAATACCGAAGTCCACGCGGACGAAGTCGTGGGCGGCCACTAGTATATAATATTCTCGTGTCACGGTGTTTGTAATTAAACTCCTTCGAAATGGCTCGACCGATTTTCGTAAAATTTTGTGTGCATATCGGTTAAGTCTGCGATTCGGACAACATCTTTTCATCCCCATAAATATTAAGGGTGGTCCACCGCAAATATTTAAACGCGGTACGGAGTTCGCGGGATCAGCTAGTCTATACATAAAGCTGAAGAGTTTGTTCATTCGTTCGTTTGTATGTTTGTTTGAACGCACTAATATCAGGAACTACTCGTTCCATTTGAAAAAATGATTTTGTGTTGGATAGTCCATTTATCGGGGAAGGATTTTTTTTTATAAATAAACCGAACTAAAAGGCAGACAGGCCGCGTGGTGTTAAGCGATCACCGTCGCCATTGGACGGGCAACCCCAGGGGAGCCACCCGAGGGCTTTAGGCTATATAACATCATGCTATCACTATTACCGAAGTCCACGCGGAGGAAGTCGCGGGCGGCCACTAGTACCTAAATATATCTCGGAAACGGCTCAAAAATTTTAATGAAATTTAGTACCCTGGTTTCGGGGGTTATTAATAGATCCAGCAAGGTTTTATTTTCGGAAATTTTAAATAATAAAAAAATGTTTTCAGCGATAATCAACTTAAATCGTAAATTTTTTATACTACGTATGTGTATTCAAAATAAAATATCTATGACTTAAATATAAACTGAAAAATACGGCTCTTCCTGACATCTATTGGCGAGTATTAATAATATTGTGACGTAGAACGCCGTTAAACACCTTCCGTCAATCCGACGTTCAAAGAGATAACAATATCGATTAGAAAGAGCTATCAAAATCGTTCACTGACCCGAATGGTTACGTGGGCTGACTGCAGAACTAGAGGTCCGGGTTCAAACCTCAGTCAAAACCTTACCTATTGCGTTTATTTTTTATTTTTTGTGATTTTTTTATTGGGAGCTATATCAGATCACGTTATTAAGTAACATTAAGCAAATGAGTGTTTCGTTTGAAATTAAACCAAGATAATAAATTGTTATTATCCGAGCAACGCTAGGTACTATTACCGAAGAGCGGCAAAAATAAAGATATTAATTAATTTTCAGGTTTCTACCAAAGCTCCACTTGAATGCATGTGTCGTCCCTGTGGTACTATTGAAGAAAGTGCTATTGTCCCTCAGGAAATAGCTGGCTATGCTGATGAAGGACTTCATAGTCATTTTAGAAAAACCATTTGAATGCAAAAAAAAAACCGATATGTACATTTTTTGATAGCTAAAAAGTAATAATGTAGCCAGGCCTATTTTTTGATATTGTATAAATAACAAGGATTAAAGGTACTTGACCAAATTAAAATGTATATTTTTTATATTAGTAATATAACATATTATTATTACTATTAATTAAGTACATATTAAATCTTCCCAAGTCTTCTTATTACTAACTGTATACAAATCACAAATTTTACACATAAAATAAATGCTTCGTTAGGTTTAAGCGGTATCTAAGTATCTAAGGGGTTAATTTTGACAGATGAGAGAAAACTATGTATTTTTTACCGACTTCCAAAAGGAGGAGGTACTGTATTCGGCTGTATGTATTTTTTTTTATATAATGTTCACCGATTACTCCGCCGTTTGTGGACCGATTTTCAAAATTCTTTTTTTGTTCGTATGCTTATACTCCCGAGGTGGTCCCATTGTCACCAAATTAGGATCTGATGATGGGGTCCCGGGGAAATCGAGGGGAACTCTCAAATTTTGTAGGCACACACATTGATTTTCTTATACTTTCTGAAGCATAAGCGATATTTGTGCATAGTAATCATCATCTCATGTTGCTGAGCTGATGATGGAAGGTACTGCAACAGTGAGGAGTTGAAAGCAAATTCTTTCAATAAATAGTTTTTTATTCCAAATCTTACATTCCTGAGGTGGCCCGACTGTCACCAAGTCAAAGTCTGATGAGGGGATCCTAGAGAAATCGAAGGGAACATTCAAATTTTATAGCACAACAAATGATTTTCATATTTTACTAAAGCAAAACAGGTATTTGTGTATAATTATCATCATATCATGTTGCTGAGCTGATGATAGAAGGTACTATGACGGTTAGGAGTTGAGAGCAAATTCTTTCAATAAATGGTTTTTTGTTGGAAATCTTACATTCCTGAGGTGGTCCAACTGTCACCATGGCAAAATCTGATGATGTGATAATAGGGAAATTGAGGGAAACACTGAAACTTAATAGGCACACACATTCTTTTAGTCATATTTTTTAACATAATACAAATAATTTATGTCCGTTAATTATCACCTCATGTTGCTAAGCTGATGATTGAAGGTACAACTCCTCAACTGTTAGGAGCTGAGAACAAATTCTTTCATTAATTTATACTTTCAGGTGGACTGATAGTAATATGCTTTCAGGGTATAAGATGGCTATTAGATAAACATGATTATAAAAGGTATCACTTTAACGTTTAGAAGTTAAGTAAAAAAATATCCAATTATGCTTATACATAATTGCAGAATTATTAAAATTACTAAAAAGAGTGAAATAAATTAAGTTTTTAACAAAAAAATGGAACCGACTTCAAACGGTAAAAAATAAAATTGTTCAGTACCTACTTCTTCTTGCTTATGGTAATGACTCTTAAAACTATTTTTGGAGTCGGGCCCTTAGTAAAATGTTCTGTCTTAGTAAATATAGTGTACCTTTCGTTCTGAATGGGCACGGACTCCAATATAGTTTTAAGTCATTGCAATAAGCAAGAAGAAGTAGGTACTGTCCCACTGTCTGTACTGTCGGTGCCCATTTAGAACGAATGGTACGACATTAATGATAATGATAATAATTATTATTATTATTGTGCTCTTGTTTTATTTTCATTTTCTTGTTGTATTTTTGTGTAAAATCGGATAAAGTTATGGCAATTTGTTTGATATAGGTTAATTACAGTGCACGAGTGTTGTGATGTAAAATAAAAATATAATAGTGCGAAAATATAATATTATGTTTTTTTAGTGTGCCTCCAAAACTCCATCGGACACATTCTGGTAAAGAAGCCATCGCTTTACTTGAACATGACTGACTACAACTGACGACTGATTTTTTATACGCAGAGTTTGCGATGCCATTATTGAAAAATGAAACGAAAATATTGAATGGTTGCAAGGATTTTATCCAATGCCATAAAATCGATAAAAAAAACACTTGTCAGTTTGTCAAATGTCACTTCCCTTGACTTGACAGTTGTTGACTTATTTATTCTATTAAATTCTCTCATATATTCTATTCACTTAGTTTGTTTTGTTAAGTCGGTTTGGATTTTTAAAGAATTTTACCTTTATATTTTTCGCAATTGCCCAATAAAAGTTACGTGAATATGAGTCGCAGAAAGAGAGTAAAGGTATAAATTTGACAAAAGTAAATAAAAGTCTAAAACCAGTAATAAGATATAAATGAGGTTATGTTTATCGATTACAGGTAGAAAACCGGGAACTGGATGAAAAGTTAAAACAAGATGATTCTGAATCAGACCAGTCTGAAAAAAGTAAGATTGTTTCCACCAGCCCCACGTCCTTTGTTGGTCGTCGAGAGTCGTCTTCTAGTCGAACAAATGATACTAAAGATGGGAAAAAAGAAGAAAAGCCTATAATAATTGAAGAACCTAATAAGGATGATATTGAAGAAGTTAATTATAAAGAAATGCTTAACAGGTAGTTTATGAAAATATTTTTCTGGTGGTCTAGTGGGTATTTCAGTTTGAAAAGTGAAAAACATTATTTCATAAATTCCCTTAAGTATACATTTTTCTAAAGATCAATGAAGACATTTAACTTTTGGACGATCCACATGGCGCAATGGTTACCATGCCGGACTGACAATCGAGGGTTTGATTCCCAGCAAAACAGAAGTTTGAATGATGAGTTTAAATTTCAATTCTTGGTCTGGGTGTTTGTGTTTCTGTCTTTGTATGTCCTACTGTGGGGCTATGAGTGTGAAGCGTTATTATTATTGATCTATGATAATGTTGTCAAGTTTACTTTCAGTCCATAATCCATAAGGACTGAAAGGAAGTAACATATAAATGTTACTAAACTTGATTTAGCGCACTATAAGTTTTTTTTTACCAACAATAATATAATCAATTTCTTCTGTAACATTTATTTGGTATGCAATCCAATAAGGTTTTTTTAAATATCAATAAGCAGTTGATGTTACTTAACTTGATATCAATGTATTTTTAATAAGTACAGTTATTAAATGTAATTTTGTATTACAGCTTAGAAGGTGCAGCCTTTCAGTCCCGCCTACCATTTGACAAAATGTCCTCTATGGAAGCGGAGTGTTTTTCTGACTTACAAGGACCATCTGCCCTTGCCTTTGTTCAAATTCGAAATAGGATTCTGAAATTATGGTTTGAAGACCCTAAAAAACAACTCACTCCGGAACATTCAGTACAGAAAATGGAAGTAAGTATTCTAACATTAATGGTATTCTCCTAATGGTCAAAATTTGACCTTAAAATAAAAAAATAACTTTCTTTAATGGTTAAGAGCATATTTCCACACCCAATTTTATTTAGCAGTATCACAGATCAGATACAATCATAAAAAATGACGTAGCTCACATGGAACTTTTAAATGTAAAAAACTTACCTTTGTTCTTTTGATATTCAATTTATGATTTAACTTGTTTATTTATTCTCATGCTTGTATGCACAAAAAATACTAATTTCCATTAGAAATAATAATATTCACTCAACTCAAATAACAATTTACAAGTTAAATTTGGTCACAAATGTTTTTACCTCATAGTGGCATTATGATGTACAATTTTGCAACACCATTACTTAACTAAAATGAAGGATAAATTTGGTGTTTTAATTTTTAATTTTTTCAACTGCTTCTCTTTCTTAATTTAGGTGCAGATTACGAGTATGAAGTGCAATAAACTAATCAAATTGTTTTGTCATAACGATTATTATATCTCTGAAATCTTAATTTCAGCCACCATACAATGGAGACCCAGCATTGATCTTGAGGGCGCATGCATTTTTAGAAAGACATGGTTTCATAAATTATGGTATATATGAGCGAGTTACGCCTATACCCAATCCACCTAAAGGAAAACAAAGGCCAAAAGTTATCATAATTGGGGCAGGTAGGTCTTTTTTTAACATGACATAATACAGTTAACTATTAAGGATTAACATTTATTGATAACCCATATGGTGTAATGGTTACCATCTCAGACTGCCAATTCAAGGGTCCCGGGTTTGATTCCCGGCGATGCAGAAATTTGAATGATGAGTTTAAATTACTATTCTTGGTCTAGGCGTTTATGTTTCTATCTATGTGTGTGTCCATGGTACCCACGACACAGCGTATATCTACCCTACTGTTGGGCTATGAATGTGAAACAATTTTTTTTATTTTATATCATGTTTAAGGCAACAAATTCAGTTAACCTAATAATTTATTTCTATATATTTAAAATATTAATATTTTTATTCACAATTCACAAATATGTTGGTTATAAATTACAAGATTTAATTATCTCTTTCTCTTTCTCTCTCATGAAATTAACCAAACGCCAGATACATTATAAAAATTGCAAGTATTTTCACATTATTACAATTTTTCTTCTAAGTTTTTACTTAATTTGGTAATTTATAAGTGTTACCTCTGTTGTTTTAAATATTGTGTCAGATATTATTTAAAGCTATTATGTTATAGTATGTAAAGCTGCCACATTGTTAGTTAAAAAGTGGAGTTTTTTTATAATGCATAACTCTTTTGTTAATATGTCTGCAGGTGTATCAGGTCTTGCTGCTGCGAGGCAGTTGCAGTCTTTTGGTTGTGAGGTGGTGATTTTGGAGGGTCGTGACAGGGTGGGCGGCAGAGTTGTCACATACAGAAAGGGTCCTTATGTGGCTGATTTAGGTATGTTGTTAAAATTTATCATCTATTGGATCCATGGACCAACTTTATATTTGCTACATCTGATGTAATGTTGCTTAGCCTGCTACAGAACAATGTTGTTTTAATTGGCTGCAACCCTTTTTGCGTCCCACTGCGGGTTGGTGGAGTTGCGGGTTAGTGGCCAACCCTCTGTCAGATGTTTTCAAACCGCCCATAAGGCCTCCGAAATGGTTTAACGAGTTTTATCTATCGACACCAACCGGGACCGACGGCTTAACGTGCCCTCCGAAGGACGGAAACGCGCATGAAATATTTTGCCTCTAGCAGTCACCCATCTCACACCCGACAGCGCCCGTTTGGCATAGTTGCTTAGATCGTTTTGCGTTCTACGCTAACTGCCGGGCCATGCGTGGGCATTGTTTTAATTATCTGGTAATTATTATTCTCTTAACAGAAAAAAAATATTGCCTCAGCCTCTAAAGACTTGATTTATAATACACACCACTCCAAACTTTTAATACAGAGTTATGTCACCTACTGTCAGCTACATTTTAAAATAGAAATTAAATTTTGCAGGTGCTATGGTTGTAACAGGATTGGGTGGTAATCCAGTAACAACATTGTCAGTTCAAATGAACATGGAACTTCACAAGATAAAACAGAAGTGCCCTCTCTATGAAGCTACTGGGAATCAAGTGCCTAAGCATAAAGATGAAATGGTATCATTTTGATTCTTTGATTTAAATTCTTCTCTTATTTGAATTATTATTTTGATAAGACAATACAACATTTTGTTGAATAATTATGATAATAATAATAATTTTTAATAAACATATAGTACATTAAGCTGCAGAAGTGGTTTAGCATTTCCAAAAACTATTCTGTCAGTTTGATGGTCTCACAAATGACCTTCCATGAGCACATTTCATAGGTTAAGAACATAGACCGACCAAAAGATGCTACTCCACTTTTTAGCCCTGATTGTATATATATACAACAACATATATTTAGTCCTGCATGCATACATTTCATTCTTAATAATGGCATCGCAAACTCTGTGCACATTGCCAGCGTCAAGTATAATTTTTGCAACACTTAGTAGTCATAGAAAAAATAAGTAAGTCGTCAGGTATCAGTCCGTCTAGTCAGTCAAATATTCAAGTAAAGCTACCAGAACGGGTGCGATGTAGTTTTGGAGGCAAGCCTAAAAAACACGTTTTCTCACTTTTATTTTATTTCACAACACTGTCATTAACCTATATCGAAAAAATGACATCAACTTTATCCGATATAACTCAAAAATACAGCAAGAAAATGAAAATAAAACAAGAGCAAAAGTTGTTCCTTCAGACTTCCCGCCAAAAACTCGTAGACAAGCTCAGTGTAGTAATAGACAACCCTCGCTCAAGTCAGTCGGCGACGTGACGGCCTGCTTCCACCCAGCCTAACCATCCATCTTACACCCGTTCACGCCCGTTTAGCTTTGCCACGTGCGTTCTACAGCATTCATAAAGCTATGTGTAGTAACTATACTGTAGTAGTAGTAAGTAGCTCATTCTTACTAGAGTGATATTTTACAAAAACATGAAAGGCAACAATGCTATGCATTTTGTTCTCATTGTTGTAGGGAACTATTAGATCATATAGTCAATTAAGCAGTCGAGACAAACACGACTTGTAACAGTTTCTATTATCTAGTTTTTACTGATTTTCTCTGTAGGTGGAGCGAGAGTTCAACCGCCTTCTAGATGCAACGTCCTACTTGTCGCACCAGGTCGACTTCAACTACTATAATGACACGCCCGTCTCTCTCGGCCAAGCTCTCGAATGGGTCATAAAGCTGCAACAGAAGAATGTTAAACACAAACAGGTATAATAATATGTTCACAGGAACATAGATTACATAATGTAAAAATTTCTTAATGAATGGCAAAGACATACTAATGTTTTTTATGGAGTTTAAGTTTTAAATAAATAAATATATACCCTTAGCCAGTTAGTTAGTATATACCTATAGCTTTCTTCTTGTAAATACATAAGCAATTCTAACAACTAAGTTCACCAACTACTTCTTCATTTCTACCTATCAGACACATTTTTTTATTATAAAAAAGCGTAAGTTCTTTTATAATATTATGATTTATCTTATCGCAATGAACCCTTCTTGGTTCATTCGTAGAGATCCTGTCAAAAATCACTAATCCAGATACCCAGATATTCATAAAATAAGAACAGCGCCAAAAGCCTTTGTTAACTAAAATATGTTTTGTCTTTTTTCAACGCGTAAATAATGTCAATGGCAGGAACGAGACAAAACACATTTTAGTTAAAATAAGATTATAGTACTGTTGGAATTTTTATGAATAAGTGGGGCATTTTATAGAAACAAACTGCTGTGGTAGCCAGGATATTCTTTTTATTCCATATTGACATGTCATAATTATTATTGATGTATTAATTTTATTTCAGATACAGCACTTGAAAGCTCTTATAACGCTGCAAGAAAAGTTAAAGGCTAATATAAATAAGTAAGCTACATGAATATTTCTCGTAAGATGATTTATTTTTATTTGAATAATTGAGTAACAGTTCAGCATGCAGGTCAGTTGATATGGAGTGGTCTTTGCAGCCCTTGGACATCTACAGACAACTTCCATCATGTCTGAGTCTTGCCTGGGGTCGTTTGCAGTTACTCCGAAGGTCGCCTCATGTAAGTCTGGCTGGCAACTGCACCTCTCCTCCAAAACAGATTAGAATTGATTGACGGCAGAAGTGGGTGCAGCGTTGGTACTTCCCTGGTTGAAATATTAAAGTACTACCATTTACCTCCCTACCTGAAGCGCGCATGGCCCGGCCGTTAGCGTAGGTCGCAAGCGATCTATGCAACTAAACCAAATAGGCGCGGTCGGGTGTGAGATGGGTGACTGCTAGTGGCAAAAAAGGAAATTCATGAGCGTTTTCGTGCTTCGGAGGGCACGCTAAGCCGTCGGTCCCATTTGTTGTCGATAGACAACGTCTGTTAAACTTTAGGAGGCCTTATGGGCGGTTTGAAAGCACCCGACAGCGGGTTGGCCACTAACCCGGATCTCCACCAACCCGCATTGGAGCAGCGTGATGGAGTAAGCTCCAGGCTTCCCCAATAATGGGGAGAGACCCGTGCCCAGCAGTGGGACGCAAAAAGGGTTTTAGCCAACCACCATTTACCCACCTACAATACAATACAAGGAGGTTGGCAAAGAAGCTATAATAAGCCATATTTAGAAGCTATAATGCCAAATAAGCCATATTTGTGTACTTACGATCTTTGTCCTCCTAGCGATTTTGCCATCAAATATTTGCCCTTTTCTACAACTACATTTCTACTCTTACAATTTTGCAATCTTTTGGAGATAGGATGAATGAAATATCTTTATTTACATGCATAATGTGACGTAATTAATTAATCCAAGTTGATTAATATGTATTGATCTTTTAGAATGGCAGATATACAAGAACTATTAAAGTCCATGAAGAACGAAAAGGAGGCCTTGATCGTGGAGAGAAAGAAGGGTGCGACGGGAGACGAGGGCATCTTGCAAGAGTTCAACTATCGCCGCCTCAACCGGGAAATGCGGCAGTTGTGTAACGAGTACGAGTCTCTGCTCACACAGAACACCACCATAGAGGAGAAGCTGACGCAGTTAGAAAGTAATCCGCCAAGGTAAATTAATTTTTCAAAGTCTCCGATCAAGCTTGACGACTATTATCTATCGATAAAAATCGGGAAATTCCGTTACGGGCTCTTACCTAGAATAGTAAAGGAAGCCATAGAAATCGCAAAATGTAAAAATTTCAATCGTGAAGATGGTTATCAAATTTCTAGTGCGTGGAACCCAGTGTTAAGTTTGTATTAAAAACAATATGCGTTAAAATATGATCAAGAGATCGTGCGCCGAGTGTGTTTTGTCGTGACTTACAATCGTGTTCCAGTACTTCTAGTACTGTTAGCAGTGGCGGATTTACCTTAAGGCCAAGTAGGGCCGGGCCTAGGGCGGCCAGCTATTAGGGGCGGCCATGCGTGGCGAAAAATACACCATTTTAAGTTATAAACGCTCGTATGCTGGCTCGTATGAAGGCGGCGGCGGCGGCGGACGGGGCACGCAACGTTTGTGCCATTCTGTGAGTTCTGTCGCTGCTCTTTGAGTCTTTACAAACTGATCTATTGCAGATAAACAGCTTAGTTCGAAATTTGTCCTCTCATTCTATTTATTTGGGATCAATTCGCGATAGCTCAGTTTGTAAAGAGCAGCGATATGATACGTCGCAGGTCACGAGTTCGAATCCCGCTCGTGGACAAATTTTTCTTGTCATATTATCATTTAAAAAATTATCAGCAATAAATCTGAACTTAATTAAAACATAGTTTTATGATACCTGTTTACATATTTACAGTGACGGTACATAGGTAATTGTATTGTATCTTGTTTATTCACGGCAAGCACTTATGAAATAGGGGCGGCTTATACTATACGGCCTAGGGCGGCCAAGACTGTAAATCCGCCACTGACTGTTAGTATATATAGCAAGCGAGTGAGGAAGAGGGTAGACTGTTACGGCTGTCCTTAGACTTTTTTATCATCCACCCGCGGTATCCAGTTCAGCTGTGATCATGGTGCATGTAACTGTACCGAAATATCGGGAGCTCGTTAGTATCGCGAATCGTGGTCCCATAAGTAAACCTTTAAATGTAGTATTTACGTTAATGGTTTTAGACCCTGGGAGGATCTATAATTGGGATGGAGGCAGATTGAGATCCTGGAATGAACATAACTTACTTTTAATGTGAGAATAAATCTCATTCCCAAAAGATCATAAGCGATCTTACTGTTTACTTCCATGAAATCTTCGGAGCCCTCCTACTTTATACACAATATAATCCTATCTTGGCGAACCACGTGGCGTAATGGTTACCATGCCGGACTGCCGATCTTAGGGTCCCGGGTACGATTCCCGGCGAAACCGATATTTGAATGAAGAGTTTAAACTGTTCTCAGTCTGGGTGTTTGTGTTTCTGTCTCTGTGTGTGTCCATGGCACCCACGACACAGGGTATATCTACCTTACTGTGGGGCTATGAGTGTGAAACGTTATTTATTTATTTATTATTTAACTAACGCGGGTGAAACTCGCTGCGATTACGCACAGCTAGAAGTAGTATAGTAAAATAATTTAGAAATTAATACAGGTGATGTAATTTCAGCTCTGTGTACCTGTCAGTGCGCGACAGACAGATACTGGACTGGCACTTTGCGAACTTGGAGTTCGCGAACGCAACGCCGCTGGGCAACCTGTCGCTCAAGCACTGGGACCAGGACGACGACTTCGAGTTCACCGGGAACCATCTAACAGGTATGTTTTACTTAGAGTACGGTCAAATAACTAACTATCGGCAAAAGGAGTACAGGCCGCCATCCAAGGTGGACTGATGACCTAAAGAAGTCAGCGGGAAACCGCTGGATTCAGAAGGCGCATGCCGGCCGCAAGGAGTGGCGAACGTTAGGGGAGGCCTACGTCCAGCAGTGGACTACAAAAGGCTGAAAAGAAGAAGAAGAAGAACTAATATGGTTCGCCCGGGAAAGTACCACTGCTGCAACCACTTCTGCCGTGAAGCATTTCTATTGTATTTCGGTGGAAAGGTGCAGTTGCCGGCCACACTTACATAAGGTGACAACCAGCCTCCGGAGTAGCAGCCCAACTGCATACGACCTCAGACAAGACTAACCTATACTTGCTTGAAGTTATGTAAAGATGTCCATGGGATGCAGCAACCACTTAATACCACGTGACCTGCATGCTCGTCTGCTACTCCATTCAAATAAAATAAAAAAAGTTCTGGCATTTTTCAGTTTAATAGTGAAATAAAATTGTGAATTTATACGACTTGCATATTCTAGACACACAACGTAGGAAAACCTGCTTATGTTTATGATATTGCAGTTAATTTAAGCTTATTAATTAAATTTTAAAAGTATTTTAAAATGTAGGCAAAGTTATCGTGTTATTGCCTAAAATTGCCTCGTAAATTTACTACTCCATAAAAAAATCACCCTTATCCTGACACAACTTAAAGCAATCTTTATATCTAGAGCATAAGTACTATTTTTCAGTAATGAGTTTTGAGAGTGGAATTATAATTATTTCTAATAATAATTAAAAAAGTAAAATTAAAAAAAAATTAAAATCCCCCGACCCAAAAAATAGACTCTAAAAAGTAACAAATAATATTTTAAACCTGTTATAATTATTACCATCACATATATTATGTAAAGTTCAGAAGTTCAGAAAATAAAATATCTGAACTTCAGATATTTTATTTTCCATATTTTAAGGACAAACCTTTTTAGAGTAGGTATAAATATTAGGAAGGTATTTATAGTGATTCTCCACCAACCCGCATTGGAGCAGCGTGGTGGAGTAAGCTCCAGGCCTGCCCATAAAAGGGGAGAGACCCGTGCCCAGCAGTGGGACGCAAAAAGGGTTGCAACCAAAGCTGTCAAAATAATGTCTATTTAAAAAAAGTAACCACGAAGTTTTAGAAGTTTTCATGATTCATGCAGGTATTTCTAAAAAGAAGCTACTAATTTGTTTCAATATCAGATTTAATGATTTGATTCAATGAGTTAGGTTAGGTTAGCGTTAGCAAGTATTTCTAAAAAGAAGCTACTAATTTGTTTCAATATCAGATTTAATGATTTGATTCAATGAGTTAGGTTAGGTTAGCGTTAACAAGTATTTCTAAAAAGAAGCTACTAATTTGTTTCAATATCAGATTTAATGATTTGATTCAATGAGTTAGGTTAGCTTTCATTTCATTTCATGTCATTAACATTTTCATTTCATATCAATAAAAAAATTCTACTGAAGACTTGGCTGTATCGGCATAGTTCCCTTTGCCTACCCAGAATGGGTGAAGAAAACAAAAAAAAATCTGCATATAGGTTTTCTTTTACGGTTGGCGCCATTTTTCAAAAATGTTCTTTGCGTGTTTTTATCATGTTATTAAATTGCTTAATTTTTTCGCAACTGTATTAAAAATAGTTGTTCAGTACACGTGCGGAACCGTCATTGGAAGGAGTTCCCACTGTCAACCCTCACCTTCGGCTGCGCCTCGGCTCGGGTAGATATTTGTCGGAACTCCTTGCAATGACAGCCTTTCTGCACTTGTAATGAAATATACTATTTCGAGTTTTTAGATTTCTTTTCGTGATTTTCGTGACCTCGTTCCCTTTCAGTACAGTGTACATTATTCTGCTATTGAAGATCTTTTATTTAATATTCATATTGATGGAGTTGTTAAAAATATAATTATATTCCGGCATTTTGTGGCGGCGGCCATCTTGGACCGATTTTCATCAAACATAGTTAAGAACACTCCCGACTAATTCACCTTTCAAACAAAAAAAAAAAAAAGAATGAAAATCGGTTCATCCGTTCGGGAGCTACGATGCCAAAAACAGACACGTCAAACTTACCTAGTCTTGCCATAAACATTGTAACAAAGAAAAAAATATTTTTTTAATTGCAAATAACATTTATTACTTTTACAGTGTGTTAGTTTAATACATAAATATAAAACAATTAAAATTTATAAAGCTTATTCGAAGTGGTCTCCATTGGCTGCAATACAGTCCGTTAAACGTTGAGGCCAGTTATCAATAGAAGCACGCACTCTTTCCATGGGAAAATTCTTCACTGCCAATCGTATGGATTGTTTTAGGGACTCCAAATTATCATGACGCTTAGAGCAAGCCGTACTCTCTAAAACTGACCATAAATCATAATCCAGCGGATTAAGATCGGGACTAGACGACGGCCAGTCTTCGGCTCTGATGAAGTCCGAAACGTTCGCTTCCAACCAAGACTGCGTGGACCGAGCTTTATGACCCGGTGCCGAGTCTTGCTGGAAGGACCATACTTGGTTATTGAATATGGTGTTGTTAAGGGGCTTAACTACCTTCTCAAGAATGGTATCTTAATACACTTGTGCCGATGTTTTGATACCTTTTTCACAAAAATATGGCTCAGTCACTCCTTCATAGCTAACACCCCACCAAACCATCACTGAAGTCGGATAATGGCCACGTTGCACTCTGTCGACTAATTGGGAAGCTTCCTTAGAGCTTTGAGCATAAATACGGTCATTTTGTTTGTTAAAATGTTGCTCAATTGTAAAAAAAATTCATCCGTAAACAAAAAAATTCTGTGACCTCCCTTTGCGTACCGCTTTAGTAGTTGTTTCGATTTTACCACCCTATTCTTTTTAAAATTATCAGTTAAGAAATGATCAGTGCGTCTCTTATAGACTGCATGTCCTAAGTCATCTTTTAAAATACGCGACATGGTTCTAGGTGCTATCTTCATCTCCCGAGATAAAATCTTTTGCTTGCGGACAGGATTTCTTCGAATTCTTTCCCTTACAGCTTTGACCACCTTTTTCGTACGAACATTACGTGGACGGCCAGGTCTTTTTCTGTCACAAACAGAGGAGGTCTCATTGTACCTATTAATAGCCCGGTACACAAACATTTGACTAATACCAAGTGTATGGAGAGTTTTAAAAATTACAATTGGCTCCATACCTACTTTGTGTAATGCAATCACAGCGATTCTGAAGTTTTTCTCCGTCTGCTCTTTTCTTCAGCTCAGCATTGCCTAAGCGCACCCAGAACAGACAGAACAAAAAAAATAACGTTCACTAAGAGTTTGTAAATGAACCGTACAGTGAATAAAGAATATTTCATTTCATTTCATTTCATTCGGTTCTCTTTATCACCCCACTCCATTTTAATATCGCAAAATATTGTACAATGTATTGGCGCCAAAACGAGAAAACACAATGAACAATCGTATAAAAATGACAGATTCCAAATTCAAATGTAATATTTTTTTTATTTTTAATTGTAACAATATTTATGGCCAGACTAAGTATAACACCCCGTCGTTTTTGCGTGGGGTTAAAAATAAATATAACGCACAAAATTTTTTTTTAATATTATTCTGCATACTTTTAAAATAGATTTCCAAAGTTTATATAAAGATTCATTGACTGGCACTGGATTCCGAGATTTCACAATTTTTATGTCTTACGGCGCTCCACTATACCCGACATAAATAAATTGGGCCACTATATAATATATGATACTTGAAGTTTTAAGGAAGTGTCATTTAACAATGATTAATAATATTTCTTTGTCATATCGAAATTAAGATGTTAGTAAAGTTTTTGTAAGCCGTGTAAACCGTAATAAAATTAAGAATTAATAACTTTATCAAAATACATTTTATACATTGCAAGTACCTACTTTAAGTACGCACTTTGCAATAAAGTCGTGGAGGATGTAGTAATGTGCGCCTCAAATGGAGCGCTTTTGAAATGCCAAATGCTTTAACCATTATTAGAAATTGTGTAACTCTGAGCTGCGATCCAATATATTTAAACGTCACTTGAAGGTAACTAGCCGTCAACAGCCTTTTCAATTACAATGTTTGACAGTAATAAACTCTGCGCTGTAGATAATTAGGTATTTCGCAATGGTGTTCAATGCGTGAATATATTATGTTATTTGAAACTGTTTCGTTGCTTTTAATAAGCATGATTATTAGTAATATCTTTTGGAAAATTGAGCCATTTTTTTTTCTTAGTATATTAAGTACTTAGAGCTATGCTACTGAATGTGCAGCATTTGGCCATTTGAGTTGCCATATAACACAAGTGTCAACGATATCATTATATGATCAAGTCCTAACTTAAATAGTTCTATTATGTTAGTGAGTGATGAGTGAGGCTTAGATTTCCTTCCTCAATTTCGTCGTAATAAGATTGCACGACTTAAATCTTGTTTTTAGGAGAAGTTTTTCCGTTATCATTTATCGTCTTAGTAGTTAAAATCAACTTCAATTGGAATACAATTTAATAAAAATACACAAAGTTCGGAAAACTCCTCACGATACCTGGAAGCTCGAAGCTCGAGGCATCATTCTGGAGATGCCTCTAACAACAATCCGCCAAAAGTCCTCAGAGCAGGAAGGAGGCGTTCCGTCAGCAGATGAAGCCAAACAAATCGCGGTCAGTAAAATCCAGGCTTTTTCATGGTTATTGGGTTGGACGGTCATCCGTGACTTGGCTACGGTCACAAACAATCCATATAGTTTGAAGTACCCTAGGCTGACAAAGGTGAGCCGCCTTATATCAATTTAAAAAAACCCAAACCTGTTCTTGTCATTTTTTATGTTATTAGGTACCTTCTCGTAGAACCGTGATTAAACAACCTTTTATTTCACTATACACAATTTCATTTACGTGTCGTACACCTACGATCATCATTCATAATTTTCCAACATTGTAGCAAAATGGGTTAAGCAACATTAAATTAAAGGCATAAATCACGGCTGATCAGCGTCGACATAACTTGATCGATGAAGTAGCAAAATGTTGATGTCAAAACCACCATTAGTTTACCATCACTAATCACAAACATTGCGGCGACGAACATCCGGCTATAATTTCAATTAACCGAGCTCGCCACTTGTTACTGTTTTCCGAACGTTTCCCTACAAACACTTGCGATCGATGTGCCATTGTGTCACACAAAAGATGGCACCGAATAGAAATTGCCTCCTTTATAAGGATCGGCTGGCTCTGCACTCCCAGTAGTTCCTGCTTTGCTTAAGCCGTTTTTCTACTTATCTATTCGTACTATATTGATCTTGCGATACATTTTCATCACAATTTTTATGCGTATTATTTTTATCAAGAGCATAAATTGTCGCCTGCTAATGTTCTACCTAACTACACAATACTATAAAAATATCCCTACAAAAGTATCTGACTACCGTTAAATCTAATGTTTATGCGTCTCTATGCTCGATAAGTCGTCTTTATTACATAATCCTTCTTATCTTTGTCGTAAATAATAATCAAGTGTACAGTATCTTGTCGTTATCCGACGATCATTTGATCTCAAGTAGGATAAAGAATCAATTTCATGTCTTTCCCAATTCGACGCCACGTAAACACCCGTGAGATATTGTGGCTGTTTGTCATATTCTATGAAGCGGCGAGTTACAATGATTATTAATAATATAGCGATTGGACGAGGGAGATTTTGTACCAATGTTGGAAAGTTCCGTTATTTGTGTGAGACTTTATCGGATACATTATCCATATAATTTTGCGTCGAATACCTATTGCGATTTCCGAAAGGGTTGGAGGCTGCTGCCGTGCCCCAAGGGCTTGCCCCGTTATGAATGTGGAATTTTCGAGTTAGTGGCCGGTTGTGATCTTTTGAACGGATGGCGAATTTTTGCTCGAAGCGGTGGTTCGTGTCAATAATTACTATCATTTCTCGCCGCAAGTTTCCATCTTCCACCGACGATAAATTACCCACTGACTTCTGTGAATTGTCATAATGAGCGTTGCAAGGGATATCGTCGATACGTAAACGTGCACCTTGTGTTTAGCTACTTTACACACGTGTACCGCTGTCAATTTAGGCAAACTCGTTAGCCTCATTACATTTGGTTATTACCATTTCAAAATCGTTTGTTTCCCAGACAGTTATTGGTTTTTAACGATCAGTTCATTCGAATCTTGAAATTTTGCCGTGTATTTCAAGTTGTTCATTGTTCTTACACGGACAATCTTTGATCAATAAGCATAAAGAGGGATGAAGTGAATTTGTTTCTTGTTATTCAACCGGTAGATATGTATCGCGACAACCGCGAGACGCCTCTTTTGTGTGAGGATGCGTGCGTTGTTGTCGGCTATATTTCTCACTGTTCGCTGGTCCCGGTGTTCGCAGCGTGGGTAGTTGAAAAATGACATCTTGATTGTTGTGCGTTATCCTACGTACGAGAATGTCGAGTAGGGCTCTAAGACGTCGCGTGCACGGCCATTGTGAAGGCTCGCGGCCACTAGCCCTACAAATTGAACGATTGTTAACCGCTCCATGAAAGTGCTCCTATCGTGACTTGTCACGGGATTATTGTATTTACAGAGATATTATATTTTACGGTTGAACAGACTTAAATGCAATAAACATATTTGAATAAATATATTTTATCGTACAGAGTCAGTGTTCTTATGAAGATTTTTAAATATGCTTATTATTATTGAAAACATAGAGTTTACAGTTTCGCATGAGACTTAGAGAAAAAGAAGATTTTGGAAATAGGTAATATATTTTGAGAACACTACAGGATACAGATCGTAAGCACATAACTTTTTTATTTTCGTCATTTTACCTTATAATTTTTGCAAATTAAGTTATGGGCTATTGTGGGTACTAATTATTTATAAGTATCCGAATTGTAAATAAACAAATAGAGGGAGCGAGTGAGAGAGTTCGACTTGTTAAGGATATTTTATCTAATAGAATGCTCAATCGGCCTTTGAATCCCCATAGTAACATCATACAGCATAATTTGCTACCACATCTACAACCGTCGTTTATCACAAGCATGTAACAAAGCGCCGGTCAGCGTGAATTATAAGTTTTGTTGCTATTTACTAACGACAAATGGTCCCCGAAGCCAGTCCCAAGGTGACGTCCGAACCCAAAGGATAGTTTTATGGCGAACGCGCGGCGGCAACAAGTTTTTGATAAGAGCATGCGTGGCGCGAAGCAATAATGAATGTGATACAGCTGAGTCTTTTCTCATTTATCACTCGCTCTATGAATAAAATATCTGCTGCCACTGGCATACCGCTTGGACTACGGACCGCATAGAGCTTGCCGATCGCAATCTGAGCTTTGTATCTATCTTAGTAATAGTGTGCACTTCCCGAGGTATTTGTCCTTGTGACTTGCTTTTTTGCACTAGTTAAGAAATTGCGATGTAATTCTGCTCTAGAATCAATCTGATAAAGACGGTATCTGGTGGTGGTGCTCTTTATAACTTGATTTGTACTAGTCAATGGAAATGTTATAAATAGTTTCGTAGAAAGCATATTACATATTGAGATGAAGCGCGCATGGCCTGGCGGCTGGCGTAGAACGCAAGCGATCTTTGCTTTTAAGCCAAACGGAGTCAGGTGTAAGATGGGTGACCGCTTGTGGCAAATAACTTTCATGCGTGTTTCCGTCCTTCGGAGAGCACGTTAAGATGTCGGTCCCAATTGTTATCAATAGATAACAGTAGTGAAACTTTGTCGGTGGCCTTATAGGCGGTTTGAAAACACCCGACAGCGGGTTGGCCACTAACCCGCATCTCCACATTTACCTTAGTATTTTGCGTAACGTTTGATTGTGTAACGTTGCAATCCACAATAATGATGAGGAGAGACCCGTCCCCAGCAGAGTGACGCAAAAAGGCTTGCAGCCAAGCATATTGAGATAAATAACTTTGTTAGCATTTATGCGGGGCAAAAACTTTATCAATCGATTTGTAAAATTACACCTAAAGTAACGACATAACTCTGTTATCTTGCCTCAGATGTTCTGGTATGGCATATGCCATAAATGAGGTTATGTAAATGAGACTAGGCCTTGCAAATGAATGTTGGGGTGTTATCTAAGTTTGGCAATAGGGTATCTAGTTTGTCGCCGCAAGAGTTACGAGGACATCAATCGCGACGGTGCCGCGGTGGCGTTGGTTGCGGAGGCGTGGGGCGTGGATGAATAAGCGATGAGCCGACGAATGGCTCTATTAACCCGCCATTGTTCCTGCGATCGTTCGCGTTGCGCAAGCGACACGCATTGTTCGCTTCACGTAGCTTTCACTGACGTCACGAAGCTTACGACCTAAATGCTTGAGGTGTTAACTCGCACAATTCGCCTCTATTGAACCCTAAACAGCCCGGTCCGCAAACACGGTGGCAAATCGCCAACTCTTGTCTGTTTTGTTCGACGTAAATTAGTGATCGTTATCTCGTGTGTACAGTACCTTCCGAGCCTGAGTAATTTATCGGTATTGTTCGTCGCAATCTTTGTACTGCTCGTAGACAGTTGTTAGTGAGGTAAATAGACTTGGAAGGAACTAGTCCATCGCGATCGCTTGGGGTACGGTTTGCCGTTCCGAGCGACTGGCGAAGAGATTTATGTGGCGCGATGCAGCTTCAGGGCGGCACTTTGTGCTTCTAATTGACAAGTGTTCGGAAGCGATAGCGCATCACACTGGCCACTGGAACTAGCAGTAATTAGTGTAAAACTAGATTTACACTGAAAAGGTCGGAATTTTAACTGTCAACATGTTGCATACTTCTGTAGGGATATTTTAAAAATGATGAATATGTGGGGTATATTCTTACAGCCTATAGTATGAAGTGGTGCTCTGAGTTAACCACAGATCCGGTGATGGGTATTTTTTTTATTTGAATGGAGTAGGAGACGAGCATGCAGGCTACGTGGTGTTAAGTGGTCGGTGCAGCCCATGGACATCGGCACACAACCTCAAGCAAGCATAGGTAAGTCTTGTCTGAGGTCGTATGGTTGTGCTGCTACTCCGGAGGCTGGTGGTCGCCTCATGTAAGTGTGGCCGGCAACTGCAGCTTTCCACCGAAACACAATAGAATTGGTTCACGGCAGAAGTGGGTGCAGCGGTGGTATCCCCGGGCGAACTATAATAGTTCTAACACCTACAGTATATAGGGTATAGGTATACGATAACATTTCAACTTATCATTTTATTGGATGCAAACCTTTTTTGCGTCCCAGAGCTGGTCTTTCCTCATTTTCGGGAGTTGAGAGGGCCTGGAGCTTAGGTACTCCATCGCGCTGCGAGTTGGTGAAATTAACTTGTTAAAACTAACTACTGCCCATAAATAATCTATAACGCTTTTCTAGAACAATTAATAGAGCTCTGAGAAATCATGTCCATCCTGTCTTTTAATGAGAATGTAGTAGTAGGAATTTTAAAGTAGTATTGTTCAAACAGGTACTACACGGGAAAGAAGGGGTTCGACTTTATTTGCACAAGGGACGGCTAAGGCCATTGGGGGCCATTGGGGGTCAATTTAGTTAGGATATCGATTTTTCAAAACAGCGACTTAAGGAGGAGCAAAAGCTTTCGAACAAGGAAGCGCCTTATAGATGTGCAAGGAAGAAACTGCTTCAATCAGAGATACCGTTGTTCTCCATAAGAAGGCTTGGTAGGAAGCTTTAATATTTTGCACGGTCGTTTTTTTGGGCAAATAAACTGGATGTTTCTATTGTTTGTTACACCTTTGCACCGTTAATAACTACTGTGCTATGAATGAAAACATTAATGAAGGTTATACCGGTTAATATGTAGTAGTACACCGGTCAAAGTGGTAGTATTGAGAAAAAGTAATTAAAATGTAAAATGTACAAATTCTATCTAGGCCATTATTTTATCAGTGTCACGCCTAACAGGCTGTAGGCTTGTGATTTTATACGTCGACTGACAATTTTATTATTATCTTATTAGCGCGTAGCGATAACCGGGCTGGCTTGTTACACAAATCTGGAGCGAAAACCTTCGGGCGATACCAGCTTAGTATCTAATATAATTTCTGTAGAGCACGGCGTTAGTTTTATTGCTTATAATAGCTATTATGGAGGCGAGTTTGCACGATCAGCTGACAAAGTACCTAAAATAAGATTACTTGGCAGGTCTTTATATTGTTAAAAACAGACGAAGTTATAACAAATAGCGTTGAATAATTCTGATGAGTATCTTATTTAATTATTCAACTCTCTTTACAAAGCCTATTTGAATTCTAAAAGTTTGTTTAGAATACGATAAGGTCCATAGTTTTGTGATTGTCATTGTCCCTTGTAACGTCAAATAAATTCAAGTTATCGGAGCCTGAATACGAATTTAATTTTAACTTGATAATCGTACTTATTAAAATTTTGATTATTCCACGCTAGTTCATCGGGCCTCCTTTAACTTTCCGTTCATTGTTAAAGTTGTAATCCTCTTTGTGAGCCCTAATTGAATTCTCTGTTATGCTAATACTCTGATTTCCCATCTTATTTCGTTAATAGAGGTCTGTGGTAAACCAATTAAAGGGAGCGTTTGTGGATTACTCAACTTTCAGTACAGGGATAGTTAGTGGGTCCGCTTGTACGGGAAATTAACGTTTATTTAATCCTTTAGAAAAACATTTTATCCTCGAACGGACTCGTAAGGTTAAGCGAAGCGAGCACATGTTCAGTCGGTTTGAAATATAGGATTTAATATGCGAATTTCGAGCAGAGCAAACCGGGTGCCGACTGTCTGCAGACGTTGTACTTGCGGTGCATGTGTCGCTTTATTGCGCATTTCAGAGGGTTTAACATTCCAACAGACTTCGCTGACTTTGATACTACAGCGTTGCGATATTATAAACGTTGCTCTGACCTGTATTACATTCCGAAAACATATTGCACCCATGCTTTCTTGAATATGTCTTGTATTAAAACGGATTAAATAAAGAACGATTGTAGCGAGATTTTCGTAGCGTTTCGTTATTGCTTTTTGGTTCGGATCCCTAAAATAAGCATTTGTTTGGTCAAAATGTAGACATGCCTGGATTAAAACTGCGTCAAATGTGGCGAAATTCGTACTTTTGGAAATACATTTCACTCGTTTGTTGCAAAGGTACTGGGAGTTCGCAGTTCGCACGCTGAAGTATATTCATAGTTTTGGGTAATCAGTGCGAAGTGAGAGCTTTTGCTACAAAGCCACTAAAACTTACTTGTTTCATCTTTTTCATTAAGTAAGTGAATTTATTGCTGCATCTGAATTGCACGGTTGTGGTTAAGGCTACAAGGACCTACCGTATTCAGCAGTGGAAACTATAAATGTTACAGCCATAGCGGAACAGCTTAACTTTAACTTAAGCAGTTAAAGTTTAACTGATTTATAAAGAGGCTGAAATTGTGGGGCGTATAAGTAGGTTTATCCGTATTTTTGGGAGATTTATGCGGTATGAATAGAACGTACTTAATTGAACGAACTAATTGTGAAATAGGCGATTGAAGTTTTAACTCGTTTTTAGTACCGTTCCCTAGGGCGCGTTGTATTCCACCAAACCGCACTTGGCCAAATACCCATGAAATCTACGACCGAAAATTCAATTCGGTTAGAAAGTTGATCCTAAAGTTTCATAAAGTAAGAGTTAGCTGAAAACCTCTAAAATACGAATTGTTCTTATAACATTCATTCTCAAATCAAAAAAAAAAAAAAAGAATAGAATAGACCGTAGTTTTTAATCTTTTTTATATTTAAGTATATAAAGATTTAAGTACCTAAAGATTTAACCTCTAATATCTAAATAGAATAATACCTATAAGAAAATTGTGTTCAATATAAATTCATCAGTACCAGTAAAGGCAGTTATTATTCGTAACTAAATGAAACTCTTAATTGGCTGTAGTTGCTAATTGCTCTTACTACTGAAAGATCTGTAACCTTGTATTTAGTAGCGACTAAATAGACCCTAAAAACTTGCCAAAGTGCCGAAACTTGCGGCTTCTGTTGCTAAAAGTTCCAATACGTATCTAGTGCGTATATCTAGGTTCAGATCGTTAGGTCCATAGTTTCCTCTTTACTGAAACGGCCAGATGTCGGTGAGTGCAAAATGAAACACGTTAACGCTTCGGCTGACGTTCCCTTTTTTGTCCGGCCGCCTGTGCAAGCCATTTATCAACTTTTTATAGAAACACTTGTTTTAATTTATGCTCGCACTAACTTCCGAGCGGAGCTATCTCCGACCTCATTTGCAAAGCACAGCTTTTGCTGTTTACGCGAGAACTACCAGGGTAAGCTTCTCACTGAATTTTAAACTAAACTTTGGTGTATCAGAGGATTTTAAAAGCTGTATGTATGCTTAAGTAGCTAGTTTACTATTTCCATTGGTAGTTTGTGTAGTTCGAAATTGCAATTAAAAAAAAAATAGTAATACTTAATCTTTATTCACATGACATTGCTACAAAATATGTTATGGAGTCTATGGTCCCTGAGATAGTTAATGTGTTTCAGGGTTTGTAACATTTTTTTTACAAACTAAGCAATTTATGTAAGTATAATAAATACAATTTGTGAATTTATGTGGTATATGAAGTAGCTTGTTTCTTCAAGATTTGTCTGCAGCTCTGTCGTGTTGTGGTATTTCTGTTTCTTTCTATTGGATCAACACGGAACACAAAAATATTTAAATCTTTAATCTTTGTCATCGTAGCATAAAGGTACATTAGCCAGCCAGTATTGAGTATCGGCAATTTCATATGTAAGAACCTAATATGTTATATTCTGGACCAGTGCTTACCGTTAAGGTTTTGCAAATAAATTATTTGCATAATTGCATTCGATGGCCAGTGACTGAGTTAGGCGTCCGTTTGGCGGCATGTAAAAGTGTGGGTCAATGCAATTACATCTGATGCTTGTCGGGACGCGCATCTGATAAGCGAAGAAAAAACTCCTTGCGAAGGAACTTTAATTAAAATTCAGAAATTTTAGCTCCATACTTTAAACGTGGAGATAAGCACGGCTTAAACTGCAAGGGGATAATTAATTTTACTTAAAACATTAATTAGATCTCATTTAAATATGTGGAAAAATGTGTTGATCGGAGTTCGATACTGCAGGAGTTGGATTATCGCTTCGAATTATCTCGATAAACGTGAACGTTGGGTCGAAAAATAAGCAAATACAGGTGCCTGCAGCTAAATACCAGTTAGTTGGAACTAGTGATGTGTCGGATATCCGTAACTGTATCCGCGGATATAACCAGGGAGAAGAAAGATCCGTATTCGTGACTTTTTTGGTCAGTTTTTCGTGGATCTTTTACCTTTATAATTTTCAATACAGTGATTAAATTCTACATATACAAGTACCTGTTCTTTGATAATCACTGTAAATTCTTTTACATGTTGTAACATTATAAACAGCAACTTTTGTTCTGGTTAGCGTCGAAATGAAAAATAATTCAGTGCTCCATTCAAATGATCGACCCGTATCCGTATCCGCCGATCTTAACACCAAATACCCGTTTTCGGATCCGCATCCGCGGATATACTTTGTTAATGATCCGGCACCTCACTAGTTTGAACTGAAGTCTCAACTTATCCAGGACGTCCCGCTAACCGCTTGCCACAGGACAAATTTCGCTTATATTAACTTTTGCCCGGTAAATTTCGCCCCCGCCAACCTACTGCACTTTCTAGTGGAAAAGTTTCAATCTCTTGCGGTTGCGCTTTCTGTGTATGTCTCGTCTCGGTACAAATAATATTTGATTTGATGAACGTTTGGAAATGCTCGAACATTCATATGTGCTTGGCTGCAATCCTTTTCATGTTACTATTCTGCTGGTCACAAGTCTCCCCCCATAATTAGGCCTAGAGCGTACTCGACCACGCCGCTTCAAAGCGGATTATTGGAGATGTGCTATGAGAGATACTCGTATGTGATATTATGTGCTTGCTACTTAATATTTTAAAGGGAAGATCAAGGTGTGGATAAGAAACATGCGCAATTTTTCGTCTTGCAATGAGAATGCCCAACAGGGCATCGTCTTGCAATGGGAATTCACAACAGGAGAATGCCCTACAGGCTACAGGGCATGTCTACTTTCGGCATTGTGAAAGATTTAGTCAATAACCTACCACGCTGACCAAGTGCGGTTTGGTACACAAGAGATGCCATTGTGAAAATTCCTGCTATAAATATTTTAATTTCAGAAGAGTGAAATAACAATATAAATATATGCAGATAACTACTTTAGTTAGAGATGCCCGCCGAGGTTTAAACCGCGGATCTCAGCATCGGAGACCGGTGTCTTAACCACTCGGCTATCGGCACATATTATTATAGGTGATAGTTAAATAATCGCTTGTGACGTCATTGTTGTGGGACTCTGAAAGCGAGCACTTAGCTACGGCGTAATTCCGGTAAAAGGTTCGTCGGTCGTCGTCCATTTTGATCTTTATGTTTATTTAAGCGAAAAAGTTCGGCGATCATTAACTGGATTGTGGTTAATGAAACGTACGATTTAGAATAATATGTCCCAAGTTGCCGCTGTTTTGAGATAATATCACACATTATTTTCACATCTCATTGAGGTGTCTCTTATTAACCTGTATTCCATGTAAGGGTGTCAGTCTCGATGGTCGATAAACTCAATTCTTTATTGGCCTGTGAACGCGAACAAGCTCACTCTTTACGGAACAGTGGTAGTGCTAAGTACCTAATTATCTGTTAATTTAACTGGAGCAAAAGTTAAGGTAATTTGACGATTCAAAAAGTTATTCAGTAAAATTTAAAAATTCTCGTGAATAGGCATGATGACAGATTTTTAAATACCTTTCCTTATTGTAGGTACACGTCTCCTAGTTTCGAAAAAAAGTTTATTTCAGCAATAAACTTAAGTTTTAACATAAATTAATGTATTTTCTGCTATGTAATTTGAATTAAGCGCGAAAACGCTCGAAGGTGTCATGGCTTGCTCGTCAAACTTCAAGCAACACGATGACTTTTACTGAGACGTGACGTCATTCCTTTTGATTAGCGTTTCAGATAACATGGCCGATTGCTGTATTTAATACTTAGAAAATTTTATTAATCTTAATGTTTTTATTAAAACGGAATAAAATAAAACGTTTATATTAAAATATTTTAGAACTTTTTTAGCATATATTTTTCTGTAAAACCATTTATTATATTCTCTGATTCTTTAATATTGTCATCATGCCTATTCTCATTTTAGGAGAAATATTTAGCAATACCAAAGTAGGTACTTACTATTCGATGAATACCTAAGTACTAACTTTATAAATCGCAGGTACTAATGATGTGTGATGGGTGACCGCTAGTGGCAAAAAAAATTCATGCGCGTTTCCGTGCTTCGGAGGGCACGTTAAGCCGTCGGTCCCGGTTGTTGTCGATAGATAACAGTCGTTAAACCTTGTCGGAGGCCTTATGGGCGGATTGAAAACATCCGACAGCGGGTTGGCCACTATCCCGTATCTCCACCAACCCGCATTGGAGCAGCGTGGTGGAGTAAGCTCCAGGCCTTCCCAATAATGGGGAGAGACCCGTGCCCAGCAGTGGGACGCAAAAAGGGTTGCGGCCAATGATGTGTGATGGATGTTGTAGCAAAATGTTCGCGATTTCAAAACCTTTTACTATTGAGCTTCACACATTAGAAAGACGCTCTTTGTATTGTGTCGCTGGTGTTAGAATGTTAGATAAACAAAAAATAATCTGAAGATATCAACGTAATAGCTTATTTCGGACTAACGGCCACGCAAAATGCGGAAATATGTAGCTCTTACTCAAGACTACATATTTCTGCCTTTTGGTGTCGAGACCATGGGGCCATGGGGATCCAGATGCTAAGATTTTTTTCAAGCATCTGTCCAGGCGATTGATCCAGATTACGTGTGACCAGAGGGCTGGCACTTACCTCGGCCAGAGAATAAGCTTAGCTATTCAGCGAGGTAATGCTGCCAGTATTCTGGGCACTCATCCTCATGGCAGCAATCTGGATGCTGCTTTTTATATTAATTAGTTTTTAATTATTTTAGTTCTTTAGTATTATGGTATATTATTGTATAAATTTATTTTAGAAAAATTTAGTTTTAAGTTTATATATGTAAATTTTTAGTACTTATTGTTTATATTAAGTAGGTATTTAAAATTAAAATACGGCCACGTGGACTTTAGTTATAGAATTTTTCTAAAATAAAAGTAGCCTAAGTTACTCATTATTACATCATTTCACTGGCAGGTAGGCCAGTGAAAGTCCGTCTAAATCAGTGTTTCAGAGATTAGCCGGCACAGACAGACAGACAGACATACAAAAATATTGTTTTCATTCCCGTCATCAGTGCGTTTAAGTTGATCTGCGGTGGTGTGGAGCGGTGCATTACGCCTAGAGAATAATTGCTGCAAATTTAATAACGCTCTCATTACGAATTCACGTCTTCGGAGTCGGTGGTTAAACTACCCGGTAGTGTAGCTTTCGTAGCCACAGCCTGGGGTGTCAGGGCTCAGCATTTTTAATCATCAAAAGCTGGTAAATATTTCATGGTTCGTCTGTGAATTATGCTCAAAGAAGAATTGGAGCAAATGTAATGAGCGATCTCGTTAGCGGGCCTCGTTCCACGTCATCGGCTTCGGTGCGGTTGAAAAACGTTGCAGTGTGCCTTCCGCAGCCATAGCCTGGGGCTAGAATTCAGCGTTTTAATGCCGAAGTTGTGGTGATTTGAAGTGTAATTCAATATTTTTTACAGTGTGTTCTTTTATCAACTGGTTAGATTAAAAATCAGTAAGAAGGCTAGCTAAAAAGGGCCGGCCAAAAAGATCCCGTCATTGAAAGGGATGAGGTTACTAAATTTCTGTATAATCATGTGGTTTCATCTTGAGTTACGAACGAACAAGCAATTAAATCGGGAAGAAAGTAGCCACTATCGAAATAGTACAATTTTTCGCTTAGATACATAATGATTCTTATGATACGCGCAAAATTCCCTCGGACTATTACATACTAAGACTCTATTACGACTAAGACCATTTGAAACCACCTCGACTGACATGATAGAACAAGCTGAACAAGTGAAGAAAATTATGCTGAAGGATGGTCGGTTGAAGAGGATGCAGAATGTATTTTTGATTGGATATAAAAAAATTGAACTTACACATTTAAGTTATATGATAAATGTTAGAAGTGTGTTCTAAATTCGGTGTTGAAGTATCGTATATATGTTATAGTCAAAGTCCGATACACAGTCTCTTCGCGGAAGGACTGGTTTATCCTAGGTTTGGCCAAAGCCATCAGGCAATCCCCGAAATACATTTCAATTTCGCCCTTTGCCTGAAGTATTTTTAGTCAAACCCAGGAGCTCCTAACTTTTCAGTCATACGTCGAAAGTAAATTATTCTGTTTCGGTTTTGGCCTAGTCAATCCTAGAAGCGACTGCAAAACTCGGTCAAACGTTGATCTGAACATCAATATCTTTTTTCGAGGAATCAAATAAAAGAATGCAAAGAAAAATTTCTTAAGATCGAAGATGTGCCTGACGTTCGGCTGTCTCTTAGAGAAGTCAGTGCAAAGGATTCAAAATTTGGTGGCCAAGGCTTTATTAAAGGGGAATTATAAAACGAGCGAATAATAAAAATTTTAAAAACCCCCGACACAAAAAATTTACTCTAAAAACTAACAAATAATATTTTAAACTAATTTTAAACCTATTATAATTATTATTATCACATAGGTACATATATTATGTAAGTTCAAATATTATTTTCCAAGCGTCGTCGCGTCGGGGGACCGCTAAAGTTTATATTATAGTCATTTTTTAACAACAGCTAATTAAATTACATTTCGGTAAGTATCTACGAGAGATCTTAACGCATAGTCTACGCTCTATACCGTGCGCGGCGAGCTCGGTGTGCGGTATGCGGCGCGGGGGTGGGCGTGGTCAAGTGCGGCTACCCGAACGGGCAGACACGTGAGGGCAGACGTCGTTGACGGTTGTGTCGATTTTGCAAATTTTTCGGAGTAAATTCATTTGTTGCAATCTGCGACATCAGCTGTTTTTCTCACTTAGCGGTCCCCCGACGTGACGACGCTTGGAAAATAATATTTGAACTTACATAATATATGTACCTATGTGATAATAATAATTATAATAGGTTTAAAATTAGTTTAAAATATTATTTGTTAGTTTTTAGAGTAAATTTTTTGTGTCGGGGGTTTTTAAAATTTTTAATTTTACTTTTATTTTTTCCTTTTTGAAGTAAGTATAAATATTAGGAAGGTATAAGTTGGTTAGGTTACTTAGTTACAAGGTATCATAATAATTTTAATTTACTAGATTAAGTTTTAAGTACATACTCTTCTTAGGTTGGGTTAAATATTAGGTAGGTATTTGTGATTAGTTTAAGCAATTTAGGTGGGTATTAGTTGTAGGTTAGGTAGGTATTCTTTTTAGTTTGCTAGAACTATTAGGTATCATATAAGTTTTAATTTACTATATTACGCTTTAAGTACATGCTCTTGGGTTTTCCCAAGGCGTTCCCATAATTTTAAGCTGGGCCGTAACAGTCCATAAGCTACAAGGGACTACTGTGGATAAAGCTGGCCTTCTTGGGGTTTCTTGGGAAATTATGGACGCGATGCATTTTTTCGCACATTGGAAGCGGTGTAGACGCGCTTCGTTGCGCGTTTTCTTATTTTCGTCATATGAATTTGAACGTTACTCAATGGAAATTGAGTTGAATATTCTAAAATTTACGCGTCACGTCGCGTCGTCGCTATCGCTACGACACTGCCACAGTGGTAATTGAGCCCAATTAATCCCATTTAATTACACACCTTTGAAATCAAAACCTTACCCTAACATGTCATATTTATACTATGTTCTTTCAATAGGTATCATTGTAGTATACGGTACCAAATTTTGAATCGATCGGACATAAGGAAGTTAGTCAGATCCTCTCATCAACTAGAAAAGAGCTGATAATCTTCAAACGGCTGATCAGTTCATGGTTAACTTACTTTAATATACTTTCAATACCACTGAAGTAACATGGTATCAAACTTCGAATCGATAGGACATATGGAAGGTAGTCAGATTCCCTCATCAACTATTAAAGATCTAATGATCTTCAAACGGCTGATCATGTCATGGTTAGTTACCTTACCATACACTTTCAATTTAATTGAAGTAACCCGGTAACAAATTTTGAATTGATCGGACATAAGGAAGTTAGTCAGATCCTCTCATCAACTAGAAAAGAGCTGATAATCTTCAAACGGCTGATCAAGTCATGGTTAATTTACCTTAATATACTTTGAATACCATTGAAGTAACATGGTATCCAACTTTGAATCGATAGGACATATGGAAGGTAGTCAGATTCTCTCATCAACTATTAAAGATCTAATGATGTTCAAACTGCTGATCAGGTCATGGTTACCTTACCATACACTTTCAATATAATTGAAGTAACCTGGTACCGAATTTTTAATCTATCGGACATAAGGAAATTAGTCAGATCCCCTCATCAACTACAGAAGAGCTGATAATCTTCAAACGGCTGAACAGATTTTCATGAAACATGGCTAGGAACACTGGTAAAAAAATTATCTATTATACAATACAAACTAAACGAAAATCGGTTCATCCGTTTGCGAGCTACGATACCACAGACAGATACACAGATACACAGACACGTTAAACTTATAACACCCCTCTTTTCGTCGGGGGTTAATAAAAAAAACTTTGCGACTGATGATGACATACAGTTTTAATAACTTGAGCGGTATGAATTAGATTAAGCGAAAAATTTACTAAACTAACGACGAATATTGATAATAATAAAATCCATAACGAGCTTACAAAAAGTGGATTGTGATTAATCCATTTCAGATATTAAAATTTTATCCGAGCGACTACATTACTAAGTGAGCGACTGGAAAAAAACCACTCTGCATTCTGTAAGTTTACACACAACGTTTGACTGCCATGGCGTCTCCGAAGCCCTTTGCTTCTGTGTCTGAAAAATACCCAAAACCAAATCAGAGCACCCCACTATCCACGTGGTCTTATCTGTACTACCCCTAGAGTGTATATAAAAAGCCGGAGGCGCGGAGGGAGAACACTCCCCGCCCGCCGTAGGAAAGCGCAGGTGCCGCGCTTTCTTACGCTGGGGCGGAGGGAGTGGTTTTCCCGCAGCGCCGGAGAAGTCACGGAGCCAGAGCTTCTTCCCACCTCCATTTTTGATGGGAAAAATCGCTGTACGCTGTAAGCTGCTCAACTTGTATTTTAAGTAGTTCAAATTAATGTTTATAAGTTGCTGTTCTGATGATTTCTCGTCACTCGCAGACAGTCGCTCACTTAATAATTCTATAACGCAAATTGATTAATTTTGACACTTAAAAGTGTAATTTACAGTCACTCGTTTTATTGCTACCCTTTATAAAATGCCACTGCAATAAAAAATGCTCTTCAAAATTATGCAAATGTAAAAGATCTAATGTATTGTGCAATTCTAAATGTCATAATGCCTCACCATGCCAGAATAAAGATTAATTTTTCATTTTAATTACCTAAGAAATTATTAAAACAATAAACATCAAAATTTTAAAAATGTTATTTTTTTATACCTAATCTTACAAACTAACCTCCGTATATTCCAAAGCATTTATTTATTTATTTTATACTTTATTGCACATTGTACAAAAGGCGGGCCTATGCCACACGGAATTCTCTCAAAGCATCTCAAATATAAAAGTGAAAATCACGTAAGCTGACCAATCAGCCCGCAGAGACAAGTGGCATTCTACTATCGTAAACGCTTGTAGAATAGAATGAAAATGTTTGGGATTGACATTTATCTGACGATCGTGATCACGTGACATTTCGTTAGCAAACGTCAATTCCATACATTTTTCATTCTATTCTCAAGCGTTTACGATAGTAGAATGCCACTTGTCTCTGCGGGAAGGTGTCAGAACTGGCAGAGTTAAGCGGTTCTTAAGACTTGAAAGCTGCTTAAAAGATAAAATGCTTCCAAATATACGAAGATAAGACACTTTATACCTACATCGGAGTTTGACTCGTCAAACCCCGATTTAATAAAATTGTGTTTTGACGTTTGCCTGACCAAATTAGCCTCTCCCAGGTTTGACGAAAATTGTTTAGTCAAAGGCCGAAAATTTACATTTGTTTGGGCTTTGACTAAGTCATTCAGTCTGACCTGAGGATTGACCAGTCCAACCTAGGAGCGCCGGAGCTTCGGAGTTTGCCTATAACATATATATTTTGCTGATACTTGTCTTCAGAGCATAAAGTAACTAGGTATATTTAAATATTTTGTCTATTTAAAAATTTATTAAGTAAAATCTCATTATTAATTTTTAAGTACTTGCTTACCGATTCTAATTTATAAGACTGAAGCGTTGTTCTATTTTGTTTAAAAATACTTCTTCTGTTTATTAAAACTTCTGCTGGCTATGCTCAGAATAATAAGCAAGTAAAACCCGTAAGAAATCCATAACTAAGTAAAGCTTCTACTACTAAACATCTTAGTAATTTGAGTACTTGAACACTATTAAAAGATAAAAAGTATTTTGAAGTTATAAACAAAGGTTTGTATTGCGGTGTTTCCACACGCTCATAAAGTATCTAGCAATAAAGTACGGCGGACAATATCCGGATGTGTTAGGATTCGTTTATTGTCGGGCCCACGTGTCGAGACTCGACCGGTACGTTGTAACAAATCACTGTTGCGCCACGGGCCATCGCATCGTAAACATTCTCAGTAACAGTACCCACATTTAGACAATTACGTACAATAAAATATCGGTCGATAGGTCACGACGGTACCACCGTAGGTACATTGGTATATCTAACGTACCTACTTTTAAAATAATTTACTAATGCGCTTGGTTTCATCGGCAACACATTAAGGTAACAAGATGGGCAGGGGAATTCTTCGCTTGCTGATAAAAGGTGTACGGGCTTACTTAAGACGTTAAAGGAGAAATAATGCGGCGTAGGGGTTGGTAGAACGTGTAACCCATTTGTACTTGTTTATCGGGGAGATAAGTGTCCATGTATGCGGCGTCGTTCCCCGGCCGACTCCTCTCATTAGTTGGTGGCTAAAAGATAGCGTCAGTTAGATTCCTCCTTTAATTGCTAAACTATCCGCGCCGCCGAGTGATTTACAGACCCTGTTGGCATCTAATAGACATGTTCCCTTTTTGTACGACCCAATTTGTGACGAATTTGGTCGTTAGACTGTTTAGAGGTACTTTGATTCGGCTGCTTCCATGTTAACACCTAGGTACACGCCTTTACAGAATTTTTGTGTACAATCTTTAACTTTTCTGTCTAATCCAAGATCTAACAGATAATAACATGACATAACATTCTGACTCACTGACTGACTAACAGATTTAAAAGCCGAGCCTAAACATAAGCAGAGCCTAAGCCTAAACTATAACTACTGAATTTTATGACTTAAAATTTGGGCAGTGGATTCATTTGATAAGGCACTCACCATGAAAGGAAATACAAAAAATTGGATTTGCTTGTGATTACAATTTAGTAAATACCTTGTTCAGCTACTACCTACTACCTACCTATTCCACCGATTTACTTTAAACTTCAGCTCCAGGTCCAGGCCTCCCCAATAATGGGGAGAGACCCGTGCCCAGCAGTGGGACGTGAAAAGGGTTGCAGCCACTTTAAACCTGGGACACATGTTTCTTCATAGAACTGAAGGGATTAATAGCATAGGACAATGTTAAAGCTTTTTGAAAAGTTAAAAATGGAAAATCTAAAATCATTCCATATTTTACACCAGTAGAGTTTTAAAGAATGGGATGAAACTAGGGCGAATATTCACTTAGTGGCAATGATCCCTTGATAACGCGGGCCACAACAATTGTTTAATAATGGTAATGTTTTTAACATAATTCTTTCATAGGTCACTTCGGAAAGCTTAACATATACACGTGTTTCGAATTACGAGATAGTGTTCTAAAGAATTGTATTATAAGGGCGGGCAAGCCGGGCAACTAGTGCGGTAAGCGCATTACTTAGGAGCCGGCGGCTACGACGTCGGCCGAATGTACAATGGGCGGTAAGCCCCCGGACGTATTCACGAAGTGCTTTTTCCGAAATGAACATCGGCTTTCGGACTTATTCGGAAATGCGAAATTTCTCAGTTTTCCCTCTAAGCGAGTAAGCAATATTATGAAATCATAGTTCGTTCGCAATATATCCACATTAAAAAAGTCCATTAAATAATGAGAACTTAGACATACAGTGAGAAATAATGAAAAACATGTCTTCTCAATAAATCAAATAAAAAATTAAGTGTCAAACTGTGACACGAAAATTGGCTCTTGGCCTTGCCATTATTGCCAAAGAATTAACTCTTATTTCATGTAGAATTGTTTTCGTAAATTCGTGTTTGCTAAAGTAAGCTCCTGATGCGTTCTCAAATTATTCAATAATTGCATTTTCTCCTGATAAAATGAATGAATTTTTTTAAGGGCAAGGTGTCGTAAAAAATCGACTATCCGGTAATTTACACGAATTACTTACAGGTAAGTCGAATGTGAATGTGTTTTGGCCTAACGTTCTATCAATAAAATCGAAATAATTATACCTTAACATGCCTTAACTTTTAAAGGAGCTATTCTTGTATATATTTATATATACCAATGTATATTATAATTTGTATCTCGGAAACGGCTCCCACTATTTATTTGGTATGCAGGGGGTTTAGGGGGCGATAAATTGATATAGTTAGATTTCCTTTTTTAAAAAGGTCTTTTTATCACTGTTTTATATGATAATAGATTTTTCATGGTTACGGGTGCCAGGGTGCCAGTTTGTTTTTTGTTCGGGGTCTGTAGGTATGCAGAAAGAACCCTCGGGAAGAATAAGAATAAGATAATATAAAGGAAAATTCGTGAACGCACCACTTCCCCTTAATGTTAGAAACTACTAAGTAAAAGGTAAACCTCTCGTCTACGTACAGGACCTTCTACATGCCAGTTTAACTCGCATTTGTCTACTTCAAGAAAGAGACAAATAATAATCAATATACAATAAATTAAGTTTTTAACAAAAAAATAGAACCGACTTCAAACGGTAAAAAATAAAATTGTTCAGTACCTACTTCTTCTTGCATGGTAATGACTTTTAAAACTATTTTTGGAGTCGGGCCCTTAGTAAAATGTCGTAGGTACCATTCGTTCTAAATGGGCATCGACAGTACAGACAGTGGGACAGTACCTACTTCTTCTTGCTTATGTTAATAGCTATTAAAACTATATTGGAGTCGGTGCCCATTCCAAACGAAAGGTACTCTATATTTACTAAGACAGGACATTTTACCAAGGGCCCGACTCCAAAAATAGTTTTAAAAGTCATTACCATGCAAGAAGAAGTAGGTACTGAACAATTTTATTTTTTACCGTTTGAAGTCGGTTCTATTTTTTTGTTAAAAACTTAATTTATTTCACTCTTTTTAGTAACTTTAATAATTCTGTACATATGTATAATATTGTGCTTAGTAAGTTTCAGTGTTTCCCTCGATTTGCCCAGTATTACATCATCAGATTATGACATAGTGACAGTTGAACCACCTTAGGAGTTTAAGTTTTAGGACAAAAAAAAATATATTGAAAGAATTTGCTCTCAACTCCTAACCGTCGTAGTACCTTCCATCATCAGCTCAGCAACATGATATGATGATAATTATACACAAATGCCTGTTTTGCTTTAGTAAAAATATAAGAATCATTTGTTGTACTATAAAATTTGAATGTTCCCCTCCATTTCTTTGGGATCCCATCATCAGACTTTGACTTGGTGACAGTTGGACTACCTCAGGAATGTAAGATTTCTAACAAAAAACCATTTATTGAAAGAATTTGCTCTCAACTCCTAACCGTCGTAGTACCTTCCATCATCAGCTCAGCAACATGATATGATGATAATTATACACAAGTGCCTGTTTTGCTTTAGTAAAAATATAAAAATCATTTGTTGTACTATAAAATTTGAATGTTCCCTTCGATTTCTCTGGGATCCCATCATCAGACTTTGACTTGGTGACAGTTGGACCACCTCAGGAATGTAAGATTTCGAACAAAAGACCATTTATTGAAAGAATTTGCTCTCAACTCCTCACCGTCGCAGTACCTTCCATCATCAGCTCAGCAACATGAGATGATGATTACAATGCACAAATATCTGTTATGCTTCAGAAACTATAAGAAAATCAATGTGTGTGCCTATAAAATTTGAGAGTTCCTGTCGATTTCTCTGGGATCCCATCATCAGATCCTGATTTGGTGACAATGGGACCACCTCGGGAGTATAAGCATACGAACAAAAAAAGAATTTTGAAAATCGGTCCACAAACGGCGGAGTAATCGGTGAACATATATAAAAAAAAAAATACATACAGCCGAATACAGTACCTCCTTCTTTTGGAAGTCGGTAAAAAATGATGTATACTTGACAACATCTATCATTTGAGATCTTAAATTTCAAAACCCTACTGGTCTGCGGCCCATCATACTGCAAACTTAATAGCCTTTTATCACCTGCTTGCTACAAGCACTAAATATTCATGTAACCATGAACAATGAGTCGTTAAAAATTCAGATTCGACTTCAATGAAAAGGCTGACTAAGAAGTGCGAATAATAAAGTATCCACGCCCATAACAATTGTTACGAATTTAAAGTGGCAAGCAAAGATGCAGCCATTTAGCTGTTGTTACGGTTATTTAATGAATTCATTAGTGGGAATGGCGAGGCGAGGGAGTAATGAAACTATTTCGCATCGAGCTCTTCGGATTAGTTAATGTGAACGTTCTGGTTGACAGTTAGGAACGCCCCGCTATGCAAATCTCATTGTCTCTAATGCGTGTCCCGACCGCGCCCTGGAAATGCCTACGCAGCGACAATCTCGCCCAATGAATATTTACAACGCGACATTATGATACCATTTTCCTACCGACCGATCTCATGTTTGTCACGCTACATGTGTTTTTTGTGCTTCATGTATGCCTATTGTTACAGGCTGCTTAGTAATTATTCTAATCTTAACATAAAAATTATAACCGAGACCCAAAATTAACCTGACTTTCAATGCTGACAGGTCATCTTAGTTTGCGTAAAGGTATACTTTCGCGCGACTTTAGCGTGTTCTATCGAGTTCACAGATCTCGTTTGTATATTTTGCTTTTCTATACGTTTCCTTGAGGAACTAACTTATTTTACCACCAACATCCGATCCGTTTTCGGATTTCTGTTTCCAGTTCCAAATGCTCATATTATCTACTCGTATTGAAGTACTGCTCTAATCTATGCCATGCAAACATCTCAGTTTAGGACTGCCACTACTTCTGCGGCCATCTGCGCGAATGTCCAGTAACGTTTAGGTGTTCTGTTCTCAGGCATCTTTATTACATGTCCTACTCATCGTAGCCGACTAACTTTTATATAGTTTACGATATTCGGATGATTGAAAATTTGGCATAATCTATGGTTGTTTCGCGTCCTCCATTGCTGACAACATCGCATATAAGTCTAAATATTTTTCGTTTATAATCCATTAGAGAGACTTCGTCTTTTTTGCTCAGTGTCCAACATTCTGATGCGCATGTAAGTACTGGTCTTAGTAAGGTTTTAAAGAGCAGTATTTTAATATTTCTGTACAGTAATTTGTACTAAAATATTTTTGAATACCATAATAACATCGGTTGGCTGCTTATTCTTCTTGAGACTTCTAAAGAGATATCGTACTTGTCCATTACAAAACTACCAAGATAGGATGTAGAGAACAAAACCATAATCATTTTAAGATTTGTATAATTTCACACGGCCTTAACATAAACTGCAACTTCGTTCTTTGTGATAACGTTCATGACTTACGAGTCGATTTCTATGTTATGAAAATTTATGAAATGCTATCTTGACAAGAGCGTACTTGTGCAAGTACAATATCCATAAATCGATTGTTTACAGGTGAAAATCAGTATCTTGCCATAGTGTCGCAGAATATTGCTAAAGCAACTTTCGCTCTTACGTAATTTAGGTGATTGACGCGTACTCTCGTAATAGTACCCTATCAACCAATTCAATAGAGTCTTTCCGTGTTAAAAGATCACGCGATAGCGACATGCGACGCGCCACATATTGAGGAGTTATTTCATTGCAGTTTTCGGTGCCTTAGAGTAGAAAGCTTCAATGATAGTTTCGGAATATAAAGTCTTAATAAGTTGATTGCATCTTTGAACTGAAATGGTATTTTAATTTACTCATTCAACCTTAGTTGCTAAAGTTTATTTTGTTTTTTTTACACTTTGAAAGCATATATTTCGATTTTTTTCATAGCTGCAGGATACCAGGTCTTGGTTTTTGTGCTAAGTGTGCTATGAATTATAACTTTACAAAATTGTCGCTCAGACGAATTGCTACTTTCGCTTTCGTTCGCTCTTCTGTTTTTTTTGTATTCAATTTACTTCGTAGTATCACCTAAATATAGAATACATACATTAACTGATCTATAAATGAACACATTAATTTTGTTTATCTAAAGTCTCTACGCGAGCTGACCTTTATTTATCACAGGACGGAATAGCTTATAGAAGGTACGTGATAAAAAATGAAAACATGGCTCGTTTTAAATGAAGTTATAAAATCCTGTACCCTCACTTGAGGGGACGATCATAAATCGGGTGTCTATTGGGGTCGTAAGTGTCGTCGTCCGCCGTCCAGTGTCGCTCGACGGACCTCTCGTTGGCATGTATACGGTTATTAGCGGACAACCTTGTAAATATCTTTTCAAAACTACATCTGAGATCTTTATCGCTCCGGGTGTGATAAGGTCTCGCTTTGGCTCGAGATGGTGCGTGTCAACCGCACTATTATTGTCACCGCACTTATTTTTATATCTACCTTTTTGCCATTTACGAGTGATTTAAAACAGTTGTTTGCATAATATTACAAGGCTTGTCGCTTTTCGATTACATTATTTTTTATATATAAGGTCGATAGAATTTAAATCGAGTTTTCGAACTCACTACAGAAACTTGTCACTTAACGAGATTGTATAAATAATGATAAAACTAGCTGTGCCCCGCGGTTTCAGCCGCTCTAGAAATGTTATCAATTTATCACCGAGAAATAAATATTCTCGGCGGACGCCAAATAATGAAAATAAAGGAGAAAATAAATTATAGCCTATTGTACACTCTGAACATTTAGATTTTAATTGATAAAAAATCGTTTAAATCGGTTCAGTACTTTGGAGCCTAGTCGGTACAAAGAAACATACTTACAAAAATCTTATGTAATATAATTTATAATATAAGTTTAAATTGCTTTGGCTATGGTATTAACGCAGTGAATCTGTTTAAAAATTTATTTCACCATATGTAAATATTTTGGCTTTGTTATTAGTACAAAAGTATGTGATTTTTGGTTTATGGTTTATGAGAGTACTCATCCGATTTAAGGTAACTACCACATTTACAGTAGAGACACCAGTGAAAGGAGTTTAAAATATTAAAATAAGTGGGTAGTGATATTATAGGTGTACTAAAATAATATAACAAAAATTATACTTGTCGAAACGTGAATCTCTTGAGAAATGTTTACTCAAGATTCACTTACCATAGAATAGAGACTTACACAAAACCAAAGCTTAAAAGTTACCAAACATGAAAAGAGCGGAGCTTCTGTTTTTTAAATATTATAAAGCAGTTTTCGAACGCAAACCTTTAATGTATATTCGACTCAAACAAAGTAAAACTAGCTCTACTTTTTACAAGTTGCTAATACAATCGCAACAGAACAAAAGCTGATAAAAAATTTCGCTGTTTCGTAAAATAATAATCCTTTTGTTTCCACTATCCCAATATGTAATAAATAACGAAACCACTACACTCGAACAAATAGCCAATAGGAGCGTAACATTAAAGCGCGAACCCATTACAACATTGCAGTATTTATCTCCAGTAGGTTATAATGAGAATTTATTTGTTCTCCGTTTTAATAAAGCACGCCACGGTGTCTAAGAACTGAGAACCTGATACTTAGATCTTTTTGGAATGTAACGTAGCGGCTGTAATTGTAAAATATTTACATATTCATCAGCAGAACACCCTCAACGAGCATTAAATTGTGTCGCTAGCTTGAATTGCTCTTATTTGTTAGTACTTGTTACTGGTGTATACTGTGGCTTGCGTTGAATATTGTTACGGTCCTTGTCGCAAATGAGAAAAACCGGCCAAGTGCGAGTCGGACTCACGCACGAAGGGTTCCGTACCATTATCTATAAAAAGTCACGTTTATTGTATGGGGAGCCCCCTTAAATATTTATTTTATTCTATTTTTAGTATTTGTATAACAATAGCGGCTACAGAAATACATCATTGCCTTTGATTATCCATAGAAATCAATGCATTAAGATTGAAAGGTAAATTGTGGTTTACGTTTTATGACGTATTAAAAAAAACTACTTACTAGATCTCGCTCAAACCAATTTTCGGTGGAAGTTTGCATCGTAATGTACATCATATATATTTTTTAGTCTTATCATTCTCTTATTTTAGAAGTTAAAGGGGGGGGGGACGACGACACACATTTTACCACTTTGGAAGTGTCTCTCGCGCAAACTATTCAGTGTAGAAAAAAATGATATTAGAAACCTCAATATCATTTTTGAAGACCTCACCATCGTATGGGTTTGATGAAAAAAAAATTTTCGAGTTTCAGTTCTAAGTATGGGGAACCCTCAAAATTTATTGCTTTTTCTATTTTTGTGACATACGGACGGACGGACAGACAGACAGACAGACATCACAAATCCATAAGGGTTCCGTTTTTGCCATTTGGCTACATAACCCTAAAAAGGATAGAAACGATGATTAACACAAAGTTAATTAAGTCAAGAAGTTGATTAAGAAAGAAAACACTTCAGAGTTCACTTTTTATATCTACGGACAAAAGTAGACAATAAGTAATTTTTCTTCAGTAACATACATACATAAAAAGATATGTAGGATAAGTCATGAAAGTCCAACCTTTGGAAGAGTAGCTATCGTCTGAATCCCTGTCAATTTCAGATGACTGCGCCCTGTTGACACAGGACAAAAATAGTAATACAGTCACTGATCTTTCGTCATCCTTTATGGAGAGTAAGTCATCAAATTTATTTAAAAAAAAGAACGTATATAAGTAATATAAGTTTTTTGTTGTTGTGAGTATTAAAAATAATAAAGCATTTTACGTATTTATATAATACTACAGCCTCTATTTGAACACAGTATTATTTGCCAATTCAGAAAATATAAATATGTACAAACATTTTCTAAAAACATTTAAGTTATGTTTCTTAATAATAGAGGGGCGGAAGGTACATAAAATGTTCGAGAATCGTAAGTAGCTAAACGTCTAGGCCTAAATTCTGAATTCTTAGAAGACCAAATAAAACAATACATACAATGCAGTACAGCTTCTGTTGGTTTATTGAGTTAGAGCATATCTCTGGTGTCGTTCGCCTAATGTTCACTCGTAGATCATACCGAACCTATGACGCGAGGAGTTGAGACCATGCAATGCATTATAGTTACCTGACCCTGCAACAGCTATCTTCTCTCTGCACTCCCACGTTATTAATGGCCTGTATATTTCTCCGAGTACGGTGATTCGACGACACGAAACTCACATGACGCTTGGATTAATATGTACGTATATTAAAACTTCTCTCTGTCGCGCTCAGATACGGCAAATGGGCTCTATCTGTTGTGATCGAGAACAGTTCTTGAGCATTTGTAGGAAAAGCTTAAGGCCAACTCTTTACTATTAAAGACTTCACAAATGAGGCTGTGTCATAACGTTTCATTTCAATAATATATTTTCTTGGATGTAACGTTCGCGTCAGTCGTACATAATAGCAGCTGAGGCTTAAGCTTTTGCATGTCTGTCTAATAAATGTATCGTCTATGGAGAAGCTCGAGGGAGTGTAAAGAGGCACAAACAGGATCGCGTGGGTGTTTAGCTGAACTGGAATGTTGATAGAGATACAAACGAAATGGGAGTGTGGGACGTTTGCGAAGGTGGTCCAGTGTTTCCGCGTAGAAGCACCTGTGCAGAGCACGCGCCTGCTCCTCTCGATAATGAATACGAGTTAATTAAACAACATTAGCCCGAACATTGGCGCTTGCACACGACGACAGATCCGGGTCCCGATAGCCATGTGAACTCGCCCCTTCGTTAAATAAGCCATGTATCACGAATAGATAATCCCTCGCAATTTTTTCTCATTCTTCGTTCCGGATGACAGGAACATCGCCCTTATTATATCGATAATGTGTCTTTAACGTGTAACTTGACATTGAAATTTTATGTTATTATTGCCATTATTGCCATCGATATAATGATTATTGCGGTTATTATTGCGAGCAGCGATGGCCGAGTGGTAAAAAACCGCGGTCTTCGACGCGACCGATCCCAGGTTCAAATCCTCGGCTCGCACCTCTGACAAAGAAATTTGTAATGTGCGATTTTATCGCTGCTCCACGGTGATGGAAAATATCGTGATATTTCATTGATTACGATGTTCTCCATCGCCGTGCATGCCTGAGAGAAATTCATAATTTCTCGAAAGCATGACGTCCACCAATCCGCACTTGGCCAGCGTGGTGGACTCTGGCCTAAATCCCTCTCAATTGTGTGAGAAGGAGACCTGTGCCCAGCAGTGGGACATAAAAAGGTTGAAAAAAAAATATTGCGGAGATTTCACAATATGCGTCCCTTTACACAAATTTTTTTGTACATTTTACAGGATATAAAACATTATAAAGAATATAAAGGACCGTTTCAAAATTTTATTTATTAAGGTTATTGTTTGCATGTGGCATTTTGATCACCATGCTCGTGGTGGTCAAAATGAAAAATACCTATATTATTGCAAGTGGGCAGATAGAGTTATGTTTTGGATTGGAATAAGAGCATTATCCATTTTTCGTGTTCTTATTTCGAAAAATTGTACATATCATGTTTAAAAATCCGTTATGAATTTCCAATTTGCATCATTATGTACCACAAAGTTATTATACTGGTTTAAAATCTGTGAATACAAAATTATGCAGATGTGTGTATGCGACGGCGACTCTTCTTCAGACTTTTGTGATAAGCAACCGGGAATGTTAATGTTATTTTATCAAGCAAAGCAGATGCTATATTGTATTTTCTGTATTAAATTACTCTTGAAATTCGATCCTTCCGACTTAAAGTGCTTACTGATGGAGTGCTTACGAGCATGGAGTTCTGTCAAAAATTTGAGGGACCTGGTACCTGTTTTGTTTCGATTTTACTTCAATGTAAACTGTAAGTCACCATGTTAAAATGGCGACAAAATGATGAAACCCTTTTTAAATTTTTTTAAGAACAAATTTCATAATTTATACCTTACACATTGTTATAATGAAAAATAATAATTTGTTTAATAAATGCGGGTCAATCAAATGAACTCTGTGCATTGTACATTATTAATATCTCGTGAATGGTCCTTCTTAATGACTTATGATGAATGATAATCGTACCTTGAGTGAGTTTTCAGAAGGGACTCAAGACGGATTTAGGATTTAGGACAATCTCATAATCACTCCGACAAAATTCAACTTACGCTTTAATAATATATATAAGATTTCTTAGACCCCGTTAATATGGCCCTGTCGCAAAAACGTCTGGCTGCAACCCCATTATTGGGGAGGCCTGGAGCTTACTCCACCATACTGCTCCAATGCGGGAGGATGCGGTGCAATGCGGTGGAGATGCGAGTTAGTGGCCAACCCGCTGTCGGATGTTTTCAAACCGCCCGTAAGGCCCCCGACAAGGTTTAACGGCTGTTATCTATCGACAACAACCAGGACCGACGCTTACGTGCCCTCCGAAGCACAGAAAAACGTCTACTTACTATAAACAACTTTCATGCCATGTTAAGTGGTTTTCGTAATGAGTGAGTAGAGCGAGTCACCTTTAGCTTTAACATACATACATACATAGAAGATCAAAAATCGCGTAGCAGAGTCATAGCCGGATCCAATTAATTAAAATAAAAATAAAAACCGTCATGAGAAATCTATTTGAAGTACTGATGGAGAAAGTGTCTCTTTCAGAGTTTTTACATTTATGTCAAATAAAATATTAAAAGTATATTTTTTTATATACATAAACCCATAAATTTATTATGACTTTGACTACGTCAAGATAGATTGGCAATACAAAAGAGAAAGAACATAGTACATTATTCTTAGTCTAAGGTAGTTATGTTTGCGTTAGAGCGAGATAGATATGAAAAATCGTTCACGAACACTATATAGTATTTTATTGTCCTTGCGTAATTCATGAACGAAATAAATTCGACTTATTTTCCTACAATCCCAGCTTTTAGAGCTTAAAGTGAAGTTTATTGGACATAACTAAATATGGTTACGTGTGCGGTGCCTGGATGTAACTCATCTAAGGAAGAAAACCCAAATAATTATACATTTCACATGTACCTAAGTACGAATGAAATGCTTAGCGGTCTAAATGCACTGTTTTGGATCTGATATAAAATGTTCTATATGAACCGTCGTGCGCTTGCTGCATCGACGAAAATTGTTTTTAAAAAAGAGTTAAACTGCGTTTATTATTTTCATCAATAAATTAATTTTATTTTTGGAGGAAATTAAGAGACCCGCTCCAGAGTGTTCTCGACTTCAGACACAAGTTTGATTCTACTTTCCTCTACTTGTGTTCGAAAGGCATTGGCTCGACAGGTGTATAGTGCGTCCATCGTACTATCATCTACATAGCAATGTGATTGTTGCAGCATATCATTGATATGCAGAATGAATAGTGTAGGAGACAGCACTGAGCTTTGGGTAACGCCGGTGTTAAGTGTTAATGAGCTTAATATCTGAACGGCATCCGTCAACAATGACTTTAATCTGCGTTCAGACAAAAAGCTTGCATGGCCTCACGGGAAGACCATAAGATGAAAACTTCTCGAGAAGAGACCCTGTGCCAGACCTGTGTCACACAATGACATCCCAACTTTGACATTGGCAAAATGGTCAAAAGACCGAGAGTCCATTTGAAAAAAAAAATTGATAACCGTCGGCTTAATGCACTACTAGCCATTCTACGTGCCACGGTGCTTGTTCAGCAAAGCTAAATAATTTCGTTCTACACCCAACGACTTAATTCGTTATAGTGGTTGTTAGTACGGAACTGTGATCTATTTACCTATTGGCATACTATCACTTATTTAATTTTGTAATCACTTCCCTCCAATCCCGCTTGTGCGACATAGTGATGCCGGAGCAATCTGGAAGTTTCCCGCGAATCTCGACTAAGTTAATAATAACAGTAGTTGAACTTAATAGGCGTTCCAGCGCTGATAGAAGGTCTATAGGCGAATGATTTAATTATTGTGGGAACTCGCAGCTCGTTAGGCATCGATCAATGTTTAACTAAATAGAGAATTCAGATTTCTTTAACTATTTATTTATACCGCCTTCAAGCTATATTTTCTTATACGACTTTGCAGTGGAACATTAAGCTATATATTATTTTATGTTAATTTTGAACTTTGTTGGTATTTAAGGTAGATGAATTGTTTAACACTTACGATGTTCCCAGTTAGTGATATTGTAATGATGTATTGTTTCAGGTAAGGTGGGCGGAACAGTGCTTGGGTAATAGAGCGATATTATGACGACCGATACAGTTTCGACATTCGATGAAGCAATATGGTAGGCTAAGTTTGCGAATAATTGGTTGATGTCTGTATCGACGCAGCAAAATGAAGTAAGCAGGTGAGTGGAATATGTGAATGCCCTTCTGTTAAAGGTTAACGGAATAAGATTTGCAGAAATTATTTCAGCGGTTGGTTTTAAAACGTACAGCGCTCGACAATATTATTTACTCAGGCCCAAAATTTTATTCAATAACAAGGGATCACTTGCGGGAAGATCGTCCGTAGTTAAATTATGTTAGCCTGTGCCTTGATGTGATAAAGCGGGGGAGCGATTGGAGCCAGTGCTCTCATTGTGTTGGCCATAATCTGCCGTATCGCGTAGGACTCGTGTCGGAATGCGAGTTTATTTTAATATTTAATAACTCCCGGGCGGGCGCAGATACCGTCTGCTCGGAGGCGATTCGCTGCTCGTTTTTCCTCTGTTATCGCACTGCTTTTGTGTCACGGTTTCGCTCTTATTCGTTTTTCTTAATCACGCTGCTGATTATCCCGACTGGCCGGTATAGGTTTCAGATCGCTCGTCTGTATCTTCCACGGTTTAGCTTTATTTCGTTTGCTGAACTAGACCTTGCCTTATGGTGCTTTGGCCTCCGTTTTGCACAATTTAAGAATTATATCGTAGCTTTCTAAAAACTTTCTAAAGTTGTTTTACGTAACTATCAGTAAGAATTGCGACCGTACGTGATGTGCAAATAAAAATAGTAATTCAAGTAAGAATTTATCGTCTAATTGTTACGAATTTACGAGGTTGCCGGGATATTGTTATGAGGCGATAGCTGCAACTGGTATCTCGCATAAAGCAGTATAACGAACGCGCCTGAGTCCGCTTCGGAAATATATCGTGACTCGCCATATTTACGCTATAGTCTTGCTCTCGGTTTGGATTCGATAGCGTTGCGGATATTGCGAAATGTAGATTGTGAAACTCAGACTTTTTAACTAATGACTTTGAAGCACTCTTTCACATCAATCTACTGCTCTTTCACATCAATCTACTGTCTTTATTAGAAGTTATTCCGAGTTTCCTGGCATTTAAGGCGAGATTCCTGTAAACGAAGAAAATAGATTATATTATTATTCTGTAATAGTACGACGATCCGTCTTAAAAAGGTGGATTAATAGGCGTAGACAGAAAAATAGACCCTTTACATCAAGTACTCTTTAGCCTCACTTCTAACTCGAATCTCCCTTTTTCTTATTATTTATTGTGGCCTGCCAGTTTGTCCTTATTTACGTGCAATTTGGGGAACGTGAAACCGTCTGATAAACGTTACAGATAAAAGGCGTGTCCGGGTACCTACTCTTGACAATTTTCGAGTTTTTGAAACGATGCCAACAATTTATTCCCTGTCTGTTTTGCTCTCAGCGCCATCGATACGAAACGAAACACTCGAGTTTTTACTGTAGGTATTTTGGAATTGATAAAATTCAAGGAATAAATGTGACGTAGCTCGATTGGCGAATAGCCGCCGAAGCTTGATTGCTAAATCGACGTGGAAAGAGGGTCCTTGTGTATTAGGGATCAGAATTATGTTGAGGATCCTGTTTATTAACTCGTCAACAACTCGATTGTCCAATGCAAAGCTCTCTTAATCTTTTCAATCATCCGATACGCTGTGAAAGGATAAGATAAAAACGTTGTGCATGTATTTGTGCAGGTAATTGAATATGAATATAAAACGTTGTCCTCATGTCAATCTTCGCTTTATAACGAAGCTTAAATATTTAAAATATTTAATATTACTTGGAAGGCGAAAATTATAAAATTATTTGAGATACCGACGCGTAACGATGTGTTATTGTCATGTCTAGGGCTTTCGAATACCGGATTTTTTCAATACCGGTTTTAATACCGAATGTTTTTTTCTCAATACCGGGATCCCGGGATACCGGTATTGAGAAAAAAGAAGGCATATTTTTTTTCAGAATTGTAATTCTTTTTTGGATGTACGTATTTAGAAGGTATTTTCTGTGGTAATATTAAAAAACAAAGTTTTAATGTAAAATCATCGATTATTTACATGTAAAAATATATTTTTATAATAATATTAAGTGTCAGTTAGATCGGTCTTTTTTACCTTAATTCGCGTTATCAAAATTATGACTAATCATATTTATTATTATACAATTTCACAAAACTAGTCTAACAACATTTCTGTGAATAATAAGAATCTCAACAATATTTGGGTTTTAACATCTAAGATAGACAACAACGGTGAAAATAAATACTTTTACATACTTCGTAATCAACAGATAATATCTAGCCAACATAAGAAATCTTAATAATATAATCATTTACAAAAAAATAAACATAAAAAATTTAATAATTAAAAAATGCTTTAAATATTTAGGCTCTTTTCCTGAAATTGCGTTCTAAGGAGAGAAAGAGTATCTAGGCTTTTATCAGAGAACGATCTTTCCGCTTCTATACTTGTTGTCGGAATGCAAAACAAATAATTTTAAGCCATATCCGTATCTGTAAGGTATCTTAGACTTACGTTTATTGCGTTGCATGTTACTGCCATGTCATTTAATCATTGATATCTCACTCTCTCACTCATCGGCCCATATTCGTCCACTGCTGGTCATAGGTCTCTCCCAAGGCGTGCCACTGAGCCCGATCTTCGGCTCTACGCATCCAGTTACTTCCCGCCACCCTCGCAGGGGGGCGTCCAACACTACGTTTGCCTGAACGCGGTCTCCACTCCAAAAACCGTCTCGTTCAACGATTGCTGGCTCTTCAGCAGATGTGAACAGCCCACTGCCACTTCAGCTTACTGGCTCTTAGAGATATATCGGTGACTTTAGTCCTCCAGAATTCCTGGTTTTGGATCTAGTCTCGAAGGGACACACCGAGCATAGCTCTCTCCATTGCTAGCTGCGCGACTTTTAGCTTATGAGCCAGTCCCATCGTCAGTGTCCACGTTTCGGCTCCGTAGATCATAACGGGTAGGACGCACTGGTCGAAGACTTTCGTCTTGAGGCTTTGTGGTATGGATGACAAGAATATGTGACGGAGCTTCCCGAATACTGCCCAGCCCATGGAATCGTCCTATCGGTTTCCTTCTCGAAGTTGTTTCTGTCAATCTGGATGGACTGCCCAAGGTAAACATATTCTTTAACAGCTTCGAGTGTCGTACCTTCGACGCTAATTGGGGTAGGAATAACGTATGCGTTGAACATAACCTTGGTCTTATCCAAGTTCATTCCTAGTCCCACTCGTCGGGAGGTTTCATTTAAGCTTGACAGCATTTCCTGCAACTCCTGCAGCGATTCTGCCATAAGGACTATGTCATCGGCAAAACGCAAATGTGAGATGTATTCGTCATCTATGCGTGTGCAACGTCCTTTCCAGTCCAATAACTTGAAGACATCTTCCTGTGCACAGGTAACCAGTTTCGGTGACAGAATGTTCTCTTGTCTCACGCCTCTGTGCAGCTGGTCCGGCCACAGAGTCTTGTTTGGACATTCTGGATTTGGACGGACATAATGGCTGAGTTGTTTAAACATCTCAACACAACGATGTATCGATAGTCAACCAGGGAATCCAGAACAACCCAGGTCTCGATCGAGTTAAAAGCTTTCTCATAGTCCATAAACGCTGGCACAAGGACCATTATGCTTTGTCCGACAAAACCTGTTAGCTTCGTCCATTAACCCACATTTTCGTAGTCCTCGTCAAAATCCACGGCGGGTTCCAAGGCATCAAACCGATTTATCAGTTCAAGCTGAAATTCATTAGATCCCGTTTCGATTTGAAAGAGATTTGGTCGGAGCGTAGACTTCAACATACGGCGTCTCGAGCTGAAGATCTATATTTAAAGAGCCTCTTACTAGTCCGTGATCACTACCGGTGTTAAACCTATTGATCACAGAGACGTCTTTTAATATCCGCTTGTAGTCCGTAATGATGAAGTCTATCTTGTTTTTGGACTTACAATCATTGATATACCGATTCCAAAATAAAATAAATGGATAAAAATGTCTATGTGCGGTATTGATAGTTTATTATTTTGTGATTTATACTAAAATTAAAATAAAATCACTAATACCGGGATCCCGGTATTGAACGTTTCAATACCGGTATTCAAAAACTCGAAAAAATGTCCGGGATCCCGGTATTGGCTAATACCGGGATCCCGGTATTGGAAGCCCTAGTCATGTCGCGATGCGTTGACATGGCGTCCGGTTACTTATTTATTCTTGACCCTTTTTCTTTGAAACGTCGTACTTTTTCACAGAATTAAAATGTGAATGTTATTATTTCGTTTTCACACGCTTGCCAGTTAAGAAAATCTTATGTTTTTTGTTTTTTATTTCTTTACAACGCAAAATACTTCACACCGCACTTACTATTATTATTAAAAAAATCGTACATTCGATTCAAAAGGTTTGAAAATTCTTTTTGAAGGCGAAATCTTATTTAATGTACGCTTGATTAAATCTAGCAACAATGGCCCTTCTTTAAAAGTCATTCGCGATCCCTTTTTCAGCAACCCTACCAAAGTATCCTTCAATTTCTTAAATTCGTTCTTTTGAGCGACCTAATAACCCTTGAAGAAATTTGCGGTATCTTTGTAAATTTTCTTTCGCTTACTTTAAGGGGTTTTATACTATTAGCTACCACTTCAACTTTTTCGTCATCTTTTTTTTTTACCAATAATATTTTCTCTTTTGTCTGCACATAATTCTAACATTCATGCAGTTGTAATTAAATAGTAAAGTTTAGCTGTATCCATTAAGTTTTTAAAGATAGATTTTACATTACCTTCGGATATACGAGTAACGCCTTAAAGTTTTCTTTATTCGCTTCAACTCTTTTTATCGCATGGGTATCTTCCCAAGAAGATAGACACTGCTATGTGACAACAAATTAAATGATCTTTGATCAAGGGCACTGGCACTAAAAGAAACGTTTTCCTTTTCAATTTCCTTTCGCACCGGCCGTCAGTCGACTGTGATTTTGGATTCGTTCGATCATGAAAATATATAGCTTCATTCGAGCGATCGCTATCGGCAAAGCTCCTTAATCGGTTTTCTTTTATATGAAAATGGACTTTCAGATTTATTACACCATTTTGGTTGCGTTCCAGTCGCGAAAAACGTGATATACGTCTGCTCGGGTTCAAAATTGCACACTAAACAAAAATTCAACCACGAGCCGCACCATATTTCAGTGCGAAAGCCTCATTCTTGGAACTGTTAAAATATAGGCTATGAAAGAAAATTGGTTAGGGTAAGTGCGGTTGCGTTGATTTCTTATTTCGTATTCATTGTGCGTTGAAATGTATCACGCGATCTGAGCCGAGATGTCGCGGCATGAAGTGGAAATCAGCGAACGCGGAAAACGAAAAGTATCTTATGACTTTTACATTGTGAAGGCTTAGACATGTAATCTCAAAGCACCCGTGCATGTATGTACGAGTACGTAAGTAAGGTAAAGGCGTTCAATAAATATACGCCAGGTATAATCATCAAACAAAAGCCGATAATGAATAACGGGTATAAAATTACGAGTTCATTTATTAATACTACGAACATACCTTTTCAACTAGACTATTTCACGTACGGATAGAAATTTTGATTCAAGAATTATTTCATCATAAATTTAGTCATACCAATCTAATGTTTTCGACTGACTTCAATTGTAATTGTGTCGATACATCGAACTAATGATGTCGTTTCATAACTTCACATCGAATTTTCGCTGTCTGTTACAATCCGTATGTGAAATGGACACATGGGGTTCAGCAGCGCGAATAAATCTTGGTTACGAATACACGCAGGTTGTCGTATGTCTTCATAAAGCGAGTTAATTTGGCGAGTCGTGGATGCGATAACGCGACACGCATGCGATCGGGCCGGACCTTGTGTCGCGGTGCGTGTTCTGTTCAGTGCGCGCGCGCATCGTAAATCTTCGCGAACGAGCACGACCGCGTTTCAGGAGTGCGGAGATGTGATTTTCTTTTTCTTATATCACTGTTACAGCCGTCTTTAATATGAATTTTACTGAATTCGCTGAATAATTTATGCTTATAGGTAGATAGCAATAAAATCTTATCATCACAAAATATTTGCATACTTCATGAAGATAAATATGGCAATCACCTTTTATAAACACTCATATTAGTGCAAATATTTTTTTTTTGTCTTTGTCTTTTGTTCGCAACCCATTCTTAGTCCGTAATGAGACTAGCCTGAAGCGAGCATGGCCTGGCGGCTAGCGTAGAACGCAAGCGATCTATGCAGCTGAGCCAAACAGGCGTGGTCCGGTGTGAGATGGGTGACCGCCAGTGGCAAAAAAAAATTCATGCGCGTTTCCGTGCTTCGGAGGGCACGTTAAGCCGTCGGTCCCGGTTGTTGTCGATAGATAACAGTCGTTAAACCTAGTCGGAGGCCTTATGGGCGGTTTGAAAACATCCGACAGCGGGTTGGCCACTAACCCGCATCTCCACCAACCCGCATTGGAGCAGCGTGGTGGAGTAAGCTCCAGGCCTTCCCAATAATGGGTAGAGACCCGCGCCCAGCAGTGGGACGCAAAAAAAGGGTTGCAGCCAATGAGACTAGCCTAGTCGACAAGCCCAGGCTAGATTATCTAACCGCCTCAAATGAATGTTGGTAATTTACGAGCTACATAAATAATCTAAAAACTATATTAAAACTATCTGCCACATTATTAACTCATAAATATATTTCTCATAAATGAATAAAAAGAATGCTCATGTGTAGCAGTGGACTTCTACCAGTTTATGGATGGTTTTGGATAAGCTTTGAGGTGGTTTGCTGTAATGAGCTGGTATTTTAAGGATGCATCAATATTCTTATTCGCCCACGATTGTGTTGCGTGGGTTGATCGTCTTGTACGTTTCTTAAAATTTTCACTGGCCACCTTTAATGTAATGTGTTTCTTTCGCACTTTATCTTGGATAGTGTTTGCACTCCATTTCTTGGACGCATTTCACGGTATTTCTTACATAAACATCTATACATTCATACTATATTCGTTTTATGTAATAAAATGTCCTGCGTATTGTTTAATGGCAACAATTTGCAAAATTTATAGTGGTTAATTAAAACCAACGGGCCGAGCAGTATTTTTTCTTTAATTTCAAAATTAACGTTGCCATGTGTACAGCGTTTTAACCCTTTAGCCCGGCGATCCTGTAAAGCTAATATACAGGCTCACCTTCTGGACGCTATGAAAAGGCCTAATGTTGCAATTAATTTTTGTACAGAGCTCATATTTTTTGAGTGTCTGGGCTTTATTAAAGCGAATATTAACGCGCGTGTCTCGTCATTTAAAGCAGCGTGCTGATATTTTATTTACTTTAACGCTGAAGCACTGAACCGGGGGTCTATTGTCTCTATAACGGCGCTCAGCTTTCCGAGATTCTGTCGGGTCAGTAATTAAACACATCTGCTTCACGTACAATTTTGTCTCTGTGCGCGAATTTTAATATTTTCAGTTATTGTTGTAAGGTTATTTTTTGTATAAAACGTCATGTGTGGACATCGTTAATATAATTTGAATGAGATTTACTGTAAAAATATATTCGTAAAATGTTGCTGTTCGGTTGAAGCGAAAGTACTTACATTCATTCTATTGAGCTCTTATGCCTTCCTATGTAATAAAATACACATTCCGTTTACTGAAGCTTAAAGAATTCTATATCTCTCATCTTCCTTCTCTACTGTCATTTGGCATGTCATATTAAACATGACCCGCTTTGAACGAAGTGCGTAGGTGTTATTGTGATGTTAGTGCTCTTTATCCATTGTGAATTGCTTTTGAGCAATTCGTTTCTATTCCTTTTTAGGGGCTATACTAAATTACTAAGACAGATGAACAATAGAACCTCGTAAGTATGGGTGTACGTGCAACGTAATTTAATTCGTACTAAGATTGTTATCCTCACCTGAAGATTGTATGTACGTATATAGAAACTATTGGAAATCCAAATCCGAATTCGGAATATCCCCTTTGCCCCAATTGCCATTGCCGATTGGTGGAAATACGTGTTGTTAGGCAAAAAAAACTCAGGTGTTTTTTTTAAATTGTCCATAAGTTCTACGACAAGCTTCAACGACTGTTATCTATCGAAAACATCTCTTTAATAACTGTAATTAGCCGTGAGTTACCCTTATCGCCTAAGTTGTGCGATTGCGTGTTAGATGTCGATAAAATGGTTGCAATTAGAGGATTCAATTTGTTCTTGTTAATTAAAAGCCTTCTTTTATTGTGTACATAAACCATTTTCAGTTATACGAAAATAAATAAAGCGATAAACAATAAATTTATTTGCCACAGATTGATGTGTTTGGAATAGCTTAAAATTAAATTATATTATCTGTAAAATTATACGTGATAAAGCATATTTTACATTATTACATGCAGTATTTCTGTATTTAATTTCAGTTTTTTCGTGGCACTGTACCAGAAATCCAGTTTTACCGTTTTTAATGCTCCAGGCCGTGCACTATACAGCTGAATGAAATGAAATGAAAAAGTTTGAACTCCAACGATTTTGATGAAATTTAGTACCCAGGTTTTGGAGGTGATAAATCGAATCAGCTAATTTTAGAAATTGTCGTTTTATCTGTGTTTTCAACAAATTGGAGAGTACTAACATTTGAGTTTTTGCTACCGGTTTTCCTCCCTTAGGGGTGGATCTTTAGAAAATCCTTTCTTATTGGATGCCTACGTCATACAAAGACTAAGTTTCAGGACTTCACAATCAGCGGTTTGGGCTGTGTCTTGATCCATCAGTCAGTCATTCAGGACAAAGTATTTTATATGTATAGATTATTGTTAATTTTTTTAGTTTGATGTGCTTCAAAAGCGTGTGTTTTAGTTTTTTTAATATATTATTTTTAATTGTTTATGCGATTTATTGTTAAAACATTTTTTTTCAAATTCTCGGAATTAGTTCAAATCATGAAATTATTATATGTACATACATATTGCCATCGATTCTTGATAAGTGTCCAATGTTTTAATTAACTCTGTCCGTTGAAATTGGGTCGAAATCGAGTCCAATGGAGAGCTACAAACAAGCTCACAAACTCACAAACATGTGAAGCTGTAAAGCTAATAAAACATTGTTAAAAAGCGTAAAAAAACTGACTAAAAAGGTATTGAACAAGATTTTAATATCCACCTTATTTACGAAATCAATAAAATATATTGATTTTTGTAGTCTTACTCACAAGTAGTAGAACCCTTCTTTTTGCTTTGTCGTGGTCGGGTAAAAATGAGATTACGTTACGTTAGATTACGCCTTTTGGTTTTGCCGTAGTCGGGTACACGGGAAAATTATTGATAAGCTTCACCTCTATACGTTTCTGTAGGGCCGGCCCTTTGGTTTTGCCGTAGTCGGGTACACGGGAAAATTATCGATAAGCTTCACTTCTATACGATTCTGTAAGGCCGGTTACTGGTCAATTCGAATTGGCTTGTCTTTGCACCGATCGCAATCGCTCCTTGTTAGCCACCATTACGAATGCAAATTTAACAATTATATACATGCCGATCTGGTATTAACGTTCGCAACATCTGTGAAGGGTTGCGTGTCTTTCTTCTACTCCTGTGAGAAAATTGTTTGCACTGCGTGAAACGTAGTATTATGTGTGAGTGTATTTTTTATGTTTTTTATAATAAGCAATATTTAATATGTGCGAAATAAACCTACACATATTCTTCGGAGAGAACGGATGAATGAATGGTCGTCTCCGTCCGGTAGTTGGCTAAGATTATAATGTTCTTTGTCTGTAAAAAGTTTGAGTACCTACAATAATGGTATTTTTATAATAATTGCTTAGTACTGCAATTGGTATGGAACACAAGCAAAGTACAAAAATCTTTTTGAATTGCTCTTTGGTTGGCCCATAGTCCTGAATTGACATCTAAGTTTATGGAACAAATTTCTTTCGGGGGTGGTTAGTTGTTAATTTTTTATTTTTACTGTATCATCTTCATATAGTTAACAATATTTTTATAGTAAACTTTTCATCGAATTGCTTTTATGAAACGTTCAGGAATAGAACTCATTAGAAGTGTAGTGTCATAATTATGGAGGTAAAAGTGGCAATTTGCGTAGAAGCCTGTGGAAGGAGATTTAAGTGAGATTCACTCGGTTATTTCGCCGCGTGATGCGGTTGAGACGGTCCGTTTGTGTACTGTCGCAGCGCCAACTCTATTCCTAACTTAATCAACCAACTAAATTGGCTTTCTTGTATTAATTACACATTGCTTTGTTTAAGTAAGTTTTTAAATTGTTTTATTTTATTTGTATGGAGTAGCAGATGAGCATGCAGGTAACGCGGTGTTAAGTCGTTGTTGCAGCCCATGGACATGTTCACACAATCTCAAGCAAGCGCCTGTGGTCGTATGCAGTTGCGCTGTTACTTAGAAGGCTGATGGTCGCCTTATGTAAGCCTGGCCGGTAACTGCACCTTTTTACAGGAGCATAATAGATATTTCTTAATTCCCCGGCCGAATCAAGTACCACATACGAATATCCTGAGAGCATGTTTTGTATCCAGGAGCTCACTAAGTACATATCCTACCCTAGCTGGAGCATTGCACATCGATATGAGTCGAACTACTTACCGACTAGGCGCTTTGCCACAGAACCATTTAAGTAGATTTAAGTGGTTCCGTGTCGCGGAGATGGCTCTTTGATGGTTTCCTTCGGAGCTAGTTTGTCTTGTATCCTTCATTAAGTGGGTAATAGCTTCGGCTTACATTGACTTCCAACTTTAAAGCTCTGTTACTTTATACGGCGCTCTACTTTAAATTAATTGTGTCCTTATTTATTTGAGTTTCTGTCTCTGCATAGCTCAGTGAATGCGACAGGAAATTTTAAATCAAAGTCTGAGTACATTTTCAGCGTAAGGTTCGTTTTAACTGCTACATGTTTGAGATGAGACAAGTTTGCTGGCTCGTTTCTTGAGTACACACTAACTTTAGACCGTGAAGTTTAGTCGTCTCTTCTATCTGCTGATACGATACTTGAAATTGATTTTTTGTTACTGGGTACACGTTCTCGTTAATTGATAGATTAAACTGTGAAGCGCGTTGATGGTGGTCATACGTGTATTGTGCGTTTAGAACAGTCAATAATATAGCATGTGCTAACATACATCAAAAGATTCCTAAAAGATTAGAAAGGTAAACATTTGTAGTTACAATTTTAATAGATTTAGTTTCGTAGTCTAAAACATTCATGAGTTGCCTAACATATTCATTTAAATTTTCTCGTGTAATATACAGGGTGGAGACGACCTTAGCCCTTCTTTTGAGACCACAGATAGGGTCCAACTTCATCTATCCGTACACCAAAAATCAAGGAAGTACGGTGAATAGTTAAACCACAGGAAATTATTTTCAATTTTCTTATTTTAAACAGTCTCTAAATACAAAACCATGTGATTCGCATTTTATCGTAAGGTCGATAACCTGTACGTAGCCTACGCACAAATACTATAAAGCCTCTTTCACACTGTAGCTCTTTTAGCGACCATTAAAAGGCTTTAAAATGAAAGAAATGTGCTCTCAGTCTCAGCTATTCAAACGTTAACGCTTTAAAAACGCCAAGATTTTTTATCTAACTGTGTTCTATTTAGGCGTAAATTCACACGGTCCATGGGCGTTATAAAAGTGAAGCGTTTGTTAAAAGCGCGCTCCAGGAAAAGTAGAATAATAATATGTTTTTATTATCTCACTAAAACATAAATAAGATACGGTATTTTCATTCCGAGGATGTACCCATCATAATGCCTTTGCTTCCTTTTTCATTTTTCTTTGAATCATAAATGCAAATCACTATTATTAATAATAATTAATAATTCAGCAGTCACCATTTCTACGTCTTCTAAGCGAGAGGCAGGACTAGATTCAGTTCGTTCATATGAACCTTTGTGTCGCAACGACATAAAAACGCCAACGAAACTCTTTTTTAACTACAGTGTGAACTATGCCTAAACGGAAAGCGGTACCGGGCAAAGGCGCTCGCGCCTGTGCCCTCAAACGGCTCCGCGCCGCCCCATCCTCTTTACACTGTGCCGCCACGCTGCCAGCGCCGCGCGCCGAAAGGCCACTAAATGCCTATGCCTACTACCCCACATAAGTAGGGCTGCCAACCATACTTGAAAACAAAATTATGCCGAGTAATTATTCGTTTTATAATTTTTCATCATTAAATGACGCTTCACAATAAATAACGCTTCACACTCATAGCACAGCACAGTAGATATTATTATACCCTGTGTAGGCTGTCTCGTAGGTACCATGGACACACACAAAGACAGAAACACAAAGTAAGGTTTTTGTAGACGTGGTAGAACTATGATGGTTCGCCCGGGGAAGTACCACCGCTGCACCCACTTCTGCCGTGAACCGCCAGCAACCGACAGGCAACCACCAGCCTCCGGAGTAGCAGCGCAACTGCATACGACCTCAGACAAGACTTACCTATGCTTACTTGAGGTTGTATGTAGAGGTCCATGAGCTGCAGCGACCACTTAACACCACGTCGCCTGCATGTTCGTCTGCTACACCATTCAAATAAAAAAAACTAGTTGCACTCCGGTAGTGCCGGCAAGAAGTTTTCACTTCAAAAAAAAACAAATACCCAGACCGAGAACAGAAATTTAAACTCATTATTCAAATTTCTATTTCGCCGGGAATCGAACCCGGGGATTGATGGAGACAGGTAGTACTAGATTTACACAGTTACCGGACAGCTTACTACTAGATTTAATTGACAATAATTTCGAGTATTATCATCTCTCATCAGCGGTCTATTTGTCTTTACCTCGAATTTATTCACGGAAAAGAAAGGAAATAGACCGTTATCGACTTGGCCAACCTGGGCCATTAGTACTCATTACATGATGTCCTTGAAAAATTTCAGTAACTTGCAGATTTCACAAATTGCAGATATCACTCATTATTAAATAAACGTAGTACATATCACATTTTATGTAAATGTGCGAGTTGGAATCGAACCTGGACTTTTGGATTAGAGTTAAGGTACGATAGCACTGCATGATACCACTACGGTGGGACGAGCTAAGATTTCTTAAAAAGTTGGCAACCCTAGTTACACGTGCCGTTTTAAATCATAAATTTTCAGTTCTGGACACCGTTTGATGCAGCCGCGTCACGGCCATCCACGGCTACTGTAGTGATGTAACTTGATCGTAATTAATATGCATAAAATCTGATTGCAATTTTACATAAATCGATAAAAATTACGTTTAGTCCATTTGAATAAAAAATAACTGCTAATTATACCACAAAAGGTCGGTATTAAATAATGCCTACTTTATTTAGTTTTTATTTTTTGACCTGTAACGTACACCATACCTGGGTAGGTCAGGAATATGGACTATGCAGATTAGAAGTTACTGTTTTTAAGAGTAGAAGCATGACTTTTACGTGTCCAAATGCATCTTAAAATATTGAATGTGGTACTCGTATCATACGCGTACGTGTCTCTATTTCCCCGTAACGATCATACCATGCTGTCTTCAAAACAGTAGGTTATGATTAAGCGGTAATTCTGACACTAAACCATTAAAATAAAATTTAGTAATTTAGTAATATTTTGAAACTGATTTCTAATGTCTATCGATAAAAGCTTGTACCGAGAAAATCGATATCTAATATCAAATAAATACGGAGAATAAGTTTATCCCGCGTGGCTAATTACAGCTATTCTTTCATTAATATCTCCTGAAAGCAGTTATTTGCAATAATCCTTGCTAAAACTGCAACTAATGGATAGTTACTTTGTATAAAGTACCATAGAAATAATGTGTCAATAATCTGTGTGTATAATTTTGAAAAATCGATACTTTTATGTATTAAAAAGATTTTTATGTCTTGGTCAATCACTAGTAGAAATTATGACCCTGACTTTTTTGGTTTTTTTCATTTTAGTGTGAGGTTACATCTTTGCGAGGGCACTTGTCTTTGCAATTCGATATTTTGCATGTTAGCAAAGCGCGCGCGCATTTTTGTTTTTAGTAATTTGAGTGATATTTTTATTTAGTTCTACATTTTATGGTTTTTAGTTTTTTTTTAAAACGGTGTACTGACCTACTAACCTACATTTTGAATATTTATTGATTTAATTAGGTATGTAGGTAGTACCTATGTGATGAAGTGTATGTGTGAAGACGTGAAGTGTACTATTGCGATATAATGTTAGCAGTGCGGGGTTTTGTTAGTCAGTGCCGTGGTTAATGTATAGGTATTGCTTCTTGCAACTAACAAGCATTTAGTTAGAAGCCCGCAAGGCTCTGCAGAAGGAGTAAGATGCAGTGATCTATGCAGCTAAGCATAACGGGCGCGGTTAGGTTTAAGATGTGTGACCGCTTGTGGCAAAATTTCACGCGCATTTACGTGCTTCGGAGGACATGTTAAGCCGTGTCCCGGTTGATATCGATTGATAATAGTTGTTAGCTTTGACGGACGCCTTAGAGGCGCCCTTATGGGGAGGTTTGAAAACATCCGACAGCAGGTTGGCTTGTAACTCGCATCTCCATCAATCCGCGTTGGAGCAGGGTGGTGGAGTATGCACCAGACTTTTCCAGTAATGGGGAGAGACTCATGCCCAGTTAATAATATTTACAATCCGTAACATTTGATACTTACGGATGTTAGTGGTAGTGATTTCCTTCATCAAGATAATGGACAAAAGATACTGCCGTGAAGGTGCCCGGCGGCCGGCATACGGCAGCGCCAGCGCGGGCAACAGCGGGCGAGTCATTCACTACATTGAGGTCAGTGACTTTTTTGCGCTTCGCATTTAAAGGGTGTTACTTTTTGTGACATTTATTTGTACACTAATTTTGTTCGAAAATTGTATTTTTTTTTCTTTCGGCTCTCATCCTCTTTGACCGTTTTAAAACATTGTACTACACGAACTACCTTCGTGGTATAAAAATATGGGATTCATTCACTGCCACCCTGTATACTTATTATAGCCTCTGTTTCTGAGATTAGCTTTAAAAAGCTTTCGGGGCAGCTTTTACGTCTTAACGAGCAGTGAGTGCGTAAATTGAATATAACCACAAGCTCACTTAATTCACCGTCACGCAATCTTTTGAGCCATCTCATTACCTTTGCCACTTTATGCGCCATACAGAATTATTACTTCCTGTTACGTCAGTTACAGTGGAACGTTTGTAATACCGATGATAAACTAAACTATGATTGTTTTAGTGCTTCCTCCTTGCGGATAAGGTATTGAATGTCGCGCTTCGGATAAGCGAGGCGAGATAACATTAACGCGAATCACTGAATTATGGACATTGTAAGGAGGAGTTGGGACACCCGCTGGGACCACCCGCGAGCCTTCAAATATACTGAACTCGCCCGTTGTTGATACGTTGAACGGCGCTATTGTTACTGTCATTCGCTCCTTTATCCGACTTCTGTATCGAGAATAGACGCAAACTTGCCTCTTTTATTATTTAAAGTGTATCACTAACAAGTAATATTTACAATGGCCAGGCAAAACACTCATATATTTTGACCGTACGCCACCCGTTGCGCTGCACGAATAATCTGGCTTTACCGACATCTCATAAGGCTATCTCGGTCTAAATTCCTATTTGTAGACCCGCGTTTGTTACCTTAGTTTACACTCATTGTCAATTGTTTATAACTAGCGGCCGCCCGCGACTTCGTCCGCGTGGACTTTATAAAAGTAGCCTAAGTTACTCCTTATTACATCAGCTACCTGCCAGTGAAAGTCCCGTCAAAATCAGTCCAGCCGGAACAGACAGACAGGCACCAACTCAGAAAACTTTGTGGGTTCATGCACAACACTTTGCTGAAGATCATGACATGATCAAATGCTTTTATATATATATGTATATAGATGAGCTTTATGGGTATTATAGGTGACAAATGACAATTTGCCTTAGGTTCCATTCCAAAGGTACCTATGCATAATAGTTTTGCAATGATTTTGATTTCATTGTGGTAACAAAAAATAAACTTTTTCCTATTACTATAACCAAACGTTTTCTATTTGAAGGATGCCGGCGCTTTTTCTGATACCATAGCCACATCTTTACTATCTGACCAAATAATTTAGAAATAATTTTGCGTTAGCTGTTACAAATAAAAACATTTTGCTCGTTTTATTACGAATACTACAAAAGGATGGTGGCGCTGCTTACGAGTATGTCAGGGAAACATAATTTGCCCGTTTTATTTTTTATTTTTTATTTAGAGTCTAAACAAATCGTTTAAAACATAACGCGTAGTGTGCTTTCAGATGTATCGGAATACGGCCTTTACGCTATTTTGTAAATCGCTATTTGATACGCTTTCCGAGTTCGCAACTTTGCTGCAGCTAAGTAACAGTCGATGTAACGAGCTGTTGAGAGTTTATTAGTTACGCGATTTTCGTGCAGTTAAATGGTTTAATTTAAATGGAAGCGTTTGAAAGGCAACTAACTAAATTGTTATTTTTGCAGTAAAAGGGCAAGCCACGCAGCGTGAATTGAGCGTTGTTACTCATGGAATTTAGATCTACCCACAAACGGGGTACCTACGAGTCTTGTTTGATGTCGTAACAATCTATGATGATCGTTTACAATGAAAGTAAGGTGAGCACCAACGTCTTTATGTAGAAAAACAAAAAAAAGCCGCAAAGTGCGAGTTGGAGTCTCACATGAAGGATTCCGTACCATTATCTACCAGTAAAATGGCTTTTTTTTATTAGTTTTTAGTATTCGTTTTTGTTTCTGTTTTTCGTTGTTATAGAGGCAACACAAATACAACGTCTGCGAAAATTTCAACTGTCTAGCTATCACGGTTCATGAGATATCATGAGCTTGGTGACAGACGTACGGACGGACGGATTGACGGATAGCAGAGTCTTAGTTATAGATTCGCGTTTGTATCCTTTGGGTACGGAATCCTTAAAACGGTACCGCAGAAATAAGTGTGGCGAACTCTCCCGTTGAATCGCTCTATCACCTGAAAATTAATTTGACTTTTTTAAGAAGAACCGCACCTCAATCGTAAATGAAATCGCAGATGTAGGCAGATGCAATTAACAATCTCTAAGTGCAATTATTCGCCATTGATTCGCCAGCGAAAGCAGCTGCGCTGGGGGTTTTTTAATACGTCACTGTGAAAAATGTTGAACACACGCTGCGACAAGGCAAACGACCGTCGACCGGCCGTGTGCGACCACTGACAGATTCCTTCCTAATGAGAGACCACCACTAAAGGCAGAGTATCCTGACAAAAGGTACATGTTTCCGACTAATTACTTTGTGCCTTACTTTTTCTACTTTGTGATTTGAGGTCTCGACGATTTTGTTTCTCATAACAAGTTTGTAAAGATATTCAATAAGTAAACGTTCGACTAACGTAGCGTGTTTTGGGTTTGACATAAAACTTTATCACTTTAGAGATTTCTTATTATGATGCATACAAAAAAGGCGTCTATTGGTGGGATTAAAAAATATGTATTACTAGCTGCGAAACCCGGCGTTGCTCGGGTTAAAATACGTCGCATGTTTAATCTAAACTTTAAAGAGATTTACCTTTTATAATCATGTTTTCTAATAGCCATCTTACAGCCTGAAAGAATACTACTGTCAGTCCATCTGAACGTATAAATTAATGAAAGAATTTGCTCTCAGCTCCTAACCGTTGAGGAGTTGTACCTTCAATCATCAGCTCAGCAACATGATATGATGATATTTATACACAAATGCCTGTTTTGCTTTAGAAAAAATATGAAAATCAATTATTGTGCTATAAAATTTGTATGTTCCCTTAGATGATTTCTCTGGGATCCCATCATCAGACTTAGACTTGGTGACAGCTGGACCATCTCAGGAATGTAAGATTTCGAACAAAACCCCATTTATTGAAAGAATTTGCTCTCAACTCCTAACTGTCGCATTACCTTCCATCATCAGCTCCCCACTCCACCCACCGTGATCAAACTCCCTTACTATCATCTACGTACTAAGGGGTATTTACCACCCCAACGGGAAGTTGATTGGAGTTAGTGATAATAGAGAAAACCGTGTCTTTACGTATATATATATTAAGATTATGCATTAAATTTTCGAAGAAGGTCAAAATCTTGATGTCGCCTGAGAAGGATTCTAACATTATTATGATGTAATGTATAATAAAATAACGTTGAAAACGATTTGTATATCCAAGTAAAAAATATTCGTATAGTAATTTTTTATGCATTGAAAAACTAAGGTCGTAAAACTCAAGGGGACCGTGGGTGCCGTTAAACAAACTGCACATGAAAAAAGGCTCATCAAAAAGGATGAGTAATTTAAAAAAGGTATAATGGAATATGGTAACGGTCTTTATAAACACGCCCAAATTTAATTTCCCTTGTAAAATGAAAAGGGCCATTCATCGAAATAATTGTTTGAGCATATGGCGCCTGTCAATTTTCAATGGGCCTCGTTCTGATAATTATTTTATTTGGCAGGTTTTCATATGTCGTTTTGAGTCTATTTTTTGTTGTTGGGCTCCCGGTTTTTTATGCGTGTTATAATATAGGTGAAGACAAGTTACAGTTCTAGTATGAAATGTCCGTTTATTTAAACTGCAGCCATGTGCATTCTATGACTATGAATATTTTAAGAATTTTGATTGAGAATTCTTTAAAGGTTAAAAATTTAAATAATTCCATTAACATTAAAAGATTACTGAAGTATTCATGATCATGTAGAGCGAAGTTATAAAATTGTTTTGCATGTTTAGTATGAATATTTCATTATATTGTAACAGTTTTTATAACGATGAATACGATAGTAAGTAGCTGCAGTAAAAAGGTATAGTAAAAAGGTGCAGCTTTCATGTAGGCATACATGCATGCATAATGCATCTTTCAGCAAAATAATCATATCTTCTAGGTCGGAGTTAAGACAAGTTAGTTTTCGGTAGGACCCACTAGCTTTTTAGTTCATATGCATTAATTCTATCATCCAAATTATAAATATCACAAGTAAAAACTATCGTGAAGACACCAAAATTCAGTGCCAGGCTTACAATTAAGCGGACAAGTTTACCGCACAAGTTGAATCTATTGTAACGCAATTGAATTCCAGTAGTAATAGCAATGTGGCAGCAGTGTAACTTGGGTGTTTAGGTGTCATTATAATAAATTGTAATATGATGCTACGGCCTTTGTCATAATAAACCTCCTGGGTGTCACGGCATTGCTGCCGTTCAAGAACACCTACCCGCACAATCTGAATAGGTCCTTTGAGTTTTATGATCTTTGTTATTTAATATATTGTACACTGATTGTTGATAATAATTTAGTGTTTCAATATTAGTTGCAATAACAATTTATTTCGTGATCGAATAGTTTGATTGGATTATTTTGTACAAATTGCTGTGGAATTAAACAAGAAACTTCATCATAGAGTGACACTGTTTTGACGCCATTCCCAGCGTAAATTAGGAACTAGCTTTGATATTTCATCAGCATCATCCCATATTATTGGACCGCAGTGATTGTAAATTGCCGCGGCATCCGAGCTCGTTAGCGTTTTTGATAGATGACGCCCGGTCGTTTGTTGAATTTGTTGTAACACTCGCGGCCCTTGTAAAAACACACGGTTCGACAACGAGATATAAATGGCCACTCCCCTCTGCTATCTAAGTTAACGAGCCACCGTATAAATAACGAGATCCTAATACAACGTAACTTCAGCATACACCGATTCACTGGCTCTTTATTCGCGATCGTTGCTTATGCAAATGTTAAAGACAGAATAGTAGATTGAACTCGCGAGAAAATATCATACTCGCGAAATCTTAACGAAAGCTGCGAGCGATAAATTGTCCGCATTACTGTACGAGATTTATGACAGCATATTAGAAGATAACTTGAAGCAGCGAGACGCTAATTTGTAAAGTCATTATTCAATAATCGTGACGTTGAGCTTATAAATTTCACTGCAGCTTTTTACACTTTAGCACTTGCCGGGACGATGTAAGGTGCCGCCCAATAAGACAACGGTCGACTATTTTGACGAAGGCCGGTCACGTTTCGTCGATACTCACCATGAGAATATTTGTTTTTTATTGTGCGCCCGCCGTCGAGTAAAAATTGAAGTGTAATTTTACGTTTTAACCGGTATCTGCCCCCTTTCGTTCCGCTCGCCTTGAGTGATGGTTATCATAATTGGAGAGAGGGTAGGTGAACAGTGTGCCGCCTGGATGATGGTGTTGGGCGTGGGCACGCGACGCATAAATCCCACTGCATAACTAGAACGTTTCTTCCCACTACTCGTGAGTTACTACTTTGTTTTAGGGCATAGTTTGTTCAGTCAACTCTTTCTTTTTCTCTAGTGTTGCAATCTCATTTTTAAACGAGTTTTTTTGTAATATTGGTACTTTCCTATGACATTTTCAATATTTCGTATAAAACAGAAATTGTTCACACTAAATAGGAATGACTTCTAGGCCTCTAACAAACAAGCATAATATTTAATTATCCGGTCATACATAAATAATGTCTTGCCTTGGTGTAAGATAGTTAATCTTAAGGGTCCGAGGTCATGATACAGCATCACTATTTCCTTGTTATTAAATCTGTGTCCACGTATGTGAATCTTCTCAGAAATACAGGTGTTTGCGTACTTAGATACGCGATAAGAGGTGTCCGGTAACTGTAATTGAAGTTATTGATTGCATTACGAATGAGCATTTCCATTCTGCCGTCATAAGAAAGAAGGCAGTAACTGACATTTTTGTCTAAAATGAGTTAGTAACATATTCGGAATCAGCGAGGAAAATGCTATTTTATGGTACACACAAATCTGTAAATCATATAATATAATACAGATAACCTTAACTACTATTCTAAATTGTGTATCTTAAAAGCTGTAATTATGCATTGACGGCTATTTGAATTAGTATTTTTGTATTACTAATCTGGAAAGGATGGAAAATATTAATTGTGACTATCTAACAACAAACCTTTAATATTTTCAAAAATGAAAAGCTTTGACTTCCCTGCCCTGTTTGCGCAACTTTTCATATAAGTACTTTGAAGAGACACTTAACTTTGTTTACTATCAATAAATTAAGTTTTTAACAAAAATATAGAACCGACTTCAAACGGTAAAAAATAAAATTGTTCAGTACCTACTTCTTCTTGCTTATGGTAATTATTCTTAAAAGTATTTTTGGAGTCGGGCCCTTACTAAAATGTCTTACCATTCGTTCTAAGTGGGCACCGACAGTACAGACAGTGGGACAGTACCTACATCTTCTTGCTTATGGTAATGACTGTTAAAACTATATTGGAGTCGGTGCCCATTCAGAACGAAAGGTACACTATATTTACTATAACAGGACATTTAACTAAAGGCCCGACTCCAAAAATACTTTTAAGAGTAATTACCATAAGCAAGAAGAAGTAGGTACTGAACAATTTTATTTTTTACCGTTTGAAGTCGGTTCTATTTTTTTGTTAAAAACTTAATTTATTTCACTCTTTTTAGTAACTTTAATAATTCTGTACATATATATGTATAAGCATAATAGGAAAGATTTTCACTTAACTTCTAAATGTTAAAGAGATTTACCTTTTATAATCATGTCATCTAATAGCCATAATATAGCCTGAAACTATTATCAGTTCACCTGAACGTATAAATTAATGAAAGAATTTGCTCTCAGCTCCTAACCTTTGAGGAGTTGTACCTTCAATCATCAGCTTAGCAACATGAGGTGATAATTACCGGACATAAATATTTGTATTATGTTAAAAAATATGACTAAAAGAATATGCGTGCCTATTAAGTTTCAGTGTTTCCCTCGATTTCCCTGGTATCACATCATCAGATTTTGCCATGGTGACAGTTGGACCACCTCAGGAATGTAAGATTTCCAACAAAAAACCATTTATTGAAAGAATTTGCTCTCAACTCCTAACCGTCGTAGTACTTTCCATCATCAGCTCAGTGACATGATATGATTATAATTATACACAAATGCCTGTTTTGCTTTAGTAAAAATGTGAAAATCATTTTGTTGTGCTATAAAATTTGAATGTTCCCTTCGATTTCTCTGGGATCCCCTCATCAGACTTTGACTTGGTGACAGTTGGACCACCTCAGGAATGGGAGATTTCGAATAAAAAACTATTTATTGAAAGAATTTTCTTTCAACTCCTCACTTTCGCAGTACCTTCCATCATCAGCTCAGCAACATGAAATGTTGATTACTATGCACAAATATCTCTTATGCTTCAGAAAGTATAAGAAAATCAATATGTGTACCTATCAGACTTTGACTTGGTGACAGTTGGACCACCTCAGGAATGGGAGATTTCGAATAAAAAACTATTTATTGAAAGAATTTTCTTTCAACTCCTCACTTTCGCAGTACCTTCCATCATCAGCTCAGCAACATGAAATGTTGATTACTATGCACAAATATCTCTTATGCTTCAGAAAGTATAAGAAAATCAATATGTGTACCTATAAAATTCGAGAGTTCCCCTCAATTTCCCTGGGATCCCATCATCAGATCCTGATTTGGTGACAATGGGACCACCTCGGGAGTATAAGCATACGAACAAAAAAAGAATTTTAAAAATCGGTCCACAAACGGCGGAGTAATCGGTGAACATATATAAAAAAAATACATACAACCGAATACAGTACCTCCTTCTTTTTGGAAGTCGGTAAAAAAGATGCAAGATGCACATTCAAGGCTTTACATGCTTGGATTTGGGCTTGAGTAAGATCGAGTTATTTCTATTAAAGTTATAAATACCATTACACCCTTTAATATAAGTATTGTGCAATGTTTTTTTTTGCTAAAACAAAATGGAAAAAAATTAAATAAAACTAACGCGTATATGCATTTACTTAAACTTATGATTCAGAATAAAGCTTAAATTTTTTGACGTTTTATAAAACAAGACGTTAAATATTAGAAAATTCAGGAATACTTAACTACCATATTGAACATTAATATAAACTTTATTTATGTAACTTTATGGCGTTTGACATAACATTGACAGAATGCATGGTGCAAATATCGTCACAGGAATGTAAAAAACTGAATATAGTTTAAAACAGATGCTTAGGTATACCAATTCGAATTCAATATTAATAGTTAAGACAAGTCAATGTCTGTTGGGTCTGCTAGTTTTATTACCGACTTCCAAAAGAAGGAGGTACTGTATTCGGCTGTATGTATTTTTTTTTTTTTTTATATATGTTCACCGATTACTCCGCCGTTTGTGGACCGATTTTCAAAATTCTTTTTTTGTTCGTATGCTTATACTCCCGAGGTGGTCCCATTGTCACCAAATCAGGATCTGATGATGGGAACCCAGGGAAATCGAGGGGAACTCTCAAATTTTATAGGCACACACATTGATTTTCTTATAGTTTCTGAAGCATAAGAGATATTTACGCATAGAAATCATCATCTCATGTTGCTGAGCTGATGATGGAAGGTACTGCGACAGTGAGGAGTTGAGAGCAAATTCTTTCAATAAATAGTTTTTTATTAGAAATCTTACATTCCCCAGGTGGTCCAACTGTCACCAAGTCAAAGTCTGATGAGGGGATCCCAGAGAAATCGAAGGGAACATTAAAATTTTAAAGCACAACAAATGATTTTCATATTTTTACAAAGCAAAACAGACATTTGTGTATAATTATCGTCATATCATGTTGCTGAACTGATGATGGAAGGTACTACGACGGTTAGGAGTTGAGAGCAAATTCTTTCAATAAATGGTTTTTTGTTCGAAATCTTACATTCCTGAGGTGGTCCAACTGTCACCATGTCAAAATCTGATGATGTGATATTAGGGAAATCGAGGGAAACACTGAAACGTAATAGGCACACACATTCTTTTAGTCACATTTTTAACATAATACAAATATTTATGTCTGGTAATTATCACCTGCTGTTGCTTAACTGATGATTGAAGGTACAACTCCTCAACGGTTAGGAGCTGAGAGCAAATTCTTTCTTTAATTTATACGTTCAGGTGGACTGATAGTAGTTTTCTTTCAGACTTTTAAATGGCTATTAGATAAACATGATTATAAAAGGTAAATCTGTTTAAAGTTTAGAAGTTAAGTGAAAATTTTTCCAATTATGCAATACATACAGAATTATTAAAATTACTAAAAAGAGTGAAATAAATTAAGTTTTTAACAAAAAAATAGAACCGACTTCAAACGGTAAAAAATAAAATTGTTCAGTACCTACTTCTTCTTGCTTATGGTAATGACTCTTAAAACTATTTTTGAAGTCGGGCCCTTAGTGAAATGTCCTGTCTTAGTAAATATAGTGTACCTTTCGTTCTGAATGGGCACCGACTCCAATATAGTTTTAACATTCATTACCATAAGCAAGAAGAAGTAGGTACTGTCCCACTGTCTGTACTGTCGGTGCCAATTTAGAACGAATGGTACGACATTTACTAAGGGCCCGACTCCAGAAATAGTTTTAAGAGTCATTACCATAAGCAAGAAGAAGTAGGTACTGAACAATTTTATTTTTTACCGTTTGAAGTCGGTTCTATTTTTTTGTTAAAAACTTAATGTAAAACCTCAATGATCTCAGAATCAACGATTACGTAGTTACGGCCTTCTTTCTTTTGACGGCAGCACTGCTGTTATCAGTGCTTGCACATGTCGTGTCGCGCACACAATGGTAAGATTAATAACGCGCACATATCGCCATTGGACCGTTATGCGACACGAGTGATCTCGGGTCTCGGACAACAAGGGCGAAAGAGATGGACCGGATAATAAACCATCATCGCGGTATTACAGGCGAATTTTTATTTGCCCTGTTTTTTATGACCGGCTTATTTACTATTTTTTATGTTATTTCTATTATTACTTTTTGTTGAAAACTACGACACTGTTAAAGAAGGTTTAAGATATTTGAAGAAGACAACTTTCATGGTTCGCCCTGGGAAGTACCAACGCTGCACCCGTTTCTGCCGTGAAGCAATATTATTGTCTTACGGTAGAAAGGTGCAGTTGCCGGCCAGACTTACATGATGTGATCATCAGCCTTTAGAGTAGCAGCGCAACTGCATATGACTTCATACAAGACTTATCTATGATTGCTTAAGGTTGTGTGCAGATGTCCATGGGCTGCAGCGATCAATCAACACCACGTGGGCTGCATGCTTGTTTGCTGCTGCATTATATAAATACTGAAAAGTTATAATGAGTTCTTTTTGCTTCATTTATGCACGAAAAAGTTCAAAGACGCATGTCTCAAACGGATACCACTCGCGCCCGTTTTATTCCGACATGTCCGTGAAGGGTGTCTATATGTGCTTTCCTCCAGCAAACTTTGCATGGAGATTGTGTTCTGTACAATTTTATTTAGTGATGACGCGCACGTATCGCCATTGGGACCGTTATGCGACACAAGTGATCTCGGGCCTCGGACAACAAAGGCGGAAGATGGACCGGATAATATACCATCGCGGTATCATTGGAGAATTTTTATTTGCACTGATTATTATGGCCGGCCCATTTTTTGAATACCACACACAGTTTTTGTTTTAAAAATTAAAAACACGCTTCTATTATAAAAATCGAATTTAAAAACTCCAAAGTTTACTAGTAGGCATTTCAGGATTCTATCAGCCATTTTTCAAAGACTAATTTAATGAGTTCAAGCTATATGATTTTACTAATAGGCATCTTAGGGTACATTGACCACCTATGGGCTCGATCGTCACAGCGTCGAACACCTTCGAAATCTCGAAAACAGCTTGACGTATAACGATAACATATGGCACTGAGATAGTTTATAGTTAGTAGACATTCATTTCCCAATAATTGGGAGAGACCCGTGCCCAGCAGTGGGACGCTAAAAGGGTTGCATCCAGACATTCACTTAGAACGGATTTTACAATTCCAGATTAAGAATGTCTGAGGGCGAGTTTGTATGAAAGTACTTTCTTTCTGCCACAAAGTAAAAAATTGGCAGAGAAGTAGATCAAAGAGAGTAAAATGTTTCTATTTCAGGTAGATGACATCTGTTATACCTATAAAAATAAAATAAGGAATAAATTTTGGATTGCTATTTGGGAACCATGAAACCTAAGGAGAATATTTACTTCACGTTAATGATCCTGTCTAACGCGGGTGAAACCACGAACTACAAAGGTAAAAGCGATATCATCAACGAGCGTAAACAAATTTCCTCAACTATACGTCGTAACTCAATATCGGCGACGTTGAAATTGTTGCTTACATCGCTGTGCTAAATCGCACAATGCCTCGCAGATGGCAAATGGCCGGCCAGTCTAATCGTCCCATTTAAATAATAACATACCTACCCGTACGTGTGGCTAGTTCGATTCCAGCCTTTTCAAAAAGCATCTTTGCTTTTCAAAAAGCATCTTTGCTTTTCAAAATTGATTTTTTCGTGTAATAGTCTTTATCGTATGTGGGCACTTAAGAGAAACTTAGTTTATGTATGTGGCAGGTGCGTAATGAATTCGTTCTATTAATTTATTTCTCCGAGCTCAGTAAAATCATTAGCAAAAAGGGCTAATTTAAGTGGAAAAGTTACCAGTTTCATGCTTTCTATATGCAAACCGTTCAAATCTTTCCAGATAAACACAATTCATTGAAAAATCTATTTCACAGGCTGAATGACGGAATGGAGCAATGTCAAAAATTAGGACATTTAACTCTATAGGGATTCATTATAACGTTAGTATGTATATATTTAAACAATTCACGATTTTAAATTTTATTACTTTGCTTTCTTAAAACATATTTCATGTGTTTGTGTATCTATGTATGTAATAGTTGTTTTGCTAACTAGATAGTTGCGAACCTTGTACAGGTGTGATCGACACGCACGAATAATCTTTTTACACGCCTCGAAGGAAGCATTGCCTACCGATCTGTATTGCTTCTTCCTTCTAGATAAATTATAAATCTCTCTTTTTGTTCAAATTTCTGACATTCATATGACCGTCTTTATAGAGCTTCTACTAGTCTCTCAGATGAGACAGTTCACGTGGTTTGGAAGAAGCATTGCCTACTGATAAGAGTATGTATTGCTTCTTTGCTGCCTTTTTCACTAAACCCTTACCTTACCTTTCCCTTTCTGTATCCAAAAAATGAGTCCACCAATCCGCACTAGGCCAGCGTGGTGGACTATGGCCTAAATTCCTTTCTTTTGTTAGAGAAGACCTGTGCCCATTAGTGGGACATAAAATGGCTGAGAAAAAAAATACAAAAAATGTAACGTGTATCGCTATACCTACATAATCTGTTGTGCTACCTTATCTCATCTAATACCTTTGAACGAGAAATTCTGGTACATATACCTAAATATATTTTTTGAATCTCGGAAACGGCTCCAAAGATTTGGATGAAATATAGTACCTTGGTTTCGGGGGTGTTAAATGGATACAGCTAGGTTTTATTTTTAGAAATTTAAAATTATAAAAAAAATATTCAGCTCAAATATAAACTGAAAAATATATACTGCTCGGAGGGCACGTCGATGGTCCCGGTAGTTGCAAAGCCTTCTCAAAAGCCTTAAGAGGAAAACAAGCGTTGAAAATAATTGGATAAAAAGAAACCAACTTATTGTTTTTATCTTTGTTATCCATTGAAATAATACCTAAAACTAAATCTATAATTCCATATCTAATTAAAATAATCTCCATGCTTTTCTAAGGAAGTTGCACCTCTTAATCCGTGTTGCTGCCATCTTCACGACACATATCAAGCCACACTTTTTGTTCACGTTTCTAACATTCGTATGCATTTCGTGATGTTATTATGCTGCTCCTTTGATGACTCGTGCGCATTACGATTGATGTGCATTTTATACGTGCGTCATATTATTATGCAACGTGTTACAAATTGCTTATTAATTATTTCTATTAATTTCATTGGAACTTTAAATAACATCGCTTGGACTACATAAATATTCAGTTTTAAACGGCTTTAGATGTAGATATCAGGTTCCGCGTGGAACTGAAATCATTGTAATGCATTGTAATCAAAGAAATCAAATTCAATCGAAACGTAAGCTAATTCTGTTTATCGCACTAAATACATAATTTGATCTGATTAAGGCTCGCATTTTGATGTTGGAATTAATCTTACCGATCTTAGAGATTGATTTATTAGCATTTGTGGCGCACAGTGGGCGCGACCTAAATAACCCTTACTTTATTGTTATCTATTAACCCTGTATTTGCAATATTGTTTAGAAGCGTTCGCCGACTTTAACAACCAATACAATCGAGAACATCATAACAGTATCGATGAAATACGTACAGGTTTATTGTGAGCGAAGAATAACTGTTGATTGTTTGCGGCGAGGAGGCGCCGCAATTAGTGGTATAGCTGGTGAATGGAACCCTCTGGCCTCCGGGGCACCAGGAACCGAGTACGAACATTTGCATATTTATTGCCGGCACGCTTCCTTAACCGGGACAATCCGACTGGCTGCGTAAATGACAAATGCGAATTCAATTCGTGTTGGTTTTGCATGGCGTGTTTGACCGGCTCGTCCGATGACACATGGCTGCATATCGCTCCCCCGTCATATTGGACGCGAGAATACCGGCGCGTACTAACATTTTTAGATTTTTTCAAACCGCTTTCTAAAAAACGTTTCACGCCGCGTGCTGTTGACATGTGGCATACGATTAAGGGTACGCGCACACAGGCTTTTCAATATATCCTTAGGTAAACAGTTAAATAACGAATTTTTTACACCTTTTGTGGATTAGTAATGGGTAAGCCATTTTTATGCAATTAGAATGAACAAACTTCCTGTTAGTCCTATATCTAGTTAAAAATTCTACTATGGAAAACTTACGTTTTATTTAATATTTTGATCAACGAATCTGTTAATAGTTTCTCCTTTTAAGAAACTGCTTCAAATTGTAGGTAATCTAAAGAGATTACCGTGAAAACAGCCTTGTATGCGAATAACTTTAGGAAGTAGAAGTTGTGTTATTGATTGGCACCACCTGTCACTCACTGTCAACGCTCTCTTTACTGTAAAGCTTGCTAGGTATCACCTGCCTGCAACACGCGATTTTTATCCAGAAGAAACAGGGAGTTTAAACTTAATCCTCGCAAAACCTGTAGTCGATGAAATATTAATGTATCAAACTAAGAAACTAAGCGTATTTGCAAGATATCTTTAAGCGAAAAAGTATACACTTCCTACTTTCAGCTCATTTCTTATACAAATATATACAAACAATTCGCAGACTTTCTGTTTGGCGAAGTTCTCACATAGCTGGCGGAGAATTCAGAAACTCCGAGTGAGTAGAATGAATGCTTTTGCTACTCGAATTTACATAGGTTACTGTACTCCGAGTCTGTTCACAGCGGTAATGTAAGCTGGATGGATGTCCTTTTTATTAAACGAATTATGCAGCACTTTCTTGCTGTATATCTACCTAAAGCTAGAAATCAGTATAATCCAGTTACTGGTAACTTAAACGATCTACAAAGCTGTCGGGCGAAGTCAGTAGGTACTTCTTCAGTGACCACTGCAGGTGCGGTTTCCAATTCAATGCAGATACATAATCGCCATTGGTAACCCAGTGGGAAAATGGCCTTAACTTGAAAGTCATATTATGTATGCAAACATTCGAATGTTTAATAAACTTTTAATCAAATCATTAGCATTACTAACTAAAGTAATTTCAAAACTCATATCCTAAAGGAAGAAATTGGACTGATTTGATTACATTTGCGACGTTTCTCCTATGGAGTTGGCCAGAATTAGCATTGGTTTAACAGGAGTCTATAAAATGGAAAGAGTCCCTTCTTATAGCTTCTTATTGTTTGTAGCTACATAGATAGTATACACGAAGAGTATTCCATTCTTGGAATAGCCATAACTTGAATATGCAGTAGTTTGTCAGCTGCAATCAGAAAACATCTTTTATTGTTGTACAATTTAGATATATCTGAGTAAAATTCTTAAGCTCAAGCTGGGTACAGTATGCAATATTATATCATTTCAGCAGTTTTATCATTCGTGTTCCCAAGAACCGACGCTCAGCTATAACATTATTTCAGGACACGTATCGTGCACAGATAATCAAATACACAAACGTTATGACGCATTTATTGCTTGAAATCTACTTACTAAAGTATATTCAGATCTATAGTGGCGTGTGAAATAAGGTTTCTGGTACTGGTGTAACAACAATACGAATCTCGTGCGATCTGTTATAAGTGAAATATCGGTAAATGTTCACATTGTATTTCAAAATGTCTAAATTTCAAGCAGTTTTAGAAAGATATAAAGAAATTTCAGAAAACTGACAGTTAGTTACCATTATCCGGAGCTTTATATTCCGTATCCAGTTGTTTGTGTCCTTTAAAATATAATCAAATTAATTCCTTTTCAACCATAGTTCCTGGATGTAGCACTTCTGAATAATTTATATGATTCGTGGCTGTCCGCGACGGCAAAGAGCTGGCAGCGAGTTGAGCTCTTGAAAAATAAGGTGCCTCATTGTCGAGCTTTGAATAAAGTAAATTTTCTTTTCAATACGAGCGTTGTTCGGTGTTCTGGGAACATTGTCGCCTCTCGTTGGCCGTCGTTGGGTGCCAGTACATGCCGGGACAGCCCTATTCAAATGTCAGCGTGAAGACCGCGTCTCGCTCCCCGCGCCCCTCGAGCCCCCGCACGGATACTGAAATGTCACTCGCCACACGACGCAATCAATTTCGCATTTGTATGCTATGTTTCGATAGTGCTACCAATGGATTTATCGAATCGCGGAGTTTTGTTCTCGTATTAAACGACTCATTTACTTGTTTTACGGATACCGCATCATGGGAATAACGCCTTTATTGCTTAAGAAATTTAAAAAGTATAAATTTACTTTTACAGGTAGAGTTTATATTTTTTACGGACTGATTTTATCTAATACCTTTAAACGAGCAATGCTCCAAAGATTTTGATGAAATTTAGTACACTTGTTGCGGGGATGATAAATCGATCCACAAATTTTTATTGATAGAAATTGTCGTTTTTTTTAATGTTTATGCAGTTAAATATAAAATTACTCTTACTGACATCTTTTGGAAAATATTGATAATATTGTGGCGTAGAAAGACGTCAAATGGTCAACATTTGACAATCCACCCTTCGAACAAATGACAATGTCGCTAATTATGAAAGACCTCTATAAAAATTTCGTCAACGGAATTAAAGCTTCCTTGGTCGAATAGTTACGAAAGCCGACTACGGAGCTAGAGACCCGGGTTCAAATCTCAAGTAGACAAGTTGCGTTTTTTATTTTTTGTGACAATTTTTTTTAATTGGAGCTAGGTATTTCAAAAGGATTTGTAAAGTAACACTAAGTCAATGAATGTTTTGCTTAAAAATAAACCAATTAAATAAATTGTTTTTATCCGAGCAACGCTCGGGCGTCCATGTACTTTTTGACTGAAAGAAGCAAGGTTTTATTGACGACATAGTATGTCATTGTTGATATTTTGAGTCTGTTTTGGTACCGTCATTAAATTTATAAGTAGTTACATAGTAATTGCGAAGCGCGCATGGCTCGGCAGCTAGCGTGGAACGCGGGCGGTCTATGCAGCTAAGCCAACTGGGCGCGGTCGGGTGTGAGATGGTTTACCGCTAGTGGCAAAAAAATAATAATGCGCGTTTCCGTGCTTATTAGTTAGGAATTAGAAATGAAATAGTTTATGGATTCCTGAATCCAGTATTGTAGAGGATAAAATAATAAATTAAGTTTTTAACAAAAAAATAGAACCGACTTCAAACGGTAAAAAATAAAATTGTTCAGTACCTACTTCTTCTTGCTTATGGTAATGACTCTTAAAACTATTTCTGGAGTCGGGCCCTTAGTAAATGTCGTACCATTCGTTCTAAATTGGCACCGACAGTACAGACAGTGGGACAGTACCTACTTCTTCTTGCTTATGGTAATGACTGTTAAAACTATATTGGAGTCGGTGCCCATTCAGAAAGAAAGGTACACTATATTTACTAAGACAGGACATTTCACTAAGGGCCCGACTTCAAAAATAGTTTTAAGAGTCATTACCATAAGCAAGAAGAAGTAGGTACTGAACAATTTTATTTTTTACCGTTTGAAGTCGGTTCTATTTTTTTGTTAAAAACTTAATTTATTTCACTCTTTTTAGTAATTTTAATAATTCTGTATGTATTAGCATAATTGGAAAAAATTTCACTTAACTTCTAAACTTTAAACAGATTTACATTTTATAATCATGTTTATCTAATAGCCATCTAAAAGTCTGAAAGACATACTATCAGTCCACCTGAACGTATAAATTAAAGAAAGAATTTGCTGTCAGCTCCTAAACGTTGAGGAGTTGTACCTTCAATCATCAGTTAAGCAACAGCAGGTGATAATTACCAGACATAAATATTTGTATTATGTTAAAAATATGACTAAAAGCATGTGTGTGCCTATTAAGTTTCAGTGTTTCCCTCGATTTCCCTAATATCACATCATCAGATTTTGACATGGTGACAGTTGGACCACCTCAGGAATGTAAGATTTCGAACAAAAAACCATTTATTGAAAGAATTTACTCTCAACTCCTAACCGTCGTAGTACCTTCCATCGTCAGTTCAGCAACATGATATGACGATAATTATACACAAATGTCTGTTTTGCTTTGTAAAATTATGAAAATCATTTGTTGTGCTATAAAATTTGAATGTTCCCTTCGATTTCTCTGGGATCCCCTCATCAGACTTTGACTTGGTGACAGTTGGACCATCTCGGGAATGTAAGATTTCGAATAAAAAACTATTAATTGAAAGAATTTGCTCTCAACTCCTCACTGTCGCAGTACCTTCCATCATCAGCTCAGCAACATGAGATGATGATTTCTATGCGTAAATATCTCTTATGCTTCAGAAACTATAAGAAAATCAATGTGTGTGCCTATAAAATTTGAGAGTTCCCCTCGATTTCCCTGGGATCCCATCATCAGATCCTGATTTGGTGACAATGGGACCACCTCGGGAGTATAAGCATACGAACAAAAAAAGAATTTTGAAAATCGGTCCACAAACGGCGGAGTAATCGGTGAACATATATAAAAAAAAAAATACATACAGCCGAATACAGTACCTCCTTCTTTTGGAAGTCGGTAAAAAATCATAGATATATTTCTAGGACCATCAAATTTATTTATACAAGATGTTCTTTTATTCTGACGAGTATCTGTAACTTGATAATCAATGTAATTTGAATGTCTAAACTATAATAGGTATAGATTTACCTTCAACATTCACATCGTGTTGCAAACGGACCGCGTACTGCTGCCTAATGTCGATCTAATTGCCTTGCGTATTAAACGTTTATCACAAAACCCTGTGTGATATTAAAACTTAATATTAGGTTATTGACTCCATTGACGTAGAAATCACTCCTTTAACACCCATATAGGTAGGATAAATGTCCGTATTATTGTCAGTTTTCGTCAGTGTCCCAGTACTCGTCATTCATAGAAAAAGTATAACTTTTGGCCCTTTTTCTATGGAATGACGAGTACTAGTACGCTGATGACATTATTGACGTTTGCCTTACTTAAAATATTTTATTTCATAACCAGGAACTGTTTTATATTTACCTTTCGTTCATGATTAACGATTTTATGACAATAATATTTCGTACTCAATACTCCTTTAATATTACAGATAATGAAAAACTGATTTAATATAGAACATTTTGTATTCTTTATTTAATAATATTACGAAAATTTGTAATGCTCACGCCTTCATCGTATAATTTAATAGTCTTCAAGCAGCGATGTCAGTCTTCACAGCGAAATAAAAGTTTAGATTAACCAGTACTTACTCAAGTACAGTTTCTGAATAATTGGAAGAAAATCCTTGCGGTTGCCAGTCGCCACTAGCAATTGTCCCTCGGAACCGGTCGGCTCATTAGCATGGCCCGATAGCTCCGACCTATCTTCCTCCGCGGATTGATACATTGACGGCGAAGGCCTTTTTAACCGTTTCCTAATTAGAACTAGCGTTAGCTTTAATTGACTGAACGGCTTACTGCACTTCTGGGAGAAGTCTGGTTAATTGTAATGGGGTTTTATGGGCAGTTCGACTGTGGGCGACCGTATTAAAGTAACTATAAAAATTAAGAATATTACCTTTTAGGAATCGCATGTGGAAGTCTTGAGCTGAAAACTTGTATTTTTTGGTAAGAAGACACTAGATTATATTTCAATGGAGAAAGGATAAGATGATCTGCTGCCCCGCTTGGTACAATATCGTCGAGAGAGTTGAAAAGGTGCCTCTTCGGTACATAAACTAGATAGCTTATGCCACCGCATGCCCGCAATCGCGCGCCCGCTATCAGGCTTTAACGAGGTACGATTGTTTTTCTCAGTTCTGAATAATATTGAGCCTGAACGTCCCTAGTTATCTGATGGCGATACTTTCGATGGCCGAACGGTACATTTAGCCGGCTAACTTACAAATGAACGGTGTGATTATGGGCGTGCGGATCTAACTCCACGATAATTTAAATGTTCTCGCTGCGCCACGGCCCGCTGCGATGGCCACGATTACACCCATGACTTCCTCTTATGGCGAGCCTATATCAGTGGATTTTGAATAGAATTATGGACGTTGTTGTTCCTATGCGACCATTATCCGCTTATTCTACGTTTCGTTTGTACCATTTATAACATGTTTGAAATAATTGTGTCCCTTGTATCTTTTTCCTTCATTTTATGCATTAGAAGTATTATTTGAGGTTCTGAGAGTATGTGAACTAACATACGAGTACTCAAAGTACCATGCCACAAATCTTGATCGGCAACATGACTGTCAATAAAGTTATATGGTTTTCTAGAAACCAATCTGGAGTAAATTCCACGTTGTTATCAATAAATATCTCCGAGGAAAAGATAGAGATACAGTTTCAGGGCAGTTCCTAATCTAAGTGTCCAGATCCATATAGTGAGCAATATCGCTGGCCATCGGGTTCAATCAGTTGGTCTATAAATGATTATTTCCAAGTTTCGTGTAGACAGTGCGATAGCCCGCCCGCCGTGAAGCGATGCGCCCTCGCCCAACCGACTGTATATGCGATATGGATCTCACGTTTACCACCGGCTAAATAGCGGATAAATTAGTTAGCCGAGTTAAATTAGTAAAGCTAACTAGCTTCGCTTGCATCGGGCTGTTTCTATCACGCAGCTATGTGAACAAATTTAGCAACTTTCAGCAAGATTACGGCGATAGCGGTCTGCTAATGCCGCGGAATTTTGATGCGTTCGCGATGACAATCAAGCGCGCCACAATATTTCGCATTATAGCAATCAATGTCTTTAAATATACCTATTAGTATTCTTTAAAGTAGAGTTTGCTGAAGAATTTGCTGTAGAACCATTGGCCACGTCCACAAGCCAGTAGGTAAGTTTAGTCAGCAATGGCAAAGCAACAAGGAAGTTTCATGGGTTGTAGTCATGTTGTAGTGCTCTTTTTCCACAAAATTGCTTGCATATGTTGTTAGTGACCAGAATGAAAACCCTGAATAAAAGATAACACAAAACTAAAAAGTGAAAAAGCGCTCCCTATGCCTATTCTCTTTCTGAACAGACTTTTCATTTTTATCTTCGAGAGTCTGAGTGAGACATGAAGTACGGTGGCGGCTATTGTATTTTTTTGTCATGTCCTTCGGACACCCGTTCATATTTGCTTATGCTTAAGCTCTGACTGAGAGTTGTGAGATGGGTTACAGTGGGTGGGTATGGATGGTATCGAATACATTTGTTGTGCAGAATATGACAAAAGTATGCTTTGTGTGAACACTTCTGCGCGCCAGATCCATATCGAGATGTGTTGCTGTCAAGAAAGTTGTGCTTAGAATGAATTTTATTCTTTAAGCAGTGAATCGACGATGCTTGTACGGAACTAAACGTAACCATTACTGCTCTGCGTTTATTGCTATGCACTTATGTAAGTTTTGCAGCTTAGGAATACCGTCTGCTAAATATTTTACAGTTTTCTCACACGGCTTACTGCATAAGTGAATCATAGATTGGCGAGTCCCGACCTCTCAGCGCTATCGGGAGAAGGAGGAAGTTGTACATACTTAAATCCTCTTTACAATGCTACGTCTCGACGTCTTTGTGCACTTGTCGCTTTGACTGGTTTGCAAGAGCTGCTCTTCGCGGAACAGATCGACCGACCGATTGCCGGAGACACGGCTGCTGTAACTCAATCTCGTGTGAAATCGCTTGCTACCGATAAAAAGTCTATGGTTTGAAATTATTTTTAGTTGTTATTCATCATCATATCATAGCTACAACGGAGGGCTAAACCGCGATTCAACCGCTGTACTAATAAATATTGAATAAGATGATAATGCACGGTTTACTTTTTGCTTTCATTGAAACTTTCAAAACGGGTGAGTACATATAGTTTATTGAGTTTAATCGTCAATTATCATTCGATTTTAGTGTAGACTTCGAAATCTTCTATGAAAGCAAAAAGTAAAACGTATTTTTAACACGCTTTTATTAACTTGACCTGTATGTATGTATGTAATGGAATCTTTGAACTTCATTTTCACTTACTTCTAGGAGTCTGATTAACTTGAAAATTTGCACACGGGTCAAGGGTGACAATACAATAATCTCATAACTTTATATTAAAGTCCTAACTAGGATCATCAGGATAAAAAAAATATACGACGGGTGGCTAATAAATTCGTAGCCTAAGGTACTTAATGAAACAAATATAAAGTTTTATATTTTTAACACGTCTAAGCGTCTGATTAACTTGAAAATTTACGCAGGGGTCAAGGACCGATGATAATGCAATAATATGAGAATAAAAATCCTACTAAAAAATTAAAAATAAATAATGTAGTTTAAAAAACTAAAATACACGTTTTTGTGAAAATACGAACTAAAAACTAAAAAAATAAGAAGAAAATTTATTTTACTGTACAAAAAAGCGTGGGGTGGTTTTTAAGATTCTATTGACACCATGCACCCCACGCTTTTTTTACAATAAAATACATTTTCTTCTTATTTTTTTAGTTTTTAGTTCGTATTTTCACAAAAGCGTGTTTTTTAGTTTTTTAAACTACATTGTTTATTAAGGATAAAAGTAAATCTTTTGACTAAAAGTAGTCAGCAATGCAATAACACGCGCTCGGCTTTTCTCAACGTTACACCATCAGCTCAAGTGTGGTTCATACAAAATTATACCGAACGGCAATTCACAAAATAACTTTCAATATGAATATCTATATTGATCTGGGATCATCTATACTATAGATTCTATAGGTTGTACTTTTTTATTGAAAACTGATTGATCGATCGTCGCAAAATCTATGATTGATTCGTGGTGTATTATTCGCAACTCTGAAGAGATTCCAACGCTTTTCGCGGCAGCGGCTTTCCGCGCCCCTTCAGTCGCCATGATTGATTGCCGGCTGGCAAACTTCATATGTTTGGGAGATAATTTTGTATTTCAGCCGTAAACAGATTACGTATGAAAAGAACCATCGCTCTTCTCGAGTTTCTTGAGCGCAATTTAGTCGGGAACATTCATCCTGACTGGGCATTTTTATCGCTTATCGGGTATGAACGTCTTTGCTCTACAAATATTTTGCAAAATATTGTGTTTACCTAACCAAATGAACTTTTATTTAAAGCTGTTTTAATATTTATGTATGTATCGCTATAAAAAGAAAAGCAAATTATTCATAAAATATATCTGAGAGGTCATATCAAGTACTATCTATTGTTTTTTTTTATTGTTTAAGTCTGATACTACAATTTGTTTGATAAACTGTAAAATATTAATCTATATCTTAAAAGGTACGTAATTTTACAAGTAATAGATTGTAATTTGCAGTAGACAATTTATTAAGACTTAAATCCGAGCACGGAATGATCCTGTTCACGCGAGAATTGAAAGTCAATAGTGAGGAATAAATAACTTAAGCTAAATGCTTAACCCTATATACTTTGATTTATTGAGATATCAATTGCTAGCTTGGTGTAATTATAGGACTATAGGTTGTTTACAATAGTGTTGCGTAATAAAAATATTTAGGTTTATTATAAGTAAAAAAAATCGTTATCTGTCCAGATATTTAGGATCGATATAATCACCTGCTTTTTCCAGTGAGGATTTTTCCGTAGATTGAAATTCATATCTTAAATAGTTTATCTAGTGCAATCTTATTGCCTGACTTAGCTAAACTAAGCTTAACTTACGTCGATTCAGTAATTTTGTTACTCTATTTAAAGAGTTGTCGGGTGGATAATTACTTTCCGCTTTGTCATTCGCACCCAATTAATTATATTGCATTGTGTGGATATTGTTTCATGGCAGGTGATTGGAATGAGTCGCGAGAACTCAACTAGTCGGTAGCTCGTTAGATTGGCTATCGAGCACTATCGAGATCTTGAGCAAATTGATTTGCGCACGCGCACTTCTACGTACCATAACCTGATTGAATGTACGGCCAACTGGTTAAAAGCATTTTGAGATACTTATTTAGGCCTTAAAACCGCTAACACTAATTAACATTTACTAACAGGCGTTTTGCTCTTAGTAAAAGCTACCGGTATTAAGTAAGCTTTGTGTTAATTTGATTTTGTATGTCCATTTGTTGGTTTGGTTGCAATGGTCTAAATTTGAAAAACCAAACGTTACTGATCATTTTATCACAAGATTAACATTAAAAAAGGCTCCATATATTAACTTTTAAATTTACTGTGAACAAGGGAATCAATACGATAAATAATGTAGTTTAAAAAACTAAAAAACACGCTTTTGTGAAAATACGAACTAAAAAGTTAAAAAATAAGAAGAAAATGTATTTTACTGTAAAAAAAAAGCGTGGGGTGCATGGTGTCAATAGTAACTTAAAAACCACCCCACGCTTTTTTTACAGTAAAATACATTTTCTTCTTATTTTTTAACTTTTTAGTTCGTATTTTCACAAAAGCGTGTTTTTTAGTTTTACCCACCCACAAACCCTAAAAAGCATGTTAGTTCAAATCAAACTCGCGGGCACAGAGTACCATGCAAATATTTATGAAGTGTAAATTTATTGATGTCGATGACAAATGTGCAAGATTTTTGTTTTGTTCTTGTTTTGCTATAACGTGTAATTTTATAAATAAAGTGAAAGTAAATAATGAACGACTGTAAGTACCAGTGGGAATTGCAAAAAATATGGAAATATATGTGCAGCATAAACAACTCTATATTTAACTTAGAAGTTGATTATTTTATTGCTGCCTGGGGTCGCCGAATATTGTATCCAACCAAAATATTTCATGAATATTCCATTCCAAGGCTCACAAGCATTTACTGATTAAAAGTTATGATATCATTAATAGACAAGTTTCTAACTCTACACGTCTTGATAAATACGAGTAAATGAAAAAAAACTTACACCCCAAGATACCTTGTCAGTCGGCGCATTGCTGAGACATGAAGATAATTTAGAATATTCGATGTCATAGAATGCAATCATTGTCGGTAACGACTTCCCACGGCTGCGGCGTGTCCGCGAAACTGGAGCGCGCGGTGACACATAGAACGCTCTTTGCTCCTAGGTTGACCAAAATGTTTTACGGTAAGGCGAGGGTTTCCGTAAGACGCAAAGTCCCTCTGTTCTTTATTCAAAACGCGATAAGCGCGACTCTCAAATGACCACACGGATAATATTTAATTTTGCAGTAAATGGGTGAATTTTGGAAATACCTACATTATTTATAATACTCGATTGCCTATATTTGTATGCAACACTTACTCTGTTTTTTTAAAACTTCCAGTATAGATTTGATCTGAAATAAAACAAGATTTTTACACTTTATCCCACCAAAGTCCGCCTTTTTTTACGTTGCAGCAAAATAAAGATTATTATGTATCGTAATAAAAATCCCTAGAATAAAAACGTGTATTTTTTTATTCTAAACATCGGAGTAATCGGTGAACATATATAAAAAAAATACATACAGCCGAATACAGTACCTCCTCCTTTTGGAAGTCGGTAAAAACGTGTATTTTTTCCGAATATTAATATGCAACCTTTAGGGATAAAGCACAATGAACCACTTTTCTAACATAATTGTACAAGTACGAAATTCGAAATTTTACAATTAGGTACCTGGTAAATAGGGAAATCACGACCCAAAATTTCAACGAACATTAATTACATTTATTACAGAAAAGTCTAAGCTATATATTAATACTCATCGATACGGCCATGAATGACATACGGTTAGATATGTTCCCTATATCTAATACCTTTAAACGAGCAATTCTTGTTTCCATACAAATATTATAAATTCGAAAATAACTCTGTCTATCTGTCTGTCTGCTATGCTTTCCCGCATAAACTATTGAACCGATTTTAATGAAATTCGAAACACAGATAGAGTGGACCTTGGGAAAGGACTTAGGATGGTTTTGATCCTACGGGAACTTTTAAAACGGGTCCACGCGGGCGAAGCCGTTGTTGAATCTCGGAAACGGCTTCAACGATTTTCATAAAATTTAGTAACCATTGTTTCGGGGGTGATAAATTGATCCAGCTAGTTTTCTTTTTTATAAATTGTCTTTTCATTCGTAATTTTAGCGATATTCAACTTAAATATACACTGAAAAATACGACTGTTACTTACATCTACGTATACGGAGAATATTAATAATATTTTGGCGTAGAACGCCGTCAAACATCATCCGCCAAACAATCGGCAACAAACAAAGGACAATGTCGATTTGAAAGGCCTCTATAAACATTTCGTATATTGACTTAAAGCTTATCTAGCTGAATGGTTATATAGGCTGACTGTAGTTATAGACCCGGGTTCAAACCTCATTCAAGCATATTGTTTTATTTTAATTTTTTTGTTCGTTTCCATACAAATATTATAAATTCGAAAATAACTCTGTCTATCTGTCTGTCTGCTATGCTTTCCCGCATAAACTATTGAACCGATTTTAATGAAATTCGAAACACAGATAGAGTGGACCTTGGGAAAGGACTTAGGATGGTTTTGATCCTACGGGAACTTTTAAAACGGGTCCACGCGGGCGAAGCCGTTGTTGAATCTCGGAAACGGCTTCAACGATTTTCATAAAATTTAGTAACCATTGTTTCGGGGGTGATAAATTGATCCAGCTAGTTTTCTTTTTTATAAATTGTCTTTTCATTCGTAATTTTAGCGATATTCAACTTAAATATACACTGAAAAATACGACTGTTACTTACATCTACGTATACGGAGAATATTAATAATATTTTGGCGTAGAACGCCGTCAAACATCATCCGCCAAACAATCGGCAACAAACAAAGGACAATGTCGATTTGAAAGGCCTCTATAAACATTTCGTATATTGACTTAAAGCTTATCTAGCTGAATGGTTATATAGGCTGACTGTAGTTATAGACCCGGGTTCAAACCTCATTCAAGCATATTGTTTTATTTTAATTTTTTTGTGAGAATTTTTTTTTATTGTGTAGTTAATGAGTGTTTTGCTTGAAATTAAACCAAGATAATCAATTGTTTTTATACGAGAAACGCTAGGTCTTCCGGGTACTTATATATTTGCATTAATTTCTTTCAAACGTTGTGTTGCACATAATATGTCTACTTGGATTTTAAGTTATAAACCGATGTAATCGAAAAGAAACATTAATCGAATAAAGAAAATTAACTTAATTAATTGCATGCAACTTTCTGCGGCATGTTGTAGTCCTGGAAAGTTGTGAATGTCAGGTAACCCTACTTGAAACGTAATGTCGGCAATTTAACAATTCAGCCACCAGTTTTAGAAGACCGCTTGCGTCCCCTGTCTGGCTTATACGTTGCAATGCCCAAAGAGGAATGATCTTGTCTCGTAGGGATCTACGGGATTGGACTTGATGCCGTGATACAGGCTCTCGGTGGTTTCATAATACTTGCATTTGCGTGAGAGCTCCGTAGTCGTCACGTTGTCGTACAGCCTCGGGCCGATTGCCTCGTAATATTTGGCGTCAAATAACAATATGATTTAGGCGTTTGATTGTCGGAGTGGAATAGGAATGACGAATCACTTACAGATGAAACCATTGGTTCGTTTAACCTTTGTTATTTGCGTGCTTGTAAATCCTTGTTCTATCAAGGTTTATAAGTGATGTAGTCTCTTTTGGTCGATTTTCTCTTGAAACCTTCAATTATTCTTATTTATGTGTTTAGATTGTTTGAAGAGCTATATGTGCGATCAAATGTGTAGAAAACGCTTCGCCACTGGCGCACTTTACTTACTCTATATCGTGTAATCATATTTTGAGTTTCATTTTAGGTTTTGTATGAATAAATATAGTTTAAAAAACAAAATAACACTCTTTTGAAGCACATCAAACTAAAAAAGTGAAAAATAATCCTTCATATAAGCAGAAAAGAATCATGAACAATAAATAATAGGAGCGTGCATGGCCCGGCGGTTAGCGTAGAACGCAAACGATCTATGCAAATAGGTAAGCCAAACGGGCGCGGTCGGGTGTGAGATGGGTGACCGCTAGTGAAAAATAAATTCATGCGTGTTTCCGTGTTTCGGAGGGCACGTTAAGCCATCGGTCCCGGTTGTTGTCGATAGATAACAGTCGTTAAACCTTGTCGGAGGCCTTATGGGCCGTTTGAAAACATTCGACAGCGGGTTGACCACTAACCCGCATCTCCACCAATCCGCATTGGAGCAGCGTGGTGGCATAAGCTCCAGGCCTCCCCAATAATGGGGAGAGACCCGTGCCCACCAGTGGGACGCAAAAAGGGTTGCGGCCAAATATTATTGTGAAAAAAATGTGGGTTGTTCGATATACCAAAAATATGGCAAAGTGGCACAGAGCATTGAGAATTTAAGAAAAGTAAGCACTATTTTTATCTGGTACCCATGAATTGTCCATTTTTATGGAGGTCTTTCATATCGACATTGTCTTTTGTTTTAAGGGCGGATTGACGGTCGATATTTAACGGCTTTCTACGCCACAATATTACTAATATTCTCCAATAGATGTCACATTAAATAAAACGACAATTTCTATCAATAAAAATTTGCTGGATCGATTTATCATCCCCGAAACCAGAGTGCTAAATTTCTTCACAATCTTTGGAGCCGTTTCCGAGATTCAAAAAATATATTTAAATATATACAAGAAGTGCTCGTTTAAAGTAATTAGATATATGTTCAGGTTTTAACGACGGACTGCTCTCATATTGTAGTTTAAAAAGAAAATTGTTTCGAACGAAATAGTATGCAGTTTTTGAGATATAGTAAAATTTTAAAAACCGCAAATATAACTTTGTCTTTCATACAAACACTATGAAAAACAAAGTTATTTTTGCTGACGAAAAATAATAATGCTTGCTACTACGGAACCCTTCATGGGCGAGTCCGACTCGCACTTGGCCACTTTTTTATGACATAAAAGAGTCACTAAAACGTGTACCAGATTGTATTATAGTATCACTTTCCATCCAAAGGTAACTATTATAAAACAGGAAGCAATTTAAATTACGCGAATTTTCAAAGAGTCACTGCTCTGTCGTAGATAGCTTATTGTTAGTATCCTGTCCTTGTGAGGCTTAGTCATCACAAGCAAATCCATTTATAATGGCTCTGTTTTTCCCAAAATGTCGTACGAAACCTCAAATTGCGCTATGATTGCATCATAGTAGCGACTTGATGGACATAATTGGTTCATTATTTGACTCTATTTTAGATAGCATAGCTAGAAATAGCAAGTTATAATTTAGGTCGAACCGTGACTTGATTTGCATGTGGGGCGGTCCAGCTAAGCTCACAAATCTAGTGTTTTATGTGTCTATTCACTGCTTTTACGTAAACTCTCCGTTGAACAAACCAGATTTTCCACTCGTTAAACGTCAAGAGTGTTGCCGATCACTGGACATGGCTATTTACATTATTCCAATCAGGAGACAAGAGTTGAAGCTGCAGCGGGTGCAGTGAAACTGGCAAACTGGCTCTAGATTTTGATTAATTCATTATACTAAACTAAGTCGTAGATTGTGGAATATCGGCTGGAATATGTCTTCAGTTGTTATTGCAGTTATATAACTGACGGTTTCACACACAAGAAGCAATTTAAATTGCGAAAGTGATGTCAGGGTGACGCTTCTATTACTGGTGGTGACTAAGCAAGCGAACGTTGCGCAGCAGAGAGGCTATGCCGGCTCTTAGATAGTGAGAAGTGATTCCGCACGTCAAAACATGCGATTGACAGCGATACATTAGGAACTATCGACCGATCGCGCAATGAGTGCTGCCGACCTAGGAGTTGTAATTTTTCACTGTCAGCGGAGACTAAACGCCCTCGTCATCGCTCCGACTAGTGACTGTCAAAAAATGTTAATGCAATTTTTGCTCTACTTAGGAAAACATAAAACATTATCGGAGACATGTAACGCTTTCCGCAATTCTAGGTAGGCATTACATATTTATAAGCTTCTTATTTGAAGTTATAAAATTTTGATATCAATCTTTGTCGTTGATAGGTTATAAAGCTTTGGCGCACTGTCATGTTTTACAAGAAATACGAGCTCGAAGTTGTATAAACATTAGTTGTAAGCTTGCCCAAGTTACTATCTTACGCAATTAGTCACTTGGAAATCATTGAAATGGGCGTTCCGGTGCTTGTCGTGCAGTTAGTTGATCTGGTTTGTTCTGGTGTGTCGGTCATGACATAGGAATCTATTCCTGGGTATTGGTGCAGTGGCGGTGTGGTGGAGATATTGCGATAAAGCTGGATATAATCGGGTTAGGTACGCTGTCGCTCACTCGCCTAAGTACTAATTGCCATGGTTATGTGTTATGCGGACCGGTTTAATGGTCGCTAAAATATAGCGAATATTTACGCAACCCCTGATACACTTTGATCAATAGATTGACAGCGATAACATTGTCTACAAAGTCTCAACCCTTCAATGGTAATAGTTCAACACAATAATTATAGGATAAGATGATGCTCTTAGAGTTATTTTTGCTAACGTTACGAAACATTTATCTACACGGTAAATCGATGAGACCATATAATAATTACAATTACATTATAGAAAACAAGTTCGCGCGCCCTAATTGAAGCATGTTGATTGGTGCCGGGCCGCTCCGTAAGACTTAAGAACTTTTTAAAAACAAAAGAAGTGTAATAAAATAACTTTTCACAGTGTTTTCAATATTTTTTAATATTTTATAGTTAACTTGGTCAAAACAAAAATATTTTGTTTGTCAGATGTGACAGCTGTAGGAATCTATTTAGTGCTTCAATTTTGACAGCGCGCTTGTATGAAGCCACTCATTCTATACGTATTTATTCTAAGGATGAGACATTGTTCCCTTACATTTAAAATTCATACTGACATTTAGGTTCAAATTATATAGAAAGTTGTGTGAATCTTGTATTCAGTATTTGTTTGTAGCTGTCGATACTTACGTTATATTCGGTAAGCTTGCGCTTGGCCCTAGCCGTAAAATTTACATATACATTACGCTTGCTCCAATTCTCTTAAAGTTGCGACATTTAGCTTATAGGTTTTACTATTGGCTTACGTCTCTATTCCTTTTGAATGTCCGTGTAATTCTTAAGCGCGGTCGGCTGATTTCCATGTCAAATTTAGAATTAAATCTTAGGACATTGAAAGGGATTCTTGCACACGTTTTGTTGTAAATTTAAGAGTTGAAATATTTTATCTTAAATCAAAACTTGTACTACAATAGTACTTTATGGTTCTTAGTGCTTAAAAATGATTTATATAGTTATATCATAAATGGAACTCCAATATTTCTACTGTAGTAACAACTGCCAGAAGAACAATGTGCACGAGCATTGCAACTCACGCGCATAAACCGATGTTGAAAATGAAATTAAATTTGGTTCGGCATGACATTTACTCTTTACCCAGCCCGTCACGTTGATATGCGCTCCTTTTCTCGCTTAGATTTTGCTACTAATATGAAACTATGCTGAAAAGAGACGTCATGATTTTGTATTGCTATTAAATCACGAATCGGATCTACTCGTGCTATGTAAATTTGAGACCTTTTATTTAATCGTGCAGTAGATTCAAGAATGTGTGTAATGAAATTGTGGGTCATTGTTTGTATTTATAATGCTTCTGGTGGCACGCGTGCTTGTTTCTGAAAATGCTATCGAATGTACCTTTAATACTTATCGATTAATTTTAATAATGAATAACTGTGGTTTTGTACACCAATGCGGCAGTAATAGCGAAGTTTACGACACTAACGATACAAAAATTAACTATGGTTGACCGTATTCACAGAAAGAGCAAAACCACTGCTTACATTCTAGCCTCTATGGATAATATTCTCTTAAATGAATTCAGCGATACAATCGAAAAGATGAATTTATGCATACAGATTACTGAGTCTTGCACTGCGGTCTTATTTTATCGAAACAAAAACACAAATTCGATCAGATACATTAATGCGGTCTCCATTAAACGATTAAACGTTGTTCCCTCATCTGCATGCACGCAGGAGCTGTCTTCAAAGTGCAACCGCGCGGCTAAATTCGGATTTGTAGTTCCCTGCCTCTGCGAACATTCCGAAACATTCGTATGCGAGATATTTGTGTGGTTAGATTTTGAAAATGAACAACTAAGTACTCAATTCGCGAGACTTGCGTTTTATTTGAAAGACCTTGGATTTCAAGAAAATTTTGACTGTATGCCTGTATTTCATTAAAGTCAAAGTCGTCATATATTTTAGAAATAAAGGAACAATTACAGTTAATTCTTTTCGTAAAGATTATTTACGAAATAAACTGTTGTGAAAAGACATTGAAAGGACCTTACGGGGTCGGTTGGAAGAGGCCGAGAGAAGGGCGTGGCGTGCGGTGCTCCGAGTAGGCACACAACTGATTAAGGCACATAATCAGGTCTGTAGTTCGGCAGAGCCTGCTCTTTGAATTTACGATGTGCCTGACCGGTGCTTATCGCATGCGAATGATCTGCCCACGGCGCACGGACTGCTCCGCACACATATTTTATTTTATTCGCGCTACTGTGATGTAATGAGCTGATAAATTGGAGAAAACCACCAATTAGTGTCGATGAATTTATTGTTTCTACTTAAAACGTAGGAGGGCCATGTAGGTGCTTAATCTTGAATTGCATTTTTTAATTTGTTGCCTTCGGATTTAAATCGACAATTAGATTATTGTAATTACACGGAATGTCAATTAAATGCGTATCTCGATGGCGTTTAATATTGCATTTCCTTCGCTATCGGACTGCATTTACAAAAATTAATGTGCGCCATACTCGTACTGAAATACAACTTAATAGTTGAGGAGTTTAATCAGAGCGGGCGAATGTGTTTCGCAACGTGCATCGGCAGTAGCTAGTTTGTGATGCATGCAAATCTGGTCTACTTGGGTTGCTGTAATGTCTTTCGAGACAATAGCCTTCCACTGTACGCCATTCTATGCCTACCCAGCTAGATGATGCATTATTATTCACTGGAATTTCAAGCGAGAAGCTCTACGTCGAAATACGAACAGAATACATTTAACAACGTTAGTCTGTTACATATTCGTTGAAAGAAACTAAAAACCTCTCTAAAGAAGATTAAAATCCAAAGAAGAGTAGAAAATCAAACATGTAATTTTTTAATCAACTGGTTTGTAATTTTGACAAACTTCTCGCACTTTGATGCGATTCCTTTTTTTAAAGAATTTTTACTTACTAATTTTATGAAGAGTAGTATCAATTCAGCCGTATGAGTAAAATTTGGGCGTTGAGGGTTTAGATTCTCGTACACAGTTTAAAGCTCATCTGATATGTATGCTATAGGTATGACTATTAAGTTGATTCACGCTTATCTAGCTTGGAAGATTTTACACCTTACAATTTCTGTGTTTGTAAAGAGCTTAATTACTAAGTATTGCGATTTTTAAGATATTATGCTTCATCTGCCTAACATAACTATAACGTGTACCTCTTAACGATCAAAGATTGATATGTTATATAAACACGTATTTTATTATTATTATCTTTCTTAAATGCTGGGTCACTAATAAACTAATAAAATAAAACACAAAAGATAAATTAAACATAAGACAGTTACTAAGAAGGTTCTGCTTATTTTATCATTGGAAATCTCTTCCAGTTAACTATAGACTGGAGATTTGTTAATATAAAGGTAACAATGTCTGTAAATTTTGGAGATATGTAAAATTTGTGTCTGTATCGCGAAGTGACAAAGGGTGTGGCTGAGACCACGAGTGACCTAGTGTGAGAGGAATAATCGTTTTTTTTTTTAAATGAATAAAGTACTCTATGCTTTTTATTTATACTTAGCTAGTACTGAGATTTTAAATACATGCTTCATCTGCCACTTTGTAATCACTATATCGTATAACATTAGATAAAGATTGGTTAACTTGATGTAAATATTATACTACTACTACTACTTATATATATTTCAATTACAATCTCAAAAGTTGCAGTTTTTCGAGTTTCTTCTTTCAGGAAAGACTATAAAGTCCCGAGTTAACGTAAGAAAAACTTCGGAAACATGCAAAGTGTACACATACACCTGTATCGCAATAATGGAGTCATGGGAGCCAGTCGAATTCGAAGTTGGAAGTGACAAACGGCGCGGCAGAGGTCACGAGTGACGGCGGCGGGTGCGTGCGACGGTTACGATTTATCTCGCTTCATTACACGATCCGTCCGAGCGTTTAATCGCCGCTCGCCGGTCGCGCAGCGCCCGCGCATAATATTGCGTTATTTGTGGCTGTACTGACGGGAACAGAACTGTTTTGTTTCTCGGCCCAAAGTAGGAACATTTTAGGTAAACATCTTCAGATATTCGGTTGGTTTTAAAAATGTGTGTAATTGTTATACATTACTAGCTGACCCCGCGAACTCCGTATCGCGTTTAAATATTAAATAATAATAATAATGGATAGCATATAAACCTTCTCCGTGAAAAAATACATGTACATACCAATTTTCATAATAATCGGTCGAATAGTTTCTGAGGTCATATATACAAACATTACTTAACACCCCCGCAACCCCCCCTTCCGGGTGGAATTTCGTAAAATCCGTTCTTAGCTGACCTCTACTCGGCGAAAGGAATATTCCTACCAAATTTGAAGTCGGTAGGTCTTATAGTTCCAGAGATATCGTGATGAGTCAATATATGGGTGGAAATCTCTTATATATATTAAGAAGAAGATAGATGAGCATTGACTGAATTAAATAAATAAAATAATGGTAAACCTTTATGTTATGTTATAATAAAATGCGTTTTTTGGTTTGGACCACTGTTTTGGCTCCTCTGAAAACATAAAATCGTTTGTTTAAAGTACATGTGTATGTTAAGGTTGAATCTTGCAAAATTTTGAGCCACTTCCCAAAAGTTTTGTACATCTAAGTTTTGTACAACTTGGCTGACAATACAACTTTAGGTACAATCAAGTTGATATGAAGACGACGGAAGGTTAGTCATGAAAACTCTTTAATAAAAAATTGCAATCCCATCGTATATGTACTCGTATGCTTGTTTTACTAAGGATTATGGGCCTAACTGACATCCATGATTTGATGATGGAGCTCTAAGTTGGCCATGGGAACTCTGTAACAAAATATCACAATCTCATCGTGTTTTAGTTTAATTTGTTCTATTCGAGCAAAGAAGCGCGCATGGCCTGGCGGCTAGCGTAGAACGCAAGCGATCTATGCAGCTGAGCCAAACGGGCGCGATCGGGTGTGAGATGGGTGACCGCTGTTTCATGCGCGTTTCCGTGCTTCGGAGGGCACGTTAAGCCGTCGGTCCCGTTGTTGTCTATAGATAACAATCGTCAAACCTTGTCGGAGGCCTTATGGGCGGTTTGATAACATCCGACAGCGGGTTGGCCACTAACCCGCATCTCCACCAACCCGCATTGCAGCAGCGTGGTGGAGTAAGCTCCAGGCCTCCCCAATAAGGGGGAGAGACCCGTGCCCAGCAGTGGGACGCAAAAAGGGTTGCAGCCATTCGAGCAATAATCATCTGTAGGCCATCTGCAGAACTCAAAGCTCCCTGAAGAGCAATTAAATGTCATAAGTCGGTGAACATTTTTTTTAAATGTTAACACTATTCGTTTTAATAGTACCTTAAAGTCAGCCTCTTTTAAGATTATCTTCTTTGTCCGTGTCACGCAACTGCGTACCGCATCGATCGGAATCAACTATAATTAAATATCTCATGCACTCTTTTAATATATCAATTTATTTGCTCTGCGTCTCCGCGCTTGAATTAATTAAGATTGATGCGAAGCGTTTCATTCTCGAGGGTTTCAACGTATTTGTTTTTATTTTTAAGCGGTTAAACATTTTGCGAGTGAACGACCCGCCCGATAAAAAGCCACCGTAGCGCTTCGCGTTCTAAACGATTTAAGTTGACGAGCATACAAAAGACTTCAACGGGTGCTTTGGTGTGTTGCAAACATTTTATTCTTAAATATGTTTTCGTTTATGTCAAATAATTTTTACGTTTGCCAGTCAGTGATATTGAATTTGTATTTATGTAATTAAATATTTAGAAAATGCTGTAACAAAGTTCTATGTAATATCGAATTCGGTTATTTAAGAAATTATGTATGTACCTATAATAAAATTTCTTTGTTAATTAATGACATCCTTGATTTTAGTAGGTACATAGTTATTTTAAATATCTTTTTCCTACCCTATGTCCCACTGCTGGACATAGATCTCCTCCTCTCGGCAGTGAGAGGGATGTAGGCTATAATCCACCACGCTGTCCAAGTAAGGGTTGGTGGACATCTATAAGTAACTCTCAGGCATGCACTGTGATGAATAACAACTTAATGTAATATCACATTTTTTCCTTTCAATGTTCAAATATCTAATAGTCCATAACTAAAAAAAGTGTTCTTAAACTATAACAATGAAAATATTACCCCGATAATTACCTGTACGACTATGTTTAGTTTAGATAATTGAAATCAAAATTTAGCGAAATTTGCCTTTTAATTTACCAGCGCGTAAGTGGTAGGCAAACTTTACCATTCATTTCCCGCTTAGGTGCTCATTAGCGCGTCAATATTATTTGAGGGCAAATATGGAAATGTACGAATAGTTTGTTATTGAGCATGTCTTTTGTTCATGTCATGAACTTTTTTTACTTAGAGCTTTACTTTTACGTCCATAAAGATTTTTGTTATGGATAGTAAATATTTGGTTCTTGTAAATTTGGTTAGTTGTCTGATATGATAACATTTATTGGGTGTAGTATTTATCAATAAATTTTGAATATACTTGTCCTACGGTTACATAAATTAAAATCAACTCGAATAATGGTTATAAAATAGAGTCATGGGTTTTTAAAGATCTAGGTATCCCTTTCTAGTCCCTGTAGCTTCGGGATTAAGAATAGAGCTACGGTATACTCTGCCTGATCATAAAAGGCGACTAAAAGGGGGCTTCCGGGGTTGTGGGCGGTGAGAGTGGGAGCTCGATCCGTTCAGCAACGGCCCCGGGAAGGGCCGCGTTGTGCGTGGCCGCATGCAAGTATGCTGCAAGTATCGGAGCAGGAGAGCAAATATGCTCTCCAGAGGATAGGGTCGTTCTGGGGCGCCGCGCGTGGAGGATATCACTGGAGATCCCGGAGTCCTCCCCAAGCGCAGAGGTAGGCCACCGAGGGGTTTTTAGTGCGGTAACAAAACCCACATAACCCGGTAACACCTCTCCCAAGGTGCCGGGTACCTTTTGAAGGTTTCTCCCCCGATCAAAAATACCGATACCAAAAAAAGGTCTTCCTTTCTAGCAAAAAGAAATTTTACTAATATTTTCCACTTTGATACATGCAAGGGCGTCACTATCCGATATTGTTTTCCCTGTCTTAAAATTTGAATGTTTCCTATCTTGCACATTTTTTTATTTATTCAAAGTTTGTAGTAATTAATACCGAGAATATTAAATATTTTAAAACGATTAATTCCATATTGAGTTGTCTTATTTGAGTTAAAAGGTTTTTAATCATATCACACAAACCTGCCTACCAATTAACTTGTCATCTTACTAGTAATGCTAAGTTAAAGTAGTAATAAGTAGGCGATTTATCATTTTTATAGATTGACATATCATTCCGGGCATAAGCACTGTACTGATACGACACGTTTGTACTCATTAAGGTTTAAGCCTAAAATCCTGTGAGCCGATAAATCAACAGTGTGCAATTACTCGATAATAATTATTGGCGATGGATTTTAATATGATACTCTGCTGGCATTTTCTAGTGAAGAGTCGGTGGCGGATTCTCGTCGGCTCGCGATTATTCACGCCGAGTACTTGTGTAAGTAAGTTACTTGATGCCTACGAGGCAATTTTAGGATTTTCTAGAGCGCGCCAAATCAAGATGAGGTCTTTTGTTTGTACACTGGTAATACCAATAATATCCGATCCTTTATTATTACATAGTGACGCTTAGTTTTATAGTATTTTTATGACCTATATCTTATAGTGAAAATAGATTAGATTTCGAATTACTCGTCGAGTAAATGCTGTTGTAAAACATGGTAACTAACTATCTATAGAATTATTCTTACCCCTAACAACTAAAAAAGTTAGGTTAAATAGGTGATTTGATGAGCAATTTTTTCTCTTACTTTTTTGACTTTCGCTTACCGTTGAAGAAATAAAAGGATTTTAAAAGGTTTTTTCCTTTGTTTAACGTATCTAAAAATCTAATTTATCAAACGCATAAGGTTAATATTATTTCGCTCGAGTAAATGCACACCTAGCTTCTTAAAGTTCCCAACTATAAGGATCGTCCAGTTGTACCGCCAGTAGATAGTCAGGCCACTTGAAGTTTTAATAAGACCACGTCAGGCGGCCCGAGACAGCATTTTAAATACGTTTTATACACCGATTATTAATCCAATTTGAGCTTAAACGTCGGATTAAAATAGAAGTGGGTTTAATTCTGTTTTGATCTTTTTGTTGACTGTGCTTGTTTGAATAAGATAAAATGGTTTCTTTTTAAGTTTATTTATATATTTAAGTAAACACAGTGATATACTCGTAGAATATGAATTGAATAAACAAATTTTTATTTGTATTTATGCTAGCTTTACTCCACCACACTGCACCAATGCTGATTGGTGGAGCAAAATCATCCATCGTTACTTCTTGTTGTAAAAGGCTTTTATCCTATATTTCCTGGTAAAAATTGTTATTAGCATTATAAAGTTCTTTTCCTTTTATTCTGTAGTCCTTATTTTATTAATGGTGAAAGTGTGAATAATGCACTATAAGAACTTCCGTCGTGTCTGTGGTTACTATTCACGTCATCCTACAATGGGGAACATACGCTCAATTAGGACGATTCCGATTTAAGTAATGCAAAGTGGGGACTTCCGTAACATTATAAAAGGAGTATAAAAGAGTGTAATTGTAACGTCGGCGGCCATTTTGACCGCGGGTGGGGTCAAACCGACCCCGCCTTGCGTTTCCGCTACGCAATAATTAAATATTACCCCACTACAACTCTTCCCCTCCAATAACACAAATCGTCTCACATCTGTTTTACGCCTTTTTGTATTTCTTTGTGTTTTTATAATGTACAACGTTTTAAGAAAGTACCTATCGTTCCTGCATATATAGCGTTAATGTTAACCATTCGAGACACCTGGTATTAATTTCTCAATTTAATGTTCTTGAAATATGTTTACGTACATAAATAGCTAAAGTACCTTGTAAAACTTTTAAAGTAATTACGCTTCTGTACTGGGTAAATGTATGAAGGTAATACGAAATGCCGAAATGTGCAAACCAGTTGAGAAACACTATGTAATAAATTAAGTTTTTAACAAAAAAATAGAACCGACTTCAAACGGTAAAAAATAAAATTGTTCAGTACCTACTTCTTCTTGCTTATGGTAATGACTCTTAAAACTATTTCTGGAGTCGGGCCCTTAGTAAATGTCGTACCATTCGTTCTAAATTGGCACCGACAGTACAGACAGTGGGACAGTACCTACTTCTTCTTGCTTATGGTAATGACTGTTAAAACTATATTGGAGTCGGTGCCCATTCAGAACGAAAGGTACACTATATTTACTAAGACAGGACATTTCACTAAGGGCCCGACTTCAAAAATAGTTTTAAGAGTCATTACCATAAGCAAGAAGAAGTAGGTACTGAACAATTTTATTTTTTACCGTTTGAAGTCGGTTCTATTTTTTTGTTAAAAACTTAATTTATTTCACTCTTTTTAGTAATTTTAATAATTCTGTATGTATTAGCATAATTGGAAAAATTTTCACTTAACTTCTAAACTTTAAACAGATTTACCTTTTATAATCATGTTTATCTAATAGCCATCTAAAAGTCTGAAAGACATACTATCAGTCCACCTGAACGTATAAATTAAAGAAAGAATTTGCTCTCAGCTCCTAAACGTTGAGGAGTTGTACCTTCAATCATCAGTTAAGCAACAGCAGGTGATAATTACCAGACATAAATATTTGTACTATGTTAAAAATATGACTAAAAGCATGTGTGTGCCTATTAAGTTTCAGTGTTTCCCTCGATTTCCCTAATATCACGTCATCAGATTTTGACATGGTGACAGTTGGACCACCTCGGGAATGTAAGATTTCGAACAAAAAACCATTTATTGAAAGAATTTGCTCTCAACTCCTAACCGTCGTAGTACCTTCCATCATCAGTTCAGCAACATGATATGACGATAATTATACACAAATGTCTGTTTTGCTTTATAAAAATATGAAAATCATTTGTTGTGCTATAAAATTTGAATGTTCCCTTCGATTTCTCTGGGATCCCCTCATCAGACTTTGACTTGGTGACAGTTGGACCATCTCGGGAATGTAAGATTTCGAATAAAAAACTATTTATTGAAAGAATTTGCTCTCAACTCCTCACTGTCGCAGTACCTTCCATCATCAGCTCAGCAACATGAGATTTCTATACGTAAATATCTCTTATGCTTCAGAAACTATAAGAAAATCAATGTGTGTGCCTATAAAATTTGAGAGTTCCCCTCGATTTCCCTAGGATCCCATCATCAGATCCTGATTTGGTGACAATGGGACCACCTCGGGAGTATAAGCATACGAACAAAAAAAGAATTTTGAAAATCGGTCCACAAACGGCGGAGTAATCGGTGAACATATATAAAAAAAAAATACATACAGCCGAATACAGTACCTCCTTCTTTTGGAAGTCGGTAATAAAGAAAAGTACCTTGTAAAAATTTTAAGGTAATTACGCTTCTGTACTGGGTAAATGTATGAAGGTAATTTTTGTATTTCTTTGTGTTTTTATAATGTACAACGTTTTAGGAAAGTACCTATCGTTCCTGCATATATAGCGTTAATGTTAACCATTCGAGACACCTGGTATTAATTTCTCAATTTAATGTTCTTGAAATATGTTTACGTACATAAATAGCTAAAGTACCTTGTAAAACTTTTAAAGTAATTACGCTTCTGTACTGGGTAAATGTATGAAGGTAATACGAAATGCCGAAATGTGCAAACCAGTTGAGAAACACTATGTAATAAATAAAGAAAAGTACCTTGTAAAAATTTTAAAGTAATTACGCTTCTGTACTGGGTAAATGTATGAAGGTAATACGAAATGCCGAAATGTGCAAACCAGTTGAGAAACACTATGTAATAAATAAAGAATATTGTTTTAGAATGTACCTCCAAAATTCATAAACTAACAAAGTTATTGAAGCGGCGACATTCAATACAAATACTCTACAGGACAAACAAAGCGAATCGTTCACATAGCGCTATCTGATACGGGTTATAATTACAATTTGTAAATGATACGCCGCTGCAGTGGTGGAAGTTGGGGTGAGCCTGATTTAAAGCAAATTGAAGCGGAGATTGGCTCGCGAGTAACATCTCATTTGACGCCGCACCGCTTCCAATTGTCTCGGAAGCTACGTCTTATATATCCTTTATTATATTATTCATTTACTGCTATGTAATGTCAATCTTCGCCGTGCATGCTTGATAGAATCACATAATTTCTCGAAGGTTTGATGTCTACCAATCCGCCTAATACCTCCTATGTCTTAATCCCTTTCACTTATTAAAGGAGACTTGTGCCCAGCAGTGGGACTTAAAAAAGGTTTTAAACATGTCAATCTTTATGGCTCGCGTTGCTCTAGATAGTTCTAACATCTAGGTATTCGTCAGTATACCAAGTCCTTTTCTCTACGGCAACACTGTAGTTGAAAATTTACGTAGGACTCATCGGTTTGCTGATGCAAATTACATATTATATCCTTTGGCGCCTTGTTGGAGTTGTTTTAATTGCGACTCCAGCGGCTGGTCCCGAGTTCATTCGGAGCAAATTGAATGCTTCGAGCGGCCACGTCTCGGCCTCTCGCCGTCCGGACTCTGCCACCCGCCAATTACCCAACACTCTAAGATTGAGCAGCTCACGGCTCGCAGCCTCGCACTCCGACGCTAAGCAGCTTGTTATTACGCCGACAATCCATTTACTCGCCTTGTTAATTACAACAGGAATATTTTGCACCAAGCTCGAAACCTTGCAGTCAACACGCGTGATGGGTAAAGCTGGTATAAACAGATTAACGGGAAATAAACAAATATTAACACTCCAGATAGCACGTTTGTGTGTGAATTAAATTAATCGTACTGTGTCGGTTATAACGTTATGAGGAATGCCGGCATTATCGTATCGACAGCGTTTCGTAGGTAATTGTGTGTATGAATATTTAATGAATAGCGGATTATTTTGGTACTGTCAGTTAATACGTTGACAGCACAATGCGATACATTCGGCCTGTGACGTCTATCATCCTTGGCATAGAGCATTCACTGCAATTAATGAAAGCATCCGTCATCAGCAACGGATACGGCTATGATTTTTAATGTGTCTGATAGCATTTATCTTAATTTGAACAACAGTTATATTAATTGCCGTATACAGTTAACATATTTGCCAGCATGTTTCCTAAAATATTACATTTCCTGGTTTTCTATAAGTATTATGTACCTTTAATGTTTTGTTTATTTTTAGAATTAAAATCGTAATTCATGGAAACGTGAGTGAGCGTCGCGTTGATCTCGTTTTATAGTTTTTGCAGATTTCCCGTAACAAAGCAATTAAAGTTCGGTAACTGAAACTAATTGTCGTCTATTGACAGCGCCGAGTCACAGCCCAAGTCCGTCCTAATTGAATGTCATGAAGTGGCGTAGCAAATGTGTGGCTGGGTTGGTAATCTTTCATCCGTTCGTGCTTAACGTTTTTTGGAAATCACTAGTAGACTATTACGTTTTGATTACTTTCCTACTGAAACTATATCTGTTTTTTTTATTTTTGTGTGAAACACGTTTGCAAAAGTTGTCAGATATTAATTTCAATCAAGTATATTATTCATTTTGATCCTTAGTTTGCAACCCTATTAAATGTCACTATGCCTGTTAATGTCACCTTACCTATCCTATAAGAATTGAGAAGGATTTTTATATAGATGGCTATGAGCAAGATTGAGGATACAAACACTATGAAATTTATAACTGCCCGGAATGCATGTTAAAAATATCTTTATGTAATATTGCTATAGTTTTGTACATAGAGCAAGTTGAAATTATGCAGATAACCAATTTCCTTAGTCAGAAGCGCTCTCCGGGATTTAACCCGGATACCCGACGTAGGTATCTCACCCACTAAGTTATCGCTTGAAATGATCAACAGAGTAATAACCCTCATTAACTGGAAAATACACACCTAGGATAATGGACTCAAGAAATAGCGAAGAATTTTTTATTATAATGTTCTTTTAAAACCAGTAGTTAACACGGTAGCGCGCTTATCGACATCTCGTCACGGTTTTTTTTTGTTTTAGAGTAGACGGCCACAAATTGCAGTTAGCTTGTTAATTGGCCGGAATTAGATAGTGGATGACTGGTGATTTTGGTTCTGCAAAGTGTGTGCGCGACCTAATAATAAGCCGAGCGTAATGGTACCCTTTGCGTCCCGGGGCCGGATTGAGCTAGTGAGGAGCTTACAGTTTTTTTTACTAGGGGCCCCATTTTTAGGAAGTCAGACTCACTTTTAAATTTCAATACCTGTTTATTAATTACTATAGTAAAATATTTAAAAAAAAATATTTAAAAAAACTGTTTTTATTTCCGCATTGTTGCATAAATATATTTTCATCTAATTGCGAGGTCCCTGTAACGCAAGCGTAACGTGTTGATAAACGGCTGTGTAAGAAAACGGTGTGTTAAATGTGCTATTCTACGCGCTGCTGAAAAAGGCAAGGCAAACTGGAAATCACCTGTCATGAGGGAACTCCACAGAAACCTCCCTGAATGTAAAATTATCGCGATGCCGAGTGACGTCATTAATAATCAGTATAGTTTCAACAAACTATACAAAATACTTATACCGTCTAAAGAAATGTGGGCGGATAAGGCATCGAAATCCCAGATAAATGGAGATATCATCTGGTATACAGATGGATCGAAAAAAGAGGGACGGACGGGATGTTCTTTTAAAACCAGTAGTTAACACGGTAGCGCGCTTATCGACATCTCGTCACGGTTTTTTTTTGTTTTAGAGTAGACGGCCACAAATTGCAGTTAGCTTGTTAATTGGCCGGAATTAGATAGTGGATGACTGGTGATTTTGGTTCTGCAAAGTGTGTGCGCGACCTAATAATAAGCCGAGCGTAATGGTACCCTTTGCGTCCCGGGGCCGGATTGAGCTAGTGAGGAGCTTACAGTTTTTTTTACTAGGGGCCCCATTTTTAGGAAGTCAGACTCACTTTTAAATTTCAATACCTGTTTATTAATTACTATAGTAAAATATTAAAAAAAATATATTTAAAAAAACTGTTTTTATTTCCGCATTGTTGCATAAATATATTTTCATCTAATTGCGAGGTCCCTGTAACGCAAGCGTAACGTGTTGATAAACGGCTGTGTAAGAAAACGGTGTGTTAAATGTGCTATTCTACGCGCTGCTGAAAAAGGCAAGGCAAACTGGAAATCACCTGTCATGAGGGAACTCCACAGAAACCTCCCTGAATGTAAAATTATCGCGATGCCGAGTGACGTCATTAATAATCAGTATAGTTTCAACAAACTATACAAAATACTTATACCGTCTAAAGAAATGTGGGCGGATAAGGCATCGAAATCCCAGATAAATGGAGATATCATCTGGTATACAGATGGATCGAAAAAAGAGGGACGGACGGGGGCAGGCGTATATGGCCGGAAACCTAGCACTAAGTTCTACACAAATCTAGGCACCTATGCACCTATCTAACTATCTTCCAGGCAGAAATGTATGCGATAATCCAATGCGTGCATAAAAGCCTGGACAGAAATCATACCAACAAACGTATTACAATAATATCTAATAGTCAGGCTGCTCTTCAGGCACTACAGTCCGATGAAACTCAGTCAAAATTTAATACAAACAACGATACGCCTACTTGTAGTGTATGCACTTGTGAACTCACCCATAGCAGAAGTCAGATACTGGGCGGCAGCCTAGTCACATCGCATTGTACGGTTCCTAACAACTGTCGGCCTAGGGAATCACAGCGGGACTAGGCTACAATTGATTATTTACTGGTCGCAGAGGCCTTAGGTTTGTACCCTTCCCGCCAACTCAAAATAAGAATAACAATAACAGAACGGTGGAAGTTTGTACTTCGAAAAGTAAAAATACATTGATTGCTTTCTGTATCGGCTAGTACATAATAATATTTATACATCTCAATTAATGAAAAATTATATTCCTTGATGAAAGGGAAATCCATACTTCCTCAGGTATCCGCGGTGACTTCTAGCACCTGTAGTTGTATTAAAATTATTGAAGTAAAAACTTCTTTAGCGGCGTTGAGCACTTTTTGTGGGATGGGTAAAAACTATGAAACTCGCGCGAGGTCACGTGTGCTGATCGCAAAATTTCGTAAGATAGTAGAGGAGACGAGGAAGATCGACCTTCACCAATCTGATAATTCGATGAGACATATTGTTTACCAAATATAATTTATAAACATATATGCCTATGATAACTTGACTATCGAAAAGTGTTCATAGCTATTTTTAATTTAATTAATTTTAATCAATTTTCTTTCATATCACCTTCACTCTTGTAACAACCGAACGAGTGAATATCTTCACCGGCTCTTAGACCAAGACGGAGGGGTGACAGCTGATGACGACTCATCTGACGGCTGTCTATACTTTTTTTCTTCAATTATGGCATCGCAAACTCTGCATATTGCCAGCGTCAAGTATAATTTTATCTTAAAATTCGTTTATATCAAGTATTTAAAACATTGAACAAAGTGCATCTATTAATGAAAAAAGTGACGAAGAAATAGTGAAAGAAAATGAGAGAGTACTTTGTAAAAATACTAGATAGAAATTAATAGGTACTGATAATTCAAGCAATTCGTGCGGTTTTATTCCCTAACGATTCCAAGACATCAAAAATGCACAACGTTAATGTTTTCACTTCTGCCGGCATTCCCGGAGTGCAACCCATTGTTTTTTTTTATACTAGCCTTCCGCCAGCGGCTTAGCCTGCGTGGACCCGTTTTATAGGTTCCTGTAGGATAAAAACCATCCTATGTCCTTTCCCAAGTTCCGCTCTATCTGTGTATTTCATTAAAATTGGTGCAGTAGTTTAAGCGGGAAAGCGTAGCAGACAGACAGACAGAGTTACTTTCGAATTTATAATATCAAGTAGGGATATCAAATATTTTATTTTATCCTACGTCTTCTCAAAAGGTAAGTATGCCGTTTACCTGACTGCTCCTATTTTGTCCGGCCCTGGAGCACGACACTGCTGACTCAGCATTGTTGAACGCTCTTGGCGCCTAACCAACTATCGTTTCCCATCATTCGGATCACATTCAATATCCTGCCGTGATTCCTTATATTCGTGTGTTTGTAGTTAGAAATATATATAATACATTCCGAAAGCCATGTACAACCATGTACAATATGTAGCACTTCTGAGCAATAAAATTCATAAGAACTCCCTGAATGTATGAGTAAACGGTAGAAAGAAGTGCTGTAAATTAAAAGCAACGCTCCTTGCGCCTATTATAGTTTTTTTACCGTATAGGATTAATTTTTTATAGATACGACTACAGCGCTGCCGATAGGTAGTAAGACTTAAATATTCTGCCCAAACATAGCGCAGTAACAAAAAAGTCTGTTTAAGTAATTTCTACAGACACCTAGATATTACGAACATAGATTAAATACAGGAACCAGTTTCGCGAGGGTCAGTCAAGGTACAGTGAGAATAAAGCTGGCGCGAATACTTGGAATTACTGCAGTGCTATTTTACGTAACTTTATTTCGCTCTTAACATAATTAGGCTATTTAAATTATAATTTTCCTCACTCATAATCACCCTGGTATGCCGATAGGCGTCAACTATTTGCATGGACAAAAAATATAACAATTTTTGTTAAAAAATTAATTCCTAGCAAAGGGCTTGAATTCTGAGCTATTTAATGTATAAACGCTTTATTCTCATTGCGCGCTATATATTTAAGTAAGTTAACATAACTATTCGAAGCGCGCGTGGCCTGGCGGCTAGCGTAGAACGCAAGCGATCTATACAGCTGAGCCAAACGGACGCGATCGGGTGAGAGACGGGTGATCGCTAGTGGCAAAAAATTACATGCGCGTTTTCGTGCTTCGGAGGGCACGTTAAGCCGTCGGTCCCGGTTGTTGTCGATAGATAAACGTCGTCACACCTTGTCGGATGCCTTATGGGCGGTTTGAAAACATCTGGCAGCGGGTTGGCCACTAACCCGCATTTCCACCAACCCGCATTGAAGCAGAGTGGTGGAGTAAGCTCCAGGCCTTCCCAATAATGGGGAGAGACCCGTGCCCAGCAGTGGTACACAAAAAGGGTTGCAGCTATAACATAGCTATTAGTAACGGTTTTTGTTCTCAATAAACCGTATTTAATTGTCATTAGGTATTTATTATAGCTTCGGTAGTGCGGTAAAATTCGTTTAAAAAATAGTTTAGGTATAAAATTAAAATTTGGAATGTTGCTTTTTTGGCGACTTCATTCTGTCGTTGGAACCGGGCGGCACGCACGCTTTCTTGCTTGATTGTATTTCACTTAATCCCCTCGTTCCGCTCATTCTCTATGGTAATTCATCGGCGCATTGTTTTATTTTTATACCGGCGTATCCGGTCGGAGCACTCTCGTTTGCACCTTGTCAGCGCTACTGATGCCATCAGTCTCATTGCTGATATTCCATTAAAGTAATAAATACGCAGTGTTCTCACCTCCGTATTAGAGGCCGCTCTATTACCTCACTCCCTGCGTTCTATTATGTCTGGAGTAGTTAATGTTAGACGAGTGTTTTTTTTTCTCCGGAGGTCGTACAGTATTAACTAATGATTGTTGTTTATTTTCACAACTGAAGATGCTTAAAGATCATCTCCATCATGTTGAGCTATGCTTTGTATGTACGTCTTGTGAAAGGGATGAATTAGTGTCTTTTGGTAAGAAAATAGTTTACTCTATGAGTTTCTCCGATTTATTTGGAACTAGGTATAAAACTTACATAAATTGAGGAACTGAATACAGTTTCTTTTTCAATGTTTTCATGAACTCCAGAAACCTTCATAATCCTTCTAAGCGTAAGCAAATCTGGAATTTTTTTAAGTATATACACTACATTGCGATGCTCCTTTATAACGCGGCTAAAATACTTATAAACGTTAAGATACAAATTTTTATAAAAAGCGGCAATACCTTTAACAAAATGTCACGCATTTTTTGTTCCAACAGCTATTGTTCTGTGACTAGATATCACACCAAATTGAGTCATCGCGCATTTTTTCGTGACTGTACGCGTAAGTTCTCACGCGGGCATCAGATTGTCGCAGTAGTGGGCAGGGAACTGTGAGACGTCGTACGGCACAAGTTATGAGCGGACGGAGGTGGCGTGGCTAGGACAGCGGTCTACGTTCAGGTCTGTAGTGTGCGAGTTTTAGGACCTCATAATGATAGTCTTCGACAGTCATATATTCGTGACTTTATTGTTTAATTGAAATTGTTAATACTTTTACCTGCGCACTACGAACACGTTTGTGATAGTTTTCGTATACTATATTTCGTATTGAAGCCAGCAATTTTTTGATTTGTTACCCAAGTGTTCTGTTCAAAAACTACAACTACTGATTCGCAAAGGCATACGATATGTGTGACAGTTTCTGATTGTAAGAATCATCTCTGCAGAATTCTTGATGTTTTGTTTAATAATTGCAAAATGTTAACTCTTAACCCCCATCGTGGCAGACAAGCGGTATGTAACGTTACTTGCGTTACTTGGGCGTTCAATGAGGCGTTAAGAAAGCCTTTGATCGGCGCTTAATCTCAAATTACCCGGTGTGCTCTTGAGTTACCCCACCGCTACTCGTGGTTGACATCTTTTTAAGAAAATTCAAGAGCCATTACTTGATATTTTTTTGCATCTTTAAGAAGTATGCAGGGGTTAAAGCCACGAAGTCTTCGTGTATCTTAAATTTAAATTTATTGCTGAGCATTATAACCTCATACATATCTATTATACTCGTAGTCGGATTGTGAAGATGTACATGTCATGGATGTTATAACTTTAAAAATGGCTAAATAAATCCTTGTAGGTTCCTACTGCTACTTTTGAATTTCTGCCCGTAATTGGACAGTTCTTGAACTTACACCCCCACAACACGCAACGATCAGTTGCAAGTTTCTTATAAGGGTTAGTGTCCATCCCGCTGTCCGACGCTTCCAAGCTGGGTTAATCCCTTCTACAAGGTTTAAATTAGCGGAACCGACGGTTTACTGCAATCTCCGAAACATGGAAACGCGTGTGTTATTTGCTACTTTTGTTCTCCTGGTCTACCTCCCAACCGAGCACGTTTTGCTTAGCTGTGCGAGAGCCTGCACTTCACACTAGTCGCTTAGCTATCTGCGTTTTTCGTATGTTTCTTTTATAGTTGTACTTGCGATAGTAATTAGGGTCTAAGTTATATCTTATAAAAGATTTAAAACATACCACTTCCTGTGCCTTACATAGAGACACTGTACTTTATGACAAAGATCTCAGCATCAAACGCGCGACCGTGGGCTGAGTACGTGTGCAATGACACGATCGCTGCGTGTCGATAACAATAGATAAACATTTGGAAACTTGACTGGAATAATTTAGCTTTAAACGGAGCTAAGGAAGGAATATAATGCCTAATTTTTGCTAGGTATGAAATGCTTCGCAGATCAGGATAGACAATGAGGGTTTTAAACACTACTTCATCGTAAACGTTTTGTTGTAGAAAAAATAGAAAACCAAACAGAATTTAACAAAATGACTGGTAAAGAAATTAAATTTCCAATAAGCGTAAATTCGCGAAAAAGACAAATTACTTTCAGTGCCACAATCTCAACGATTTGCCTTTCTCTTACATCAGACAGATACTTTATGATCATAATTTATTTAAAAATGCAATGTCTTTATTTCATATATATTTTTATTTATGTGGCGGCCCGCCCTGGAAAGGTATCATGACATGTTTAGCACATTAAAATTACGAAGAATTTATGTTTTACTTTATAGTAACAGTTCCTTGCTAAATGTAGTATACAGTAATTTTTACTGAGTCTCTTAACAATAATAATTAAAATCTGCCAGAGCGGCATAACATTTATATGTTTACGTTTTAAAGTCCCTTTCCTGTAAATTCTTTTAATTCTAAATCATTACGTAGTTTTACTCGTTAACCTTACATTATTTTAGAATACATTTAGCTAAGATTAACGATTCTGTTTAGATTGATTGCTGACGTGCATAGTGTACAAAACTAGCATCGTGTGTTTTTAGATATATCATTATTAAGGATTCCTTGTGTGGCGTCAAGATCAAAATCTGTATAATTTACATGGTCTGTGTACGTGTTTGTAAATTTGATGAAAACTACCAAATAGATGTTGCAAAGAATCGTGACTTGGCGGCTGATAATAGTTATACAATTTGAGAGCTAAATGAGGTATGGTGAAGACTCTTACGCCCCGGGGTCCGGGTTCATATTTCTATGCAGGTCTTCGGGAGCATAGTTCCAGGTACTTAATACTAACGACGTAAAGAATAAAATATAAAAAATGTGATACTTTTAGGTAACTGTACATTCTCTTTGATAAAAAATCAACTATTGAACAGTTTAAATATCTTCAAGAATCTTTGAAGTTTCAGAAATAATGAAATCTGGATGCTCAGCTTTGCTCGGATAAAAACAAGTACCTGGATGACGGAGCGCTGCTCGGATAAAAACAATTTATTTTCTTGGTTTAATTTCAAACGAAACACTCATTTGCTTAGTGTTACTTAATAACGCCATCTGAAATAGCCCTCAATATGACGACCTGCATGGCGCAATGGTTACCATGCCGGACTGCTAATCGAAGGGTCCCGGGTTCGATTCTCGGCGAAATAGAAATTTGAATGATGAGTTTAGTGTTCTCTGTCTGGGTGTTTGTGTTTCTGTCTTTGTGTGTGTCCATGGTATCCACGACACAGGGTATATCTACCCTACTGTGGGGCTATTAGTGTGAAGCGTTATTTATTTATATAAAATAAAAAACACAAAAATTAATAAACGCAATATGATTTTGATTGAGATTTAAACCGTCAGCAGTCAGCCCACGTAACCATTCAGCCAAGAAAGCTTTAATTCAATGAACGATGTTTCTACCCGGCACATTCATTTATTTAACGGATCCACTGTATTATTAACACCGTCGCTAGGCATTGTGTGGGCGCGCTAGGGTGATCGAGCAAAGAGAAACAGCGATTACACTCTGTTAAGCACTTTTAATCACCGCTTTACAATTAACTAACAAATTACAAAACAATTATAACCGCACTGATCACACGAAACGAATTACAGTTCCTAGAGCGGAGGGTCCGAACTCCACGACGGCAGAACAGTAAGTGCCGCTTCATCCAACGCCCCTCCAACAGCTAGGCTCTGTTGTAGCACGAAGCGCTTTGACGTCATTGCGATGGTGCTGCCCTCACTTGGTTATCGTGCTGCGTTTCGTTTAGCGACTATACCAATGACCGTCTCCGACACGGCCATCCTGCGCTACACACGACCTCGTGTGTTTATTCTGTAACAAGGAAAACATACCGCAGTACACACCGTTCGGTCACTCCTGACACAAATCTTTGCAACTGACCACAAAATAAAATAAAAACTTTCTATAAAAATCATTTTAATAGAGTTCTACATTCTAAGAGCAAACAAACTAAAGACTGTGATTAAAAATGCTTAAGCAACCAAGTACCGCTTTAATCCACTATAAAGAAAGAAACTTAAAATATCACGATCACACAAAGCATGAATCTCATTCGTGGCCTATAGCTTTCTTTTAAGCCTTCCAACAACTCATAATTCCCTTGAATTTTCTTGAATACCGAGTCTCACAGACTCTATGGTCTCTACAAGACCCGACCTCCGCCAGAACCATCCGCACACCGCGCATCCACGGACTGCTGATAGCAGATACCGACTTCTAACGGACTACGGCTACGAAATGGATACTGGTACGGTCCGACCAGCCGAACTAAGATTCACCACTATCACTTAACTCAATTTCTTCTACCTCAAGTGGTACTTGGCTCTCAGGCATCCGCCTTAACCTATCATGCGCGTACTTGTAAGTACGTTTAGAATTCAACGCTTTCAAAGTATAACGATCTCCGTCTAACACTTCTACAACTTTGAATGGCCCTTTATATTTAGGATCTAATTTGGTTTGGTTGCGTTCTTCATTTTGAAGTAACACAAAATCACCCACAGAAAACTTATTCAGTTTAGCCTTAGTGCTATCAAATCGTTCTTTATCATACTGAGCTGACTTTTCAATCAACAGAGATGCATTTTCCCTAACTTGTTCGATATCTACGTTAATATCATCGTTATACGACATTAAACTAAGGGGACGCGCGACTTTACCGATGAGTATTTCAAGTGGACTCGCTTTCGTAACTCTGTTGGCCGTACAGTTAAGAGCGAGTTGCACGTCTCCTAACGCATCCTGCCATGACCTATCCTCGCTCGCTTCTATTGCGGTAAGCATGGATTTTAACGTGCTCATTACGCGCTCAATTTGACCGTTTGCTCGAGGTGTCCCGGTAGCTATTAGATGGAGTTTAATGTTTTTAGTGTTACAAAATTCCTTAAACTCCTGACTCGCAAAACAACGACCTTGATCCGCGATTATACGTACCGGTGCTCCAAACAGTGACACGCTCTTTGTCAAAGCTTTAATACTGCTGGCTGTGTCAATATGCATTGTATGATGTAAAAGTACAAATTTTGTAAACGCATCGATAAGAACAAACACATACTCCTTGTTATCGCGCTTCCCGCTGAGCTTGCCTGTCGCATCGATATGCACAGTATGCCAGGGCACCGTTGTCTTTGGAATTGGGTGTAGTTCCGCCTGCACTTTACCAGAATTTGACTTAGCTACCTTACACGTGACACAATTATCCACGAACTTACGGACATAGCGACACATACCTTCGAACCAATAATAGTCATAAAGCTTCTCAAGTGTCTTTTCCCAACCCAGATGCACGATGGCGTCGTGTATGTTGTGAACGACTGACCATCTTATACTACGTGGCAACACCGGCAGACATTTGGTTGTACGGTTGCGTTGAAATTTACGATAAAGTAAACCAGAACGTACCTCGTATGTCTGTGCAATTTCATCCCTCAACTCGCCTTTTTTCAATTGAGCTATAACGTTTTGTATTTCTTGGTCCCGTTGTTGTTCAGCCAAAAGCCAGTTACCTCCAAGTTCCGTCAAATCAATGCGCTTCTGTTCCACTTTGGTAATCTGTTTAGTTTGAGAACGAGGCAAATGATTACGGGATAGAAAATCAACGTGGGTCATATTCTTACCTGCTCTGTAGATGACATTGAAATCAAATGACTGCAGATAGGCCCACCAACGATGTACTCTCGGCGTCAAATCTACCTTGTCTCGAGAAGACTTTAAGGAATTGCAGTCGGTTACTACAACAAACTTCCTTCCATGCAAATAAGAACGGAAGTGCTTTACACCATTTACTACAGCTAACGTCTCCAACTCATACGAGTGGTACCTCGACTCAGTTGGTGTAGTGCGCTTGCTGTAATAGCCGACTACATGTCTTTTACCTTCTACTACCTGCAAAAGCATAGCTCCGTAACCCTCCATGCTCGCGTCCGTATGTAACTCGGTCGGATAAAGAGGGTCATAAATCATCAATACAGGTTCTGTTGTTAAAATAGAAATTACCTGTTGTCTTACTTGTTCGTGATTTGCTTTCCAAATAAATGGGCACTTTCCTGAAGTCAGTCTATGTAAAGGTGTCATTAACCGAGAAAAATTGGGTATAAACTGCCTGAAATAAGATGCAAGTCCAATAAATTGTCTAAGTTGTGTCACAGTGTCGGGTGGAGGTAAAGCGCTAAGTGCCTCGATTTTTCTTCTATTTGGTCGAATTTTACCTGCCTCCACTTCATAACCTAGGAACTGCACACACGTTTTCAAAAATGAACATTTTTTCAAGTTCAGTGAAAAACCAGCTTTAGTTAAAACCTCCAATACAGTGTATAACCTCTCTAAACCTTCTTCCTCAGTACCAGATATAATCAAAAGATCGTCAACGTAGACTACAACGTAGGTATAAGCTAATTCCCCCAACGCAATCATTAATGCACGCTGAAAAACCGAAATAGCGTTACGTAGCCCGAAAGGCATGGCTAAGAACTCATACTGTCCGTCGGCAGTTACAAATGCTGTTCGCTCAATAGACTCTTCGCTCACAGGTATTAAATGAAAGCCACTAGCGCAATCAAGTTTAGTGAAATAATTAGCTCCGTTGAGACGCGAAATTTGTTCAGAAATTAACGGCAACGGGTATCTATCCGGAACTGTGTTTTTGTTTAACTCGCGATAATCAATACACATACGCTTCGTACCGTCAGCCTTTTCAACCAATAACGCAGGACTCGCAAATGGTGAATTACTAGGTCTAATAATTTTGGCACCCAATAACTCATTCACTCGTTCGCGCATTATTTTTCGTTCCTCCGGCGAGCAGCGATAAGGCCTTCTTTGCACAGTTTTATTTTGATCAATCAAACGAATTTGTAGTTTATAAGTGTTGACACGGGTAGTTGGAAAACCAGTAGTGAAATATTTAGAAAAAGTTTTCAAAATACCGACAAGTGATTGTTTATGCTCAAATGTAATGTCAGTGTCCACCTCATCGAAATTGTTTACATCAGACTGGGTATTTACTGCGGCGCACAAATTAATAACGTTACTCTTAGTCAGTGTTAATTCGTTCGCACTTATATTAAGAACAAAACCGGAAAACAAAATCTCGCGACCTATCATAATATCACTGCGTAAATAAATGTCGGGCAAAACATGGAATAAGATTTCAGTGGGATACTCGTTAATTTCTACGTTACATAAGATTTGTTCAGTGCTACTAACATTTTTGTTGCCTATTCCTGTCAGTGATACTACATTGTTAAAACGCCTACCACACAATTTCTTAGCAACACTTTCCTTAACTAATGAGCATTCGGCTCCCGAATCAAAGTGAAATATTATGGACTGACCGTTATTTCTAAGTGATCCTGAAGGGGGCTCGACCACGCACAGGTCGACTCGACGTTCAGCTCGGGGCTCGGGGCTCGACGCACTGGTGGCAGCAGGAGCGGCGTTCCCGCAGCGCGAGGCGATGTGGCCGACCTGCCCACACTTAAAGCAGATCAGGGCTCCTTTCTGCGTCGGCTGCTGAGGCGCACGCAATGGTACATGGTGCTTCTTGGCGTCCTTCCCTTTCAGACGACAATCGACTTGTTTGTGTCCAGGTTTACCACAAATGAAGCATTTAGGCAGCGGCGTCGACACACGAGCTTTCTTCATATTATCTGAACTATCTTCCGGACCTTGTGGTAATTTGCGTTTCAGATAGGAATACGCTTGCAATTCTTGTTGTAGGCTGTGGCGTGAATTTATTTCGGTGGTGAAAGCTAGTCGCTGTAATCGCGTATCAATTTGTGCAAAATGAGCTAGCACAACGGACACAGCTAATTGCTCAGTACTTGCATTTTTCCATCGATTCATCAATAGTGACACTAATCGGCTGGCGTAGGCTGCATAGCTTTCTCCCTCGTTAGGCCTGCTTGCATTCAAATGAATAAGCGTAGCTGGTATGGTTTCCGTCGGTACGAACCTTGCAGAGAAAAGCTCCTTGAATTGTGGCCAAGTGATTCCGGCATAGGTAACTTGCGACAGCCACGTTGATGCACTTCCTTTTAAGGCTTTGCTGAGCGCGACAATAAGCTGGGATCCTTCCAGCGGATTATCCGACAGACAAAGGTCGGTAGTCGCACACCACGATTGAGGATCCGCTTCTCGCCTGTCTGGATCAAACTCGGGCAGAGTCACGTTGTTGTTGGGCCGCGGCACGTTCAGGGCTTGTATCAGCGCACGCATTTGCTCGTTTTGCATTTCGAACATCATTCGCCATTGAGACGTATCAAAATTATCACCACGTGTTTGCTCATTTGCTCGATTTGATCCCACTTCTGATAACGGATCCACTGTATTATTAACACCGTCGCTAGGCATTGTGTGGGCGCGCTAGGGTGATCGAGCAAAGAGAAACAGCGATTACACTCTGTTAAGCACTTTTAATCACCGCTTTACAATTAACTAACAAATTACAAAACAATTATAACCGCACTGATCACACGAAACGAATTACAGTTCCTAGAGCGGAGGGTCCGAACTCCACGACGGCAGAACAGTAAGTGCCGCTTCATCCAACGCCCCTCCAACAGCTAGGCTCTGTTGTAGCACGAAGCGCTTTGACGTCATTGCGATGGTGCTGCCCTCACTTGGTTATCGTGCTGCGTTTCGTTTAGCGACTATACCAATGACCGTCTCCGACATATTTATGTCTTTATATCAAGTCTGTCGGAATCCCATTTGTAATAAACAAAAGGAGATCAAAACTCGCTGTTTCAATGCATGTGATATGAAAAATCATAATCGTCTTACAGCTGTCGTCAAATCGTTGTCAAAGATTTTAATAAATTATCTGATTTCTGAATTATTCTATGATTAAAATAGTATAAGATATTACTGCGCTATTTGTCTGGAATAGTCTTACTTCAACTGACTACAGAAATCAAAACGCATTGTTTCATTACATGTGATATGAAAAATACAGTGTGTGGCACGGGATGAAACAAAGACGATTTCAGACCAGGGCGATGACAGCCCTCGTCAGAAATCGTCTTGTTTCACCCCTTGCCACACAATATACTATTCATTTAAAATTTCTAAAAATAAAACCTAGATGGATCGATTTATCGCCCCCGAAACCAGGGTACTAAACATCAAAATCTTTGGAGCCGTTTCCGAGATTCAAAAAATATGTTTAGGTATATACAAGAATTGCTCATTTATAGGTATTATAGTTTGGTCAATGAATGCTCAAAAAAGGATGTGGATGGAAAAGTCGAAAGCAGAAAATTAGACTTAGGAACTTTGTTTGGACTAGTTAGGAGATAAACATACTAAAAGTCCTTACCCCTCCGAAGTGCGCTCGAGGGGGGGGGGAGGGCAAAGAAGGTCTCGTTTTTTGGTTTTTTGCTTACATCTCGAAAACGGTACATCGTACGAAATTTTGTTGTACTACATAATGAAAACTGATAAAATTCTCTACAACTTTGGCTCTTACACTTTTTATCTATCTCCAATCGTTGCCTAGCTATGAGCTCTAAAAAACGGCCGATTTTCAAAAATGTGTTAAATTCTCTGTAGCACATTGTAAAATTTGCCAAAATCATTTGTTATTTGCTCACCCAATTAAAAACATCCACAACCACACGATTATGTAATTTAATTTAATTTATGATTATTAAACTTTGTGTTGATTAATTCCTGGCGATATTGTGATACGATCTCCAAATTCTTCTAAAAGCTTAGCTTTGATCGTTTTGTCATTTGGCACTTGCCCTGATACTGCAGCCCGTAACTCTATTCTAGTAAATATTTTGGAGAACTGACAGTCAGTGTTAGTCTCCATGTGCTTGTAAATTTCATTCATGGCTTTAGTTATGTAATGTGCAGTTTCGTCTGAGCGGTCTGAGTCCATCTGGGTTTGGTACAATGGCCTGAAAAATGATTTGCGGCATTCATCGTGGTATAAGGCTTCCACTGCAACCAGATCAATTATTGACTACTACTTCTTCGCCCCAATAATCTCGTCTTGCATGCCCAGCCTCAATGCACGAGTCTTTAAAGGCTAGATTTCTAACAGAGTATACTGTCTGTCGCTTTTCAACACTTGTTTTCTTTTCACCTTTGAATTCGCATGCACAAAAAGGCATCGAGTGTTGAAGTCAAATTTCGGCTTTGATGACCTCAAAGTATGAGTTCCGGAAGCGGATAGAACACATTTTCTCAGATCAGCTTTAATGCTGTCGGGTCTCGTGTATTCTTTTCGACAAGATGTGCAACCCTCACTGACTTCAAGTCTTTCTTGAAATCTTTATTGATATTTTTGGGAGTTTTAGCCAGTTTAAAAGTAAACTGTTTCCGCGTTCACCACGTGGAGGTACTCCCAGCTTATGTTATTTTTTAATAGTGTGTGGCTGTGAGTGTTTTTAATAGTGTGGGTGAGCAATAACAAATGATTTTGGCAAATTTTACAATGTGCTATAGAGAATTTAAGACATTTTTGAAAATCGGCCGTTTTTTAGAGCTCATAGCTAGGCAACGATTGGAAAAAGATAAAAAGTGTATGAGGCAAAGTTGTAGAGAATTTTATCAGTTTCCATTATGTAGTACAACAAAATTTCGTACGATGCACCGTTTTCGAGATGTAAGCAAAAAACCAAAAAACGGGACCTTCTTTGCCCTCCTCCCCTTCGAGCGCACCTCGGAGGGGTAAGCGCTTTTAGTATGTTTATCTCCTACCTATTCCAAACAAAGTTCCTAAGTCAAATTTTCTGCTTTCGACTTTTCCATCCACAATTGTTCATTGCCTAAGCTATTATTATAATATACTTTCTTATGTACGAATCAACTGCGTTGATAATAGTTTCTCTCAATTGAAACAAGTGGAAAAAATAGTTGAAGTGGAGACTCGAACCAGGGTCTTTTAGTTTCGGGATCTAATTAGATTACTCTCCACACGATTTATCTCCACTAAAACCTTTTGCATACTAAATTTCATGAGAATCGTTCAAGCCGTTTCTGAAATTCTGATTATTATAGGTATATATCGTACAAGAATTGCTCATATTGGTATTAGGTAGAGAAAGTACGATTCTAATCTTGTTTTTCTTTCGTCTTTATAAATCATTGAACGGCCATACTCAACGCTCATAGATAAAATGTACTTGATCCATAGTAACGTAATAAGTACAAACGAGTACATGGGGTCAGAATAAACGGTAGATGTGCACAGTCTACTCCGGAGGCACTTAATGCGGGCCTCGTTTAAGTAAACAAGGTATACGCCCGCGCGTAGGCTCCATGTCTCGTTTTTATCAGTCTAAGGATTTCTTCGCATTGGGCGATCTGACTGATCCGAATTTGATAGAACTATTACGGATTTAGAAGTGACTATAATAAATCCAATTACTTTTGTATTTTTTTTCATTAATGTTTTAAAATCAATCGAAAAGCTTTCTATTCAGTTCCATCATCAGTAATGGTTACCATGCCGGACTGTCGATCGGATGGTCCCGGATTCGATTCCCGGCGAAGCAGAAATTTGAATGATGAGTTTAAAATTTCTGTTTTCGGTCTGGGTGTTTGTGTTTCTGTCTTTGTATGTGTCCATGGTACCCACGACACAGGATATATCTACCCTACTGTGGGGCTATGAGTGTGAATCGTTTATTATTTATTTATTATTATTAAATATACAGCTCAAAAGTTATATAGGTAACAATTTTAGATATCTTTATAAGATAAGACTGGTGATTTGTAACCTGTGATCCATTCTGTTTTATTTTATTGATTGTTTCATATAGACCGATCACATAGTAAGATGCTAAACAATCTAGCCTTTTGACTTAAATACAGGACTTCCCGATCAAAGGCTGTAGTTATACATAATTTTTCATGCCTACTGACCCGCATCTGGGCAGCGGTCATTGGCCTAAATCCATCCTAGTTCTGACAGCAGACATGTGCCCTTTTGTAGGTCTTTCAACATGGTCCAAGGTCCAGGGTATTTTGTTCACATGGACATATATGTGCTTAAGAACTATCAGTGAAAAGCATCAATTTCAAAAGCCTAGTGTTATACTGGCCTTTCTCCATCGCTCCACGCTTGTTATCTTGTTATCCTATCTTGCAGAGATTGTGCCTTTTTGTGCAGATGCACTCATTGTATGCACATCCTTCTTCACCGTCTCTCTTCGCCAAGTTTTTGCAATTCAAGCAGCTGTTCTGAATTTAGATGCCGATAACTTTCTGCCGCTTAATTCTTAAGTAAGCAAATAGTGCTTCGCAATTATTAAAATGAGAAATAATAATTTTAGTGTTTCTTCTTGCGAATACTATAATATTTAGTTTTCAGTAATTTCAGTAATGAAATTTAAATGAACTGCAAATTTCAATTACGACCTAACTAGGACGTATGGCAGTTCTTGCGTGAACATTTTTTAATTACATGTTAATTATGAGCCGCCAAGCATAATTTTATTTAAGCCTCTCCCCGTAGGTATAAAGTTCTATTAAAGTCGTTGCTATTCCGCATTAAGCTCATAATAAGGAGCAAGGCGACAGCGACGGCTGAAATCCTTTGTAAGAGCTCAAGAACTCGCTGCTAAAAATGTAAAAAATATTTTTCCTACACCACCGCTTAGGCTCCATTTACATTGCCGCTGAATGGTGTCTGGCGGATTTTGTGACGAAATCGCACTTGGTTTAGGAAGTCTTATTTTCAATGTAGCACCAAACTTTGTACCTACTCTCCATAAAATATCGTACGTTTTCCGCTGGATTGCTGAGGATCTCCATAGCGCCTATCGGAGCAGGCCTTGGAACGTCTGACGGAATGGTCAGAAGGGGCGCGACCAGCAAGTCCTGTCTGAAGGTAATCTAGAGTCTATTTTCTATTGTCGCAATGCGCAATCGTAACAATACTACAAAACCCTAGTGCTGAAAGTGTCGCGACTATCCGAGCGTCGAGGTGAAGTTGACGTTTACGTTCCATTCCGTTCTGCAGCAATGTAAATTGATCCTTACAGAAAGCCGCGCGGTTCGCCAACCGTTTTCCGCTAAGTTAAATTCTCATTACTTTTCTTTGAAAATAAGTTAGCTTTTATAAACGACCGGCGACCGGGGAAGAAAACTCTATTACAATGATGGCTTTTGACTGGGGTGCCCCGTGTTCCGCCGAACCCTTTCAGTTGGGCTTCTTTTATTCGCAAACAATTACAGCGCATTACGGGATGAGGCCAAAGGATCGTGAACGTTTAATGATAAGGCAGATGGCGGCGGCTGTGGCTTTGCATCGCAAATCTCGCTTAAGTCGACATGCAAGCTCAGGCTCAGATAATAAAATTAATTACTAAATTTATGATCGTTTTTGCTATTCTTGTAGTTCCTTTGTTCTGCAATTTAATTGATAAGTTAGTTGTGTAGCAGTGAATATTGAATAGGTTTCTGTTAATTGAAGCTTTAAAGCTAGAATAAAGATGAGTGGTTTATTTAATAAATTTATTACAAACTATATGAAACTTCCTACTTGTGTAATTTAACTAACATAGTAGCATAGTACCAGAACCGGTACTAAAACGGTATAACTAACGGTATAACTAAAAACAGGGTGGTGGTTGCTTGTTAGCTAGGGTTGACTTGGGTCCGTGTTTGCGAAGTTCAGAGCGGGGTGACTGAGCGTAGAGTCGCACGTCGGTCGCATATTGATCGCGGGTTGTTTGGGCCCTGGTCTTAGGTTGGCTTTGACAGACGTCAGACTACTGGTTCTGCCTAACTACCTACTACTTACACTTAACCGACATCGCAACCAACCGTGCTGGATCAGCGTTGTGTTTTATGACCTAATCCGGGAGGAATAGTTCCGGGAAGTGCTCAGCAGCGAGACATTAAAAGGTATTTAAATGATGTTATGTAAAAGAAAACCGAATGGAATTATGTCAATGAAAACGTTAAAAGCAGATTGAAGTCCCTGGGTTTATCGAAGACACATCATATAAAATAACTTGTAGACAGTGTAGTACCAGTGAAGTTAAATAACGCTGGGTAGTGGTAGTTATTTGATAGGGGATGGTAGGTTGGCTTGGGACAATATTTGCAAAATTCGGAGCGGGTGACCGGGCGTCGATCGCGAGTCGGCCGCACAATGATCACTGATCACGGTTTGTTTGTGTCCCGGACTTTGGCAGGCTTTGACCGAAGTCCAGACTCCTGCCTAATTACCTACTGGCTCACTTCGATACTTACTATTAAATTTATTTCGTTAGTTCGAAATTACCGCCGGTTTTAAATTAATTCATGCGCGTCTCCGATCTTCGTAGGGCACGTTAGATTACTCCTGATTGTTATCGATACATTGCAGTCGTTAAACAGTATCGACATCATTATTTAAAAACACCAGACAGCGGGCTTAACTTTGGCCCATCTTTCATCTTTCTTTAATATAATGCAATTTAATGGAGCTTATAGATAAAACATCATATTTAATGAACAATACAAAATGTAGACTTAAATAAAATCCAACTTATGTTTAGCTTGACTAACCTAGTCATACATAGAAAATTCTAAAACATGCAAGATTTTAGTACTATTTTTACGACTTTCATACGTGATACACCGAGTTACAAGTTTTGCATGAAAGATGATCGGGGAACTTGGCTGCAACCCTTTTTGTGTCCCACTACTGGGCATGGGTCTCCCCCTATTATTGGGGAGGCCTGGAGCTTACTCCACCACGCTGCTCCAATGCGGGTTGGTGGGTACTTAATTGACATGCTACTTGTTGAAGTTATACATTCTTTTGTCTTTTGGCGCGTTTGGATGAAAGTGGATTTATGAGCTGCGCGCGCAGGAACGACATGTTGAAGTTAGCCACAGAAAAGAAATAATAAAAACAAATATTTTCAACACTGAATATAGTTACAGTAATTAGTGTCCATACTATATAGTAGATAGATTTTCATAAGACAGTCAAGCCAGTGTTGTGAACAACAATGTGTGTCTTCATATGAATAATTAATTTTGAATATTAATTTAAAATAATTACAACGTTAATAAAACGTTTTTTATTTAAACAAATACTTTTTGATTGATTTTGATATTTATCGTCGATTACTACTGCGTTTGAGTTTTTTTAAACTTTTTTCATGTGCCAAAGAAGTATACACTACACACACTTTTGTTAATACTTTTCATAGATTTGTTATAGGTAGATCTCCGTACCATGTAGGTGGTTATTCCAAGAACCTAAGCTGGTTAGCTCAGGAGAGGTCTCTGACAGGACTGGTTCCACCTAGGAAGTTATGAATATATGAGTTACAGATTATAATAAGAACAGATCTACTGCCTGATCGTAAGAGGCGAGTAAGAAGGAGAGTAGACATAGGCGGTTGCGTGTGGCGATTTGGGGCATCGCGCGGGAATAGGGTTGCCAGGTCACCAAACCTAATATCCGGACGGATCAACCAGTTTTCCGGACATTTGGGTAGGAAGGCCGGACACATTATTGAGGGTTTTGTGTCTCAGCAGCATTAATAGGTATGACAAAAAAATTGTACATGAAATCAAGCTTTTTTGATTATTGTCATACATATTGTTAAATTCTAATGAAATAATAAATAAAGTCAAATGCCAAATCAGTCTTAAGTAGGTACTTCATTATTATTCAGTCATCAGTCAAAATTAAATTCTACACTAGCCACGTTTGGCGCTCGCTCCTTTGCGTAATGTTATAAGCCTAACAAAAGCCGGACAAGCCGGACACCGTTTATTTTGGCCGGACACAAAGCCTACCTATGTCCGGCTTTATCCGGACGCCTGGCAACCCTACGCGGGAAGTACACCAGTGTGTTCTACTAGAGATACTGGAGTAGCGCTGAGACAGGCTATCGAGTGGCTCTCCCAATGTGACGGGTAACGGATACCTTTGGAAGGGCTCTCCAAAGTTTATATAAGAGTCCTCCTAAACTTTTAGTGCTACTTACAATGTTTTAAAATTGACAAAAAGCAGCGTGGTGGCATAAGCTCGTCTGGAGCTTGCTATAATCGGGAGAGAACTCTCCAGGGCCAGCAGTGGGACGCAAAACTGGTTGCAACCCATTTAAAAGCTCAATTTGAAATCATAGCACGTTTTCACTTTACGTTAGGGTCCACCTACTTCAATTTCAAGATTTCCTTTATAGTCCGACTGGGGCATAATATCTCGATTTGCTATTATTGCAACAAACGTTCAATCGCGTCCAATAAATACCTAGTCAATAGCAATTACATGGGCACTATTCATGTATAACAGGAACAATCGATAGCCTCAATAAAATTTAACGTCCACTATGCCAACGTGTATTAGACAGCTACACAGAGTAATCATCGAATTAACATGAATAGTTGTCGAGTTCTGACAGATGACTTGTTCAATAGATACATCCGCTCTCCAAATCGCCCTGTAAGCTGACGCAATAGATCCTATAAAGAACGAGCCTATCGAGGTAGTAATTTCAATCGGCTCTAGGTAATGCGCACCTTCGCGAGAGGTCGTGCTTGACGAACTAAAAAAGCTAAAAATTCCGAGAAGGTACTCGAAATGCCTTGTAACTTTAAATTGGACGAAGTACTTACCGAGTTTTATAGTACGTACTTACTATAAAACTCGGTAAGTTAGTGTTTCGCGTTAGTCCAATTCAATTCTTATGGCCGCTCCACATTAGTACATTGAAATGCGAAAACCTAGCATGAATGTTAATGTGGACGGTTTTCACGCGCGTTCACGTTGTCCCTCGATCAAAATCGGTATTTTGTCCCGCGACAATGAGTTCCACGATGTTCACGCATCTCATCTACATTCACGGCAGTTCACGACTCGCTTTTTATACGTATTATTTTCGGTTACGATGTATTTTAGTCATCAACCATCAGAATCTTCATCTTCTACGAACCTTTCTGATTTTCTTATTTTGAAAGTACAAATATTAAAGTTTCAACAGTAATTGGAGCAGCACCTTCCACGTCCATTTCGCGGCAGGTTTCAGTTACGAATGATTTAACGCGTGAACGTAGCGGGGACGATTTGTACCGCGTATTATCTGCGATAATGTTGATCCGCCATTAAACCAAGCTTACCAAACACACTTACCTATTCTTCTACGAATATGCGTTTGCTAAAGAGATTTATTAACACTTGAGTAGTATTTGTGTTAAAGTAAATTCACTCAAATACCATTAACAAGAATGACTTCGCTATTTACGATACTTTGTTTTCGCTACACTTCAGGTGGAACTGTAATATTTTCCAATTCATTTGTATTCTACGCGTTTAGGGGCGTCTTTCAGTTTAAAATTACGCCGGGATGTTGGTGCGACTGCCGGGCCGGTAGAAAATTGCCGGTTTCTTCGGTTTATTGTTTTTCGCGTACACTGCCGCGAAAGCGCGTCACTGATGTCGGGATGCGCGCTAACCGTTCTGCATTTTAATTCATTTTCCTTGCTTTGCTTAAGCTTAAACAATCCATCTGAATACATAACTTTGTAAAACGTTTAGGGTTGTCAATAAAATGATAGTGGATTGTTTCTCTGATGACTTAGATGGGAATTTTTAAAACCATTGCGTTTTAAAAAAATGTCTACATTTCAGATAGACTAAGGCTTGAAACAATTTATCAGAGTGCTTTGTAAAACGTTTAGAGTTGTTTGTATAGAAAAAAAATATTAGTACTGGATTCTTAGTGACAAACATGATGGAAAGTTTTAGAACCACTTCGTTTTAAGAAAAATAAGTAATTTTGTGGGAACAGGCGGAACTAAATTGTTAAACGAAACATATTTCTACTTTTTAGGAGCGTCTTTAAGTTTAATATTAAGTCGGGATGTTAGCGCACGATTGTGGTCGAAGACGGCTGGTTCTGTTTCGCTTAAGCAAAAATAATCCAACTCGGTTTCTTACTTGTTCCATGTTAATACTTGTTTATATGGAGATACAATAATGTTGTCGGTGCCATTTTTTCGTGTATACTGCCGCCTATAAACGTCGCGTAGCGCGTTCACAGCTCTCTGACTGTAATGATTCTTTATGCTTGGTTTAAGCTTAAATTAGTGGACTTAGCTAAGTCAACCCAAAAAAAGACTTAGCCCCCTCTATAATTCTCCCAGGAAAATATCAGAGTTTTTCTTGGTATTCGCGGTCATTCTTTGCTTTAATTTTTTCTTTTTATGTATAAAACCTGAAACCCTAGATAATACGTCAAGACGTTAACTTAAACGTTCGAAAGCTAAGTGGTGAAGCGAGTAATTACAGCTGACTACCTTAGTGAATGATGGCGGTGATGGTGTGTTTTTAAAACCCTTTCGCCGTAAGAAAAATGTTTCTAACATTTTGCTTTTTTAATTGCAAGCGTTAAAATATTGCAATCAATTACGTTGCAGGTTTTGAATAATTTCGCAGCATGATATTTTAACATAATGTTTCACACGCAAAAAATGTACCGTAACATTCTTTCATTAAACTGAAAATGCAGTCGTTTAATTTTCTGCTGTTGCCTACACGTATGAAGAATTCACTTCGCAGACAACCTGATGGCCATTGTTCACCTTTGTGTAACGTCTTCCATTGTGAAAATATTGTGTAGTGTTGCTTTATTATGTTTTCTATAATATTCCGTCCACTTCACCGTACAACGGACGAGAATTATTTCGGGGACAATGAGTGTACAATGTCTGTTGTCACTAACGATAGCAATTTTCTAGTAAAATCGGTTGTCGAGATTTGCATAGCGCATTCGCTAACAAGACACGTTCGAGTACAATTGCGTTCGCGAAAGAACCCTACTCAAACAACCCATTTCTATTTCAGCTCGCAAGTTCTTGTTTAATGTTCGGCCCGTACAACCGCGTCGGCTAGCACTTAACGCTTTTTGCATACGAAAACGTCCGACGTTTACCTCCCAGTGTCTCTTGTTATTGCGCTACTCTGTATTCAGCTCGGGCGGAGTTGAAGGTCGCTTCGGTCGAGATAACGAACAACTACTCCATATTATTCGGAGGCTAGTGCTAAAAAACTAATACGGACTTTGATTTGGTAGACATAGCTTAAAAATTTTCGAAACAAATTAAGTATTTGACTAATTTGTAAGTAGGTAGAGGCGGTCTTTACAATCTGAATAATCAAGTATCGTCGTAACCTTCAGAAACAAAATATAAATAAAATTTACTCAATAAATCTTTCTATATTAACCTTTTACAAGTCTTGTAAAAAGCTGTATGCACAATACTTAATCTATCCCCGGAGAGTCAAAATAAACCGATTAGCTGAAAAAAGGATTAAGTTTGTGAATACGGTCCTAAATACGAATACTTAAATAAACGACTGCACTTAATCCGGGAGTTAGAATGTTGACAAGGAATGAAGGTCATCAAATATAAAAAAAAGTCTCGAGTATTTCATCCCATTAATCCACGTCATGTTGAATGTATTTATAACAAAGCTAGCACTTAATAACTCAAATCGCGCCGTGATAGAGCCAGAACTAGTGAAACGTCTAATCATTGTGTGGGTTGCCGTAATTGAGGTGGAGAATCGTATTCCTTTTATCTTAATTTATTCATTCCGAGCGCAACGATCGCTAATGCTGCTGTGACCGCTTGTCAGTTTCAATAACAAGGTGCACTCGATGAGATACTGCACCTGTTGCTAAGATATTGTTAAGAAAGAAGTCAGAGTCTCTAGTAATTTTCAATGGATCACTTAGCGAGGTCGGGTATCGATCAAGTGGCCGTTTATCCGTGTTTTATTTAAAGACAAATTGTCCCCGTTTGGGGAAATAATTAGTGATCTCTTTCGTTGCGTGACTAGCGCGGTGATGGATAGCGTGCCTCAGATATGATCGCCGGGTGCCGCCGAATTTCATGAGAATTTTATTTACCCAGCCAAGCCCAAGGCGCCCGTTGGATACTCACTTGTAAATTATAGAATTATACTGAACTCGACAGGGCGTAGCTGTGCGTGTTTATTTAATTTAGGAAGTATTTTGTTCCTATTATATAACTTCTTTTTATTCTGTCCGCTAGACGGTGGGAAACGACTTTGTTAACGCGGAAAATAAACATGTTTTAAATGTAATGCAGTTAAAAGAAAAATAATTAGTACGTATCTAATTTTTTCTTGTTCTTAAATTTTAATGTAAAGAGCCTGTTATACCCTTCTGACTGAAATAGAATGTAACTAAAAAAAAATGATACCGGGCGAGTACGCGAGATGGATAAGTGGCAAATAGATGTATGTAGATTTCCGTGCTTCATCCCAGCACCTTGTATGCAAATAAAGTTGCGATATTTCCGCATAGTTGGTAATTATAGATAATCGCGTCACCGAGTATCAAAGAGCATTCGTGTTTGTCGTGGTGAGCAAACCCCACGACACGCAACATCATTCGGCGCTTCTAAAGGGTATCTTTAGAAGCGCCGAATGATGTTGCGCAATGTGCGATCGCTTGCTGTTGCACCGATTTCCGCTTAAAGTGCATGTAATTGGAAGTAAAATTTGTAATCGCGCTGTGACAACAATGCAATTTTTACACTTGAAATAACTTTTGATACAGATATGTATGCTGTTGCGGGACGCCTGGTACTGTCATGAGATTTTTTTTCATTCGTTTTACGGCATTGGATAAAATCCTTTCAGCCGTTCAATATTTTCATATCATTGTTCAATAATGGCATCCAAACTCTGTGCATATTGCCAGCGTCAAGTATAATTTTTGCATCTTAGTAGTCATAGAAAAATTGTCAGTCGTCAGTTATCAGTCAGTCTAGTCAGTCAGATGTTCAAGTAAAGTGATGGCTACTTAACCAGAACGTGTCCGATGGAGTTTTGGAGACAAGCCGAAAAAACATTGACCGTCATTAACCTATATCGAACAAAATGCAATCAACTTTATCCGATACTGGCGGCTGCCCGCGACTTCGTCCGCGTGGACTATGGTATTAGTCATAGCGTGATGTTATATAGCCTAAAGGCTTCCCCGATAAGTGACTATCTAACACAAAAATATTTTTTCAATTCGAACCAGTAGTTCCTGAGATTAGCGCGTTCGAACAAACAAACCAACTCTTCAGCTTCATATATTAATATAGATAACTAAAAAATACACCAAGAATATGAAAAAAAAATCACATATCCTCTTATACTTCCCGCCAAAAACCTCACTGTCACTGTCAGTAGACGAGCATGCAGAACATGGTATTAAGTGGACGCTGCAGCCCGTACATACACAAAATTGTGGTAAGACAAGTATTAATCAGTAAACAAGAAATATTACTGTAATATTCTATTCTAAAAAAATTTTTTTCTATCCCGTACGTTTCTTACTGATTATACAGATTCCCAAAAATTTTATTTGGAGTCGGAATTTTATAGAAATTTTAGCTATAATCTGAGGGCGCCGAATCAAATAGTGTTTGAGAAAAATCTATATAATTAGAATGAAACATAAAGTTTTATTTTTCACTTTGTAAAGTTGTTTTTTTTTTATTTTTTTGCATAAAATAATGTGCGTGATTCTAATAAAAAGTTAACTGAGAATAGACATACAACCTTTTGTTATTGCTATTATGCAATGTAAATTTAAGTTTAATGGCAATGTAAAAATAATATCCAATTCTGTCACATAATTTGGCAGTGCTACGGGAATGCTATTACACAATGCAGTTTGTTATTACAACGATTTCTAGCTTCAACTGCGTTGCTGAAATATGTAATCGTACATAGGAAACATTAAAATTGTACACTCACTGTAAACATATGTATCTGACCGACTTCAAACAAGACTTCGGATGAATATTTATATTGTTATTCTCTAAACTTAAGTTTTAAAGTACCGTAGAAGATCCTATCTAATTCTGTTTTCTTGAATTCAGCATTGTAGGTACAATAAAAAGGTTAAAACAATACTAGAACAAGGTCTTTTAAATGTCAATAGTACAAAATTACGAGGCAATCTATGTTGAGTCACGAACTCTACCATATCAGATAACAGCAACAATTTGTCTATTGCCACTTTAAGCGTATACGTATTGACCTTGCCTCATTAAAACAAAACAAAAAAGCGACAGCGACTGTGAGGTACCGTTAGACCCCAAATAACAATGAATCGTATCTTGTTGAAAAGATAAAAGTGGAAGATGCATTCTCATAATATTTCACTTCCATGTAAGTGAAACAATCAGATTTGGGTCAGAATTATGACAATAAAGTCTGTTAAGGTTTTATCTGTGTGCGCAATCGCCGCGGCCGGCCACGAGCGGTTTTTGCCGTTCGTTCAGCGTCGACTCTAAATTATAGCGCGTCATGTCCCTAGAGACTTTCGATGGGCCCGGAAAGAAATATTGCAAGTCGCGGTGCATCTCCCGTTTCGCACGCCCGACTCACATTGTTATTAAGTTCATAGGTCGCTTTGTTTATGAGTCGACGCTTTCGAAAGGTAACACGGCGGGCCTCGAGTGAAAACATCGCTCGGGCGACGCTGATGACATACAATTGATAATGTAAATATTGCACTTGACCCGCTCTCCGATATTTTTCGCCGATATTGTGATGTCCGCAATCGATAAACGCCGTGTTCTCGCATTGACTTTCATCGACTTAATTTAAGATGAGAATCACCAATCTAAACAGCCGTAAAACCTTGCGATTAAAATCACCATTTCGACTCATCGCTAAAGTTACTCTATGTTTGAAAAGGTCACGAGCGACAGCGTCGCATAAGTTACTACAGGCACATAATACAAACAGAACTGCGATTAAATAAATCATGTAACTATTCCTAAACCATTGGCATTTAGTAGGAGTTAGGAGTCGTCTGGAAGCATAAGGTCGTTCATGATTGCCTTCTTAATGTCCGATTGCGCGAAAGTTGAGTCACGCCGGCACACAAACACTAATGTTGGGGCGACATGTCGGTCGCGGCACGACAGTTCACTTTCGACAGCAGTCGTGCGCCTCTCGGCCTGTGAGCTGCTGTGCTATCTGGACTGCGATCAGCGACCGCCAGGGCCGGCTGTTACATGCTAGTGATGTAACCCATATTCATATTAGTATGACGAATCAATAATATATTGCTTTTAATTAATATTATTTTATTAATGCACGGTAAAATCAATTGAGTCTGAAAATTGGATTGGAACATTATGAGCCGTGTACTTAAATGATTCCAAATTATAAACAAAAATATTTCCAAAGCAAAGGAATATGAGAACTCAGTATGTCGAAATTAGAAACAGAAATGTTTCAAATGCCGATAAAAACAATATCTTCTGGGGCATGTAAGGTTTAACCAAACTCTTAGTGATGTAATAAAATATCATATTTGTGTGCTGCATCAAAGTTGGTTACAATCAAACTGTTCTTATTCAAGAAGATGATTATACGGACTGCCTCTAGAGTAGCAAAACAATTGTATACGAATAACTATCACATACTTATGTTTTGAATCATTTCATTGGACATCACTTTTGTGGGTCATTATTTGGTACAAAACATTTATTGTTGCACACGGAAACATTTTCGTTTTTATTTCCAAGCCATGTCGTGATTTCTAAGTTTCAAATGTCAAGAATATCTAAACATTTATACATCACTACAGTGGGACAACAATTCGCTCGGCTTGCGTAACCTGGTGAAGCCAACCGGACGATAAATTTGTGCGACCGCGAATTATCATCTGGTTAGCTTTAAATTAAGCTCCGTTTATTGTCGTAGAGCCTTCGTGCGTGTTTAATTTAATTTTCTTGTCGAGACGAAGTGTTAGGAAACTAAAATGTTAGTTATTTATTGCTAAGGTCATAGTTTAGTGGTACGCAATTTAATGACTATAAGTGGATAATTGGCCAAGAAAAAGAGGCTAGTTTTTTGTTCCATATTTCACTTAATTTTTGTTATAATTGAATGAAAATTACTTAACGATGCCATTTCGTGCCACAGTGTATCAGAAGATCAAGTTAGCTTAATAATAATTTGATAAATTGTAGAAGTCAGCCTTTCTCGACACGTTGTGAAGAGTAGAACCAATAAAGAGTAAATAAAGGATAGCAGGGCATTGTAATTGGTCAAGTCAAAGCTCTAATAAAATCTCGGCAGTGACTACGAGGAATGCCGGGGTAAGGTGATCTTCTAAATGAGTGAAGAGGAATCCCGCCCGCTCGTGGTCACGCGAACGAACCACCTGACACCGACACTACCCTTTGTTATTTTCTTGTAGCACGATCGGATCTTGTTCGGATTCCAGATTTATTCCTTGTTTGATTCATTTAGTTACGGTAAGGACAAGTGCGGTGGAGTCCCGCGTACTTTTACTTGTTTTTGCCCGAATTCGTTACAGAATGACGCCGGTTTTTGGTGTGGGATTGAATGAATATCCCGGCTACGTTGAGATAGGATCTCTTTACTGAATGAAGATCCGATGAAATCATTTCTGTTATGATAAAAAGTAGATGTTGATCGTATTATGTAACCGGTTTTTACACGCTTTATATTAGCTTCACCTGTATGTTTGTAACCGACTTCTTTGGGCGCGATTTTGACCCACTTTAAACGGCCAGATTTCGTTCAAACTTTGTAGATTTATTGAGGACCGATGACAATACAATAATCTCATAACTTTATGTTAAAGTCGTAACTAGGATCATCAGGATAAAATAAAATATACGAGGGCCGGCTGATAAGTTCGTGGCCTAAGGTACTTTAACACGTCTAAGCGTCTGGTTAACTTGAAAATTTGCATAGGGGTCAAGGGCCGATGATAATGCAATAATTTGAGAATAAAAATCCAACTAAAAAATTAAAAATAAATTATGTAGTTTAAAAAACTAAAAACACGCTTTTGTGAAAATACGAACTAAAAAGTAAAAAAATAAGAAGAAAATGTATTTTACTGTAAAAAAAAGCGGGGGTGGTTTTTACCACTGTTACTGTTGACACCATGCACCCCACGCTTTTTTTTACAGTAAAATACATTTTCTTCTTATTTTTTTACTTTTTAGTTCGTATTTTCACAAAAGCGTGTTTTTAGTTTTTTAAACTACATAATTTATTTCTAACGAGCTATGTCATGTTCTGTAATTGCGTTACTTGTAGTTTAAAAGGCATTTTACAAACAGTTGAATATTTATACTTAATTTAATTGGACTAATTGAAAGTGTAGTGTTTTTTGTTGTTGAAACGATTATGTCAATCTCAACTGAATGGGAGCTAGGTAATTACTTTCAAATAACAAAATAGTTGCCTCATGCCACATGTAATGAATTCTCGATTACTACTGATCGATATACTTAACTGTTGCAGGTGAATTATGCAAGAATAAAAACATTAGTATTGCTATGTAACTGAATGTTTTGTGTAAACGTTAACATTTGTAATGAATGAACAACATGATCCAGGTAAAGAGATTCGTGCATCGTGCATTTATTTGAACGAGTTTATCTTGTCAGTGATTGCCTATTTTGAAAGAGGAGTGTCAAACGAGTTAAATTCGTTTTGTTGATAGTGCGGTGCTTATAGCTTGAATTGCACTTATTTGTATTTATGACCCACTATTTGCCTCAAATTGACATCATCAATATGAGCGAATTATATTTAAACGACATCGAATTCAGTAATATTCCATTGTTTATATGTAGCTTATTATAAAAGTAGGTCATTCAATAATCTGCCTACCTACCAACAAACTATGACGTTCACCGCATTGAAAAATTACCTTCGATAACGAAAAAGTCGTTTTATAAAACACACAAACCTTTGAAAGCTGCATATCGAAAGTGACGCGAAATGTTAGCTATTTTTCCCGGGAGTGCGATCAACGTGGGTTAAAGGTGAGTGCTCACAGTTGGTGTTAGCGGCTTGTCGGTTTTATTGCTACAAATCGCAGTGAAAGGGTTGCCTTGTACAAACCAGGATTGTAGATGGTGGCAGGTCTTAAATATTATTTTTATTCTATTATCAGATGTTGTTGGAACGGCGCAAAATATGTATCTGAAATAGTTTTCTAAAATCGTAGTGAAATGTATCGATTTTTTATTACTCACGGCATAAAAATATTTTCTGCTATTGTAGAGCAAGTGATAAATTTGCAAGACTTTTTTTCAGATGTCCGCGCTGGGATTTTAATTTGGCGTGGGCATCCGGATTTTTAACCCACTGTCATTCACCGTGCATTTTTCATATAAAAATAATGTAAAAGTTTATAAAAATAAAGCTTTGTTAAAATAGAAAACACCCTTATGGGTGTTTATACTTTTTAAGTTTATACTTTCAGCCTTGTGTACCAAACTATAGTTGGTGACATGATATGCATACAATTTTTCCCGCGGGGAATCGAGGTTAGCTGCCGTTCCTGTTAGTAGGTATTGCGGCAATTTTATTGCTACAGCTACAGGGAACATAGAAGAGGATTGAATATTTTTACATAGAATATTTTATTTTCTTAATCTTTCTTAATACCTTTAAACGATAGACATATACATTAACAAGGCCTAAATGTATTTTGTGGGTCAGTATGGGTCTAGTCAGTCTATTTTACAATTTCCTTACTTCTGGTTAGCCCCAGGATTTTTCCTGTATTAAATATGGCCAATAATAAATTAAGTTTTTAACAAAAAAATAGAACCGACTTCAAACGGTAAAAAATAAAATTGTTCAGTACCTACTTCTTCTTGCTTATGGTAATGACTCTTAAAACTATTTCTGGAGTCGGGCCCTTAGTAAATGTCGTACCATTCGTTCTAAATTGGCACCGACAGTACAGACAGTGGGACAGTACCTACTTCTTCTTGCTTATGGTAATGACTGTTAAAACTATATTGGAGTCGGTGCCCATTCAGAACGAAAGGTACACTATATTTACTAAGACAGGACATTTCACTAAGGGCCCGACTTCAAAAATAGTTTTAAGAGTCATTACCATAAGCAAGAAGAAGTAGGTACTGAACAATTTTATTTTTTACCGTTTGAAGTCGGTTCTATTTTTTTGTTAAAAACTTAATTTATTTCACTCTTTTTAGTAATTTTAATAATTCTGTATGTATTAGCATAATTGGAAAAATTTTCACTTAACTTCTAAACTTTAAACAGATTTACCTTTTATAATCATGTTTATCTAATAGCCATCTAAAAGTCTGAAAGACATACTATCAGTCCACCTGAACGTATAAATTAAAGAAAGAATTTGCTCTCAGCTCCTAAACGTTGAGGAGTTGTACCTTCAATCATCAGTTAAGCAACAGCAGGTGATAATTACCAGACATAAATATTTGTATTATGTTAAAAATATGACTAATAGCATGTGTGTGCCTATTAAGTATCAGTGTTTCCCTCGATTTCCCTAATATCACATCATCAGATTTTGACATGGTGACAGTTGGACCATCTCAGGAATGTAAGATTTCGAACAAAAAACCATTTATTGAAAGAATTTGCTCTCAACTCCTAACCGTCGTAGTACCTTCCATCATCAGTTCAGCAACATGATATGACGATAATTATACACAAATGTCTGTTTTGCTATGTAAAAATATGAAAATCATTTGTTGTGCTATAAAATTTGAATGTTCCCTTCGATTTCTCTGGGGATCCCCTCATCAGACTTTGACTTGGTGACATTTGGACCATCTCGGGAATGTAAGATTTCGAATAAAAAACTATTTATTGAAAGAATTTGCTCTCAACTCCTCACTGTCGCAGTACCTTCCATCATCAGCTCAGCAACATGAGATGATGATTTCTATGCGTAAATATCTCTTATGCTTCAGAAACTATAAGAAAATCAATGTGTGTGCCTATAAAATTTGAGAGTTCCCCTCGATTTCCCTGGGATCCCATCATCAGATCCTGATTTGGTGACAATGGGACCACCTCGGGAGTATAAGCATACGAACAAAAAAATAATTTTGAAAATCGGTCCACAAACGGCGGAGTAATCGGTGAACATATATAAAAAAAAAAAATACATACAGCCGAATACAGTACCTCCTTCTTTTGGAAGTCGGTAAAAAATACTATTTATTGCCATTTATTACTTCACAATCACAAGCATAACCAACATCAGTTGTCTCCAAGATATAATCAGGTTGTTCTCCTATCACTACAGACCTCTTTACAAAAACATAATCGTTAACATAAACGACATATCACCCACTTTTAACAACTTTATATTAATTTACTAAGATTAATGACACTATGTCTCTTTTTCGTTTGTAACATCGTTTCGTTGGTAACATAGTAAGGAAACTATATTCCTGTGGAAAAGTTAGAACTACTCGTAAATAGCTTCTTCATTAATTACGCTAGTTTTACAGGCAGAAAACTACAAATTTAAAAGTAACTTCATGATCCTTGAATAACTAAAAGGAACTGTACTGTCTTTATGTGACGATACTTATGTGGTAACATTATAAGTAAATACATGTGGCGGGGATAAATCTATAAAACGTAATGAATGATTGATTGATGACATTTCAATCATGATTGAAAATTCTGGAATTCCTGAACTCAATTGCATGTAGTGTAATCTCGTTTCTAAGTCGGGACGTACATATAAGTTTCTTCGTAAGATACTCAACGAATTGAGATATTATCATATCTACAATAACTTGAATGCAACCGTAGTTCACAGTTAAGTCGCGTTTTATTACGCGATCCAATTATCTAAATGCGACAGCGTTAGCATGAAGCGCTACAGTGTTATTTAATATGGTTAGCGGAGCGCCCTGCGGTTTGGCGCTATCCGTTCGCGAAATTCTCCAAAAGGTTTCTGGAGAAAATTTGGATGACAAAGCAACAATGCATACGCTCCAATGAATCACCGAGCAAGCTGCGTTTGATCATGTTTCTTGAGTTTACTTCAGATTTTTGCATGATAGATGCTCGTTTGTTGCCATGAGCGTATATGAGATTCTATGTTTGAGAGTAGCCATTGTTATTTTCTGTTTGTATTCATAACGTAAAGGATAGTCAATTAGAAATAGTTGAAATGTATTAAAAAGTGTTCAACGACTATACTATGAGCTTACAACGAACTCAAAAGAGGTACGATCTTGAGATGAATTACTTTTGTTTGTTACAAATTAAAATAAATAAACATCACGTAGTGCAGTGTAGTTAACACTTATCTTAATTTTTTACCGACTTCTAAAAGGAGGAGGTACTGTATTCGGCTGTATGTATTTTTTTTTTTTTTATATATGTTCACCGATTACTCCGCCGTTTGTGGACCGATTTTCAAAATTCTTTTTTTGTTCGTATGCTTATACTCCCGAGGTGGTCCCATTGTCACCAAATCAGGATCTGATGATGGGATCCCAGGGAAATCGAGGGGAACCCACAAATTTTATAGGCACACACATTGATTTTCTTATACTTTCTGAAGCATAATAGATATTTGTGCATAGTAATCATCATCTCATGTTGCTGAGCTGATGATGGAAGGTACTGCAACAGTGAGGAGTTGAAAGCAAATTCTTTCAATAAATAGTTTTTTATTCCAAATCTTACATTCCTGAGGTGTTCCAACTGTCACCAAGTCAAAGTCTGATGAGGGGATCCCAGAGAAATCGAAGGGAACATTCAAATTTCATAGCACAACAAATGATTTTCATATTTTTACTAAAGCAAAACAGGCATTTTTGTATAATTATCATCATAGCATGTTGCTGAGCTGATGATGGAAGGTACTACGAAGGTTAGGAGTTGAGAGCAAATTCTTTCAATAAATGGTTTTTTGTTCGAAATCTTACATTTCTGAGGTAGTCCAACTGTCACCAAGTCAAAGTCTGATGATGGTATCCCAGAGAAATCGAAGGGAACATTCAAATTTTATAGCACAACAAATGATTTTCATATTTTTACTAAAGCAAAACAGGTATTTGTGTATAATTATCATCATATCATGTTGCTGAGCTGATGATGGAAGGTACTATGACGGTTAGGAGTTGAGAGCAAATTCTTTCAATAAATGGTTTTTTGTTGGAAATCTTACATTTCTGAGGTGGTCCAACTGTCACCATGGCAAAATCTGATGATGTGATACTAGGGAAATCGAGGGAAACACTGAAACTTAATAGGCACACACATTCTTTTAGTCATATTTTTTAACATAATACAAATATTTGTGTCCGGTAATTATCACCTCATGTTGCTAAGCTGATGATTGAAGGTACAACTCCTCAACGGTTAGGAGCTGAGAGCAAATTCTTTCATTAATTTATACGTTCAGGTGGACTTATAGTAGTATTCTTTCAGGGTATAAGATGGCTATTAGATAAACATGATTATAAAAGATATCTCTTTAACGTTTAGAAATTAACTGAAAAAAATTCCAATTATGCTTATACATGTGCAGAATTATTAAAATTACTAAAAAGAGTGAAATAAATTAAGTTTTTAACAAAAAAATAGAACCGACTTCAAACGGTAAAAAATAAAATTGTTCAGTACCTACTTCTTCTTGCTTATGTTAATGACTCTTAAAACTATTTTTGAAGTCGGGCCCTTAGTAAAATGTCCTGTCTTAGTAAATATAATGTACCTTTCGTTCTGAATGGGCACCGACTCCAATATAGTTTTAACAGTCATTACCATAATCAAGAAGAAGTAGGTACTGTCCCACTGTCTGTACTGTCGGTGCCCATTTAGAACGAATGGTATGACATTTTAGTAAGGGCCCGACTCCAAAAATAGTTTTAAGAGTCATTACCATAAGCAAGAAGAAGTAGGTACTGAACAATTTTATTTTTTACCGTTTGAAGTCGGTTCTATTTTTTTGTTAAAAACTTAATTAATCCGAGTTTTTTTGTATAACAATCAACAAATCGAAATTTTATTAGCATCAAATAAAAGCCAGTACAAATTTTGACCCAGTTTCCATTTGGAGGCGATCCATCTTTGTAAAAGCGACTACACTTGTCGCAGTGGTCACCTCGCCCGCACCATACAAAGAAGCGGACGGTAAGTCTTGTAACACTGACTGGGCTACGTGAGAACATGACCTCTGTATTATGCTTCTTTACAAGCTGCTACTGCCTGCCTTACCATTATACTGGACGCTGTGCTCATTCACAACTTAATGGTTTGTTTTGTTACGCTCGTATCTTGTGCGTGATCTTTCAACTAGTGCAATGAGGTTAGACTTGATTGAAAGTGTATTCAGAAGTTGTACTTTTTGCAGTCGAATGTATAGTGCATTCAATTATCTACGTTACTTGCTTTTGACGTAATTTTTCATTTCTTTAGCACTTATTAACTGAATTATTTTTCATAATTCAATTATTTTTACGCATTCAACTACTGATTAAATTTTGTTGAAATATAGCAGCTAGTTATAGATTGTGCCAAAGCCATAAATAAAAAAAAAACAAATGATTCCATACGAAAGGCAGTGGGTAGCTAGGCTAGGTATTTTGTCGTCAAATACATATATGTATATTGTTAACAACCTTTTAACATGAGAAATCGTCTGTGTACGCTAGTTTCTTTTCGCTATACATATACTTTCTGTCCCATTTTGATATTATTTTTCAGAATTTTTTTAATTCTACAATAATGATATCTTTACGGAACATTGTAACTTTACTAAATTAAATTAATTTTTATAGTATGAAACTATTTAATATCGAAATACATTTTTAATTTACTGTAGCTTTTACATCATAATAGTTATCAAAAATTCTGTTACAAACTGTTCTGTTAGAAACTAGTGCAAAGTTCAACCTACACGAGTTTGGTTATACAAGCTCCACCGTTAACTGCTGCAATTACTGCTTTTGTCTTTGCCGAAAATGACGCTCTTTGTGTTCGCTTTGCGCTGACACAGACTATTATCGTCGACACTACGCTATGATCACATTATATGAGGAACTCATTTAAATTAACCATATGCGCCACATTCATAAGTCACGTTAGTTAGTAATGTAATAGTGACAAGACAAGTAAGGAACGAACACACTAACTGCAATATTTTTTTCCATTTAAGTTATGTTACAATTTTTTTGAGACTGAATTTCTTATTTAATTAATCGTGACATTTTATTGGCGACATCGAATCGTTACGATATCAAATGATTTAAATATGCTAATAATTTTCTCTGACGAAGTGCGAGTAACATAAATGTGCAAAGTAAACGAATGTACTTAACTTCTTTCAATGTTTTTTTTATAATTCTCTCAAAGAAACCATGCATTGATAAATCCAACAATAGTTATTAGATTCTCATATAACACAAAAACTGTTCTACATACATAGTTTAGAGCTCGAAACATATGAGATTCGTTATTCAAGCTCAACCGTTAACTGTTGCAATTACCGCTTTTGTCTTTGTCGAAAATGACGCTCTTTGTGTTCGCTTCGCGCTGTCATAGTTTCTATTATCGTCGCACTACGTTCATATAGTTATGTACATACTCGTAAATTAGTTGGGTCGAGAAACTCATTTAAGTTTATCAACTGTGCCGCATTCATAAGCTACACATGGTAATTAATACGAGTATAATTACATTATTATACAAGATACAAAAGTACAGACTGTGCACCGATTTTGTCTTTATTCGTATGTAAGAGCACTAAATTAAATGCTGTTAGTTAAAATAATTTTTATCATATTAATGCTTTCAATTCACATTCTCATCGCAAATAAATTTTTTTCTTGTCGCTCTTTAAGATGTGAAATAAATTATGTATATCTATAATATGCAAAACACCTCACTTTGAAGTCAAACGTGAGTCTTCAATATAAAAAGGTGTTAAATACTCGAGCCTATTGCTGACAGAAATATGTTCGTTATGATTTCTGCAAAATAGATCGCAAGCGTAGATAACATAGGTTGAAATTAGCCAAAGTAAAAAACGAAATGTGCGAGTGGAGGGCAAGTAAAACTCGACGAGCTATTTATCTTAAAGTTATCGGAATACCGCATTGTTTTCTTTGTTTTTCTCTCACGTCCGTATATACTTTGGTGGTTGTTTACGTTTTGTTTTTATTTCAAAAACAATGATTACCGCGTTATCGAGCCTGCGTCGTGCGAGAGGGATGCTATGATCATTTTGCATGGCATGAGAAGAAGTCTTTGATTATGGATCAAGTCAGATATAGTTCGAAGTCATTCTTTAATTCTCATCATTATCTCTTAAAAAGTCTGAGTTTACTTTCAATAAGTCTGATGTTTATTTTGTTTACTTATGAGAACAATCGTCATACCAAAAATTAAAAACACATTTTATTTTTATTTATTAAGCCGATTTTGGAAGCTGGAAGACGTGTTCAAGCTGATGGAGTGGAACGGGCTGGGTATTAACATCAATGGCAAACACCTCACACACCTTCGATTTGCCGATGACATAGTAATCTTGGCGGAGAACCTGGAAGAGCTCAGCACTATGCTAGGTGACCTCCATAGCGCCTCACAAAGGGTGGGTCTTAAGATGAACATGGACAAGACGAAGATCATGTCTAACGTCCATGTCACACCTATACCGGTTGTTGTTGATGGCGCTACTCTCGAAATTGTCGACGAGTACATCTACCTGGGACAAGCGATCCGTATGGGTAAGTCCAACTTCGAGAGAGAGGTAACTCGTAGAATCCAACTCGGTTGGGCAGCGTTCGGGAAATTACAAAGTGTCTTCTCGTCCAGAATACCTCAGTGCCTGAAGTCGAAAGTTTTCGAGCAGTGTGTGTTGCCAGTGATGACCTACGGCGCTGAGACGTGGTCTTTTACAGTTAGCCTTTTCCACAAGCTCAAGGTCGCTCAGCGAGCGATGGAGAGGGCTATGCTTGGTATTTCTCTACGCGACAGAATTCGTAATGATGAAATCCGTAGAAGAACTAAGGTTACCGACATAGCTCTCAAAATCTGCAAGCTGAAGTGGCAATGGGCAAGCCATATAGTTAGGAGGGCCGACAACCGATGGGGAAGAAAGGTCCTTGAATGGAGACCACGTCTCGGCAAAAGGAGTACAGGCCGCCCTCCAACCAGGTGGACTGACGACCTGAAGAAGACAGCGGGTAGTCGCTGGATTCAGAAGGCCCAGGACCGGGAGGAGTGGCGAACGTTAGGGGAGGCCTATGTCCAGCAGTGGACAGTAAAAGGCTGATGGATGGATGGATGGAAGCCGATTTTACCTACATTATACCAAGTATTTCCAGTTCAATCATTCACGACATGGGCTCTGTTAAAATTTGGATGACGGTTAAAATACATGCTGTATCTATTTTTTCGTAATCAACGAACTAAACCTTAATTTGCACGAAGCCTCGCGAGAGGTAAGCGAGTCGATCTTGCTAAAGAGTGAGTGAAGCGAACCTCACTTAGGAGCCCGAGATGCTAAATGTGGATTTACTGGAGCGTCATATAGACCTTGTGCATTATACGGTTTGGAGGTTAGTAAGATAAAACTGTTATGTATGATATTATTCGTTTAACTGGTGGGGAAAGCCACTACAGGTTCTCATTTTTTTAACTGGTAAAGTCAAATTTTAGAGCTCCGTAAATTAGGTAGACCCCAGACAGTAACATTGCCTGGCGGGAGATCACCCCGTTTCCTCCAGATTTGTGGAAAGAAGTATTTCAGCATCAAACAGCAAAATTAAAAAAAAAAAACGGGGGAGTTGCTATTTTTGATACCTTTTTTAGATTAAATCGTCAACACGAAATAACGCGATATTCTAATCTGTCCGTATTAAATACCAAAAGTAAGAGAAAATCTCTAAAAACATTATTTATCCTACTTAGAGGGCTTTTAATGTGAGATTTCTCAACAGACTGCAAGGTAAACCGCATATCTTATTCAACGCGCTCGAGAAAATCCAAAACTCCCCTCTTACTGAACCTGGTTTGTAGCGGTTGAGCGGCCACGGCCCTTGATGTAAACGCGTGTTCGATTGCCTGAACAAGCGAACCTGACTTAACCTGAAGCGCACTAACATTACTCTAGCTTACAAACAAGGGCCAGGGTATTTTAAGAATGTTCATGTTTCTTGTTGTTTTGTAAACAGTAATATTTTTAGGTGTTTTGCTGTAAACAAACTTTTTATTTGCTGAAGTCTGCAGTATTTGACTTAGATATTTCTGCATAGTATTGATCGTCTCCATGTAACCATCGAATACCATTTTTACCGACTTCCGAAAGGCGGAATTCGGCTGTATGTATTTTTTTTATATATGTTCACCGATTACTCCGCCGTTTGTGGACCGATTTTCAAAATTCTTTTTTGTTCGTATGCTTATACTCCCGAGGTGGTCCCATTGTCACCAAATCAGGATCTGATGATGGGATCCCAGGGAAATCGAGGGGAACTCTCAAATTTTATAGGCACACACATTGATTTTCTTATAGTTTCTGAAGCATAAGAGATATTTACGCATAGAAATCATCGTCTCATGTTGCTGAGCTGATGATGGAAGGTACTACGACGGTTAGGAGTTGAGAGCAAATTCTTTCAATAAATAGTTTTTTAGTTCGAAATCTTACATTCCTGAGGTGGTCCAACTGTCACCGTGTCAAAGTCTGATGATGTGATATTAGGGAAATCGAGGGAAACACTGAAACTTATTAGGCACACACATTCTTTTAGTCATATTTTTAACATAATACTAATATTTATGTCTGGTAATTATCACCTGCTGTTGCTTAGCTGATGATTGAAGGTACAACTCCTCAACGGTTAGGAGCTGAGAGCAAATTCTTTCTTTAATTTATACGTTCAGGTGAACTGATAGTAGTATTCTTTCAGGCTATTAGTTAAACATGATTATAAAAGGTAAATCTGTTTAAAGTTTAGAAGTTAAGTGAATTTTTTTCCAATTATGCTAATACATACAGATTTATTAAAATTACTAAAAAGAGTGAAATAAACTAAGTTTTTAACAAAAAAATAGAACCGACTTCAAACGGTAAAAAATAAAAATTTTCAGTACCTACTTCTTCTTGCTTTATGGTAATGACTCTTAAAACTATTTTTGAAGTCGGGCCCTTAGTGAAATGTCCTGTCTTAGTAAATATAGTGTACCTTTCGTTCTGAATGGGCACCGATACCAATATAGTTTTAACAGTCATTACCATAAGCAAGAAGAAGTAGGTACTGTCCCACTGTTTGTACTGTCGGTGCCAATTTAGAACGAATGGTACGACATTTACTAAGGGCTCGACTCCAGAAATAGTTTTAAGAGTCATTACCATAAGCAAGAAGAAGTAGGTACTGAACAATTTTATTTTTTACCGTTTGAAGTCGGTTCTATTTTTTTGTTAAAAACTTAATTTATAAATATTAATGTTTAGGACATTTTACATAGCCTTTTATTACGAGTAATTATGTATGTGCCGGATCTTAAGCTTAAAATACGTTACATTTCTCTTACTTTTCTCTCATATTACTCGTATGTTACACTTGATGCTAAAGTGATAACGATTACGTTGATCATTCATGTGCAATGTTTTTCTTATCGAAGCAGAAGTTCCGTGAAGTAGTTCATAGCCAATCCTAAACGTACCAGTCAATAAGTAGTGTTCATTGTTTCCATGGAGCTAGGCTAGGGCTCGAATATGTCGATATCGGGCATAACGGCGAGCCTTGGAGCCGATGTGAGGCGTTATCGGATCCGACGACTGTTGCTGGCAGTTTATGCGCTCCAAGTATAGGCATTCCGACTTCCTCTAATGTTTACTTCGTGTTCGCTTCCTTACTCGATCACCCAACACTGGTAACACTTTCTACTATATTTGTACCTGGTATGTTATCTTGTTAGTAACGGCGTAGAGATCGAGAGATATTCAGATTATTGAAAATATTATTTAAGTATAAATATTTCCATTTCCTCAAATAAAACTGATTTCATTATGAAAGTTCATAACAATAATTTTTCCAGTATAATAGCTAATTGCAAATCGAAATCGCACAGCCTGTTCCGTAACACGATAAGATTTCAAAGGGGTAGAAAAATAACTAGGAATAGGTATTCCGTATACTCCGTTCCGTATACCGTATACGGTTCCGTATACCGTGTAGGTACACGGTTTTCGGATTTTTCCTTTATATGTGCTACAAGCAATTGCTTGGTAACAAATTTTATAATGGTAGGTCAGAAGGAAAATCAGAACAGTTGCATTAAAGCAGAGTATTAATTTTACTAAATATTTCCAGACATTCTTAAAAAAGGACTTGACAGACATAGACTGTGTGCCGGGCATAGGCGGACGGAAAAAGAAACTTTCGATGGGTTGGCTTTCTTTGAAGCAAGGAACTCTTAAAAGTACGTTATAATAATTTTATTTTATTTTGCTGAAAATGACCAATTTTAATAATTAATGTGAGGATATTACCTCACAAGTTATTGGGCCTATAATTGGAATTTTTGGGAGGCCTGGAGCATCCTCCACCTCGCTGCTCCAGTGTGGGTTGGTGGAGATGCCTGTTAGCAACCCGCCAACGTGGCCAACCCGCAGTCGGATGTCTTCAAACCGCCCATAAGGCTTCCTACAAGGTTTAACGACTGTTATCCGGTAACTACCGGGACCGACGGATTAACGTGCCCTCCGAAGCACTGAAACGCGTATGAATTTTTTGCCGCGGTCACCCATCTCACATCCGACCGTGCCTGTTTGGCTTAGCTGCTTAGAACACTTGCGTTCTACGCTTGTCGACGAGCCATGCGCGCTTTGCCTCCTTCAACCTCACAAGTTACTGGGCACATAACTGGAGGTGCTAATTACCGCTTTAGAACAGGTAGCGTTATCATATCAAAGAATGTTAGGCACTCGAAAGTTGTTAACTATGTGGCTGGAACGACGATAATCCATAATAATTTGTTGAGATAACAGGTCTGGTGAGATGCTCGGACCCGTCGCGTTGCTAGTAGGCATGGTTCTAAATAATGAACAGTAATAACAATCATATTAAATACTTGCAACCCAAATTGCAAACATACGTTTATGTTTTTATAAATTATTTATATTAATCGAAGTAACTTAAATAAGTAGAGAATGATTCATGAATATGATGCAATTAATTTAATAATCTATAAAATAACTTAATAATTAATCTTTAAAAGTTTCTTATATAACGCGAGTTCCAGTCTGTGAAAAAGTAGGTACAAAAAACTAGGAAAGCTTTGCCTTTCGTAAGAATTTCACTGTTTTTTGCCTTTGTATATTGTTTTCAATAATTCCTCTAACACCCTCTCCTATTAACTTTTCCTGCAGCAGTTAACTTAATTGTATCGTTTCCTTATATCGTTACCCTCATTTAAAGTAGCGCTATTAAAAGTAGCAATAATTTCCATGCCCACTCGCTTGTAATGACCAGCATCTGCGAATCAATGAAGCTGCGCGTTTTATTAAGCGCCGCTATAAATTTGCATCGTCAAACAGAGGCCGCGGCGCCGAGGCACGTTCGGCAAATAGAATAAATACTGAGTCCCCGCCGGCCGGCTTTCCCCGCGCCCCTACAACAAACACAATTTGCCCCTACATTATGTGCTACCGTTTCGTAAGTGGTAGTCCGTTGTTATAACCAATAAACCCTAATCTTGTGGCTAATCTTCGTTGGATGATAAATTTCATAAAAACGGTATCGATATTGCGAATGCAATTCTGTATTCTTCAATTAACAGCAATTAGAATAAAATACGGAATCGTCGACGACCGGCCATGCTTACAAAAAACACAATTTGCCCATAAAGTTTGTGCTAATGCTTTATTAGTGGTTGCCCGCTTCTTATAACGTTAATTTTTGACGGAAGGTAAATTTTAATGGAAAATGTTTATGATTATATATAAACAAAATGGTGGTTATAAAATGTCCAAATTTCCTTGTCGGTGCTTCCTTTTTTTCTGTTTATGTCCGTCTTCTATATGTCTGTATTTCCTTTGATGTCTGTTCTTGACGTCGCTTATAAAATATTATACGGATGACCTTTCATCATTAGCAGAAAGAGTCTTTCTATCTTAAGAATGTCAATGCACACTTTACTATCAATTTCAATGCACACTTTACTATCAAACCGCCTAGCAAAACTAGCCTTCCGCCAGCGGCTTTGCCCGGGTGAACCCATTTTGTAGGTTCCCGTAGGATAAAAACCATCCTATGTCCTTTCCCAAGGTCCACTCTATCAGTGTTACAAATTTCATTAAAATAAGTTCAGTAGTTTAAGCGTGAAAGCGTAGTAGACAGACAGAGTTACTTTCGAATTTATAATATTAGGTTGGGATTGGGTTTTATCAATTATATCAATGTATTAATTCTAATTATGTACCATATTTTGTTTATTCCTGTCATCTCCTATTTCGCGTGCACGAACTGTTGTGCAGCATCCAGTGATATCAGTAAGCCCGTCAGAACCACACTGAAAACGGTTTACAATTTTACATCGCTCACCTTGACCGTTACTTATGCATGTAGTCTCTAGTTATCTAATCTAATACCTTTAAACGAGCAATTCTTGTATTATATCTAAATATATTTTTTGAATCTCGGAAACGGCTCCAAAGATTTTGATGAAATTTAGTAGCCTGGTTTCGGGCATGATAAATCGATCCATAATTTTTTTATTGATGGAAATTGCCGTTTTATTTAATGTTTATGCCGTTAAATATAAAATTATTCTTACTGACATCTATTGGAGAATATTAATAATATTGTGGCGTAGAAAGGCGTCAAATGTCGACCGTCAATATGAAAGACCTCTGTAAAAATTTCGTCAATGGAATTAAAGCTTTCTTGGTCGAATGGTTACGAAAGCTGACTACGGAGCTAGAGATCCGTGTTCAAACCTCGAGTAGGCAAGTTGCATTTTTATTTATTGACAAATTTTTTTAAAGTGGGAGTTAGGTATTTCAAAAGTCTTTGTTAAGTAACACTAAGCCAATGAAAGTTTTGCTTAAAAATAAACCAATAAAATCAATTATTTTTATCCGAGCAACGCTCGGGCGTCCAGGTACTACAGTAATTATGCGCTGCTTGAGCGTCACCTATGTATGGCGTCTCTAGTTATTCAGTAAATGTATATGTTTACTTATTTATGAACCTTGTTGTTTGTTCTCTTCTATCGCAGTGAAGAAAACGGTGAACCATCCAGTCATCCCAACACGATCGTATAGACAGCACTGATTACTTCTTATATCGGCGTTCCCATAGCGTAACTTGACCATGAACATGGGACCATTCATATTAAATTTGACTTAATATCCATGTAGGTATTCCTTTTTAAATATTAATTTGTTTATTGTAATTACCATAAGTTCTTAATGCGTGTCCTCGCCTACTTCGCGTGCACAAACCGGTGCAGCTTCCAATTGCTTTAACACTGAGCTAATGAGACGTCATATCAGTGCATTCGGAGCGTTACTATTGCATATCGTCCCTAATAGTGTAAAAAAAAAAAATATTTTTAACTGACTGTATAAATTTGGACCTTTTATTAGATTATTATTAATTTATTCTAATTGCCATAAACTCTTAATGCGTGTCCTTGCCTACTTCGCGTGCACAACCCGGTGCAGCATCCAACCCCAGCACGATTGTCAACACTGAGAGCTAATGACACGTCATATCAGCGCTCCCTGGGCGTTACTTTTGCATATCGTCCTTAATAATGTCGAAAGATAAATATTTTTGAAGTGAAAACTTCTTTAGCGGCGTTGAGCACTTTTTGTGGGATGGGTAACAACTGTGAAACTCGCGCGAGGTCACGTGTGTTGATCGAAAAATTTGGTAAGATAGTAGAGGAGACGAGGAAGATCGACCTTCACCGATCTGATAATTCGATGAGACATATTTTTTACCAAATATAATTAATAAACATATATGCCTATGATAACTTGACTATCGAAAAGTGTTCATAGCTATTTTTAATTTAATTAATTTTAATCAATTTTCTTTTATATCACCTTCACTCTTGTAACAACCGAACGAGTGAATATTTTCACCGGCTCTTAGACCAAGATGGAGGGGTGACAGCTGATGACGGCTCATCTGACGGCTGTCTATACTTTTTTTTCTTCAATTATGGCATTGCAAACTCTGCATATTGCCAGCGTCAAGTATAATTTTATCTTAAAATTCGTTTATATCAAGTATTTAAAATATGGACATTGAACAAAGTGCATCTATTAATGAAAAAAGTGACGAAGAAATAGTGAAAGAAAATGAGAGAATACTTTGTAAAAAAAAATACTAGATAGAAATTAATAGGAACTGATAATTCAAGCAATTCGTGCGGAAATATTCCCTAACGATTCCAAGACATCAAAAATGCACAACGTTAATGTTTTCACTTCTGCCGGCACTCCCGGAGTGCAACCCATTGTTTTTTTTACTGACTGATTGTCTTTGGATTCTTTATTAAATTATTATTAGTTTATTCTAATAGCCATAAGTTCTTAATGCCTGCCCTCGCCTACTTCGCGTGTACAAACCGGTGCAGCATCCAGTCACCCCAGCACGCCCGTCAACATTGAGCTGATGACACTTTATATCGGCGCATCCTGAGCGTGTTTTGCGCATGTCGTCTCTAGTAATGTAGGAACATTTATCTTTTTAACAGGCTCAACGTTTATCGCATATGAAGATCTTTCCTACGGTCTCTGCGTTAATTGTAGCGAGACATTTTGTTTCTCGAAACTATATTATTATAAACCGTCATTATAAGTGTTCTGTATTCAAAAATATTGTAATTTTAGTATCTTACTAAGTTTGTCTTAGAAAATGTTTAATCAAATTGCTTATTCTGTTTTTAGAATAAATATTTGGGCCCTTTTTTAGAAATTGTGTATGTGATATCTTTAGTTACTTTATGAAAAGTGATACACAGCATTTTTCTTTTTGATATAATAAGGGTATATTTTGTTGCAGGTACATTCCATCAATATAACGGATGGGGCAACAAGTAAATCTCGTTTCATCTCGTCTCATCGCAATATAACCTGGTTGGTAAGGTAATTCGCAGTTAAAAAGAGGCTTGTAAAGGGCTTGACAAAGTGATTAGCCGGCGGCGGCGGCGCACCTCAGAAGGAGCTAACTCACGATTACGCGCCTCGTTTTTAAGATAATTGCGGACACCACCTAAAGCTCGCGTCTAGCGGGTCAGTAGCCATCGTAAACTTTGATGTTCATCCCGACATGACTAAGAGATTCTCACTCTTGAGAAAACTAGCTATCAAACGATCTCGGAAATTGAACACACTCGAAATGGAAGCCATTGAAGGTACTCTATCTATGTTGTTCGATCGTAACAGTGAAAAGCGGTCGACGCAAGTAGTTTGCTCTTAGAATCACGAGCCATGTGAAAGTATCACATCGTACGTATTTAACAATGAACAGATGTGAACACCAAAGTAGGTATATCGAACGGAATGCTGTCAGATTTAGAAAAGATAACAGGGATAGTCTCGGGAGCGGACGACCGATGAACTCGGAACGGGTTTGTCCGATTCGAATCTGCTGAGTTCAATAAGCTGGGCTTAGCATCGATCTTCGATTCGGCGATTACGGACGCCGGCGTTGACGGATGTCAGCTTAACTTGTCTGTCACCGGCCAACAGAGACACCCACCACATTAATCTCTATTTCCCGCGAGCAACACGTGGATTTACACATCAACGAAAGTAATTTAAATGCAAATAATTTCAACTTTGACGAAATCGTGACTTTAATACGCCTGACATAGCTGAAACCTTTAAAGCTTGTGATTAGGATAGCTGCGTGCAAGAGTGGCTTGATTATGTACTTGTAAGTCTACGCCCAAATCTTATTTGCTCGATCTTGTTTGGCTTTATTTACATGGCAAAACGTGATGTTTTTAACCATGTCGCAGTTTTTACCTAAAACGTGGTCTGCCTAAATTAGTAAAAATAATTTACATATCAGAAGCAATGTAAATTAACGAGCATTATAACTAAGAGTGCCTCCAAAATAAATTTGACGTAGACCTGGGAAGTTTCCTTATTACATTCGAAATTAATTCCTTTAAGTACTACATTGGTTTGTTATCATAATAATATCATAACATAATAGATTTGATTAACCTAATTAAATGACAACGTACTACCTAGTGCCTTAAGAGTAAGCACTTAATTTATCAAATGAAACTTAATTTCCTTTCACTCAATCGTAATGCAGAAAATATGTATTACTCGTATGTAAAGATGGAAGATCATTACAGATAGGAATTACATTATTTACGTGTAGCATTTCGAGAAATACTGATAATTTGAAATTGTTATTTCAATAAAAGCAATGTCGACTGTCAAAAGACAAAGGTTTGAGCGTTGTCCGAGCACGGGGCCGGGCGCGAGCGCGGTCTTTGTGTGCGCCAGAACAATATTACTGGCGTCTTGATAAATAGGAACAACTGTTGGCCCAACAATGCCGCCCGTAAGTCGATACGCGCTATCGTCCACTCGATTAATGACCGCCTCGCCTAAAAGAATGGTCTATAATATTTATTATCAGATAACCGCCCGCTACTGGGTAATTCGTGTGTCTCCTACCATTATACCGGCCTCGCTGCATCATCTATGCATTACTCACCTCCGTTCGCCGATATTAATATACGGGCATACCCTTCTATTTTATAGATCGTGTCGGTTTTGTGTTTCGTATTCTTCCATAGAAGTGTCACCGGCGCCGTGGTAGGTGTTCGTTATTTGTATTATGACTATGACCGGTTCGATACTCAATAAAACGACTGCGTAACGTTGCCGTAAGAGGGAACACGCCCTCTGGAATTCTTGTATAAATATCGATTATGGTATAACAAGCATTGAACGTACTAGGAACTAATCAGTTTGGACTGATTTTATGTTATAATAGTTAATAAAAAGTTCCGCCTACGCTCCGAATGCTCATTGATCTTAAGCGTTAATAGTATCGTCGACGGACCCGCGTCATACTTGAAACGAGCGTCCCAATCAACGTGATTAAAAATATCGATATTTTTTCCATCAATATTGAGTTAATCAATGAGAGGGCTAATTTTTGCTCCTTTGAATTACGATTGTTGTGTGTTTGTTGTGCTCCTAGAAGCAATATGTATATTTTTGTTGGCATGAACTATCTTAGATAATATCTAAGACATGTCATTTGTTCAACTGATACGATATGTTTTACTGATTTTTCCTCAGTACCTCAGTACTTTGTATACCTATAATAATTTATAGGTAACTACTACACCTAAAGTTGCATATGTAAGGGTATTTTATAATGTCGATAATGAATTTGCTCAAGCTGTCACTGTATAAAAAAGATCGGTCTTAGTGTCCTTTATTTCTAACTCGACTCTTAATCCGTGAATAGATTTTTTGCCTGAAACTTTTTGGACCTTGCTCATAATTACGATTTATATCTTCGGATGCGCCTTGTAACCGCTGACAGTGCGGTCCGTGGTCGAAACCGCGTTTTGATGATTTATTGTGTTTTGTGCCATTTTTGAATATCCGGTTAGCGTAGTACCTACCCGTAGCATATGAATACAATGCTACATAGTCTGCGAAATCTTTTTTACACTACGCGTAAGAAAAACTGAGATAATAATAAATGATAATAATTTATGTTTACATTATGTTAAGTCATTAAAATAATTATTTAATTTAATATAATAAAATTTGTACACCCTAAGGGGTAAATATGGAGCTCTAAATATTTTGTAAAACCTTTTTCACCCATATTTGTGCAAATAAAATATTTTCATTTCATTTCATTTCAATAATGCGCACTTATGACACTTAGTGATATATTTTCTTTTATAAACATACGAATCAATCTTTATACATCATATTTGGTCCTTTTTTGTATGGGGGTGGGGGGAGGGAATACAATGAGCTCCTGTTCCATAATTTACTTACCCTTATTAGTCGATTTTTAAGTAAAGTGCAATCGGGTATGACGACTTTCTTGTTTTAGGGTTTTTACATTTCCAAATTACACATAAACGCAGCCGTGGTTTTTAGTTTTTTTAATTTCGTTTTTTTTTTATTTTGATATACCTAGCGTCACTTTCATAGTGTATATACGAATCTAACGACACTTCTCAAACTAAAATCGATCGATCCGTTCAGGCCGCAGAGCGTGCCAAACAATTGAATATTGTGCCAAAAATCTGCAATTTTGTTTTTTATTTATTTTGATATACCCAGTATATATATACAGTAAATATGAATCTATTGGCACCTCTCAAGCTAAAATCCACCATACCGTTCAGGCTGTAGAGCGTACCAAACAATTATACATACATGCATACTCTCGAATAACATGACCGTCTTTCTGACGCAGTCGGGTAAAAAGTTGAGCTTCATGTTGACGGCTAATGTATACATATTCAGTTTAAGTCGGTTAGTTTGCTGTTAATTACTTTTTTAAGAATGTTTAAATCGTAAAGTTAGAGTGTGAACGAAGTCAATGTAAATAAAAATGGCCGTAAAAAATGCTAATCGGTAATCCGGCTTGTCGTACGGTTCCCAGCCGAATTAGGTATGCTGAACGCGAGCACGATTGATGGCGAGATGGCAGCCACGACCTGTGGCGTGGCCGATACACCGTTCAATGATATGGTCGTTATTTTTGTTTTGTTTGTCTCTATTCATTTTCTTTTCTTTTCTTTTTTTATTTTAATGGAGTAGCAGACGAGCATGCAGGCCACGTGGTGTTAAGTGGTCGCTGCAGTCCATGGACATCTACATACAACCTCAAGCAAGCATAGGTAAGTCTTGTCTGAGGTCGTATGCAGTTGCGCTGCTATTCCGGAGGCTGGTGGTCGCCTCATATAAGTGTGGCCGGCATCTGCACCTTTCCACCGAACCACAATAGAATTGGTTCACGGTGGAAGCGGATGCAGCGGTGGTACTTCCCCGGGCGAGCGATAATAGTTCTACCACCTACAAAACCTACACCTTTTTTATCTATTTATGATCTATAAATGAACTGTTGATCGTTGGTCTCGCCAAAAACTCGAGAACGACTTGACCGGTGTGGCAAATTTTGGTTTGAAATATAGGAAAAATAGTAAATCAATATTGTTTCCTATATAAGCTGTTTCAACTAAATACGAGGTTCAGACTCTATATCGATTTCCGTTAATATGAAAGAGACGAATTATAAACGAAAGGTTAAAAGTGACAGATGTCACTATTTATTCAATATTTGATATTGAATTTGATTTGGATGACCACAAAATGAAGTCATTATTTAACGATACGATGGTTACGGATATGTCAAATGTTTTATACAAGATGTACAGTACTCCCAATTACTTACTTGACATCTCATCTCAAAATCATTTGGGATTCTTATCAGCTTCATTATCTTCATCTGACTTGCAGGACCTTGCTCGTATCTGTTGCACTGCATGATAAGTAGGTTTTCTATGAATGCCAAATATGAAGGCTAACGTTCATCCAATAATCTTAAGCTCGACATTCCTTCACATAAAAGTGACTTCTTCTACTCTTTTACAATTCAGGCTATACTACTGTGGAACACTAAGGTAAGACCGTTCGTAAAGCTCCAAGTAAAAGTGTGTTCAGGAGACTTGTTCGAGACCATTTCTTGAGTGCTAACTGAATCATTTGAAATCATCTGTTGTTCTCTCAATCTCAATATACTTAATTTGTTTATGTGTTATTATATTGTGTGTTATTATATGTATGTTTATATATATATATATATATATATTTACTATGTATAATAGTATATATTTGTATAAATCTTAGGTATTATAATTTATATATATTATTATATAGTTTATAATGTAGTAAGTATGCGCCTACATCAAGTTTTTCATATCACCTAGGGTTGGCTGGGAGAGAATGCATTAGGCATTAAGCACACCATTGTATCCTTAGAATAAGGTTTTACTTAAAATAAATAAATAAATAAATGCCATGGTATTATTTATAACGACTAAGGGTGTGTTGCACCATGTAACTATAACGATAACTGAATATGAAAATGTGATTTTATAAAATAACTTTATGGTTGATTGTTTAAACTTAAATAATATGCTTAAAATAAAATAAGTAAATTTGCACGCCGTCAGGCAGGATTTGTAGGCATAAAATATTAATGTATAACACCTTTATAAACTGAATCCAGCAAATAAAATATTTCATTTCATATTTAATTTCATTTCATCATTTCATTAACTAAACCCAAACTACCCGTCAAATCCTCGTTTAAGCAAAATTAGCGTTGCACAATTATTGCACAGTTACAAACTATGGTTGTAATGACGTCATAACTTATCGGTAATTAAGTTCGTGCGATTTTGGCTGGTTAAAGCTATTGTTATGGTCAAATATCAAATCAACTGAGTATAAACTTCACCGCCTATTAACTACATATAACAATCAAGAAAAACGTAATGAAACACACAATTGTTAAAGTTACCATTAAAGTTAGATTTGACCAAAACTATAATTATGGTCAAATACGCCTACGGTGAAATCCACCCTAAAGATACAACTATTTCATTACCGTTAACTTATTAGGTAGGTATTATCTAAATGTTATCTAAACGGCCATCACTTTGCATTTACATAGCATGAAATCACGACATTCATTGAATATTTATACAAGCAATACTAGCTGTGCCCGCGAACTCCGTACCGCGTTCAAATTTTGGGGTGGGCCACCTTTATCAGTGGGGGGGGGGATGAAAAATAGATTTTGGCCATTCTCAGACCTACTCAATATGCTCACAAAATTTCATGAGAATCGGTCGAGCCGTTTCGGAGGAGTATGGCAACGAAAACTGTGACACGAGAATTTTATATATTAGATTATTTTCTACTAACTAAGAATGTTATCCATTTTCAGTTGCTTGTGGTTTAATAAACATTAAAACGTATTTGAAATATATCTTATCTTATAAATGTATATAAAACAAAGTCGTGTTAGTTACACCATTTATAACTTAAGGATGGCTGGACCAATATTTATGATTTTTGTGTTTTAGAATTTGTCTTCAACAGGAATAGGATAGTAAGTAGGTATTGAAATATAAAATGTAAAAATATAAAAATCTCCATTTTAATAATATTTTATCAATTTTATTTTTACATACAAACGAGTAATGTTTAATAATCTTAATATATATATATATAAAAAGTAAAGGGTTTTCTTTGTACGTAAAGACACGGTTTTCTCTATTGTCATTAACTCCAATCAACTTCTCGTTGGGGTGTTAAATACCCCTTAGTACGTAGATGATAGTAAGGGAGTTTGATCGCGGTGGGTGGAAGTGGGTGGAAAAATCTAAAAAAAAATATCTGTACTTTTCTAACCAGTCCGTATTGGTGGGTGGGTGGATCTCAAAATTTCTGGGATGATCTAGCAAACTATTTTAATTTTAATTTTATTGAGAATGTTCGAGAAAGTTCCGGAAACTACTCGAATCATTTGGATTTTTTTAAATAATTTTAATTAATTGAGAATATTCGAGAAAGCTTCTCAAATGATCTGGAAAATCCTACTAATATTATAAACGCAAAAGTTTGTAAGTATGGATGTTTCTTACTCTTTCACGTAAAAACTACTGAATGGATTTATGGATATGGATAGGGATATGGATTTATCTTAAATAGTCCTACAAAAAAGGGACTTCACTTCACTTTATGCAAATGATCCCCTCTAACGCGGGTGAAACCGCGGGGCACAGCTAGTATTTAATTAACAATTATTTAATTTTGTTGTTTGTGCTTCCATTTATGCAAATATATGACGGGAGGTGTGTGCCATTTCTTTTTTTTCTATTTCCGAATTGCGTCTTGGTCTTTTCAACATTTTGCCAATGTCAATTGTCAATGTTGCGGAGTCATAACTTAATCTTTAATATTTTATTAGACAATAATATAAAAACATTAAAAGACATTAAAGACAAATTAATTTCTTCTTTCAAAAGATTTGATGTACTTTAAGAATTTCCTTAATGAAGGGTTTAAATTAACTGGATCTGGCTATGAATCTGCAATGAATCGGCTTGTATGTAGTTTAAAAAAAACGGGCGCGTTCGGTAGTAAGGTGAGTTACCGCTGACAAATATTTTTATGCGCATTTCCGTTTTTCGTAGGGCATGTTAAGTTAAGTCCCTGTAGCTTCGGGACGAACAATAGGTATCCCTTGCCTGCTCGCAAAAGGTGACTAAAAGGGGGCTTCCGGAGTTGCGGGCGGCGGGAGTGGCAGCTCCAACGGTTTACTTAGAGGCCGCAGGAAAGGCGGCGGTGTGTGTGTGTACGCGTGCAGGAGAGCACCACTGGTCTCTGGATGATGGGATGGGCCAGTTTGAGATTCCTCTGGAGATACTAGAGTTTTCCCCAAGCGCTGTGGCAGGCCACCGAGGGGGTTATAGTATAGTAAAAATCTCACATAATGCGGCATCTCTGCCAAGGTGTCGGGTGCCTTTTGAAGGTTTTCCTCCCGATACAAAAAAAGGACACGTCAAGTCGTCGGTCCCAGTTATTATGGATATTGTAAACCTCGACGGAATCCTCATGCGCAGTTACTAAATACTCGACATGGTTTTGGCCACTAACCTGCGTCTTTACAGACTCGCATTGGAGCAGCTGGGTGGGGTAATCTAGCAGTGGTACGCAAAAACCTCTTTTTCACTACAACCAGCAACGAAGTCGCGAATTCATAATTTAATGAATACAATAAAGCTATAACATCGTAGTTGTCAGAGTATTTGTTACAAGCTAAGTCAACTACAAGCTACGACGTGCGACGCTACAGTGACTACAGGCTAATACAAGCTACACGTATAATCAATCGGCGATTTGTCGCGGTGCGAAGTGATGCGCACGGCCGAGCTTCCCATAGCCGGCGAGTCCACCTGCTGCTCGCACTGTCAACGGCTTTAATTAACTTTTTGTCTCCAATCTAACTACGAGTAGCTCCTACAGTGGTGCTTAAACTTTGCGGGCTATTACTCGTTCTATTAGCCTTTTTATTAAAGTCAGTTTAGTAGTAAACAAATTAAAATATTATTTTAATATATGCCTACCTATACTTATACTTACATATGTTATATTCATATATCTTATACCTTTAAACGAGCAATTCTTGTATATATCTTAATATATTTTTTGATTCTCGGAAACGGCTTCAGCGATTTTGATGAAATTTAGTATCCTGGTTTCAGGGGTGACTAATCGGTCCAGCTATATTTTATGTTTAGAAATTTTTAATTATCAAAATTCTTTTCAGCGATAATCAACTTAAATATAAACTGAAAAATACGACTCTTCCTGACGTCTATTAGAGAGAATTAAGTAACAATATTGTGGCGTAGAACGCAGTCAAACGCCACCTGTCGATCCGACGTTCAAAGACATGACAATGTCGATTTGAAAGTGCTTTATAAAGATTTCGTTCATTGAATTAAAGCTTCCTTGGCCGAATGGTTACGTGGGCTGACTGCGGAACTAGAGACCCGGGTTCAAACCTCAATCAAAACCATATTGCGTTCATTTTTTAATTTTTGTATTTTTTTTTATTAGTAGCTATTTCTGACCTCGTAACCAGGAAGAGATATCAGTCATTAACTGATGAGGAAGTAACTAACAAATGATCAATCAGCAAATGTCTTCACCATAAGAAAAGCTACATGGATAGTAAGTCATAAGTAGTTGAAATGAAATTTATTATATATTATTTTTATTTTTTATCTATTCTTGCCTTATTTTATAAATTTATCATTTATTTTTGAGGCTTGTAGTACAATAAAATATATATTGTGTATAATAGTGTATAAGAACACACTTTGGAAGCATTAAACCATCTAATTCAGTCAAGAGCTGGAAGGAAAAGAAATAAAACTTTGATTTGACGGTTTAAAAAAAACGCAGGAGGTGCCGTTATACTAAGTATGTCAAAAAATCAGGAATAATTAGTACTAAATCCGTGGAAGGATATAACGGCCAACCTTGCGATACCGGAGATATTCACATTTTTCACGTCAGCTCCATACAAAATATTTTTCAAAAAATTATTACTCGTTCGTATTTGAACAAATTCATCTGAGATGACATTTTTTATGATATTAACAATCAACGAAACCCATTTCTAACAAAAAAACATCATTTTTTAAATTTAAGTTTCTATGTCCATGCAACGCGATTTTCAGCCCACCGTGTGGCGTTGTTAAATAACACTAAGCAAATAAGTGTTACGTTTGAAATTAAACCAAGAAAATAAATAATTTTTATCCGAGCAATGTTCGGTCGTCCAGGTTCTAAGTACTAATGAAATGAGTCTATCGGCTGTCATGCTATTTTTTTGTTTTTTATTAGAGAAGTTGTTGTTTAACGTAGACCCATAATTTGAGTGCCGCTGTTAAAAAGATCGCGGTACTCCGGATCATCAATGATCAGCGCACTGGTAAGGAACGATTGCTTTTTACGTCATTCGGTCATTCGGTAATTACCACGGCGAAAGAACAAGCGTTACGTAAAGTTGACAATCATCGGAAGTTGGAGACCCGATGTTGTGAATTAGTGTCGTCATAAAAAGTTTACTGTGGTTACAACTTATTTCGGGTAAATGACGCTTCTTGTTACGCTAAAACTGGCCAAGTGGTCTTTTAGTTTTCAATTTATGCTGCTATATTTAGATGTCTAACAGTACGGTTCCGAAAGTAGTTAAATTAATTTTTGAGTGCTCCCTCAGTAAAGATATGAACGAACCGCTCCGTCCGCCATATACCGAATCACGGATAAAATGATCTGCACATTGGGAAGGAACGAATTGGTAAGGACAACGTTACGCAAAGTTGACTGATCGAAAATTAGAGACACGATCTTGTGAAATAGATTTGTGTTAAAAATGTTTTGATTGATTTCGAAACTTTTTAGTTAAATGCAATTTTGTTTTTCTTACTCAAACATTTTATTTCTCGAAATCTAACTTGCGCTACGAGGATTCCGTACAGATTTTAAGACCGCTCTTAGATCTAATGAGCGGCTCGAAAAAGCGGCTTCTTACTCTTACATGAGATATGTATACGTACAAATATTTGTTCTTTTAATCGCGTTGATTTAATATTTGTTGCTTCTTATAGTTTCAAGAGATCGTTGACCTGTCATCATCAATTTAGATTTATGCGTTTCTAACTGAAGAAGTACAAAAAAAAGTATATTAGGTACTGATTTTTTTTTGTAATTCAAGCTCTTTTTACCTGATTACACACGGAACCCTAAAAATAAGCTTAAAAGCACTGTTGTTATTTCAATGCTATAATAGTAAACCTGTTTCAGACATTGAAATAATATGACGAGTTACGTAGGCGTGAAAGTACTCCTGCGCAGACTGGATCTGAGATATTTTGCGCTTGACCGTGCGTTAAGTTCAAGTTCGAGTTTGCCAGAATTCGCCAGCTCGCCAGTTGCGCAAACGCATCGATTCCACGCCAACGCATAGCTTGCGTCATGACTCATCACCATTGTCAGCACGTCAATGCCTCGTTTATATAAATACGCTACATTCTCCATCTTGTTTATTTATAGACTTCACGACGTGTGAAGTAGGTGAGAGTTTCAATGGAAATCCTCTATCATTGATTGAGCACTTGTCCGTTTTATACTCTAGTGTATTTTCGCTCTAGAGTAATAATGCTTGAATCCATCAAGTGGAGGGCGCTATGCAAACTCGGATGACTTTCAGTTCGGTTTTCATGCCTCATTCGGTTTATCTATTAAATTCTATTAGATAATCGATTATTGCGATATTCGATTATCCCGACTCATTGATTACAATACTGACATTCTTAAGCAAATGTGGGAGATTAGATTTAAACAAAAAGAAGCGATTAATCGAAGTCAAAAGTAAATCGAGCGTACGCGGCGGCTTCGGGTCGCGCTGCTTCTTTAATTGCTCGTTTGATATCTGGTAATAGTATGATTTTATCCGTAATAGTTTCAACCATTTATATTGATTGTTTTAATTCCGGTCGCGTTTAAATTTTAAACGGGCATTATCTGGTTGTCGCAACGACACGGTAGGCAAACGGAATAAATTCTGGTATGAATGGTCTCCGTGGCTCGCTCGTGCCCCGTTCTTGTAACCTGAGATAGGCGTGGGCTTAATTTGAATCTCAGACGAATGTAGTGTCATTGTTCGATAGTTTTACGATATGAAGCTGCCATACTCGTGTTGCACGGTTCCAAGTAAACCACTGTTTGGTTTTTTATCTTGTTGGTCTTCCGAAGTACAATGATTGATTGCCTAACAGCGCTAGTAATTTGAAATATGGTACTTAACTATACAATTATTTCTATTCTATTATTATACTTTAGATACACATATGTACTTACAAAGAGCATAGGCGAAACACGCGTGTTTAGCAACAAGGTTGAACAGGATAGAAATGTAATGCCTATAGAGTTAACGTGCTGAAAGTCATGCCGCTCTCATATTGGTTCATTTAGCCATGAAAAATCTTGCCTCAGACATTGAATAAATCGTTTGTTACAGACGTATGAGGCCTTTGAGAGAGAGAGCGTGTTAACTGTCTAAATATCTGTTTATTTCTGTCACCTTGTCTTTGATTTTCTTCCTTGAAATTATTTGAGCCTTAAAATGCGAAGTTGTGTACATAGTAATTTTAACGATTTTTTATATTTCAAATTATAGTCATAAATGTGCTTCCATGATAAATGTTGTTGTCTTATATAGATTCTGCATTGTGAAACGGTCGGATCTTCTAGCTAGTATTTTTTTTAATTATATTACCAAACTGATGGTCTGTTAAATTACAGGTAAATTAAAATAAAACAGATATTTAACGTGTTAAATAAATAATTCAAATCAGTTTATAAATGGTGCCATTTGACACTCAGACCATTTAATTCATTAAAAGTATCAGATCTCGGCGGATGTTAATTTGTTTGGTATTCCAAGGTGCATTGCCGTTAGTATACTCCCTGGTAGATTACAGAAATTAGTTATTATTATTGATTCTAACACTTTTATTTACACTTGCGAAAGAGTATGTCGAACATCGTAACATGAATTAAAATAAAATAATTCGTTCAAATGGTCATGTGGTATCGTCACAAAACTTTTCACATAATTCACACAGACTAGATTTCGGCCCGCGGCTACACCCGCAGTTACAACTCATTTTCACCTAGGTATATAGGAATGAGCAATATTAACGTGGTAAAAAGAAGCCTATGTCTCTCTCCATCTCCTCAATATCCACCTCCTATCTTTATACCCGAAATCAAGTCAATTCGTAGCACCGTTAAATTATGAAAGAACGAAAAACAAACAAACACGCTTTCACATTTATGATATTAAGAGTGGATACGAATACTCGTTATCTACATCACTAGTTGCTTACGAGTACGTACGCATAATAAATGGACCTCAGCTTCGAGTCAACTGACACAACTGAATTTCAATTATTTTTCGACGTTATGTCTTTACGGCCCCTAAATTCGATTGAGGGCGTTTAATTGCTTAAATAAATAATATCTTGTTTGATTTATAGTTCGCATTAAATTTAAAGCTCGGATTCTATCATATATGTAACTTTATAATCGAATTTTGTAACAAATGTATTGTTAAATGATTGGGAGGCTTTATCTTCAGCGATAATGATATCCTTTTAAGGTTTGCAAAGAGATCATCTAATACCTTTATTTCTTGTATGTATATAACGATATATATGTACTGACAACGCGGACCGATCGAGGCTGCTTGCCGTGTCTGATGCGGACTCTGGACACTGGCTGCACGCGTTGCCCTCCCGAAATTTAGGTACTCTCCTGGAGGCATCAACCTTCAGAATTGCGACAGGCCTTCGTTTAGGGTCCAAAGTTTGTGAGCCTCATCATTGCTCCTGCGGCTGAGGTGTGGATGGGTTTGGTCGCCATGACCTTTCATGTTCAAGGAGCGCTGGTCGACTATACCGTAATGGCACTATTAATGATTTGATCCGCAGATCTCTTGCCACTGTCTCTATACCAGCTTCACTAGAACCGAGTGGTATGTATGTGTAGAGATGATGGCAAGAGACCTGACGGAGCGACACTGGTGCCATGGCGTTTAGGTCGAGCCTTAGTGTGGGACGTCACGATTGTGGATACCCTAGCCCTATCCTATTTAAATAATACCTGTAGGGAGGCTGAGGCTGCAGCCGACCATGCCCAGTTTTTGAAGCGCCGCAAATATTCAACTATTACTGTTAATTATGAATTTTCGGCGCTGGCATTGGAAACAATGGGTCCCTGGTCGGCGGACATGAAAAATTTCATGAGGGACATGTCCTCCATGCTCATTCTCACTTCGGGTGACCGGAGGGCTGGCAGCTACTTGCTCAAAAAATTAGCTTAGCAATTCAACGCGGTAATGCTGCCAGCGTTCTGGGGACTATGCCGCAAGATGGTTTATTGGATGGCATATTACTTTTATAATTTATTTGTATATTTTATTTTCTTTATTTTAGTTTTAAGTAGTTATATTAATTTATCAGTGTTATTTTAATATACCTAGTATAATATTACAATGTTCTGGTTTATATAATCTAAATATCAGAAACGGCTCTATATCGATTTTCATGAAATTTAGTATGCAAAGGGTTTCGGGGACGAGAAATCAATAATTTTTCATTGTTAGAAAATTCTAGAAAATTGTTAGAAAATTATCCGTGTTTTCAACGATAATTCTACTCAAACATAAACTGAAAAATATGACTTTTCCTGACATATATTAACGAATTGTATTGTATGTAATACTATTCTTTTTTACCGACTTCCAAAAGGAGGAGGTACTGTATTCGGCTGTATGTATTTTTATTTTTTTATATATGTTCACCGATTACTCCGCCGTTTGTGGACCGATTTTCAAAATTCTTTTTTTGTTCGTTAGCTTATACTCTCGAGGTGGTCCCATTGTCACCAAATCAGGATCTGATGATGGGATCCCAGGGAAATCGAGGGAAACTCTCAAATTTTATAGGCACACACATTGATTTTCTTATAGTTTCCGAAGCATAAGAAATATTTACGCATAGAAATCATCATCTCATGTTGCTGAGCTGATGATGGAAGGTACTGCGACAGTGAGGAGTTGAGAGCAAATTCTTTCAATAAATAGTTTTTTATTCGAAATCTTACATTCCCGAGGTGGTCCAACTGTCACCAAGTCAAAGTCTGATGAGGGGATCCCAGAGAAATCGAAGGGAACATTCAAATTTTATACTACAACAAATGTTTTTCATATTTTTACAAAAGCAAAACAGACATTTGTGTATAATTATCGTCATATCATGTTGCTGAACTGATGATGGAAGGTACTACGACGGTTAGGAGTTGAGAGCAAATTCTGTGAACCATGTCAAAATCTGATGATGTGATATTAGGGAAATCGAGGGAAACACTGAAACTTAATAGGCACACACGTTCTTTTAGTCATATTTTTAACATAATACAAATATTTATGTCTGGTAATTATCACCTGCTGTTGCTTAGCTGATGATTGAAGGTACAACTCCTCAACGGTTAGGAGCTGAGAGCAAATTCTTTCTTTAATTTATACGTTCAGGTGGACTGATAGTAGTATTCTTTCAGGCTATTAGATAAACATGATTATAAAAGGTAAATCTGTTTAAAGTTTTGAAGTTAAGTGAAAAAAATTCCAATTATGCTAATACATACAGAATCATTAAAATTACTAAAAAGAGTGAAATAAATTAAGTTTTTAACAAAAAAATAGAACCGACTTCAAACGGTAAAAAATAAAATTGTTCAGTACCTACTTCTTCTTGCTTATGGTAATGACTCTTAAAACTATTTTTGAAGTCGGGCCCTTAGTGAAATGTCCTGTCTTAGTAAATATAGTGTACCTTTCGTTCTGAATGGGCACCGACTCCAACATAGTTTTAACAGTCATTACCATAAGCAAGAAGAAGTAGGTAGGTACGGTCCTACTGTCTACTGTCGGTGCCAATTTAGAACGAATGGTACGACATTTACTAAGGGCCCGACTCCAGAAATAGTTTTAAGAGTCATTACCATAAGCAAGAAGAAGTAGGTAGGTTTTATTTTTTACCGTTTGAAGTCGGTTCTATTTTTTTGTTAAAAACTTAATTTATTATTGGGATCTACTTCATTAAACGTTTCATTCATTAGACGTTGTTTGTAACACTAAGTCAATGAGGGTACTATCATATGATATTCGGAATCATTTTCATTAGTACTTAGTGACTGAAATTCATAGAGCCGTATATAATTTATTGTGACGATTAAGAATGATATTATATTACCTATACCTACATTCTCTTAGAAACATTACAAAATGATTAGTCCCTAAGACATTGTGTGAAAATCAAGCTTTTATTTAAATTTATTGTTTGAAGGGTCGTATTTTTCTTTTTTAAATCTCGATTGACACGGGCTAGAGCGTTTACGCGAAAAGCTTTGCATAGGTACCGTGCGTCGCCACATTTTATGAACCAGTGTTAAATAATGTGCGTTCTTCTGCGTGTCGCCGAATACGCCTACCGGCGCGTTTTGTATTTTTATGAGTTGTACGAACGTGTTTTATCTGGTGAGTGACTCGTGTACTACATAATTTACGAGGAGCTCTGACGTAACAACTTCGCGTTTCTTATAGTCATGACGTGCCAAGAAATGCTGATCTTCTCGGTACAATACTGGAAATAGAATATATTAAACACGCACTATCGTAAATTTTACAGGAACGATTTTTGGCAAAGAGAGATTTCCCGCTAGGAGAGGTGGTTGTGCTTATGGAGCGGCCATACTCTGATATTCTTAATTTAGACATTGTATGTACGTAGCAGCTATTTGGTTAAATTAGCCACTCAATTAAAAGGCTAACCGGTTTATTAAACGCCGGCATTAAGTGCAGTGCATGAATGATAAAAACTAACCAAGTCTTTGAATGTAGCGTTCAGCGATTTGCCTTTCTTTTTCACGTTTTTACGTTTCTGAAAGTCGTATAAAACACGATCTCTTGATCAATTCTGGAAGGTCGCAACTATGGAGCATAAGTTATCATCTGATTCCTTATCTTTGACTTTATCAATAGATACGACATACGAGGCGAAATAAGCTTCATATCTCCTATAAGAGACTAAGAAACATTTATACTGTACAACATACGTACGAGTAATACATATTCCAATTATTCTAAAAGATGCTTGAGACTAAAAGGCTTTATTGCCTTTAGTACCACTTGTTCCATTTAAACTTACAAGTTCAGTTTATCGAATTACAGTCGTCATTTCTTTTCAACTGTTTTATAGTGAAGAAACTCTATTACTGCAAATTGTTACATGCTCGACATTTCCAGTGAGCGAGTAATAAGAGTGGCGTCCTACCTCTGGTTCAATTTCAGTGACACTAGATAGTAAGATATGTTATCTCGTAAAGACGAGAAAGTACATTTTCAATCTCGTTGAGCTATTAAGATTCTGCACCCAGAAACTATGACCATGAACCTATTATTGAAACTGACGGCAATTTGTCTATACAAAAAATATGATAAAATAAGTATTCATTCTTCCGGTATCTTTATATAAAAATATGTATCGTAACCAAGAAGAATATTGAATTCAACAATAAATAGTCAAGTAAAAATATCGGCTAAGTCTTGGTCAAAGATAGTGGATAATAGAAATATATTTTTGTTTCATTTGGTACAAGCGCTAAATAAATTTCCAAAAAAAAAAACGCAATGTGCGAATTTAAGCCCCACTTATCAAGTTCTTCCTAGAAGTTGTAAAATTGGTCAATCTTGTTAGTGTATAATATAATAACTTTTTAACACTAGTTTTAATGGTTTACTGAATATTATTATTTTAAGGTCGTTTTTGTCTGAATTGTAAATCACGTTGAGGAAAACGTTTCAATTAAAATATTAACGATTTGCATTTATTATTCTTACTCGGTTTACGAGTGCTACAAGATTTACATGTATAACTTTAAATCAGGGAGTCAATGCAGTCCATTAAAATTTATAGCTTACAGTGGCCGATAGTGCATAGAAACAACCTTACTTGAACTCATTTATACCTCAGCTGTTTGTGTTGATGACTACGGAATAGTTCTAGTTTTAGTACGCTTCTACGCTCAAAGAATAATAGGGATAGGAGATATCTTGGCGACATACATTTGGAATGTGGCTGTGTTTATGGTGGCACCGATAAAATTTACATTATTTAGTCCTGCTGTGATTAAGTCCCTTGGAGTATGATACTAGGAATAAACTTGGAAGTACTTAGAAGTAGAGCCGTCCACCAGTTTCCGTACCTTCGGAATTAAAAATAAGGTTGCGGTATCCTTGCATAGCCTGAACGTAAGAGATGAATAAAAGGGCTTCCGGGGTTACGGGTGGAGGTAGGGGGAGCTCCAATCTTACGTGGGTGCCTGCCGCTGCAAATACTCAAAGTTCAAGGAGAGCACCATCACTCTGGATGATGGGCCCATTCTGGGGCCGCGCGTGAAGACCCCAGTGCGTTCCTCTAGAGATCCAGGAGTTCTCCGGAGAGAGACAGGCCACCCTGGGGGTTTTAGTTCCAGTTGCTTAACTTTTTTTTTACTTAGCGCGCTACATACAACAGCCACTTAAGATTGTCCAAATGCTCATTTCATGCTCCTTGGCTGCAACCCTTTTCGCGTCCCTTGCTGCTGGGCACGGGTCTCTCCCCCTTATTGGGGAGTCCTGGAGTTTACTCCACCACGCTGCTCCAATGCGGGTTGGTGGAGATGCGGGTTAGTGGCCAACCCGCTGTCTGATGTTTTCAAACCGCCCATGTTTTCAAAACTCCGAAAACTCGACAACTCTGACAACTCGTTTAACGACTGTTATTTATCGACAACAACCGGGACCAAAGGCTTAATGTGCCCTCCGAAGCACGGAAACGCGCATGAATTCTTTTGCCTTACAACTTTAATATTGAAAACATTGTAGAATATCAAAATTTCGATATTAAAACTACTCGTACTTAGTTATACACGAGCCAGTCTTGTAGGATATACATTTTGATTGGTTTCTCCCAAGCTGTTCTGTTCCGAGCGTTCCAATCAAGCCGGCGTCTTATAGATCGCGTCAAGACTGGGAGACAAGAGCTCCCTGGGTTCGACTAACAATAGATGTTTGTGGAATTGTGTATACATTTCCAGTAATCTAATTAACATAACTATTCCGTTCTTGCATCAAACCCTTGCTATTGATACGCTTGTGAATCGGTGCAGTTCCGTATGTTGCATCTTTGTTCTTTGTGGTACGAGTATGTTGTTAACTGTTTCTCAATAATGGCACAATTAAGAATTTCTTGTTGTTGTAAAGGTTATATACTGAATAAATGTAATTTTCTGATTTTTATGATATTTCTCTAGCCCAAATCGGAAATTAGAAATTTCCTTAGAAAGAAGAAGCATTAAGACTTATCAAGTGCTGATGTTTTCGTAATGCGAGTTGTACTACTTCACATGAATATATCTGTAACTTTCAGATCATTTTAAATTAAATTTACCATACCTTATTTGAATCGATATCGTTATAGTCGCTTCAGTTTTAAACGTTAAGTTAGTGACATTAACCTCGTGAAAATGCTGATCGCATGTTGTGAATTTCTAAGGTTTCAGTCGGTGGCAGTTTTATACATTGTAATGTTAAAGCTCAGCGGACGGGCTGCCACAATATAATTTAGTGCACCTCTCGTCAGCTGTCTTTGACATGTGCGGCCGTTACCCGGGCGTGATGCACATACACACTCTGATTTTCCGACCAATTTGCTACTGTGCACTGTCGGTCACACCTGCTCGGTTTTTATGGACAAATCTGCTCGAAGTACGCACTTAGCATGGCGCGCGACCTGATGTGCACTCAAACCATATGTTGCCGAGATAACTTACGAGTCTCGTACCCACTTGAGGCGTGCGGTAAAGAAATACCATTTTTGTGATGTACTGCCGTTTCGTGTATGGTTTACTGCCGCTTCGTGTATGGTGTACCTACGCATTCTAATAGTAGGTTCCGCTGGAGCGCTCGCTCCCGTTGTGTCTGACACGAGGCATCCGCCAATTTTTTATATAATGGAGGAGCAGATGAGCCTGCATCTACGTGCTGTTAAATGATCGCGTTAGCGAATCAATCTAAGAGACTTGCGTATCACAGGCAAAGAGCGGTGTCAGACTAGAGTATATTTCGACGCGTTTTCGGTCGTTTTACAAAATGCGCGCCTCTTTTTGTACCGGAAAATGTCAAATCGCTGTCAAGTCGCTGTTTCGCGCGTATAATCTCGACAAAAAAAAACGACCGTAAAAATATGCTAGCTAGAAATTGCTCTTACACTGTTGCTCCGTGGGCTTAAGGTTGGCACTACACTGAAAAACCACAGAATTGCGTCATTGCAGAAATTGGTGTTTTAGAAATAGCAGTTTTATTCGCCTGCGGAACTATTGAAGATTTACTATCTATAACGAATTACCATTTTTGTGAAGTACTGCCGCAATGTACGGTGCTCGCATTCTAAAATCGGTTTCCGCGGAATCGCTCGCTTCGCTATGTAAGACGCGGGGATACATCCGCCACAGTGCCGCTACATTTGCCCGAGTCGCGTACTCGCCAACTTCTGAACTCGGTTAAGCTCGACGGAATAGCTATTCTGAAATTTCAGCAACGCATATGCAAATGTCAGCTCTCGACACTGATTGTACGAGTGGTACGGGGAAAATTCATGCATTTACATTAAATTCACCGAAATTGGATCCCGGTGTCGTAGTTTATATACGACCGTGGTGTCACGAATACAACTCGGATATTTACGATTTTCAATCGCATCTGCCATGGATCGGTACACTTGCTGGTATTGTTCTGTCGTGTGAGGTACGGTTGAACGGCAGTAAAATACTGAAATTCTATAGCGATGTTTAGTGTTATTATTTCCAGTTAAATTTACAGATATTGCATATTCAAAGTTAATTAACTAACCAAGAGCGTTTAACGGCGCACACTATTGAGTAGAAGACCTCCATCTCCCTCCATCGTGCCTTTACTTCCTTTATATATGTATGTACTTATAATTGAACAAAACCGCTTGAGCTTAAATTCTGCTTGTAATATGTGGAGTGTAGTGTAGGTATAAAAACATATGCAGTAAGAGGAAGGTGACGGTTAAGGAAAGAAAAGCAAACAAGTACCAAGTTTCTGCGCCTACAACGAATTACAAATTATATCGCCTATGTTTTTCCATTTTTATAAGCCGCGAGTATAAGCATCTTCTAAAAAATATCACTACTTGTGTCTCGATATTACTCAGGAGGGCTACTTTAAGCGCTACGTTCCGTCCGAACACTCGCATATTTTTTCAGCACATATTTGATCCTTTCCCTATGTTTTTCATGACTCTATAGTAAAGTTATCTATTTACAAATAAAATAAAATTGGAGTGGCTGTTTGTAATACTGAAATAACCGCTATTTACTATATCCATATGAATGTACCTATAAACGGTACATATACCTACCAAAATAACATTTTTTACAATTTTTGTCTGTCTGTCTGTTTGTTCCGGCTAATCTCTGAAACGGCTGGACCGATTTTGATGGGACTTTCACTGGCAGGTAGCTGATGTAGTGAGGAGTAACTTACAACTACAAGTACTACAACTAAAGTTCACGGTCTGCGTAGACTTTAGTTGTAGTACTTGTAGTCGCGGCGCGGCGTAAGTCGCGGGCGGCACTAGTTTAGAATATATAGAATAATGAATAATAAGATGTAGAATGTAACATTCTTTATAATTCTTCAGATATTTACAAAGTGATCACTTAAAAATACATGATACTTCGGACAATCGGGCTTAGAGTAGGGCCCCAGACCTAACAATTTTAAAGTTTGAAAACATGAGTACTGTATGGAGTAATGAGGTTATTGGGTATGTTAAATAGCTCTGCTTAAGCCTTCATTGTTTTACTGGGCGTAACTCATAAAGCAATGGAGTTAGTGGAGTGATTGTTTATCGTGTACATTCTTTCGCATCGCCACTACTGCACCACAGCGTATAATGACCAGTGGGTACGTACATTAATTACGGTTTTAGTGCCAATTTTATGATCCTACCTTTATGGGTGCCGTGTAACATTATGTGTTCAAGCTGATTACATGAGATTTATTCGTCGATGACTCAATGCTTAATACTTTAGCTGATTTGTTTTCCTCAGACTTACTGTAGTTTATTATAATGTAGTTCATATTGTTACATGAGTTGGTATAACTGATCGAGCCGACAGGCAGTCAAAATACTCCATTGTATAAAATAGAGAATAAAATAAAATAATCAGAAGCTTATAATGTACAAACCAAATCATTATAATTAAGAAAGTATTAGTCAAAACTTAAAAGAAAACTTTATACATACCTAGTAATTTTAAATGAAATTTTATTCAAGCGCGAAGGCATACATTTTATCTCGTATTAAACGGGAAGTCAATAAAGGATTGATTTAAGTAAATGCTTTGTTTGTAAAGGACTGACTTAGTAAGTAAATTGAACTACTTACTGCTTCATATCTTACGATTGTCGAAGTAGGTCGAGTTATGACTCAGTGTCGTTTCGACTTCTAGAAACAATATTTCCGTTGTTGAAAGCGGTCTAACGTAATTATATGCGTAATTATTTACTTAGTGTTTATTGTTTACGTACTACTAGTCTTGCAGGTGCCAGAAGATAATTTTGTATTTTAAGATTTCTAAATATACAATATATTTAATTATACCTAAACTTCGTATTTATTTTACGACTAGCCTTCCGCCAGCGGCTTCGCCCGCGTGGACCTGTTTAATTGGTCCCCGTAGGATAAAAAATAGCCTATGTGCTATTCCAGGCTTCATTGCTATATCAAAATCATGGGCGTTTAGCCAGTTGCTTCAACCGCGTTGCCCCTATTACCCGTTTTCACATTAGAATGAAGCATTTCCTTTTCAGTTAAAAGTAGCCTATGTTACTCAGGGTGAGTAGCTTTCTAATGGTGAAAGAATTTTTGAAATCGGAACAGTACATTACAAACATACAAAGATACAAATTTTTCCTCTTTATAATATAAGTATAGATATACTCGCTAATTGGTGTTAAATAATAACGGACTCGAATTTTTAAAACTGGAGCGCTAAGTACATGGTACTGATAAGAATGTGCCGAGGCATAGAATCGCGAAGATCTAATTGTATCGGATCTACAAGTGGGTCGACCGTTCTCTCTAATTTGTGGGTTCTGCGCGAATGTCTAGGAAGGGCTATAAATTGACGCCGGGAGATCGATAGCGGCGCTCGCGCACAAATCAAATGGTACGTCAAAACAATGGTTGGTGGCCACAGCTGCGGGGGCGATCGTGCGGGCCACCCGCCGCTTATCGTCAAACCGAATAAGGGAGGGCGCATAGTGAAGGTGCCGGGGCACATGTGGCGAGGAGATTGCGTGCGAGCCTTGGGCTGATCTTACCCTACTCAAGTATTACGGCCAAGAAGCGCTTGATACGACGACTTTGCGAATTTCCGACCCAATGTAACTGTAACTGAGGTTACGCTCGATTCTAGTCATAATTTTAATGGAAGTACGAGTAGCAAAGCGATCATTAAAACTTACTCTTTACACCAAAACGTTATACGTTCAAGCTGTTAGTGAACTTCTTGAAAACTTCTAGAATCAGTTTCATAATGCGACGACAGTTTTAGACTAGAGTTCACGTAAGACTTAGAAGTATCGCTTCTTAATAACTACAGTAATCTTTTAAGTAAAAGTCTAAACTTTTTAATAGCCGACCTTCAGTCTAATATTTACTCTTGGAGCAAAATGTACCGTAAACTGTACGTGAATTAGAGTGAATAGCGTCTCGTAAACAAACATAACATAATTTAAAATACCTTCTACGTTACACACGAGCTTCTGTTAAACGTCTTAAGATGTAAAGGAATGTAATACTGTTGAGATTTGGCGGTTTCCTTTCGGCCTCTGGTATACGTATTTCCTTTTTCCTGACGTAGCAGCAACGTACGTTTTCCGTGAAAATTTATCCGCTAGCGGCGTGTTTTAGAATTTGAGATACAAAACGGTTTTGAACCGATAAGTCGTTCCACTTTCCAACTAGAGCTGCGAGATCGCATATCTACGAAGTGCATACATCATGCTCGCCTGCTATTTTACTCGAGTTCACAGCTCAATATAATTTATTTTATGGGTCAAATGATTTATGGATCGAATGATTTTGTATTCGAAACATTAGCGCGTTAGGTATTTGAATGCAAGGAAGACGAGTTGACTTATTTTTAACACATACCAATACATCATAAATAAAAACTTCCAAGTGCAAAGAAATTGAGAAAAATATTATTTGCTAAAACGGGTTTTGAGTATTTCAGGCCAATCGAAAGAATTCCAAAGAAAAATAGAAAATCATTCCATGGTTACAAGAAAGTTTGATTTGAATGAAACCATTACTTTTTTACTTTTATTTACGATTCAAGAAGCTTGAAGTCTTACAGTTTATAAAATTGTGAGCGTTTTAAATAAAATAAATGAACGGCGACTTTAGTAATAAGTAACTTGTAGTGCTGTAGCCTATGGACATCAACCTAAATCTAACCACAAGCTTTTTAGACTTAAGGTACCTTGCTTCAGGCAAGTATGGTCGGCAACTGCATGTTGTGCACCATAACAAAATATTGTTATACGGCAAAAATATCTCTGCAATAGTACTACCTCCGTGGTAGTCACGTAGTTATACACCCAACCTTATAGTTTTTGTAATCAAGTCAATGTAAGTACTCTATGTATTGCATATGTACAGTTATGCCCTAATGGAATTAGCGTACGCTAAGGGAATTTAGAAATCAATTTTTGACTCTTTCAGAGCCCGGTGCGCCGCTAAGCCGCACGAAAGTACGGTTGCATTATGAAATTACTCTGACCCAATGGTGCTGGTAATAGAAATTAAGAACCTGTCCGTTCGGTCAAGTGGCGGTGGGAAAAAAACGATGAATGAAATGTGAGTTTTTGTTGTGTTGTCACTGTTTCCGGCGGTCTCCGGTCGCACGGCAAGCGCGTGGTGAATCGCCGTACGCGTCGGACCGTCGCGCACTGATCGGACCCTCGACACGCTCCAATGATCAATGACCACTGAAAAGCCCACGAAAATAACTGTACCAAGCACGCATTATTATTGGAATAAAATTCTTTGAAGCTACGTACCGTTTGTAGGCAAATCATATTGTGACTAATGATATTACGAATACTGAATCAGTAGCTTCTTCGGTAGAACCAACTTTGTTTACGACTTAAAGACCGACTTGTTTAGAGCATGTGGCTATGATAAAACTTGTACTCCCGAAAGTTGCTTAAGCAAGAAGTCAGCAAATGGGAATTTCATAGTGTTCCTGAATGATGGACATCTACAACCTGTTACGACGTTTTAAATGAGATAAGGGGAATATGAAATGTGGCGATTACTAAATATGTTCTTAAATACATGAAGCTAATGATTGACAATAAAAACAAAGAAAGGAAAATCGGTGTCGAATATTAATCGAATAGATACCTACGAGTAATATAAAGATTGAAATGAAATGAAAATAATTCATTTGCGCAAATATGGGTATTACAAAATATTGTGTTCAAAAACTGTTGACTGCAACCCATTTGCGTCCCACTGCTGGGCTCGGGTCCCTCCCCATTATTGGGGAGGCCTGGAGCTTACTCCACCACGCTGCTCCAATGCGGGTTGGTGGAGTTCAAAAACTGTAAATCATAGTTCATAATAGGTATACTAGGGGCCACGTTCACCATCTCCAAGTGTTGATTAGTTACGTCCTAAGTAAAGTTAATTGGCAAGTAAACGCTATGAGTATGGTTCAGTTTATCATATGATTAGTGCTACTCGAACATTGTGAAACTGAAATTGAAGTTTCGGGTGACTTTAACCGACAATAAGCGTACTTGTCACTTTACTTGAAGGTGATGTAAGAGGCCCTAGGACTACTAAAGGGTAACTAGTGGTCGTTATCAAAGTCGCTAGTGTCAGATGATTATAACTACTTAAATGAATGATTTAATAAAAATAGTTGTCTATTCTACGCATCTATGATGAAGCGGTACCATTGTTTTTTTATCGAATTCAATAAAATTTTATGAAAGAAAAACTTTTAAGATACCTGTATCCGTTATTGGGTGTATGTTTTGTGCCAACATAACAACTGATCTAGTCAGAAATTTCATAAAAACTCATTATTGGATCAGTTCTCGAAAATCATACGATTTGTAATGGGCACAAGATAGTACTTGCCATAAAAAGCAGTCTTCGGAGTTAAGTGTAACGTTTTCTCTTGTCTTCTAGTAATATTAGGCACCAATGAGCGGTAATTATAATAAAAATCTATGTTTGCCTAGTCGTATGTACATAATTATATCAATTGATATGTTATGGTTTCTTCATATTGTAACAATAGGTACGAAAAAATCAAATCTGAGAAAATGAAACCCATAAAATATGTGGATATTATTTGCCTTAATATTTGAACGTTTGACTACCAAAACCCCAAAAGAAGTCTTCCCTTTAATTGTGAAAATTTTGGGTATTTTATTTCTGACAATGCCAAGTAATCAGCAATGACAAATAAGTTCTGCCTTAAAAGCTCACTTTCGATTACAAAAACGTCGCAATGTTTTTTTTAAAGACAGAAGAACTGAGGGAGATAAGCGGGATATTACAAAACTGTTCACGTAGAGTGCTCATCACTGAGTGTATTCGGCGGGGAACTGAAAAAACCGGCCAAGTGCGAGTAGGATTTGCACACAAGTGGTCGCGTATTAAGATTCAGCATTTTGTATGGGGATATCCTTAATTCTTTTCGTAGTTAACAGTTGTATGTTGAGGAATATTATTGTAGATAGTAGATGGTAATTTAAAGTGTTCAGAAATATCTTTTTCATGTATATAATCGTATCGTTGTATATTGTTGTGTCAATGTTGTGGGTTAAAACAAGGGAATTGCATGGTTTGTTATAATGTAGTCTTATTTATTGTTTTTAAAAGATAACGTAAAATGTGCATTTCTACGTTTTGTGTGTCGTGTCTGTGCGACAATATTAATTATACACCCTCTAAAGACTATGTCACCGACATACACCCAGCCAGTTGCAGAAAGAGTTTTCAAAGGGTCCCAATTCTGCTATTTCGATATGAATCCCTAAAATGTAGTGAGGCGACGCAACAGGTAGACGACCAATTAGAGGGAGCCGCAGTTGAGTGGTGGATGCGCCGCGCGACACCGCGCTTTGACGGGCCTCGACAAAAACTGCGCCCCGTTCCGCCACCAGCCACCACTGCGCGCTTTTTGCACTGTTAACTTGTCGAGCGATTCTCTGTGGCTTCGACCTCCTTGTAGTACATTTATACACTTTAGGTTCCGTGTCTTAAAAAGGACCAATTAATATAAGTATAAATAGCCCTAAAAATGGATTTACCCTCCTTTTAGCACAGTTAAACTTATAGAGTTCTGTATGGCGAAAAGAAAATAATAATCTAAGGGTACAGAGCCCTGAAAATGAGACAACGCAAAAGGTAAACGTCTAATTAGAGAAGCTGCAACTGAGTGACCGACGCGCCCTTTTGACCGGCCTCGACAAAAACCGCGCCCCGTTCCGCCACCAGCCAGCCACCACTGCGCGTTTTTTGCACCGTCAACTTGTCGAGCGCTGCTCTGTGGCTTCGACCTTCGTGTAGCATACTCACACAGTTTGTGTTCCATCTCTCAAAAAAACCCAAATAATCCAAGTTTACGTATGTAGCCCTAAAAATGAATTTGACCTACTTGTAGCACAGTTACACTTACAGAGTTCCGTATATCCGTATGTCCGTTCGATAGTTTCGTATGTCGAAAATACAAAAATTATCTAAGGGTAAAGAGCCCTAAAAAGCAGTGAGGCGACGCAACAGGTAGACGTCCAATTAGAGGGAGCCGCAGTTGAGTTGTGGGCGCGGCGCGCGACACTGTGCTTTGACGGGCCTCGACAAAAACTGCGCCCCTTTTGCCACCAGCCACCACTGCACGCTTTTTGTCGTCGTCGCAACTTGTCGAGCGTTTCACTGTGGTTTCGACCTCCCTGTAGCACAGTTTTCTGTTCGATACAAAGCCTTCAGGGCTCTGTATGTCAAAAAAACAATAATCCGTATTACATCACTTTCTTGTCCGTTTGTACGACCCTTATGGCGAAATAGTTATCACGTCGCTATCTTTAACCTAGGTCCTCTTGGTCCATGGTCTCGCGTATTCTCATTGCGCGCGGATTATACCCACGTTCAGGGTTTCTAACTGTAGGTCTATGAGTGTGGATGGTCAGGTCTGCCATCCTAATCTTCTTAGTTAATCTAATTCATCGTTGAATCTTCTAAGTCAATTTAAACAAACGATACGGTTGCGTATCTCCCATGGTTCATATCGAAAACCGTGGATGGTACTAGTAGAACTTGCATTACAAAAAATATTTTTCGAACTTTCATGCATTTTCGCACGGAATCTTCGGTGTGTAAGTCAGAATCTCAGTTGGACGGCTTTCTTAATCGAAGCCTGCTACCGATGCGTAAAAAAACTTTAGCCCATCAAAAACACCCAGATATTTCTTAAGCTCCATTGCTCCTCGTATGCGATGCCGATCGGATCGTTATAATTTATGGACGTGAATTTGCCCTGATCATTTATCGATTAATCTTCGGTGAGCTCTCACTAACATTTTCAATTTAACTGGAAATATTACAGGCAAGTTATAAATCACGGGTGTCCTCCAGCTCCTCGCGACAATTTCGGGAAGAGCAGAACTTTAATTCTTAATTATGGCCTTGCTCGCCTTGTCGTATTTATTTTACTTTGTGAAATTATCTCCCGAACAGTCCCGCAATAAATTTGCTCACGCGATCAATAATTGAGATGTTAATGCGAGAGAGGGAACATAAAAATTGATCCTTTAATAACGTTCTCTGATCGTCAAATTTTTTTGTACATTTTTTACTTAAGACATACCTTCTTTATTTTAGGTTTCCAAAATTAAGAATATTGATATATCTACGCGCAATTCCAATTCTCCACCAACCCGCATTGGAGCAGCATGGTGGAGCAAGCTCCAGGCCTCCCCAATAATGGGGAGAGACCTGTGCCCAGCAGTGGGACGTAAAAAGGGTTGCAGCCAACTCGCAATTACCATTTAATATTTCAAGAAACCAGTTACAGTTAGTTACTGGTAAAAAGTGAAGCGAAAAGCCGGAATGTAACCCACCACTTACGAGCTCAATGCTGGCATACCAGGGTTGGTATTTTAATTCACAATTTGTCTCCCAATTTTCGGAATTCGGGCGGTAATGGGAAAAAATACGATAAAATGGTCACACGCCTTTTACGATTCAACATTTAAGGGATTTGGAATTTCCCCCAAAACATTCTTATTACTAACTAAAACTACCGAAGTCTCTACAAACGTGTGACCGGTTTATCGTTGAGCATTAAAACGCAATTTATTCGGGTATTGCTGTCTCGGTGATTCCGCCTATTATGCTACAATTACGGGTATTCGCACAGTCCAAGGGGACTTGAAGATTGTAATTTTGTAGTGTACGTTGACTTCAAAGTCCAGTTAGTTGAGCGGATGAGCGTTTGATGAAGTTTTAATGACATAATCCCGATACCGCTGACTCGATTAACCTGGCTACTGAAGGCACTGAACACCTATCTTTTATAGTTAGAGTGCCTCTAGGGCCGTATTAGTTATTATCCCCGGTAGCGGCATCGCCTCCAATGGATGTTTCGCCTATTTATTGCACAGGCTCGTTATTGATCGTACCCGCTGATTGCCAGTACCCGTTTAATAAGTACATAACAATGTAGTGTTCCATTTGTGGTTGTTGCATAATTAATGCCACTTCTGTTTGCCTTAGGCGGGCTCCAAGTTTTGGAACTTGCTTCTGGGTTTTGCTAGGGGTTTACATGTTAGCTCAAACTTCTTCACTATGTAGATAAAATGTACATGTTTATCCGGCATCGTGTTTTATGAATACTAAAAGCAAAATAAGAATTGAAAAATTATGCCTTAATACGGTACTTTTTGCGAAAGGATTAAATTTGAAAAGCTTTCATGTATGTAGCTTATGAACTTGTCCATGTGACCATGTTATATCATAATAACAGTATTATAGAAAATAAATAGTAAAGAATTTCCACGTGGGTCGACTTGGGGATTTAATGCATGTTCACTTAAACTGGTATCTCGCCCTTCTTCAGTAGCCATAAAAAGGTAAGCCGACAAATTAAGATCGTAAGACACATTTATACGCATAATATTTTATGCTTTTTATTTTGTGATTGGTTGATTTACGCTCTGCCACGGTCAATTTGTTCGGGATTTATAATTCTGGAATTTGCATAATATATGGGACATGTAAACGCTTTAGGCTATTAATATCTCGTGATATAGAGGTGTCAGCGGCTAAGTTAGCAGTTATTTTCATTGCTGACAACACGGCATTTCGGTTTGAATCATTCATGTGTAATGATTCTGACACTGTAACCTTTTACACATTAAATAACATGTCAAATCTGTCAGGATCCAAATGTAGTTCCGCCCATAAAGCTTCTCAGCTAACGGTACTGCAAAATAAAAATGTTTACAATAATTTTTTGCGATATGTATAGACTTTTTAATTTAGCCGTCTTATTACATATGATCTACGCAGTATAGTTTTTATAAAAAAAAACGGGTTGCACTCCGGTAGTCTTAGTTCGGCAGAAGTGAAAACTTGAACATTACCGTTGTGCATTTTTGACATTTTGGAATGGTTAGGAAAAATTTCGCACGAATTGCTTTTATTATCAGTATTATTTTTCATTTAGTATTTTCAGTAGGTTTTCATATAGTATTTTTATAAAGAACTCACTCATTTTCTTTCACTATTTCTTCGTCACGTTTTTCATTAAAAGATGCACTTTGTTCAATGTCCATATTTTAAATACTTGATATAAACGAATTTTACAAGTATAAAGCCGGTAAAGATCGATCTTCACCAATCTGCTAACTCGATGAGACATATTTTTTATCAAATATAATTTATAAACATACATGCCTATGATAACTTGCCTATCGAAAAGTGTTCATAGCTATTTTTAATATAGGTAATTAATTTTAATCAATTTTCTTTCATCACCTCACTCTTGTCATAATCGAATGAGTTTTATCTCAATTGATGGTTTTTAACACACAGAATATGCCTAGGTACCTATACCTTAATACAACATATTGTACGCCTAGATACCTGATATTGACTTACCTGTTCACATCTACTTGCCAGGTAGCCATGCACGGAAATAAGTAGGCAAGCCTACCTAAGCAAATTCTGTGTGTTAAAAACTATCAATTAAGATAAATCACATTCGGTTATCACAAGAGTAAAGGTGATATCAAAGAAAATTGATTAAAATTAATTAAATTAAAAATAGCTATGTACACTTTTCGACAGGCAAGTTATCATAGGCATATATGTTTAAAAATTATATTTGATAAAAAATATGTCTCCAAGTAGATCGGTGAAGGTCGATCTTCCACGTCTCCTCTACTATCTTAGGAATTTTCGATCAGGCCACGTGTCCTGACGCGAGTTCAACATTTTATATCCATCCCAAAAAAAGTGCACAACGCCGCTAAAGAAGTTTTCACTTCAATAACGCCAAACCAGTTACGTACTATTACGAATTCTAATTACGGTATTTGCATTGTATTTGCTTGTGTTTGACGAGCCATTAATGATTCAGAGGAACGAATCTGAACTCCGGGTCGCGCGTGCCCTTCTGACTGACAAATGTAGACGACAGTTACTGTTGAATAAACGATCTAGTACAAGAGCTTTGACAACCTGGGCAGGGGTCATGCTCTGAGTACTGAAACTTTGAACGCTATCTGTATCTCAATACTCGAGTAGCAACTAAAACATTTATTATACGTGGTGCGAACAGGGCGAATTTTTGGTTTATTCATCTCTAAAAAAACGTAAAAACACGGTTGCTTTACGGTGCATTGAGACAATTTAGGCACAAATCATAATAACATAATGCTTTTTAAACGCAAATAACAGGATAACCTTATTTGTGTTTTGATATGCAACACTATGACGAGCTAATGCTTAGTTTTGATCACTTCCGACATTTGAAAGTATTGCAAATGTACGAAGAGAAAGGTAATATAAAATAATGATACACGAAAATTCAAAAGAAAGTAAATTTACTTTCTTATTTGATATTTATTTCTTATAGAGCTAATCATACATAATTTCTGAGATTGCAATATATCTTTACGTAGATTTATTATTTAAGCTTTTTTATGATTTTCAGCATTCCGCTTTTGAATTAATTATATGATGTATCTATGATCGTATATACGATGTATCTAGCTTAAAACGTTTTCATTTTCTTCGGTATTCAATTTATATCAAAGAGAAAACTTTTAAGTTACTTAAGTTAATATTGCACTGTTCGTCGAAAGTCTTATCTATCGTCGAAAAAGTGTTAACATATTGTGTGCTAAATTGTAAGCTGTTAATTTCTGGGTTTTATGGCAGGTCTTCGTTCGTATTACAGCCGATCGTAATTGCGCACTTGAACGAATCGTTTATCATATAAGAGCTCAGAAACGGTTTGCAGGTCGAATTTATCAATTACAGATAGCAGTTTTCTTCAAACAAAGATTGTTTTAACTGTTGGTTTTTCTTTCATCTCCGTAAAATTGAATATGAATCATCATATTGTTTTTTTGGGATTATCTGTGTGTTTTGTTACGTTCGTAGATATTGCAGATATTCTCCTTATGATCCATTTATTCCAATTACTGAAAATTGTAGTATTTTAGTAAATTTACCCAGTCTTTTTAAAGCATTCCTGTTGTTATGCAAATAAAGCTTACTCTACTTTCAAGATACATTTTGTTTGTCAGCTTTTTGTCAGAAACGCTGCTGAAATCAACAATGCTCTAGGCTTTTCTGGTTTGTGGTATTGCATTCATTAAAACATGTATTGTCTCATTGTTATAAAAATACCTCTAATCCAACCAAGTCTAAAGTTTCTCTATTAGTATTCTAGTGTAGAAACAAATTAGCGAAAAAGTGTTAACATGTGTGCTGAATTGTGAGCTGTTAATGGCTCTAGATTTTACAGCGGTCGAGGTCCCTCGTCCGTTCTGCGGCCGATCGTAATTGCGCGTTAGAACGAATCGTTTATCATATTAGAGCTCAGGAACCACTTCCAGCTTGGATTTGTTGCGTTCTTAATAAGAATGTGTGTGTTGCGTTCTTAATTTGAATTGCATGTACATGAGTATTTCCAGTTTTCTTGAATCAGAACTTATATTTTAGTTATTGTTTATATTATGTTAGCATTTTGTTGTACATTTATAAGTCTAAAAACAGGTAATATGATAACAGGTAATATGTTAACCTCTGCTTATTCTGTGTATAAATAATTTGTGCTATATGTTGACTATTATGTTAAACATAAAAGATCACTGCTTTCGTCTGTAATTGGAACTTATTTATACCCATATTCGTATATTCATATTTCGTGTTAAGGTAATTAATGATAATTTGTGGCTCGATAATGCAGGTGGCGAGTGGACGCCGGGTGCCGCGGTGGTCGGAGTTAATTACTAATAGCCGATGATTGTGTCGAATTATCCAGTTAATTTAAATCACGACCATTGTAGCGCCATAAACATATCCTCTTCTCTACACTCACAATAATATATAAAATTTACATCATATTTGTACCTAATAATGTAAACGTTTTAACTGTCAAACGAGCGGATGACGAATGTTGAGAATTTCTTTTCATTAGGCCTACATTAAGTACATGTGTTGGTCGTAGTTATTCGTGGTGGAAGGCGATGAAACCCAGGCGCACAATAAATCAACGCGCTACGACTGTATTTCTTTCGTAATCAGCTCATATCGGTGCTCGCGGTTGTGCCCGCCTAATTATTGTCGACTTTTACGATCGCCGTAACGAGTTTTCACTTGGAGCCAATCACGATTTTACGGCGCTGTTGCTGAGATTTTAATTATTAATGTACTACAGAAATAATCCTTGATGTGTCTAAAAAGGTGGACCGAACGGTTCTTTGAAAGCTGATTTTATCAAAATAATCGGAGACTCATCTGCATACCTTCAAAATTTTATGATGATGTTAGTGTCACGATGTTTTAAGAGTCCGATTTAAGTTCAGAAAATTTAACTACTGCAATGTATTACTAATTAATAAATGTTCTTCCAATTATGTACATTTACGAACTGGGATTGAAAATAGTTTTATTAGCATAATAGAACTTTATCGTTGATAAAAACTCATCGGACGGTCCCCGTTCGGGCGGACCTTATTTATGATCGTATCTCCCAAGAATGCTGGCTACTCTTGTTCCAAGTCGGCGTTTGTATGTTTTATGTGTAGGAATCTGAATTTCTTATCTCTGATATTAACATATTGATTATGCTTCCCATATTGATGTACGACAGACAAGGCGATTCGAGTATTACATTTGGAGATAGTTAACTTTAAGAATGTTGAACTAGTTTATTTTGAATAGGGTTCGCGCTTGAGCTTGTGAGAATCAATGTAATATCTAGTACCAGTTCCATAATGTACTGAACGATTCATACGTTGCAATCGAATCGCAAGCACGTTGTAATAGATCGTGAAATGCCACGTTTGATAACGTTATGATTTGTTGGTGTTGAATTTGATAAATAATTCTATTTCACGATGTCGGCGTCACATAGATACGTGTCGTAAAATGATTAAAGTAAAAGCTATCTCATCCCGCTACCTGGTAACAACACTAGCGGCAGCGAGCCGAGCGCTCCACGTTTCTCACATCTACTTGATCAAGTTATCTTGGAATCTAAACACAGCACAGATGCAAGATGCGATATCGGCTTCTATCTCCTCAGATGTCGAGGTGTCTGGATATTAGGAGCGTAAGCAATTTGTCAAGTTCGATGTACGTTCTGTTAACGGTACTCTGTTCAGTGAAACGTATATCGAGACCACTGGTGTTTGAATCGAGATCGTCATCGATTTGAGTTATTTAAAGTAATCGAACCAATCTGGCCGTCCAAATTGTTTATTTTTTAGTTGTTTATGTGGGAAGACGAATAATAGGATGGTAATTATTACCTTAAAAATTGAATAAAGTTACAGATTTATAATTACAATGAGACAAAAAGTTTTGTACAAAATCCATATTTTCTAAAACTACTGAACCGATTTTGATAAATCGTGTGTGTTCCCTTGCTGTCAAACAAAATGAAAAGGATTCAAATTCTGACAACTAATTTGGGAAAAATTCATTGATAAATACATATAAATATACACATTTAAACTGCGGCGGTTATGGGGGGTAGGTCCCTAGCCCTCCCTAGCGGAAGGGGGCCGCCGACAGGTAGATAGGTCGTAGGTTGACAAACAAACGAGAAATAGTTAAGGAAAACGTTTATTGCCCAATGGCTTTACCCTCCGCCTCACGTCACAATCCGTTTGAGCTATTAAGGATGGAACACTGGCCTGAACCGGGACCGACGATCCGTGGGTGAGGTTTGCCCTCCAGCAGGACTCCGACTCCTCGGCCTCTGGATGCCTTCCGAGACCGCTCCAAGCCAGGCTCTGTCGTCCCTCGTATTGGTAGTATGGGTAGGTGCGACGTAGGTGGTAGACACGTCGCTTCGGTGATGTAGGCCAAGAGTTAACTTGTAAATTGATGGGAAAATCCCTAGAGGGATTTCCACGAACTAAATTAAACCAGCAAATAAATCGAAATGCGTTATCTTCACCGCGAGCGACACAGCCGTCACCTGCGATGCACTTATTAGCACTCATCCACAGAATGATGCTCTGAACAATGCGTCTACGCATCGACCACCGGCCGTCGCCGATTTACCTACGAGTAAGTAAATCTGCGATGCGAGCAGCGATGGCCGAGTGGTAAAAAACCGCGGTCTTCGACGCGACCGATCCCAGGTTCAAATCCTCGGCTCGCACAAAAAAAAAAGTAAATCTGCGAACGAAATAATCATCGAACGCGTATTTTTTTTAAATATTAATAAAGATGTTCTTATTTAGTTTCATTATTTAGTTATTTAAGTTTATCTTTGTTTTATTTTGATTATTTAGTTTTTTAGTAATTTTTAATTGTAATTTAATTGTAAATATTTTTTTAATTTAATAGGTAATTATTTAGTTCTTATTTTTTTAACTTAGGAATTTAGGTAATGTGCTACCGCAACGTTACAAAACGTATATATGGCTGCACGACGCATATAAATGTATAAAATTTTCTAATGACGACCCGTGTGGCGCAATGGTTACCATGCCGGTTTGCCAATCCAAGGGTCCAGGGTTCAATTCCCGGCGAAACAGAAATTTGAATTACAAGTTTTGATTTCTGTTCTCGGTCTGGGTATGTTGTCTATCTTTGTGTGTGTCCATGACACTTACGACATAGGGTATATCTACCTAACTAACTAACTGGGGCTATGAGTGTGAAACGTTATTTATTTATTTTGTTGGGAAAAATGTCATATGACGATATTGCTTTTTCAATTATTAAGTACCTACGAATGTATTGACACACTAATCAGCTTGTTGAAACGCTTTAAAATTGTATATTATTATGCTTCTTTTAACGGCCGTTTTCAATAACCTATCTATCTGTCATTTCACCTACTAAAGGTAGACAAATCTATCTTTTCGTCATTACTTTCGTTTCAATAACCTATCCACAGATACAATTTTCTATCGAAGTTATCTATCTATCGTTGGGAGGACGGATAACGTACAAAAGATAAAGACGCCATACAAGTTACGCTTACCTGCGTTTCAATATAAGTTTCAACTTACTGTCGGATAGATGAAGCTATCTCTAGTAATGTAATTCTGTTATCTGTCAAACTTGGCCGATAGCTTTGAATAATTTTGAAAAACAACGCCTGTATTATAATATAATAGATTATTTAAGCAGTGAAGACAGTGATACCTATGTCTATGTAATTATTGGGATGATTTTAGATTGTGATACAGATAGTAACAGTGATGCCGACTTCTTACATGAGCCATTTTATTTCACTTTGAAACACACTAAAAAACGGCAAATTGTTTGTAAAGTAGGTTTACGATCGAGATGTTTACGTGATAACGTCCGCACGAGAAAATCTCCATTCGTTTGTATGCCGCTAGAGTGAGAGAGACGGAAGATCGGTCCACTCACTCGAACGCTATGCCAGCCTCCGCTCGTGAGGATTCCGCGTGACAAGTTTCACGGAATGACTGGCAGCGCTCGAGATGAGACGGGAGATCGGTCCGTCTCTCTCTCGTTATACCTGCGATCGCGCTCGTGAGGTTTTGGTGTGACACAAGTTTCTGAACATGTCACCCGACTAAAACGATTTTAAAGACGTTATCACGTCAAAAAGCTGAAACTTGAAAATAACAATAATTCGCGTCCAAACTTCTAGAGATGCCTGCCACAGATAAAAGAATAGTCCAAGTTTTTAAAACGTTCTGTTTCATTCTCGACGTCCGTAAATTATGGATATTTAAAGAATAAAATAATTCTGTTTATGTTTAGATACATTTTTATGAAGATAATAATTTACAAGAAAAATAGTATACAATAATTAAATTTAAAAAAAACAAAAAAATAATAATTTGTTTTTGCGTCGATACCTAGGAACGAAACGTCACAAGAAGCTTTGACAGATGAGAGGGAAACTACTATCTATCGTTGATGAAAGATAGATAGCTCTTATCCATGATTGTGAAATTGAAACTAAGGATAGATACGCTGCTACTGATTATCGGAGATAGCGATCTATCCATAATCTTCGATAGGTTATTGAAAACGGCCATAAGGCGTTATCTTTAATTTTTTTCTATTTTGAAGTGAAAACTTCTTTAGCGGCGTTGTGCACTTTTTTTGGGATGGGTAAAAAATGTTAAACTCGCGTCAAAACACGTGGCCTGATCGAATATTCGTAAGACGGAGGGGTGACAGCTGATGACGGCTCGACTGTCTATATTTGCAAAATTCTTTTATATCAAGTATTTAAAATATGGACAAACGAATAAACAAAGTGCATCTATTAATGAAAAAAGTGACGAAGAATTAGTGAAAGAAAATGAGTGAGTGCTTTATACTAGATGAAAACCTACTGAAAATACTAGATGAAAAATAATACTGATAATAAAAGCAATTCGTGCGAAATTATTCCCTAACCATTCCAAAATATGAAAAATGCACAACGTTAATGTTCAAGTTTTCACTTCTGCTGGCACTACCGGAGTGCAACCAGTTGTTTTTTTTTTCTTTTTTTCTTCTGGTTAGAATAGTCCGCTGGGCTACCATATAGTTGTTTCATTAAAGAGACGAGAGACAATTATGACGAGTAACAAACATGGACATGCAAGTGTTTGTTGGCTTTTTATGCAGAATTCCCAGACAAGGAGCATTGCGTGACCTTTGATGAGAACTAGCAAAGCCTGAGGCTTTGTTTCCTCTGGAATAAATTATTTAAACATGCAGTTTTTAAAATGGGACATGAAAAAAAAGTTCAAAGATTTAGAATGTCTTTCTTTTCTACTTTTCTTCTAGCAGAATCACTTGTTCAGTTAGCTTCGCCAAACTTTGTGGTAAAGCAGGATTTACTCATGTACGTCTTATAATTTCGTACCTATCGACTTAAGTAACTTTAGTACTAAGTATCCGTTTAAAGTGTTTTAGGCTAGTCTGTAATGGTTTTGCACCGCAGTGAAATTACTTTAAAATCGGTGACACAATTCCTGATCACTTCTTCGCAAAACGTGCGATAGTAATTCACCATCATATTTCTAAATATAATCCGCTCCTGAAAATATTCTTTGTAAGTATATCTAGATCTATATCTTGATTGTAGTTTGAACCCACATTTGCACGAGTCTACGTTACTCATGTTCATATAACGTATTAAGGTAAATTTTTAGTTCACAAAATTTGCATGCCTTATAGGTAGAATAAGAGGATCGATAAATCAACATTAGACCTTATTCTTGCAAGTAAAGACATTTGAATTTGAATTGAATTTGAATTAGCCTTTTTTAACTCAGCTTTATATTTCCTAGTGCTGGCCACGGTCGCCACGGACACCTCCTCTCAAAATTTATAAATACTTAAGCATAGCCTATCACGTCGGCCTAGTGCAGATTGGTGACAATTTTCTCAGGGATTTAGGTTAGATTTGTCTTAGTGCGGTTAGGTGGACCATCATACCTTCGAGAAATTATGATTTTCTATCAGGCATGCACGGCGATGGAAACCATTGTAATCAATTAAATATCACAATATTTTCCATCACCGTGGAGCAGCGACGATATGAGCACATTACAAATTTATTTTGTCAGAGGTGCGTGCCGAAGACTTAACCCGGCATCTCCCGTGTCGGAGACCGCGGATCGCTGCTGGTGATTGGTGACATACAGAGAAAATGCGAATTAGATTTAAAAACTTTTGTATTAATCTACGGTGAAAAACATCTTAACGCTATCATTAGTTTTTTTGACTTTTGCTTTCTCTTTTGTGTAAATGTTAAATACGGGCTAATTATAAATATTTATGTTTGTCTTATGTTTATTTAAATTTTTATCTATGTACACCTCACCCACACGCTACCTTACCGACTTTTCCTCTACCCTAAGGTAGTCTGGAAGAGATCGCTAGAAGTGATAAGACCGCCTTTTGTACACTAGAACTAAAATGTATTAATTGGTATGTGTTGATTTTACTGTTATGTATGGTGTACAATAAAGCATATTTGTATTTGTAATTATTACTTACCTAACCTTACCTGTGACAGTTTTTGTAGTAAAGTCTGTTATCTATGAAAAAAAGTTTTAGTTGAATTTTATATTTAAAAAACCTTGATTCCTATGCAGATCGGAACATATCGACGAGAACGTACTATCGGTTTTGCTTCTACAAAGTAATAAGTTGACAGCGAGTGCCGACCATGTGACGCTCAAGTAGAAGTTGTAATTGAAGTTGCTGGATATTGTTCTTCATGGCTTTTTAGTACCCTATGCAAACAGAGACAGAGATAAGTTTGACGTGGCATTACTAAATATTTACATAAGATTCATTGAGGCCATTACAATGAGCCTCTGTTGTAGAGAGGCAGGGCCGGATTTAGAGGTCTGGAGGCCTTGGTGCAACAAAGGAGTAGACACCCCTGAGCCCCAAATCTTTTTCCAAATAAAATGGACAATTTTTTTCAGTCGTGTTTTCCAATAAACAATTTATTTGTGAAATCATGTATAGATTCTTTTATTATTTAACAAACATATAATTATAATCGGAAACAAGAAGGAAAACTTGTTTATTAGTGTGTACTACGTAGTCCAAATTCAGACTAATTTTTTTTCGAAATTTCCATTGTGGGGGCCTTTTGTGGAGGCCCTTCCCTGAATCCGTCCCTGTAGGTAGACAAGAAGTTGGGTATGCTACAAATTATAGACGATACTGCAGTATCAGATCACGGTGTTCGTGTGTATGTATGAAGTATTAAATAATTAATGAATATTATAATAATTTTGGAGTCTTTGCGTAGAGGGGGTTTTTAAAAGTTTGAATCTAATTTAATTTTAAGATTATTGGTTGCTTTCCTTCAATATCCTCAATTAAATAAAGATACTGAGAAATAGTTGAAGGTATACTCGCACTGATAAATGCAATTACGAGTTCAATGCATCAATTAATATTGTACACGACCCTAAATAATTTAAACGCTATAAAAATAATTAAGAACTCCTTTTATTTATAAACCTCCCAGACCGATCCAGTATTAATATCATTTTCAAAAACGCCTTGCAAATCTTGTCCGTATACGGCGAGGGCTTGACAATTTATGAAGCAATCAGCCGTTTCTTTACAGGGTTTATTTGGTTTATATTTTTATTTGGAGGTCGGCGCTGGAAATTGTTTGGAAGGTTGTTTAATATTCATTGATCTCATCTCACGATTTGTTTACGTCGGTGCGCGTAGGCGCCGAGGCAAGGAGTGTTCAAATTAAAAAGCATTTCGATTTTCGACTCCGCTTCGGCCACCGACCGGTTTCACACTCCCCGGGGCTTCATGAGGTGTGAATATGGACCCCAGTATTGGTACCGTTTCAAGTATATTAACAATTTTAATTGGACACTTCAGGAATTTTAATCGGTAGGTAATTTTCGTTGGGTACGATTTTATTCCTTACTAGTATAGAACTAAGACTAGCGTATATCTCTATTTAATATTATAAATTCGAAAGTAACTATGTCTGTTTGTCTGTCTGTCTGTTACTGAACGACTTTTAATGAAATTTGGAACACAGATAGAGTGGACATTGGGAAAGACCATAGGATGGTTTATCCTACGGCAACCTATAAAACGGGTCCACGCGGCCGAAGCCGCTGGCGGTAGGCTAGTATACAATAATAAAAGCAACCGGATGACCGAGCGTTGCTCGGATAAAAACGATTGATTCTTCCGAGACTCATTGACTTAACAACCCCCTTAAGTGGCTCCCAATTAAAAAAAAAATTGTATTAGTACTACTCGCTAACACAAGAATTGCTCGTTTGAAAGTATTAGATATTTCGAATTGCAAAATAATAATAATATGGAACGGTTGGTACTTTAACATGGTTTAATTCCATTCTTTTGCGATCGTAATTTATGAGTAAAATCTTGGTACTGCTATTCATTAATATCTACCTATGGCATAAACTATCTTAATTCAGAGAGACAGAGAGACTGTGACCAGCAGTGAGATATTAATTGGGTTGAAAAATAGACTTATTTAATCCGATTTACTCTTTTGAATTTTTAATATGTTTTTGTGATAAGGCCTGGCTTTTGGTCTATTTGTGTGTTCGTAGTTAATAACACAAATTTCGTAATAATAACATTCACTTTAGATGACTACCGCCAGAGTAATTTAATTTGATATTAATAATCCTACTCGGGTCCGGAGTACCTACGTCATGTCAAACTTTGTCATAGCCACAGTGTTGGCGTGAAATTTATAATTTTTAAAAGACGCATTCATCACATTATAAATTTAACCCGAAATCTTATTATGATTTATTCTGCTTCCAATTGTTAGAGTACTTCAAAGAAATCTGTAGGTACTAAAATTAATTAAGGTTGATAGAATTATGACCACCGCGTTTTATGAAAAAACCTTTGAAGAGATCTGATCATACGGAATGAAAAAGGAAAAAGAACAGTTTAACCTTCATGCCTTATTGTGTTACGTAACCTACAAAAGTTTTCCATGTGAAAGAATTCAAATTAATTCATCTTCGGAAGTAAATGCACAAAAGTATCGCTGGAAGGAGGCGAACTAATTAAAAGTTTGCTTCTGTACTAATAATTCGTTTGACTGTCAGAGTTTTGCGTCGTTAATTTTAATTAAAGAAACGCGGAGCGGAGTTTGTAATAATATTAAAGCATTGAAATTGGTGATCCGCTAAACTTCGACATTCTGTTCGCGGATGACCGTCCATTCGTTTTAATTAACCCTTCTGTGGCTCTCATCTGCCTGGCTGTTAGAAAAGTTTCCAATTTTTACCAAGTGCGGTACGGCGATAATTTAATTATAAGTTGGAATTACACGGCACTGGTTACCGACTTCGCCGTGCCCTGATTAAGATCCAAGTTCCTTCTACTAACCTACCAAACTAAGTCAACTAACCAAATTGATATAATATCACCTTCAATTCTGTGCTCGTAACATCATATATCATTTTCATTGCAGGTAGGTATGTCAAAATTGATAATCAAATATTTATAAAATCTGAAATATACCTTAGATGAAACAGGTTCATTATTGTTATGGCATTTTAAGTCAAAGTCGTAAATATGTTTGATACTCATAAAACTTACGCGTTGATGCGTGGGTCGTTCTTTGTATCAAGGCATAATCTCCGTCATAAGTCTTAAAATGTTATTTGGTAAAATGACCTTTAAGCCAAATGTTCCTAGTCATCAGGCTCATTAGGGCTTCTCGTACCCAGATCCTATTTTCGTGCGTTCCTCCCCTTTGTCCACTTATTAATCCCGGCCGGTTTCTTCGCGTCTTTGATTAAGTCTCGCCGTGATGTATTTCTTGCGCGCTAACCTAATGGAAAGGCATACGTCAAGTGTCCACGTTATTGGCTAGAGGATTGGCTTAATGGTGCCGATGCCTGGTATGCAGTAAATTTTGTCATCCCCCTTTTTCTACGATATTGCTATCGGCTATACGCACATTCGAGAATCTTGCCATTGTGAGTAATATTTTGCTACAAACACGAAGAGTTACTGCTAATATATGCTACGTACAGACAGATGAGCTTAAACCGATAAACTATGGAATAAAATTAAACTCGAACAAAGCCTATGAAACTTTCCTGTTCTTCTAAAGAATAAATAATCCACGGTCGTTTGCATGTAAATAATGTTATTGAATGCTAAGCCATAGAGCTTCTTTATTTCCAGTTATAGGGTCAAACTGTTCGATAAGTTATCTAAACAGCAATTCAGACGAGGTGTGGACGTCGTGTCACAAAGACTCAACTTCGTTTGATTACTTTCCCATAAAATTTTAAAGCCTATTTCTATTTGGACTGTAATGGTTAAGATCGACGTTAAGATGGAAAATACAATTAGAAATTCTGACTGGAATTTTTTCTGAAGATACCTTCAGAAGACGAATAAAATAGATAGGTAATGCTGTTTTAATAATTCAAGATAAAGAGATAGAGAGCGGTGAATAATCGTCCGTCGTTTTGTTAACTAGTTATAACGGTGCAGGAGAGTTCGTTTTACTCAATACATCAATGAGACGTCACTTTTTATAACGCGCCGCGGGATGAGAGCGAGGTTTGGCATGTTTTAAACACGTGTCAAGAAGAATCCTAACGTGTGTCATAGTTCACTGTTTTAACAGCTATTTATCATGTGTCTCGATCACCTGTTATTTTTTTCTTCTCCAATTAATACTCGTAAGAGAGTCGATGGGAATGTCGAACATCGTAACATTCTCAAGATTAAACATCCTTTCACTTGCCTGACAAACAATTTATTCATTGAATACAAGCAATTTGGTGTGAAATTTACATACTTACCTACTACAGATTAGTTATATTAATAGATGCACGTTTTTGCTGCAAAAATTCTTAAAGCTAACGATGAGTTATCGTACATACTCGTATAAAAATTCTTATAAATATCAATACCATTAGTATATATAGTAACATTTTTGAGGTTAAATCATATAGGTACTTGGAATTTGAACTAGTAAAATCTATTTTTGTAGGTAATTAATACTCATATGAACATTTGTCTCCAATCATTTGTTGAAATATTAAAATCTTAATAAATGGCTCAGGTTTGAAACGGAATTTCTTTATGATAAAATTCATTATAGAGAATCTCGTGCTCGCAGCGATTAAAGATGTATCACACTCGTACATCTTGTTGGCGATGATTTGTATCTGGTACAAAATTAGTGTTATTTTATGGCTCTGAATGTATGATGATGTCAGGGACCACTAGCATTTTCGATCTTGATTAGATTCGAAACTATTTTAATATATCTTGCTAATAAGCTATGATATAAAATTCACTAATGGCTGTTTTGATGGCCATTTAAAATTTGTATTGTGATTCGAAGAATAAATTTGGCTGTGTATTTTCTTGTGATTAAATTTTTATGTATTTTTTATATAGTACATAGTTTATTAAGAGACATGATGTGCGAAACATAGTTATGTAGATACTGGGGCGCTGTTGCAAAATTTTCCGGTAGATGGTTATGCTTTGCAAAAGTGCCTTGAACTTTAAACCACTCTGCAGCCGAGCTCCGTTAGCTTTTTTGAACATTAAAGTTTTTTCGCTGCTCGCTAATTTCTTAATCTCCTAGAACTTTATGAACACAGAGGCTTTTAAAAATCTTTATTATACTGTTGTGTTGAAAACGCGATAATGGCTTTATCTACTGCTTTTTGTTCATTTTTTCACAAAGCTATTGTGTTTTTGATACAATATTGTATAATTGAATGGTTTTTAGCGTGTCTGTATTATGCGAAACATTGGAGGTTTTATTATGTAAAATATCAAAAGAGTTACGTACCTATGTTCCCCCAAGTTAGCTCGCTCTTTCTTATATCCATCGAAAAGCGAATGTTAGTTGATTGATTGTATTATTTACCGGCATTATTCATAACTTCAGTACTCTTTTGTTATCCAATATGTGTTTCTATAAGAAATTAATCGGCGTTCTCATTCTTATACAACTATAAGTAGTGTCTCGAGCCCGAGATGGTGTGAGAATGGTCGGTAGCCGCGCTCATTATATCGAATGAATCGCCGAAGAGCATAATGGAGGAGCCGCCGCGAACATGGCAAATTATATGTCAGACGATGTCATTGTAATAAATAATTCACTCGCCCTGCCCTTTCGCTAGATGTAACGGCCTTTATTCATCCTTTTTTTAGATGTTTCACTGCCGGGCACGGGTTTCTACCGAATAGATATAGTCCATGGTAAGCGCAGAGGGTACCTAACCATTGCGAGTTGGTAGATATAACATTATTTTAAGAAACTTGGTTCGATCATCAGGCATGCAAGGTGAAGTAAAAAAACTTAATGAAATTTTGGTGTATGTGATAAATACGCACATTACTTGCAGGTGTGTGCAGGATTAAAACCTAGTCGTCGGCATGGGAGTCAACTTGGCCATCACTGCTGTTCTGCAATGGTCTATTCATCCCAAACTATTTGCAAACTTGAACGGTTATGTTAAAAGTTTACACAATCTCCCGATACCAGCTGTTGCCCGTCTGTATTTTTAGCGATATCGTTCTTTTACAGCATCTCAAGAACCTCGTCGTTCGACTTCTACTTCACTACTACTTTGTTTCTATTGTATTATGCTGTACTTACTAATGCTATGTATGGCTGAATCAATGCGGGTTGGTGGAGATGCGGGTTACTGTCTAACCCGCTGTCGGATGTTTTCAAATCGCCCATAAGGCCTCCGACAAGGTTTAACGACTGTGATCTATCGACTACAACCGGGACCGACGGCTTAACGTGCCCTCCGAAGCACGGAAACGCTCATGAAATTTTATGCCACTAGCGGTCACCCATCTCACACCAGACCGCGCCTGTTTGGCTTAGTCGCATAGATCGCTTGCGTTCTACGCTAACCGCAGGGCCATGCACGTTTCTAATGCTATGTATAGAACATCGAAAATTAGACGCTGATGCTACTGAAAAGGTAACCAAACTAGTTTTTATAAATTGGACAAACGTGGAATTAGAGCTACTCGTATAAGCTTTAAGGCAGTTAAAAGTAATATTTAGTCTCCAGCAATATATTTTGGAAAAGAAAGGATTAAACGCCTTTATAGATCTGATGGAGTTCATTTTAATCCGAACATTTTGCTGTAAATTAACTATAACTCCACGATAGTAAGTGCCATTAAAAGTAGGTGCTAAAAACGGGGACATTAATTTTGATCGCCGAGATAACAAATCATTTACAAAACCTGTTCGCCGGAAACATTTTTATCGAGTGGCTGCGTGATTCGTGATGTAATTGTGTTTAGACGTGATGAATTACACACAACGATATCCACTTTAGATAAATACACGTTATTAATTGGGAATCCATATTTTCGTGTTAAGAAATCCGATAAATAAGCAATAATGTCGCATTGAAATGGATTGATTAAATTATTCATGATATAAAAAGCGCTGACTGCTGTTTTCATTAACCATCTATACGTATTGATAATACTTATGTAATTGCCACTTGAAACGCTTACCTATATAGTAGGTTAGTAATATAATCTTTGTATTTTTCACTATCGCTTATCACTCGTCTTGTGATATGAAAATAATATCTTTTATAATGACATCATTTTAAGAACATATTTTGTTGTTGCGACTTTTAGTAGTCTAACTTACAGAATATTTTTTAATGTATTGAATTATAAGCAACTCTTTATAATTTTCTTCGCCATGGCTTCAAATTTTTAATATTCTTAACATACTTTAATGATTGATCTTACGCAAACGCTTGCTAAAATTATGGTAAAATACCAACAAAAACTTTGAAACCTTCATCTAATTTAGTTTATAATAGAAACCATTGAAAAGGGCCTTGTTACGCCACTAGCTTATTTGCTTGTCCAATGTGCCGAGTTAACAATATTTGTTGATAAATGGAAAGATAAACTCTATACTTTACGCTGGCGATGTTACAAATTGATATACTCACAGTACATCGTAGTATTTTATTGTTGATCCGGGCGGTGTGTGCGTGCATCAAACTTCTATCTAACACGTTTATATAGATGCGGTATCACGGCGCGCACCGATCGTAAATGTCATCTGAAAATTTATATTCATTACGATTAGATAGCAGTCCACAATGGACTGGCCATTGTTGGACGCCTGTACCACCTGATCGATGTATGATATTGCGTTTTTATAGTTGACATTCCGTCCCTTCAATCCCAACTTCAGATTTATGGCGCAGCGGATGCTAAGAAACAGTAGGATATGTGTTTCCTATGGCTGCCACATATTAACCTTTTACGACAACTTAATTTATATACCGCCCACTTGGAGCTCCTTATACCGAAAGTATAACGTTACACGTCAGTGTTAAGTATGGAATATTCTGTTTGATGTATTCATAATTCTAGTTTTAGAGCAGATATCGCGACTTTAAAGTCATAAAATTTGTTTGTTTTATCAATAGATGTATCTTCAGTCGAGATTTGTGTATGAATAATATCGTACTAATCAATCTCTTAGTTGAACATGAAAATTGTGAACTGTGGTTGAAGAAGCAAAACTAGCAACTGCGTACGCAGAGCAATTCGCCCGTCGTTGATTTACGAGTATCCATTGCCGATTTTACGAGCTGCCTGACGCACCCATTTATACAAGATCTCCCATTCATTGCCAAGGCTCCTCGACGACGTAGATGATAGGTTATTGTTGAAGGTTTTGACGTGCCACAGTAAAGCGGTGAAATGCACGACGCAGCCTACCATTTACGAGTAGTTCACTAAGGCATATCCAAAACAGTTTAGTTTAAATTTAAAACGCAACAAACGGGTCTGAAAGCCGGAGGGCCTGAGGTACTTTAATACAATCCACGCACAATATTCTGCTTAAATTAATTTCGTAGCGCAGGTGAGGTAAAATTTGAAAGTGGTTAAAATAATGTAGCTTTGCGTAACATTCTTTCTATTCCCTTGAATTTACATTTCCGCATATTTGTTGAACCAGTATTTAGTGCTCTATGTTAATAAATATGAAACCGCATAGTGCGGTTCGTAGCCGCTAGCCGGCCGCACTTTGTCTAACATACGGTGCTTTCGTGGAAAGCTAGCTGCACTGCGGTTCGCGATGAATAATCGCATACAAAACCGATGCACAATGGCCAATGCGAATGTTTAAATGCCCTATTAAATCTTACGGCCTGCGTAGGATTCTGTGGGATTCAATTACGTTTTGTGAGCGATGAAAGGCACCGGAGTTGAACGTGTAAACCGACCCGCGAGCCGCGCATACATCCCGACACCTCGCTCTCAATGAGCCCTGTCACAAAAGGTGAGAAATAAGGACGGTGCAAAACACGTATCGTGCCGAGGGCAGATTGAATAAATGCTAAATTAAATAAGAGCAAATAAAATGGACCATTAATGAGTAAAAGGCGTCTCGGATAATTCGAGTAGTGTGACGTTCACAAAAGCTCGGGCCGGTTGCCGCGTCTCGGTTGCCTTCCCTAGGTGAAATTCTTAATGCGGATCATTTGATTGAATTCCAAATGTGTTGTCTTCCCGCCGTTTATATTCCCTTTTCACGAAACTGCGTGCTTTGACTTTGGCTTTGAAATAAGTCCTTCCTTTGAAATCAATGCACGCGCAGACAAGCCGTCGGCTCACAGAATAGACGGATTTCGCTGAAATCGTAAACCAAATTTATTTATTTTATTCTGACCGCTGTGATACTATCGTGATATGTTATGTAGAAAGTAGCGGAATAAGGATTATATTATTTAACAATCGCATCGTTCAGGTGATCAATTTATATGATAATAATAATCTATCCCGCGTAAACAGTACATTTTCTAAGATAAAAAAGTAGCCTATGTGCTCTTCCGGACTGTAATCTATCTCGGTACCAGATTTTTTCTCGATCCGGTCTGCCGTTCTCACGTGGTTGAGCAACAAACAGGCATTTAAACATACATCAAAACTTTCGTGTTTATAATATAAATAACAAAATATATATTTAGTATTAAAAAGTAGAATAAAATTACTGAATATATGTAGGAATATGGTATCTGATAGAATTTCCATTCAAAGACCATATATTTGTACTCGTAGCAGTTATTCAATAGTGGTATTAAAATGATTAGGTTCTATTTTTGGACGATAATATCTAATATGTATTAATTTGATTAGTAATATCATATTGTTTGAATTTAAAAATATAGTCATCGTTTGCTCTGAAAACGTTCGCGGCAACATAAACAGAACGTTTTCTATTCGAAAACCAATTATCATTAACATATCATAGACGAGCACCGACGTCGTACCGCTCACTCGTTGGCTCGTTCCCGGGGTCAATATATTTACCGTAATACCAACATAACGTGACACTTCTATCCCTAAACATCTCTTCCAAAAGCAGAACAACTCTTGCGCCTTCTATGGTCCTCTTTTGACTGGACGCGCGTTAGATTAGTATAGGCGCATACGTGAACGCCGTAAGTACCAAAACAAGACGGCCGACCAAATCGCCTTTGTTAAGATTTTATCTCACCGTTAAATACTTCTAACCATTATAGAATATCGACCGTCTCACTCGAACGTGTAGACCCATTTAATTTGGGTTGTTGCTGTTACGTCTATTTCTATTTGGACAATTCTTGTTTGTCTATCATGGGAGATGTGCAGGTAAGAATTTAGTTCCGGACTGTAAAGTTTCATCATTGTAACACCGAAAGACTCATTTACAAACATAATTAGCAGTTTTTAAAAATAAAAAGCCGTGTGGTGTCGTTGGACACCAGATAGGAACGAAGTTCCTTATTATAAAAACTAGCTGTGCCCGCGACGTCGTCCGCGTGTATAAAGACTTTTATAAAATGGATTGATTAAAAATGAAAGATTATTTATTTACATTGAATAAGTAGTAGGTAGATTATTCTTACATTATAGTGAAATCACTTATAATACAATGTTCATATGTTCAGAAGAAACCTAATGTATTTTTTCTAAATCCTTCAAACCTAAAACAGTAAGGAATGCTTACTGTACTGATCTTACTGTCCACTTTTCTCACGTTTTGCTTTTCTCGCGCAATCAGATTCTCTTTACAAATATGTACCTCGTTTATTAAAGTTAAGAGATACTGCTGTGCCCGTGGCTTCATCTATGTTAAAAATAGTATCTTTAGTAAATTGGGTGAATTTATACTGCAAAGAATGTATAGACTCATTATATATACATAGCTTTAACCTACTGCAGAAAAGAGGTGCACTATACAACTACTTGTAGTTGGGAGATAAATTTCTAAACATACACGTGCTTAGGATTAAACAATCGGAAAAATAATTGTAAGGTCAATAAATAAACTATAGGTTTAAAACTTGCGGACAGCAGTTTGGTCATAAGTCATAACTCATATAACATTGTGAAAACTAAAGCAAAAGGCAGGGTCTCTACACACTGTGCTATCTGTATTTGGAAATAAAGAATATTTTTATAAAGAACCTTTAAAGAATCCTTAATATAAATATATAAAGATACAGCGCTGAAAATTTTCCAAACTTATCTTAATGGTAGAACTCAGGTAGTGCAAATAGATGGAACTCAAAGTAACTCTGTCACAGTTAATTATGGCATTCCACAGGGCTCAGTCTTGGGGCCATTGCTATTTTTGATATATGTAAACAGCATACACGAAATTAGTCTAAATGGTCAAATCACACTATATGCAGATGACACGTGTTTGTTTTATTTCGGAAACTCCATTAACGATCTAATAAATAAAGCACAAGAGGATCTTGATAAATTAAATACGTGGTTCAAATATAACCTCTTGACAATAAACGCTAATAAGACCAGTTATATAATTTTAAAAGCTAAAAATAAAAAAATACCACCTCACAAGCCACTTAACATAGATGGTGTAGATCTCGAAGAGAAGTCAGAGGAAAAATATTTGGGCTTAAAAATTGACAACTTTCTTACTTGGGGGAAACATATTGAACACGTAAAATCAAAACTGGCATCACTTACAGGACGACTACGTAATATAGTAACTTGTCTTCCCCGTAAAATTCGAATCTCTATATATAACTCCCTGGTTAAGTCGCACTTAGTGTATTTGATTGAAATATGGGGTAGCGCTACAAAAACTAAACTTAAAGATTTGCAAACTGCTCAAAACAAAATTATTAAATTATTATTTCACTACGATTATTTCACACCTACACACAAAATTTATACTGAAACAAAACTTATGAATTTAAAGCAACTATATACATATCATACTAGTCTACTAATAAGGAAGATACTAAAAAATACAATATATTCTGAAATAACATTCATAAAACAACATAAAATTCACTCCCGAATCTCTAGACGGTCTGATCATTTAGTCGTACCAATGACTAGAACTAAGTTTGGAAAAAGATCAATAACTTTTGAGGGAGCACGACTGTATAATAATCTTCCAAAGGAGATAAAAAATGTAGAATCATTTAAAGTCTTTAAACTAAAACTTAAAAACCATATTTTAAATGATCACAAACTTTTATCCTAACGTTTACGTTTACTTACTGCATTTCATGTACACTGTGGCGCATAAACGTTATCTTGTTCGAGCGAGTTATTCGTACGTAATTGTTTGAATGTGCAACTACCTGTAATGTAATTATTTTTTAAGCGTGTCCATTGGAGTTGTTATAACTAACAGATTGTAAATTTTTATGTTTTCTCGCAAAGTGAAATGTAAATTTCTTTGAGAAAATAAATTCTTTAACCACAATATCTCCATCAATCAACGTGTGTGGATGAGCCCTCAGCCCGTACGCAATAAAGAGACGCAAAAAATGAGTTAAGTTATCATTGGTCCAATTAACAATGTTCAGCATCATACGTATACCTACCCAACGATGGGACAACCCGCGTGGCGCAATGTTTACCATGCCGGACTGCTAATCGAACTGTCCCGGGTTAGAATCCGGGCGAAGCCGAAATTTCAATGATGAGTTTAAACTGTTATCGGTCTGGGTGGTTGTGTTTCTGTCTCTATGTGTGTTCATGGCACCCACGACACAGGGTATATCTACCTTAATGAGAGGCTATACGTGTGAAATGTTATTTTTTTATTTTTTTTACACTATGTACTTACTTTTATTAGACTTAAGGCTTTTATTTGAAATTATCTCCATCGAATCACTTTGGTTGGAGAAGAAATGAATATTGCTCAATAACGCCATCTACCGTATGACATGTAAACTTTGTGGTTGATAAATCGAATGTCAAATTACCAAATAGGTAGATATTGAGATTAACAGTTGGTTCACTAAAAGTTTAACTATTCGTCACCTAGATGTCTGCAGTAGTCTCGTTTTGTTAAGACTTTGTACATTCTGTATGAAGGTTTAGATTCCGTATCTTACAACCTTACTGCTGGATGCATTAAGATTGTAAGATTTGGATTTCGGTTCATCGGAGCTAGAGGCCTCCTCAATATTGGGAGAGCTCCATGCTCAGCAGTGGAATGCTAAAAAGGTTGCAGCTTGATATAATGTAGCGATAATAATCGTTTCAGCTGCAGCCTGTTCATAATCTTCCACCCTAAAAGAAGACTAATAAGCTGAGCAACTAACTCAATGGAGCCTGTGATGTAAGGTTCGGCGGCGGTAAGGCTCGCGATGCGCTTATTAGGTACCTACCTATAGTCTAGCCATTCTCGGCCAACGAAAGAAATTACAGTAAGCTGATCTAAGTATATTCAATATAGTCGACAATATTAGTGAGAGTTCAAAATAATTTTAGGTACTTAAATTTAAACTTTTATTTATGGTTTTGAATGGGCTGTTACCGAAACTTTCATACAAATTCCCCAAAGTGCCTTTTAAGTTTATGTCGCGTATTGTGTAAATGAACATAACTTTTTTGTTTATCACCCGATTGATATGAAATACACACTTATGTTACGGAAATTCATTCATCAATATATCAGTAAACACATCATTCAAAGAAGGGAAAAGAATTTGAGAATGAAATATTAAGTTAAGGTTAATTATTGTACGCTTGAGATACCAACTTTCGAATCCATTTTATTTGCTATTGAGGGGTAGTTTTGAAAAAAGCTTAAATAGAATTCTTACTATGTTAGTAAAGATTACAAATACAAAATTATAAGTATATTACTCTGCACAAAAATATTCTGTACATCAAGTTTCGACACTCAATTTTCAAAGAGTTTCAAAGAAAATTGACATTTAAAGGGTGAATTTCGGGAAATGCTGAAACACGTATTCTTTTATTTTGGTTAGAAAATATTTATACCAAATTTCAAGAAAATCTATTGAAAAAATACAAGTTTTCCATACAAATTTTCATCGCTCATTTCACACCCTTAAAGGCTGATTTTTAAAATTATCTATAGCTTAAATGTTAGCGAGGACCAATATACATAAAACAAAAAAAGTTTCATCAAAATCCGTCCAGTAGTTTTTGCGTGAAAAGCTAACAACAGACAGACAGACAGACAGACAGACAGACAGACAGACAGACAAAAATTTCAAAACTTATATTTTTAGCTTCTGTTACTTATAAAAAGACCCCTAGAAGTATTTTTTTAAATTTATATGCAATGTACAGAATTGACCCTGCTTACAGTTTTATTATATGTATAGATGAAAATTTTAAGTTCTATTCGATAAAGGAAATTCGGGTATACATTTTTAATTATGATTTTTTTATCGATAAAAAGCAAAGAAACTACTTTACAAAATTATCTTAACACCTTTTATTCTATTTACAATCCATACTTAATATTATAAATTCGAAAGTAACTCTGTCTGTCTGTCTGTCTGCTACTCTTTCACGCTTAAACCACTGAACCGATTTTGATGAAATTTGGCATAAACATAGAAAGGACGTTGAGAAAGAACATAGGCTACCTTTTGCCGCGGAAAAATATCTCATTCCCACGGGAAGCAAATGGAATGAATGAAATGCGCCGTGTACCTACTGTTATAAATACACTACATGTTATTACTTACTTCATTCATGTCCATTATCATATTTTATAACTTATATTGTTTTATTTTATTCTTATACTTTACTTTTCCTTTATTATTTCTTTACAAAATTATTTAATTTCTGTGTTTGTTTATTTATATTTTGACGCATATTGTCATGTCTGTCTTTTATGTTTCTTATTTTTTTAATTCAGTTTACGGCATTGTGTAAAAATCCTTTTAGCCATTCAATATTAAATGAAAAGAAAATTTTTATGTTTCTTATTTCATTTCATAGATTAATAAAGTATAGTATTGTCTTTGGCTTATTCATGTTTTTTATATTATAAATATTATAAATTGTTATTTTTAAATAATAAATGTATATAATGTTCTTCGAACCTTTAACGTCTGAACCGATGTGGCTAATTTTGGTCTTGAAATATTAGTAGAAGTCCAGGGAAGGTTTAAACTGTGAGAAAATTTGGGAGCATTGCGAAATAATAGTAAAATAACTTATTTTATTTTCCTATATAAACAGTTTGTAACATTAATTGTCAAACATTGGTTCTTCGCGCCATTGTCCAAAAGTTTGACATAGTCTGAATAACAGTTCATCTGTCACTATGCGTTTTTAATTTTTTATTTGACAGTAACATAAAAACTTTGAGATGATAAAGCAACTAATCCTCTTACAAAACTTTTAAGGCAGGACAACGTCTGCGGGATCCACTAGTAATTTATAAAATAATAACAGCCATCACGTAGACTATACATTAGGCACTGTATAGCCATCGTATATAGATTAAACATAAAAATCTTACGTTATGGACGTTTTATTGTTAAAAATACTTGGCTTAATTGTTTCTTGTTCAAATTTAAACAAAAAAAATCTTTTGTTAAAACTTAATATGTGACGAAACGATCAAAATGTCGTAACGGTAACGCACCAGCTTATTTGTAGATACCCGATGCGATGATCGGCTGTTCATACCGCACTTATTGGTCCCAGTGTGTACAGACACGTAATTAAACGGCCACTCTGACCACTCGCCCCACAAAGGGCCTATTGACCACCTCACTTGTGTCCGCTCAATGAATTTGTTAAATGAAGATTCCTTACATATTGAGCTATTTTAATTGGACGATTAGATAGCAGAGGTGCTGTTTATTGTTTGCCGTGGCTTATTTGGAGATTTGTTACAGGGTTGTAGTGTGGTTTTGGAAGAGAGTATGTCTACGTATAAATCAACGTAAATTCGAATAAAATTCATATATATTATGACATTTTATGAGTGTGTCATTAAAAAGAAATCAAATTAACTAAAACCAAAGGTATGCAATTTAATGCTTACGTTAAAACGTAAATTGTTTTAAATTTAAAAGAGAAAAATACGATGGAAGATTTTATATTATTATATACCTATAGTTTTATTTCGAAACCGTCAAAATTGTCCCAATTTAATTTCCCTGAAAAAGTATCGTAGAAAAGTTTTGTGGCATCGCTGAAAAACTTGTAGCGCGGTCGATTGACGGATTTGTCGAGTTTTTGTGACGCTTCTTCGCTAACGCTGGCTTTTTTTGAGTTACTGTCTTATTATGATCAAGTACGGTAAATTGGTTATCATCGAAGAAACATTTTTTCGCCCACGAAATGACGTGACTTAAATTTTATGTCGGCTGTGATAAAAACGCAATAACAACAAATAACCTTGTTTAAAATAATAACACCCCGTTATCATAATTGAAATAAAAATCTGATAATCAAATTAATCTGGTGCAGGCAACTTAATTAATATGGTCGGTCATAACAGCGTATAATTTGCGTCAAAATTGTTTCGCGTTCAATGAAGATCGTTAGAATGGTGAGTCACAGTGGAGCACATAATCCAGCACGTGATATTGTTTGGTTTAATAATCACATCATAAATATGGGTTTCGTCTCATAACGCTAACTAGAAAGAGTGCTCTCATATCTACAGGGTGATTTAGAATGATGCACCGCTTACGCTTTTTTTTCACTATGTGTATTTTTTTATTCATAAAAGCATTTTTTAGTTGTCTTGTAATAAAATATACTACACTTACTACTTGAGAATAATATAATCTTTGAGTTGAAGTAATGTTTGTAACGTAAGTAACTGTTACAAAAACGCTAGAAGTGCCAGCGAGTTTGTCCTAATAGGTTTAGAAATCCTTGTTATGTGTGTATTGAATATTAAAGCTTCATATACTTTTACCTTATTTAACTATTTAAATAAATAAACATATTATGACGTGTGTTGTGGTCTTATTGCATAGTTTCAAATTTGTTTATTGAAAAAATCACTAAAACTTTCAACTCCCTCTTTACCACTTCAAATGAAAATTATCTAAAAATTAGTTCGTAGCTGACGTTTACTTATAAGCTGTGTTGCTACTTATCCTATTGCTTTTATATCCGTGCATCAATAGTCAGATAAGAGAAACATTGTTTTAAGACAAAATATTTTGACCCCTTAAATAGATAAAATGAGAATAAAAGAAAAAATATAGGTATACTGTCACAATTTTACTATATTAGTTTTTATGGATAATATTACTAGCTCTAGTTTGATTATTTTGATCGACTTGTAAGTACGTAGAGTTTACCAGCGCGCGTTGAACTCTTTTATAGGACGCGTACGCCGTACGCTATCATTGGCGCTTTTTTGTCCGCCCATAATGAGATTTAAAGTCCAAACATCAAGAGCATTTCTGGCAGAACGTTACACGCTCTAGGATATTAAAATGAGACAAATTTATTGCCGCTCTCCGATTATATGTTCGATAAACGCGCAGACCGGTGATTATGATATCTCTAGAGTTTAATCGTACGATCGATACGAAGTCGCGTTCCGTTCTACACTAAACCAGTACTAATAAAAAAGAAACTAGTTACGGGCGGGACGTATCCGACAGTTTGCGTTGGAAAATCAACAAGGTGCCGGTGATGTGCCGAGATGCGACTGACCCAAAACTGCAATCGTTTTCTTAAAATTACTGTTTTGAAATGATGTCTAATATTGTCAACTTCACTTGGCGTAGACGAATAGTTTTTAGTCAGTTAGCTAGATTTCTTAGCGTATACCGCGGGAGCGATTGTATATGTAGAAAAAATCGTGCAATGACTTTATAAAATTATATACCATGCACTTTGTTAACTTAAACTAAGATTTCTTGCTTGCAAATTAATTTTGGGGTTCAGAAATTTCAAACAGAAAACACTTCTGCTTCAAACGCTTACAAAGCTGGCTGACAGAAAACTATTTACCTATACTAAAGAAGACTTCTCCAAAATGTAATGAATAGAATCAGACGTTACTTACTACTCAGGCGTTCTTACAAAATTTAATGAATAGAATCAGGCGTTACTTTGCGGAAATCAGTTAGGTAATTTAGGTAGTTTGCAACAATACACCACTAACACATGTTTCGCCTCAAAACACAGCATCGCCAGGGTTATAATAGAGGAATGTACGACTCTACGACTTTGCTGAGTAACCGTCGAAATGCTGCTATGTATGCTGATGTATATTTTTTATTATTGAATTTGAATTTTTCTTATGTGGTGGTACTATTGCTTTGCAAAGAAGTTTTTACCTGACTTTATAATATACAAAATGGTTGCAAGTACGATTCACTCATCTCTCCAAATATTAGAGGGTTACAAGTCGGAACCGCGGTGCGTTATCGGCCCAATCGGCTCGAACAATGCATCGAATGTTTCTATTTGCAAAGAAGTTTTTCCTGACTTTATAATATAAGTACAAAATGGTTGCAAGTACGATTCGCTCATCTCTCCAAATATTAGAGGGTTACAAGTCGGAACCGCGGTGCGTTATCGGCCCAATCGGCTCGAACAATGCATCGAATGTTTCAATATGGACCCGACAGCATTTTTAACGTTTCATCGGCGCTGTAACAATCGTAAAATAAATTCTCTACGCCTTCTCAGAGGTCTGATTAATGTTGTACACAGTACGGCGTCGCGTTTATTTTTTCACCTCCGTGTTATTTTTCTAGCCTAATTTATGAGCCTTGGCGAGTCAGCCTCGACGTGTGTGCTTGACTACTCGTAAATGTGATTTCACATTGTTTGTACAGAGCTCGGAAAATGCTTATCTATAATCAAATTAAGTTTACTCTTTAGTACCGAGTAAATGCTCGTTATTCGTGCCCCATGGTTATGTATTAGCAATATTACTATGATAAGACTACAAGAAATAAAATTATGAAAACCCCCTATCACCTAGTGGTATGAAAAATATAATACGACAAATATGTATATGATATTGGCAGAAGGTAGAACTTAATATTTCTTCAGTGAGGAAATTCTACATATATTTTGTTTCTATCAAAAAGTGCGGTTGCTGATCGCAGTTATATTTCGAGTATTCGAACTAGTTTTAAATACTTTAAGTTGCTGCAAGCGGGGACAAAAATCTAGCACATAAAGATCTGCATAAACTACGTTTTTCACCCCATGCGGCATAATAAAATTTTTGGGTTAACTAATTTGAACAGAATTTTTTGGTGGCTAAGGATGTAATAGATTTAAATCAATCAAACTGCCAATGTTAGCAGATGGCTGTGGGACGACATTGACACATGCGGTAGCTGTCACGTATGTTCCTTGTCTGCCCATAGCTACTCTGTAAGAAAGCATATTATTGTATACCTCATATTTTAAAACAGGGCTGAAGTTTTTCTCCGTCTGCTCTTTTCTTCAGCTCAGCATTGCCTAAGCGCACCCAGAGCAGACAGAACAAAAAAAAACGTTCACTAAGAGTTTGTAAATGAACCGTACAGTGAATAAAGAAATATTTCATTACCAATAAAAAAAATCGTTAAGCTTCCTTATAACGGAGGACAGTTCTTCTAAATTCTTTCAATAATTACATTTAAAAATGTATAGGTATCTAACTTACATATACATGCAATTAAAGGTATACTAGGTAGTGACCAACACTAGTACTGATACGCCTACTCTTTGGATTGAGTTTTAAGTTAAGTTGAGTTTTAAAATCGGCAAAATTTCGTATACGGCCTCTTACAACACAGACTTACAGAAGCTTAATTCGTAGTGTCAAACATACAATATTCGATTTTTGGGTTCCGTAGCCAAATGGCAAAAAACGGAACCCCTATAGATTCGTAATGTCTGTCTGTCTGTCTGTCCGTCCGTATGTCACAGCCACTTTTTCCGAAACAATAAGAACTATACTGTTGAAACTCGGTTTGTAGATGTATTATGTGAACCACATTAAGATTTTCCACAAAAATAGAAAAAGAGCAATAAATTTTGAGGGTTCCCCATACTTGGAACTGAAACTCAAAATTTTTTTTTCATCAAACCCATACGTGTGGGGTGTCTATGGATAGGTCTTCAAAAATGATATTGAGGTTTCTAATATATTTTTTTTCTAAACTGAATAGTTTGCGCGAGAGACACTTCCAAAGTGGTAAAATATTGGTCCCCCCTGTAACTTCTAAAATAAGAGAATGATAAAACTAAAAAAAATATATGATGTTACGATGCAAACTTCCACCAAAATTGGTTTGAACGAGATCTAGTAAGTAGTTTTTTTAATACGTCATAAATCGTAAACCACAATTTACCTTTCATTCAATCTTAATGCAATGATTTCTATGGATAATCAAAGGCAATGATGTATTTCAGTTGCCGCTATTGTTAAACAAATACTAAAAATAGAATAAAATAAATATTTAAGGGGGCTCCCATACAATAAACGTGAACGAACTCCGTACCGCGTTTAAATGTTCGGGGTGGGCCACCTTTATCAGTTGGGGGTGAGGTAAAGCAATGTCATAAATAAATCAATAAGAAAATCGAAGTTCAAATAACATGTATTTATAGCTATAGGTAATCAAATTATAGCATTTAGTTACTTAAATTTCAATGTGAATATAGTTACGGATTTAAGGGACTTCAAAAAAACAGGAGGATCTCAATGCGACTGGTTTTTTTTTTGCTTTTGTTAACCCGAAACTTTTTACTGGATGTACCGATTTTGATGATTTATTTTTATCTGCCACCACATATAAATTTCATTTAGTTTAGCACAGTAGAATTTATTTTATGAGCATCTCTGGTTTGGATGATGTAATTTTCACAATTTCTTTGTTTATCTTTACACCGATTTCTCCGTCAATTGTGAACTGGTTTTCAAAATTTTTCTTTTGTTTGTAAGCTTTCATTCTTGTTAAGTCTAAATTTAACGATGGGATCCCACGGAAATCGGGGAAAACACTATAATATTGTAATTTACATTGTTTTTCATTTACTTTCTGAGATGTTAGTGTCTAATAATCTCATGTTGCTGATGATGGCAAATACTTTCTATAATTCATATCAATACGATATTAAACTAAAAATAATAAAAAAGTAAAATATAATTTTTATTAAAAAATTAAAACCGGCTGCAAAAAGTTTAAAAATAAAATTTTCTATTCCCATGATACTTTTTCTCGGTAATGTTTTTTTTTAATTGATTTACCTGCCTAACTCTTTTATTTGTAACATGATTTTGAAATAATTTTACTTCTTTGTTAAATCAAACATAATAATATGTTGAAGGTGAAAGGTGAAGTCGGTTAATATTTTCGCTTGAATTCATTAAATAAGATACAAATTTTCTGTCCAATGATCTTAATATATGTACCTATATATAAAAAGTAAAAGGGTTTTGTACGTAAAGACACGGTTTTCTCTTTTACCATTAACTCCAATCATTTTTCCGACAAGTCTGAAAAAAAATATCTGTCCTTTTGTAACCAATAGGGACTTCTGAGTGGATCTCAAAATTTCTGGGATGATGTAGCAAACTATTTTAATATTAATTTTATTGAGAATGTTCGAGAAAGTTCCAGAAACTTCTAGAATCATTTGTTTTTTTAATAATTTTAATTAATTGAGAATATTCCAGAAAGCTTCTCAAATGATCTGGATTTTTTAAAATAATTGTAAACTTTTTTCGAATGATCTGGAGATTTTTAAAATAATTGCAAACTGTTTAAATTAATTGAAAATGTTCGAGAAACTTCCAGAAACTTCTCGAATGATCTGAAGATTTTTAAAATAATTGCAAACTGTTTTATTAATTGAGAATATTCGGGAAAGTTCCAGAAACTTCTCAAATGATCTGGAAAATCCTTCTTATCCATAACTAATATTATAAACGCGGAAGTTTGTAAGTATGGATGTTTCTTACTCTTTAAAGTAAATACTGCAGAATGGATTTTGATGAAACTTTACAGCGACATAGCTGATACATCAGAATAACACATAGGCTACAATTTATATAGATATTGTGTGAATTATCCAAAATATGATGATATCTTACTTCCTACTTATATTATAAACGCAAAAGTTTCTAAGTATGGATGTTTGTTACACTTTAAAGTAAAAACTGCTGAATAGATTTTAATGAAACTATAATGATAAAGCTGATACATCAGAATAACACATAGGCTACAATTTATAAAGATATTGTGTGAATTGTTCAAAATATGACGATAAGTGTCAAGTAAGTAGGAAAAAATCTACCATCTGCGAGCTATTCTGGCGTGCGCTGCCATAACCGCTAGAGTTACACATACATATGTTATGTATGATGGAAATATATATCTTAAATAGTCCTACAATAAAGCCGGGTCACGGTACTTCAGAAGGGACTTCACTTTATGCTAATGATCCTCTCTAACGCGGGTGAAACCGCGGGGCACAGCTAGTATAGAATAATTTTCATTTCTCATGGAAAAGTCCCGTCACCGAACTGCGATCATTGTGGTGTCCCGGAGGACTTGGTACATGTTTTGATGGAGTGTGACGCAGCGCAGTCTTATAATTATACAATACACATTATAATTACATATAGAAAATTTTATTTTTAGATAATTAGGACTCGTTTTATGTTTTGTATTGATGTTGTTGACTCTCCAGAGCGACATACTCGTAATCGTTATTGTGATGAAGCTCTTTTATAAATGAAAAAAAAAATATAATATTTAGATTTTACTTATTTTGACAAGGCGATAGTAATATTTCTTTTTATAAAATATGTATATTGGAGGATTATAGCAAGCAGCTAGCCTCTACTACCACTACCGTCCACGAATGAACAATACCTTTGATAAGAAGCTCATAAAACAGTTTTAAGACCATTCCAAAACCCAAACGTAATTAATTTTCTGTTTTCGCAAGGTTCACTACATCTAATATTTTATGCCTCATTAGATAAGATAAATTGAGTAAATAAAAAAGTACCTATTAATGGCACATTCTTTGCGTTGATAAAAAAAGAAAACAATTTCTCGGCAATAACTTGAACGAAGTCTTAAGATTATTAACATTTAACGTCATCTCTATGCGTATAATATTTTTATTATGAAATTTTTATTTATTTTTGTGCTTACTTTAATAAGTTTGAAACGTACTCGTACCTATGATATTTAAAAATATATTTTTTTACTGTTTTAAAGTCACTTTTTATTTTTAATTTTAAATAATTATTTTTTACTTTTTTTCTTTAAAACAAGAGCAGCACCAGAAGAGCTCTCGAGTACTAGACTACTTTGTATTGATCTGACTTCGTCATCAGACCCTGGAAATCACATCATCATAAACAGTTCATTTAGAGACATTCAGGCAATTTTTAAATAGTTAAAACACCTTTATACTTAAATATAACTTGTATGTCAATTTTTAGTGCATAAACCATTCATGACCTGTATGTATCCCATGTTCGGAACTCAAATAAATAAATATGGGATCAATCCGGAGGTGTCACCTTTTGAATAAAAATAAAATAAAATAAAAAAGGTTTCCCCATAAAATCGTAGATCCCGACTAATTGAAAACTTTCTCCTTTTTGTTGAAGTCGATTAAAATCTACGCAAATAATGGGCTCACTGAATATATGTACTAATAAACAGGTAATATTATGTATATTTTTACCACTATAAATAAGTTATTTTATTTTGAGTTCTGGATGTACTTACAGTCAAACCGATTGCATTTTTACCTAACATCTATGCCCTTATTGGGAATACGTTACGCTATAAGTCATGCTGTGTATTATGTTTTATAGTAAAACAATGAGAAGAAACTATCAAGTACTAAAAAATAAACAAATATCTTTGGACAATTCACACAACGCCATCTGATTCCGAACTAACCGGAACTTGTCGGAAAGTTGATAAACCTAATTACATATGTAATTCTAAATACATACTTAAATAGATAAATTAACACCTAGACACAGAACAAATAGTCATGTTCATCACACAAATATTTGTTCTGGATGGGAATCGAACCCACAACCTCACGCTTCGCAGTTGGCTCATCACCCACTACGCCATGGAAGTTGTGTAATATATGTATAATATGTATATATACAAAATAGGAGTTGTTCGATTTCGAAGCCAGTTAGCCGGAGTGGCGGTCGCGGCGATCGTTACCCCCGCCCCGGCAAGATGGATGGTTACAGCGAGCTGCGAACGCCATGGGATTCGTTTTTGTATGAGTTATGTTCAGGGACTGGATTTTTTTTAAATAGATTTTGTTGTCTTTTTAGGAATTTTATTCACTATTTATTATTAATTGTATGTAAATATTTAATATTTGAAATGCATAATGTAAATAATGAAATTCTTTTATTATAACTAATTAATTCATCTGTAAATTATTTATATTTACGAGTATAATTATTGCATATAGTTATATTTACCAATTTAAATTGTAATTATTATGTATTTTATGGTAAATTAGCATAGCATGAAAATGTAAATTGTGAGATATGTCTCACTATGTAACAACTCTGTAACCACAATGTGAGCAAATAAATGAATTATGAAATGACCGGTAAATAATTAGTGATCTTTTAACAAAACTTGTTCTTTAACATAGTGTTGTTAAAAGAGAGCAAGTCTTTATTACCTAAGTCCACCCTAAACATTTTAATTGGATTAAATCAATCTGTCCTTAACGTCAATTTTAGTAAATATTCCCACGAATAAAAAGTTTAAAAATATGAAAGGTTTGAATAATTGGGTACCTTACATTATAAGTCATTCTGTGTGTTATATTTTTATTATGTACTAGACTTCCGCCAGCGGCTTCGCCCGCGTGAATCCATTTTATAGGTTACCATAGGACAAAAACCATCTATCTGTGTTCCAAATTTCATTAAAATTGGTTGAGTAGTATAAGCGTTAAAGCTTAACAGACAGAATTACTTTCGAATTTATAATATTAAAGTATGGAAGAATGGATTAAACAATGAGAAGAAAGTTTCAAGTATTGCTAGAATAGACAAGTATATTGGAAATAAACACGTTTAAATTACTTGCCTTATAAGAAATTCTTACTGTTAATTAAATTACTTATTAGTATGTTATTTTTAATGACTTTTCTAATAAGTGGTAAGCCCGCTAGCCCTTTTAATATTTTTTTCTGTCAAAGAAAAGTATTACTATGTTACTAAATACCTGTATAAGCATTTGGTAAAACTGGTACTTAGTAGTATGAATTGGATGAGAACATGAATGAATTTCAAAGTAAGCATGGAATATCTTGATTGCGATACTTCAAATACCATTCATCATACTTCATACTAATATTATAATCATACTAATATTATAAACGCGAAAGTTTGTAAGTTAGGATGTTTGTTACTCTTTCATGTAAAAACTACTGAATGGATTTTAATGAAATTGTACAATAATATAGCTTATACATCAGAATAACACATAGGCTACAATTTATAAAGATATTGTGTGAATTGTCTAAAATATGTCGATAAGTGACAAGTAAGTAGGAAAAAATCTATCATCTGTGAGCTATTCTAGCGTGCGCTGCCAAAACCGCTAGAGTTACACATATGTAATATATGATGGAAATGTGTGTCTTAAATAGTCCTACAAAAAGCCCGCCACAGTATATATCTACACCCATGTGTAAGCCATTATAGCCAAAATAGTGTACCATAACTACAATAAAAATTGATATTTTACTGACCCTTTCTAACGCGGGTGAAACCGCGAGGGACCTCTAGTTAGTTATATTAAAGTATGGATGGATAAAAATATCCTATATCTAGTCTCTAACAAATTGTGATGTAATGTAACAATGTACTTTTTACTTGTATATAGTTAGTATATTTTTGAAATTAGTAATTTTATATTGAATAAGCTAAAAAAATATATAGGACATATATTGTGTTAGGTATATAACTAGAATATGTAGTACATAAATTACATAAGCTGTATGAATAAATTGCATTACAAATCAGACTAGAAAATCTTCACGGATTTACACTTAGAAATTAATGTATCAATAAATCTCAATTTATTATAACGCTAGTGTATGAAAAATAAAAGGCAGCAGATATCGTAAGAGGTATTATTTGCGGCCGGCCGACTCCTCGCGAATCTTATAAAAGCAATCTCATAGAATAAACCGCGCGATCCTTTTGTTCGCGTCTCCAGTTGTTTCACACCTACTTAGGGCTGCGGGGCGAAGGCTCGTTGGCTCGTTACCTCAGATTGAAGGCTCGCGGTCGACGGCCGGCGAGTCCTTACACAACATACATAAAAACCTGATATGCAATATGCTCGCCTATGGGAGCTACTCGTTTGAATAACGTCGGCCGCCTGAGCTTCGTCCAACAGCTATTATTTTAAAAAGACATGAAACGCTGAAAGGAATAATAATGCCTTATCTTCTTTTATTTTATTTTGTTGTTTAAATGTTTCTGAGTTATTTTTGCACCACTACTTATGTAGGAACAGGATATTTAATTATTCTTGGTTTTATTTCAAATTTTTTTCTTATATTATAATAGACCATATTAGTGCATTTATTTACATCAATTTCAACAGATTAAATAAAAGTGTAGAATAACCACCATAACGAATATTTATTATTGTAGTTATTATCTAGAAGAGATATATTTATTAAGAATAATTAATGTTCTTCTTATATCAAATATTATTTATAGTTTATTGAGCCTGACCCTAAGATATTTTTTAAGAGATATAATTGGCATAGTGCCCATTATTATACTTAATAATCAATTATAGCACTTTAATAATAGTCAACTTTAAAAATAGCATAATGTTATATTGGTCAGTTTTATGTGTGTAATATAATTATTTAGTGAGTGTGGTCAAAAATACATATCTCTTAATTGTTTTACATATTGTTATTATGGAATACTGTAGAAAATAATACAGAAATTAAAAGGAAACGACTTTTTAATTTGATTTGTATTTTATTTAGATTTTATCACTTTTTGACACAGTCGTTTTTGAAAGAAACTTACAATAAATATTATTTTTTAGACATGACTAAATTACAAAATATACATCAATCGTCAATTACAAATAAGCTATCTAACTACATCTAATTTTATCACAGATGGAGGCAGTGATGCCATATTAAGTCAATCTAATAGTATTCGGCAAGATTCTGCCCAACAAGCACAGCCTTACTAGGCCTAACACTTAGACGAACATGCACGACAACTACATATCTATTTCTTATTGGTATTACAAATACATAAAATCATCATGGCTTGCATTGTCGTCTAAGCAATTTCAGATAACATTTTCATAGTTAGGCTATGTACAAATTTCTTATATTTAGATTTGAATGAAAATATTTACAATACATACGTTAACCGACTAGCCATCACAATTTACATAAAACAGTCACTTTTGTAATGTTATATCACTTCACAGTTTTTTGTTGTAGTCACGATATTTACATTGAGCACTTTCACACTTTTCACACATGGACGGATAGTGTACGTGGCGAGGCCCTAGCCGGTACTTGATGGGGATTATGTGAAGGATGCGGAGGAAGCACCGGGTGGGCCCCGTGCACTGGCGGTGTCGGGAGTGCGCCCAAGTGGTTTCTTGGATGATGGTGTCGGTGCATCGCAACTGCACCGGCTCCCGGACTCGGCAGACCGCGATTTCTTTGCTTGTTAGGCACGTCTGGTAGTGCAAACTTTAACTTTTCCCAAAACAATTTATCACCCCAATAAAGATGCGTATTCATTTTCAAGTACAGTCTTATATCTGGATCGAGATCTTTCTGAGGCACCTCACCGAGCAATACGACTATTAATCTTTTTCTTCTGTCCCTCAACACTTGGTGATGGGCTGATTTGAACTCGAAGTGACACCACTCCGATTTTATGAAATTTTCGCTAAGGACCATTATTGTTCGGCGAGATGATTCCACGGCTTGTATAATATTATCGGCAACATAACCACCGACTGGTAAGTCACGATAATGTAAACAGAGTTTGTAGGATGGATCACCGCGCTCTAGGACAGGTGCAAGTTCTTCGGCAACCCAAGCTTCGTCTTTGGAACTGTAGCTCACAAAAGCGTCAAACATCTTTTCACTGTCATCTTTGTCTATTTCATTTGCTTGATAAAATAGTCGAACTCCAAATTTTGAATGAAACCACACTCTCATTTTTTGTCTAAATATAAAGACAACAACACATATAAATATGACTAATATGACCAGGCCCCCTATAGCCCAGAGTAATGGTATGTAGTTTGGCACTTCCTCATTAGTAATTATGGTTTTTGTGGCCGTCAAGTTGCCGTTAATACTATTGTTTATACTGGGGAGTCCTGTACATATAGTTCCATTTTCTTCCATTATTTTAAATCCGGAATTAGGATCACTAAACAAAGTTTCATTATACACTGTCAGTTCTGTGTTATTTCCTTTTGAATATAAACATTTTACATTAGAGAGATCTGTAATAGAGCTCACTCCTTTAGTCCATTCTCGGAACATCTCTGTGTACTCACAATCGCAAGACCACGGATTCAAAGATAAAGTAATTGATGTTAAGGTAGGATTTATTTGCCAAACTGATAAAGTCACAAGTCTGTTATGGTGCAAATGTAATATTTTTAATCGTGACATATGGTTAAACATTTCCTTTCCTATAGTTTTGATTTTGTTGTTATTTATGTAGAGTTCCCGTAAACTATCCAAGCCATCAAATTCTTGACCTTCTATTACAGCAAGGCTGTTAAAATCTAAATGCAATACTTCCAGTTCCTTTAAGCCATTAAATGTTCTATTATGAATTGTTTCAATATTGGAAGCATTAAGATATAAAATTTTTAGTTTCTTTCTTCCGATAAAAGCATGACTTGGTAGTGATTTTATATCATTTCCATCGAGGTACAACTGAGAGGCATCCATTGGTATTCTTTCCGGTAACATATTCACGTAACCAGCACTTGAACACTCCACCACATTAGCTGACCACGATTGATCATGGTAACAGGTGCAATTATTTGGACAAGTCATTTCGCAATCACATGCATCGAAGTCACAACAGTGACAAAGTGCAAAGCAGTGAAAATCGTATTTGCACAAAAATTGGTGTGGTGCGGCTTCAACTAATGGTACATAAGAATTGCCGCGATTATAAAGTAATTTGCAGTATATGCTATCCAAATCCATTAGTTTCGGTTGGGTTCTGGCTCGGTTTCCCGTATTTATTTTTTGTAACCACTCCATTGTGCAATCACATTCTAATGGGTTTCCGCCTATGAAGAATTCTGGTACTGATTTATCTTGTGGCACTGCAGATATTCTCAAAGAATTTGGATCCAAACTTGTTATTTTGTTACCATACAAGTCAACTCTTGTTAAATTAGGTTTTTTGAAAAACGTGTATGACTGAACTTTAGATATCAAGTTATCGTTTAAGTATAACATTTCGACTGAGTTAGGTATTGCACTTCCAGTTATTTCAGTCAATCTGTTTGAACTAGCATCAAACGTACTGAGTGACAGCTGCGATTCGATCTCGAAATAATTTCCAAGTTCGGCGATCCTATTGGCATGAATGTCAAGCCATTGCAATCCAGTTGGTATCATGGCATAGTCAAACCATTCTAAGCGGTTGTCTGAAATGTTTAACCATACCAAATTAGGTAACTTGGCGAAAAGTCCGCCTATATCGGTTAAGTAATTGCCATCCAATCTTATTGCTTGCAAATTTATGTTACCGTCAAATGCACCAGCTTCTATTTTATGAATTTTGTTGCGCGATAAGTTCAAAATTTTCAAAGAAGTCATTTTATCGAAAACGCCTTTACTGATGTTTCCTATATTATTTTCAGTCAGTCTCAGCCCATACATTTGTTGCATGGTCATGAAAGATGCATTTTCTATGCTGACAATTAAGTTTTCACCCAAATCTAGAGTTTTTAACTGTGGGACTTCTTTCAAAGCAATAGGCACCTCATCCAGTCTATTTCCATTTATATGTAAATCTTGTAAAGATGTGCAGTTGCGAAAAGAATGTGGGTGTATTTTAGATATGCGGTTGCTATCGATAGATAATACTGATAACACCGGTAAACCCATGAATGCGTAACTTTCAACATTAGTCAGTCTATTATTCGATAAAATCAAAGTATGTAAATTATTTAATGAACTGAACACGTTTTCTGGGATATGTTCAATAAAATTGTCTTGTATCTTTAAAATCTGTAAGTTGTGTAGATCCCTGAATAATGCTATTTCCATTTTAGATACTCTATTGTGAGAAAAATCTAAAAACACAAGCCTTTTCAGTCCAGAAAACGTTGAAGTATTGATCCAATCAGAAGTAAGTTCGTTGTGTGACAAGTCTAAAACAAGTAGTTGAAAAAGGTCACTGAAAAGTCCTGGTGCAAGAACCGTTATTGTGTTGTTATTCAAATATATTTCTTTTAATTCTTTTGTATCACTGAATAGTTCAGGTGGTAAACTTGTGAGCTGGTTATCTGAAAATCTGACAGTCGTAAGAGATATAAGTCCTTCTAAGGCTCTGTCGGCTACAGAGTTCAGTCCGTTTCCTTGAACATAAAGTTTTTGCAGCCTCTTTAGTCCAGACAATAGACCCGGCGGCAAGGTATCTATTAAATTCCTAGAGAGGTCTAATACTATAAGATTATCTCCACACTTCTCAGTGGGATGACGATGAGCAGTCGAGAATTGAAAATGACTTATATCTCTCATTCTATTATTGGTCATATTCAGAAATTCTAGATTCCTTAATGCACATAATGCACCTTCGGGAAATATGAGCATATTGTTCTCGCTGAGATCAAGTCTCTCTAAATTTGGAACGTCTCTAGAAAATGCTGTAGGTGTTATCTCTAGTGACATCGTCGACCAGTCAGTGTTATGTGTTCTTATTGTTAAATTTCTAAGTTCACGGAGACCTGTTAAGGCGCCGTCGGTGAGGTTGCCGATCTTACAATATTCTATGGTGAGTTCTCTTAACTCTATTAATTGGCGAAAACTACCGGGGCTTAAGGAGCTTTGGAAGAAAAGTGCGTCGCTGCACTCGAGACGTAATCTCACTGTGAGATGAGGTTGTATAGCACTGAAGTTAGTATTTTCTAATTCGCTGTTAATAGTCCGTAATCTGCATTGCAATGCAACACCAGTTTCTTCGTCATCCCTAGTCCACCGGCATTCATCAGGCGCTTGATAGCGAGCACCCGTGGTTGCCGATAAGGAAGCACTCCAAGAAGGCACAGCAGCGCTGAGCACTAATATAAAACTGATAAACCACATCGAGCACATTTTTTTTAGTTATCCACTTAACTTCACTTGAACTTGTTACATAGTTTTATTTGCAATCCTTTTTCACTAAAACTGCACATGAAAATAGCATTGTTGCACGAAATAGTCCGTTTTATTTATCCATAGTGCGAGCGTACTTCACTAGTTGAACCGGCCACTCAACTTGTTTCCCGCGACAGCACTAATTGGACAAGATCGTGCGTTTGTAACGACTCGCACAGAAAACGTGAGCGCGCACCCGCGCCGAAATCTGGGGTGGAACTGACTCTGAGTCGAACCTGCGCTGCGCTCGCGCACAAGGCCGCGCCGGTTCACGCGTTCCAACAGGTAAATCGATGCTCGGAGCCAAAACGTACTAAGAGCCTCGTACACTGCTTCGTGTTCCGCTCTACCCGTTTCAGAGTAGAGCTCGTCAGAAAAATACACTTTACGCACACATACTCGTGTAGCATATAACACTACAGAGCGAAACCGCTTTTTGTGACGCTCGGACGAGCTTTTGTCGAGTATGTAAGAGAGAGATGGACGATGGAGCGGGGTGAGGCTCTGTAAGCTTGGTGGGGGTTTACGCCAGCTGCCCAGGTAGTTCGCTGGCAGGCGCTTTGCCGCAGTCGCTGCTTGTTAACACTACGCTGATAGAATAGAATTGCGGACCTCTGACGATTGTTGACATTCACATTATTATTCACGTTCAATGAAGAAGGAATTTAACTTTAGTAAAACACATTACTGACCCAATTTCGCTCTATGTTTACGGAACTGCTGATCTGAACTGAGTTTGAGTTTTAATACTGCCTGTATAAGTTTAGATTAAATTGAATTTGTAAATTTAACAAAACCGTAGTTTTTTAATGTTATAGTTTTGAAAGAGTAAAAATATCTGCTTTTTTAGGTAATGTCGTACTTTGTTTCGAATAAGTCTGGGACGTTTTAATATAAATGGGTAATCATGTCTTAAAGCTGATCATACAATAACTTCTTTTTATAGATTTTTTAATTATTGAAAAGAGGTAATATTTTTTTATTAACACTTTAAAATTAATTCAATTTAAAAATAATTCATTTTAGCTATAAATGCGATGATGTTTTGTATTTTATTAGGTTTATTACAAATGATTGAGGGCAAATTTTGGCATACTTTTATTTTATATTATAATTTTGATTGTAAGGAGAAAATTACAGTATGAGTTAAATATGTAATATATATAAAATAACTTATTGGTTTAATTGAGTGTAAATTATTTTAAAACATAAAGCTTAATTAAATAGGCCGAATAATTTTGCGATTCCATAACGAATTAGGGTAATTAAATTGCAGTTTCTTGGAATGCACATCCTAATCGACCTTTATTTAGGTTTTGCGGTCTTGATATAATTTCCCACCATTCTAACAACAACCTATCATCAAATTAAACGTCTGCACATTATGTGTTTTGCGAAGCCAACAATTTGGTCGACACCGTTTGATTTAACAAATTGTGGCCAGGTTTACCTTTAGATTGCATTTCTCTTGATTTATAGCCTCGCAGAAGTCAATTATGTTTTTCGTATTCTTATAGAGCAGCGAGCCTCCAAACCCATCAACATAATAAATTTAGTTTTGGACATTAGCAACCCTCAAGTATGGTATTGTGTGGAATGCACATGTTTCTATTGTAAGTCTTCTTATTAATGGATGGCTATTCAAGAGTTGTTGTGCAAAAAATTGAAGAACGTGTCCAAACCAGACAAGCCTGGCCACTCGCTTGTTTTACCTGAAATGGATCATGCGTTGAGTCTTGCATCTGTTACTGCATTGTATTCCCGTCTTCTATAAATTTATTACAAGATGGAATCGCTCAACTATCGTGTTCGGTGTTTTTTTTTCTTTGGCTATGTATTTTTGTATTGTCTATTTATTTTTTCACATAAACCCACAAAATTTAAAGATTGAGAAGAGAAACTAATCATCTTAATCAGTACCCTTATAATTTGAACAAGAACCTAAAAAACTAGATAAAAAATAACTCTACACACGCATAGCCCTTCACTAGGATTCCCTGTGTCGTGGGTACCAACGACACACACCAAAACATAAACACAAACACCCAGACCGAGAACAGAAAATGAAATTCATCATTCCAACTTCTGCCTCGCCGGGAATCGAACCCGGAACCCTTGATTGGTCCAGCATGGTAATCATTGCGCCTCACGGGTCGTCAAAAATATGTAAACAGAGTTTAATGAATTGTTAATATTTTCATTGTTACATCGATTTGAATCGAATGTTAACCCGTTTAATATAGTGTAATAAATGGTCGTGATCATAATTTTGTTTGGTGTCGGGATGATAGGAGGACGGTTGGCGAGTCCGTCGCGGACTTATTTATGCGAGGTGTTGCGGCCGCGATCCCGAGGCGCCTTCTATATCTCAATTGCAATAAATAATCTCCTTTGACACGCGAGAAGCGGAAAATTTGCAATCGCACCACCACCGGTCCGGGCCACAGTATTTGCATCCCTCCTGCTTTATGTAAACAGCGCAAATGGCTTTGTAATGGGAATCGCGGCCTTCGCTGTAACACCGGCTCGATATATTGCGCCCGGTCCCACGGCTCGTTTGTCCACATCGCGCCCGGAGTCGCCGCACAAAAGACCAGCGGGTGATCCTCCTTCGACTTTTTGTCGTAAGTGGAGAGGCGTACGTTGTCCTGCGTTATAAAAGAATAGATTGCCGGTAAATTGTGGGTTATTGTGGAGCTCTTTAATGTGGATTGGATGACTGCTATCCGTGGCTCGTTATAACAGAATGTCCGTATTCAATTTACGGTGTTTTAATGCCGACACGCAACTGTCTGGAGTGTACCATTGCGTGGGTTCATGCGTGTGATGTGGGTCACTTGCCTTTATGATTCATTCAAATAAATTGCACCAAGCTATGTATTGTTTTATTTAACAACGTAATATTTTCGCATCATGCTCGTTATAATGTTTTATCTAGATTCATGTTTACTGCCTTTTACATTGTACGTTATCAGTTATCAGTAAACATCAAACTTTATTTTATATAACTACTAGCCTTCCGCCAGCGGCTTCATCAAAATCATAGGCGTTGAGCCAGTTGCTTCAACCGCGTTGACCCTATCACCCGTATTCACATAGGAATGAAGCATTTTACCGCGGTAAAAAGTAGCCTATACTCAGGGTGAATGTCTTTCTAATGGTGAAAGAATTTTTGAAATCGGAACAGTAGTTTTTAAGTTAAGCATTACAAGCTTACAAAAATACAAATCTTTCCTCTTTATAATATTAGTATAGATTTAGCAGGGATTCGTAAATTCCACGTAATGTTGTGATGGCAGTTCATGAACATTTATCGTCCAACCTCATTCAAGCTCGTGTCGACTGTGGTTGCTAGTACACTGTTACTCTGGAGGCTGATTGTCACCACATGTAATGATATAGTCATCAAATCCAAGTTTATACTGAAACATACGAAAATGTTTACCTACAGTGACACGTTCAAACCATGGAAATTTAGCAAAACATGTAGTAATATAAAAATATGCCAATTGTTCTGTAAATGAAGTTCACACTATTAATTTAAATGACTCGGTCACGTGAGGTCACTAATAACAGACCGGTGGTTGATTTCCATTACAATATTAATTTTTATAATTTGGATGCCTAATCTCCAACGAGCCCGATACCGACGCGACACTTATCTCGATGTCGACGAACACGTATAATCCATTAAGTCGTCATTTCCACGCCGTTGATCATTCCTCAACCACGCGTCAACCCGCCCCCGGCGCGACTTCGTATTGTTCGCTACTGCTTTATCTCGCCTCCGCCGTCGCGACCTCCTCAATTATCACCGAGGAAACTCTCGACCCTAAAACAATGTCCATAACGACGACTACTTCCCGATTCCATCCCCGCTGAACCCTTATCCTGGACGCCTAATGAACTAGTTTGTTATCTAATCGGCTACACGGCCGACCTATTAATAATTTCCCACATAATTTTCTAATTAACATCCTGCTGTCGAGGGTTGCGTTCCTACTCTTCTTTAACCTAATAAGGAAATGGTGTCTATTAATGTTGAGATAACTCGTAATACTGAATTAAATTCACGTTGCTAATGTTAATTTGGTTTTGTTTCAGGTAATCAACGTTTGCATCGGGAACGTATTGTTATGCAAGTAAACAGAAACATAAGACCAAAGCGTATATTCTGCAATATTTGCACAATACTGTTATTGCTTTCGGCTCTAGCAGTGAACCACTTAACGTTAATCGCGTCTCTGAATTAGGTGAGCAGTGAAGTTTAATGCGATTTCTAAACATAAGAGGTTTGTTTTGCCGGCTTATTAACCCTACAGGGGTTGGCAGAGTCTAATGTAAAGTGATTTAATACGTGAATAGAAACTGTGAGCCAGCCAATGTTTATCAAGCACTGTTACTTTGTAGAGTTTGTTGTATGAATTGGATGATAAGTGGCCAAACATGACTCTGGATGCAGTTTCTCACGGTAAATTTCATCGCTCAAGTACTTTTTCGGTAAATTTGTCACTTTGAACGTTTTATATGTTATTAGTGAGTAGAGTAAACTCTTGCCTGCATATTTGTTATGCAGTTTCAAATTTTAATCTAATATATCTAATACCTTTAAACGAGCAATTCTTGTATATATCTAAATATATTTTTTGAATCTCGGAAACGGCTCCAAAGATTTTGATGAAATTTAGTACACTGGTTGCGGGGATGATAAATCGATCCACAAATTTTTATTGATAGAATTTGTCGTTTTTTTAAATGTTTATGCAGTTAAATATAAAATTACACGTACCGACATCTATTGGAAAATATTAATAATATTGTGGCGTAGAAAGTCGTCAAATGGTCAACATTTGACAATCCACCCTTCAAACAAATGACAATGTCGATAATTATGAAAGACCTCTATAAAAATTTCGTCAAGGGAATTAAAGCTTTCTTGGTCGAATGGTTACGAAAGCCGACTACGGAGCTAGAGATCCGGGTTCAAATCTCAAGTAGGTAAGTTGCGTTTATTATTTTTTTGTGACAATTTTTTTAAATTGGGAGCTAGGTATTTCAAAAGGATTTGTAAAGTAACACTAAGTCAATGAATGATTTGCTTTAAAATAAACCAAGTAAATAAATTGTTTTTATCCGAGCAACGCTCGGGCGGGCGTCCAGGTACTTACTACTAAAGTACGGTTTATTTATTTATATCTGTTAGTATTTCGGATACTGTAGAGACAAACTTCACGAAGAATTTTCAAGGAAAATTATTACACGATGTAGCTGATGAATTAGTAAAAATAAATTATAATTGTTACACTGAAAGAAAAAAAAGTTTTGTCTACATTTGATGTCATTAGTATTATGGTTTAATAAGAATAAGCTAAACCACGCTTTTTACGCTTTACATTTTTTTATTATTCTGCGTATGATTGCAATGTTTACTTTTTTTGCACTGCATTGAGCTTCTTTCATACGAAAAGAAGATGCCCTTAAACATGCAAGATAAAATTGATTAGCTAGCAAGTGAAGTGGAGATTTATAATGGGCTGATGCCGTAGCAGTGCGACGGCTCGCGGACTATTTGGCGAAAGCTGTCGCAGGGTCGCACGTCATGGCACCTGGCGAATCGGGACCCACGGGGATAAGCGCAGGAGTGGAGTAGAGCGTGTTCGAGTTAAGAAAGAGAGATTGAAAATGTTTTACTATAGGTGTGCGGTGTAAAGTTCTTGTCTTTTATATTGACGACCAATTAGTCGCCAATATCGCCATGCCGGACTGCCATTTCGAGCTGGAGTTCAATTTCACGGCGATGCATAAGTTGGATGATTATTTTAAATGTTTATTCTTGTCTGAGTGTTTTTCTATCAGCACTGTTGCAGTGTAGTGAAGAAAAAAACGGTTGCGGCCCGTCGCGTCATTTGCGTAACGCATAATTTGATATTTTATCTTTAAAACTGATTTGTTGATTTACGAGAATAATGAATTAAAAAAAAATCGAAACATTATTTCTTATAAAGTTCAGATGTTTAACTAAATCCGGTCGTGTCATTGAAAAAATTCATTTAAATGTAAAAATTCTGTAACATTATATAATGCTGTACCTACAAGTAGGACTACGAGTTACGGTTAAACTGTATTATGAGTTACAGTGAATCTTATCGTCCTCAAAGCCACTGTTTTCGCGTTCATTTCCTTAAGGACCTCTCGGCTTAAGACTTTCATTTGAGAGAAATTTCTTTTTGAAAATAGTCCTGATGCAAACTCGATTTTAAAACTACATATGTAAATCGGCTCCATTCCACCGCTGTCCACTGCAGGGGGCGCGCTGCGTGTTTGCCAATGGGCCCGGTTAGATTACGCATTGTCGCGGCACAATTAGAAACTGTCGCGGGCTCGCACTTTGTTATTTATAACGTATGGTCGCAAGTCCCATCTGCGCCCTTCGTGCTCTCTGTGAAAGTAAATGCTGCGGCCATATTATCGAGGGTAAGTGCGTGCCTGTACAACAGCACAATGCCAGTGTACTAGATTTTGCCCTGTTCAATTATTTCCTCTAAGATTTGTCTTATTATTTTTTTAAAATTAAATAGTCCATTACGTGTTTTATGTCTCATCACAGTCATAATAAGGATTCATATAGGTATTAGTAGTGCACAAGCCTTGGTTAGATGCAATTTTGACGGAATTTGCATACAATAAAATGACTCCACCATTATCACCACGTTATTCATCATTCATCAGACTTTTCTCTGATAAAATCGAAACTAAAATTGCGGGTCGTTCTATGCTTTTACGTTCACAAGCTCAAGGTCGCACAGCGAGCAATGGAGAGGGCTATGCTCGGTGTGTCCCTCCGAGACAAGATCCAAAATCAGAAAATCCGGAGAAGGACTAAGGTCAATGACATAGCTTTGAGAGCCAGCAAGTCGAAGTGGCAGTGGGCTGGTCACATCTGTCGTAGAGCTGACAACCGTTGGACAATACGGCTTTTAGAGTGGAGACCGCGTTAAGGCAAATGTAGTGTAGGATCGATCTGCGCCGGGTGGCGGGAAGTAACTGGATGCGAAGAGCCGAAGGTCGGGCTCAGTGGCACGTCTTGGGAGAGGCCTATGTCCAGCAGTAGACTGCAATAGGCTGATGATGATGATGATGATTATGCTTTTAAGTAAAGGGTATTTTTCGAATTTGTTAGTTTTATCAAATGTCTTTCTTTATAGGTCGGTTGCTAAATTTCAGGTATTTAACATCAAAAAGCTTTAATCGCTCAACTCCCATAATGTGGCCCCAGTGTTAGTAATACTGGCGTGAACCATCTGCTAATTACGTGACATTCATAGTGGCCGCGTTTGATGCATGTCAGCTCGGGTAACAGATTTAGAGCGGTTTAATTGTTTTAAATAAAATGTATAGTGCGAAAAATAACGCTTTATTGAAACGCTTTAGGCCGCGTTTATACATAGATGACGCGATTTTATTGTACACTTTCAGAGAGTAAATTCCTTCGCGCACCTCTTACAAAAAAATATCCGCTAATATAATTGATCACTTGATGTATCTCTATCATGCATGCCTTGATTTATACAAATTTGGTACTTCGCCAGCGTTGCAGAGAAGGGTTTTGGCATTCCAGGCTTCAAAATTAAACAGCGATGATGTTGTCGCTTCAGAAAATATTTGTTTGACGATTCAGATCTACGAATTTTTACGATATTTATTCGCAGGACATGTATTACTTCTATTTCTGTCACGATGGAACGCTGTTGAAGCTCCTTAAGAACGAAGTAACTTTAACCTCAAACGCAGCTACAAACGTTTGATGTAATTTACATATTAGTAAAATACTACTATTTTCTGTCAAGCTTGCATACAAATCATTGCAATGCATGTGCGTTTTCCCGATGAGCAATCAATCAGTATTCGCTTTGTCTACGTCGAACGGGCCGACCGCAGACTCTGACTAATGTATGATTGTATTTCTACGTGACATTCAATTATCGTGCACCTATTTACGTATTATATTTGTTATCTTTGTGTTGTCTTTGGGCTAAAACTCTATGCTTTTCACTGTTGGGCTCGATCGGCTAGGAATTTAATAATATGTTGTCTAAATAATAATTTCACTGAACGTAACATCTGTTAAATGCAAACAAATTGTCATTGGATAAACAATTTAGAATTTTTTAGTAGCTTTATTAGTTTACGTAACTTAAATAATGAATTGACTTTATAGCCCATCTTCGTCTTTGCTAGGCTTGTAAAAAAATCAAATAAAACAAGTTCAATATATTTTTAGTTTTTGCCGCTATATGAACCAAAGCCAATATATGATCTTATTAGCGGCCGCCCGCGACATCGTCCGCGTGGACTTTGTTATTAGTCATAGCATGATGTTAGATAAATGAATTATCCAACACAAAAATATTTTTTCTATTCGAACCAGTAGTTCCTGAGATTATCGCGTTCAAACAACCTCTTTAGCTTTATATATTAGTATAGATTTTAGCTGCATGAGAAAAGACACGTTCTGGATCGTTAAAGATACGGGTTACTAGCCAACAGAAGTGAAATGTAATCTAATCCCTCATAAGACTAAAGTTACTGGCAGGTTTCACAATTGTTATCGTCGATAACAACCGTGACAGATTGCTTAGCATGCTATTTTGTCCAGAAATGCATATAAAATTGATAACAGCAGCTACCCATCCAAGTCCTGACGGCAACTGCCACTACTATAGATTGCTGCAATTTTTACATAACTTTGACTTACAGAAAAGTTTTAAAAAGTAAATCTAACTTCTTTTATAAAAATAATAATCGTAGTAAAAATGTATTTTTCCTTTGAAAGTATGTTTTCAGCGAATGAAACCGAGAAGCATAAGTAGTCACAATTACTACTGATAGTGTAACTCTGAACCAATAATTAGAAATAAGATGTCTTATTTTACAAATAACACGCTCAGTTCTATGGTCTAAAGTTGTTAACCTCATTCTAATTTTCCTTTTTTAAGAAGCTACATTCAAAGATAAAAATATCTGGAACCGGGTTTTGTGTCCACTAAGTAGCTAAGGTTAAACACTCGTTAATTGATAAACTAAGGACTAATTTAGATAAGCCATACACGTTGACTTGACCCACGATTTGAACTTAAAACTGGCTAGCAGGACAAAGAAGCACCGTATGTTTGAACAGAATTGTATAATATCTTCCTTGGCAAAGGTAAAAACAGCTTAGCGAGAGAAAATCAATTAATTTCATGTCACTACTTTACTTACATTTCACAAATTCTTTCGATCGTGGGATTGTTTAGAACAAAGCGTGCAGCAAACTAATTACCTACTACAACCGTTATATCTATTGCGGTGTTTATGCAAAAGCTTCCCTTTAACTAAGTGTACCAGACTACAGAAGCTTCTTCCGTAATGAGCAGAGACTGATTCTGGCTGCGGTGTCTTGAGAAAATAGGATATCGCCTCGGAAATTGTCTCCCTTGACTTACTTTGATGCTATTGTGAACTTCGCTGAGGCTCTACGCTAATAGAATCGGAGTGCAGTGCTCGGTCCTATAAGCCTTGCGGTAACAGGGATGACTCACGTCGACAGTATTTTGTGTTGATCGATCGTTCGGCACAAAATACAAGACCCTTTACGCAATATCACAGTCTCACAATACTCGGAATTGCGATTGTGCGTCACGTAGAGCCCAACGTCGTAACATTGCGGTACAATTATAAACGGAAGAACGTTATTGTGTCGAATTTCGTATAAAGAGCGAAACCGCGCGTCTCCCGCCGAGTGGTACGTGCTCCCACTAAGAAAAATGTAACAGGCATCTTGGAAATTTCAATTGTAACCTTTGTTGCGTTCGCACACCCCACCTTTTCCAATTTGTTCGGCTTGTGCCGCCAATGAGCGTCTCTAGATATCATCGGCATACCGGCCACTCTGTTGACTCTTCTGATTAAATTCTTCCCGGTGATGTACGGTGCGCGCTCAGCTCAGTTATTTGTCGGGTTCACTTTAACCTCCACTTATTTTTATTGCGGCCGCTGTTTTTTAGTCCAGGGTCGATAATTTTTAAAACCAAAAAAAATCATAATAGGATGAAACCCATTAGAAAAGGAGGGAAATATGATAAAAATGAAAGGAAAAATAATTTACGGGCGATCTGAGGTTGGGAAGGGGATGGGGGTGAGTTTTTAAGGGTAAAAAACGGTTTTTCTCGATTTCCGGCAAAACTAAAAGTCCTATCGAAAAAAGTCAAATGGAAAAGTTGTAGAAAATAAAAAGATCTAAAACTTTTGTATTTACACTTTTTTCACATAACCTCAAAATTTATGTGAAAAATTCAAAAAACCAAGTTTTTGGTTTTTTATTTTTATCTTTTACAAAAATTTATTTTTTTTTAACGAAATTTTGTGAAAACTTACCTTTTTATGTCCCAAATACGCTGTAATTTATTTAATTAAAAATATTTATTTTTTCACCTTATTTTGAATTAATATCGAAAAAACAGCCTAATTTTCAATCGAAAATTCACCCGTCAAAATATCAGCTTTTTTCAAAAAGTTGGTGTGGTTTCTGTTCGTTGGAATCTCTACTTTCCGATGGTAAAAAAAAAATATGTTACTATGGTAAATCTTCTCAGAAAATGCAAAAATTCAAAAAATAATCTGAAAAGACAAAATCGAATTAATAATGTCTTCACTATTTAATCGTGAATAAACTCCCATGAAAAAAAAAATATTAAAGAAATCAATGTCAAAATGTATAAATAATATATTATAAATCTATAAAAAAGTATAAAATATATATGAAAATCGGCCAAAAGTTTGTTTTATTAGAAATATATTTACGATATATATTTTATATATTTTTTATAGATTTTAAATATATTTTTTATAGATTTTGAAATATATTTTTTTTCATGGGATTAACTAAATTTGTTTGTGCAAAATTAAGGAGATAATTATTTTTTTATCTTGTACTAAAATATCATTTAAATTCAATCTTTAGGTTATGTTAAGTTAAGCATACTATTTTTTAAAGAAAATATTACGATTTTTATGGTTGAGTTGATTGATACAGATAAAAATAGAGATAGTATTTACCTTCCTATGCAGATTCGAAAAGTTTTATTGTTTTTTTAAGTAAACTTATCACAATTATCTTCAAGAAACTCAGTGCCAGATTAGTCGTCCCGGTACTACGAAGAAACAGAGATTAATCTGAGAATAAATTGTTTATTAGTCGAGTAAAATTATTTATTATTACCTCCTTATAGTAAATAATACTTATAATTAAGTTATTTAAAATTGTACCTATAAATTAAAACAAATGGAGGCGTGCACGTGTATTTTTATAAACGATGTTGTATACTGTACTGTATTTCGAATACTGGTTAGGCTAGCGGTTGTAACAGCTGCTACGAAATATATAGTATATAATAGTAGGTATGTATGTAGTAAGACCCAGACCCGCCTAGCCCCTTCCCCACTTCTCCACGAAATACCTTTTGATGGGCTACAATTTTTCGTAGGTCACTCAGGTATATCTACTCAGGTATATATAATTTATCTCAAAATAGTTATAAATAAGCATCTACGCATATAATTTAAAGAAAATTAGACAACTTTCTCCAAATATTGTAGATGTCTTATTAAATATTAATTTAATTAACTTATTTGTTTGTTAATTATAGTAGTATATTTTTATTTGCAATTTTTTTGTTATCAACGTCACATGTAATCTAACGTTTTTCGAGTAATTAAAGTCTAAATTTGAATAAATAGCTCAAAATTATTTATAATAATTAAAAAAAAAATCAAATTCAAGTTTTTTTTTAATTTTTGCGTTTTCTGAGAAGATTTACCATAGTAACATATATTTTTTTTTCACCATCGGAAAGAAGAGATTTCAACGAACAGAAACCACACCAACTTTTTGAAAAAAGCTGATATTTTGACGGGTGAATTTTCGATTGAAAATTAGGCTGTTTTTTCGATATTAATTCAAAATAAGGTGAAAAAATAAATATTTTTAATTAAATAAATTACAGCGTATTTGGGACATAAAAAGGTAAGTTTTCACAAAATTTCGTTAAAAAAAAAAATTTTTGTAAAAGATAAAAATAAAAAACCAAAAACTTGGTTTTTTGAATTTTTCACATAAATTTTGAGGTTATGTGAAAAAAGTGTAAATACAAAAGTTTTAGATCTTTTTATTATCTACAACTTTTCCATTTGACTTTTTTCGATAGGACTTTTAGTTTTGCCGGAAATCGAGAAAAACCGTTTTTTACCCTTAAAAACTCACCCCCATCCCCTTCCCAACCTCAGATCACCCGTAAATTATTTTTCCTTTCATTTTTATCATATTTCCCTCCTTTTCTAATGGGTTTCATTCTATTATAATTTTTTTTCACTTTTCATTATTTTTAAAGGCTTCTACCCTGGACTATTATGTGAAGTAAAACAGAAAATACTCGACGGCTTCTATTGTTAGAGATGAGTTTCGCTATAAAACATATGAAGTGGAATTCTTATGCTACGAGCTACGAGCCATCCCTTACTTCATACTGCCGGGATGTTAGCAACATAATGAGCGAAAGCAATATATATACATTAAATTTTATGCGAAGACATAAGACTGAATAACTTCTAACTGTTTGCATTTTCTTCGACTTAAATTACATGTAATGCTTCAAAATATTTGTGATACATAAATATTCCACAAGTGCGCATAATTCTGTGGCTGGCGTAGAACGCCCAGCGATCTAAACATCTCAGCGCAATGAGGGTAATATGGGGGTAATATGAGTGACCGTTAGTGGCAAACATCATGTGCGTTTCAGACGGAATAAAAACCTTCAACGATCGATTTATGTCGATAGATAGCAGGCGTAACACCGACAATGGGCTAGCCAACTTGGAACAACGTGGTATCCCAGTAAGCTGCAACTCTACTCTAATTATGGAGACTAATAAGCTGCCGAGCCCAACAGTAAGCCGCAAAAATGTTGCAGTCATAATTAATAAACAAGTCCTTTAAGTAAATAAAAATTGTTATAAGAAATAATTCAGTACGAAAGTTACTAACAGTCTATTAACAGTTAGTTGATACAATAACAAAGTTTAGTTGTGGCGCCACAATTGATAAATCATCCGAAGCCCGCGCTGCTAATAGAAGACATTATTATTTGTTTTCCCCGTTACTTATTGCGTCCTCGGACAAATTCCATCGAGACACGAGTCTCCAAGGCTGCTAAGAACCGCCCCTTCTTTTACTCTTTTTCTATCTTACAACTGGGCACAGGTCTTCTCTTTGAATTGAGAAGAATTTCGGTCATAGTTCCATGTTGGCCAAGTGAAGATTGGTGAACATGAGACATGACAGGTATATGGGCATTTTTACAATTACTTCTAAGGCCGCGGTTCGATAGTGGATTAAAAAATGTATTCACAATAAATTTTTTATCTATGAATTTATACGATTTCATCCATCATTATAGTTTTTTTACTTGAATGGAATGGCGACGAGTATGTTGGCCGCGTGATGTTCGGTGGTAGGCGACTGGCTGATAAGGCTGTCCATGGACAGCACTACCTGAAGCTAGCCTAAGTATTGCCTGAGGTACCTACTATGCAGTTGCACTGCTACTACGAAAGCAGATCGAGACACGAGTCTCCAAGGCTGCTAAGAACCGCGCCTTCTTCTTTTACTCTTTTTCTATCTTACAACTGGGCACAGGTCTTCTCTTTGAATTGAGAAGAATTTCGGTCATAGTTCCATGTTGGCCAAGTGAAGATTGGTGAACATGAGACATGACAGGTATATGGGCATTTTTACAATTCCCGTGTAAAAGAAAAGATGCATAATGGAATATTGCAATGATTTCCCACATCGTAGAGGAAGTGATAAATGTACACTTAACCCATTTTCTTACCTAAAGGTTCGTGCCAGGATTTCCAACCTAGCCCCGGCGTGGTGGTCCTAACCACTCGGCTATCTCGACGTGACCACCACGCTTTCAATATAACACAATAAATATCAACTGCAAAGACGACACTATAATGAAAACCAGTAACTTCGCATTAATACAATATTTTTGCGCCCGAACTCAAACAGATCGTTGTCCTAATGAAATATGGCAACGTGTACCTCCTTCGCTGATAAAATTTCCAGAGTCTGAGTTTTATTGCGACTCAAGTCAGATAATTCAAGTCGACCGGGAACTGGATTAATTTACATGGTGGTCCTTTACGTTTTTAGGTACGGCTACCATACGGCTACCGTATTTTTACCATACGACCACGAAACGCGCCGCGCTATCGCTGTTTCCATACGTTATTTTTACAAGGGCTGTAATGGATACAGAATTTTAGAACCAGATAAGGTAAAAATAAAATATATGTAAGTATATGTATACCTTAATATTCAAAAATTATATCATTCCTGGCTCTAAATTTATTTGGGATTATCCAATAGGTTTGGATAATTTAGTTTACAGATATTACTTTTATTTTAAAGAATTGAAATCCAATACAATAATATTATCACAAGTGCGTTATTAGGTAGTCATGGTAAACGCCCCACTATAACTTTTCTTTACTCTATCTAAAATTACTCGCAGCTTAATCGACTGCGCTGACACCATACACTTTTTTTCAGATATCCGTTAGTTTCGTTGAGCATCACGACATCCCTGCTCTTACCGTAACATCCGAGCAAAAATATTACGTCATTGTAATGTGGCATTCAATTCAAATGTTCATCCGATAATGTAGATCATTATGATTTGATATGCAGCGGAGTTTATGTAAGCGGATAATCTCTATTAAAATGGTAATGAATTGGCACTACGCCTTCGCTCGCCTCGCTTGATGCTGCCTATGATTATTCTGACTACGGTACACATGTTTTAGTTTTTTATTTTATTAGCATCCTGTCGTTGCATTGCTTGTATACTCGTTTTCTCGGTAATTTGCATCGGCAATCATATGGAAAAAGTGTTGTTAGCATTTTTTTAAATAAAATTGAGACGCAGATGACTATGTATTAGTGATAAGTATTAGTGCGATAAGTAGCTTTCACCGAAATTATAAAGAATTCCTTCACGACAATGGCGAGTTGAAAAAATCAATGAAGTATTATGAAATTAGCTTATGATATTAAATATAGCACGCTTTAATATTATTTTATTTATAATATTTTATAAAAAGGATGTAAAAAATGCACTAACATAGGTAAACTATTCGCCACCACTAGCCCTCTTACAAAGGGACCTCAAAACCCGATGCTTTTGTAATATGCATTAACTCTGTATTAAACATTTTCCGCATAGCTTCTGGCTAATACGAACCCCACAATGGGGTAATAAAAATCCGTGTGTAAAAAATATTCATTGAATGCTATTCAAAATTCACGGGGCTCGGATCACTTGTCAATCATGAGTCTACGTGCCCACGATGCTAAATTTGGAATTACTCGAGCATCTTGAGGATTTAGTACATTTGGCTGATACAATGGTAGAAACGAAATAAAGTTGTATAATGACTACCATTTCACTGGTTCGCAGAGCAAGAGAGCATTAAAAAATGAAAGAAAAATATTGGAACAATGTAGTTATGCCGGTTAAATTAGGATAGGATGGAATAGCAACATTCTAAGTTTGTGAATTATCCGAAAAGTTAGAAGTTACAAAACTGAAAATACCTACGAAAGTATTTCTTTGAGAAAGAATATTAAAGCTTTAAATGTTTGGAATAGGAAACATCAAAAACTTTGTCGTATCAGATAGTAAAAATTCGCTTCAAATAATTGTCAGTACTCGAATGGGTGCATTTGAATCTGATGTGCTCGAGAAAATTCGTAATCTCCTCTTGGTGTCTTCTACCGCTATGTGCGTGTTATTCTATTTAGCTGTTATGTTATTCATTGGCCATATCGTTCTTACCCAGATTTGCGCCCTACAATGGGTCCCATGTCGTATTACAATGCACGTACGTTATAGTGAAAACTTCTGTTAGTTTGTGCGTCTAGTTTTTGTGTTTTTGTATGAAGCTTATATTTTCATTTGTTTCGTTTAGCCTTCAGTTTAAAGTTTGTGTTGAACAGCTTAACTTGCCTTTACAATACCCTACATTATTGCTTTACGTTATCTTCGAAGTATAACTTAGTAGGCTGCGGTTCGATAGTGGATTAAAAAATCTATTCACTATATTGTTTTTATCTATGAATTTATACGATTTCATCCATCATTATAGTTTTTTTACTTGAATGGAGTGGCGACGAGTATGTTGGCCGCGCGATGTTCGGTGGTAGGCGACAGGCTGATATGGCTGTCCATGGACAGCACTACCTGAAGCTAAACTAAGTATTGCCTGAGGTACCTACTTTGCAGTTGCACTGCTACTACGAAGGCAAGGGCGTCTCATGTAAGTCTGGGCAGCAAGAGCACCTTTCCGTTCAAAGACAAAAGAATTACTTCTTGGTATAGTGGGTGCAGCGGTGGTACTTTCCCGGTCGCACGTTAAATATAAAGTTCTGCCACCTATGGAATAAGTTAGTCATTTGTGAATAAAAGCTTAGTTTTTAGAATTTGAATAAAAATAAAAATTTACAGGCAAAGTTGCGTCATAGATATAGTGTGGTTGGTTACCAGTGATCCGTAGGGTCTCCCCGAAAAGCAGAGGGCGCGTATTGTATTACTGCTACACGCATTCTTTGAAACCTGAACTGCGGGATTGGACCCTTTTGTTGTCTCTCGATTTGAATATTACTCTAATATGATGTTTCTTACCTTTAATATTAATGTACGGTACGTATCGTGGGTAACATGAGCCATATTGGATAATAAAATGCTTTATTTGATAATATAATATGAATATAAACGATGTTCCAGACTCACTTTGAATAGGCATTGTATGATTAAATTTATCAGTATTTCTAATGTTTCATTATTGTAATGAACTCGGGAATAAATTTTGTGTACGAATAAAAATTATATTTGAGTCTAATTTTTGTTCATTCTTGTGAAAATAGACTTCTGAAATTTGTAGTGTATTGTCCTTTTGATAAGAATGGCTTAATTAGATACCAATTGTTACCAATAATATAATGGAAACTTAAAGATATTTAGACACTTTTATAAGCTGTTTATTCTTGTTCATTAAATACCCTTTCAGCGTTCAGCTTTCGGTATTATATTAACATTTTCAGTTGTCATTACTACTGTTAAAAGGTAGCGTTTAAAAATTCATGACGTAAATAATTAATAAAATACGAAAGCAATTGTACACGATTAACCAGCACCATTGAATTGTCTGTATGTAAAATTTTAAGGCCGTGTAAATCGATGTATCTGACCCGTAATAATGTTTACACTGTACTGCCAATAATATAATCCACGATTCGAGAATAATACGAAAGCTTTTACAGAATTCATAAATTTTGGGTAACAAAAGAACCCAAAAACCATTTAAGGTGCGTACGCGGATGCGACCGCATAATATTAGTGATATGGTAATGTGATTGTTCGCGATAAATTAAACTGTGGAGTCCCGAGGCGGCCGAGCACAGCAGGACTCCCGACGCCCGCGCAGGCATTCGCCAACCGAGGTGAAACACCTCGCACTTTTGACAATAACGCACATTTCTCAAAAAATCCTACATTATTATCAACTTTAACTGAATCGAATTCTCTTCCTGCATCGCTGCGTGGGATGCTACTCGGAAACGAGCGCCGATTGCAAACAAAATATTTGAACCCCAAATATAATTTTACATTATGGCATTCGTGAATTGTCAACCTTCCCAGGGCAACATGAACTTCGTGTCCCGGAGGCGCTTATAATTGGCCACGCGCATTGTTCTAGTCTCACTCCTTTTATGAAGCTGACTCCATGTCGCAGTCCCATTCGAAATTTTCGACGCACTGACTCATTACCTTTGGACTATCATATAAAAATGTCACTGTGTACCGAACAAATTACCGACATTAGCCACTCGGTTTGAATGTAACGCGGTGTCGACAAACTTTTTATAGGATAGTTGTCTACGAACGGACCGCGAACGCTCCTTCTTTAAATTAGGTGAGAAATGCTCGGTTTGACGCCCGCTTTGCATATCGCGGCAATAAATCTACGAAAGCTCTTGCGTTTACCTCGGAGAGCGTCGCGGCTTCCTTCGCCCTACATCTTGAAAGAGGTAAATAATTTTGTCCGTCGTCGATGCCGTATCCCTGTAGCTATCGGGAGCTCGTATCGTCCTCTTCGCTCGAAAGCCTATCTCTATTTGTTACACGGATCCCAAACAGATCCCCTATCTACGATAATTTGCTCTTCGTAAAGCAACGTATATAAATTCACTTAATTAACCTTTCTTTTTCGGCTGTTTCGGAGAATCTTTGACTTTGGCTACTAACGCTGTTGTAACTACTACTCTCTTAAGTTGCATTTGTTTTGTTGTAGTTGGGTTTAAGATTTTATCTTTGCTACTCTAGATTGTGCTGGTATTAAGATTTTTAGATACGAATTACTCGTATATTAAAGTCGGTAGTAGAGTAGCATAAATAATTTTATAATAATAACGCTCCCATAGAAATATGTCGAGCATTTCTGCTTTTAAAATAAAATAGCAATAAGGCTAAGCTCTTTCGTGACCCCATTCTAAGTATGCAGTCGCCAAAGAGGAGGAATTGCTTCGTGTGCTATGCAGGGTCGGCGCGCCACTTAACTCTATTGTTTTATAGCGCGATAATAATATTGGCGCAGCGATTCCTACGCCGCAAGACTGGGCTGCGCGCGTCCGATTGTTTTCTCACACAGATCGATTTACAGTTACCGTCGATTGTTGGGCGTTTGACTGGACGCTCTGGCATAACTCTAGCCTTCAACGCGCTTCCCATTATCTTCGCGGATTTAACTACGTCCCCGCTTTGACCTCGCACACGCCCTACCTTCTTATCTCCTCCTCCGTCAGTTGCAAACGAACGCGAGGCGAAACCAATAATTTTATGACTTAGTCGCTTCGGTTATCGCCAATTTGTGTCAACTGAAGCATTCGTTTAATATTAATAAAAACGCTGCCCCTCAACCCTCCGCGTACTTTTACGGTCGGGTTGATGGCGACTTATTTGAATAAATATTTCCGAGAGAGACCGAGGCTCGACCTCTTTAAATTTATTTATTTTATAATTTTTTACTCGAAGATATCAGCCATACAATAAAAGTTACGTCGGCTTCAAGGCGCACGGTGACGCCCCGCCAGGAGACGCATTACTAATGTGGATGACGCGACACTATTATAACCCATCCTTTATCTAACATAATATGTCCTTTAATATAAAATAACATCCGAAGCTGCGTTTCCAGTTATTCGATCGCGGCAGGATACCACCATCTTTTACATATGACAGTGTTTGTAGAATAACTTATGATTTGAAGGTCAGCCGTGACGGGAGGCGACTTTTTTGCTCGGTCGATAGAGCAGATATTTAAAGGTTAAGTAGTAGAGAACATCGGTCGGATGTTCAGTGGAGCTCGATTTGTAATTACATACGGTCACGCGGCCGGCACCCGTGTCAACGCGCCGAAGTTAATCGCGTCGGACGGCCGGCAAATGATGCGTGCCTCTACCCGCGGACCTACTTATGTCGTCCGCGATTACCACGCACCCTACACACTGACTGATCACTCAGTATCGCATCCGATCCGACTACCTCACAAAAAATATCGACGGCTACATCGATCTCTACACGTATGAGCGACTATGGATATTTTTTGTCAACGAGCGAAACAAAGAGCGAATAAAGCATTGCCCTCGTCGGAGCGCACACGAGAACAAATGTTATGACAATGTATGCAATTTCGTGTACAAACGAATTCATATTCCACGTCGTCTAAAAGAGTCGTCATACGGTAAATCTTTTATGGTAATACATACCGGTGTACATCCATGTATTTCGATCATGAGGTCCGATCGTGAGTTTCGATTCGTGCCCGGTGAGCTCGCGGAACGGCCGGGACATGAATTACTCCTCTGATGAGACGTTATCGCGGTCTCGGCGCTGGAGCCTTGCTCGCCCGTGTTGCTATTAATTAATATGTGTTTCAACAATATTCACTCGTGAAACACTATGTAACGGCTAATATTCTCGGTTCTAGAAATATATGACGTGAATTGAAGATAGTGAAATACTTATTTGGTATCCAATAACTTTTACCTACGACTTTAGCATATTTATATAAACTATTCAAGAATTTATGTACTGAAGACTATGTACATATTAAATTTGATTTATTTGGCCGCTAAGGAAGATATATGTAGATCTCTTTCATGTAAGACACTTCCTACATGTATTTCTTACATGAAATAGATCTATCTTTGTCTAAATCGGAAATGGTACCTACCTCAAGGTAATCTTTAATGTTAAAAAATCGTATTTAAAGAACTAACAGCGGTAGGCAGTTAGATACCGGTGTTGCTTATCACGATGTAAATAGACCGCCCAGTGGTTACAAACATGAACACACAATACTATCATCGGACAAACACTCCGTGTGTGATATAACAAGTCCGGCACTTGTGCGGTAACGATTATGCTTCCATTGCTGCCGAGTATGTTCCCAGGAGTTCAAGTTTAAATTAAATCTTAAATAAATACATGTGATTATACGTTTTCTTACCTTTCATACGGTTTTTCTTTCACCAGAAAAAGTATTCAATTCTAATTTTTATTTATCCGAAATGGTGAACAGGTGTTGCAGTCGATGTGTTCACATAACGTAATATGCTGATATGAAGTTTTTAGTTCGAAAATAGATCGAAAAGGGTTATAATAGACTCGACTGATCTATATCGCGCAGTTCGTTTATCTGACAAATAGTTTTTTTCTCGGCATACCTGAATTCAATTTTGTTAAACGTATGGCGTGTATTCCATTGTCATATAAAATAGCTCCTATTTATTTGTGAAACATGACAGATAATTCTCGAGGGCTACCGATAGAGACGTTTCTTTGTTGAAGAAGAATGGATGTTTGCTCCCAGTGAATATAACACACAGTTCTTTCTTGTACGATGTTTTGGTTATGAAATTTCATTGTTGTGACAAATTGTGAGGTCGATTTTAAGCCTTTCGTTTGTGCATCTGTACAGTTTGACGTGTTATAATTCTGCGAAACCTTGCCAATCTCGTAATACAGCTCGGCCAATTGTCATTGTAGCAACAGCCTGTTCTTAGAATAACATGTTTATAGATGAAATCTTTGGCTCTGTTCGTTCAGCTGAGTTGGCTTGATTTCACTCAGCTTTATCTCATTTCAAAGTTAAGACAGAAGCGTTAAATTTTTATAGAGATTTCTCCATATTTAACCTTAACTTATGTTCTACCCACTAAACTGTAAAAGAAGCTGACAAGTAAGAAAGTCACAGTAGATAAGTTGTTTTTCATGACCAGACCTTACTCCGACACTTTTATGTTATACCTTTTATCTTGAAGGTATTTTTCTCCATAAGTCGTTAGAAAAATGTGGTTCAAATAGCGTGTTTTGAAAAGTACATTGTTTGGAATCAATTTACATGTGCTGGTTATAAAAGGGAATGTAGTTTGATTTAAATTAGAAATTTGCAAAAGATGAATAGCAACTTTGGTAGTTATGGAAGTTTCATTGACCCGGGGCACTTTTCCTTATGTGAAAATATACTTTGAGATTCGCAATAGAATGCCAGTCGCAGGGGACTGCCGCGGCCGAGTAAAGAGCATTTTATAAATGTGTTTTCAGAATAGCAACCGAGACGTAGTCGGCAGCGGAACGCACGATGCACCGAGTTTAATGGAAAAGAATTGAAAAGTAGCGCGTCTATATGGTAATAGAAATTGCCCGGAAGAAAGGAACACAGACGACAGAGTGCATCGCTTTGAATTATGGTTGTTTTCTTGAAAATTGAGCGTTAATGCGTACGCTTTAGGAGTATCAGCGATAGGGTGCGCCTTGCGAATACAGTTTCGTTACAACTCCGACATCTAGTTCTGTAAACGGAAATAATTTATTGTGCTTACTCTATTGTAATTCAATGCAGTTAGAGGATTTTCTGGTTCTTTTCAGGACTTAGCAGACGTTCGACTAAAGTTCATTGACTTTTAAATGTAGTTTTGTTGTTTATAGTTTCATTTAAGCGAACAAAATAAAAGCAAAAGAAAATAGTAACAACATCTTAGTTTTGTCTTATTTCAGTGAGATGTTGTCGATATATTAGTTATTAATTAACTTTCCTAAGAGTTTTAAATAATAAATAGGACTTTAATGTCTTAATAGATAGAAAACGCGTGAGGAATGATGTCTATCAACTCGTTTACGTGCTTCGGAAGGCATGTTAATCTGGTGCTCGGTCCCGGTTGTTGTCGATAGATAACAGTCGTTGAACCTTGTCGGAAGCCCTATGGGCGGTTTGAAAACATCCGACAGCGGGTTGGCCACTAACCCGCATCTCCACCAACCCGAATTGGAGCAGCGTGATGAAGTAAGCTCCAGGCCTCCCCAATAATGTGGAGAGAGACGGGTCCAATAGTGGGACGCAAAAAGGGTTGCACCATCTTTTATGATACAGCTGGAAAAACATTTGTCATTAACAGTTTTTTTAAATAAAATTTGAGTTTTATTTCAACAACATCTACAAACAAAGTGAAGGTAATACGGATTCAGATTTTTTGCATATGTATCTAATTTTAGATAACTTGAGAAAAGCGAATGTTTTTGAAGAAGCAAGGCAAATTTCGGCTGTGAGACAGTTCGCCCCGAGCCGTTGGTTCTCACTGATTATTTGTAAATAAAGAGATGTGTGTGTCAGTACAAATATTTGTCGCGAGAGCACAAGAGAGCACTTAACGCGATGTCATTGTTGTGTTCAGAGAGTGTTAAAAAGTCCAAACTGTTAGCGACAACCTTCTTTGTTTAAAGTTTAATACATACAAAACATGCGCTAAAATTTTTACGTCTTTTTACACACGGTCGTCAGATTTTCACGAAAATATCTTTTGTATGTAAGTTTCATCTGTTTTTGTACTACTTGAAACAATGTTATGTAGTGGTAAGGTATATTAATATTTGTACCATTTGCGGATACCTACTAATGTCCATTTAATTATTTGTTGCCTTCAATCGCGAATAAGTTTTTTGAAGTGAACTTCTTTAGCGACGTTGTGCACTTTTTTGGGATGGGTAAAAAATGTTAAACTCGCGTCAGGACACGTGACCTGATCGAATATTCGTAAGAAGGAGGGGTGACAGCTGATGACGGCTCGACTGTCTATACTTGTAAAATTCGTTTATATGAAGTATTTAAAGTATGGACATTGAACAAAGTGCATCTATTAATGAAAAAAGTGACGAAGAAATAATGAAAGAAAATGAGTGAGTACTTTATAAAAATACTAGATGAAAACCTACTGAAAATACTAGATGAAAAATAATACTGATAATAAAAGCAATTCGTGCGAAATTATTCTCTAACCATTCTAAAATATCAAAAATGCACAACGTTAATGTTCAAGTGTTTCACTTCTGCCGGCACTACCGGAGTGCAACCCGTTTTTTTTCTTTAGATGCCATTCATTTATTGCTCCAATTTAATAGCAGCATAACATTTGTTTAAGTTAGAACTTTTTACTAAAATATTTACGAGACTACACTATCTTGTTCTTTTTGGAGTGGATAAATTTGAACGAGCGCTGTATTTCTGTTTGATTCATGCTGGCTTCTAAACTTTCCAATAGAGTATATTCATTAACAATTGTGCTACCTATATTAAAGACATACGAGCAGCGTCTTTACATTGTATACAAAAATTCACATAATTGCGCCACAAGAAAGTTTAATCAACTAGATTACTTGTTCGACAAGCGTCGAAGGTGATATATTAGTACATTACCGTTATTACCGTATCCTTGTCTAATTGTACAGTTGCTTGTATAAGGCCAATCTGTTCAATATTCATGTTCACATTAAAACTGTATAATTGCCAAATATAAATCTAAAGATGACGATGACATCTTAATTGCCAACGTAACAAATCACTATAATTTGTAGGTATGTTGTTAGTCAACAGAGCTAGAAATAAATCTATCAACTGATAAAATTAAGTAGTGCACAGAATGAGCCTCCGTGGGAAGTTACTTTGTTTTTCCCGTGCCATCTTCCATTATTACACTTGGCCGGTATGTGGCCAGTATGGTAGATTTTGCCTTTTAGCCTTAATTATTATGAAGCAGATTAGATTTCTATATATTCGTTGAATGTAAGATTTGTAAGTATTTGTGCCAAATAAACAGCAATGATACATAGGATACATATTTATATTTGACTCTACTTGTTGGTGTGTTTTTCAAATTTAATTGGATAATTACAATACTGATATAATTATTTAGTTTATCCTAAATAAAGTGAGCAGAATCTGGGATTTGATTATTAATCTACAAACACAGCGTATTCTGTTATATTATACCTGCTAGGAAAGTTTCCTTAAAGTAGTATGATTTAAAATTTTGATGATCATCCCATCTTCAGCAAACACGCGTATACAGGGGCCTAATATTTATGTCCTATCTTTGATATGTTGTTATAAGTTATTAACATCCTAATATACTTATTAATACCGCTTCGACCATTAACGAGCAAATTAATTAATAGATGTTAAGTCGTTTTTATAATCACTCATATCCGCTGTGGCCTTAGATGCTCATGTTCTAAAATTAGCGTTAGAAATTATAATAATTGACGTGAGATCATTATTAAAGCGGTACTACGTTTCTTTGTTTTTAAAGTGAAATCATATTAAGTTAACTTTTTAGCGAATTTGTGAGAACTACTTTAAGTATGAGTGTGATATGCTACGCATGTGATATGCTTTAAAGTCAACACATTAAAATATTTTAGTATTGTGAGTATGCATAGAAAAGATATAAAATTCTTTTGTAAAAATAGAAGTTATGGGGGATCGTTGTTCAATCGATTGAATATTTTTTTACGGAATTTAGATTTTCGCGATTTATCCGTCTAGTAGTACAGTAATAGTAGTTAAACCTTGTCGGAGGCCTTATGGGCGCTTTGAAAACATCTGATAGAGGATTAGCAACTCAACAATATCATCCGCATTGGAGCAGCGTGTTGGAATAAGCTACCCTTCCCAATAATAGAGAGAAACTCGTGCCCAGCAGTGGGACGCCAAAAGGGTTGCAGCCATGCGATATACTCGTACATTGTAAACGGTGGCTGTACAACCCGCTACGGATATGCGTTTCCGAAAATTCTGATTTTGGTCTGTATGACCGGCGGATTAAATTACTCGTACATACGTGCGGAAAACAAAATGATTCGTCTAGGGTTACGAATTATGGAGTTCGGACACCCAAAAAATGTTAACGAATAAAATTAATCAACTTTCATAAATTTTCTAGATATTAGAATTCGAGTGTCCGTAATGGCCTGACCATGGCAAAATGATCACTTTCGCTCTCCGAACACTCGTTTTTCATCTTCGTAACTGATGTGTTCGCATTTGTTCACGTCAATCCGTTAAACATTTCGCGCCCAGCGAATGCTGTTTATTAATTACCTTTCGTTATTAGTCAGGCGGTAATTGGCAGATGGCTTCGAAACTCACTTTCGCCGTGTATTGATAGGACTTTAATTTAAGAACTTTATTCGCCTGTCATAGGCTTGAAATTTACATTGTGTTAAGGTTTTTAGTTTGTGACAGGTAATATAGTCAAGTTGTATGTATGCATGCCTTTAAAAGCGTAGGCAGAAATCATATAATCATCTGTACAAATAATTTACATACTTTCTACGCCTCATATGCAGCATGTGTTACCATTCTAGACATTAAAGCCATTTCCTGACTTTGTTGTCCGTTTGAGTGTTTGTGCATCTGACTTTGTGTGTGTCCTATGGATACTCTATTTCTTGGTACCGGTTTATAGAGGAGCAAATATAGGAATTATTATAGATGGGAATTTAAAGATTTTTTTTTAAATATAGTACCTTGTGAGAAATTTAAACCATGAACTCCATGAAGCCCATGGGGCACTGATTTTGTAGTTACAATAAACGGAATCGCTCACCTTACGTGTGACCTATCGCTTGACACGGCCGTCGTAGAATCTATATCATCAAGGTTTAGTGTGGTCGTATATTGCGAACTGGCCGGGAAGGATCCAGTATGCAGTCGATTTATGTATCTGTAAAATGTTGACCGCCCCACAAATTCAGGATACATCAGCAATAACCCTATTTAATGCCCCTCAGCCGCCCATAAATCCGAAACTGTTTACCTTAGACGGTCGTAATTATGAATAATTATGTAACATAACGACCGTCGACAACCTCGTCGTACATACGTCTCGGAATTAAACACTACAAGAGTAGGTACATATAAATGCGCTGGATGTCATGTTATAACTTTATGGGTTTATACACCCAGTCTCCGTGTGGGGCGATATGTTCGTACGTTTATTACTTAGGAGGACCGGACATATTCGGAATAAAAACTCGCTTTATGGGATAAAATTAACACCTACTATGTGTTGAATTAAAGTGATCGATTTAAATTACCACCGATTAAGAAGCCATAACTGTTCCGGTTATTAATTTATTAATGAGTTCTAATGGCTTATGCGTTAAAGTATTTTTGAATGATTAAATATGTAGTACCCGTTATGTGTTTTTATAAATATAACTATATTTTATATCTGTCTATCTAACAATATATAAAGTTGAAGAGTTTGTTTGTTTGAACAGCTACTATCAGGAACTACTGGTTCCTGATAGTAGCGCGAATAGTCCATTTATTGGGGAAGGCTGTAGGCTATATAACATCATGCTATGACTAGTACCAAAGTCCACGCGGACGAAGTCGCGGGCGGTTGATAGTGCTTAATAAAACATTCAAGCTTTTTTCCCTAAAAGATTCATGGCATATAAAAATTAAGTTTAACAATAAACATTTTAACATTTGTTTATCTTAAGCCTAATGTGGGTTATATATTCGCATTGCTGTCATGTAGGCTATCTTCGGTATAATAAATCGAAAGAAATTAATCGGAGAGTGATGAAATCTACAACAGCAATCTCTCGTGCCAAAAAATGTATTTGTTATTCTCCTTCATGTCTGGTTTTATCTCACAGAGAGACGGAGAAGTTTATTGAGACATGAAAATGTTGTAACATCTTCCAAGCTATTTCTTTAATGTTTTTATTTAGGAACCATATTGAGTTACCTTTAGCGGTATATTTTTCAAATTAAACTGCCGATTGGTGACTAAATTTAGCCTCATTAGTAGTTCTCCGAAATATTGGACCTTTAAATAGGCAGTAGAAACATTTATTTGCGGATAAAAAATTACGGTACACAATCTTGATAGACACATATCAAATGACAACCGTATTAGGTTCACCGTATAAAATATCAATATTGGGTGAGTAATTTATTGCTTATGTGAAAAATATTATATTTTTAGTTACACTATCTCAACAGATGACACGATTTTGTATTTCTCTGGTATCCATTTAGTATTTATGTAAATTGATCTAGCAAAGGTCGTCGGCCAGACGAGTAGCGGTATTTGATTTTTTCCGAGTGTTAAGTTGACGTTAACGAAATTATTCATTACCGGTACAGAATAAACTTAGGGATAGGAGTATTTGTTCAAATGTTCTCACGCGTGTCCGAGACCGCGTGTCAATTTGCCGGTACCAGCTCTGACACCTCGGAGCGGGGTCAACGGTTTTGCTATAACCGTGTTTGTTCTCTGCCAACGCTATTTTCACTTCTTGAACCAGGTTATATTGTTTGACACCTATGTCATTTTCACGTTTCACGCGCAGATAAATTTCTATTAGAGCCTTTAAAATGTAATGACAATGTTTTAGCGACATGACATAACGTTGGCTGTGATACAAATTTTGTTGATATAGCATTTTGTATTTGAACAGTTTGTGTTGAATTTTAAGTGATTGCAGCGAGTCTAGTTTTTAGGGTTCCGTAGCCAAATGGCAAAATACGAAACCCTTATGGATTCGTGATGTCTGTCTGTCTGTCTGTCCGTCCGTATGTCACAGCCACTTTTTTCCGAAACTATAAGAACTATACTGTTGAGACTCGGTACGTAGATGTATTCTGTGAACCACATTTAGATTTTCACACAAAAATAGATAAAAGCAATAAATTTTGAGGGTTCCCCATACTTAGAACTGAAACTCAATTTTTTTTCCATCTAACCCATACGTGTGTGGTATCTATGGATAGGTCTTCAAAAATGATATTGAGGTTTCTAATATAATTTTTTTCTAAACTGAATAGTTTGCGCGAGAGACACTTCCAAAGTGGTAAAATGTGTGTCCCCCCCCTGTAACTTCTAAAATAAGAGAATGATAAAAATAAAAGAAATATATGTTGTACATTACGATGCAAACTTCCACCGAAAATTTGTTTTGAACGAGATCTAGTAAGTAGTTTTTTTAATACGTCATAAATCGTAAACCACAATTTACCTTTTATTCAATCTTAATGCAATGATTTATATGGATACTCAAAGGCAATGATGTAGTTCTGTTGCCGCTATTGTTATACTATATATACTATAAATAGAATAAAATAAATATTTAAGGGGGCTTCCATACAATAAACGTAATTTTTTATAGATAATGGTACGGAACACTTCGTGCGTGAGTCCGACTCGCACTTGGCCGGTTTTTAAAGTATCGCAAAGAGCACAGTTCAAACTATTTACCGCAAAACCTTAAGTGCTCCTTCGTAGAACCAAATCCCTAGAGTCTTCTATGTAATCGTCGTAATAGTATGATAACCCACGGACCCATTCTAAAGTGTTTATAAAATTAAGTTTACTTTTATCCTATTGTATTAAAAATGATGAGCGATATATTCTAAGGTAAAAGGTAATCGCCTCTGATTAAATTTTATTTTTATTTTATCTAAGGCAAACACATAAATAAAAATTAAGCTTAAAAGAAAAATAGTCATAGCTCCAGGGAATGTAAGATGTTTATATAATAATATGATACAAATTACAACTTGATATTTCTACGCGTTTCTATAAAAGTGAAAATTAGAAGGTCAATTGTACGGCCCAGAAAGTGACCCTCTGATCCTTTTTCTTGTTGAAGTACGGAACACCAAACAACCTCATAAAAATTAATATGTTGCACCTTAGCATAGGTAACCTTTCGATTTCAATCTAGATACGGTGCTACCCTTCCCGATCCTCACATTCTGACCCGAGTCGTCTCATTAAAACGTGTCGTTTTATTTCCTTCGGGTCCAGCTGTCCATTTATCGAGACTGTAAAGCCCTTCCGATCGAAGGCTTGATATGATAATTGTAATCCAATACGTCACTATCTGCACCATCTCACTGAGTCTGATTATAGGCATTATGCGCTATTTAAAAACCGATGTGCTAAGTGGATTTTTCTCCTACATTGTTACTATGGTTTTTTTGTGTAATTTAGTTATATCACACTTTTAAAGCCTTTTAAATTGAGATTATAAATGCTGGCTTATTATGAACCATGCTTGTCATAAATAATGGTTAAATTTTACGATTAAGCTTGTAGAAATATACTTATATCTATTTTGCTTCAAAAAGTATAAGAAAATCAATGTATGTGCCTATAAAATTTGTCGCTCGTTTTCCCTGGATCTGATGATGGTATCAGATCTTGACTTGGTGACACTTGAACCACCTCAGAAGTATAAGTTTTGAACAACAAAATATTTATCGAAATATTTTTCTCTCAACTCCTAACCACCGTTTTGTCATCTATCATCAGCTCAGTAACATGAGATCATGGTAACTATGCATAGACATCTATTTTTATTCATAAAGTATAAGAAAATCAATGTGTGTGCCTAATAACCGGGGTAATTGAGGGGGATTACCCCGGTTATTATTAGGTGAACATATATAATTTAAAAAAAATACATATAGCCGAATACATTACCTTTTCCTTTTGGAAGTCGGTAAAAATAGTATTTTTTGGATATACGACGCAGTATGTAATCGATGAGTTCGGAAAGTTTTCACCGAGTAACGGTTGTTGAAGGAAAAGGTTGAAGTGTTTGCGATAATTACTGAAGCCGTTGCGGATATTGTGAGCGAGTGTGCGCTTCCACATGACACGGCGATAATGAGTCCTGTCGAACTTGACTGGGAACCTCCGTATTGTTGGCGAGGAACTGATTAGCCTATATTATTCGCTTCTATTATTTGCAAAGAAAACGTAGATGTTTTTTATTTTATTTATTTAGATGGAGGAGTGGACAATCAAGGCTTATATCGTGGCGTAAAATGGTAGCTGTCTAGAGCTATCTATCGTGGACGTGTGCTTTCAACTTCAGTCAAGTCTATGTTTTTCCTGAAAACGTATGTACATACGATCCTCCCCCGGAGTAGCAACTACTTTTTCATCGGTACTCTCTACATATACGCTTCACAAATAAAATGGTATGGTCAGAGGTATTTCCCCAGTCGAACCTAATAAGTTCTAGCATCTATAAAAATATTTATTTACTAATAAATTTTGCTGTGTAAATATATTTTGATTAAAATTAATGTAAACCACATTTGAGCCTTTCGAGGATGTCATAAATGAAGTCAGGAATTTTATTAGTAGTTTGCAGTATTACCAATCCGCAATGGAGCATCGTAATGGAGTAAGCTCTAGCTCTCCGCAATAATATGGAGAGCCCCATACCCAGCAGTGGGATGCAAAAAGCGTTGCAGCCGTTAGTAGCGGACACCCTGTATTATAGTCGAGTTGTGATACCCAGTAGATCAATCACCATATATCATACAATGATTAAATATCACAGTTACTTAACCAATCCTACGGCAGGTTGTTTTGTGTCTTAATCAGCGTTCGACCATTCCAATCTAGTCCCCTCGGCGAATTATTGATGATCGCCCAGCGGGGCGCGCGACAAAAGAATTTCATTTAATATAAATCGCGCGAGACCGCGTCGCGCCGAGAAATTAGGCGCGGAATCTCCCGCCGCGAAAACTCATCGTAAATAAGTGTCGCGGTCGGCCTCGCAGCCATCGAATATTGGCCGTACAATACGCTGAGCCGATTGAAATAGGCCGATTGTGAGTTGGACTCTCGCTAAAGGGGGTTCCGTATCGATATTGCTGAAAATACCGGAATACCGCGAGAAACAAACCCTCAGATATCACCTGTCGTATGCTACAAAACCGACAAGCTCTGAGTAGAACGTGCACTGGAAGTGTTACGCAAAACGCAAGCGCGCTGCAGTCGTTACAATATCTATAGGTACAAATAAATAAAATTGGAGTGCCTGTAATTTTAAAATAACCGCTTTTTACTACATGCATATGAATGTTTACACGGTAGAAATACCAAAATGACATTTTTTACAATTTTTGTCTGCCTGTCGGTCTGTCTGTCTGTTTGTTCCGGCTAATCTCTGGAACGGCTGGACCGATTTTGACGGGACTTTCACTGGCAGGTAGCTGATGTAATAAGGCGTAACATTAATTGAAGAAATATTCTAAAACTGAAGTCCACGCGGACGAAGTCGCGGGTAGCCACTAGTCGTAGATAAGTGTCGTGGTCGAGTTTTAAACCTTTTAATATTGACCGTATCGCGGGCTGAGCCGCTTGGATATTTCCAAGCGGCTCAGCCGATTGTGAGTTGAGCACTCGCCTGAATGGTTTGTCAAACGGACAACCTAAATCTTCTACCGGAAAAATAAATTATCAGCTCAAGCAGCTTGAAAACATATTTACCACTTATTAAAACATTAGAAAGTTAAAAGGATGGTATCATGTACGTTTACACTTTTTTGCCTAAGAAGCGAATCAGGCAGACAGGCAGCTCTGGATACGATACATTTTCACGTATCGCATCCAAGGGAGACTACTTGCTCTGCATACCCTGTGAATGAAGTGAAGTGTAGAATCAAAGATAATATATTTACTTTAAAGGTAAGTCGGTTCATGAAATACTATACAATGACAGAGCGATGGACGGTCACTTCCCAAAGGATTCCTTTTGCGTGTTGAACCCTAAAGCAAGATCTTGTTATACACTCGTTTAAGGATTTAATTACTCGCATCTCCGATGAGCCTTCGCTCTTTCGCCTGTCGCTCGCGCCTCCGCTCACGTGATCGTAAATCCTCGCTTCGTTAATGATCCAAACGTTGTTTTGCGATGAATTACCGTCCAGTCCTCTTGTTGACTTTTTGCGCGAAATATTTTTACTGATTTCAGTGAGCGTGGGCTTCGTATAATGGACTGTAACCCCTTTAAGTGGTTTTTCGAGTTCAACACGATTTATGTTTCAATAAGTATGCAAGATAGTGTTTTATTTCCCGTTTTATCTCCGAGAACATCAATAAAGTGCATTGTTTGATGCGGCTATCGACGTGCGTGTGAGGGATCGTAATCCGACAGGTGCGATCGGCCGCATTATTCGGTAGTTTATACTTATCTATATTTTTCGGTTCGAAACGATAATTTTAGTTACCAAAGGTGCCGACAGTAATCTCCGCCTACTGTTCCTAATCATATGGGCGGGGGATGATTGTCATGTCTACACCTTTACTTTCATACTTCTGTTGTCACTTTAGTTGCGTTTCCGTATAAAACGATCTCCTTACACGCCTATCGTGGAAGAAAGGCACTGCTGGTTTGCCGCCACCACCTACTTTATACACCTTAAACTGCCTTAAAGATATCGGTGTCGCCGTTTTCAATTTAACCCGCGCGGTATTGAGTATCGCGGACAAGTGAGCATCGGGTCCTCGGTATCCGGCTTCAATTGCCTTCAACTAGGAGTCTACCTTCCCTTCGAGCTTCGAGTCGCGCCTTCGGTAACAATGCAGTCGGTACGCCGTTTGTAAACGCGATACTTCCGTCGGTGTAAAGCGTATATCGCATGTGATTGCGGCCCCTTTACTTTAATCAAATGGCTGCGACAAAGGATTGAATAGAATGCTCCTCGATTTCGTACGAACGATCGGCATTGGCTGCAGAATAATTCCCTTTCGCAATTGCCGCAATTTTTTACCAATGACACAGCAAAATGAGGGGGGATTTTTTCATTGTATAAAATTGTCAAGTTCGCGAAGTTCTACTCAAATTCAATGGGTTACAATTTCTCACGAATAGAGGAATTGTATTGAGTAAAATCTTAATTATTGGGTCAGTTTTCTTTGAGTTGTTTCATTAATTAGCAGGTCTTGGCGGAAACTGCTAAAGTAGGTAAATTGGTTCGGTTAAGAATCTTAATAGCTTTGACAAGCGGTTATGGACATGTTAGCATTTAATTTAATTTAGATCATGCCTGTTGTCATTAGCTCTCTGCTGTAACGGTCGGTAATTGCTCCGTTTCTTCGATTTTAATCACTCCTCTCATGTACCTTGGGGCAAATTATCGTGTTTAAGTCGTTGTTTGTTTGTACTGATGTCTGAATGATTAATATTAAAGTAGTTTTTGATTGCATAATAGCGAAGGCGATCAACGATGTTGTTTTAAAATGAAATGAAATAGTTTATTAACATCTTGGGTAATAAATAATATACACTTGATATTTGTCATTGTTGTACGGCCATCGGCTGACAGTCATCCGCTTTGGGAAGCGGGCGAAAAATGTAGACACTTATTGTTTACAATTATGGTAAATGATTTATAGCGATAACAACTAATTGCATCTACGAGTTTTGGTAAGAAAACGTTGCAATATATTTTACCGTGTCTTTATCTTGTGTGTATTATAAGTTACCCTTTATGTTGAAAAAAAAAATTGGCCAACAATACCTAAAAAGAGAACAGTCATTTTAAGCAGCTTAACTTTTTAACAATAATATTCTACCTTAACGCTTAATCGAATGCAGTTACAGTCAATTTAAGAATAACAAAGGGGTACGTAATATGAATCGTCCTTAAAATTGTACGGTTATTGAATAAAAACAGAATGTCGATACGTTCGCCTCACCCCTGCTGCTCAAGCCGTTTTTTATCGACCGTAAAACGCAGGTATCAGAATTTATACAATTTATGGTATTATACCATTTTATAATAATTTTAGGGTCACTTTGTCCTTAAAATCGATGTAAAAAGTTCTTTCATCTGTTTATTCACCTGTCACGGTCTTTCGTATCAATTTGCATGATTATTAAATTATTGTTTCTTATTTTTTAGACTATACAGTAACATTTGACGACCCGTGTGGCGCAATGGTTACCATTCCGGGCTGCCAATCGACGGGTCCCGGGTTCGATTCCCGGCGAAACAGAAATTGGAATGATGAGTTTAAATTTGTGTTCTCGGTCGGGGTGTTTGTGTTTCTGTCTTTGTATGTGTCCATGGTACCCACGACACAGGGTCTACCCTACTGTGAGACTATGCGTGTGAAACGTTTTTTATTATTATTATTTAAAAGTATGTGTAAGTCAGGAATAACAATATTCAATATATGCGGGCATTTGAGACGATTTACCAGATACCATTTATCATTCAAAGGACCCAATCTCGAAGTTCCAGTCTACTTTATTTCGTTTGCGCGTCTTTTACGGCAGGTGGTATAATACAAGGAGCAGCTTTATACGACAATAAAGTGTACCTCTGGTAATGTATGCCGTATGGGCGCCGGTTCTCGCATAGACAATTTCACGCGCGCTTAGCTAATGTTTGCCAAGCGATTTGCCGCCGGCTGTATCGCTCCGGACGGTCATTTTTTCCCGCCACTGCCCTTTCCCGAGCGTCGGAGATGTTTCGAAATTGCTGCCGGCTATTTCTATGCAAAATTTCTGAGTGCTCTGGCTTTTGTCCTCATAAGCAGAGACGAAACATTGTGGATATGTACGACATTGTGCACCAAACCACAGCATCAAACGCTATGTCTCTCTTTATTACTTTATTAGACCAGCTGTAGTTTGGTTCAACGGAATGACGAAGGAAATTATAATTACGTAATTGTCTCGTGTCAGCATGAAATATCTTAACCGCTACTCCATTGTTTACACTATGGAACGCGTGTTACGATAATTAAGCCAGTAACCTATTTGATGTCTAATTTAAATGAGAATTAGATTAATCACACGATACTAGCCAGCTTTCACTCCCAACGTTAAAACATCCGACAATGGTGCGTCCTGTTTCACAACGGCGTCCATCTTTTTTTGGGGCGAGCTAATGTTGAACTATTTGAATTACTCTAGTGTCAGGATCTTATCGGTCGATCAATTTCTCAACCCTTCAATGTATGCGACACCGGCATCTGCTACAAATGGTTTTTCATGTTGTGTTAAGTGCAGTGTTGTGAATTGAAATTTAAGAACCGTTTTTGGGGACCTCTACGTAATTGTTGATGTCAAAGTAGTGTTTTTATCTTTAAATCGTGCCGTAGATAGTTCTAAGTATTGTGACGTAAATATTCATATTACATTTACTAGTTTCGACAAATTCAACCATATGGTTACATTGTGACATTTGTGACTAAGTACAGCAAAGTCAGTTTCCCAACGGGAGCGCTAGGCTATAAAGTAAGCAGTTTTACAAGTGAGCGGCCCCGGAACAAATGCTTAACATTTGCTGGATATTCTTATTTTATAACTTATATGTATTATTATTGCATATTGCTGCAAAGAATATTCCAGCACTATTTAGTAATATGGCAGATTTTTAATGGAAAAAATATCAGGTTGTGTTAAGGTTGCTGAGATATCAACTATGTGTCAATACGGTTTATGAAAATGCATAAATTAAAAGTGTTAGTCATAATTCACTTGCTCAACTCATTAACAGCCAATCAGCCACCGCCTGCAGTTGTGAAACTTTCATATTTATTGATCCTGTCACGGCTAACTGTCAAAAGTTCCCAGCATCATTAGGTCGGTTGATTCGTCGTATTGAGCAGACAAGGAGAAGAATGCACAACAGCAACAAAGCGCTCACATTATGTTGTCGCAGCCCGAGACGCGTTCCAATTAAGAGAGATTTATTCATCCCCTCGCCGCCGTGCGACTTCTCCAAAGACATTATCAGAGATTTAACTCGGCAGGACAATTGTTCCCCAATTTTCTAAACACCTCGACAATGCCCTCGTAATTTGTTCAATCCTCTTGGCTGTTTGTTTGCGCTGGGAAAACTCGGCGCGTCATCACGCAGCGTCAGGATTGTCGCATTGTGGCTCGGCTTGTTCGCATTCAATATTCATTTACTTGAACGCTTTGTAATCATCCGAGATTCCAATACGACGACGGATTTAAATCACGCTTCCATTAATGTTTAAGTAGTGCAAATATTTTGCGAGCGTTGAAATAATTGTTACGTTAACAACGACGTTTCGGATTCGCGAATCTTTCCGGTAATTTGTTAATTCTTTACTACGAACTCTAAGAACTTGTTTATCGGTATCCGCGACCAATTTGTCTATTAATTTATTGCTTCGATGCTTTCAAACGTTCTCATTTCTCGTTTCATTAATATAACTAGTTAGTTAATTGGGCTACCGAACATCGCCTTCCTTTGTTGTACACAAACCACACCCCACATTTATCTAAGCGGTAGCTTATTTAAAATGATAAACGAGCTCCCAATCGATTTGAATAACAAGCAGGCAGATGCTCTTAATCCTTTTGATTTCATTAAACGCATGCGCCCCTCGGCCCTTGTCGGAAATATCACTTGAATGTGGATCTCTCGATTCAACTATAAATTGTTCATTAATAATACACCATTTTCAAGCCATGAAAGAGCTGAGGTTAATTTTTTTGATATTTGCCTTATTACGTGACCGAAAAATCTTTCACGGGATTTGAGATTGTCTTCTTTCTCTGCTCGGGCTTTATTACAGCATTTTAATAAGAGAGTATAAAAAAGCGTCTTATTTTCCGCGATGGCATCTTATTTGTTAGCCGAACAATATTGTGAAATCACGGCGTTCATCTTTTTTTCGAAGAGATTCTAATGAATTCCCAGCAGACATCCGTCTGAGTGCTTACCAATCGCAGAGTCATTTGTTTGATCGTTTCGTTAGGGAGAGGCCAAGTGAAAAATCCGTCTACATTAATCACGTCGATGCTGAAATACAATTTTGAGCGGTCGAAAAAATTTACATAAATAATTTATACCCATGGGGCTACGCGCTCGGTACTCTTTAAGCCGTTTGGAGAGTTGTCTCTGATCGTTGCCTTATTATGAAGTTGGCTGTATTATTGTTGAATACAAAAAAAATATTGTTTGCGGATTGTTCTGTTCGTTGATAAAAATGTACATGCTATATTTTTTGAATGGTAACTGTTTATATTCTTCTCGGTTACAACAGGAGACAAGTCAGCAATGCAATATAAAAAATGATGATGACGAAAATTGCTAAATTTATTTAAAAAAAACATAGCTGAAATTTTGGTAGCCATCATGATACAACGTATTCACATTACAAATTTACACGAACTAAATACCTGTATACTATATACTAATCTTTCCTGTGGTCTGCTACAAGCAAAGAAGAAAAACCAAGCAACAACTAAACTTTATTTCAGATGGAACCTGTCCGTGTTGCCATTCAAATGGATAAAGAGTGTCCGCAAAGCTCGTCCACTTATCATTGGCAAATGAAATTCCAAATAAATTTATCTTATACGAATTAAAATAAAGGCTTCTTCGACCACCATATGTCATGATTAATATCCTTAAAAAGAGGTATTGTTGTGTTCGATTGTTTATCATGTAATAAAATGACAGAGCGGGTTATTGCGGAGATGTATTTAACAGTGTTTCGTACTACCAATTTAAATAAAATTTACGTAGGTACTTAGGTACTGTCTTATTTTTGTTGTATTGTATCGAAATCTTTAATAATTGTCCGGCGTATGTCCGGATGGAATGGCGAATTTTACGGTAGGCTTATGTCCAACATTAGCTTTGACTGATGTATGGGTAAGGCCGGGTTCCCACTACGCCGGACCGGCAGATCTGCCGGAAACTGGACACCGGACAGAGGTGTTTACATTACACCGGATCCTACAAGAAAAAATGATTTGAGGGGAGAACGGGCGGCGCGAGCGCGGGACGAATACCGGCACAAAACTAGTTCACATTACCCCGGTCCGGTGTTTCTACCGGCACTTCGTAGTGACAAAACGCTCGGTAAAAACGCCGGGCTCGGCAAAAATGCCGGACCCGGGATAATGTGAATAGCTTTATATAAATTGTACAGCCACTAGCCCTTCCGGCAGATTTACCGGCTCGGCAGATCTGCCGGTCCGGCGTAGTGGGAACCCGGGCTAAATCTCTACAGAGCCGAACGATGCGTAGAAACATCCTGTAGACGCGAAACTTTAAAAACAAATACACAAAGCAACCTGCTAAACAACCACCAAATTTATTACTTACAAGCTTAAAACACACAAGATAAGACAGCCTTTATATACCCATAGGATCGCTCATTAATTTTAACATGTCATTCAAACTCAAAAGACACGAAGCTCAACCACTTATCATTTGCAAATGAAATTTCAAATAAATTTATCATTCGTTTTAAAACATATATTTGTGAGCTCATTCAGCGAGTGCATGACGCGTGAGATCAATCTGTAAAAAGTTTAAAAGGAGTATTGTTGCATTCGATTGTTTATCGTTCGATAATGTGAGCCAGCGGGTTGCCGCGAGGGTGTTGGTCGGTCCATTGGTCCCTCTCATCTCCATACGGGCGGCTACTTGACGGGTCGTGTGGGTCGAACCGCTGATCGAGTATTATTTTAGGCATGTGACTGTGATGGATTCAATCGAATCTTTCTTCGGACAGCCGGAGTCTTTACCGCAAGCTGACGGTGTCCGACGGCTTAGCCGAAAAAATACCTCGGTCGACATGATGTAGTATTCGCGGTTTACATGCGTGTTGTTATGATGAATAGTCGATGTTTCGACCCTTGTTATTGAGTGCTTTACCTTATTTGCCGGCTCGGTGATTTCGACGCCGGAAACGAGCTCGGCGTTGAAGTTTTGAAATTTTAAAACATAACGAACAGAATAAATTTTAATGTTTACATTAAGTATCTTGACCCTGTTTACTTCAGGTTACGGTTAAGTTAAAGCTAACTAACTAGTTATTCTAAAGACTCTTAAGGAAATATTTTAATTATGTATTTAAGTCATATTATAAGAGGGTATCAAACATTTTTGAAGCTAAAGCAAGAGAATCTATCTTCCTAATAGTTTGTAATTAACAGTCAAGCAATCAGTATCAGTAATAAATGAACTAAAAAATGACAGGAAACCTCCTTGCTTTTACCACCTATCTCACTAATTTATTTAATTTAAATTGTTGGCAAATTCGTTTAATTTTGTAGTTTTAAGTTTATTTACGACTTCTCTGCATTATCTCCTACAGTAAGTTCATTATGCACTTATTATATTATTTTGATCATCAATAAAATTGAAAAAAAAATTTTTTTTCATGAAAAAAAAATTTATCCTTTACTACCTTTGATAAGTTTACTAATCTCTACTCTAATAAGGATACATTTTATATATGTTATTTTTAGAATAATTCCCACTAATATTACGGAAGAGCGAGCTAGCCATACTTTAAGTTCATTTACTACTGGCACGGGTAGCTCTAAACAAGTGCGGCAGTAGCAATTAACTCTAGTTTGCCACCAATAAATAGCACACTCTACCAGATATAATTAACTGCTCTACAGTAGCTGGTGCAGTTAACCTCTATGCAATTTAGTTCGCGTTTGCGTCGTTATCATTAATAATGGAATCGTTTCTTAGAACTTGCTAAGTGATACTAAAGGGTACACAGATTTGGGGCTTTTAAAAACAGTTAGGTTACCGGAACGATGACAGAGCTTGTATGGTTCAATGAAAATACTATCGCTGCACCTAGCGATGCCGCAGTTAAGTATTATTACTTTGATTACCTGTAAAAGATTGCCAGTCACACTTAAGCGATAAAACACCATCCAGAGTAGCATCGCGCCTACACATGACCTCAGACTGGACTCGATGGAGATGGTTTGATGGAGTTTCGGTGGAGATGATCGTAAACAGCATGACAACTATTATATTAAAATAAAGTATTGCAAGTTACAAACTAGAATTAACATAATATATGAATTAATATAATGCTTTTTTTATGCTACTGCATATAACAATGTCATAAATTGTATAAATTACCGTATCTTTTCCATCAACTTCTTCCATTTCAATACACAACAAGGAAAACGAGATATAGATCGCAACTTCAATGTTCTACATTGCTATATGCGAGTCAAAACAATTCCTCAAAGCGTTGTCAGTATTATTTATGGAGGTCTTAAAGATGCCGATGATGGATATGGTCCTCCGAGCAATACTCGTCTATATCAGTAAGCGTGATCAAGTGTGATCCGATCATTTTTTACATCGAACATAAGACAAATTGTGATCACTAATCGCCGGGCCATTGTCCTGTGGTGTCGATTTTATAATTCTTCACGAATTAATAAGCCTTCGCCCCGCCCCGTAGGCGTCGACGACGTGATTAATAGATGTGCCTCGACGACTACCGAAACCTCAAGTTATACCTAGTTTATAGTTCAATACGCACACATACGTCTTCAAAGCCATATCATTATGACCCGTGAATTTCACACGTCCAAAATATTCATATCGATTACGAATCGATCCGCCGCATATTTATCGAAGTGTTAATATTTAAATAATAACGTCGGATTATAAATCGTTACGTGTATCATTCGGTGTGCCTACTAGACATTTTAATGCTTGTTTATAATCTATAGCCTTGGTAACGCGTAGCCATGTCTGATTAGCGCTGGTCGTTCAACTCTAATGAGCTCCACGGATTGACAGACGGTATTTACATATGCAACCTATGCCAATCAGTGATCAAGGGATTGTGTGTGAACGTCAATTTGATGCTTATCCGTATTGACCTTTAACATGTAATTTTAGGGTCTCGATCGAAAACGTTATACACATAAAAATGAGATGTTACTACTAAAGACGCGCTGAGTATTTTGAACGATGTATTTTTTAATTTTAAGCCAAAAACTATTATGGAAGATTTAGCCATTGAATATGGCACGTTCTTTTTATTAAAAGGAAAGCTGGGTGGTCACACTAAAGACGAAAGTAAAAAACTCGTAAAACTTTGTGAAAAAAATTCAAACTTTTGTGTCCATTCTTGAAGCGTGTTTTACCATCTTTGCATCTATTGTTGCTCGGCTTCAGATTACGTTTCTTCCCGTAATTAGTATCTTTGCGTCTTAACACAATACCGGTATCACAGGCCATAAACGAACAACCGATACGATTATTGTCTATTGTTTCGTATTGTTTGTTATTATCTCCTAGCTTCCTCAAAACTTTTGAAAGCACTCAAAAGATATTTAGCAACAGATTCCTTTATTTGTAGTGAAAAGGATTAGCTGAGATGAGACGCCAGACTAATTTGAAGCAAGGTATTTACTGATTCGTATAATATTTTTTAAACAGTCCAACAGATTCAGACTCCACCTTTTCAGAAGTCATAGTAGCTTTTTGAACAGTTAATAAACGTAAACAGTTTAATCTATGGATTTTTGAGTTTTAGATGTGACATTTCGGGATTAAATATTTCTTTTACTACGAATTATCTACGTGTCTATTGTTTGACATTTTTGGGATATGAATTCGAGAATAATAGTAAATACTATCCTCTTATTAATTACACTTTTAAATCTTTCTTTGTTATTACTTTTTTTCATACAAATAGAAGATATCACATTGGCCAACTTGATAAGTATAGTTTTGAAAATAGTCTATTGCAAGGCATTATTAGGATACAGTAACGTTGAATTTATTCACAAAATTTCAGTATACATTTGTATCAATTACCACACCAAAAATGTTCTCCATCCGTCGCAGCCTTACGTGACCGGCGGCACCTGCCGGCGGTCGTGCCGACATGTCTCGACAACTTTGGACGGCTACTCTAGAAACATTCGCCATATTTCTATTGGTATCGGTAAGACTTTGTAGTTAAAGGAATGCTGGACCACGTTAAATATTTAGAGTTGTGTACCTATTACATAAATTAAATTAAATAACGTTTCACACTCATAGCCCCACAGTAAGGTAGATATACCCTGTGTCGTGGGTGCCATAGATACACACAAAGACAGAAACACAAACACCGAGACCGATAACAGAAATTAAAACTTATCATTCAAATTCCTGCCTCGCCGGGAATCGAACCCGGGACCCTTCGATCGGCAGTCCGTAGTATATCAGTAGTTTATTAAGGATTATATTATTTTTAGAACTTATTTATTATTAATATATGATAATCATTCATTAAATTCATTTTTATTCATAACTAGCCTTCCGCCAGCGGCTTCGCCCGCGTGGATCCGTTTTATAGGTTCCCTTAGGATAAAAACCATCCTATGTCCTTTCCCAAGGTCCACTCTATCTGTGTTCCAAATTTCATTAAAATTGGTTCATTAGTTTAAGCGAGAAAGCGTAACAGACAGACAGAGTTACTTTCGAATTTATAATATTAGTAGGGATAGCGGCCGTCCGCGTGGATGTTTGATTGTTTGAACACGCTAATCTCAGGAACTACTGAAAAATTATTTTTGTGTTGAATAGTCCAGTTATTAGGGAAGGCTATAAGCTATATAACATCATACTATGCGACATTAAACTCCTCCAACGATGTATTCTGTGCTCCAACGCACACACGCACACTGTTTTGATAGATATGATCTTTGACGTTAGGAACACACCTACATTGCTTAGACAACAGTGAGTGCTTGTAATTTAATATGAACTTTATACAACATCAATAAAGCTCAAATTGACTACGTTGTAGTTAGAAAACATTTGTATGGGAAAAAGAAAAGGGCTGGTTTTATGGTTTTTCCGGCAATTATTCGAATTTTTCTCGCCGTAAAAACCATCCTTGAACTTCAACGAACATTTAAAAAAAACAATTGGCCAAATTGGTCTAGGCGTTGTTGAGTTATGCGCTTACCAACACATTTTGCGATTCATTTTTATATTATAGATATTCATTGATCATTCATTAAATTTTCCTACAAAAAATTACGTGAGAAGTAACTTTAAAATAAAGTTTTGGGTTTTTTGGTTATACGGCTAACACATTTTGTTAACTTGTAATTTTAGTCAAATATAAAGCAAGATAATAGTGAATTTTGTCTGTTAAACACATTGATTGATATATATATATATATAAAGATTTTTTGTTAATGCTTGAACGAGAATAAATTTTCAAGAAGCCATGCAACAAAATGTCGAATGGTCACAGAATAGAGAATAACGACCTCTTTCTAACAGTCCACTACTTACTTGGCTCATTGCGGCTTATTATACGCCTGCACTGATTTACTTGCTGTTCTGGAAACGCGAAATAACGGCATGAACATTTTGTTCGAGCTCAGAAAGCTTAACGGGGAATACTGAGATATCGAATGGCAGATTAGTCTGTGTTTCAATACCTAGTCCACAAAAGTATTCGTCGACTACAGAAAACTGGGTATTTTTAAACAATATTTATTTTAACGTGAGTCTTATCAAAGTTATGTATGAAATCGTTCATGTAATCAACCTTGGAAAAAACCTCGAAATATTCCGATATCTATGCAAAATGTAATTTAATAAAATTTTATTCTGGCATCATGTTGGTATCTCGAAATGCGGCGTATCATATCATTGCATCGAAGTATGATGGGTATGAGTGTTTATGATACACATTCCACAGTCTGTCGCCAGAGGACGTGGAAACGGGTTAAATGAAATATTTTTTATCGATAAGTATTTTAGGGTTCTTTAGGTACTCAGGGGTAGTCCCTGTAGCTTCGGGATTAAGAATAGAGCTGCGGTATCCCTTGCCTGATCGTAAGAGGCGACTAGAAGGGGCTTCGGGGGTTGTGAGCGGTGAGAGTGAGCTCGATCCGTTCAGTCAGCGACCCCGAGAAGATCGGTGGTGTGTGCGTGCGTGGCTTGGGGGTTCCCATCGGACCCTTTTACATAAACTCCACTTACGTTAAGTCCTGATAGCATGCAAGTATACAACAGCTCTGCTACTACGGATTCTGGTATTCACGTCATGCAAGTCAGGCCAGCAACCGCACGTTTTAACGGCAACAAAATGGCATTGCTTCTTGGAAGAAATGGGTACAGTGGTGGTACTCGTACTTTTACGGAAAAACTACCTATCTAATCTAATACCTTTAAACGAGCAATTCTTGTATATATCTAAATATATTTTTTGAATCTCGGAAACGGCTCCAAAGATTTTGATGAAATTTAGTACACTGGTTGCGGGGATGATAAATCGATCCACAAATTTTTATTGATAGAATTTGTAGTTTTTTTTAATGTTTATGCAGTTAAATATAAAATTACTCTTACCGACATCTATTGGAAAATATTAATAATATTGTGGCGTAGAAAGCCGCCAAATGGTCAACATTTGATAATCCACCCTTCAAACAAATGACAATGTCGATAATTATGAAAGACCTCTATAAAAATTTCGTCAACGGAATTAAATCTTTCTTGGTCGAATGGTTACGAAAGCCGACTACTGTGCTAGAGACCTGGGTTCAAATCTCAAGTAGGCAAGTTGCGTTTTTTATTTTTTTGTGACAATTTTTTTAATTGGGAGCTAGGTATTTCAAAAGGATTTGTATGCTTTGCTTAAAAATAAACCAAGTTAATAAATTATTTTTATCCGAGCGACGCTCGGGCGTCCAGGTACTGTTTATTAAGTCGAGATCGGTGATTTGGCCAAATAAAAATAAATTCAAGAAAACCTGAACGAAACGTTGTGGGTATGTTATTTCCACTTCATAAAAACCAGTAAAAGTAAAACTTCGGTCTGCCTCGGGTTAGTTCCAAAATTTATCAAATCTTTTTTTCTTATTTATGTAGATATATCCAGATTACTCCCGTTCGAGCTACGGAACGCAAAATGCGTGATCCAAACTCTGTTTTGGTTGATCGGCTCTACTTGAATCGTTTTTGCGGCGTCATCGTCCCGTGGGCGATAAAGAGCAGTGGGTAGTAATGTAGACCTTAAAATGACAACAAATTTGACATTCCGAGAGTATTCTGTTACCAATATTAAATGCTCTGTACACCTCCACTGGCAGTATTATTGACATTCATGTCGTTTTGATACACTAATCCCTAGTTGTATGGTTTCCCTTAGTATATATGTATACCTAAGAGAAAAACTATTTAAGTAATGTTGTTGATACTTGTAGAGACGATGCATACATTATCATGTTTTTAGAGTTAAGAGGCCGTATACGAAATTTTGCCGATTTCGCTGAATTAACACATGCGATTTTGCAGTTAAAATACAGTATTTCCATAAGTTTCATTACACAATATGTTTGATCATTTTAATATCTAATACGAGACATTTTTAGCTTGCGTCAAGAATTACAATGCGAGTTTTAAGTTACTTTAAATTATTTTCAATGCCAAATTTTCATTGATCTTTTTTTTTTCTGGAATCGGATTGATTATGAACTGAAGAGTATTTATATGTATAATAAATTTTATGAACGATTATTCCAATTTGCCGAAAGGAAATGCAATTTCTGGCCCTTTTTCTCTCAAAATTGACTTGAATGAATGAATGAAATTGAATATTTTTTACTAATATTTCTTATATGAGAGTGGAAGTGTCTCATATACTGCATATGCTCTTTTTAGCAATATACATTTTTCCGATCCGTTTAGGTTTTAAAATGATACGGAAATATGTATGTATATCTCTATACCTATTACAGTAAAATTCACAAAACTGTCACCGTTTTCAGATCTATTAAGCAAAACAACGTAATACTCGTAATAAAGCGTGTAAAAAAGTGGCCAATTTACTAGTTTATTATTGAAATGATCAGTCTTATGGTGCAATAAACCTAAATTGAAATACTATACGAGTAACTAACTGCAAAATCTCTTATCATTATTTTGCCTGTATGTCTGTCGAATTTACAAGACACGTTACATTAAATTCCACATTTAAGTAACGATATTTTATAAAGATACGTAATATCAATCAAGTCACAAATTTCAGTTATAAAAAGCTGTTTACTCAACGATTATTATCTTCGGCGCTCCATTTCGCACATCCTAAGTAAACTCAACTTGCATAACGCCTTGGCCCTGATGATATACGATCTGACATGCCTATTCCCATTGTTAATATTGACTAAATCTCAGCACCTGAGCCAACACAATATTACAATTCATTTGCAAACAAGATTCAAACTTTTATTGAGCTGTACCTACATAAAGAATTTTATCCAAAAATGTTTCCGACTTAAAATGGTTTTTTTCTCGTCAATAATAAAGTGGGGTAGCGCACAGTATTATGTAAAGCCGTGGAAAGAAACGAAATAATTCGTAATCCCATACGTGTGGTCCATGAATACTTCAATAGTTCCGCTCGTTGTTAAAGTACCACGGAGCACGATTTCGTGTGCTCTGATATTCACATTGCAATCGTTATTAGGTAAATCAGAAATATATTTATGTTCGTTTATGGAGGCCTGATATCGTTCTGTCGAAAATTTGATGCCAGTACATTTCGTTCTGCTACAACTTTTAGGATTTAAAATTTCTTCATCTTAAGGGCTTATTTAATTTTAAAAGATGACCAACGTGGTCAGAACATCACCAACAATGGAATCATCGACAGAGTCAACACATCGACCACAGATACCCATATGTCCGCATGTGTTGCAAAAGATTCTTTCTCAAGATTAAGGCCCCAAACTCAATTCTCTCATTCACTGTTATTCTTTTGATAAGTTCTATACATCTCCGTTTTATCTAACGTTTTTATTCATAATAAAGCGTGGTTATATCACTGCTGCAATATACATAACAATGTTTATTTTCGTAAATCGTACACCCAATACTAACTGGTTATAAAATATGTAGTAGAGATTGTTCTGTGAACTTCTGTGTTATTTCTCTGAAGCGTTATCGTGGCTGATGATTTTTTAAATGTTTATGTTTCTGCTCAATGTGACGACCACTGACGTGTAGTACCGGCAGCCATTGAAATCGCTCCGTTGGTATGTTTACTTTGATGCCTTCTTCCCTTTCCTTTGTAAATTCTACATAAATATATGCACCGTATCTCTACCTACTTCGCTTCGAAAATTGGACTATTGGACTTACTGTTCTTGATACTGGATTACAATAATTGTTAAAAGCCAATTTTAAGGATTAAAATAATCCAATTCTAAGATGTTATAGCTTGTGATCGTAGAGGTGCTCGAAATTAATAGTTAAATTATTTTATTTTATTTAATAATGAATTAAATTCACCAGTAGTGGTATCAAATGTTAGAATTTTAATTTAATGTTTTATTTGCGATGGATACGAATTTTAAAAATTGTTATTAATGCTTGCCCATTATACTGCTGTGCTTTAAACTTAAAATTTATTGCTGTTTTATTAAGCCTATTCAATGGAGACCAAAGTTTGTTGTTTTATCGATTTTAGAAAATAAACTCCTAATCCGGTCTTGGACTACCAAGTCAATTGAGATACTTTTAATGAGCTGTCAAAACGTGACATCCCCATACATTTTGTATGAGAAACTGATAAGTGACGTCACTTATCATATATAGTCAATTGACTTCATTATTATTGATTTAATTGGTAATAAAAAATTTGTATAAAAAAGAATTAACAATTATATTGCTTTCTAAGCGTGATTTAGTGCAACCTTTTTAAGGTAAGGTTTATGAATTTTTTTGTGCATAGTGTCAAAGACCCTATTGGGTAACTTAAGTAATGAAATTGTTGAAACTGGGTCTCATCAATTCTCCCTCAAATTACTATCGAGGACCAAGATTATTAATACGCACGTAAATTATATCATAGCTCCTACGCACATTGTTCGAAAGTAAACATTCGTGTAAAATTCGTTCGTTTTGTTCGTTTCTGTTCTACGAATCTGAGGCACAGTGTACCGGCAAGTATAATTGCGTGGCATTTCTGGGAGATACAAAATATTCTTAACATTTACTGTTGCCGGCGGACTATTATGACTTGTTTAGTTGGAAGCATGTGCATTCAGTTTGTATCCACTATGGTATATGAAAAGGCTAAGAAATGTGTTGTCAGCTATTCAATGGAGGCGGTCGCTTCCTATTGAATAACCCGAGTTTGGGGCGGCGTTGTTGAAATGAACTATCCGTTGACCGCTGCGTATATTCATTTCATTTAAACACACGAGATTGATGTTATAATTTATATTCCCGAGTCGCATTTATCGTATCTCATTAACGGTCATAATTTCGTGTCAATTCCCTTCGGGTGTTTAAACACTGATTGCGTGGCTTATAAATTTCACTATAAATTCTTAATTTATGAGATAAAAAGGAAACAGAGCGGACGATCTTAGAATTAAATATATGCTTGCAATCATAAAATAAAGAATTTATAGTCGTCCTTTGGAATTACCGTGTCTTGGTTTTATGACTTCACGGGGCGTTTATTTAGCGTTGCGTGGTCGTATCACACGCATTCTTGATAATGTCGCTATTACGCTGTGTTCCCGAAGAAAATTTTTGTCATTCCCGCTATGCCTTTTGCTCGATTATATATGTATGGCACAGGTTTAATTACCAATGCTTACGATCTCCCCATGCGGGCTTTAAAATGCACGTGTGAACGTCAAATGTACACAAAAACAGGCACCGTGACTAACAGCTTAACATGTTTGCTCTCTCGATAAGTACGCGTGAAATTGTGATTATGAACACAAATAAACGAAACATTCAATCGTGGCATGCGCCACGAGGTGGCTGTGATTATTTGATACGTCGAACAGTCGGCGGGCTCTAAACGCCCCTAGTAAATAAAATACGTTTCGATCGAGCTGTATAAACTGATACATCTAAATTGTTTTTATGCTTCCAAATTGATACGTAATCAAAAGCCTACTCTTTCTGACTTGACTCGAGTGACGTTAACTAACGCTGTGTGATTGAAAATTCGATTCCATTATTTTTACGTCTCAGCATCCATTGGATCCATTGGATCGGAGGCAATATTTATGTAAATACGGTCGTTTTAAACTCTGTTGTAGTCGAATGACCGAACTTAAAGCACTTCACTACCAAATGAACCTCATGTGGTTAAATGAATCGTTGATTTCTCTCCATCTTAGTTTTATTAGATCGTCAACCACACATACGTTTATTACACACGAAAAGTGTGTGTGATAAACAAGGTTTTAAAGCCACTACTAATTGGATGTTACGCTGTTGAAAATGTTAAATTTTTTTGAGACTTTATGTTCCTAATTGAAATAACATTTTCTATGTGGGCATCAATTACCTACTACAAAGTGTAGTTGGCGTGTAACCACTTACTTGTAACTTAATTATAATCGTGTCAAAACAAGCTTACAAGCTATAAATTTGTTGTACAAATTACAAAAAGTGTATTATTGTTTTAAAATGATCGTTTATGTGGAAGTTGGGCGGCGCGGCCGCATTGTGTCCGATTCGACACGGTTTTTGTGCGCGCGCCGGCGCATACTCGCCATCATAAAGACGGTCGACGATTCTCGGCTGGTTAGGTTAGGTCATGTTAGCAAACAAGCGATCCGACCGACAAAAACTACGAACCTTACAAAATTAGATCGACCGTTGCATTATAGCTGTGAGAGCAATTTACTTTAATGCAAAATCTCGAGTGGTCACTCGCAATGTGTAGGTATTATTATTGTAACCGACTTTTTTTATTTAAGCATCATTATATAATTTTATTTACCTCATCACATCACACAATATTTATTTAGTTATGACCCGTTATGTTTACGGAACTTGTTCTTTTTTATGAGCTTCAACAACAGAAATTAGTGACAAGACGTAAAACAAGCTGCTGAAAGAAATTTCCACTATCCATACTATCAGTGAAAGATCGCATTGACCTAAAAAGAATACGAAATTAGCACTGAAAATTGCAGTCGGTAATACTCGGTAATAAGTGCTCGAGCAGCATAAAGGTGTAGTACGCTAATGGCATATTATCGATGCAATTGTAACAAGTTGACCACTTTGGTTGCAGCGGTCTGAGCCTAAGTACCGCCTCCCAGTTACCAAATAACCTTTAAGTTTGAACTATTTCTTGGGTTAATGCAACACAGAAGTCTGTGGAACTATTACATTTTTATATTCTTTGCTTTTCCGTTACATAGTAAGGCAAGGACACACTACATGCTAAGGTTTGACAAAATAGTGATATGAATATGCGAGCAATCATGAGATATATAAACAATCTGATTGGAAATTGCTACTTTATTGTATGGTTATGTTGACTGTTGTGGTGACAAATAATTTCAAACAATGATAATGATTTGGTTATCATTATCACTGCTACTTGACAAATCTTAATTTTATTAGCATAATTAATTATTTTGGCAAAGATTATACTTTAAAATTATGAACCTCAGGAACTCTTATAGATTAATTTATTTGTGGGAACATCTTACATTAGACAATGCAATAAAAAATGCTATTGTGTTACATATACTATACACTTCACAAGTATGTACAATTTTAAAACTTATAGAGTACCTCTTTCTCGTTTGTGGAACTTTATGAAATTTAAAAAATAAAAGCAGACAAATAAATGAAAAAATTTTGAGTTGTAAGTGAGAGTAATCAGATCACGAAAAGAAAAATCCAGGAGTTTCAGTTAAGTAATTTTCAAGTTAATTATTTTCATGAACACTGCTTTGCTTGGTGTTGCTCGTGAAAATATATTTATTTCTGTTGCGCTTTGTGTGGAGTCGAGTCTGCAATTTATTTAAACCGTCGATGAACTGTCCAGCCTGGCCGGTGCGCTCTACAACTGGCGTTCTGCTCCTCAAACTCTGCGGCTCTGTTCGTCGAACGTGAGTGGTGAGCCTTATTATAATTACAGATCAAGAATTGTTGTGGCCGTAAAATGTTTAATTTATAAAATCAGAACATGGAATAATTCCGCAAAACCTGTAGGGGCTTATTTAGAGTTCAGTACCTCAGAAGAAGTGAAAAAAAATCATATGATCATTTCGTTTTTCAAATACGTGTGTTACGGAACTTTTTATCAGAAAAAAAAGAAGCAAGGACTTCCCTATAGCACAAATATAAGGATTTTTACAAAATTTTCTTCTCGTGCAATATTTCTATTGACCTGTGTGTAGAGTGGAGTCCATAATTTATTTAAATGCTGGACAACGCTGGCCGGTGTGCCCCACTACTGGCGGGAGTTCTCCTCAAACTCTGCGGCGCTGTCCGTCGAACGTGACTCGTGAGCCTTATTACAATTACAGATCAGGAATTGTTGTGGCCGTAAAATGTATATAATTTATATAAAAACAGTCAAGTGCTAGTTGAACGCTTCAAGGGTTCCTTTGATTTATTTTTGTATTAAATAAAAATTCTTTAAATATAATAAAATTTAAATCATTTTAGTTACCTAATTATGTACATCCTTTTAATTCTGTTATACTTAAATGTTATAATATAAAGACTTCATGGCAAATTTCAGGACCAGGTCAACGTTTGTAATGTAGATATAAAATATATTTGTCATAAAAAACGTACATTTTGATTACCTATAATTAGATTGTTGATTTGTGTTTGAATTTCTAAGAACTGTGACTTCAGTATTTAATACTAATTTTAACTTCTATCAAGTTCACGAGTTTCTGAAAAAAGTATCTTGAGAGACTGACAGAGAAGACAGAACACGGGCGGACGAAGAAGCGGTCGTAAAAGGGTTCTTATTATCTTTTTAGGCAAGAAACCATAACCCTAAAATCAGAACCTAGAACAATCGTACGAAGTCCTGATGGGCGTTTTTAATAGACGCCATGGCGCGGTATGTTACTATTAATTATTATTGATTTTTTTTTAACTTTCAGACCATTTTGTAACGGCCGATATTTACTTTTTGTTAAGTATGAATCCATTTCCTTATGACAAATGATTTGCGACTACCTTGTTTATTTACGATATTCTCTTAGTTTTTTTTAATTTGAATGGAGTAGCAGACGAGCATGCATGCCACGTCATTGCGGCCCATGGACATCTTTAACACAACCTAAAGCAAGCCTATAATAAGGCTTGCCTACGGTCGTATCCAGTTGCGCTGTTAAGTTCGTTACAAACGCCTCATTTGCCTCATATAAGATTGGTTTTTTAGTAGGTGGTTTAGTAATTTCGATTGAATTCAGCAATTTTTGTACACCCTAAAACATCGATTTTAGTAAGAAATGTATTTATTTTATTTGACGACCCGTTTGGCGCAACGGTTACAATGCCGGAATGCCCATCGGAGGGTCCCGAGTTCGATTTCCGGCGTGGCAGAAATTTGAATGATTTTCTGTTCTTGGTCTGGGTGATTGTGTTTCTGTCTTTGTGTGTGTCCATGGTATCCACGACACAGGGAATCCTAGTGTGGGGCTATGGGGAGTGTGTAGCGTTTATTTATTATTGTCTTGATCTCTTTATAAGAATATAGGTATAATAAAATCAAAAATCTGATCTGCGAACTGTGATGTTAATGTAAATGTTGAATCCAGCTGTGTAATCGGTGTTAAAAGTGGTCGTTTGCATGTATTTGTCAGCATAATATTTTTTTTATTATTTATTTTTATCGAACACGCAGTATGAAAATGCAGTTCTGTAGGTATGGGTTAATTTGCTAACTGGTAGTAGTGAAATTAAAAGATAGTTGCTAATAATACAGGATTATAGTACTTAAGTATAAAATGACTTTACTCAAATATAAAATGACTACATTGTTACAACTAAAACTAAATTAAAATTATTTAATCTGGTTTTAAAAACCTACAAATGTATTCTCCTATTTTGTCCCTGGATAATGCTCCTAGAGGAATGATTTTTGTGACAATATCTAAGTCTGCTTAAGCTATTTTTTCAATCAACTAATTTAATCAGAAAATATGACTCTTCAAAAATCGTAGAAAATGCCTCTTTCATACAGCCCTAATTTGGATTGTAATAAGTTGTTGGCAACTGCAAAACAAATTTGAAAGGTTTTTACAACCAAAGAAAAACATAGGGACATAGACTTATTCTATTTCTTGATATTTGTGAAAAAAATATTTAATAAACTCAATTTTGAAGGAGTTTCCTCGAGGAGAATACGAAACCTCGATTTAGTCAGAAATTTTGTAGATATAATCGGTCTGAGCTGCATCTGTCCCTATCGCACGCGGCGGATAACGCAGGGCGCAGCGCGATAGCAATAGTTACTCCAAAAACCTATTTTTCAAATTCGCCGAAGTCGCGTTTCCTCTTAATGATAAATAGATCGCGTATTCCATCGTGATCATCATGCCATTCCGAATTGAAATGTTATGTATGACTTATAATATAACATTAAAAAACTTTTTGTTTCATGGTGTAAAATAAGCGAGGTGTGACATTAGATTAGTGTCCTTAGTGTGACCGTGTGACATCGCGTGTCGATGGTTTATGGTCGCCATAAAGTGACCATTACTATTCACGCCATTCTAATGTGATTTTTATAACCTCTTTTTTATTAATTGTGGTAGTTGTCGAACTGGATAATAAAATAGAATGCTTTATCACGTAATAATAATTTATTGCCGCCTACCGCTTAATTTGGGCATGCAAATCCGCACCTTTTTCTCTAAAAAGCTTTATAATACTCAACACCATACCTGACATTTCAAAAGGAAGCGTTACGTCATTTAATTTATAAAGAAAGAGTTAAAAAACAAATACTTATTCAAATTTAATTTTAATTTTTTTTATTCGAAGTTAGGAAATATTACGAAATCTTTATTAAATCCTGATTGCGTATTGATAAGAGCTCATGCCGCTCCAAAAGCTTTTTATTATTCTAACCTATTTAGGTTAAAACTAGTTACTACTAATTTTTTATAGTCTGCCTAAAGTATTGTCTAATTGTCTCATAAAGTAGATCTCTTTTCTAAGCAACTGGCTACTTTTCGGTCAAATTTCGTTCATGCATAATTTGTTCCCAATGTGCTCGAATAGATGTTGTTTACGATTGTTATTAGGCGTTTGTAAAAAAAAAATACTTTACCTGCGAATCCTGCGATGCATGACCATTTTTCCGATACTAGAAATTCGAGTTGCAATTTGGCTCTATTGTATTGTAAGAGAACAAAGGCGTGTGATGCGTTAATAACACAGGTGCATCGTTTTCAAACTTTGGCTCGGTCCTGCGGGAGCCGAGCTACGTGACCGGTTTTATTTCATGCCATTCCCGACTTTGATAGCGTTCGTTTTGTATAATTGCCGTTAAACTTTGAAACTATTTTTCCACGTTTTAAAGTCCTTTTTGCTCCATTGTAAGGGAGCTATTAGATTAGTCGTCCACCCGACCCACGTTTCATTAATGCGAATCTAATTTGTGTTGTGAAGCGGCCGTTCGGATTTCGGTCGGCTTTTGTTGGCGATATTGTTGAATCATTTGCTATTATTTATTAATGAGCAAATGCCGCACAAGCCGTGTTATATGAGAAAGGTTACGTTTTGAAACGCAACGTCTGCTTGTAAAATTATGTTCTGATACCACAACGTAAAGTTCACTGCTTTTATCAGTCGTAAATAACTTGATTGCGACGAGTACCTGTAGTCGGTGCTTGATCTAATGATTTGTAAGCTGGATTTGCATATAATAGTTTTGCATAAATGGAAATAGTATCATGACATTAGTTGGTGCAGATTTTTTGATCTGTGATTGATTAATTATTGATTTTCCAAGTTGTTATTATTTTGTTGATGAAGCTATCGTTATCTTTATATACTCGTAATATGTGTAATGTAATAATTCAGAACTATTAAATAAGTAGGTATCTGAATAAATCCTTCAGAAAATCGATTCCTGTATTTGTTTGGTAAAAGTGAAACGAGTTTGAAGGCATTCACAATCTGACATAAAATATGCCGAATTCAGGAGAATCGGAATAACAAATAGTTCGAGCTTTGCCAAAGATAAAGCGATAACCAAAATGAAAATGCTATGGAACACTAGTTCTCTTCGTACCTATTACTATTTCTGCTGTGAGTATCTTCTCAGCCTCTCAGAAATTATCAAACCGATACTGTTAAATAAGTGGTTTAACAAGCGTCGGCCAACCTCGTGAAATTTATCCGACGGCCCCTTTATCACGTAAATACTCATTTGCAAGTTAATCGCGAAACTGTGGAAGTCGTCCTAATTGGGTGTATAGCTCTAGTTTGCTTCTACATATTTTATTATTCGATTAGGGCTCGCTCTTGAAATAAGTTTATCTTTTCCTGCATTCTGTTAGGCTTTAATTTGTATTTATTTTCTCGTTAGGATGGGCTGGAAACATGTATTCATATGGAAGTAATCTCGTGCTGAATTGGTAACGGTATTTTTAATAATCGCTAGCCACGAATTATTCATGTTCTTCGAATATATTTATAGGTAGTTTAGGTAACAAGGACATTAGCCGGGATTTTGTAAGCATGCATGTTTATTGCTTATTTGCGATCTTCTTACAAATACATTCAGGATTATAAATTGTATCATTCTAGCGTTCATTCATATCTGTGCAAATAAACTTCATAATACAAGCTCAATAAAAAAGCTTTCTATATTAGAAACAGTAGAAGTTTTAAGCTGAAGTAACTAGGATGCCAATCTGATGACTAATGTTACTAATAGTCACTACCAACAAAGCGTAAAATGACAAATTGCTCTCATTGTTTTACGCTCATTGTGATAAATTACGCGGAGATAACATTATCTACATTATCTACGTCAAGTTTACGTAACCGATAGCATAGACGACAGATACATTTTTAAAAGTCAAAGATAAACTTGTTTGTGGTTTTTAAAATTTTTCGGACAGTACACGCATTGCATTATCTCGTTGATTTATGAATGTTTCTTTGATGAGTCATGTTCTATGGTAATAAGATTGCTCGCTCAATTGTTTCGAGACTTGCTAGATGGTTTTCAATAAAATGCTTATCACTTTAAAAGTCAAACCAATAACGGAAGGTAAATATAAATAAATTAATGACGATTGGTTTGTTCAGCCAATAGGTTTGATAGTTCATATAAATAGATTCATTTCTCCCTGGGGCTTTAAACCCAGACACCTTTCAACGGCATAACGAGGTGATGGCCCTGAACCATGCACGTTATAGAATTTATTAAATTTATAAGCTTTTATTTTTCGAATTATTTAATATTTAATGGAATATTGAAACGTAAATTATAGTTTAGCAAAATGGCACCGGTCCGTCCTTTAGATCCTTATTAAGCTTTTAATCTCATTAAACTTTTATTATTAAGAATATTCAACGTTTGTTTGATTTTATTTACTTAAAACGCTTAAAGATAAACCATTAAAGAATTTTCTGATTTCCAATTAGGATTTCAATAGTACCTATCCATATACCATTAAATTTATTCTACTCATGGGAACAAAACGATTAATCCATAGCTATGAAAAAGCTAATAATGTAATTGCGGTATTATTACTGGTATACAATTTGTAATCATTTAATAATTGGCTGATCCTTAATGAGAGCGGTTGAGTGTTTATTAAAGGGTTTGTCCGGATGTTTTTGTTCGCATCGTTCATACAGTTTAGTGACAGTTTAGCATTCTAGCGGCGTCCAGTTCTGGCGACGTGTAAAGCAAATAAAACTGGTGCGAAACTATGAAATTTATTTCCATGGGATGATTTCTCGTTTTCTTCTGTTGATTTAATGGCCAAAAATTGTCCGTCGGTGTGAGCGGTATCTTTGCGGTTCTGGTATTTGTACCATAATTGACAAGGAGTCTCGTTATGACGAGTGAAGCTTGGTGCCATATCAACCAGCACCAATACGCGTGGGGGAAGAGACCAATGGACAACAGATTACATAAATTTGTATAACGTAATATAATTACGAGTTTCACACTCATTACCCAATCGTACAATACCTGCTACACTTTTATCCTCTTCCGGGGGAGTGGGGGTCAAGCCTAGGATATCTTCAACAGGGCTCCAGATATTGCTTAGCAACGTACATCGCTTGTATTTTACGCTAGTCACTGGGCAATGCGCGCTTCTATAAAATGTTGCTAAACGTTTAGTACACGGTTATTTTATTGACGTGATAACGTCTTTAAAATCGTTTTAGTCGGGTGACATGTTCAGAAACTTGTGTCACACCAAAACCTCACGAGCGCGATCGCAGGTATAACGAGAGAGAGACGGACCGATCTCCCGTCTCATCTCGAGCGCTGCCAGTCATTCCGTGAAACTTGTCCGCGGAATCCTCACGAGCGGAGGCTGGCATAGCGTTCGAGTGAGTGGACCGATCTTCCGTCTCTCTCACTCTAGCGGCATACAAACGAATGGAGATTTTCTCGTGCGGACGTTATCACGTAAACATCTCGATCGTAAACCTACTTTACAAACAATTTGCCGTTTTTTGACGTGATAACGTCTTTAAAATCGTTTTAGTCGGGTGACATGTTCAGAAACTTGTGTCACACCAAAACCTCACGAGCGCGATCGCAGGTATAACGAGAGAGAGACGGACCGATCTCCCGTCTCATCTCGAGCGCTGCCAGTCATTCCGTGAAACTTGTCACGCGGAATCCTCACGAGCGGAGGCTGGCATAGCGTTCGAGTGAGTGGACCGATCTTCCGTCTCTCTCACTCTAGCGGCATACAAACGAATGGAGATTTTCTCGTGCGGACGTTATCACGTAAACATCTCGATCGTAAACCTACTTTACAAACAATTTGCCGTTTTTTTTAATTGAAAAAGTTGAATGAGATTTTTTTCTTCTCGAAGGAGATTCGTCAGATCCATCGGGTATAACCAGTGTATGGAGACGTTCCAAAAAGAAAATAAAGAGCAGCGTTAGCGTTACAGAAGCATCCCCGGGCACGTACGGCAATTCGCTCTAATAGTCGCGGTGACAATGGCGCTTCGCACGACATTGTTTTGTTAGGATGGAACGCTGGTCAATGCTAACTAAAACCTGGCGTTTATAAGTCAGAAGCGAATAACTGGTATTATGTATTTACTTTTTCAAAGGAATATAATATGTATTTACTTTTTCAAAGGGAAATAAAATTGAAGCGGGACAGAATTATTGCTGGGCGACGCGCGCATCACTTAATACACTGTTATGTAAAAACATGCGCTTCTTTGGCTTTGACCGGAGTGTCTGTAATTTTAAGTGTAATGTCGTATTCTTATTCAATAAACGTGAAATAAATAGATGAAAAGTAAGGAATAGCGTGAAAAAAGCATCCCCGGGCACGTACGGCAATTCGCTCTAATAGTCGCGGTGACAATGGCGCTTCACGCAACATTGTTTTGTTAGGATGGAACGCCGGCCAATGCTCACTAAAACCTGGATTTGTACGTCAAACGCGTATTACTGGTATATTTAGACGTTTTCAGAGGAAAACAAAATTGAAGCGGGACAGAAGTATTGCTGGGCTTATTCATTCTAAAAATTAAACTAATATTACATATTGTGTTTTAAATGCTCTTATTACTCCTTTGTGCTTGAATAGCATCTGAATCACTAATAGGTAGAAAAATTTCCAGGTCAGCCATTTCTGCCGTGAACGTGAAGCAATCGTGTGTTTATCTCAGGCTAGGATATTTGTGAGTAGAGCGGTTCACTGGATCCCGGAGAACATATTATAAATAAACAAAGAACATAGGAAACCTTTTGAAATGTATTTAAAACGTTATCACTAGAATTTAGTATAGTCTTCTAATATAGTCGAACTTGATGTAATATTTAAGGAACGATAAAAATGTTATTTTTATAGCGGTTCAATGTAGCTAATGCTACATGTAGCTATACTTGTATAATTACAAGACAAATTCTCCATCTCCTGTATGTTTTCAACCTTTAGATTTACCTATTCAAACATATTTATGATAAGACGATTTCGATTTTAAATAAATCTTAAGAGATAAAAAAGCCGTTATCGGCGACATTTTTGAACTAAAACGATAAATTCCTAGTAGAAACAGTTCAAAGTTTGCGCCACCTATTATGCTCGCCATACACGAGGCGCCTGTTTTTTCTCTCTTTACGTGGGGGGCGCTCTGAAGTGGCACTCTGTCCCATAAACTAATGACAGATTGACACGGCCGCTTGTTCAACGTCCCACTGTTTTGGTAACAAATTGTAATGAATCGCTCTGGACCTCACACCTTGAACTACCAGGAATTACGTCATCACAGCGATTCATTTGCGCTAAAATTATTTTCATTTCAGAAAGAGCATTTAATTTTACTTTTTTACTAACGTTTTGAACAACGAAACTACGATTTTTGTTCTTTTTTTCATGGGACAAATCGTTGTTTTTAAAATTACTTTGTAACTGATAATTAAAATATGGGACAAATGTAATTCTAAGAACCTTGTACCTTGTGACCCTAAACACTTTTCAGTGTTTTAATGTATTATCCACTGTATTCATAAAAAATCATAATCGTTGCCAATTGTTCGATAATCTGGTTGCATTAAAGCCACCTCAATATTTTTTTTAACCTTTTTTATGTTCCACTGCTGGGCACATGTCTCCTCTCATATATCAGAGGAATTTAGACAATAGTTCTCCACGCTGGCCAAGTGCGGATTAGTGGACAATCAATAAATAACAATATCAAATAAATAACAGTTGTTAAAGCTTTTAAAGAAACCTTTCTCGTCTTGTAGATTCAATTTTCGTTCTCAGTTACTATTAGTTTCTTCAGTGTTGACTCATTTCCTGTCCTAAGAGTTTTGTAGTATGTTTCGTTACGAGAAGTAGGTACATTGACTGGCATACCCCCATTTGTAACTATCACTTTTTAATGGAGCCATTAAAATAGTTTTGCGGTTGGGACCCGTTCATAATATTTTGGAGGTTGGTTCAACGTTTCTAAGATATAGTAACAAATGTCTTGCGGTCGATCGGCTGTATCGGTTCGTTTTGAAGCCAATATTGAGAAATTGCATTCCGTTATGGCCTATCATTCATGGTGCTTATATAAATCTGAAGTCGAATTCCTATTATGAGTCATAGGTATATCACATTAGAGTTTTTTTACGGTAGGCAATTGTCGCGACAATCGTATCGGCGCGTTTTTTTTTATTAGAACTGAAAATATACACAGATGCGTCTTACGTCTTAGTGTAATTGCGTGCATTCATTACCCTATACATAGCGAGCGTGGTGGAAATCTAGGTGGCCAAATTTACACCAGACCGTGTCTGTTAGTGCAAAATCACAAGTCTTCTTTATGATTTTATTAAGTTTAATTTTAAAAACAGAGATAGAATGGCGGTGTAGTTGCGGCGCCGCTCCTACTTTCTCGGTAATGTAGCAGATACTACTACTACTAAGAGTTTATCGTTGCTAAACTCCCATGTCGATAAATCGCTTGTGTAACTATGATTCACTTACTGGTAAACAGTAAATCAACATTCCTTAAGCAAATTGTCGCGTGACCAACAAGTCTATTTAACTAGGATAATGGCGACACTGAGAATTTGTTTAACAGAATCGTATCGTTTTTCTATTGTCTTTATTACCTGAGCCCCTTTCGCTCTCTGCCGACATTTGTTTGTTTTATTTCACTTTGTCCCGATATTACGTAAGAATAACGTGGAATTCTTGAAATTTGGGTCATACTTTTCTAGTTTTGTCAACGTTTCACTTTTATACTTTTATGATTTGGACGTCACTTATTTGTAAATTTTAATGAAACCAAATAGTTCTGTGAAACAATCACTCTTCTGTGTTCAAAACTTGCCCAAACAAAAAGCCACTGTACTTACTATGTTTCTGGTCTAGTTGTAAATAAATATATGTATATGAAATTTTACTACCTATTGTTCTTTAGCTTTGTATTATTATAAGTATGTAGCTGCATAAATAAAGCTGCTTAGATTTGTCGATCTAGCAGCATAAAATCAAGGCGTATCCAACACATTCTTTCGCAGCACTTTTACTTAAGAAAAACAGTTGTCTTGAAAGACTGCCCAGACATTAGTGTCATATTCCCTTTGTCACGTGTAGCATTTTTTGTCTTAACACAAATGGGCAGAGTGTGTCATCTGTCTTAATTGTCTAACAGCTTTCTTATATCGACCGAGTTTTTGTCGCAAAAAAACCGTATGGTTTCGCAAAAATTTGCTAAAAATTTGCTTGTGAGTAACAATAAAAATTTGAACACGCAATGATTGGGTTTTGTTATGACATGTATTAGCTACATACCGTTTTTAAAGAAAGCCCCATCATGCACCTTCATAAATTGGTAAGTCAGTGATTGCACCACAAATGTGTGGGTGACGTATAGTGGAAAGAATTGATCTAATTCAACCCCTAAGGGAGTAAAATATGGGGGTGAAGTTTATATGGAATTTTCTCATTTCTGAACTTAGACGTATGAAAATAGGTATTTCAGTTTTTAGGTATATAGGGAGGAAGAAATGGATAAAATTTCTCCCTTAAGGGATAAAATTCAATTCATGCTAATGATCTTATCTAACGCAGGTGAAACCGCGGGGCACAGCTAGTATGTACATAAAGTAAAATAACGCATTAACAGTAGGTAATACAAGTAAAGCGATGCGTTCTGACGACGCTTATAAACTTTTTTCGCAAAGAAATATAATTATGATTTCGCAAAACTTTGTTGTTTGTTCTGCGATTAGTTACAGTATGACTAGAACAGTCGTAAATTAGCAAACAGTTCACTGGCACATGCAGTTGTCTTTTGTGTCGTGTTCAGCTAACATTCGGTAATATACAAAGGGTCTTTGTGGTTTGGATTTAATAAGCTTGCATTATTACTCATGGGTATTAATAGGCAGACAGTATACTCAATTATGTACCTATAACAGGTATTATTGCACTAGCTGGTTGCCGCTGATAATTGCAAGCACTAATTTGGTTCTAACACGATCGCGTCTTAAGTTACACCATACTATAGAATGTTGGTGCGTGTTGTGTGTAATTAAAGCTAGTAAAACAGAATTTGGTTATTAGTACATATTGCGAATCACGCCTCAGCCCTTAAAAGTACTCTGCTGTACATGTACCTCCCCTAATGTTCGACAATGTTGAAGACCCATATGGCGTAGTGCTCACCATGCTGGTGTTCCGTGCAAAACATCCTGGTACAAAGGTACTGGATACAAGGTATCTTACTGTCGAGTTTTGAGTTCATAATACAACGGCTTCTCGGTGTCTTCTTGAGGTCGTTACTCCACTAACCTAATTGTCATAAGTCACTTTGGGAACACATACATTCATTTGCTTAATAAAAGCAACCCTTCTTGCGTCCCACCGCTGCACTCGGGTATCTCCTTATGGAAAGGGAAGAATGGGAACTCTATCGCACTCCTCTAGTTCCCGTCAGTCTAGTCTAGTCACCTTTTAACCACTAAATCATTTTACCGTTTTACTAATGGTTAACATAATACATAAAATACGTAAATTTGAACGGAGTTTTTAATTACCGTTCTTCACCAGTCTCTAGAACAGATGACTAAGAATTATAATGACGCTAGGAGGGAAATCAGTGACCATGTGTTGGCCATGGATGAACTTTTACAGCTATCAAAATATAATGAAGAAAGATTCCAATCTTTAGTTAATAATGCGCAACACCCAGAGCCGCTGCTTTCGGGGCCAGCATCTGGGACTGAATCCTCCGTATCATTACAGAATGCCAGCTTCGTAGCTGAGAATCCATTATCCTGTAAAAATCAAACACTCATGTTCAGCGATGAACTAGGCAAAAACATGGGTGCCAGATTATATAAAAAGATTGGCCAGAATATATGTAATTTTAGCATGCCCGGGGCTACAATGACAGAAATAATGGATAAGGTAATTTTAGGCAAATATGACCCCACTACCACTTTAATTTTATTATTTGGTAGACGGGGAAAAGTTCGGCAAAACCAATTTACCAATTATATTAAAAAACTACAAGACCTTAAAGTCAAAAAAATTATCTTATTTACAATTCCTTATGTTAAGGAGGATTATAATGAAAATAAAATAAGACATCAATTAAATATACATATGTATAATTTAATTGGCAATCATAACAAATGTATTAATTTAGAATGCTCTGATCATAATTATAATAATAATGACATATTTAATTTGATTGACATCAATAAAATATTTAATAATAATTTGATTTTGACATTGGATAGATTTCATCTATCAAATTTTATTTATAAACAGATAGCTGCCCTGCTATCATATTATTTAAACCTAGACTCGGCTATAAACTTAGCTATAAAAACTTCTGCTTCTATTGAGCAGATTAATGTATCGACATGTAGTAATACTTGTAGTACTACTGCATTGAAATGTTTAAATCATTTCCAAAATAATTTAAATTAAATGATGAGACAACAGAGACATCAATCTCTAGCAACTGTATAAATACGTGTATATGCCCTCTATCAAGTAATATAATAAGAAATAATAAATGTCTAAACTTGGTGCATCAAAATATCCAAGGTCTGCTATCCAAAGAACTAGAATTAGAATTATTTTTAAAGGAATACAATATTAACATTATGTGTATTACAGAACATTGGTTGAAAGATTACCAACTTGTTTTTAACTTTGATAAGCACCAAGTCGCAAGTTCGTTCAGTAGGCAGACAGCCTTACGTGGTGGCTCGTTAATTTTTGTAAGTAAGGACCTAAAGTTTAAGGTTCGTCAAGACATCGTGAGCCTTTCTATTGAACGAACTATAGAAATAGCCTGTGTGGAGTTATTAAATTGTATTATTGTTTGTATTTATAGACCTCCAAATTCTTTGTATGATACTTTTGAGTCAGTTTTAGAACAATTATTGGATAAATTGTGCAACAATACTAAAAAGAAGAAGGACATAGTTGTTTGTGGTGATTTTAATATAAATATATTGGAGGATTCAGCAATAAGCAAAAAGTTTTTGTCTGTCTTAAAATGCTGTAATCTTACTAACGTGTTTTCACAACCAACTAGGATTACGCAATCCACAGCTACTTGTATAGATAATATTTTTACAGAAGGGTCACCAGCGCAATCTATGATAATAAACAACTTAAGCTCTGATCATTGTGGCCAATTAGTTTGCTTTAATTACAGGATGGACAGACAGGTTAGTAAGAGCAAGGTGGTCGTTCCAGTGACTAAAAAACGCATGGAGAGATTTAGATGTGCTATTGAAAATGGGTTTCGTATTCCAGCCCATAAAAATGTAAATAAACATTATGGGGCATTATGTTCTCACATACACAAAATATATAATACTGTCTTTACATCAAAAACAATCTCTCCTAAAAACTGTAAATCATTCAGTGATTGGGCGACTTTAGGGATACATAAAAGTAGACAAAAATTATATGATCTCTATGAAGAGAGATCGTATAATCGAGACGAGTCCTTTTGTGCACACGTTAGAAATTATTCAAAATTGTTTAAGCAAGTATGTATCGCGGCCAAGTCATTGCATATTGGTAACCAAATTAAATCTAGTAAGAATAAAATTAAAACGACTTGGAACATTATTAACGCCGAGACTGGAAGAGTCAATGACCGTTGTCGTGTCTATAAACTTACTATGGACGGTACCGTCATTGAATCAGACGAACTTGTAGCAAAAACATTTGAAAAATACTTTGCTGACATTCCAGTATCGACGACTAAATCACTTAGGTCTTCCCCTGAAGCCGCCGAATCATTGCTTAAGAAAAATGTAAGCGAATGCAAATGTAAGTTTATATTCAGGCCCGTAGACGCTAAACACATTGTAAAGATATTTAAGACTTTAGAAATTAAGAACACTACTGATCTTTGGGGTATCTCTGTAAAAATACTTAGTTCAATAATTGACTTAATAGCACCCCACTTAGCTATAATATTCAATAACTGTATTAAGAGTGGTGACTTTCCTGATCTAATGAAACATAGTAAAGTGATACCTTTATTTAAGTCGGGCAATACTTCAGATCCCTCCAACTTTAGACCAATTTCAATTCTGCCCTCCATTAGTAAAATCTTTGAGAAAATAATTTTAGAACAACTTCTAAAACACTTTACAAATAATAGACTTATTCATAAAAATCAATTCGGTTTTACGAGGGGTCGCTCAACCACAGATGCCGGAGTAGAGCTTTTTAAGACCATAGTAGATGCTTGGGAGGGGTCACGGGATGCTTTAGGTGTCTTTTGTGACCTATCTAAGGCATTTGACTGCGTGCACCATGAAACATTAATCAGGAAACTCAATCACTATGGCATCAAAGAAACCGCGCTCAAGCTTCTGGAGTCTTATTTGAGTGATAGGATCCAGAGGGTTGAAGTGAACGGTAAAATGTCAAACGGGTCTGTAGTTCATTTGGGGGTCCCACAGGGCTCAGTACTCGGCCCGTTCCTATTTTTAATATATATTAACGATCTGCCATATATGGTGGAGAATAATCACGAGATAGTATTGTTTGCAGACGATACTTCCTTAATTTTCAAAACTAATAGACAAACTGATGATTATGACGATGTGAACAATGCTCTCTCTGAGGTGGTAAATTGGTTTAATGTAAATAACTTAGTACTCAATAACAAAAAGACCAATTGTATTAAGTTTTCACCACCTAATGTTAAAGAAAATGTTGTAAAACCTCAATTGAATGGCGAGGAAATGAGCTTTGTTGATGAAGCTGTATTTCTTGGATTAACTGTTGATTCTAAGCTTCAATGGGGACCCCATATCTCTCGGTTAGCGAATAGACTAAGTTCTGCCGTCTTTGCGATTAAAAAAATAAGATCACTTACAGATGTCGATACAGCCAGATTGGTCTATTTTAGTTATTTCCATAGTATAATGTCGTATGGTATTTTACTGTGGGGAAATGCAGCTAATGTCGACACAATATTTATTTTGCAGAAGAGGGCTATTCGCGCAATATATAAATTAAATTCTAGAGAATCACTGAGAGAAAAATTTAAGGAGACTAATATACTAACATTTGCATCGCAATATATTTATGAAAATATAATGTATGTTCGTAAAAACAAACACGAATTTATGACCTTTTTGGATCTACATAGTTCGAACTGTGTTTCGACAAGGAATGGCCACAAACTTGCATTCCCCAAGTGTAGGCTCCGCAAAAAGAGCCACTCTTTTATCGGGATGTCGATCAGAATATACAATACAATCCCGGAAAATGTTCAATCCCTTCCTTTTCACAGATTTAAAAAAAAAGTCAAACAAGTCCTGTGCCGCAAGGCTTTTTACGATCTTAAGGACTATTTAATTGATAAAAAAGCTTGGGATTGAGGTGTAGTCCCACAAGGCTGTTTCTATAACTGATGTAATAGACTTAAATGAATTAAACTGCCTATGTTAGCAGATGGCTGTGGGACGACATTGACACATGCGGTAGCTGTCACGTATGTTCCTTATCGGCCCATAGCTACTCTGTAAGAAAGTTAGCTATTGTATACCCCATATTTTAAAACAGGGCTGAAGTTTTTCTCCGTCTGCTCTTTTCTTCAGCTCAGCATTGCCTAAGCGCACCCAGAGCAGACAGAACAAAAATAACGTTCACTAAGAGTTTGTAAAGGAACCGTACAGTGAATAAAGAATATTTCATTTCATTTCATTTCATTTCATTTCATTTCATTTCATTTCATAACGTCAAATATTTATGCTATACTTTACCTACCTACCCCATTTTAGTACATATTTCACTGTCCTTATGCCCTTGCGAGCATTACCTCTCACTTTTCTTTAGATTTATAATAGTTATGTCATAAAAGATTTCACTTTCTGAGCAACTTGAAGGAATGAAGTCAAAATTATATGGCGGTTCACTTTCTTATTAAGGTATTTTTTTTCATCCTTTAAGCTGTAAAATGCCTTGGTCTATTTGTTTTGGAAATAAAATGGAGAGTGCTTCCTACATTATAAAGACATCTAGGCGGCACTTACAAACAATATTCAGGGTCGGTATTGTTGAGTTACCGTATATTTTATTACGGCCTAAGCATTCGTCTATTGTTTCTCTCCTTTTAAATATTTTTTCAGGGTTGCAACCCTTCTCGCCTTGGGTGTTCGCTTAATTATTGTGTCTCCATTGTAGAAATTGTGCCGACAATGTGGCTTTCACAATATTACAATAATACAATCCCAGGGAACTTCTGTAATGACAATATTTCAAAGCATCTGGTAGCGCTATTAACCTAGCAAGCACCAACTCATCCATATTGTTTGTAGTTGTTTCGAAGTAATTGATTTACCCAGCCTATACAGTAACGGGCGCATTAGTTTAGTTGCGAACTATAAGACGTTCATAGTAAATTAGTTTTCTGAACGATGAAGTTTGTTTAACTAAGATACGTATTAGATGAAGCCTGCAGGCTAGTTAGCTATAATAACGGGTTTTGGAAAACAATTAGTCGGGTCCTTTTGAAAAAGTAAAGAATTTTATCGTTTAGATTTATTATATTTGAGGAGGGTGTTATCTCTAGCTCGATTGCTGCACACTGGACCGATCCGAAGAACATCGGACCATGGGGCCAGGTAAAGCCGAACATTTATCAGCCGTTTAGTTTTTTGTCGTCGCTTTTGTTATTATTCGTATACCTCGGATGTATTAATCTCGCGTGGGTCTCTCGGAACCGGTCATTACCCAAAACTTAGGGGCGTATTGCGTCCGGATGCCTAGTTATTACGGGCATTCTATTAAAATAACCCTGTGTTATTTACAAAATTAGATATATCGCTAAATATTTTTTAATGATGAAGCCAACATAAGTTGGGTTTAGTAGCACTGACGTAGAATTTGAGGAGCCAGCCGCGTGACTGTCGTAATGATACTCCGCGTAAACGGTTTTCGCTGTCAATTATTTTGGGTTCTGCTTTGATCTTTTTGCCTATATCATTTTGTGCCAAGAATATCAAGCCCAATTATTATCAGGTTAGTGAACAAGGAAAATTGCTGCCAACGTAGAAGATTAATATACAAATATTTTTTTTATAGAAGAACTGTTATTTTAAAAAAAAAACATCCATTTTAATAAACACAACGTCAAAAACATGAATGGGCATTTAAATACGTGTCACACTGTCATAATCATAACTTTACAACGTCCAGTTTCTTTGAAGGTCCGTTTCACGCATTGTCGGCGTGCGAGTTTCATTCTAAGGCGGAAATGAGAAGAGATTTCCCAAAGCGTTCTTTTGGAATACGGAATATTATTTGTCAAAGGAGGTCCCTAGCGTGTCCACAATGGCCTTCCCCGGGCCACCACGCCTCCGGAAAGAATCAATTATACGGCCTTCTGTCCGAGAAGCGTCGAATGGGCGAATTGTTTGTTTAATAACATTTCGTCGCTAATATAAAAGTCACAGTAAAATATTTGTCCCCTTTGTCCATCCACTTTTTGTGTTAGCAAGAATGTGATATATTTTTTAACGATTATGGAAGTTAGCTGAAACGTCTTCACTACAGGCGGATGTATTAGTAGTTTTTTGTAAGGGACGCTTCCTGTCGTATCTGCTTTTTAACAATTTTATCGTGTTTCGTGAAAAGGAGTAATAAATTTCACCTTATAAAGTTGTCCGTATAATCCCATGGATGACTACTCAATAGAGAGGAATATTTTTGTTGAAAATAGCTTTAGTGTCTACGACGTAGAGGTTTTTGTATTTTTTTTACACAAGGAGCTTCCTTGTGCTTTTTATATTCATTTAATCATATTTGCATAAAAATTAAGAACATTCAACCATAATTTGGTAAAAACCGAAGACAATCTCACTACAACTACACACTAACTATGACTAAATTATGTTTATTAAGACATGCTAAAATAGTCACCGTTCAATAGAAATATTATCTGTTGAATCGAAAATAATGCTACAAATTTGCATCTTTACGATATCGGGTAATAAAATGTAAATTGTTTCAGAAACAGATCCGCTATAGGAATCTATTATTCAATAAATTTAAATCGATTGTGTCTCACATCGTATCGTAGTTATTCCTAGTACCTACTTATGCAAACATACTTGTTACCTCCCAGAATGTCTTTCGTGATGTTTTTACGAAAGCACGTCGCCGCACGGTAGCTGTTCTCAGCGATGATCACCCATTTCTATGCTGTTGCCATAACGCTAAATGCGCTTTGAATACCTCTACTGGGTTAATATTGTTTTTAAATTTCATCCTGGCAATACAACGTTCTCCTAAAGAGTGCTTAGAGGCTTTCGACTTTCCATATGATTACAATCAGAACATTATCTTTCTCAAGGAATAATAAATGTTTTGTTATAAAAACGCCTACTATCAACTTAATTGTATGTATGTGCTATATCTGTCACAATTACTTTATTGTGCTTATTTTTAGGACAGTGTTTCTTTTCTGCCAATAATAATGTCTGAACCAAAATATTTCTGATACAATTCTATTTTTAATGGTTGGGTCATATATGTACATATTATGAGAATCTTGCCTTTGCTATTCCTATGTAACATGAATGAACTCTTAAAAATTCTGTAACCTTAGTTGCGCTGTTGTTTATTACACCATAGAGCTTAAAATAAATAGGATTTCAAGTGATATTTAACGTTGACCGATAATAATAAATGCCTAAATATACGTACGTAAATAGGTACGTGTTGATTAATGGTTGTAATAATTTCAAGTTAAAAAGTAAGCTTTTATGAGCGCTGCAGCCAAAGTATTCAAAATCAAATATTTTCATTTTATAAGTTTAATAAACTTTGTTTCTCATGAGTTGAAACTCTTGTGAAAATTGAAATTTGAACTCTCGTAACAATATTATAATCTAATGCACTCACGTCGTCACTGCAATTTGCACGCTTCTGTACACAGAATAATAAAATTACAAAGTGGCTGAGTGACAGTTTCCTAGATCTAGCGGCAAATAGTTGTGAGAAATTTGCCTCGGTAGACAGTCGCGGTATGTCTTACCATATCTATAATTAAACATACTTAACGTTTACTGCTACAATAAAGTACTTGTGTTAATCGAATTTCATAACGATTTGAATAATTTGAACATTCACTTTGCGTATCTTCTTGAATAACTTCATGAGGGACTGTGGAACTACGACCTGGAGGAAACCTTGAAGGCTTTTTTCCGTGGCTTTTAAACGCTTAGGTTTAAAAACCAAGTTAATTAAGTGCCAAAGCCGATGATATAAAAATGAAAATAATATCATAAACTTGAAAAACTTTCTTTTTTTCTTAAGTTTCTGAGGTCATTATTGCTAATTTAGTCCTTTTTCAGGGCTTGAGACTTGGTTACACTTCGTCCACTATTATTTTTTACCGTTTGAAGGCGTTTTTTTTTTGTAAAAAGTTTATATAATATTAAATTAGTACCCGGATGAATGAGCGTTGCTCCTATAAAAACGGTTGATTTTTCAGACTCATTGGCTTACTTAACATCGCCATCTACTTCAGATCCCAATAAAAAAATAGAATGACATATACTCGCCGATAGATGTCAGGAAGAGTCATATTTTTCAGTTTATGTTTAAGTTGAAAACGTGGGAAAACGATATTTTCTAAAAATAAAAATGAAATCTAGCTAGATCCATTTATTGCCCCCGAAAATCCTTGTACACTAAATTTCATGAAAATCGTAGGAGCCGTTTGCGAGATTCAAATTATATATTTAGGTATATATACATACAAGAGTTGCTCATTTGAAGGTGTAAGATATCTTAGTTTTGTTCTTGTCATTTACGAGTAGATGTAAGTATTTTAAATTGTTTAACACTATGTACTATAATTGGTAATATGTATTTCCTTTTAAACAATTGTATTTGGAACAATGTAAGGGTACATTTTTGCCATTAACAAGCCTTGTCACGCTAATGAGCACATGTTTGATTTTATTTCGCAGAACGAGTTTGTTTTAACGGAAACAACAGTTGTTTGGGACCACACAAATACTTCCGCGGTGTTGTGTGTCACCTGTTTTTTTTTGAGTATTTGTTGAATTCTAATATTAGAGACATATTAAAATGTTGTACTGTTAATCGGTTACAAGTAAGTACTTAAATTTTCATTATTTAAAAAATATACCAACATTACAGTTGCATAGTTAAATTAATGCGGGATGATCCGGATGAATTGGTGCAAACTGCAAACCTGAGAAGGGCTTAGTCCAGGAATGAAATTCAAAATCAGATTTTGTGAAAAATAATGATGCAGAAAGACCTGATTTAAAGTTACACACCGGGTATTATTTCATATCACCGGGTATTTATTTCATATCCTATACGGAATGGCGCAAACCGGATTGGTAAGGCCTTTATCCAGCAATGAACTTTAAATACTGTTTGATGGATTTATTATCTGCATTGGTGTTCAGACACATGCACATATTTTCATGAAATTTATGTAGGCATTTGATTGGTAGACTCGAGTGACTCACAAATTATGCGGTCTCATTGCTATGCACTTAGTGCAGCCGAAAATCTTCTTGGCATATCGCTGAATAGCCCTCAATAAAACCTATTTTATGGCCGCTTCCTCCCTCCCTCGCTTGGCATTCATCCCGAGAACTACCAAATCATTAAAGCTTATGTTTGTTGATTTTTTGTACGTCTTTGTTTGCTTTATGATAATAGGTGTTCGTTTCGTCGCGTTCAGAACGCGGGAGCGACACGGTGTGAAACTTAACGCCTTCATTCACGCGCCTTTTATTGAGGCACTTAATTTAGCGAGCCGATGTTGTTTTTAATAGACTACGATGAAATTTGCCTTTTACAACCGCAACCACTCCACGGATTATGCCTTTTTTGAGTGCTAATAAGTGTAAGGTGGGCCGTTTGACACGTTAAATTGTGTTAGCGTTTTAATATTTAAACAGCTTTTGCGGTGCTTTGGTTTTCTTCCTGTCTTGCCTTTTTATTTTGAACATTATTTATCTTGAGTAAAAATTGTGAATGACATCAACGTGTTATAAAGATTTTTGGTACTTAAGAGGCCGTATACGACATTTTGCCGATTTCGCTGATTTAGCTGATTTTACATATGAGATTAGCAGTTAAAATAAGGTATTTGGTGTTTCCATACTATTTTATTGCACAATATGACTGATCATTTCAATAATAAATTATTAAATCGGCCACTTTTTCATTTTTATTATGTTGTTTTGCTCAATAGTCCTGAAGACGGTGACAGCTTTGTGAATTTTACTGTAATAGGTATAGAATATTACATATTTCCGGATCATTTTGAAACCTAATCCGGCAAAAACACCGGTGAAATCGGCAAAATTTGTTCATAAATAGATTCAAGTAGGTACCTAACTATATACCTACTAAATAACTTTCCTCGGAACGTTCCCGCGGCTGCAAAGACAATTCTACTTGCATTTATTTTTTAAAGGTTCATATTTGATAGACCAGGTACATTTCAATTGTAATAACTGAAAAAAAAAACTAATTTTAAAAGTGGCGCCAACCAATTGTCAAATTATATAAGAATGAAGATATGTTCAGTATTTAGATTTTAAGTTGAATTAAAAAAAACTATGTTTTTATTAATGACCTTGCTTAAATGGCAATTATGACATCAAGTTGCCAGTACTCCGCTTACAAAAAGCTTAGACATTAAGATCTCAGTCTACAAGAGTTTAAGCTTCAATATCTACTCTATTTTCACAAACTATCGCGGGTTCTTTGAAAATGTAATCATTAAAAGTTGTTCGGAACCGCGAGGTCTCTTCAAACTCTGCAGTGGGACGCTAAGGAATTTATCAGGCAACTCAAAAGTGCTCGAAGGGTAGTGTGTCCGGGCCATTATTCTCCATTGTGCCTTACAATAAGATTTAACTAGCGGCCGATAGATAGCGCCCATCTTCTGACCAATTCGCGAGCGAACTGCTCACGTAATAGTTTTGTTGTTATCGCTCCCGACCACTCTTCAGTTGCGTCTGGGACGATATTAAAAAGATTTGGCAGCGAGCCACACAGATATTGATCTTTATGCTTGGCCAGACGGCTATATAGGAGTTCCCTAAGTGCCATGCCGGTTGGTTTAATGACTTCCCATGTTTGTAAGTTTTGGATACGATATATTTTATGTACTTGGCGATAGCTCCGGACAGTTACTGCTGTTGATTTCGTCGCTTCGACTTACACACATTCATTTTTATGTTCAGTACCTGTTAGTGATGAATGCGTCGCCTTCATTGACGAATGAATGTTATTTATCGTGAGTACTAAATTAACTTTTCGTGTATTGTCTGACATCAAATTTGACTTTATCTGTGGCCGCTGTCAGGATTCCATTAAAGCGGAAACGATGGTGGTCTCGAATATAAAAGTTCGTATTAGATAACAAATCAACTGGGTTTCAGCTAATTCAACGCAGCTGTGCGGCTTATCGTCCTCGCGAATTGGAGTCGGTATACGTATTACACCCATGTATTGTTAAAAACCTCTGTAATTAAGCCGGAACGCGTGAAGGGCGACACCTGCGCTCATATCAGAGATCGGGCCGTTACGGTTTATGGGGTATCTACCAAAAACAATGGAAATGGCAAAAAGAAGAATGCGGGCCAAGGGCCAGGTACCAGGGGTGCAGGAGCAGGGGTAGGCGTGCGGGCCGCTGTGGGGTTCCACAATTTATGATTGCGCCGTGTCAGAGTGTTAATGAACGCAGTCTGTTGCTCTTTATTGAGATAACGCTCGCAATCGATGGCGGAGCGGGCGCAGGACCATTACTTATTGCGACGCCCGATCTTGCGTGTCTCTTTTTATATATCTACTTATTTTTTGCTCAACGCATTCGTGCCAAGCGACTATTATTAACGCCTCTCCGTAGTTATGAGATAAGCTAATCCATAAAGTTTGTCGCATGGTTAACGAATTTTCATACTTGCATATATTATGCATTAATAACGATGTAATTCGACGGAATAATAAACTCGTTCTTTAGCCCGGCAAAAGTTCGTTCTTAACGTGTACTTGCTGCGTAATAAATTTTACACTTACAATTATACCAAACTAATTAATTTACTACTTTTTACTGCCACAAAATTAAAGTGTGATAAGCAGCGCTATAGTGAAATTGAAATTCCAAAATGTTTTTCCAACTCGATTCACTTTAATACAATTCGACCGCTATTACCGTTGCTCAACGTGCGCATACATTTGCATACCGTTCAGCTAAAGGATTAATATAATGTTAATCTTAAGTGGCTGCTAGTTATCATAATTTCTTATCTACGAAATTGACACATGACAGTGTCCGGCGGGCTCGGGAACATTTTTATACGGTGCCTACATTAAGATCTTCTGTCCGGAGAGCGGTGCATCTTGACGACGGCGTATCGAGACGATCGGATCTGATGATATGCGAGCGCGAATGATATCATCATCCACGGCCCGTATATAACTGCCACTGGGTACTTAAGTGCTACCAAGCGCACTTTCGCAGTACACGCTTCGAAGAATCACGGCCGATGATAAAAAACTGGACTTACCAAAGCTAAATAAGGCTTTTTTTGTAATCTACTTAGATAGCTGGTTTTTCTGGGATAATGCTTACACTCCATGTAGACCGTTCTACTTTGATTTTATAAACGGGTGAATACGTAGAGATACGTGTATAGTTCTTCTAGTACTTTCAAAAGGAATTATTTATTTTAAAATATTTTTTTTGTTATATTACGCACTACTACTATCACCAGTTCTAATCGTCATCTGGTTACCAAAAGACTGTTATTAATATGTAAAGTATTATTGTGCTTCTTGCAATCACATTATAATTATTCATATATAGTTGTATGTAGTCTTTATGCTCAGAAAACAAAATGTCGATAACTACTGTCATCCTGTAAAATTAAATAATTTTCTAACAATTAAATATAGGTAGGTACATAATATGCTGACCGTATATACCCCATGAGAAAGAATACAGAATTACAATTTTTTTTTCATACTTTTTTTTTATGTCCCACTGCTGGGCACAGGTCTCCTTCTCACAAGTGAGAGGGATTTAGGCCATAGTCCACCACGCTGGCCTAGTGCAGATTGGTGGACGTCATGCTTTCGAGAAATTATGAATTTCTCTCAGGCATGCACGGCGATGGAGAACATCGTAATCAATGAAATATCACTATATTTTCCATCACCGTGGAGCAGCGATAAATTCGCACATTACAAATTTCTTTGTCAGAGGTGCGCGCCGAGGATTTGAACCCGGGATCAGTCGCGTAGAAGACCGCGGCTTTTACCACTCGGCCATCGCTGCTCAGAATTACAATTATCATCGCAAAATGGATATGTGTTTGTACATATACCAGATTTGTTATTTATGCGACTTGTCGCTTTAAAAGAAATAAAATTTCTTTACATTTCCATTACATTCACATATCTTTTATATCCAGTAAACTTCTTTTTTTATCATGTGAATACTGCCAGTTAATGTAAATTATTTCAAAATAAGAACTTAATTCCCCGTAGACATCATCTCCGATGTATTTTCGTTAGTCTTGTATCTGCCTTAAAAAGGCTTTGCATTATAAAACAGCAAACTTGATGTTTCAAGTCTTACAAATAGACATACTCGCGGTATTTGCATAAATGTGATATTCGTTTAGCCTACGTAAAGTTTGTATTTGTAAGTTCGGTATTTGCGTTTCTTTTATTTTGCAGATCATTATTTCTTAAACGTTTTATGAACAGCACCATACAGTCAGTCATTGAAAATTGGCCCTAAAGTGCTGTAGGGACGTTCATGTGTTTTGCCAAAACCGCAACACAATAAATATCGATATGTCAAGCAGAAAACACCATTTTATTACAGTGAGATAAGTTGAGGCGAGTTTTCGACACGATGCGGAGGCCGTCCATATTTTCAATTACCAAAACCCTTTTCGCTGGTCCCAAGTGTTCTTATTGGTATGATATCTCTCTCATAAGACGCCATGTTCTCGTATCGTGGCCGCATTCCTCGGGAGATGCAAAAAGATGTGACTGGATGAGGCGACTTGTTAGCAATGTTATCTGCTCTTTATTATTATATGTATTTCCTTCAGTGGTTTTAATTTGGTTTTAGGACTATGGTTGATAATTAAATCTGGTGATTTGTATTTAGGCAGAATACATTGAGGTTATTTTATTAAAATGTCCACATTGAAATTTTGGATAGATATGGTAAAAAACAGAATTTCTTTGCAAACAAAACGTCTTGGTTTCAATCTTTTTTGAGTCCCACCATACTGTTCCATTGCGGGCTACCATTTATTTCTTGAGCGGAAAAAATACATTATATTTAAGTAGGTAGGTACAATTATTAGGTAACCACCTACCCGTTTCGTCTTAGTGATGCTCGTTTTTTAAATCTCTAATTACATCAAATAACAACAATTACGAGCAATTCTTGTATAAACTTATAAATATCTGAATCTCGGAAACGGCTCCCAACGATTCTCATGAAATGTAGCATGCAGGGGGTTTCGTGAACGATAAATCTATATAGTTAGGTTAGAAAATAATGTTTTATCCGTGTTTTCAGTAATATTCAACTTAAAAGTAAACTGAAAAATATGACAATAAATATGACAATGAAAATATGATTACAGAGTAGTATTGGGAACTACTTGAGTGGATGGCGTTGTTAAGTAACACTAAGTCAATGAGTCTGGAACGAAAATCAATTGTTTTTATCCGAGCAACGTTCGGTCATCCGGGTACTTAAAATTATATATGATATACCTCCGAAATGTGAGGCCTCTTAATTTGTAAGTGAATATCATAAGTATCATCCGCGGCCAGCCTCCAGGCTCTACCGAGTCGCGCATCAGTCGAAGTCCACCATTATCGACGATCGAATCGACCGATACCCATTGTTCGAATACGAGACGCCCGTTTAAATATTGTTGAACTTAGTGAGCGACTTGATGAATACCTCGATGAGAGTTTATCTCCGGAATGCTACCAGTGAAAGATTCAATATCTGGATCGGATACCCTGAATAGTATGCACTTGCTGACTAACCGCGCGTACATTTCGTTTATGCGTGTTTTGTTTTGTTAATCTTCTATATCTGCATTGAGATGATTTTTTGCAGTTTATTCATAACATTTTTATTAATAAATATTTTTCATTTTGCAGGTAATGTCGACATACGGAACTATGTAAGTTTCTATCAAGATTGGCATCGTCGCAAAAACAATTTAAAACGATAATAAGTTACCGCCTGACGTTCATATAATTTTTTGTTTGTGCAACAGTTTACTTAAAATGAAGAAATGGTCGGCAGATTTTTCTGTGTCGATCTTATTTTGCTTTTCAAGTGAGGATAAGCAGATATAAAGTCTCAAAGAATAACACATCTGGGTTTCTTATCAACCGCGTCACGTCCTTCGGAACTGTCATGGATGGGCATTACTCGCGTAAAAGATCTCTGTTGACCCTTGAAGGATATGTTTCGGGAATATTTGAGGGACGGTTCACTAGACACTAGAAATGTTTGAAGACTTTTTCATACTCATAAAATATATCCTCATTTTTTATGTACGTATCGAAGAAAGTGGAGTTGGGTAGATCTTTTGTGTTAAGTTATTGAAACTTTATTTATTTTTTCACCTATCTATTCATTACCTTCTACAAAATATATTATGATTTATGAGTTCCTGGGACATCTGCTCTTAATAAGTTCTTTCGCTATAGGTATTTTTTAAAAACTAGATTTAAAAAGAGAATGCAGCGTAGAAATATCAATATTCCGTAGGTCTAGTAAGTTCTTAGCTTATTAATATGGGCCCATTATGGGCGCTGCGCGTGGAGGACCCAGTGTACGTTCGACTGGAGATCACGGAGACCTCCACAAGCGCAGAGGAAGGCCACCGAGGTGGTTGTAGTGCGGTCAAATCCCACATAATCCGGTATCCTGTCCCAAGGTGCCGGAAACCTTTTGAAGGTTGCCCCCCGATACCAAGAAAGGAAGGCACTCAATTAGATATTGAAATATTTGTAAGCACTTATATTTAACTAACTCAATAACATTTATCGAGGATTTCTGGTATAAATTGGCATGTATACTTACCACATCATTATTCCGATCATTTCTAAAACGTATCTTGCCTCACAATAATATAAATAAATAGTTCATCGACATACGCTTACGAGTGTCGTTCGTGCCAAACCATTGAATTTGATTTTTAAATCTTCCGAACAACAATTTCTCTAAATCAGTTTGAGTTATTTATTTTAAAGATGTGTTATCTTTTATTTACTGAAGGAAAATACGTGATCGGTATATAAATTCTATTAAAACTGTTTACTTATGTAGATCTCTTGCATCGATGCTAAACATAGTTGCATAAAATCTAGGTTTAAATACGTATTTAGACTATTAAAACAGTATTAAATTAATAGAAATAAATTTATAGCTGCCGATCGCGATTTTAGTTTAAAGATGCCAATTGGTATATCTGAAACAAAAAAGTAAAAAATGAAACCATCTCAAATACATTGTCTGTGAGTGAGCCGTCTTGATTTGTTATATCTGCGTGATTGGAAGAAGCTTCTATTTTTAACTGTAGATTGTATCATTATCAAGGCGAACCACTAACTACGTCATCATCTGAATCATTGGTATCGGTATTTCGTAGTAAGTACACAAGCCCGGCTAGCTCAGTCGGTAGAGCATGAGACTCTTAATCTCAGGGTCGTGGGTTCGAGCCCCACGTTGGGCGAATGTATTTTTTTAATTTTGTTTTTTTATTTCTTTTAATGTTTGTTAATTATTTTTTATATTAGAAATCTTAAAAATAGATTTTTGGAAAAAGCTATAGTAAAAATATTTTTATTTTCATAATCAGTTTTTTAAGTTTCGATTGTTCACTAAAATCTGACATGTTTATAAAAATTGGTTCTCGACTCTTGTTACTTCTTGAAGCCAACAGTTTGCGCAATCGGTTGCCGTACCGTTGAAGGGTCACGTTATGGGATGGACACACATCAGACGAGCTTTTCCCACGTTCGAAGCATATGTACTCGAATTCGACGGTACGGACGCCTTTATCGACGGATTTAAAGAGTGCCAGCTGAGCCCTTGATAAAAATAATAATACCCGTTTTTACGACAAAGTTTACTTGCACTTACGTGTTATGTTACATCACACATATTATGGTAAGCGTTAAGTAGTTTGTTATGAAGTGCCATTCATAATCGACTGAAGCAGAAAAGTATCAAGCATTGAAATAAATTTAATGCCTCTACAAAAAAAATATATCACTTTACCGAAATAATTATTTCTAATGCCGATGTAAGCGTAGCCAGTATATTTATTACATATATAAAATTCTTGTGTAACAGTTTGCCATAACTTTGTTCGGTTAGTTAGCTAAATTTTAGGCAGTAATTTTATTTCTGTACGCAATATTTGCATACCTTACTGAGGTAAATATGGCGGCCTAAATGTTTAAAACAACTTTTGTAATACCCATATTTACGCAAATAAATCACTTTGTCTTTAAATTTTGTTTTTGACTTCATATTCCTCCGAAACGGCTGAACCGATTTTTATGAAATTTTATCTCTGTCTTCTATATATAAAAATGAATTCCATTTTCCCTTGGTCACGACATCACGCGTGAACGGCTGGACCGATTCCGCTGATTCTTTTTTTGTTGTATTTGTAATTGGCAGAAGAAGGTCCATATGTAAGAAAACATTAAGGAAATTGCACGAAAAATTAGAAAATTTAAAAATATTTAACCACTATCCGATTCGAATGCAATATTCACATTTAAGACAGGACAACGTCCTTCAAATTTTGACACACATGAAATATTCAGAGAGCTCAGCAATCAAAACTTGCAAATATTTTCTAATATTTTGTTTTAATTACGTCACATCAGCTAAATTTATTAGTGTTTGAAATCCATAATGAACAGTTTTACGGTATTAAAAAAATAAGCGTTGATCATCAGTTATGGAAATATTTGAGAAGTTGTGAATGATTTTTTTTATATGAAAACTCTTGAACTTACAAAATGTTAGTTACTATTTTTAACGACTTTCATACTTGATACACCGAGTTACAAGTTTTGCATTTAGACTGAACACTGTGAAACTTATCATTAATTGACTGCTTGCTTCTTATTTTTTATGGTTTTAGAAAAGTTATTGCAGTGAATATTTCATTTTAAATTGAGGTAAGTACCTTCTGCGCCAAACGATAAGAAATCCTGCTGACTAACAAAAAATATTTCTATACTCCACCAATTTGACAGAATATAAGAAAATTGCTTTTTGAAATTTTTGCACTTTATCGTCGCTTACCTCTCGAAATAGCTCTCGGAAGCAAACGTTAACACGAGACCTGTCATTATTTTATTTTCTTCCATGAGTTTATTGGACAGTTACCTAATACAATTATACAAATTCAATTTCAATATTCGTAGTTAAGACAGGACTACGTGTGTCGGGTCAGCTAGTATAATATATATTCGGTATGTATGAGAATTGGTCGTAACGTAATCTATTTTTCTAAGCCGGAAGTCATACGGTTGGTCCACCCAAATATTTAAAGGCGGTACGGATTTCGCGGGGTCAGCTAGTACAAATATCAAAACAAGCGCATAGTATATACGTACGTCACTCATTCTTGTTAAATAGTGTAAATTAAATAAATTAATATGTATTAGATTATCTTTCCACTCGGGCACAATACAAAGAAGCGCCTACTCGAGTATCTATTTTAAGAAAACTCTTATTAGATTTTAGGATTAAGGTTTCAATTTTAATTGAATCCTTAAAAATTAACAGTTAAATTTTCTTTGTTTTACTGTGGAGAGAGTTGTTAGAATGGCTTATTGGAAACTCGACTCTACGCTAATTGTACTTCAATCTTCCACTACTAATTAGAGGGTCGATCGGCTCAGTTGGTAATCGTAACACGCTTTGCTTTATCGAATAATGGTCCCTGGTTCGGTTTCCGGCGGAAGAAGTATGGGAGCGCTTTGTTTGTTTACTTGGCTACTTTGTAACTTACCAACATATCTAACGTGATTGTAGACATGTTGTAGACACATTTGCCAGCCATCAAAGTTTGCTTCAACTCGACCATGCTTAACTTTGAAGATTACGCGCAATTTACGATATGAACATATTGTGAACATTATCACACTGCAGTTACATATTAAGAGACTCGGTGTATCCAAGCCTAATTAATTCATGCACTATGAGCTTTGTGGTCACACTAAAATAATAAAAAGGGTAAAGGTAAAATAAAAGGTAAAAATACAAGCTCGAAGAGCTCATAAATGAAGTGGCAACACTCGTAACCGAAGGAGATTCTATTACTCCGGAGGCAATGGACCTTTGCTCTAACAATGACGAAGGCCATTCTTCAAATGAACCTTCTGATGCTCCATCTGACCCGCAAGGTTTACCTAGCGCTGGAAAACCTGGTTCCAGGAGGAGATTCAAACCCCTCCTAACCGGGGCAGCCAGCCGACGCAAAAAGTGGTGGATAGAGAGAGGAAAGAGTGAGGAGGACGCCAAGTCTCTCTGTCTCAAACCACTCATAGAGATGCAGGAGCATCCCGAGGTGCAGGTCTGGCTGAAAGAACAGCAAGCCAGATCGGGCAAAAGGCAGAGGTCAGAAGAGGCTTCGCCAACCGACAAACCCAAGAAGACGCCAAGGACGGGCACACCTACCGAGGTCAAGCCCTCCTACAGTGCAGTCGCAGGGTCCTGTCGAGTTGGCATACAAAACATAGAACGCCCTATGACCGACTCGGAACTGCAGTCCCTACAGGAGGAGATACTTAAGTGTATCGACTCCTCCAGCAGTGGAGAGGGACCCAGGTTCATGGGTAGCTCCGTCAGGGATGGTTGCCTTGTGCTAAACTGTCATGACGGAGCTACTCGTGAATGGCTAGCCAGACTGGTTCCCAATATTAAACCCTGGGCGGAGGCCAAACTTAAGCTGGTCGATGAACGCGACCTACCTCGCCCATACTACGGGGCAACATGGTTCCCAGACCCGAAATTGGAGGTCAAGACCATCTTGCACCGATTGGCAATTCAGAACAGTGACCTGGGATGCGCTTATTGGAGGGTGGCCAACAGGAAGGTGGAAGAGGCTGGCCAGACGGTCACCTTCTCCTTCGATGAGACCGCATACCAGGCCCTTAAGAAAATAAACTTTAGGCCGTTTTTTGGTCTAAAGGATGTCATGATCAGGGTCAAGAATCCACCAAAGCCCAAAGAGGCTGAGACAGGGGACGCGCCACACAACATCTCGGCGCAACCATCCACATCTGGTTTGCTCACCTCGTCGGAACCGGGGCCGGTCCAACCTACTAGTGGGCCTGTGACCGGCACCGCAACGTCAGAGGCCGAGCAGCCGCTGTCTCATCCTCCGGCTAAGCCAAGTAGGTCAACTCCGACACTACTACCTACACCACACACCCGCGGAAGGGTATCGGGCAGGGCTACTCTGCCAACGCACCCGACCCGCAAGACACACACCTTAGCCCATACTGGGGGGAGGTCGTCGCGAGGGGCCTACAGAGGTACACAGGGTACTTTCACTCGAAATACCTCTGCTGCCGGAGCTCCGATCAGGAGGGCACCTGTACAGCTGCCCTCACTGGCTCAGGAGCATTCGAGCAGGAAGGCCTCCCGCGATCCGATTAACAACCAGGACCGGGGCTAAGGAACAGACACAACTCAAAGAAGCAGTAACACTCACACTCACTCACACACTCACCTACACTCACCACACTTACATAAACTCCAAACACATTCACACACAAACAACCTCATCCTCTCCCTCTCCCAATCCCAACTATTTTTAATACATCCCACTCCCCAAACATGATCAAAGCCATCCAAGTAAACCTTCACCACGCCAAAGCGGCTAGCGCCATCATCAGTCAGCGCTTCAAAGAAGAATGACTTGACATGGCTTTTATACAGGAGCCATGGATTAAAGGAAACATGGTAATGGGCCTAACGTCTGCTGGTAAGTTAATTTACAACAGCCATGGTATCAGGCCTCGAGCCTGCATTATTGTAAAGAACAACTTAAAGTTCTTACCTATACCTTGTATGTGTACAGATGACATGGTAGCAGCCTACGTCGCTCTTCCGGGCTTCGAATCATTCAAGACAATAATCTGTTCGGCCTATCTACCCAGAGAGAGACCAGATCCAACTGTGTAGCTAGCCCCCCTCATCGAGTACTGCCAGGAACAGGAGGCTCAACTGCTGCTGGCATGCGACAGCAACAGTCATCACACCTCATGGGGTAGTACCAATTCCAACCGAAGGGGTGAGTTAATGTATGAGTTTTTATTATCCAACAACCCTCAAACTCTTAATATCTCTAACGTTCCTACGTTCATAAATGTTCAGAGACAGGAGGTGTTGGACATTACCTTCTGCACGGAGCAACTTGCGAATCGCGTTCGAAACTGGCACGTCAGCTCTGAGGTATCTATGTCTGATCATAGACATATTAGGTTTGATATAGCCTCTAATAGAAGCAAACATGTAGAAACTTATCGTAACCCTAGGGCAACTAATTGGGAGGAGTACAGACATCAACTCAAAACCAACCCAAGGACGATAGGCAAAGCCGTGAAAACTCGGGACCAACTAGAGGAGAGCTGGAGAAAAGTATTAATAACGCAATAACTGGCAGACCTACACCCAATCACTCACGGACTTCAACAATGAACTGAGAAGGGCAAAACGCAGATCCTGGCAAAGATTCTGTGAGGAAATAAATGGGACGGCACACGTCGCCAAGATCCACAGAATTCTTGCAAAAACGCCCCCAGCTCATCTAGGATTATTGAGGAAACCTGATGGAAGTTACACCAAGACGGTAGATGAGACCTTGAAGGTATTAATAAACACACACTTCCCCGGGTCTACCGTCATGGACAAGGATGCCATCATGCCACCCTCCTATACACACAAATTAAGACCAACCATTGAGAACTGGAGGGTGGCGACCTCAATCTTCAAACCCGACAAAGTAACCTGGGCCATTAATAGTTTTAAGGGCTTCAAATGTGCAGGAGAAGACGGTATATTCCCTGCTCTAATACAAGAAGGGTTAAACGAAGTGCTGGCAATATTATTAAAAATCTTCCGAGCAAGTTTTGCCTGGGGATACCTGCCAACCTCATGGACAAAAGTGAGGGTTACCTTTATACCCAAAGTGGGTGATAGGGATAGCTCGCAACCCAAATCTTTCAGACCAATAAGTCTTACCTCATTTTTACTGAAGAAGATGGAAAAGGTGATAGACTTACATATCAGGGAAACCTATCTAAAGGTCATACCCCTACAGCCGCAGCAACATGCCTACCAAAAAGGGAAATCAACGGAATCCGCACTTATGGAGCTAACGGACCGTATAGAAAAAGCCCTTGAAGACAAAGAAATTGCCCTATGTGCATTTCTGGACATTGAGGGAGCCTTTGACAATACCCCTACTGAAGTCATATTAAAATGTATGAAAGAGAGAGGCATAGATAATACCATCACCGATTGGGTGGGTTACATGCCTAATAACAGAATAGTTCGTACCACGCTATTTGACATCACAACCGAAATTAAGATTAACAGAGGTTGCCCGCAAGGTGGAGTCCTTTCGCCCCTGCTGTGGTCAATCGTGGTCGACAATCTTATCCAGGAGCTCAACGACAATCGACTGGACACACAAGGCTATGCAGATGACTTGGTAATCAACATAGTTGGAAGCTGCCAAAGCATCTTATCTAGTCTCATGCAGTCAGCACTTAAAATAGTCGAAAAATGGTGCATCAATAACGGTCTATCGGTGAATGCCAGCAAAACCGTCATTGTGCCCTTCACAAGAAGATATAAGTTGGATAAGCTTGAAACAATTAAGCTTTTTGGCACAGCCATACCACTCTCGAAAGAAGTTAAGTATTTAGGAATCACACTGGACCAAAGACTTAACTGGAACGCACACCTTGATAAGGTTGTCAAGAAAGCAAAGATTGCTCTGGGAACATGTTGTAGGCTAACGAGCCGGAAATGGGGGCTAAAACCAAAATACGTAGCGTGGATCTACGAGGCCATTGTTAGACCCTTAATCACATATGGCTGCGTATGCTGGTACAGAAAAACAATGCAAACAACATGTATTAAGATACTAAACAGCGTCCAAGGATTGGCCTGTCGTATTATAACCGGGGCCTTACCATCAACGCCAATTGCAGCAATGGAAGCAATACTAAACATTTACCCTCTACACATTCATGTGCAGAAAGAGGCCAAATGTGCTATTCTCCGTGCTGCTGAAAAAGGCAAGGCCAACTGGAAGTCAACTGTCATGAGGGAACTCCACAGAAACCTCACTGAATGCAAAATTATGGCGATGCCGAGTGACGTCATTAACAAACAATATAGTTTCAACAAACTATACAAAGTACTTATACCGTCTAGAGAAATGTGGGCGGATAAGGCATCAAAATCCCTCATAAATGGAGATATCATCTGGTTTACAGATGGATCGAAGAAGGAGGGACGCACAGGGGCAGGAGTATACGGTCGAAAACCTAGTTCTAAGTTCTGCACCAATCTAGGCACCTATACAACTGTCTTCCAGGCAGAGATGTATGCGATAATCCAATGCGTTTATGAAAGCCTGGACAGGAATTATACTAAAAAACGTATAACGATTCTATCGGACAGTCAGGCTGCTCTTCGGGCACTGCAGTCCCATGAAACTCAGTCAAAATTGACCTTAGAATGTATCCATGCACTCAACACACTGGGCGCACACAATAGTGTAGCCCTAGGGTGGGTGCCGGGACATGTGGGTATTTGCGGTAATGAAGTCGCCGACAAGCTGGCCAAAAGAGGTGCTGCGATGCCCTTCATTGGCCCTGAGCCAACGCTGGGCATCTCGAAAACCGCTTCCCGAACCATGCTTCAAATCTGGTCTACGAACCAGGGCAAGGGCCTTTGGGTGTCCGCACCAGGCATGAAGCATGCAAGGGCGCTGGTGGCTGGCTACTCAAGCAAATACTCAAAGCAAGTGATCAATCTAGAACGCAATGAAATACGTTCACTTGTAAGAATTCTTACTGGTCACTGTAAACTAAACAGGCATATGTTCAAACTTAACCTAAGTTCAACTGCTATTTGCAGATTCTGCAATGGTGAAGAGGAATCGGGCATCCACATCCTCTGCGACTGTGTCGCACTCGCACATAGCAGAAGTCGGATTCTGGGCGGCAGCCTAGTCACATCGGAAGATGTCAAACTTCTAGATCCCAAGCGCATCGTACGGTTCCTAACAACCGTCGGCCTTGGGAATCAGATATAAACGCGGGGCTAGGCTACAATAGATCATTCACTGGTCGCAGTGGCCTTAGGGTTGTACCCTTCCCCATCAACTCAAATAATAATAATAATAATAATAATAAGGTAAAATTGGCTCTTTCAAGCAAAGGTTGTTTAATTAAAGGAAATTACCATTTTAGTCTTTTCTTTGTTCTTTGTAGAAAATAATAGTGGAAAGACTTATTAGAATAGCTAATTGGAAGCTCGACTTTACGCTAGTTTGACGAGAGGAGCGGTTTTCAATCAATTCTCCACTACCAATAAGAGAATCGATCGGCTTCGTTGGTAATCGTAACACAATCGCTTTTTTTCACTAATGGTTCCTGCTTTGGTTTCCAGCAAAGTAAGTAGGTATATACGAGAGCTGTAACAGTTCACTTAAAGATTTGTACCTTACCAACGTATATCATATGATTGTAAACACATTTGCCTCCCACCATTGTTTGTTAAACTCCACACTGCTTAGCTTTGATTAATAATAGCAATTTACAATAACGTACTTCCATTGTAAACGGTATCTCACTGCTAATTGGACGAGAGGAGTGGTCTTCAATCCTCCACTACCAATTAGACAATCGATCGGTTCAGTTGGAAATAGTAACACAAATGCTTTTCTTCGCTAATGGTTCCTGCTTCGGTTTCCGGCGGAGGAAGTACCTATGGCCGCGCTTTTACAGTTAACTTATAACTTTGTAGAACACGTTCTTTTTTGGGCACGTGTGTAACTGATATTAATAAAGTACACATTTTATCAAAATGTAAATATGCGTTTTATTCATGTCTTTATATGACTTGATTTTCTTATATCGGAATTTAGAATTTGTCATGTTTTTCCTCAATTGAAATTGTATTAGAATTTTATAAGTATTATGATTTTTTTGAGATTAGATTTTGACATACCCTACCTTATGCGTAAAACATATAAAACAAGATATTGGCTACAATAACGTTTCACTAGTTACATGTCAGTTGTTTTCCTTTTTTAATTTACTTTTAAACTAAATCATTTAATAATATTCTTCTGGTATTTTCTACAATTTCAGTGTAATTGGGCTGTATTTATTTACAGTTGTTTGAATTTTGTATACTTAATTTAACTATAATAACCCTATCTAAATAGGACCGCTGTACAATCATATCTCGTCTATTTCCAGTCACAGTTATCTTAATTCCTAAGTAGAATTTATTATACCTATCTATGCTGATTGGTTACATTTAGAAATGCCGCGATTAGATACGGAAACGTTTGTCTGTTGCCGAAACCGAACCGTTTAATCGGTTTTTTGGGGTCCCGTAGATTACTTGACAGTTTGAAAACCCTGTTACTGAGTTTTTTTTATGTATGTACTTCAATATGTCAATCACTGAAATTCTGATATAACGGTGAGTCCACACTAGCTACTTTTAGCATCGGCGATCAGCGATTTACGTGTGAGTGAGATTACGTGTAAAATATTTGAGGTTTACGCCGCGATTAATAAATATGTATACAGCATTAGTTGGCTGCAACCCCCTTTTACGTTCCATTGCTTGGTCCCTACAGTCCTTATTATCGGCAAGGCCTGAAACTGACTCCACCACGCGCTCTAATGGGGGTTGGCGGAGATGCGGCTTAGTGATCAACCCGCGGTCGGATGTTTTCAAAGGATGACGACGTGTCTAACGACTGCTGTCTATAGATAACAACCGATACCGATGGAATAACGTGTCCTCCAAAGCACGGAAACGATCTTGTAATTTGCAACAAGCCGTCACCCATCTCACACCCAACCGAGCCCGTTCCACTTAACTGCGTATACGCTTGCGTTCTTTGCCAGATGCTAGGCATTGCAAGCTTCCTATCCTAAAAATATCTAGTGTAGCCGTAAGAGTATAAAGTCATATTATGACATGGTTAAAACGTTGTTTTACATTTTGAAAAAATGTGTTCCTATTATATTAATATCCTGTCAAAGCGCTGACACTTACTTCGCCGGATATCAACCCAGGAAACATTAGCGAAGAAAAGTTGTCATTCGATTACCAAATGACCCTACCGATTCTCTCTAATGTAGTAGAGGTTTAAAGACCATTCCACTCGCCCAATTAGAGTGGGGCTTTCATTAGCCATTCTAATAATGACTTTTCACTTTGATTTTCTGGGAAGAACAAAGAAAACTTAACAGTATTTAGAGCTATTTGAAAGTTATTAAATTTAAAGTTTCGGGACCGCCCAAATCCCACCTAAACTATTATATCCTTCCAGATATTTGCGAAATTTACCTTCGTATACTGAATGATATTGTAGCAATTTTTCATTGTATACAAGAATTGCTCATTTAAAGGTATTAGATTTTCTTAAAAACATCAATTTTGATTGTACCGAAAATCTATCGTAAGTGTGACATCCCACTGTCTCTTGAAGTTTCTTGTTCCTCGTGTTCTATGGCTCTTTTTTACAGAAGCTGGTACATAATATTTCATCAATCTAATTTGTAGCATATTTATGCTTGCTTTTGATGATGACAATATGATAGCCAGGTTTTTTTAATACACTAGATGTAGACGTTAATACTTAATATTTACTCAATCTTTTTGATCCACTACTGAGCTCAGTGAGAGGGAGGTAGGCCATAGTCCACCAGGCTGGACAGTAGCGTCTTGGGGAACGTCATGCCTACGAGAAATTGTGAGTAACTCTCAGGCAAGCATGGAGATGGAAAACATCGTAATTAAATATCACAATGTTTCATAAAAATGCACATAGTAAATTTATTTGTCAGATATGTTGCCGGCCATTGCTGCTGCTTAAATATATAAACACATTAAAACACCGTGACCCTTAAAAAATATTGATTATAGATTAAGTTAAGAAACTGTCAAATTGTATTGGGTGTTTCTAATTGAAATATGCTGAATCCTCCCTTTGCAATTCCTATTCGCACTTGTTAACTTTTTGTACGCTGATTTTAAACAGCCTGTTGCAAATTTATACGAATTTCATTTCTGTTCAAGATTGTTTTATGAAAGAGGTCGCTGCCCTCCCATGGTCCCGATTTCTAACGCCCACCAGATGGTACTACACTATCATTACTCAGTTACCATATCTCGCGTTTCATGCACTTGAAGTGCAATAAAGTACAGAGTTTATACATGTTACCTAACGGCATTACCTTTTCTCATGCACAAGTTTTCATCGACAAAAATGTGGTAATCATGTTTTACAGTTTTCATATGGCTGCAAGTTTACTTAAGGTATCCAACTTTTATATTACTGACCATTCCGTTTCAGCCATAAAAGAGTGATCTAAAATTTACTGTTTTTTGTTTAAAACTTATGTCTTCATGGTTTTGCATTATGTCGTACTAAATTTAATGTTTCTAGGTTCCATCAACGATTAGCTTTTAGAAGTCCATTGATGAACATAAACGTTCTGCGCCCATTGAATCCAGTGACTATCGGTCTGTCCAACAGGTTGGAGGGTGGCCTGGGCTTCTTTTGCCCAGACGTGGTCGAATGAACTTTCTGTTCAATCACGGATTATAATTCTTGAAATTAATTTCAACATAATACAGTTAGGGATTCTGATGAGTATGCTGTCGCTAATTTTGCTAGACAAACGGCCAGACGGATATAGAAACAATGCTATCTGTGATAACTGTAGTGCCCCCGCTAAGACGAGCCAAGCGATGCAACTTTTTCTTACGGCAGACGCTATTGATGATATATGCATAACACAAACTTTAGCTAACGTGAAAACGCTTTCGTGACGGTAGCGAAACGGCGAAGCCTCACAACTTGATGGAGATGTAAACTTGGTGAAGTTAGGGCTGATAAAGTTATGGCATGTAGATTGAGAAGCTGGTCTCTCCATGAGATTGGATATGTTTTATCCTACGTAAGCCAAATGCAATCGTCCTGGCAACATTTAACATGAAAATGTGTTTGCGAGGATAAGAGTTCCTTTCAAAGTACGATTCCCTTCATAAGTACATATTTCACTTTATAGTCATTTATTATTGACTAGTTTGTAAATTGTGTTAATTTGATCACCGTTATCCTCGTGTACGTTATTACCTAAAACATCCCACTCTAAACGATTGTAACAGCACAAAATGCACTTCATACATGAATGCTGCGAAGGAGTATCGCCGCGGGACACGGTACACTTCGCGAGGAATTGCGCTTGGCTCTAGTGTTGTGCAGTGCGCTTTGTTGAATCCAATCAGTTTTTATAAACTTTAAATCTGTTGCATAAAGCTCATACATTAATGTTTTAAAGCATCTTTTTGTAAAACGAATAAGTTACTGCAGGTTTTTTTTATCTATTTTTATCAGCAAGTATCCATTTGAATTGAATTGAATTTTGAATTCATGTAAATAGATTTTTAATCGTACCAGAAAAATGATTTTTCACAACATTTTTTGCAACTAAACGTGTTGTTAATTGGGTGGAAAGTAAAGTATCTTCTTGTATTTTTTTAGATAATTGGGCTTTATTTTCATTGATGCAAAACCATAAGCTTTTAATATTAATATATATAAATCTACACCGATTTTCTTTTCTTTACAATGTACCCGCCTTGCAGCAGCGTGGTGGAATGTGGAGTAAGCTCCAGGCCTATAATGAAGAGAATCCTGTGCCCAGCTGTGGGACGCCAAAAGGGTTAAAGCCAATAAATGTTTAACAATACCGTTAAATAAATACAGTCACAATCTCTACCTTGCCTCTTTTTATCCTTATAAAATTTCCAATTAGAATTTATACCGATTCAGATTAGACTAACTACTTTAGTCTTCCATCCCTACGTTGGAGTAAGGAGAGCACAGCGCAATGATTGCGATGTTAACCGTTAAGACGGTAGTTCGCGTAACGTCCGCGTTACTTGAGTCCACTTGCTATCTGGAACTTGGCCTGTTTATATTGAAACGATTCCCGCTGTTCTCTGTGCGTTACTGCATAGTATTATCCTGATAGCCTAAGAGTTGATACTTAAGGCGTACTACTCTAACTTTCTCGCTCCGATTGGTACTCAGAGATTTGAATTAGACTCGAAAAATATTTGAGGTTTACGCCGCGATTTTTAAATATTCCTCATTATTTGGCTGCAACAACTCCTTTTTACGTTCACATTACTTGGTCCCTCCCTATAGTCCCTATTATCGCCAAGGCCGGAAACTTACTCCACCACGCGCTCTAATGGGGGTTGGTTTAGATGCGGCTTAGTGACCAACCCGCGGTCGGATGTTTTCAAACGATGACGACGTGTTTAACGACTGCTATCTATCGATAACAACATAGACCGATGGAATAACGTGTCCTCCAAAGCAAGGAAATGATCTTGAAATTTGCAACAAGCCGTCACCCATCTCACACCCAACCGCGCCCGTTCCACTTAACTGCGTATACGCTTGCGTTCCTCGCCGGCCGCAGGACCATGCAAGCTTCATTCTACATTAGTTATTCTAGTATAACTAAAACTTGAATAAAATGTCCGCATTACTTGCTATCTTGAACTTCTGATTGTATTAAAGCGATTTCCGCTATTCTTGCAGTGCAATAATGCATAACATTATTCTGATAGTCTTTAAATTGATACCGAGGGGAACTCTCGCTGCAGTTAGTACTTAAATATTTGTATTTGACACGAAAAATATGTAAAGTTTCGTCGATATCAATTTTCCTTACGTGTAATGGGTGTACACCAACTGTAAAGGGATGTAAAAATATTGCGTTTTGCATAAAAGCTGCGTCGTTCATAACGGACATACCGTTATGAACGACGCTGAACGGTGTTGAAAATTGTATTGGTTAGAGTATTGAGACTTTTTGGGAATACGGGGTTCAGTCAGTTATTTTTATTGGAAGTTACGAAATGATATATGAAATATATATAAGCTGTATGTATATATACGAAGTGCAATAGTAACTGTAGTGTAAATAAAAAGCATTCAGGGAAAATCATATGATTCCAATGTTACTCTTTCCGCGTGCCGGTAACGATTTGTGTAGGCCGATGCATAAACAGCTGAGATAAGTGAACTACGAATAGAATAAATAGTCAACGGTTCTCAATTTCAAGTGGCGCGGCTAAATCAGGTTTTCATCGCGCCTTATTAACGGTCAGTTGGCGATGCTGCTTTATTACTGACGGGCAAAATAAACTAGCCGATCTTTGAATCGCAAATCGTGATCACTCTGTGAATTTCTGATCGGTGTATACCTTACGATTCCCTCTTTATTTAGAAAGGATGTAAATCATAAGTTTATTGAGCATTTGCAAGGATAGTAATCCACACTGTTATGACTTGTGTTTGTTTGTGGTGTGAAGATGACTACATCGTGAAAGAAGGTCAAAGGTTTGAAGGATTATAAAAGATATAATATCGTAAACAGCTTCATATTCTAGATAACTTTGCTATAAGGTTTGTATCCATAAATAAGAAGGTCAGAAAAGGGTCAATAATATTATGCTGCAAAATATGCGATTCTTCAGACTTCGGCGTTCAGAGTAGAGCCCCAGAGTCCTGTCTAAAGTCTTTGTTGTGTTATTGCATCTAGATTTATTAGTGTTTTAAATCTATTGTGAATGATTGCACGGTTTTAATAAAAATTAAGTTTGTTGATCATCAATTATGAAAATATTTAAGGAATAGCGGCAGATGTGCGTAATGTTTATATCAAAATTCTAAGACTTGCAAGATGTTACTACTATTTTTGACGACTTTCATATATGTATTTACATTCGATACACCGAGTTACATGTTTTGTACGATTGAAGTCCGTGAAACTTATCTTTAATTAATATACTGCATGCATCTTAACTTTCTGGTTTTGGTAAAGTACTTGCGGTGAATTGTATTTTAATTGAAGTAAGTACCTTCTGCGCCAAACGTTAAGGAACCCTGCTGATCGACGAAAAAGTATTTCTATACTTCACCAATTTGACCGAATGTTAAAAAACCCATTTGAAAATTTTAGTCCATTTTGATCGCTTACCTCTCGGAATAGCTCCCGAATAAAACGTTGAAACGACATCGTCATTGTGTTGTTGTAGGTAAATCTTGGTCGCCCAGCGGGTGGGCAGGGCTTACCGCTCGGTGAGCTTTGCGGCTGCGTGCACCCTGGCCGGCACCCCGCCTTGGGAACTCGAGGCGGAGGTGCTTTCCAGGGTGTACGAATGGACGGCGGGGCGAAGGGCGCTTGGAGAGCGCCCGGCCCCTGAAGAGAAAGCGGCCGTCCGACAGCAGGCGCGCGATGCCGTCATTGCTCACTGGGCGGAGGACCTCGCCGCCGCTCACTTCGGCCGCCGGACGCTGGACGCCATCGGTCCGGTCCTAAGGGACTGGCTCGAACGAGCGTACGGCTTCCTCTCGTTCCGCCTGGTGCAGGTACTGTCCGGACACGGTTGTTTCGGATCGTACTTGCACCGAATCGGTCGGGAGGAGGCCCCATCGTGCCACGACTGCGGCGCGGCGGAAGACACGGCGCAGCACACCCTCGAGGTGTGCCCGTCGTGGTCCGAGCTGCGCCGCAGTCTGGTTGCGGTGGTCGGGCGGGACCTCTCGCTCCCCCGCGTTGTGAGCGCAATGCTGGAGAGCGAGGGGGCATGGGCGGCGGTTGCTTCCTTCTGCGAATCCGTCATGTCGCAGAAGGAGGCAGCGGAGCGCGCGCGAGAGGAAGACCCTCTTGCGCCCGCGCTCCGCAAGCGGCGAAGGGGACGGAGGAGGCGGGCGTATGACCGCCTTCACCTTCCCGATGGTGAGCAGCGGGCGGCAGGTGCGGAGTCTCCTCCGCCCGCATTGCACCGCTCACCATCACTGGATACGGGGACGATCGCGCACTCTCGACCGTCCCCGTTGCCCTACCCATCATAAGGGGGGGCGCGAAGGGCTCGCCACACAGGCGGGGCTCTCCGGAGGGGGACTGGATGTAAAGGCTCTGCCGGATTCCCAGGCCCCCTCCAGGAGGCGAAGCCGGAGTGCCGCTGGGGGTTTTAGTGGGTATAATACCAGGGAGTATTGCCCCTGGGGAGTCCCACATACCCCTCCCTCTGCGGGAGGGGATGCGTAACGCATTTCCCCCAGCGATACCAAAAAAACGTAGCTTTGGGATTAAGAATAGAACTACGGTATCCCCTGCCGGATCGAAAGAGGCGACTAAAAGGGGGCTTCCGGGGTTGTGGGCGGTTGTGGCGTGGGAGCTAGACCCGTCCAGCCAGCAGCCCAGGTAAGGGCGGCGGTGTGTGAGTGGCTGCATGCCGTCGTAAGCATCAGAAGGTGCAGTAGAGCACATCTGCTCTCCCGAAGATGGGCCCGTTCTGGGGCGTTGCGCGGGAGGATATCGGTGCGTTCTACTGGAGATCCCGGAGTCCTCCCCAAGCGCAGAGGCAGCCACCGTGTGGAAGTTTTAGTGGGGTCAAATCCCACATAACACGGTATCCTCTCCCAAGATGCCGGGTACCTTTTGAAGGTTTCCCCCCAGATACAAAAAAGGGTAGCTTGGGATTCGACTTTAGTGGAAGTTATGAATTTGAGCTGTAGTGAGACTAGATACAGTTCTTACTGTATCTAGTCTCACTTCGGCTCTTGCCGATCAGCTGTCTGATAGTAAGTAGCGAGTAAAAGTGAACTTCTGGGGTTGTGGGCGGCAGTTTGAAGCGCCACTCATCGATGACATCAGCACATTTTACTGGATATACTAGAGTCCTCTCAAAGCGCAGAAGACCACTGAATAAATTTTAGTGCGGTAAAAATTCCACATAACCGTGTATTCGTATACCTATATCTTTCTTAATCTGAAGGGATACCTTGCGAAGATTCCGTCTCAATAACTTTAAAGGTACCACGGCATCTAAATCTATATTCATAATATAAAGCTGAAGAGTTGTTTTTGAACGCGCGTTTGTTTGAACGCGCTAATCTCCAGGAAGTACTGGTTCGAATTGAAAAAAATATTTTTGTGATGAATAAGCCATTTATTGAGGAAGGCTATAGGCTACATAACATAACTATGACTAACAGTAGTGGTGTAGCAATAAAATTGTTGTGAAAACGGGAAACTTTATGTTTTTGGGCTTTCCTTTCGTGCGCGGTGCGCTAAGTTCACGGTGAAAGTTACGCAAAAATTATGTATTACAAAATTGTTACCTCTTAAAAGTTCTAAAAAAATCTGCCACAGCATATGTCTAATATTTAAGTTTGACTCCATAGAAATCGAAAAACAAGAAAATTGCTTTTGATTAATTATAGTTTACAATAATGGTCCAAATACCACGCGCGCATTTGTGTGTGGAGCGGTGAGGTGGGAGGGCGCTGGCCATGCGCTGGCCGACAAAAACGAGTAGGTAGTGGTGTACTAAGTATTTTTTAAACCCTAGAGGATTTAAAATGGGTTTTGCAAGTTTGTATGAAATTCAGTGGCAAAAAACTAATGTCCCTGCCGACGAAGTCGCGGGCGGCTGCTATCACAGATATGATAACCAACGTAAAACCAAAAGGTATTGTTGGCACAAGAAGTTGATGTTGAGGTGAGTCCCTACATTGTAGCATTTTATTGCCCTTTAAATTTTAATATTAAATTGCTGTAACAACAGTTATCGTTGTATTTATCTTAATAAAAATACGGAAAAGGAAACCTTTTACAATGTAAAACATCAGCGACTCAATCAGACCTGCGAGGTGGAGAACGGCGTAAGCGAGTCATAATAAGCGAGAGATTAAAACGGGGTGATAATAAACGAATCAGAAATCTTGCCGAAAAAACGTACTTACCTACCTATTATGAGGCGATGATTTTACAAGGGATTCCTCGGTTCGATATGGGGGCCAATCATTACCTGGCCGAGGCATGCTCTCGGTGCACCGAGTCGGGTCTTTGCGAGATCTACGAAGATATCCATGGGCTTAATAGTAGGGGTGCCCCAAAGGAGATTTTTGTATATTCTCGAGCGCGTCATGTTAGGATTTGCAGTATTCCTTGCACCCTGTTATGTACTATGTACCCCCAATATCACCTAAGCTCTATTCTATAGCGGTTATTTTAGAAGGGATTATTCATCATTACGGCCGAAGCACGCTCTCAGTTCGTCGTGATATATTTTTGCGACACCTCCGATAATAACCATGGCCTAATAGTAGGGAACCCGATAGGGATATTATGTGGATCTTTAGAACGCGTCATATTAAGAATTTTTTACAGTCTTCAGTCGCTTTTCCTAACTGTATAAAAGAGATCACTAAATTGGTTTTTCAATTTTTCTTTTGACTTCATGTTCTCTTATTTTTAAACTTTAAGGAATATTATAGTTTGCAAAACGCGTTAGGTTATCAGGACGCCCAAGTAAATCCACATTTAGCATCGTGGGGTCCGCAACTAAAATATGCGGTGAAGTCTGTAAGGCGATCAATGCGCGCACAGGTATTTCGAAATCCAGACCCATCGCGCTTTATTTCGCTTTTGATTGAGCGTCCGCCGTCCGAAACGTGTTAACGACGGCCCCTATTAAAATCATCCACCTCTAAAAATTCATTTTATATTTTTCAAGACGTCTTAGACGTTCCCTACGGTGGATTCGAATTGGATTTTATTCTCTTACGTGTTTTATACATTCTTTCGTCTTGAGTAAAAGTCGTATTTACTTTATTGTTCCGTGCATCTCGCATCGGGTTGGCTCGTTAACGCGACCTTTCGGTTATTTATTATATCCTCTTCAGAAAATACAATTTCCAATTCGAATACCAATAAATTAAAGGCTGTGCATACATTGGTATCCCTTTAAAATGATTGCACGTTCGTAATTGCTTATCAGTTTCTAAACGAAAGTACATTACACGAACGGTAAAAAATAAAAATCTCAACGCTCTACGATTCGAGGAGTCGCCCTCGAAACTATTTTCTGTTTAATTTATTGGTCTCGCTGGAGGTTTTACGCGATACTAAAGGGTATTAAAAGTCTTATTTTATGCATTCGAATACTTTCCGTTCGTAATTCCTCCGACAGTTTAATGTAAACACTCGGAGTCGCGATTGTTAAGGAAAGAACAATTCAGACGATACAAGATAAAAGCGAAGGCGTGAAATAAATTTATTTATAACTGGCAACCAATTGGTACTTAATTGGTGTGTCAGTAAAGAAGCGCCGAGGCCTCCGCGACGGGAATGAAAATGGCGTTGGTATATTTGAGAGCTTTTCCTATGAATAATGAGACTGGCAGAGGCAAGCCAATTCGTTTCGAATAAGATCGCTTGAAGCGAAGTGGCGGCAAAAAATTTAATCAATTGCAAATATGCAGCACTATTATAGTTAGTCTTCCAATGTTTATTCGTTTTGCATAGTGATATAGTGCTTTAAAAGGTTAGAATACTCTTTTGTTGAATTAATTGAATCTGATATTTAATCTGAGTTCCTGTTTTTTTACATCGCCTTCCAGTTGAACCTGTTGTTGTTACACTGGCGTTTGCTATAATAGTAAAGTAAAAAACCCTATGCTTTGAGTATGTTTCCTTAAAAATTTATTTATTTATTTATTTAATCTTTATGACCTTATACTAAAGTACAAGAACAAGGGCGGACTTAATGCTAAAAGCATTCTCTGCCAGTCAACCACAAGGCAGTCTGAGAAGCGGCGAAAGGTGGTTTGCATGGCGTGAAGAAAAAATACGCATGTATCATAAATAACTCCTATATTTATGCGTATATTTGCATGCATTAATTTTATGTATATTTGAGTTGCTTTGTATTTATTTTTTTGTAACTATAAATTACCTTTTCTCATGAGCTGTTATCACTTAAATGATATATAGAACATCTTTAATAGCTACGAAGGAAATAAATTTACGTTGTAATCATAATATCATCGGGTTGTACGTGTTCGTTCTCAAGCCATCCATATTAATGTAACATGCAGTTATGAATCAACCGCATCAAAATACCAGAACTATTAGTGTTAACATGTACTAACTCGTTATGGTTCTGCGCGGGAATGAACATACGAGTATCTTGTTACAATGAAACAATTAGAATGACAGTTTGAAAATTTTATTGTTTCAAATTAGATAGCTGGATGGTATGATTACTATAGCTTTTCTGGTCTTTTCTGGTAACAAAGCGCAAAATAAATAATAGTGAATGTGAATAAGGGATAAGTCGTTACAAATTATGAAGAGTCTTGTAAAGCGTCGAAAAGATACTACCTACTGGTATTTTGCCAGTTACAAGAGAAGTTGACTACTCATAGGCACTTGATATGATTGGCATTCACACGATATTCATTGAATTGGTACATTTTTATTTGATTTTTAATTGCTAAAACTAAAATATAATAATGTAGTTATTTTTATAAGTAATTTACTTACAATCTCATGGGTAGATATGTGTAATGGTACAATACAGCGTTCCTAATACTTGAGTTCTACATGTTTTTATGTGGATGTGTAGAAAATTTATACAAAATATCAAATTCATCAATTCTTATGTAAAATCTTACTTTTAGGCTCGTGAATTAACTAAGAGATAGCCGATAAATATTATATTTACGAGTCTGATGATACATTTAAAATGACGATTATGATTGTAAATAAACTATTGAATGATGTTACGAGTATTTATTCCCTAGGAGCAAAAAAAGCACGAAATCTATAAATTACTGACTATTTTCTGCATGCCTCGGTCTGTCCATTTATGGAAATAGGATTTGAATGTTCTGCAACGAGATACAAGTTGCTTGTTAAAGCTGGATTATAATAATTTGATATCCTGCATCTATGCAGATATTCTTCATATCGATATTGCATTGCCTCAGATCTGTCGGCGAATAGGTGCGAGCATCGCGTGAGGTGAGCTGCTACCACTTGATATACGGCCTTCTTAATCACGGCCTCGTTTGTTAGAGATTTATGCCTCACCTGTTGCGCCAATTATTTACATTCGGAAGTCATTCCTCTTGGACGGGGATCGTTTCATTAATGAGTTAGATTGCTCGAACCGCGGTGATGCCCGTCGTTTGCATAAGTATTTTGAAGGGCTCAACTTCGCTGTCCGCCCGTATTGTCTTTGCATTTCCAATTCCGGAACGAACCAACTTTCGGTGCGCTCAATTTATAAAGTTGACCCTTTATATTCGATCGTGCCTAATTTTTAACGACACCGAAATTAAGATTCTCATGAGAACTTTCCACCAACATCGATAATCTTCTAATCGGTCCGTATTAATCATATTTTTTATCATTAATCTCGCGCATGGGCTTAATGAATGCTAAAGGTGATAAAATTTGAATAAATATGATGTATAGAGAATTACTGAATAAGGTGTGAACCCGTGTCCGCGCTGTCGCAACGTTAGAGATACATCGGAGAGACAAAACGACTACACGCCTCTTAATCAAAAAATATTGCAGTGACTTCACTTTTTGTAGTGATGATACCATGATAAAAAAAAAATAGTAAAGATTGAATCTGATTCACGCATCGAGGGTTCTGTTCAAACTTGTATGGAGATAATACAAGAATTGAAATTTTATTTTGTCTTTTGCTATAAAAAATGCTTCTGGTGAATTTTGAATATTAAGATTCACAAGAATATTATCGATAGGGTTATATTCTTTTTTGCCTAGGTCAATGTAAAAAACTGATATACTAAAGTACCGTTTGATTCCTTTGTCATTAGATCTCCCAAACTTTTTGCATATCAAAGGATTCTAGAACTGAGTATTAAATATTAAGATCACTTTTACTTTAGCGCCTTCCTTAAAGAAACCTGACAACACCCAACACCAACACCCAAGAACGATCTCAGATAAACGAATAACGAAGTCATCCTTTAAGGATTACTTTTTTTTCATCGTACACGGAACTCTAAAATGTGATGGCGACAAATATGTTTAAGTCGTTCTTTATTTTGTGACCACAAAGCTAGATGATTAATACCGGTTCTGCCACATGATATTTACACTACTTGGCGTTGTAAAAATATCGTTGCTATTTTTTAACGTCGGTGTAAACCTCGTAACCTGCTATTAGGGTAAGTATCGAGTTGAGAATGCCGATAATTTGGTGATTGAGCCCCTTGAGCACAGGAGTAAAGAAGCGGAACAGAGGCGAGACTTTTAAGCGCCGTGCAAAGTTTATACTTATTTCGGTAGGGTTGGCATCAAAAAATAATTTAAATAGTTATTAAATGCATGCAGGCACCGTGTTACGTGGTTTCTGTAGCTCTTGGGCATGCTGGCATGAAAGGCTATCAATATTATTTAGAGTGGCAATGTAATATTATTGAAATTTCTCAGTTTTCATAAAATAATCATAACAACCCGCACTTGGCCAGCGTGGTGGACTATGGCCTAAATCCCTTTCACTTGTGAGAGGAGACCTGTGCCCAGCAGTGGGACAAAAAAGGGTTGAAAAAAAAACAATGGGTTGCACTCCGGGAGTGCCGGCAGAAGTGAAAACATTAACGTTGTGCATTTTTGATGTCTTGGAATCGTTAGGGAATAATTCCGCACGAATTGCTTGAATTATCAGTACCTATTAATTTCTATCTAGTATTTTTACAAAGTACTCTCTCATTTTCTTTCACTATTTCTTCGTCACTTTTTTCATTAATAGATGCACTTTGTTCAATATCCATATTTTAAATACTTGATATAAACGAATTTTAAGATAAAATTATACTTGACGCTGGCAATATGCAGAGTTTGCGATGCCATAATTGAAGAAAAAAAGTATAGACAGCCAGGATTAGTTTCTTTATATGAGCCGTCATCAGCTGTCACCCCTCCGTCTTGGTCTAAGAGCCGGTGAAGATATTCACTCGTTCGGTTGTTACAAGAGTGAAGGTGATATGAAAGAAAATTGATTAAAATTAATTAAATTAAAAATAGCTATGAACACTTTTCGATAGTCAAGTTATCATAGGCATATATGTTTATAAATTATATTTGGTAAACAATATGTCTCATCGAATTATCAGATCGGTGAAGGTCGATCTTCCTCGTCTCCTCTACTATCTTACGAAATTTTGCGATCAGCACACGTGACCTCGCGCGAGTTTCATAGTTTTTACCCATCCCACAAAAAGTGCTCAACGCCGCTAAAGAAGTTTTCACTTCAAAAATCATAACAAATGTCAATCCGTCAAACAAATGGATCTTGACATTCGAGAATTTTTCTCTCAGGTTGAATGCCTGAGGTGAAAAACATCGGAATAGATTATTAAAAAGTTTCAAAAATTCACAAGTTTGTGCCGGTTTGGGGACCCAGACCCCAGCGTCGGTAATCTATGTCTTTGCCATTTGGCAAAAAATATCCCCAATAAAACTATGCAAGGTTTTGGAGGTGATAAATCACAAATCGTTGCGCGGTTGTATGATGCTTTGCCTCTGTGACTTTTCTGTAATCATGTGCCTTTAGTCGGGACAAGTCTGTGTCGGCACCTGTCGTGTGAAGTAATGCGATGTACTTAAAACTTGTATGAAATATTTACCTTAAGTAAATAAATACTACTTGGCCGAGAGATTGTATAAATACGAAAATGTTTTAAAACGCCCGCAGAGGATGCCTATAAAACAAAAATATTTTTCTCGTTATTTTAAAACTTGAAATTGTTTGACGACAGGCATGTCTGAAATTTTCGATTCGAGGAACTGATTTCTGTAATAACGTTGTCACTTGTCGCATGAAAACGGCAGGTGAAATATACGAACAAATAACCAGGCGACATTCTGTCGTTGTATGACTTTCCAGCATGTATAGCATTGCGGTTGGTTTAAAATATACAAGCTATCTACACAGTGAAGCTAAATCGGTGTATACTAATATTATAAAGAACAAAGTGTGTGTATTTGTTATTTCTTGCATGTTTGTAGGAACTGAAATCAAAAAGTACTTGACAAATTTAAATATTTTTTCACCTTTAGATGCTGTATTTTCTCTGAGAAACACATATATTATATACATGATATATTACATGTGTTTAGTTTACTTGCTTAGAGGATTGCACTTTAAGCCGTTGCTCCCTGATGCTATCTGAAGACAGCAATCATTAAACCACTTCGGAGACCTTATGGACGGTTTAAAAACATACGACCTACGAGTATATCTGGTTCTTATTGGTATTCGGGTTCTACAAGCCTCCTGAAATGGGAAAACAGGCAAGGACCTATCCTCACTCTCATAATGAAAAAGAAACTATTTAACACAAATATTTATTTTGTTGGTAAAACTTTAATGGTTCGACCGGGGAAGTACCACACGAAGCAAATATAAAGCAAATACCTCATGTAGGTAAATATGGCGAACTATATATATTAACTAGCCTTCCGCCAACGGCTTCGCCCGCGTGTACCCATTTAATGGGTCCCCGTGGGATGAAAAATAGCCTATGTGCTATTCCAGGCTTCATTGCTATATTAAAATCATGGGCGTTTAGCCAATTGCCTCAACCGCTTTGACCCTATTACCCGTTTTCACGTAGCATTCCTGCGGTAAAAAGTAGCCTATGTTCTCAGGGTGAATGTAGCTTTCTAATGGTGAAAGAAGTTTTGGGAACTGTAGGAGTTTATTCATTACAAACACACAAAAATACAAATCTTTCCTCTGTATAATTTTAGTATAGATTAACAACTTTTGTAAACACCCATATCTCTGCAAATAAGTATTTTTCCGTTACCGATATATGGTAATGTGAGTATATACAATAGGTTTTAGTTTTGTGCTCTTTGTATAAAAGTTGAATTAGATATGTATCGTAGTCTCTAAAGATTCTTAACTCGGTCATTCAGTCCCTAATAGCCTGGGTAACGAACTTATGCGTCCCGTGCAGTTTAGATAACTAGACTTTATATTTGGGTTATAAAATCGAGTAAACTACTGTATATATAAAATTGTTGTGAAAAATAACTAAGGATCTTGCATATATTTTATACCCAGGTATATTTTCGAAAACAACTCTTTCTTTCGGACATTATGTAAAAATTTAGTGGAGGAGTATTATTTTGCAGAAATATATTAATAACTAAAAATGGACCCCGCAGACGTTGTGCTGCCTTGAAAGTATTGAAAGAGGATTAGTTTCTTTATCATCTCAAAGAGTTTTTATGTTACTGTCAAATAAAAAACATTGTTATTCAGACTATGTCAAACTTCTGGACGATGGCGCGAAGAACCTTTGTTACTAACAGTTTTTATAGGAAAATAAAATAAGTTGTTTTACTATTAATTCATTTTTAAGCAATTCATTTTTATATTAGAGATTTAGTAAAATTATTTCTAATAAATATACCTCTTAACACTTTATTTACAAATTACTTACCAATAGCGTCAAGGACATATGTATGTGTTTACGTTTAGATGCAATACGTTTACTCCTTAAACTTTAAAATACACGAGTTATCTTCATATTTACATTATTCGAATGAACCTGGTGTTAGCGCAGTTGTAGATTATCCTCCTAAACCCAAAAGAACGCAAGAAAGAAAAGAACCCAATTTTTCGAGCAAGGTAGGTTTTAAATATTTTTAGTTACCTAGTTATGATTCGTACTCTTAACTTATAACTCATAACTTTTTTGCGAAGATAGAGCAGGTCACGTGGTGTTAAGAAAGAACGCTACCGGCGTATTCTCATACAAAGATATTCTCCTATTTTCTCCCTGGATAATGGTTCTAGCTAGAGGAATGTTTTTTGTGACAATATCTAAGTCTGCTAAAGCTATGCTTGTTTATTTCAATCAGCTCGTTAGATCAGAAAATATGACTCTTCAAAAATCAAAAATGCCTCTTTCATACAGCCGTAATCCAACAACTGCAAAACAAATTTGAAAGGTTTTACAATCAAATAAAAACATAGGAACCTAGACTTATTCTATTTCTTCATATTTGTGTAAAAAAAATATTCATAAACTGTATTTTGAAGGAGGAAACAGGAGAATACGAAACCTCGATTTAGTCAGAATCAGTCAGAAAGTTTGTAGGTATAATCTGTCTGAGCTGCATTTGTCCCTATCGCACGCGGTGGATAGCGCAGGGCGCAGCGCGATAGCAATAGTTACTCCAAAATACCTATTTTTCTAATTCGGCTGAAGTCTCCTCTTAAGTGGTCACTGCAGCCCATGAACATATGCACACATCCTCAAGCAAGCCTAAGTCTTGCCTCTGATTGTATGCAGTTGAGTTGAGTTGAGTCCGAAGGCTGATGATGGTCGCCCGAGGTACTTAAGTCTAGCCAACTCAAGTTCTTTTTTATTTTTATTTTATTCATTTATTTTTATGTAAAATACCTCTTAGTTTCACAAAGGGTTAAACCTAATGCCTCTTCGGCATTGTGTACCGGTCGGCCCTGGAAGATGTTGAGAATGCGAGGTAGGCTTCTAAAAATGAACACGCTAAAAGAACGAAGAATCAAAAATAACAATATGTAATAACTACGTACATAATAAAATACATCTATAATATAAAAATGAATCGCAAAATGTGTTGGTAAGCGCATAACTCAACAACGCCTAGACCAATTTGGCCAATTGTTTTTTTTAAATGTTCGTTGAAGTTCAAGGATGGTTTGTACGGCGAGAAAAATTCGAATAATTGCCGGAAAAACCATTTCTTTTTCTTTTTCCCATACAAATGTTTTCTAACTAAAACGTAGTCAATTTGAGCTTTATTGCTATTGTATAAAGTTCATATTAAATTACAAGCACTCACTGTTGTCTAAGCAATGTAGGTGTGTTCCTAACGTCAAAGATCATATCTATCAAAACATTGTGCGTGTGTGCGTTGGAGCACAGAATACATCGTTGGAGGAGTTTAATGTCGCATAGCATGATGTTATATAGCTTATAGCCTTCCCTAATAACTGGACTATTCAACACAAAAATAATTTTTCAGTAGTTCCTGAGATTAGCGTGTTCGAACAATCAAACATCCACGCGGAACTGTCTGTCTGTTACGCTTTCTCGCTTAAACTAATGAACCAATTTTAATAAAATTTGGAACACAGATAGAGTGGACCTTGGGAAAGGACATAGGATGGTTTTTATCCTACGGGAACCTATAAAACGGGTCCACGCGGGCGAAGCCGCTGGCGGAAGGCTAGTACATTAATAAATATAAATAAGTACTTCCATACAAACATACACACACACATACATACATGCATATATAATATAAAAAGGACTCTTGTTAGTAAAAAATAGGTACTTGGTAGACGGTGGTAGGGATGCTCAACAAATGCTCTCGGACCAACTTCTTGTATGCCAGTTTGCTGGGTGCCTTTCTTATATTTTCTTCCGAAAAAAATTTTTCCGAAAGGAAAATATCTGGTAATTGCAATAGTGTTATTTCCTGTAAGGTTTTATAGAAAACTTTCAATAACTAGCCTATTCAAAAGTTAGGCGACTTAGAAGAGGTTTGCACGGAAACTTCAAATTATTTTAGCATTTACGTATTTTATCGACTGAAGCTTTAATCATGTAAGTTTTAAGTACTTCACGATACATCGAGTTATAGTTCACTTTTAATTCGATTTTAAGTATTATGGTAAATAAGTTACTCATTGTCACACTATCACCCATCACACCATCACTATGCCTAAATCAGATGCCTAAATATTTAGGTGTTGCCTAGATGAAAAACACGTTTCAATAACCCTTAAGTCACAACTAACGACGTTAAGCATAACATAAAATTACGACACCGATTTGGGCGGGCGGACGGCGTAGTGCTTAGGTGCCCCTAAACTGACACATGTGACCGTCGCTCAAATTGATGATAGATTGACGAATAAAACCATGCACAACTGTAAAAAAACTAGGCTACTCATAATATAGCACCAACCTACTTGTCTTAAAACGGAACATTATGCTAAGCCTTGCCCTAAATTAGGAGTAACTTAGTAAGGCGTTCCCTTGTTTCTCGTTAGTGAAAACGGGCAATGTATCGATTTTGTAGACATTTTCATGGTTGCTGTTCTTACGATAAGTATTAAAAAATTAATAGGATTTCCTCTGTGTACAACTCTATATACAAGTACTTATTTACAACTCTACAGTCTTGAGAGAAAGAGTAGAAGCATTTCCTCTCAAAAGTGATCCCGAATGCCTTTTATAAAGTTGGCTTATTTAGAATGTAGGAAAGGTTGTGCAAAATAAGTATTAAAAAATTAATAGGATTTCCTCTGTGTACAACTCTATATACAAGTACTTATTTACAACTCTACAGTCTTGAGAGAAAGAGTAGAAGCATTTCCTCTCAAAAGTGATCCCGAATGCCTTTTATAAAGTTGGCTTATTTAGAATGTAGGAAAGGTTGTGCAAAAAACTAAAACTTTCTTGAGATTTCCCCGTTTTATCGACAAAAACTTTCGAGTAAATTATGTAAGTTTAATATGCTTACTTACTTCATAAGTCATTGTTCTTTGAGGTTGATTTTCTTGACTAGGATCTACGTCTACAATCCGATATTTATATAATTCAATAACTATATATTATATGCGTTTGATATCTTTTTTCTTATAATTATGTATAACTATGTAAGCCTGTAGTGTGTATTTTATGGTACCAACATTTTCAATTAAAGTAACAGTTACATCAATGCGTACTAAGGAACTTCGTTCCAATAATAATACTGGGCCCGAGAAAGCCAAGTTGTAAGGTATCTTCTTGTTGATTCCAAAACGTATCCGATAGAATCCGGCCGCGAACTTTATTAACAAGGGTATTTGAACTTAACCTCAAATCAAAAAACCTACTACCCAATTCTAATGCTCTTATATACAAGCTCCGCCTTGTAATTTGAGGATAGAGTAAAAAAATTGGCTCTGATCGTGTAGTTCAGGTTAATATTACCATACTTATAGATATTTATCTCGGGGCACTAGGAAATCTTGTGTATTGCGAGCTATATTTAATGCGGATTTGTCAATTTCTTTTTCCTTGAAATGAAATGATTGAATTTACCGCATCCAATAATTTTAATGTAATATGTAGACATCGGATTATATGCATTTGCATGTTTGCATATGCGAATGCATATAATTCTATTTTTATAGCGTTATTGCATATTTTGAGACTTTTTCATTGATAGTGCTTATTTCAATAGTTAAGTTTACGTGTTTGGCATGTTGTATTATGTAGTCGACACGTCTGCCCACTGAATGAATCCGACCGATCGCCGATCGCGACTGGCTCGCAGAATCTGCGACTGCGACATCTGCAAATTCATTTCTTCGACAAAAAAAGTGTTTTTAAAATCACCATCACGAGTATACAAGCATATAAAGAACAACTACCAAACGTTGCACTACCCCCAGAACCAATATTAACGCGATGGGGAACTTGGTTTAAAGCTGTATTGTTCTATGCTGAAAATTTCGACGCTATAAAAGAAGTATAGAAAGTTGAAAGTTGGAAAATTTGACAAATCAGACGACATTGCAATCAATGCAAGCCAGCTGGCATTTCAATAAAAAAATATATTGCTATTATTGCAACACATTTCAGCAATATACCCGATGAAATTGAGAAATTAGAATCTAAAAACTTTCCTATGCGCCAGTTCTTGGAAATAATAGAAAAGTTGGTTGAACAGAGTAACGCCCTTCCGAGTTCTCTATCGCAAAAGGTTTATCAACGGCACCGGACAAACTCTGCCTGAAGAGGTCTCTGCAGAAATGGCGCCAAATTTTAAGTTCTGTCCGGTAACGTCAGTTGACGTTGAAAGGTCATTTTCAGCCTATAAATTGATATTAAGTGACAAACGTCACAAGTTTGCTGCAGAAAATCTGGAAAAATATATTATCGTTTACTGTCACAAGAATTATAATAAATAAGTTTATTATAATACTCATAATGATAATAATGATAAACGTAAATTCTAATTGTAAACGTTTTTTGATTATGCATATTTTATGCATATTTCGCCTATTTTTAGTGCATATTTGCATGCTTATTTTGGCATTTTGATAGTGCATATAATCCGATGTCTAGTAATATGCGTAGTCTAATCGATAAATGAAGCGTACTGCTTTGTTACCGTGTGTTACAATTCATAAAATACATACCTAAAACAAGTGTGGCGCATCACTCTAAACACCCTATATTATAATGGTATGATTTTACTTATTAAAACGGATACAGATAAGGCAAAAATGTATCGGGGAAGATCAAATAATATGAATAACAAATTGAACATACTCGTAAGGTCGGTAGTATATAAAAATTAGTGCTATCTTAAATACCCACTAAGAATCGTGCCATATTCAAACAGCACACAACATCCAGTATCTCTTAACATTCGTTCCGTTCAAGCGTTCCGTCAGTATTGCGCCTCGAGGTAAAGTTCCAAAGAAATATAGACCAACTCTTTATATTTAGACAAGCAGTATTGCCTGATAAACGTGCAAAGCTTCTGATATACAGTTAAAGAAAGGTTACGATGGCAAAAAAGAAAGGAAAATATACCTAGTTAATTATGACGTCGGAACGTTAAGGTTGATGTTTCCAAAACGTATCCGATAGAAACCGGCCGCGAACTTTATTAACAAGGGTATTTGAACTTAACCTCGAATCAAACAACCTACTACCCAATTCTTATGCTCCTATATGCAAGCTCCGCCTTGTAATTTGAGGATAGAGTAAAAAATTGGCTCTGATCGTGTAGTTCAGGTTAATATTACCATACTTATAGATATTTTTCTCGGTCACTAGAAAAGCTTGTGTATTGCGAGCTACATTTAATACGGATTTGTCAATTTCTTATTCCTTGAAATGAATGAATTTACCGCATCCAATAATTTTAATGTAAAATGCGTAGTCTACTCGATAAATGAAGCGTACTGCTTTGTTATCGTGTGTTACAATTCATAAAATATATTTATTTGTAGCACCTTAGACTAAGTGTTACAGGGTTAAACTTAATGCCTAATGGCATTCTCTGCCAGTCCACCCTGGCGGTGACGGTGAGAAACTTAAGGTAGGCAGGAATACTACGAGAAGGTATTTTACTAATATTTTTTTTACTAATATATATTTTACTAATATACATACCTAAAAAAAGTGTGGCGCATCACTCTAAACACACTATATATATTATAATGGTATGATTTTACTTATTAAAACGGATACAGATAAGGCAAAAATGTATCGGGGAAGATCAAATAATATGAATAACAAATTGAACATACTCGTAAGGTCGGTAGTATATAAAAATTTGTGCTATCTTAAATACCCACTAAGAAACGTGCCATATTTAAACAGTACACAACATCCAGTATCTCTTAACATTCGTTCCGTTCAAGCGTTCCGTCAGTATTGCGCCTCGAGGTAAAATTCCAAAGAAGCAGTATTGCCTAATAAACGTGCAAAGCTTATGATATACAGTTAAAGAAAGGTTACGATGGCAAAAAAGAAAGGAAAATATACCTAGTTAATTATGACGTCGGAACCACGAAGTACCAAAGAGAGCTGCAGAAATCATCAGACGTAATATTTTTCTTTTTTTATGTTTTCTTTTTGGTTGCGGCGTTCCCTTGAGATTTAACTAAGTAATGAGTGCACCTATGGAAGGGCAAATAAAAAATTGTGTGTAGAAAATTAAATGAGTTACAAAGTATTAAAAAAAAAAACATTCATTCCTAACTCTCGCTGTGAGTAGGTATAACACTGGCCCCAAAGCATTTATAATGCCATTACAATGTTGATCACGTCAATCACTCAACGTAAATTTAAATTATATTATTTTTTGCGAAAATATGACAGGTCTCTCAAGAAATTAATGTCTATTTCATAGCGGTCGTTACAGCAACCGTCTTACCCGGTAATATTAGGCTGAAGCTACATTAAGTTCCAAAACAGTATGAAATACCTACACTCAAAATAGCGCTCTTTTGAAAATACATGCATGCAAGGTACATGCACGACTATTCCAATCGTGTTGACAAATATTATATGCGTAAATTCCGTTTTTTAAACGCTTGAATTATCACTACTTCTACATTGTCATAAAATAGTTTTTTTTAAATAATAACGACATATATTAGTAACAAAAGATATTATTTTATTTGTCTTCGAAATACTTTTAGCTTAACTCTTCTACAGGAGCATAGAAATGGTTATAATGTTACTGCAAAACATATTTGACGGCTTGTAGAAGTTTTGCCAAACTTAGCCAAAGTGTAGCCAAACTTATGCCTAGTGTGACCTCGGCCTAACGGAGCAGTTAATTATAACTCACGATCGGAAGTAACCGTTTATTCGTTTGAGGAGTAAATGTAGATATCGGCCAGGCGTTAATTGGTACGTGTCGAAAACGACTCAGCGCCATAGTTAGCACCTCGCACTCGTTGTTTGCCCGTGATTCGCTTATCCTGCTGCACTTTTATTTCACACAGTGCGTCAACTCTATGACTAAGAAGTTAAGAGATAAAATTGAATTAACCAAGACTACTCGTGATTCTCCTATCCTGTATGTGATAATATTTCATTAATGCACCCTACTTCACCTTTATTACTGAAACGATAAAAGTGAAATTTCTTTAAATTTTGCGACTTTGTTTATTCTGTTAAAAACGAATTAAGTTTATTTTACTAAGACAGCTGTGCGATGGATCTTTGTTTTTCGAGAAAAATAAAAAATAAAAGCATAATCAGTTCTCCGATGTGGTGAAATTTTTCACGCCTCCCACGATTATTTGTTTGGACCTGCAAAAAACGACTAAATTTGAGGTTTAAATGCAGCCTTGGAGTATAAAAGGATATATGAAAAACTTTTTAAATTAATTTAAAATGCACATTTATGAGTTTCAGTTCCAACTATGCGGAACTCTCAAAATTTATTGCTTTTTTCTATTTTTGTGTGAAAATCTTAATGCGGTTTACAGAATACATCTACGTACCGAGTTTCAACAGTATAGTTCTTATGGTTCCAAAAAAAAAATGCTGTGATAGACAGACAGACATCACGATTCCATAAAGGTTCCGTTTTTTGCCATTTGGCTACGGAACCCTAAAAAGGGACCTCTGATATCAAGGTGTACAAGAGAAGTAAAAATCTACCTTAAGAAACACTAATCTGCTTCCAAACTGTTGAAAGGACGTGTTTTTGTTGCCTGATTAACACATTATTTTATAGGCACACATTTCAGACATCTCAATATTGAGTTAGTAGACAAAAAAGGCAAAAAGTTGAAGAGTCGAAAGGTCAGAAGTACAATCATGAGTAGTGTCGAGCGGGCATGAGTGACGTCTCTTTGTGTCCGAGTCCTAGATCACTCCGTACCGTCAAGTCACGCTTGTGAAGTAGGCAAAAATAAGTTGAAGTTCAATTAGTTTAAATAAATAAAACCTTCTAAGTAAGGTTCTCACACATAATTCCGGTGAAAGTTTTTCGTTACTTCCTCACCGAAATAACTGATTGTCCAACTACAGGATGTAACATAGGACCATGAGGATATCTTCGTAGGGGACTGGTATGTCTGTAACATGTCAGTATCATTCCTCTTTTACGTTTTTCGATTTTTATTGGTCCCAACATAATTTTTCGTGATTTTTATTAACCACTTATCAAAAAATATTTGCTACGAAAGGTATGTACTGTTTCTTAGTAACATGCTGTTAATCTTTATGAATGTACATTGGCGAAAATCTTGACACACAACTAGGCGTATGGTACTGTATACCGTGCCATACAATACGGCATTTTAAAGATTTTGTTGTTAGAAAAGCTAGACAGACAGATAAGTTTAGATTTCCAATGTCAACATGATGTGAACAGAACACATCGACACTGCTCTTTCCGTTAGCATTAATCTGTATGCATGTCAATATTTCGGCATATCAGCATCAGTTTGTCCAATAGTTAATTTATAGAAAATAGCATGAGCATTAGTAACTATGTAGCTATGCTCCGCGGCTTCTCGCGCGTAAGAAAGATTCAAATGCAATATTGGATATACCCATGGAAATGAGATGTTTTATCGCGGTAAACAAGTTGCCTATGTTACTTTGCAGCCTTGTAACTATCTCTATGCGCAACAATTATTTCATCGAGACGTGAATAAAGGACATACAAAAAAACTATCAAACAAAAAAATACACGTAGTATGGATTTATCAAAATTGCCTTTCTGCCTCAACTACTACACTCAACTGGGTACGGAACCCATCGTTGTAGTCATACTTCGCCGTGATTTATCTGCCGCATCTCGGACTTGCGAACAGCTCGTCTGCTGCCCGCTCGTTATTTATAATTTACTTTTAATGGTCACCCATTTGTTGCCTCTCTATTTGTGTTATATGTAATACGGTGCGCTTATTTAAATGAAGTTTTGTAAAAAAATTATTAGTACTGATTTTAATTGCTTCGTCGACGTTAAGCGGAATCGTTATAATGAAGTGAAAATGGAATAAAAATGTATTGCGATATCCTAATCACACAGGGCATGTTATATCCGTCCTGGTTGTTAGTGATGCCTTGTCCGTTGTGAAGTTGAAAACACCCGACAGCGGTTTGGCAACGCATTTCTCCACTATGGTGCTGCGTGGTGAAGTAAGCTCCAATAACGGGGAGAGATCGAAGCCCAGCATAGAGTTGAGAAAAGTTTTACCACTCACGTAATACGTATGAGGAATATATGTATTCGTATATTTCGTATAAAGTATATATATTTGATATTCACTACAGAAACAGGTTTATCACATTAATGGATACAGCGTCGTATTGAATTGACTTTCCAGTGCCATTAATCTAAATATTTGTCGTTTAATAGTCGCTGACCTAAATTCTGATCTCTTAAATAACAGTATAATGACAACACTCCCGAAGGAATTTGCTTTATGTACATTTGACTCCGTGTTAATTAATAGGACGGGATCAACGTAATCGTTGGATAAATTGGTACAGTTTGAAATGATACTTTTCTTCCTGCTATCCTATTTGTTATGTCAAAATCTAATACCTTTAAACGAACTATCTAGTGTCTATATACAAGAATTGTTCTTGTATATATCTCTATACAAGAATTGTTCGTTTAAAAATAATATATTTTTTGAATCTCCGAAACGGCTCCAAAGATATTGTTGAAATTTAGTACCCTGGTTTCGGGGATGATAAATTGATCCAGCAAATTTTTATTGATAGAAATTGTCGTTTCGTTTAATGTTTATGCCGTTAAATATAAAATCACTCTTACTGACATCTATTTGAGAATATTAATAAGTAATATTGTGGCGTAGAAAGCCGTCAAATGTCGACCGTCAACCCGCCCTTCAAACAATTGACAATGTCGATATGAAAGACCTCTATAAAAATTTCGTTAATGGAATTAAAGCTTTTTTGGTCGAATGTTTACGAAAGCTGATTACGGAGCTTGAGACCCGGATTCAAACCTCAAGTAGGCAAGTAGCGTTTTTTATTTATTGTGACAATTTTTTTAAAGTGGAAAATGTTTTGCTTAAAAATAAACCAAGAAAACAACTGTTTTTATCCGAGCAACGCTCGGGCGTCCAGGTACTATTCTTTATGCTATAAACATCTAGATTGATTCTTTGTTTAAATGATAAAACTGCTAATGCTAACAGACAAGAAAAGCTACGTGGTTTAAGGTGGTCTCTGAGGCCTATAAATATCTTACTTCCTCAATTAAATCTTAAATCGTTTGCAGTTGCGCCCCTCCAGGTGCTGATGGTTGCCTTATTCAAGAGTGACCTATAAACCCTACCTTACTTATTTTAACAAACAAATATAGAGCAAATATTACCAAAGAATATACAAGCAAAAGTGTACTAAAAATTTCATTACAAGTACTGAATCCAAAGTCATGTTTCACTATACACTGAAGGAGAAAATTTATTGTAGCGTTCGTTAGTTTTCCCATTGCGTTTCACTAATTGATAAACAGTCCATTGTGTCCCGATACTGATGAACAGTCCATTTTAAACCAATTTAGTGTATGATTTACTTAGTTAATAAGCTTGACAAAATGTAGACTATAATTTAAAGGTATTTTTTTAAGTTACCTGATCTTTTTATTGAGCCTATTTCATCAAATATCTTTGCACTGATATGTATTGACCTTCTAAAATCATGTAAAGCTACAAGGACAACAGTTCCATTAACATTGCTAGTCCTAGCAACACTAAGATAAAACGGTCCCTATACTACTTTAGTATTGAAATACTCGTGTCACCATTTAAGAGACATTACGACTATATGCAGCCCGCCCTAGCAGGCAATATGACTTAATCGGCACTCGAACAAGGACCGTTGCATTATTATTTCGCCCACGTGGTCGTCATCGTTCCGAATGATACGGCAATAAGTTTAGTTTATTTGACGCTAATAGCCACTTTGCTCAAATACATTAGGTATACTCTACATTTGTAAAGACAAACATCCCGATTGAGTGCACGACTTACGCGTAGAGTGTATGCGAATGAAATATGGATCGTACTTAGATGAGTGAATGGTAATTTGTGTGGTATCGATTGGTAGCTAATTAAGATGAAAACCTGTAAAACACCTACATTACGGCAATCACTTTTTATAATATTTGAATGGAGTAGTTGACGTGCCGCGACTTCAGATGATTCCGGTGGAACTTTCTTCTGGTGATATAATCATGGAATGGTGACGTAGGCGTCAATTTGAAATGTTCCTCGGAGCACTCACCATAGTAAAGTCGGTAGAACACGCAGAGCGAGCATTATGTCTCTTCGCAAGCTAAGCGGTTCTGGTTTGTCAGATAATCTTGGGTCGTTGACGATTCGGACTGCGCGCTTTTCAACAGAGTCAAATGGGTTTAGCTGGTATTTTAGTATTCGTATCCAGAGATGGTACAGAGAGAGAGAGAGAGAGAGAGAGAGAGAGAGAGCAACATTTGATTCTCCCATGCATGTAGGCCACGTGCCGTTAAGGTAGCTGCGGCCTATGGACATAGCAAGCCTAAGTCTTGCCTGTGGTCGTAAGCATTTCCGCTACTATTCCGAATGCTGATAGTCGATGGTCATATATCAGGATGGTTTCTAAAGTTTACAGTGACTTAGACGTTTCGTGGGTTACGTCAACATGATTATTCAGTCGCTGACTTTGTTCATGTTTTGCTTCAAGAGGGATTGAACAGTCAAAAAAACTATCTTTGCGAAGCTGAAAGTAAAAATCAATTTGTCGGAAATAGGAAATTATAGCATGTCAGTTGTTGATTAAAGTACCTATGTAGTTCTGTTTATTACCGAGAATCATTCGAGTTTACCTCGTTACAAAGTCGTAAATCCAGATATTTTTCAACGTAGCGAAACATAGTGCCCTGAGGGTGTCTACAGTAATAAACTAGAATCGTCATATCAAGGCAAATATTAAAGCAGATCACAGCTGGAACTGTGCGCCGGTCATTATTTATTACTACATGTGCCCCGCGGTTTTAGCTGCGATAGAATGAAATCATTACCAATCTATATCATCGGAAAGATGCGAAGTATGTAATATCAACTATTTAGTGACGTTATTCTAACTACTACAATATTTTAGGGTTTATTTTACATGAGTGCAATTTTACGTAAATAGCTTATTAGTCATTATCATCGATGAAACCGTCATAAAAATGCTACATATTATAGATCAAATGAACTAATTAGTAAAGTCCATTCTTACTGATATTTTTACTTTCTCGTCGATATGTCGATCAAATAAGTGTCTTTAATACTATTCTTAGTTATTTTATTTTCGCTAACTATTAGCAGATGCAAAGGTTCAGTTTCTAAGGATCGTGCATCCATCACTTTCCTAATATTCTCCATCCCGATCGCTCCTCCGCCCTAAAAACCAGCAGCTTCCCGCTTACTTCTTCAGGTGGTCAGTCCAGGTTCAGGTTCAGGTTAATCAGAATAATGTATACTCAAAATCCACACGATGAACTATCTATTTCTTTTAAGGCACCTACAATATGTACCCATTTCGTTACAACTGGTTTTACCTGTAGTTTACAAGCAGACTCTTAAATATCTGTTTGTATAGATTTACATTTCTGCAGACATTGAAATGATTATCCAGCAATCGGCCGCGGGCCGTGGCCGGTTAATAAGACTACTTAGCTGGCTATCATCCGTGGCATTGCTCGCGTGCGTTTAATATGCATCTGTAATTTCCATAACCTCCTCCACTGTGAACGTAGGATGCACACGTTCTACTTTTATGTATGGACTACGTACTTTAACTACTCATAGCATTTTATAAGATGCTTTGGTCCATTCAAAAAGGCCTATTCTAGATCTCCTACTGCCGCAATTTTCATAACCTCTAATCGTAACATAAGACGCACGCCTACTTAAACAAGAACTTTATATGTACATTGACTAATCCCAGAATAGCTTATATAAGGAGCTTTGGTCTATTCACGAACATGTAGTATTATTATATCAATGAAATTACATGTTTTTTTTTTACTTTTATGAATGTTGCTTTTTTCGATAGACAGCAATCAAAGCCATTTACAACATTTCTGTTTATTCGTCACTTTACGCGCATTGGTGTGCTGCTTATTAGACGCGGCTATGTAGAACATAAGTACACTCTTGCACCTTCTTTTGGTTGGCTAATGGTGTGCTGCTTATTAGACGCGTCTATGTAGATATGTTCTACATAGCCGCGTACGTACACTCTTGCACCTTCTTTTGGTTGGCTAAAGTTACTTTAAATGTAGAATTTTTTATTTTTAAAAAGGTTAGTTGTCTGCCATGTCCCTAACTGCAAGGACACGTAATAGTGCGGGACACTCGTAATAGTCTACATTTCCGCAACACGTTCGAAGCAAGAGTTTTCGCATTACGTATTAGATAATGATCGTTTAATCCCTGCTTGTATCGTTATTCGTTATCAATTCCTTAGCGCGCGTAGTTTAAAAATAAGGACGTTGTTCTTGTACTTATAATATCGTTGTAATCATAATGGTATTATACTGGTATTATTATTTATTCATTTTATTTCAAGAATATTAGAACTTCTATAATAATTTACGGGCATTACTTACACTTGACTTCACGGTAAATCATAGTGCTGCTGTTAATCATGCATTCGGTAGCAGTAGTGCACATCAATAGTGGACACAACGAGACAGTATGCTATGAGTTATAAACATGTATATTTGTAAACTTTCTTTTAAATTTATTACGTGAATTTATGTAGCATGTAACGTGTTACTCTTTCAACCACACACAATCATTCGATAGAGCCATCAACGAAGACAAAATCAAATCCAATGTTACACATTGGCTCCAAAATCGGAATTGAACGGCTACAATTGAGCACAAACCGTTTGCGAGGCGTCACATGGCGTTTCGAATTCGAGGCCCATTTCTCAGTAATCCCCGACAATCTGTTAACACGAGCGATACGTCGGTAATGAATGCGGGCAAATATTTATATGTGCGTCCTCCACGGAACCGAATAGGGCAGAGTCGCTGGCCGCGAGCGATGTCAATGAATGATATAGTTTGGCTACATGATTTGACCGTCGATACACGCGGCAGATTTACAATGCGACCAGTAATTTATAGCGATGTTAGATCTAGATGTTATTTAATGTTGTTGGCTAACATAAATCAAGCTCATCCACCGCTTGCGCTGATATTCGCTGCTCTGGGAGACTTGTAAACTCGATAATGCCGTTGGTCTCTATCGTGTCGAATGTATTTCGCCTAGAATTTTAATTGGAGCGCTCAAATAACACTTAACGTTGGACGAGGAAAACAAGATTCAGATACTGGAAGACAACTTTATAACAGACGAAGCGGCTACTCTTAGCGTCATTTTGTTCTACCGATAGCCTTTTTACGCGATAAAACCTACGTATGTTTTCATTACCGCGTTATCGACAGTGACGGGTCGCTACTAGGGCATGCAATTATTCGTTCGAAAAAGGTATTCGGATATTTCGAATAGAAAAAAATATATTATTCGAATACTTCGAATAATACGAATTTTTCGAATACTACTTCATTAACTTCCTCCTGCGTAGCATTAGGAGATAAATGGTTTTGTTAGGATGTCTGTCTGTATGTTAGTCTGTCGACAGGATATCTTCGGATCTACTGGACCGATTGACTTCAAATTTGATCAGTAGATACCTTAGGTTAGTACCTCGATCAAGTTTGAATTTCAGCTCCGTGGGTCAAACAAAAGGGACCGGAGATATAGGGGTCACAAAGTCACATGTAGTCAAATTTTCGTTAAATTGGTAAGCAGAGACGACTCGATTATTTGAGCACGTCCAAAAGAGTGCTGGAGTAGTGTCCCTCGGCTGAGCTGGTAGTTCTGGGTGACTTCAACGCGCACCACACCGAATGGTTGGGATCCAGAACCACTGACTTTGTTGGCAGGGCCGCTTACAACTTCTCCTTGGCATATGGGTTGACGCAGGTGGTACATACTTTCACCAGAGTACCGGATATTGAAACCCATACTGCCTCTCTGCTGGACCTTCTGCTGACCACCCATCCATCCGACTACCAGGTGACGGTCGGGGCCCCACTTGGGACCTCTGACCATTGCCTGGTAAGTTCTGCCGTACCCTTGACGCCCCCAGAAGGTTCTCGACTCAATGGGAAGCGTCAAGTCTGGCATTACGGGTCAGCGCACTGGGACGTACTCCGGGAATTCCTGGCCTCCTACCCCTGGAGGCAGCTGTGCTTCACCACGGGTGATCCTGTCACGTGTGCGGAATCGATAGCCGATGTGATACGGCAGGGCATGATTGGTTTTATTCCCAGCTCTGTAGTATCCATTGGCGGACGAAACAAGCCCTGGTTTAATGGGTCTTGCGCTAAGGCCTCAAATCTTAAGCAAGAGGCTTTCAAAACTTGGGCTGATGCGCACACGCGTAAGGACCCCGAAACGTCTAAGCTCCGGAAAAAATTCAACGCTGCCTCCCGTTCAGCAAAGAAGCACATAGCCAAGGCGAAGTTTAGGCACGTCGGCAGAATTGGCCAGCGTCTATCAAGCTACCCGTGCGGGAGTCGAGCTTTTTGGTCGCTGGCCAAGGACGTCGAAGGAAACTTCTGTCGGTCGTCATTTCCATCTCTACGCAAACCGGACGATACTCTGGCTCACACGGCAAAAGGGAACGCCGATCTCCTGGGCACCCTGTTTGCCTCAAACTCGATTCTGGACGACGGAGGTGCCACACCGCCGACCATCAGGCAGTGTGAGAGCTCGATGAAGGACGTGCGCTTCACTCAAAAGGCCGTCATACGAGCTCTGCAAGCCCTCGATGTCAAGAAGTCGAGCGGGCCGGATGATATCCCCGCGATCGTATTAAAGACGTGCGCTCCCGAGTTGGCTCCCGTCTTAACGCGCTTATTCTCGCTTTCCTACACCACTAGTAAAGTACCGTCTTCGTGGAAGGTAGCCTTAGTACACCCAATCCCGAAAAAAGGTGACCGCAGTGACCCGTCCAATTACAGGCCCATTGCGATAACCTCCCTGCTCTCTAAAGTGATGGAGCGTGTTATAAACACGCAGCTCCCCAAGTGTCTCGAGAGTCGGCCGGTGATCTCTTGGTGTACCTCACACACCGCTGGGCTGAAGCCGTCGAGGGCAATGGGGAGGCAGTCAGCCTGGATATCGCAAAGGCCTTTGACCGGGTCTGGCACAGGGCCCTTCTCGCGAAGCTTCAATCTTACGGTCTTCCCGTGAGGCTATGCAACTGGGTGGCAAGCTTTTTGTCTGAGCGGCAGATTAAGGTCGTAGTTGACGGATGCTGCTCAGATATAAAGCCCATTAACGCCGATGTTCCCCAAGGCTCAGTGCTGTCTCCAACACTATTCATTCTGCATATCAATGACATGCTGCAACAATCACGCAGTATTCATTGTTATGAGGATGATGGTACGGTGGACGCACTATACACCTGTCGAGCCAATGCCTCTCAGTCACAAGTAGAGGAAAGCAAAATCAAACTTGTGTCTGAAGTCGAGAACTCTCTGGAGCGGGTCTCGGAATGGGGTCGACTTAACCTTGTTGAGTTTAACCTTACGAAGACACAAGTTTGCGCGTTTACCGCTAAAAAAACCCATTTTTATAGCGCCCAAGTTCCAGGGTACCGCGCTCACTGTCGGTGAAAGTGTCGGTATCTTGGGAGTCGACATTACGAGTAAAGTGCAATATCGGAGTCACTTGGAGAACAAGGCCCAATTGGCATCCAAAAAGCTTGGTGTCCTCAACAGGGCTTATAGATAGTCACAGGCAGGCGCTCCTTGTATTGTGCTCCAGTCGTGCGTCGGAGCTGACACACATTTTTTTTAATATTTACGGGTTTGGCAACGGGCAATGGCTGCAATGACAACGAAAAATCGGTTATGCGTGTTCTAATCGCCATTTAGTAAATTTTGAGTTCGGATATTTTTACCAAACAAAATTAAAAATTAAGTATTCGAAATGTTCGAAAAAACCGAATAATTCTATAGATATTATTCGAATAGTAAATGTGGCGAATATCCGAATAATATGGATATCCGGATATCCGAATTGCATGCCCTAGTCGCTACTAAAAAGATTAACATAAACTTATGGATTAAGACAATAAGAAAATGTGTGTACTTATATCTCTTCTATGGAAAGGTAAATAGAATTTATATAGTAATTACAGATGTTAACAGCAAAAAAGCAAGTACATAGCGGTTATGGTGTGATGAGAAAAATATTCAAATCCCGCGATGTTGACACTATAAGACACACTTTTTTCATCTAACTTCATTAAAATATACATTTCCATGCAAATTACATGATCCTAATATACACAAGAATTATTACAGGAGACAGTGTGTCGTCGTGAGAATAGCCGGCGGATGAGTTTTTGTGGCTTCATTCCTCCCGGCCATAGCTAGGAGAATATCTTCCATATTTGTGGAAGATGAACCGGTACCAATCGACAACTTCTGATCTCGTATGGAAATAATTAACTACGAGGCTTGATCTTAATAATAGCTCATCAAATGTGATCTTAACTGATACTTCTGTTTGTCTGTGTATAGTTTTTATTTAAAGTTTTATTTACGGCTTCATAATTCGTTTGCAAGACAAATCACAAAAAGAAAGGAAACGGACTATTGCTACCATCCCTTATTAAACGTACCTTATTGAAATCTTTCGCTATCGTATAATCTTGCTTTTAGAAATATATATCTGTACTACCCGAAATGCGTTCATGTACCTCAATGGTCGTTTGTCGGCATTGCTTCAGACTTTTGACTTATTCAGGTGATCAGAAATTAGATCTACGTATTTAAAAATAAGTACATGCATTATTATTCAAGAAGTGGCTAGAATATCAAAACTACGGTGACATTGGCGGGCCTAAAGTACTTTCTGATACGGAACAGATATATCAACCCGCGTGGCGCAATGGTCACCATGCCGGACTGCCAATCTAGGGGTCCCGGGTTAGATTTCCGGCGAAACAGAAATTTGAATGATGAGTTTAAATTTCTGTTCTCGGTCTGGGTGTTTGTATTCCTGTCTTTGTATGTATCCACGGTACCCACGACACAGGGTACTATTTTCCTTATTGTGGGGGTATGAGTGTGTAACCTTTATATATCATCAAAGTAACTTCTTTAAAAAAATATTACAAAGTTGTAGTTTCGTAAGCATGGCGGAAGAAATTTTACACTTTGGACATAGATGAAGTACCTACAGTCGTGTAGTAATTTGCGTTTAAGTGAGATTACCGGTCGATTATCATACTATATAGTCATTGCGGTCTTTAGCAGTTCTTTTCATTTATGTTAACACTACCTGTATCCCACGGTTTCACACGCTTTGGAAAGGACCATTAGCGTGAAGAGTATAATTATTCTACGTATATTTTATTGATCCCAATTGTAAATCAAAATGTTATTTCTTAATTTCTAAAACAGGAATTTTACTCACTTTGTTCTACTTTTCTGCCAATTTTCAAAGTTTGCAAGTAGCACATTAGATTAAGGACTGTTATACAAATTTACGAGAGCCTTTAGACCTTCTTAAGTCTGCCTCCCCGACCGGTCCATGGTAGCGGACGTCTACTAACTATAAACTACCTCTCTGTCAATTATTCCCTTTATAAATATATCAAACGGTTTTTGGGAGAAATTACCAAAAATCCTCTCTTATTGGATGCCTACGTCATACAAAGAACACAACATCTAAGTTTCTGGTCTCTACGATCAGCGGTTTGGGCTGTGGCTTGATCCATCAGTCAGTCATTCAGGACAAAACATTTTGTATGTATAAATGTCCGTTACTGGAATTGGACTCTCTCTTATTCAGAAGTGTTTTGACTTCGAAATATCTGTAAAGAAAGTAAACAGTAATGTTAATTTTAAATCTGACGTTGGGCCTTTGAAACAATTCATAGTCAAAAAATACTGGAGCTAATCAGATTTTGCTTGGGCTTGTTACAAGAGTTTTCCCCAACTATAACGCTATCAGCCGCTTCCGTCATCCAGTCATCCACTAAGCGGCCAGAATTTCTATACAACGTCGACGTTGGCAGGCTAAATTGACTTAAAGTTCATCATGCCAGTAAATTGCTTGAAAGTGTTTGTGTATTTTATAGTCGTTTTACTAGACTAGGTCAACTTGGACTGTGGACTTTACGCAGCCGTGATTCTAATTCGTTCACAGATGATGTAATGATGGCAGTTCCATAGACGTACTTTCCATCACCCTAAAAGATTCTATTCCAGCACTTCGTCCGATTAAAAAATAAACATTAAAATAGACTTTGACGACCCACTTGGCGCAATGGTTATCATGCCGGATTGCCAACCGAGGGGTCCCGGGTTCGATTCCCGGCGAAACAGAAATATGAATGATGAGTTTAAATTTCTGTTCTAAATCTGGGTGTTTGTGTTCCTGTCTTTGTATATGTTCATGGTACCCATGACACAAGGTATTAATTACCTTATTGTGGGGCTATGAGTGTGTAACGTTTATTTATTTTTATTTATTATTTTAATAGAGCATGAGTGCCTTCATAGAGATGATTTTTCGCCGGAATCAATTCAGATTTAAGTGATTAGAATTCAGAAATTAGATTTTGTTTCAGTTTGTTGGTTTTCCCCAACTACGAGTATAATGCTATCAGCCACTGAACAAGACGAAATGTCATTAGTTGCACCGCAGTCGGTGTCGTCCGATGAGCGCCAGAATTTCTAAACAACGTCAACGTTGGCAGGCTAAATTGACTTCTCATATGCAAACAAAGTTCATCATCCCGGTAAATTGCTTAAGAAATGTTTTAGTCGTAGTTTCAAGTGGACATTTCAGTGATAGGGTAAACTGCAATGATGGACTGTTGATGGCTGGTGTAGAACGTGTGAAACATGAAGCAATTTGGCTGCAACCCTTTTTGCATCTCACTGCTGGGCACGAGTCTCTTCCCATTATTTGGGAGGCCTGGAGTTTACTCCACCACGCTGCTCCAATGCGGGTTGGTGGAGATGCGGGTTAGTGGCCAACCTGCTGTCGGATGTTTACCGAACCGCCCATAAGGCCTCCGACTAGGTTTAACGACTGTTATCTATCAATAACAACCGGGACCGACGGCTTAACGTGCCGGAAACGCGCATGAAATATTTACCACTAACGGTCACCCATCTCACACCCGACCGCGCCCGTATGGTTTAGATACATAGATCGCTTGCGTTCTAAAATGAAGCAATGTATGTGTTTAAATAATGTTAGCTATCACATATTCATAATCCAATCATTGTAATCTTTACCTTCCATCAACCTTAAAACGTCTAATGATGGACTCAAGCTTATACCTTCTGTACCTTCTGAATGCAACGTAAGTTTTTCCGCAAGATAGCAGTAGGCCAATTCGTCTGTTTAAAATTTAGGTGCCTACTATTTAGTTTGTCATACCACTAGCTGCTATGCTGCTTTGTTATAAAGCTTCCTTACTAATTTATTTTGATTTAATTTTTAGCTAGCGTTTATTACTAGCTAGTTTCCCATTTAGCATAAACTGCTGGATTAAAAGACACAAAGACACCTTTTTTGCAGTTTCGTTACATACCACCTTCGTATCTCAAAACGACCTTTATTCGTGGAGCAAACAAAAACTAGATAAGTCATTTATACCTACCTAAATGGCGAATGACTTGGTCCGATGTTATTAATGAAACGGCACGCGTAAAAAGTGTCCGTGGCTCATAAGGCCTCGTCAACTGTTTCTCGTTACATGCTTTGTTCCATATACGGAAAGTCCATAATTAGTTTGCGCTACACCAATTTCTTCAGACAATAACAGTATCGCGAGTGTTAATAATTATTGTTTTTTTTTTTTGTATTTTTATGATGTTTTATTGTGTTTTTATGTTTTGTGCGCGACTAAGTTTTTTAATGGAAAAGGGTTAATGGACAGTTCTTGGTTATTGTTAAAATTAATAGGCTTATCAAATGTTCGTGTGTAATCATTCAAAACGTAGAAACTTAATTAATTATAATTAATAATCATAAATGCCGGTTGAATCGAAAAATACAAAAATAATATTAATTTATTCTAATGTTATAAAAGGTGAAGAGTTTCTTTGTTTGAAATCGCTACTCTCGGCAACTAATTGTTTAAAATGTTAAATTATTTTTGTGTTGAGTAGTTTATTTATCGAGGAAAGTTTTTTGCTAGCCAGTGCTGGAATCCAGTGATCCAACTACTGGATCAATGTAAATTAGCCTTAAAACATCATGCTATACAGCTGGTAAACCGCGGGGCACATCTAGTAGATAATATTTGTCACATCTTTTCACCAATATACAATGAAATTTCTTCAAGGTATAAATTAGTGAAGTACAAAAACAGCATGATGATGACTTGAAACTATAAGCTTCCTGAAAAAGCTCAATGCTTTCATTAAAAAAAATATAGAAATTCAATCTTAATTTGCCGTAGTTTGCATTTTGAGTTTGTATTAAAACCAAATCTCACTGCATAATTTATGGAAGGTTAAGTATGTGCCTTGCATATTATTAAAGCTGAATATTGACGACGTTACGATTACGCATCCGGTAGTTACTCATGGCCGCCCTGCCGAATCCTCGCCGAGATAAGAAGGCGAGCCACGTCTGTGGGTTGCAGATTAAGAGTTTCTTTCACGTACAAAAGGAATTATTATTGGGCACGCAGGGCCGAATATTATTTTTCTCGGAAAAAGATAGATCGCTTAACCGATTTTACGGGAAATTAATTTTGGCAGTGAGCGACAGGGCGCGCCGGTACTCGCGATGATTTGTTGCGATCCGACCGCGCTCGTTGCTCGTTACAGATACCGATAATGACGCATACCATTTACTCAAAGGTAAAGCTAAGGTTGTAATTCAACTGGGTTAGGGGCAACGCAGACAGGCTACTTTTATCACTAGCGATTCTTCGGGGATTCTTTGAAACCAAAAGCTTCATCTGCTGTGATGCTGTGGCATGAAGCTGTGAATAAATTCAACGATGCTAAATTGTAAATTTGTAATGCACCTTAATTAATTGGTGCGATGTGATGCATGATGGCTGATGTAACATTGCCGCTTTTCAATTTGGAACATCATTCAAAAATTCTTCATTGAGTCGTGTCAATTTGCCGTGTTTGTTGCTCACTTACGACACAACGACAAAATAGACGTTCGCCAAAGCTAAAAGTAGTGTGTCTGCGTAGGTCCGTAATTCAACTGCCTTATCGCCCGATTCGCGGTAACCATCGCCGCTTGATGTTTTTAACCGAAATTAAACCTGAACGCCACGCCGAGCTTAAATGCCCGTAAAAAGCATACTTTGTATCGCAATAATGTTTTATATTTGCGATCTTCTTTTCGTTCCCTCCAGATATTTCGCCGGACGCAATATATTTTTTTAGTTTATAGGTATGTGGCAGATTATTTCTGATTGTGCATTTTTTAGTAGGTATGTTAATGAGCTTTAATTGTGTTGAAAATTATTTATTATAAGCAGTTTTTTCTAAACAAGTATTGCAATAAAATTTTCTGTATATTTCTGTATATATACGCATACGATAGGTGATTTTGTAGGTGGTACAACTATTATGGTTCGCCCGGGGAAGTGCCACTGCTGCACCCATTTCCGCCGTGAACCAATTCTATTGTTTTGGTGGAAAGGTACAGTTGCCGGCCACACTTATATGAGGCGACCACCAGCCTCTGGAGTAGCAGCGCAACTCCATACAACCTCAGACAAGACTTACCTATGCTTGCTTGAGGTTGTGTGCAGATGTCCATGGGCGACCACTTAACACCACGTGGCCCGCATGCTCGTCTGCTACTCCATTCAAATAAAAAAAACGACAGTTATTATTTTTCTCTTAATGTCAAAAATATCGTCGATACATATTTTTGTAACCACAATTTTTTTTATTACATATTTATATTAGAAATGTTCTTGTACTATTTCATTCCACCTTATACCACAGGTCAGATTTAGTTATGTAAAGTATACATACAACTTTTCGACAGCAGAAATAATCTTCCATCTTTAATCATATCAAACAATACAAATGAGCGCTGTTGCATTCGTAGACGTATCTAATTTTCATATTAATGCGCATCTCTGAACAATAATGAGGATCCAGTTTATTAACCGCTCTATTCATGGTAGTGGCCACGCAGCGTGCGCGTACGCGCACCCCGGCCTTGTAGCGTCGCCAACCTACAATTAATCCAATGTAATGCGATACGAGCCCCCTGTCGTCGAACACGTAATGCATCGTGATTTACGCGCACCGAACACGCCGTTAATCTTATTACCACTTCCAATAACTTTATCATCCTACCGCCTCACACCAATATACACCTTACACACACTGCCCACGGACTATCACAAAAATAACCACCAGTAGGAAACTTCCCACGAAATTTATTTTAGTCGACTTAACGACTGTGCCCGCCGCACCGAAAGCGGAAAGTTAATATGGTCTCTGCTTAAGTTCGATTGAACGGTTATAAAGACGTACCGAATCTGATCCCACTTAGGTTTTCCATTTTAAACTGCATAGGTCTGTTGGGCAGGAGCCATTGCCCTTGTTTAAAGTTTTCTAAGTGTTTTAAAGTCTGAACTTGGAATCGTAATCGGTACTTACTTACGCATTTATGAAACACAATAGTCGAAGCGAGCGGGGTCGTATGAAATCAATTCTTATTCCGACCGCAACTCCTCGAGGCGACGGTGAACACGATTGTGATTTGACACGTTATCCGCTAAAGCGTTTCAATAATCAGATGCAAATGACGAGTCCGGCGGTACAGAGAACAAAAATGTGATACTGTGAGGGATACGTCCATGAGCTGGTAATTTGCATATATTTTCGTAATAACAACTTCCGTTTGTTGCCGACGGACGTGTCACGAGTCACGAGCTTTAGGCGTCCTACAAAGTACAGTAGCACGTATTCAGTTTTGTTATTCGCTTGCGCCCTGACGCATCTGTGGCAATCTGTGCACTTTTAATGACTCGCTCTCTTGTGTCAAGAACGATGAGTTCCATCTCACTGAACACATCTTCTATATTCAGCGATGATGGTTGTTGTCGGCTCGTTTTCATAACGAACGCGTTGTAATATGCCGCCGCATTAAACGCATCATCAATAATTCATACGTAAGTATCATTAGTTAGATTTTTTAAGACGCCCGACGACCAACATGCTAAAGTCCCAATATTTTTCACATTGACTTCACAACTTGAAATATCGGGAGGCCGTTAATTATTAGCATCTTAAGTTATTTACATCGTATTATAAATGCCCATTCCCGGTGAAATTCCTCGTAAGTCACATTGTTTGACCCTTGTCGGTATTTTATTGGGCAAAAACTATTTGATTTCTCGAGCTAGTAGATTTTCTTCAGTAAGATTAAAAACTCTGAAATGGATATCCGATGAGCGTCTGACCTCCATCTATTGGATTTAGATTCAACATTAGCCCAATTCTAGACAGGACTGCTGAAAAGGGATTTGACTGAATGAGAACTTGTAAGGTTCGATTTCATTGTACGTGTGAAGAATGTAAGAAATATGTAAATTTTATACATTATCGATGTTACGAACGTTTCTAGGTTGAGTATAGGTAAATAATTGTCTGGTTTTAAATAGAATACGTTTGAATAATCGTATTATACTTCGTATCTAATAAGTGTTATGATTATAACTATAAAGTGACGCATGGCTCTTTTTTTTTCATATTATATACCTATGTATGTTGGAAGTACTGCCAGGTGCTTGCTACATCTGCAAGTGGCAGAGTTTTCACTAACCAATACTTATTGGCATTAAAAATATGTATTTTAGTGAAGATGACAAGGTTAAACCAAGCCAAAAGCCTGGTAAGAAGACTTTTGTACCATGCGAAATATTTATAAAGTTTGTGCAGTCATGAATGTGTATGATGTGTGAAGCTTCGGGAAAGGGTGTCCTTCATTCTATCCCGTTTGAACAGTAGTAGTTCAACTCTTTATCTAGATCGCTGTATCTAGCCGGCAGCTTCCACTGAAACACCATAATATAATGGTGCAGCTGTGGTTAGTCACCGCTCAAATTATATAAGTTCTGTTGCCTAAATCCATACTATCCATACTTATTACTTATTTACCTATTTTATTTATTATACTTATAGGTACTTATCTAATATATAAAATTCTCGTGTCACGGGGTGCGTAATTGAACTCCTCCGAAACGGCTCGACCGATTTTCGTGAATCTTTGCAAGGATATCGGCTAGGGTGGAGAATCGAACAACATCTATTTTCATCCCCCTAAATATTAAGGGTGATCCACCCTTAAATTTAATTTTTATTTTTTTGGACAATTTTTTTTGTTTTTATTTTTTTATGATACATTATACTAAAATACATACAACCCTAAATTTTCACCCCTCTATGATCAACCCTTATTTTTTATTTATTAATTAAAAACTTTAATTTTTTTGGGAAGATTTTTATTTTTATTTTGTCATGACTTAGAATTAAAAAAATCATTCTTATTTTGAATGTTCAACGGTAGCTTAAATGCTGAATGAGCTGTTCTGCCTCCATCTAATAAAGTTGCTGCAATGCCAGAAGATGCAACGGCCAATGCGATGCCATTTTTACCGACTTCCAAAAGGAGGAGGTACTGTATTCGGTTGTATGTATTTTTTTTTTATATATGTTCACCGATTACTCCGCCGTTTGTGGACCGATTTTCAATATTCTTTTTTTGTTTGTATGCTTATACTCCCGAGGTGGTCCCATTGTCACCAAATCAGGATCTGATGATGGGATCCCAGGGAAATCGAGGGGAACTCTCGAATTTTATAGGCACACATATTGATTTTCTTATACTTTCTGAAGCATAAGAGGTATTTGTGCATAGTAATCATCATCTATGTTGCTGAGCTGATGACGGAAGGTACTGCGACAGTGAGGAGTTGAGAGCAAATTCTTTCAATAAATAGTTTTTTATTCGAAATCTTACATTCCTGAGGTGGTCCAACTGTCACCAAGTCAAAGTCTGATGATGGGATCCCAGAGAAATCGAAGGGAACATTCAAATTTTATAGCACAACAAAATGATTTTCACATTTTTAATAAAGCAAAACAGGCATTTTTGTATAATTATCATCATATTATGTCGCTGAGCTGATGATGGAAGGTACTACGACGGTTAGGAGTTGAGAGCAAATTCTTTCAATAAATGGTTTTTTGTTCGATATCTTACATTCCTGAGGTGGTCCAACTGTCACCAAGTCAAAGTCTGATGATGAGATCCCAGAGAAATCGAAGGGAACATTCAAATTTTATAGCACAACAAAATGATTTTCATATTTTTACGAAAGCAAAACAGGCATTTGTGTATAATAATTATCATCATATCTTGTTGCTGAGCTGATGATGGAATGTACTACGACGGTTAGGAGTTAAGAGCAAATTCTTTCAGTATGTATTTTTTGTTCAAAACCTTATACTCCTTAGGTGGTCCAACTGTCACCATGTCAAAATCTAATGATGTGGTACTAGGGAAATCGAGGGAAACACTGAAACTTAAAAGGCACACACATTCTTTTAGTCATATTTTTTAACATAATACACATATTTATGTCCGGTAATTATCACCTGATGTTGCTAAGCTGATAATTGAAGGTACAACTCCTCAATGGTTAGGAGCTGAGAGCAAATTCTTTCATTAATTTATACGTTTAGGTGGACTGGTATCAGGCTATAAGATGGCTATTAGATAACATGATTATAAAAGGTAAATAAATCTCTTTAACATTTAGAAGTTAAGTGAATTTTTTTCCAATTATGCTTATACATATGTATAGAATTATTAAAGTTACTAAAAAGAGTGAAATAAATTAAGTTTTTAACAAAAAAATAGAACCGACTTCAAACGGTAAAAAATAAAATTGTTCAATACCTACTTCTTCTTGCTTATGGTAATTACTCTTAAAACTATTTTTGGAGTCGGGCCCTTATTTAAATGTCCTGTTATAGTAAATATAGTGTACCTTTCGTTCTGATGGGCACCGACTCCAATATACTTAGTTTTAACAGTCATTATCATAAGCAAGAAGATGTAGGTACTGTCCTACTGTCTACTGTCGGTGCCCATTTAGAACGAATGGTACATTTTAGTAAGGGCCCGACTCTAGAAATTGTTTTAAGAGTAATTACCATAAGCAAGAAGAAGTAGGTACTGAACAATTTTATTTTTTACCGTTTGAAGTCGGTTCTATTTTTTTGTTAAAAACTTAATTTATTTGGTCGTATCTCGGCAAGAAGAAGCGAAATAAGGAATGTTTTGCCAGTTCCACCTGGTACATCAAAAAAAAAACAAATAATATAAATGGCAAAACAACGTTTGCCGGGTCAGCTAGTGATATTATAAATTCGAAAGTAACTCTGTCTGTCTGTCTGCTATGCTTTCCCGCTTAAACTACTGAACCAATTTAAATGAAATTTGGAACATAGATAAAGTGGACCTTGGGAAAAGACATAGGATGGTTTTTATCTTACGGGAATCTATAAAACGGGTTCACGCGGGCGAAGCCGCTGGCGGATGGCTAGTATTATATATAAGCAAAAAAGTCAGTAAACATGTGTTTTATCTGAACAAAGGGTTTTTGTCTGGCCTCTAAACTTATATTACTTCAGTGTTTTCGGCGCCTCGCCGTCCCCGCGACGCTTGACTCCCGAGTATCAACACATTTGTATTCGGCCGCGGTTTGCGCTGGGTCCTTGTTGAATGAAGATTATGCTTTATGATCCAATGAATTATGTAACACGCTTTTTAATTGAGTTACGAATACGATGTTGTGTCGTGTACCCACATGACTTACCTGCCGATGTGACGTGACCCATATTTAATAAGTCCCCTACACTTTTTATTTGTTTGGATAAGTACGTTACTTGTTTTTAAAATATGACTGTAGAGTACTTATAATTCGATGAACGCTTCTCTCATGTTATACCAGTACAATTTTGTTGACAGTTTAAAATTAGAAATAACTAGCTGTGCCCGCGACGTCGTCCGCGTGAATAAAGACTTGTATAAAAGGGATTGATTAAAGCATCTAATTTATTTTTTCTAAATCCTTCAAACCTAAAACAGTAAGGACTGCTTACTGTACTTACTCAGATCTTACTATCCACTTTTCGCACGCTTCGCTTTTCTCGCGCAATCAGATTCTCTTTACAAAATTAAATATGTAGCTCGTTTATTAAAGTTAAGAGATACGTATTACTACTGTGCCCGTGGCTTCATCTATGTGAAAAATAGTATCTTTAGTAAATTGGGTGAATTAATACTGCAAAGAATGCATTGACTCATTCTATATACATAACTTTAACCTACTGCAGAAAAGTGGTGCACTATACAACTGATTGTAGTTGGGAGATAAAATTTCTAAACAAACACGTGCTTAGGATTAAACAATCGGAAAAATTATAAGGCCAATTAATAGACTATAGGTTTAAAACTTGCGGACAGCAGTTTGGTCATAAGTCATAACTCATAATATAACATTGTGAAAACTAAAGCAGCAGGCAGGGTCTCTACACAGTGTGCTATCTGTATTTGGAAATAAAGAATCTTTAATATCTCCTTTAGCGCGAATGAAGCTCATTGGTCCAATGTTCAGCGTCATGCGTATACCCAATGACTGGACAACTCACGTGGCGCAATGTTTACCATGCCAGACTACTAATTGAAGGGTCCCGGGTTCGAATCCCGGCGAAGCAGAAATTTCAATGATGAGTTTAAATTTCTGTTCTCGGTCTGGGTGGTTGTGTTTCTGTCTCTGTGTGTGTTCATGGCACCCACAACACAGGGTATATCTACCCTACTGTGAGGCTATAAGTGTGACATGTTATTTTTTTATTATTTTTTTTACACTCTGTACTTACTTTTATTAGACTTTAGGCTTTTATTTGAAATTATATGTATAGATATCTCCATCGATTCACTTTGGAGAAGAAATGAATATTGCTCAATAACGCCATCTCCCGTGTGTTATGTAAACTTCGTGGTTGATAAATCGAATGTCAAATTACCAAATAGGTAGATATTGAGATTAACAGTTGGTTCCCTAAAAGTTTAACTATTCGTCACCTAGATGTCTGCAGTAGTCTCGTTTTGTTAAGGCTTTGTACATTCTGTATGAAGGTTTAGATTCCGTATCTTAATGCTGGATGCATTGAGGTTGTAAGATTTGGATTTCGGTTCGTCGGAGCTCGAGTCATCCTCAATATTGGGAGAGCTCCATGCCCAGCAGTGGAATGCTAAATATATAATGTAGCGATAACAGTCGTTTCAGCTGCAACCTGTTCATAATCTTCCACCCCAAAAGAAGACTAATAAGCTGAGCAACTAACTCAATGAAGCCTGTGATGTAAGGTTCGGCGGCGGTGAAGCTCGCGATGCGCTTTTTAGGTACCTTAGTCTAGCCATACTCGGCCAACGAAAGAAAATACACTAAGCTGATCTAAGTATATTTAATATGGTCGATCATATTAGTGAGAGTTCAAAATAATTTTTCTTAAATTTAAGCTTTTATTTATGGTTTTGAAAGGGCTGTTAACGAAACTTTCATCCAAATTCCCCAAAGTGCATTTTAAGTTTATGTCGCGTATTCTTTAAATGAACATAACTTTTTTGTTTATGACCCGATTGATATGAAATACACACTAATGTTACGGAAATTAATTTAACAATATATCAATAAACACGTCATTCAAAGAAAGGAAAAGAATTTGAATGAAATATTAACTTAAGGTTAATTATTGTACGCTTGAGATGCCACCTTTCGAATCCATTTTATTTGCTATTGAGGAGTAGTTTTGAAAAAAGCTTAAATAGATTTCTTACTATGTTAGTAAAGATTACAAATACAAAATTTTAAGTAAAATGCTCTGCACAAAAATATTCTGTACATCAAGTCTCGACCCTCAATTTTCAAAGAGTTTCAAAGAAAATTGACATTTAAAGGGTGAATTTCGGGAAATGCTAAAACATGTATTCTTTTATTTTGGTTAGAAAATATTTATACCAAATTTCAAGAAAATCTATTGAAAAAAACCAAGTTTTTCATACAAATTTTCATCCCTTATTTCACGCCCTTACAGGGTGATTTTTAAAATTTTCTGTAGCCTAAATGTTAGCGAGGACCAATACATATAAAATAAAAAAAGTTTCATCAAAATCCGTCCAGTAGTTTTTGCGTGAAAGGCTAACAACAGACAGACAGACAAAAATTTCAAAACTTATATTTTTAGCTTCTGTTACTTATAAAAAGACCCCTAGAAGTATTTTTTTAAATTTATATCCAATGTACAGAATTGACCCTGCTTACAGTTTTATTATATGTATAGATGATTTCCTCTCTCACCTTTGCAAATTCCACGATGCTATTTATATACGAGTACGTTTGCCTTCCACGCAATTTTAAAACAAATTAAACTTGTAGGTACAGCGGTTACATTGGCCTCGCCGATTTCAGAAAATTTCACACTTCCAGATGAAAGTTTTAACACAATTACCTAGTCCACGGCCATTTCCCCGGTCCTCGACGACTGGACAGGAAAAAACTTGGCAAAGAACAAACTAACCAACGGTCCAATTTAGCAACATTCGTATAAAGTTTAATGTACGAAATCTGAAATGTAACCGCGTTTTCGCATTTTAACTAAGCCACACTGCGGAGTACATTTTGGAGTTGTGTTTTTTTTTGTTTATGTAAACTTCGCAAAACGAAAACAGTTCGGAATTTTTTGCTGGAAGTATAAACCGAAAGCCAAGGGTTTAAGACGTTGGACTCCCACGCTATAATTCCGGGTTCAAATCTTTCAAACAATCGACTACCAAAATTTCTTATGTGCGTGTTTAGCTCTCAACAATTCAGCCGGGAAGAAACACATTATTTCATTGAGATGTTTTCATTTAGTTTGCAACACTCAGGAGTGTTGGACAGAATTTCTCAACGTAACTTCTCCAATCCAAACTTGAATCACGTGGTAGATATAGCCTTCTTAATTCTGAAAAGATATCCGTACCTAGCACTGGGTAATTTATTAAAAAAAATCAACATAGGACTATTTGTACAACGGCGTGGCCAATTATTCGAGAAAGTGTCAAACCAGTTCCCCTATTTCCGCCTGATAAATATTGATAGGGCCGCAGGAAAGGGAGCAGGCGGGTGTGGTGGCACTGTCAAACGTTAAAATTAGCACGAAGTTGCCCCTTTGGCCGGTGACTTGGTGTTTGTCGGGCGCAGCATATAATTCCACTGCATTTTTCGGTCTGTTTTCTGTTTGTCTTAGATTCTGCAAGGTGCGACAACGTAAGGTAAACAATACCTATATTTTAGCTAGAAGTGCGTATTGCTCTGCGGCTGGCATAAAACATAAGCAATCTACACAGCTAAGCAAAGGGCGCGGTCGGATGTGAGATGGATGAACGCTAGTCGCAAATTCTGTGCGCGGTTCCATGCTTCGGAAGCACACTAAGCCGTCGGTCCCTTTTGTTATCGTTAGTTGGCAGTCATAAAATTTTGTAGGAGCCCTAATGGGCGTTTTGAAAATATCCGATGGCGGATTGACCACTAACCCGCATTTTCTTTAATCCGCATTAGAGCAGCGTGCTGCAATAGGCTCTAGATCTTTCCAATAAAATGAGGAGAGACCAGTGATCAGCAGTGAGACGCAAAAAGAGTTGTAGCCAACCAGAATTTATTTGCTAGTCGGGCCCTTATTTAAATGTCCTGTTATAGTAAATATAGTGTACCTTTCGTTCTGATGGGCACCGACTCCAATATACTTAGTTTTAACAGTCATTATCATAAGCAAGATGTAGGTACTGTCCTACTGTCTACTGTCGGTGCCCATTTAGAACGAATGGTACATTTTAGTAAGGGCCCGACTCTAGAAATATGAACAATTTTATTTTTTACCGTTTGAAGTCGGTTCTATTTTTTTGTTAAAAACTTAATTTATTTGGTCGTATCTCGGCAAGAAGAAGCGAAATAAGGAATGTTTTGCCAGTTCCACCTGGTACATCAAAAAAAAACCAAATAATATAAATGGCAAAACAACGTTTGCCGGGTCAGCTAGTGATATTATAAATTCGAAAGTAACTCTGTCTGTCTGTCTGCTATGCTTTCCCGCTTAAACTACTGAACCAATTTAAATGAAATTTGGAACATAGATAAAGTGGACCTTGGGAAAAGACATAGGATGGTTTTTATCTTACGGGAATCTATAAAACGGGTTCACGCGGGCGAAGCCGCTGGCGGATGGCTAGTATTATATATAAGCAAAAAAGTCAGTAAACATGTGTTTTATCTGAACAAAGGGTTTTTGTCTGGCCTCTAAACTTATATTACTTCAGTGTTTTCGGCGCCTCGCCGTCCCCGCGACGCGTGACTCCCGAGTATCAACACATTTGTATTCGGCCGCGGTTTGCGCTGGGTCCTTGTTGAATGAAGATTATGCTTTATGATCCAATGAATTATGTAATACGCTTTTTAATTGAGTTACGAATACGATGTTGTGTCGTGTACCCACATGACTTACCTGCCGATGTGACGTGACCCATATTTAATAAGTCCCCTACACTTTTTATTTGTTTGGATAAGTACGTTACTTGTTTTTAAAATATGACTGTAGAGTACTTATAATTCGATGAACGCTTCTCTCATGTTATACCAGTACAATTTTGTTGACAGTTTAAAATTAGAAATAACTAGCTGTGCCCGCGACGTCGTCCGCGTGAATAAAGACTTGTATAAAAGGGATTGATTAAAGCATCTAATTTATTTTTTCTAAATCCTTCAAACCTAAAACAGTAAGGACTGCTTACTGTACTTACTCAGATCTTACTATCCACTTTTCGCACGCTTCGCTTTTCTCGCGCAATCAGATTCTCTTTACAAAATTAAATATGTAGCTCGTTTATTAAAGTTAAGAGATACGTATTACTACTGTGCCCGTGGCTTCATCTATGTGAAAAATAGTATCTTTAGTAAATTGGGTGAATTAATACTGCAAAGAATGCATTGACTCATTCTATATACATAACTTTAACCTACTGCAGAAAAGTGGTGCACTATACAACTGATTGTAGTTGGGAGATAAAATTTCTAAACAAACACGTGCTTAGGATTAAACAATCGGAAAAATTATAAGGCCAATTAATAGACTATAGGTTTAAAACTTGCGGACAGCAGTTTGGTCATAAGTCATAACTCATAATATAACATTGTGAAAACTAAAGCAGCAGGCAGGGTCTCTACACAGTGTGCTATCTGTATTTGGAAATAAAGAATCTTTAATATCTCCTTTAGCGCGAATGAAGCTCATTGGTCCAATGTTCAGCGTCATGCGTATACCCAATGACTGGACAACCCACGTCACACGTGGCGCAATGTTTACCATGCCAGACTACTAATTGAAGGGTCCCGGGTTCGAATCCCGGCGAAGCAGAAATTTCAATGATGAGTTTAAATTTCTGTTCTCGATCTGGGTGGTTGTGTTTCTGTCTCTGTGTGTGTTCATGGCACCCACAACACAGTGTATATCTACCCTACTGTGAGGCTATAAGTGTGACATGTTATTTTTTTATTATTTTTTTTACACTCTGTACTTACTTTTATTAGACTTTAGGCTTTTATTTGAAATTATATGTATAGATATCTCCATCGATTCACTTTGGAGAAGAAATGAATATTGCTCAATAACGCCATCTCCCGTGTGTTATGTAAACTTCGTGGTTGATAAATCGAATGTCAAATTACCAAATAGGTAGATATTGAGATTAACAGTTGGTTCCCTAAAAGTTTAACTATTCGTCACCTAGATGTCTGCAGTAGTCTCGTTTTGTTAAGGCTTTGTACATTCTGTATGAAGGTTTAGATTCCGTATCTTAATGCTGGATGCATTGAGGTTGTAAGATTTGGATTTCGGTTCGTCGGAGCTCGAGTCATCCTCAATATTGGGAGAGCTCCATGCCCAGCAGTGGAATGCTAAATATATAATGTAGCGATAACAGTCGTTTCAGCTGCAACCTGTTCATAATCTTCCACCCCAAAAGAAGACTAATAAGCTGAGCAACTAACTCAATGAAGCCTGTGATGTAAGGTTCGGCGGCGGTGAAGCTCGCGATGCGCTTTTTAGGTACCTTAGTCTAGCCATACTCGGCCAACGAAAGAAAATACACTAAGCTGATCTAAGTATATTTAATATGGTCGATCATATTAGTGAGAGTTCAAAATAATTTTTCTTAAATTTAAACTTTTATTTATGGTTTTGAAAGGGCTGTTAACGAAACTTTCATCCAAATTCCCCAAAGTGCATTTTAAGTTTATGTCGCGTATTCTTTAAATGAACATAACTTTTTTGTTTATGACCCGATTGATATGAAATACACACTAATGTTACGGAAATTCATTTAACAATATATCAATAAACACGTCATTCAAAGAAAGGAAAAGAATTTGAATGAAATATTAAGTTAAGGTTAATTATTGTACGCTTGAGATGCCACCTTTCGAATCCATTTTATTTGCTATTGAGGAGTAGTTTTGAAAAAAGCTTAAATAGATTTCTTACTATGTTAGTAAAGATTACAAATACAAAATTTTAAGTAAAATGCTCTGCACAAAAATATTCTGTACATCAAGTCTCGACCCTCAATTTTCAAAGAGTTTCAAAGAAAATTGACATTTAAAGGGTGAATTTCGGGAAATGCTAAAACATGTATTCTTTTATTTTGGTTAGAAAATATTTATACCAAATTTCAAGAAAATCTATTGAAAAAAACCAAGTTTTTCATACAAATTTTCATCCCTTATTTCACGCCCTTACAGGGTGATTTTTAAAATTTTCTGTAGCCTAAATGTTAGCGAGGACCAATACATATAAAATAAAAAAAGTTTCATCAAAATCCGTCCAGTAGTTTTTGTGTGAAAGGCTAACAACAGACAGACAGACAGACAGACAGACAAAAATTTCAAAACTTATATTTTTAGCTTCTGTTACTTATAAAAAGACCCCTAGAAGTATTTTTTTAAATTTATATCCAATGTACAGAATTGACCCTGCTTACAGTTTTATTATATGTATAGATCATTTCCTCTCTCACCTTTGCAAATTCCACGATGCTATTTATATACGAGTACGTTTGCCTTCCACGCAATTTTAAAACAAATTAAACTTGTAGGTACAGCGGTTACATTGGCCTCGCCGCTTTCAGAAAATTTCACACTTCCAGATGAAAGTTTTAACACAATTACCTAGTCCACGGCCATTTCCCCGGTCCTCGACGACTGGACAGGAAAAAACTTGGCAAAGAACAAACTAACAAACGGTCCAATTTAGCAACATTCGTATAAAGTTTAATGTACCAAATCTGAAATGTAACCGCGTTTTCGCATTTTAACTAAGCCACACTGCGGAGTACATTTTGGAGTTGTGTTTTTTTTTTTGTTTATGTAAACTTCGCAAAACGAAAACAGTTCGGAATTTTCTGCTGGAAGTATAAACCGAAAGCCAAGGGTTTAAGACGTTGGACTCCCACGCTATAATTCCGGGTTCAAATCTTTCAAACAATCGACTACCAAAATTTCTTATGTGCGTGTTTAGCTCTCAACAATTCAGCCGGGAAGAAACACATTATTTCATTGAGATGTTTTCATTTAGTTTGCAACACTCAGGAGTGTTGGACAGAATTTCTCAACGTAACTTCTCCAATCCAAACTTGAATCACGTGGTAGATATAGCCTTCTTAATTCTGAAAAGATATCCGTACCCAGCACTGGGTAATTTATTTAAAAAAATCAACATAGGACTATTTGTACAACGGCGTGGCCAATTATTCGAGAAAGTGTCAAACCAGTTCCCCTATTTCCGCCTGATAAATATTGATAGGGCCGCAGGAAAGGGAGCAGGCGGGTGTGGTGGCACTGTCAAACGTTAAAATTAGCACGAAGTTGCCCCTTTGGCCGGTGACTTGGTGTTTGTCGGGCGCAGCATATAATTCCACTGCATTTTTCGGTCTGTTTTCTGTTTGTCTTAGATTCTGCAAGGTGCGACAACGTAAGGTAAACAATACCTATATTTTAGCTAGAAGTGCGTATTGCTCTGCGGCTGGCATAAAACATAAGCAATCTACACAGCTAAGCAAAGGGCGCGGTCGGATGTGAGATGGATGAACGCTAGTCGCAAATTCTGTGCGCGGTTCCATGCTTCGGAAGCACACTAAGCCGTCGGTCCCTTTTGTTATCGTTAGTTGGCAGTCATAAAATTTTGTAGGAGCCCTAATGGGCGTTTTGAAAATATCCGATGGCGGATTGACCACTAACCCGCATTTTCTTTAATCCGCATTAGAGCAGCGTGCTGCAATAGGCTCTAGATCTTTCCAATAAAATGAGGAGAGACCAGTGATCAGCAGTGAGACGCAAAAAGAGTTGTAGCCAACCAGAATTTATTTGCTAGGAATAAAGTTAAAAAACATGATATAGGACTATTTGTAAAACTACGTGTCCCATTATTCGGGATAGTTTAATACATTTAGGTCCGCCTGATAAATGTTGTTTTATTGTGAAGATCGGGTAAGAAGCGGGGTGGTAGCACTGTCAAACGGTAAAATTAGCACGAAGTTGCCCCTTTGACCGGCGACCTGGTGTTTGTCGGGCGCATCGTATAGGTCCACTGCACATTTCTGACATGGCTGGTATCAGATTTTTACTTGCCTAAGGTACTGAGTGTTACGTTAACGTAAAGTAAACCACAGTTTTTGTTTAAAAAGGAAGATTACAAGGAGCATACTTTACGTTTATCGCTTAACGGTTCAACCTACAAAAAGTTATTCTTATTGATTGTTATTCTTGATTGAGAAGTTTTTCTACCTGCTTGCTACTAAACTAAATTTGGATGGACAGCGAGATAGCATTGTTCTCAACTCTGAAAGAAAACTTATATCTACGGACTATTTGCAAAACGATGTGTCCAATTATTAGGGAGAATGACAGACTAACGCAACGCCCCTAGTGCCGCCTGATAAATATTGATAGGGTTGGGCACCGGTGGGTGTGTTGACGCTATCAAACGTTAAAATTAGCACGATGGTGCCCCTTTGACCGGCAATCTAGTGTGTGTGTGGGGGATTTGGTATAATTCCACTGCACATTTCTGTCGCGTCCGATCCCGCTTTCTGTTTGTCTTAGCTACTGAGTGATACGTCTAACAATAAGTTGGTCTCGGTTATTATATACATAGCTGTCGTTAAACTTTGTCGGAGGCCTAATGGGAGGTTAGAAAATATCCGAAAGCGGATTGGCAACTAAACCGCATTTTTATAAATCCGCATTGGACCAGCGTGGTGAAGTAAGGTCCGTACCAATAATGAAGAGGACCCCTCCTATGAGAAGCAAAAAGTGTTGTAGCCAGCCAGATTTTATGTGCTGGAAAAAGAGTTAAAAAACTTGACATAGAAACTATTTGTAAAACAGCGTGTCCAATTATATGGGAGAATGACAAACCGGCCCTCTTCCTAGAGCCGCCAAATAAATATTGATAGCTCTGAAGGGGGAAGTTTCAGGGTGTGGTGGCTCTGTCAAACGTTAAAATTAACACGAAGGTGCCCCTTTGACCTGGTGTTTGTCGGGCGCATCGTATTATTCCACTGCACATTTCTGTTGCGTCTGTTACTCATATACGATATATGTACGTACACCCGCTTTCTGATTGTTTTAGGCAGTGACTGAAACGGCAAGGTAAAATAAACTTACACTTACCATCTACTCCTAAAATTAAACACACGTAACAAATACATTTTACTAATAAGCACACTGAGTACTACTGAGCGTCAATTAGTATGTAATATTCCGTACCCAGCAACATTTAAATTATCTTTGCAGTTTACACTTTCTTACTATTTAATTAACATATTAATATACTAATATGATGGTGGATCTATTAAATAATAATATACTGCATGATATAGATGTGGCTGAGGTTGTAAATTGTAGGTATCTTGATGATCCCTCTAAAAGCTCCGAATTTCTTGCATATAAATCTCAATACAAGAAACTTACCATATTAACAGCAAATATTCGCAGTATCCATAAAAATATGGACACGTTTCTCGCTTTTTTGAGCAATTTTGACATCATGATTGACGTAGTAGTGCTTACAGAGTGTTGGACTGGTAAATGTGAGCCTCCCCAAATTAGCAACTATGACATGTTTTTTACAAAAAAGTCGCTTAACCAAAATGATGGTGTAGTTGCTTATGTCAGCAAGAAATACTCGGTTATATGCAGTGAGCCTCCGATGTGTGACGGGAATTGTCTAATTCTAGATATAGACGATATCAGCTATTCTATTGTATGTTCTTATAGACCGCCTTCCTTTGGTAATCCAACCTCGTACCTGAACTCTCTAGATGATATTTTTAGTAATGTAAAGCACAAAAACAATGTTATTTTTACTGGAGATATCAATATTAACACACTACCTAGCTCTAATATGCCCACAGCTTCGTCAGAGTATCTTAATCTTATAGCATCTCACGGTTTAACTCAGGGCATTAATCTACCTACTAGAATAAAAACCTGCATCGATCACTTCATGATAAAAACTAAATTACCTTGGCAAACTCTAGTATTCGATGAATTAACGGATCATTCCCCAATTCTGTTGTGCATAGATACAAAAATAAGAGTAAACAAATGTGACATTAATAACCAAAAATTCACAACGAATATAAATTTAGTGCGAGAAATTTTGTCCTTGCACACCTGGAATGATTTTCGTTTAATAAATGACACCAACAAAGCCACTGATTACTTATTGGCGACAATAAATTGTGCCATACAAAATGCAACGACCGTAAAGCTAGTGCCAAAAAAATTCAAGCCAATTAAACCATGGCTTACTGTAGGTGTAATAAAATGCATTAGGCGTAGAAATAAGCTGCAAAAACAAACTAAATTGTCACCAAATGACCAAGATATTAAGGAAAATTTTATAAAATACAAAAATACTTGTAATCGACTAATTAAATCATTAAAACACAATTATTATAAAAATAAACTAGAGAACTCACGTGGCGATATGAAAAGTACCTGGAAAACTATTAAAGATATTTGCAACCTTGGACCGGCCAAAGCAGACCCAACTCCTTTACTAAAATCTGAAGATAGTCCAAGAGAATCACTAAATAAAATTAACAACTACTTTACATCCATTGGAAGAGATCTGGCTACTATAACACTTAGAAAGCTTAATAAAACTGACAAAGAACTTGCATCAGCATGCCACAGCCTAACTCAACAGCCTGTTAATTCCTTTTCCTTATTTTTGACGGACACAAATGAAGTTTCACATACTATTTCCCTGCTTCAATCGAAAAGTGCACCGGGATGGGATAAAATAACAACAGCCCTTCTAAAGTCCTGTTCACTAACACTATCTGAACATATAGCACACTTATGCAATCTCAGTTTTACCAGTGGTATCTTTCCGTCAAATCTAAAAAAGGCTGTGGTGTGTCCAATCTATAAATCTGGCGATAAGCACTTACCTACCAACTACAGACCAATTTCCCTTTTGCCAACTCTTTCCAAAATTATTGAAAAAATTGTCAACAAACGACTAATGTCATACCTAGAGAGGTATAATCTGATTGCGAGCAATCAGTTCGGTTTTCGCCGTCGTAAATCAACTGATGATGCTGTACTTAGGTTAACGTCTCTCCTCACCCACTACCTTGACAAGGGCGAAAAGTGTGTCGCTGTATTTTTGGACCTCAAAAAAGCATTTGACACTGTATCGATTCCCATACTTTTAACGCGCTTGGAGAGCTTTGGCATCAGAGGAAATGTCCTCCACTGGTTTGCGGAATATTTAAGAAACCGTAAACAGCATGTTCGGATTCAAAATTACGAAAGTGACTGTGCCGTCTGCGACTACGGAGTACCACAAGGGTCAACTCTTGCTCCTACCCTGTTTTTGTTGTACATTAATGAGCTCTGTAAAATAAAACTTGTGAATGCTGATGTCCTTATGTTCGCCGACGACACAGTCTTAGTCTTTCATGGCTCTAATTGGTCACAGGTGAGACAACTGGCAGAGTCAGGCCTAGCCCGTGTTATTTCGTGGTTAGATAACAACCTTTTGTCGTTAAATATATCAAAAACAAAATATATTTGTTTCAAAAAAACTATAGTCAGCAGCCCTCCTATAGATTTTAAAATTACTGTGCACACTTCATCCTGTCTACATAATCCATCTTCACCTGCGAGCTGTAGCTGTATCGCGTTGGATTGTGTGGATACCGTAAAATATCTGGGGGTAATAATAGACCATAGGCTCACATGGGTTCCCCACATCCAATCGGTATCAAAGCGAGTCAGGAGACTAATTTATGTTTTTAAGGAACTTAGAGAAGTTGCCGACAAAAGGTTGTTATTACAGACCTATAGAGCGCTAGCTGAATCTGTGATTACATATTGTATCACATCCTGGGGTGGTGCTGCTAAGTCTCACTTGATACAGGTTGAGCGAGCTCAACGTGCCCTCCTTAAAGTAATTATGTCTTTGCCATTCAGATATCCCACTAATGACCTTTATAAGGAATGCGAAGTCCTTACGGTACGAAAACTGTTTATAGTTAGCTGCCTGAAACGATACCATAGAGATGCAATACCTCAATTACCTGTAACAAATAGCAGAATTGACAAATGCCCTACTCCTATCTGCAAGAGTTCTGCCGCCAGAAGGCACTATGAATACCTAGCACCTAAAATATATAATATTATAAATAAAAAAATATATCTTAAAAACCTAAGCTCCTATAAATTTAAGAATGTAATAACGGAGTGGCTTCAAAATCTTAATTACGACAGTGTTGAAAAACTATTTACAAGAGAAAAGTGAGAACCACATTTACCATTTTCATTTACCATTTTCATTTATTTCAGACATACATAAACACATACTCACACACACACACACACACACACACACACACACACACATTTCAAACATACCAGAACGCATACTAGCACACACACTGACATAAACATACACACTCTTCAGATCTTTTGTATCCTTCTCTAACACTTACACCTATCACATGCCCCTCTTCAAGGTTGCTGCCACTAATAATATTAATAATTTCTTTTTTATAAAACCTACCTACTTCTATACTTAAGACCTATTTTGTAACTTACCTTTAAATTTAAGACTACTTGTGGGGAAGAAACTGTGCCTTATGCAACACAGCGAAAGCTAAAGCATAGGCCAGGGATTCCAAAAACTGTGTACAACTTTTATGGAAATAAATAATTTGAATTTGAATTTGAATCTTAGGCAGTCACTCTTGCTGCCACACAAATAACACTTCACACTCAAAGAACCCCACTGGGATTCTAGCTTTGTGTGTGCCATTGACACCCATAAAGACAAATTCAAGGTCATCATTCAAATTTCTGCCACGCTGGGAATGGAAAACGGTACCCTCTTTCAGCAGTCCTATATGGTAGTAACCTTTGCGACATATTCGTACCTGTCGTCTAAATTCAAACAAAGTAATTGTTACTTAAATAATTTATGGTTCTACCACGTTCCAAACTGACGAGGTAGACAAGCCGTCTCTAATAAACATTGATGTTAGAAATTGGCGGGCTCTGGTGGCGAACTGTCAAACGTTGAAATTAGCTCGGAGTTGCCCTTTGACCGGCGTCCCCGTGTTTGTCGGGCGTCTCGCATAATTGCAGAGGAGAACGCATCCGTTGCTTTAATTCCTCTCTTGTCTTGTGAAGTTTTATTTCACGGGGTAAATTAATTTATTCACTATTGTAACTTGAGTTTACTTAGATAAGTATAGTCTTTTCTTGAAACCAAAGTAGCCAGTAACTTCTCTATATTTTAACATTAACTACCGTTTAAAGCTTCATTTTAACTTTATGCTATACAATGACAGCTTCATCCTTAGTTTCCCGGTATCGTGGGTACCATGTACAGACACAAACACATAAACGGAGTGCAGAAATGCAGTCATCATTCAGATTTTTACATCGTTGACGTAAACAGGACTTCAAATTAGTGCGGCTTGGATCATTGCGCTACCAGTCATAAAAGGTTATAGAAAATGTGAATTTTTAGTTAAAATTTAATCCGTAACAAAAATTATATATAATTAAAACGCATCCGATGCTTAAATTCCTCCTCTGTCTTAAAAAGTCGTAAAAAAGCGTGGGGTGCATATATACTTGGCGCTCATTTAGATCTCAATACTTTTTTCGACGAAGTCCACAACCAAACATATTGTTATTATTTATTTTATTTATTTATTTCATTTATTTGCATTGAATACAGATTACATTTCAGGTCTTAAGTGGTACATATTATGGTTTTGTATTCAGCTAACTTAGTATTTAGCATGCAAATATTCATTACTTAACGTGGTGTTACACAAATTAACTTAATTATAGTTACAATTATTAACAACATTATCAAAAATTAAATCATCAAATTAAGAAATAATAATTAATAATTGGTATAATTTTCAATACTCTATGTGTCAAATTTACAATTTAAATATTCGTTTATTGTGTAGTAATTATAATTCATTAACATTTTTTTAATTTTTAATTTGTATAGTCTTTCAGGCAGTGATTTTATTTTGTCAGGAATTTTATTTGCTATTTTGATACACATACCATAGGCATTATTTTTAAATAGTGATGTATGTATAGTTTCAGCTATTACTAATCTTTGGGGACGCCTTGTATTTCTAGGGTATATTTCCGCTGCCGTTTTAAAAAGAGACCATTCCTTTTTAACAAATATACATACCTCAAAAATGTACATAGTGGCAAGTGTCATAATATTTAATTTCTTAAACGGCGGTTTGCAAGAATGATACGGAGCTGCACCGCATAAAGCACGTAAACACTTTTTTTGTGCTAGAAACGCTCTTACCATGTGCGATGAGTTTCCCCACAGGATTAAACCATATCTTAATGTGGGATCTATGTATCCATAGTATGCCGTTAGAGCTGTCTTTATATTTGTGCTTTGTCTGAGTCGATTGAGAGCGTAAGTAAATTTATTGACCGAGTTTGCTATTTTCTCAATATGCATTCCCCAATTTAAGCCGCTATCTAGTGTTATGCCCAGAAAGACAGTATTTTCTACTTCATTTATGATTTGTCCTTGGTGATGGACCGTTAACTTTTTACAAATTTTATTTTTGGTTTTAAACTGTATGTAATTTGTTTTATTATAATTAATTTTAAGATTATTTTAGTCATCCAATTATTTACAATTATTATTGTATTATTAATCATTTTATTAAAATAATCTATGTCACAGTTTTTATCACTTGTCAAAATTATTGAAAAATCGTCAGCAAATAAAATACTAGGGTGCTCCGTCACTTCCGGAAGGTCATTTATATACAAAAGAAAAAGAAGAGGGCCCAGCACACTACCTTGCTTGACACCAACACAGTTTTCTTCATAAGTTGAGGAAAAATTTTGGACTTCGTTTCTTATATTTGTTTTTGCTATTTGAGTACTTTGAGTTCTGTCACTTAAGTAGGAATTTATTAATTTGAGTGCTATTCCCCGTACTCCATTTTTTTCTAACTTTGAAAGTAGTAACCTATGGGAAACATAGTCAAAAGCTTTGGTCATATCGAAAAATAGGACCACTACATTCCGCTTATTGTCCAAATTCTCAATAATTTTATGTGTCAACTTAAATCCCGCCAATGTAGTGGATTTTCCCTTTTGAAACGCTTGCTGCTCTTTTTTAATTACATCGAATTTGGTCCAAAATTTAGTTAACCTAGTTTGTATACATTTTTCGAAAATTTTTGAAAGCACCGGAATTAATGCAATTGGTCGATAATTTGAAATCACGTGTTTATCGCCTTTTTTGTAGATTGGTCTAACGATGGACTTTTTTAAAGCGTGGGGAAAGACACCGGTCTCAAATGAAAGATTAATTAAATATACCAACACCGGTGTTATTTCACAGATAGCGCCTTTGAGGGCTTTAGTAGCTATTTCATCATAGCCTACTGAAGACGAGGGCTTTAACGATTTTATTATTCCGGTAACTTCGATCTCCGTACATGGGTAAAGAAATATTGTGTTTTGGACACTGTTTAGCGGTTGAGATGTACTATTAACAAAATCTGAATTGCTTAAGAAGAATTTATTAAATGTAGAGGCAATTGTAGAAGGATTCATAATCTTTTTATTGTTATCATATATAAAGTCTATTTGATCATAATTTGATTTATTGGTAGTCTCTGTTTTTATTAAGTTCCATGTGGCTTTATATACATTTTTACTATTTTTAACAAATAATTTATTTGATATTTTTTTCGCCATCAGTACGATTTGCTTAAGAATTTTACTGTAACGCTTGTATTTTTCTTTTAATTTTTGTGACTTGATTTTATAGTACTCCAATCTAAGTTTCCCTTTTGTTTTGCAACTATTTTTTATACCTTTACTTATCCACTTGAGCTTTGGGCGGGTATAAAAGATTTTAATTCTTTTAAACGGGAAACAAAGTTTATAAATGAGGCATACGAGATCGTGAAAACTGTTAAAGGCCTCGTTTAAGTCAGAGTTTTCATACACCTCCGCGAAAGTTAGGCTTTTTAAATGTTTTTTAAAAATAAGTAGGTTATCTGTACATAGGTCCCTTTTATATATATAATAGTGATTGTTTTGACTACTGCATGTTTTTGCTGTCACCGATAACAATTGGGCAGTCTCATGATCTGACAACCCTAGAGGCAAGACATATGATTGGGCTTTTTTTATGTTGCTTATTATATGGTCAATACAAGATGAGCCACGTGTGGCAACGTTGACGTGCATGTGTAGATTATAATTTCTTATAATATCTTTATAGTAGTTACTTATTTTATTACATTTTAGAGTATTTATATTTGTATCACCCGCTATAATAAGTTTTTTCTTATAATATTTTTTATTTAGTTGATACAGTAGCTCGTCTAATTTATCAAGAAAATTATATGCATTTGAGTCAGGAGTTCGATAAATACATAAGAGAAGTATATTATGATTTACAATATTAATTCCACAGCACTCAAACCATTTAGGCACAGAATAGTTCTTAATTATATCTAGTTCTTTTACATGGATACCCTTTTTAAGTAAAATACAGACACCTCCTCTCCTTTTATCCCTAGAGAAGTGTGAAACGAGCTCATAATTATTTAGTTTGATATTATTTTCATAGCCTTTTTTTACAAACGTTTCTGTGAGACAGATAGCATCGGGTTCCTTATGATCGTCGCATAATTGTGAAATAGTTACTTCTAAAATGTCTGTTTTGGATAAAACGCTTGCTATATTTTGGTGCAGTATTTTAAACTTATATGTCTTGGGGGGAGGAACGAAAAAATTTTTGATTATTGGTTTTTGTTAAGGATGTTTGCTTACTGACCGTATTGTTATTATTATTTGTTTTTTCTATCCGTGGAAAGTAATAAGTTATGGTACCTCTCATGTCTCGTTTTAGATTGTGTTCATTATTCTTGGTCTGATTTATTTTAGAAAAGTAATAATCTATAGTCCCCTTTTCCTTACAATAGGCACGCTCTTTTTTTGTATTTTCTGGTATATTCGTAGACAAAAAACTCCTAATCAAGGTTTTCCTATTCTTTATATACATATTTTCATAGTCATTATAATCTATGCAGAAATTTAACTTATTACATATATGGAAACGATAATTATTAATATTTTTGATGTCATAGTCAAGTTCGAACTTTTATGTCATTTTTCACATTTATGTTTTTTGTGGGGTTATATTTTACAAACGGATAAAAGCCATACAATATATTTCACTTATAGTTATGAAATTTGGCTAAAAGTAAAGCCTCAACGCATTAGTAAAGGAAAAAATCCGAAAAAAAGTGTTATTACTTATGTAACAGTAAAAAAAAAACGATAATTTACTATACAAGCTTACATGGAATACACGATGAAAATATCTAACACGCTATTTTCCGGATATTTTACAAAGCCAAGTTTTTTATTTATGTCGCGTTCGTTCGCTCTTGATCTAATCAAAACTTGGCAAATTTGTTTACATACATCACTCGGGGCCTAACGAAATTCACCACACGTAAGCAATGGCGCCATACAACTACCACCTCTTTTGATGTCCCCATATACGACTCCCGCACTAATAAAATGACACTGACTTTATACGAGACATGTTTTTCATATAAGCGAAATTTGATTTTGTCGTTATTTCGCACCCTGAATATGATGTGGTCACGATTATTTTCACGCACAGATAAACACAAGAGAGAATGTAAAATATTATGTAATTTCAGCGGAAGAATTAGAGTATTATATTTTAAAAATGAATTTGCGTAGAATATTATTATTATTCCTTATCTCCTTTGTTGTGTTATTCCAATACCTACTAGCCTTCCGCCAGCGGCTTCGCCCGCGTGGACCCGTTTAATGGGTCCCTGTAGGATAAAAAATAGCCTATGTGCTATTCCGGGCTTTATTCCTATATTAATGTCATAGGCGTTTAGCCAGTTGCTTCAACCGCGTTGACCCTATTACCCGTTTTCACTTAGGAATGAAGCATTTCCTGCGGTAAAAAGTAGCCTATGTTACTCAGGGTGATAGTAGTTTTCTAATGAAAAAGAATTTATGAAATAGGAACAGAGTTTTTGAGTTTATTCATTACAAACATACAAAAATATGAAAATACAAAAATACAAATATTTCTTCTTTATAATATTAGTATAGATGATAAACTTATTTTATAATTACGATAAATTGAAACTAAATAATTGAACAATAGCTTGAACTAGGAAATACGGGGATTGTTCTTAGAGGCAATAAATATTTCACGACACCTAGACTGGCGAATTGTCTCGAAAGTTTTGCGGAATACGCAATTGGTAGTTTCAGTCAGGATAGACCAGAACAAGATGCCGCTATCGGTATAAATTAGCTGCGGCGTTGTATCGCCCTGAAACAATACCGCTGTCACGGTGGCCGTCGTATCGGTTGTCTCCGGCTGTCCACTTCGCACCAGGCTCGCCATGTACGCCAATACAACCCTTAATCCTCTTACCACAGATAGCGAATCCCCTTGACGCTTCGGCCATCGGTTACGAACCAGCTAGTGTTGCGGCTGGCAGGTGACACGAAGCTCTATAAATCTAAGCTCCACGGCCTATCGTAAACACGAGCCGAGCACAATCCTTTGATCTAAATGGGCAAGTGTTCAATAATTTGCTATTATTTCAGCATTGAAACGGTGTTGGGTTATTTAAACGAAATCTGCAATAGGATTTAAACGTGCATAGAATTTCGTTTTAGCTAACAAAGAGGGTGATTATGTCTTACGCAGGAATCCTACTGTGCGCGACCCGAGTGTTGGCTGAACAAAACGTTGGACCAGATACCATTATCGTAAAATAGACTTTGAATGCCCTCGATTTTTAGACTATTTAAGCTGTGGAAGAGATCTGGTTTAAACTTGGATTATGTGGCTTATTTAGCCTTTAAGCAAATTGAGTTTGGTACGGTATTACGATCGCGCGCAGTTTATTTTCCGTTTAATATCCTTGGTGTTTTCGCAAGTAAAAAAGTTTTAATAATAATAATAATAATAATAAATATCTTTGGACAATTCACACAACACTATCTGATCCCAAACTAAGCAGAGCTTGTACTATGGTAATCAGAAAGCTGATAAACATACTTATATAATTCTAAATACATACTTAAATAGATAAATTAACACCCAGACACAGAACAAATAGTCATGTTCATCACACAAATATTTGTCCTGGGTGGGAATCGAACCCACGACCTCACGCTTCGCAGTCGGCTCATCACCCACTACGCCACGGAGGCTTAATGACTATTCCTTTTAATTTTCCCTTTTTTGGTGTATTATTTAAAAATGCGACATACGACGACTAAGCGATCCTCTTTCATTCAAAATCAATTTTGCCAATTTAAATTTTGATTCGATCTCCACTGCGGCTTTACGGTGAGCGTTGGAAACATTCAGAGTGGTAAGTCTCAGACCTTAAATTTATGAAGTGTTCCTTATCCTATAAATTTTTCGCCTCGCTATCAGGGACGTTACATCTAGGCCTGGTACGACATATTATTATGATCAAACATGGGCTATGCGCTGATGCGCATATATAACATACAGAAAAACTATTTTTATGTGAGCAAAGAGGTGATGAACACGTTAAATGTAAACATTTTTATGGATAAATTGTGAACCTCTTTGAGATCGACAGCTTTTTAAGTAACCGATAAAAATATACTTCAATATAAACACGAAAGTTGTAAACGTTACATATTCCTCTTGGTTTACTATAATACTATATTATATTTTGTTCTACTTTTAGACCCGTGATATAATTTGCTCATAAAAACAGATTTCTGGCAAATACTCTTTGCCCGAAAAAGCCTCTCAATCATTCATCGTAACGGCACTCGCTTATGAACAGTGCTTTACAATTTCAATTGTGGAAGCCGCCGATAAACTCTCATTTCGTTAATAAATTTAATCTCATTCGAAATTCCGGTGAACACCTACCTACTTTATCCGTATTCTGATTTAATTTGAGGGATGTAAATCTTGCAGTGCGAATTAAACTAGCTTGGGGAGAGTTGCGTATGTGGCCTAGGTATTTTCGGTTTTCTTTTTACCGACTTCCAAAAGAAGGAGGTACTGTATTCGGCTGTATGTATTTTTTTTTTATATATGTTCACCGATTACTCCGCCGTTTGTGGACCGATTTTCAAAATTCTTTTTTTGTTCGTATGCTTATACTTCCGAGGTGGTCCCATTGTTACCAAATCAGGATCTGATGATGGGATCCCAGGGAAATCGAGGGGAACTCTCAAATTTTATAGGCACACACATTGATTTTCTTATAGTTTCTGAAGCATAAGAGATATTTACGCATAGAAAACATCATCTCATGTTGCTGAGCTGATGATGGAAGGTACTGCGACAGTGAGGAGTTGAGAGCAAATTCTTTCAAAAAATAGTTTTTTATTCGAAATCTTACATTCCCGAGATGGTCCAACTGTCACCAAGTCAAAGTCTGATGAGGGGATCCCAGAGAAATCGAAGGGAACATTCAAATTTTATAGCACAACAAATGATTTTCATATTTTTACAAAGCAAAACAAACATTTGTGTATAATTATCGTCATATCATGTTGCTGAACTGATGATGGAAGGTACTACGACGGTTAGGAGTTGAGAGCAAATTCTTTCAATAAATGGTTTTTTGTTCGAAATCTTACATTCCTGAGGTGGTCCAACTGTCACCATGTCAAAATCTGATGATGTGATATTAGGGAAATCGAGAGAAACACTGAAACTTAATAGGCACACACATGCTTTTAGTCATATTTTTAACATAATACAAATATTTATGTCTGGTAATTATCACCTGCTGTTGCTTAACTGATGATTGAAGGTACAACTCCTCAACGTTTAGGAGCTGAGAGCAAATTCTTTCTTTAATTTATACGTTCAGGTGGACTGATAGTATGTCTTTCAGACTTTTAGATGGCTATTATATAAACATGATTATAAAAGGTAAATCTGTTTAAAGTTTAGAAGTTAAGTGTTTTTTTTTCCAATTATGCTAATACATACAGAATTATTAAAATTACTAAAAAGAGTGAAATAAATTAAGTTTTTAACAAAAAAATAGAACCGACTTCAAACGGTAAAAAATAAAATTGTTCAGTACCTACTTCTTCTTGCTTATGGTAATGACTCTTAAAACTATTTTTGAAGTCGGGCCTTTAGTGAAATGTCTTAGTAAATATAGTGTACCTTTCGTTCTGAATGGGCACCGACTCCAATATAGTTTTAACAGTCATTACCAAAAGCAAGAAGAAGTAGGTACTGTCCCACTGTCTGTACTGTCGGTGCCAATTTAGAACGAATGGTACGACATTTACTAAGGGCCCGACTCCAGAAATAGTTTTAAGAGTCATTACCATAAGCAAGAAGAAGTAGGTACTGAACAATTTTATTTTTTACCGTTTGAAGTCGGTTCTATTTTTTTGTTAAAAACTTAATTTATAATATCAGACTTCGTATAGGTTTTCTTGTAATATTTAGGTTAAATATAGAAGGGTGAATGATCAATTTACTATAGGAACGGATTCAGATCAGCGTATTATACGCTCGTAAAAGCTTTTTTCTGGAAGCGCATGTAGGCACAAATCGGCGAGCTTTTCCCACACATGTAACTCTTACTAGCGTTAACGCGCTTATAAAGTAGCATAATTCAGATGCGATAGATTTCACCCTTACATCGGTTCGAATGTGAAAACGTCAGAATAAGCTCTTGTACGCGCGTTAGATTTTGTGAAATACAAAATGCAGTGTAAGCGCGCTTGCCGAAACGACCGTTCACGTGCAGATTTGAAACCGCTTTAAGACGGGTAAATTTTATTACAAAGTTTCAACATCTGAATAAACAAGTCGACATTTTTAATTGGTCAGAAATTTTTAACAACCTGCTTGTTTCTCATTAAAAACCTGTGTCTGTAATTAACTATCAACACCGTTTAACAATAAATAAGTTTTATGTTCCTACTCCGATTTTGTTTAGACAAACTTATCATATACACGACTGTATGACAGGTATAAATATTCTATGTCACGAAGTCCGGTCAGTTGGGAATGTTGTGAGGCACACACATGTGTATTAAATTTTAGTGTTCGTAACCTCGAGTGCGCTCATGGTCGAGTAACATAAGTATGACAACGAAACGTAGAAGAGGTGTGTAAATAAGGTAATATTTAGAGTTTTTTGGAACGAAGTTCCTTATGGGGCGTTGCGGATAGAGAGAAGAGATTCGTATGGTGTTCACAAATCGTTTTATTTTCTTATCTTAGTTCACAATAAATACTCAGCCCTAGATACTAAGCCATTTAGGTGAACTAAAACCGTAACAGCTGCTTTGCATAATATTAACTCTAGTGCTGTAATGCTGCAAATAATTATAGTGAATGCGTCTGGAATGTTCCCTACTTTAATAGTGTTTGAAACTCTGAAGTTCCGCGGCGGAGTGAGAGAATTAAAACGAACATTAAAATTAATTTTAGAAGTTACTTCATAATTGCTAAATACTAGCAGCCTACTATGAATTATATGGAATTTTTCCTTGAAAGAGTGTAGTTTTAACTTAAAGTACCTACTAGATTATGATCCTGTGATAATGGTAATGTCTATGTGACTTTATAGTTACAATTTAAGGAAATCTACATATTATCTCTAGCAAGTATTTACCCGCCGCCGCAAAGACCCGCGTGGCGTAATGGTCACCATGTCGGACTGCCGATCGGAGATTCCCGGGTTCGATTCCCGGCGAAGCAGAAATTTGAATGATGAGTTTAAAATTTCTGTTCTCAGTCTGGGTGTTTGGGTTTCTGTCCATGGCACCCACGATACAGATTATCTACCCTACTGTGGGGCTATGAGTGTGAAGTGTTATTAAACTTAATAAATAAAATTAATTTCATACTTTATTTTATTTATTTTATTTTAATGCAAAACTCATGTTTTGCCTGAGGTTTTGCATTCTGCCGTCATAATGAAGAAGGACGCAACTTACAAAAAAGTAAAATTGAGATAAAAATTAAAAAGTGGAATTTTTCTTTCAGACCTTGCTGTCTCTAAAGTATTTTAAAATATAATGATATAAAAATTGAAATCAATAGTTTAAAACATGAGGATTTTAAATACTCACATGGGTTTTCAAAAATTTATTTTTTTATTTAAAAAAATAACGATTTTTCTTTTCATCTTAGTGAAAAAAATATTCCGCCATCCCGAAAATTTCAAAGAAAAGACGCATATAACCATTTGCGTCTTAACAATCTAGTAAATAATAATACTGCCATTTATTTTACATTTTCAATTTATGTTGTTAAGATAATTTTAAGTTGAAAGGGCGGTATTGGTCATTTGCTACTTTTCTTCCTAGTATCTAAAAATCTTGGCGAGTAATAAAAAAAAATAGATAATAATTTTAATGGACACTAAATATAGCAAAACTTATAATTGGGCATAAACTTTTATCTGAATATTATAGTATATTTCATTACAAGTGCGGAAAGGCTGTCATTGCAAGGAGTTCCGATAAATGTCTACCCGAGCCGAGGCGCAGCCGAAGGTGAGGGTTGACAGTCGGCACATACATACGCTGCGACAGGTTGTACAAAAGACCGAGGAGTATAATCTGCCGCTATGTGTTGCGTATGTGGACTATGAGAAAGCCTTCGATTCTATTGAGACCTGGGCGGTGCTAGAGTCTCTCCAACGGTGCCAGATAGACTATCGGTACATCGAGATGTTGAAGTGTTTATACAAAGCCGCAACGACATCAGTCCGAGTACACGACGGAAGCACTAAACCTATTCCTTTGCAGCGCGGAGTACGACAAGGGGATGTTATATCCCCGAAACTGTTTACCGCTGCACTGGAAGACGTGTTGAACCTGATGGAATGGAAAGGGCTTGGTATTAACATCAATGGCAAACTCCTCACACACCTTCGATTTGCCGATGATATAGTCATCTTGGCGGAGTCCCTGGAAGAACTCAGCACAATGCTAGGTGACCTCCATAGCGCCCCCCAACGGGTGGGTCTTAAGATGAACATGGACAAGACGAAGATCATGTCTAATGTCCATGTCACACCCATACCGGTCGTTGTTGATAGCGCTACTCTCGAAGTTGTCGACGAGTATATTTACCTGGGTCAAGCGATCCGTATGGGTAAGTCCAACTTCGAGAGAGAGGTAACTCGTAGAATCCAACTCGGTTGGGCAGCGTTCGGGAAATTACAAAGTGTCTTCTCGTCCAGAATACCGCAGTGCCTGAAGTCGAAAGATTTCGAGCAGTGCGTGTTGCCAGTGATGACCTACGGCGCTGAGACGTGTTCTTTTACAGTTAGCCTTTTCCACAGGCTCAAGGTCGCTCAGCGAGCGATGGAGAGGGCTATGCTTGGTATTTCTCTACGCGACAGAATCCGTAACGATGAAATCCGTAGACGAACGAAGGTTACCGACATAGCTCTCAAAATCTGCAAGCTGAAGTAGCAATGGGCAGGCCACATAGTTAGGAGGACTGACAACCAGTGGGGAAGAAAGGTCCTCGAATGGCGACCACGTCTCGGTAAAAGGAGCACAGGCCGCCCTCCAACGGATGAATGGATGGATGGAAGTTTAGAACAAACTATTACATAATGAAACCCTAGTAAAAAATCGAATTTTTTTTTGATCAATGCTTTCTACGAATATTTATTCTTAAAACAAAAAGTGCGATATTGTAGGATTAAAGGATTCGATATGTTGTACAATATTTTCGTTGTTAATTTTCTTTGGGTTTGGATTCGAGCCTCTTTTATCTACTTCTCCTTCTTTCATTTTTAACGCATTTCTCACTGCTTTATCATTTTTTCTGTTAAATCCTAAGGTTTCCAAAAATAATGTCTTACATACTTGATATTAAGCTCCAACACTCTCCATAAGAAAATAAGATACAGTCTTTTCTCTATTAAGTTTTTTTTTCACCTTTTTTTGGTCTCATTGGTCATGCCGTTGAAGTGTTTTGTTTTATAAATTTGTTCATTTCATTTCATTTCATTCAAAAATTGTTCAGACTATGTCCCCAGACATACTTTCAGAAGCAGATTTAATTTAATTAAAAAGTAACAGAAGGATGATGTAAACTTTCAGGTGGGTTTCTTTACAATTTGTTCAAAACACGAAATCGTATGGGAAGGCTAATTTTTTGTTGTGGTTTTATTAGCAAAGCGGAACAAAAGTTGTTCATTCTAGCTTTACTCCTAAAATTTTAAAATAATTCCTCCGATTCGGGATGTACCGACAAACTAATTTGCCAGGACTAAACTAAAATAAACCGTCCCTTTCTATTTTTATACAACCAGAAAAGGATAGGTCGTGTAATTTTAGTTTAGTCCTGTCAATGTTTAGTTTGTACATCCCGAATCAGGGGAATTAGGTACCTACCTACCTATTACTATATACTGATACATAGTGTTTACATACTAGGTAAACGGACATCATGTTTAGTAAATGAATGTATGATTTACGTATACTTAATCTATATTAATATACGTAAATCATACATTCATTTAACATAATAATCTCAGCGAAATTTTTCTAAATAAGCTAGAGCGCCTTCTCAACAACTGCATTCGGTTTATTTTCAATTTACGCAAATACGATCATATTTCCAAATTTCGAAGCCATCTCAAATGGCTTACCATTCGACAAAGGCGTAACTCTAGAATTTTAATGGGTTTGTACACTGTCTTGCATGACCCATCTTCTCCTGTGTACCTCAAGGAAAACTTTCAGTACCTCTGCTCTGCCCATAACAGAGGATTACGTTCTTCCAAAAACCTTAGCATCTTACTTCTGCCACATAATAGTGGATTTTTCCATCACTCCTTCACAGTTAAGGCTATACAGCTCTGGAACGCCCTACCCGAAGATATCAGGAAGGCACCTAGTAAATTGGCTTTCAAAAAATTGGTCAGAGAGTATTTGTTGAGTATCACTACTACCATTTAATATTGTGTCATTAAGTGTCATCACCTATCTGTATCTTATTATACGTATTATGTATTTATATATGTATATATATATGTATATATATTATAGTATATGTATGTATTTTATATGTATATAGATATTTATATGTATTGATAAAGTATATAAGTATACATGTATTTTTATGACTTTATTATAAATTCAAAACATTTTTTCTTTGTAATAGCCTGTTGACTACTAAAGCCTACCTCGCATTCTCAACATCACCCAGGGTGGACTGGTAGACAATGCCAATTGGCATTAAGTTTTACCCTTTGTGACTCTTATTTTAAGGTGTTTCACAGAAATAAATAAATAAATAAAAATAAAATAATACTTAAAGTCTCATACATTTACCATAATCTTAAATTGATTAAATTATTTTAATTAAATCGAACTATTTTAGAGCATGAATTTACAAAATTTATAATGTAACATAACTAATTTTGAAAATAATTTCCAGCGATTAAAAAATAATAACGTTCTTATCGCGCGATCGTTAGAGTCTAACCACTCGGACGCAACTAAAGAGAAACACTACTGCATTTCCCCCTTCACCCCTCTTCGACGTATACGAAATCTATATTAAAAAGACGCAATTGATAACTTGTGTCTTTTCAACTATGATTTTTTTAAAATGATATTAAATAAAAAGGCGCTACGTTATTTGCGGCCAATCAATTTATTTTTATTGTTAAGGTTACTAAGAATATTAGACGTAAGTAACCAAAAGCGTCTTTATACTTTAAAGTGATGCTTTTGCGTTTTTTCATTTTAGTATAAGATGCAAATATTATTGAAAATAATGTAGCAACTGGTTAATTAAGTCTTTTCTATTATGTTGATTTCAAAAACGTCTTTTTTTCGTAAAAAAAAATATATTTCTAATCTACAGTTACGTCTAATTAGCTTACGAACTTTCTACAATTTTGATTTTTTTGAAAATTAAAAAATATGAGCAAATGCGTCTTTTCTTTCTGAATCGAATGGTATATTTAACTCATTTTTGGAAAAAATGTAAGATGCGTCCTTTTTTCTTATGACGGCAGCATTTGTCCTCATATGTCTGCCCTGCTACTGCACTTTTCCAACAAAACATATAATAAACAATAGAATTATTGCTTTGCGGCAGAAATTGATGCAGCAGTGCTACCTCCCCGGTTAAACCATAAAATGTTCTACCTCCAAATAAATTTTCCGTCGTCGGTGGTCTTCCGTAAGCGTCGGATGGATGCATAAATTATTTTCAAGGACAAAATTTATGGTGTGTATTTTCGTATTATGTAATAGTCTTTTTTGACATAGCAACGTCGTAGTAAAGCAAGCCTCATATGGGGAGAGACCCCTGTCTAGCGCTGGCACGTAAAAAGGGTTGCAGTTAGTAAAAAAAAATATTTATATAATGATGGACCAGTATACAAACTTTTCATTACAGTTCATTTTGAATTGCATTCGGCAGATGTTCAGCAATTATAACGTATTTAATTTAAGCCGCAGCGCGCAATTGTTCAAACGAACTGATGCAGGTAGTACTTGTAGACAAGCAATTACCGCTCGAAATCGTTATCATGCATCTACGGTAATAGTGTGCAAAACGATTAGCAAAATCCGATACACGTGCGTACGATACGACGCCCGTGGTGACTTTCGATGCAACATCGTGCCAAACAAAAAACGAAATAGCTTTTTTTGCAATGTATATGTGATGTGATACGCTTTGGAAACAATTTTATAGACGTTATTTCCGACAGAATGAGTCATCACACGTACTTTTAAGAGCAGTAGGTATCTCTATTTTTCATTATTTAATTTAAGCCGCAGCGCGCAATTGTTCAAACGAATTGATGCAGGTAGTACTTGTAGACAAGCAATTACCGCTCGAAATCGTTATCATGCATCTACGGTAATAGTGTGCAAAACGATTAGCAAAATCCGATACACGTGCATACGATACGACGCCCGTGGTAACTTTCGATGCAACATCGTGCGAAACAAAACACGAAATAGCTTTTTTTGCAATGTATATGTGCTGTGATACGCTTTGGAAACAATTTTATAGACATTATTTCCGACAGAATGAGTCATCACACGTACTTTTAAGAGCAGTATCTCTATTTTTCATCTTTTGCAACTTATTCGGTGCTGGTTGTACGTTTGACAAATAAGGTAGCGTTCTCGAATGGCATGAAAATATTATTTTGCGGGTGGTTGTGAATATCGTAAAAGAACAACATACAGTAAGCATTAGAAATATCTGATTAATTTATAATTTGACAAAAAAAATTCTAATCGTTTAAATTATCTGCTTGTGTGTTTGTTCGATTCTATTGTATTTTCATCACATCATATATTATATGATGTGATCCATCGTGTTACATCGTATCGTGATAAGACGTCCCGCGTCGTGCCGAGTAAATGCGACTTGGCTGTAAGAGTATACAAGTAAGTGATTCGGAAACAAAATGTTTTATGCGCGGTTTGTGCCTTGGGCGAAATTTACACGGCCAAGCGAAATGCGATATAGAGACGTTTAATTGGATAACTGATGAGCTGGTGATGGATATGATATGATTAAATGCCTGGCCTATCATTTATGAATAAGTCTATAATGTTGTTAAAGATTTGATAAAATAGTAGTAGTAGTGCATACTATTATTATTTACTTATTGATACTTATTTGTGCTCAGATCAGGTGGGTACAGATGGGTGGCTACCTTTAACACACCAAATGAATTTCTAATACCCGATAATGTGTAAACATCAACATTGGTAGAGATTAAGAAGATTACACCGTTTTATATTTTCTAACTCATGTTAAAAATGTTCTTTTATAACATTCATTTATTTGTTGTTACTTCTATTGTACTGCTTTCATTTGAAATGTTTCAACTTTATACATTTCATAAATCCACATATATTTCAAGTTTTAGATGAAACCTTCTAGGTTCACCGAAGATGTTTTATGGTGAATCGTGACAGTCCTCGATATCAGTAGATGTGGAGTGAAATATCGATCGTTATAATATCACCGGCGGTCGCACGTCCAGGAATCATTAAAAGGTACAATCGAGAAAATTATCCGCCGCCGAGGGCTGTTCTTGATCGTAAATCCTACGTTTTACTGTGCGAAGTCTTAAATCTGAGCATAAAATTGTCGCGGACGAAATGAGAATGTCCCATTTAATTAGATGCGACCGCTGTGTCGTCAGTTGCGTCACGCTCGCCTTCGTTCCATCTCCCCGCTTCCCCTCGCACCCGCATCTCCCCACTCGTTTGTTTTAAAACTACCCGCAAAGGATTTTAACGAGATTACTCTCAGCACGTTTTATAGGTCATCTCATGAGATTTATTTAAGCGTGATTTTGTAAGGCGTTTTTCATCCGAGCAGATTAAAGGAATACAATCGTTAAAGTTAATGGAACTCCGGTTAAATCACGCATAATTTATGTACAAATTGCATCGAGTTCATTAACCCGGAGAAGTTATGTAGTGTTTTACTTACTATATTTATGGACATTTCGTGGGCAAGGTTTGTACGCCACGATGTTTCTGTTCGTACTTCGTAAACGGATACGAATAAATACGAAGCGCGCATGGCCCGGCGGTTAGCGTAGAACGAAAGCGATCTATGCAACTAAGCCAAACGGGCGCGGTCGGGTGTGAGATGGGTGACCGCTAGTGGCAAAAAATTTCATGCGCGTTTCCGTGCTTCGGAGGGCAGGTTAAGCCGTCGGTCCCGGTTGTTGTCGATCGATAACAGTCGTTAAACCTTGTCGGAGGCCTTATGGGCGGTTTGAGAACATCCGACAGCGGGTTGGCCACTAGCCCGCATCTCCACCAACCCGCAATGGAGCAGCGTGGTGGAGTAAGCTCCAGGCCTCCCCAATAATGGGGAGAGACCCGTGCCCAGCAGTGGGACGTAAAAAGGGTTGCAGCCAAACGGATACGGGCTACAGTATCCTCTGACCGTCGCGAGGGATGGCTAAAAGAGACCTGCTGATATGGTACCTATCGCAGTTGGCAGCAAAAATATAAGCTCGAGCCCTAAAGCCAACGACTCCGGAAAGGACACCAGAAAGGCTGTCAGTGTAGCAACACCGGCACATATATGAGACACAATATTTTCCGATCTTCTCCAAACTAATGTATGCAGAATTAGCTGAAATTTTTTAAGGCTCTTAACATAATAAAATAAAAAAGTATCGCCAAATGAATTGCTAGCTTAGTGCGCTTTTGTTCAAAGGATGAAATTATCATAAGTAAATACTAACAGGCCAATTTGGACAGGTTTACCTAAAAATACTAAATTGATGATTTGGTTTAATGTCATATCTAAATCTATAAACGAAATTAAAAGAGAATAATCTTCAACACTTTTTATACCTGATAAATGCCCTTGAATGGTTATTTTTAATTAAGTAGATCTTACTTCGTTTTCATTCGCGGGTTGTAGTAAAATATACATTATTATTAAAAACTCTTTGAAAGTAATGTGTATGGATTTCCATTTTAATTTTCTTTCAATATTATTTCTTGTATTATATTGTGGGTATTATAAACAGGAATATTTATCGTAGCAGTTAAAGCAAATCGACGTATGGTGGGGCTCACGACCGCAAGCACTTCACTTTGTGTTATTATTGCCCGCTCCTCGGGAGCCACTAGGAACTAAGAGCGTGAAACCGAACATCAAAAACCGTATAAAACGCACTTCATTTCGTTAAAGTTCCATAACAGAGGATCCGGCAGCGAAGCGGCCAAAGAAACGAGAGCTCTCGTCTGTAATCTCGACACCCCGAAACCTCCCCTAGACGTTTGAACTTCAAGAGGAAGGGGAAATGTTTTTAAAGTGGCTGTTCATATGTCTACCGCAGCCGCACTCGCTATCGATGCTCTTTTCATCTAAATTGAGAATGGCTCACGAACTACTCGCAGCAGATATATGACGTAGGCAGTCATACAAATATCAGAGCCTCCAAGTTTCAGGTCTCTGATCAGCGGTTTGGGCTGTGGCTTGATCCATCGGTCAGTCATTCAGAACAAAGCATTTTGTATGTATGTATAGATAGATGCTCTTGAATGGTTATTTTTAATTAAGTAGATCTTACTCAAATTTCATTCGCGGGTTTCAGTGAAATATAATTATTAAAAACGAATTAAAATTAAGAAAAAATTGAGATTTCCATTTTAATTTCTTGTTATTCTGGGTATTATAAACAGGAATATTTAACGTATAAATTAAGACAACTTGTCGTATAGTGTGGCTCACGACCGAGAATACTTAGCCTTTGTGTTGTTACTGCCCGCCCCTCGGGAGCCACTAGGAACTAAGAGCGAGAAACCGAACATCAAGGACCGTATAAAATGCACTTCATTTCGTAAAGTTCCATAACAGCGGCTCCGGCAGCGAAGCGGCCAAAGAAACTAGAGCTCTCGTCTGTGATCTCGACACCCCGAAACCTCCCCTTGACGTTTGAACTTCGAGAGGAAAGGGAGATGTTTTTAAAGTGGCGGTTCATAGGACCGCCGCACTCACTATCGATGCTCTTATCAAAATGGAGAACGGCTCACGAACTACCCGCAGCCATGGTAAATAAACAGTGTTCTCTATTTGAATCATCAGTACGCACTTTATATGCCGTTCAATGACGTATTAATGATCTGAGAAAAGGTATGCTGATTCAGTGAATTCAGAAAAAACTTTGTAAATGCTCTCAATTTCAAAACTATATCGTTTTTGTTTTCGGTGTACTCTTATAAAACTGTCATTGAAACCCTACATATTTTTTGAGACTTCTTTCCTTCTTTAAAAGAGAGTTTAATAATCGCACCTTTCTAGAAACTAAAAACAATAGGAGCTTAAATAAAACAATGAAAATGCAGCCCAGCTGAGCGCAAATGTTTGCTGCAATGAATTGTGACAGGGTAAAAGCTTTGTTCGTTTGGTAAATTAAATTCTAAACGTACTCTGTATCAAGTGAAATGCTTAAAAGGACAACACAACAATAACTCGCGTTATTTTAAAATGGAAATAATATGAATGTGACATATTTAGTGAGTACTTAAAATGAAATCTCGCGATAGTGCAAACATCGTGGAGTACGACAAAAGTTATCTTTTGTGCGACAATAATGAGACAGGGAACGCGGCGATCGAGCGGGAGTAGACTTTTTCGTCGACTTTAAGCGCCGCTGAAAATACATCAAACGAAATGTTATAGTCAGTCATAACTGACGTGCTTTTCTGAGGCCCTTTTTTTGGTTTTTAGCTGGTACTGGAGGGGTACTTTTATAATTTGCATCATAAAATGGTCTGTCTTTGTGAGTTGCCGGTGCAACGTTGCAGATTTATATGCAGTATCGCTGAGCTCACGAAGTGGCTATCGACGCGTGGATCCACGCGCGACCGAGGCGTGCCCCGGCCGTAAGAATTCGCGCATTTTTACGGCATAATAAAAATCGTAAATAATGCTATGTGAAGCAGACGAAGTTGGGTCACGATGCGCCCCGGGCCGCATGCCGTCAACGCGACTTGTGAATTTACGAGGGCCGGCAACTATCGCCCGCGACCGATCATGCCAGCTTTGATTTGAATATAATCACACGGTTAGTTAAAAGGAATGTTCAACTTCAACCTTTGCGTACTCTATCAGGCAAAACTTTCGTCATAATCAATTTTAATTATGTATGTAACAAAACTTAAACCGGAGAGTATAAAAAGTGTAAATGCAAACAACGTTTAAGAGCACTATAATCAAAAGCAGTTTGACTCTTCTCTATGTTAACCCGAGTCTACTCTTCTTTGTATCCATGAGTTTTCTTGTAATTCAAACCACAATGAAGCTAACTGACGATGCTGCTTTGATGTGGTATGCTCAGGGATTCGGGTTAGTGACTAAACCGCTGCCGGATGTTTTTTTTCCCTACCCTGATCTTCTTTCCTTTTCCTTAACTTCCCTTATCTTGTGGAGTTTTAAATGCCTGTCATCTGATGTTAATAACACACAAGACCGAGCAGCTACACGTGTCCTCCGAAGCTAGGAAACGCGAATGCTAGAAATGATTGAAAATATTAATGTTGGATTTATCGACCAGTTACAAGCTCTTGCTTATTTCATTTTACAGTTAGGCGGTGATTCAATGTCTTTAAAAATACTAATCCTGTAAGTTTTCACACGATGGTTTTCGTAAAGCAAGCGATACAGTTATTTTAATTGCCAGCGTGTTTAAGAAAAATAAATCGAAATTGCGATTAATAAATTGGTCACTTAAATTTCGTTTAATTAGGTTAAAAGCGAGAAATGCCCGGTCCCGTTAAACGCGCGTCGATAAGGCCAGCAATCTAAAGGTTAACAATTAAAGCGCCCGCTTTGCAGGACCGAAATTGATGTCGAAATGAGGCACACGTCGAAGCAATTTAATGGAAGGACTCGAATATTATTATCACCGGTTCGAAGTATCATTCCGTTGAGAGGCGAGGAAAAATCACCTCTAAATTACTGTTACAAGTACTTACAAGGCATGATCGACCGCCCTGTCGCGATAATACTCGGACGTCAGATTTAAAGCGACCCACACACACAACTAGTTATTTGCACTCGTTATTAAAACTGTTGATAAAAATATCGAACGCTTATGTCCTGTAATTGAGTCGTGTATCAAAGTTCAGAACGTTTCTTGATAAAATTTCTTTAAAAATTTAATAATACGTTTGTAATCAGATCACGCTACAGGCTATATTGCATGATTACCAGAAGTTTATAAATCTGGAGCTTGAAAAAAAAATTACTGACTTTTTTCGCGGACATATCAACATTATGATGTTTTCGAGGTGATCTTTTTAGGGTCAGCCTACAAAAATTGGAAAGTGTGGATAGTGGTTCCGTTCAGAAAATTGTAGCTCGTTCATAAATACGAGTACATATCGGCCTCTAAATGTAATGAAGAAGCAAATATATTGAGCGACTGAATTGAAAATTGTGCTTTGAAATAGGTTTTGAAGATTGCCTCCAGTTACGGCGCAGAACAAGGTTGTTTTTTCAATCCTTTTCTTGTCTCATTGATGGAAGCCGCTCTCCTCTCAAAATTGAACGGGATTTAGGCTAGTTCACCGCGTTGTCCATGTGCAGGTTGACATGCCTTTGCGAACTCAGATATTCACGGCAACGGGAAACATCGTTATGAAATGTTACAATATACCTAATTTCTTTCACTACTAAGCAGCGATAAATACGCACATAGTAAATTTTTTGGTCACATGTTCGCGTCATAGATCGGACCTGGAGATCCCCACTTTGAAAAAAGGTGTTTCAACCGATGGTTTCAACCACTCGGCTATCGCTGCACTATAACGAGGTTATGTCAACATATTGTGTAGCGTTCAAGCATAGCAGCGTCTATCGTTGTGTGTGCCGGGGCTCTTAAAGTAGGGGTCAACGTAGCACTCGAGTGTCTATTGGAAATTGATCCCACCATTACTGATGATCACATACAGATTAAATAATATGATCATGATCACGTCGCAAACACCGTTATTTTAGGAAATAGTACTACATCGTAATAAGGAAATTGTTACATCATAACAGCAATTAAATTTTATTAACGTAGTGATAAACTGTGTACACATAATACGTATTACCGAAGTAATCGTTAGTAATTATAATTAAAATTAATTTCAATCGTTAAAATCTCATTATATGGATGAAATCTTCGTCTAAGTCGTAAGATCCACTTGATGATTAAAATTATGAAGTAATATTTTACTTTCATGTATTTATTGACTCTATTTGATCTCAATTTATAACAACACTAGCCTTCCGCCAGCGGCTTCGCCCACTTGGACCCCTTTATAGGTCCCTGTTCAAGCGCGCATGGCCCGGCGGTTAGCGTAGAACGCAAAAGATCTATGCAACTAAGCTTAACGGGCGCGGTCGGGTGTAAGATGGGTGACCGCTAGTGACAAAAAATATAGTTCTTTAATATTGTAGAACATACTTTTGTTCTATCATCAATGGTTTCCGCAGCGCATGCGACCAAAAGATGTTTTATGGCATTTTTTTTACACCTTGGGTTATGTTACTAAAGTTTTAGTTAGGATCCCTAATCTTTTCTAGCAATAAATATAGCTTACGTTACTCAGGGTGAATGTAGCTTTCTAATGGTGAAAGATTTTTTTGAAATCGGAACAGTAGTTTTTGAGTTTATTCATTACAAATACAATGTGTATGTATGCACACAAAAATACAAATCTTTCATCTTTATAATATTAGTGTAGATAGTGAAATTCAATGACATTTTTCTTTCTTTCTTTTTTATATTATGGACCAAAGTATTATTTGCTATACTTAAACGAAATTATTTCAAATTCTCAAAAAAATGTAACTGTTGAAGGCAAAAAACGTCAATATTGACATTGTTTTGGACCCTTGCGTTCAAAGGCAGGTTTTCACAACGTGAAGTGCACTTGAGATGGGTAAACAAAATGCACGTAAAGTACGAACATGAGCATTCCTTCTAAGCGCTTTAGCGGGTTTTTCTTATTCTTTGTTGCAAAAAGCTATAGTACACCTAATATTTATTATTTTGCGCTGTTTTTACGTGTATATCGTTAATAGTGATCGATTTCATATGAAATTGCCGTTCAGTATCACAAACGTGAACCAATTTTTTTAATGAAATTATCATTTAATCAATCGAAGTATGCAACGTTAAAGTTGAAACCAAAAACGCACCGTTCGTTCGTTATCGGTGCATGATCCGTACACGTCGTTAATTCTTCGAGTCGTTTCTGCAGCACTAGTGCCATGGTGGAACTCGGATTCGTAAACACCGCGAATTTTCAATTGGTCCATAGTTTTTGTTATAGCAATGTTGTGAAGCTCAAACAAATGATGTGAAAAAAATGAAATGCGAATTTTAAAACAATATTTTTCTGGCTTTATTTCGAAAGAAATTTGAATTTAAAATTCCTAATCAATCGCAAAATATTTGATTTTAAAGTTGTCATTGTATTGAGTATCGGCAATTTCATATGTAAGGACCTAATACTTATTTTAAATCCCACGGAATAGTACATTTTTCCGGGATTAAAAATAACGTATTTGCTATTGATTATATTCTATCACTGTGCCAAAATAGTTCAGTCATTCTTGTGTGATTGAGCTACAAAAGTTTATCCTAACATACTCTTACATCCAAACTTTCGCATTTATAATATTAGTATAGATAGGCAGTAATCCGCATCGGAGCAGTGTGGTGGAGTAAGTTCTTAATGGGGGAGAGACCCGTGCGCAGCAATGGGATCAGCTATAGATAGTCAAATTTATTGCCAAGCCGATTGCTATTAGAAGCTTACAACCTACGCCTTACACATTACACAGACTACTCGTATTTTATTTATGACAAAATTATTTTATTCGTGGAATCGGTGCAGAAGATTACATACAAAGGTTTTTATTAATTTTTTCCCCATCTATTTTTTTAAAGGTCGTGTTTTCGAATATGCTTTGTTGTAATATATTTTATCATGTAAGAGTTCAATGTTTCTAGAATAAAAATGACGGAGTCTTCAATCACACTTAAACCATTATTTCATTAGGATTTTTTTCCACCATATACAAAAATCTTCCTGAGCTAGTGACTAAAGATGTCTCTGACGAAATTTCATGTTTCCAGCTTCAGAAGATACTTTCGGCTCTGCTATTGTGAATTAGCCAGTCAATTGATTCAGGACAGACTTTTATGAGTTATACATTTTGAAGAAGAAGTATTTGAAAGTTTCGGAATTATTATTTATTTTCTGCAATCTTCTGTTAAAATGACAACAAAATTCTTGAGAGCAAACACAATTTCCTCAAGTAAACTCTCTCCGCCAACTTTAAAAGGTCGGCTTACTTTTCTTTATTAAAACTCACACCAAATTATTTGGACAACAGTTTTCAGATTTTAAAGGCAAAAGCGATTGGGTGTGAGTAGTAGATATATAAGACTTTAATACCTATAATCGAGACTCTGCACGGAATCCTAAAACGGTAAAATTCAAAACGGTCAAATGACAAACAAGTCGTCACACGGCAGCGGTTAAATTCAAAGGCAATAGAGCGAGCCATCTTAATTTTCAGGCTCACCGCTGGCACCTTTGTATGTAGCCTTGTTGGATTAAAGAACTTCTAGTTGAGTCGCTCAGTTCAGAATGGTCAATAATAAAATTGATAGCGATAACTGCACTCAATCTGGGCAAATTTATATTTTGTCGGTCATATTGCTAGAACAAGTATAACTAACGGGTGCTTTTTGAACTGCGTCTTTATGTAGAAAATTAAAATAGTTTTGCCTTTATTATTTTTGGTCACAAGTAAGTAGGTATCCCTATTTTAAAAAGTTGCAAAATGTTTCGCGCTAGTCGACTCGGATTCATGACATTTTGTTTTATTATTTGGGAGGAAAACAATATTAGCAAAGAATGTTATTTAAAGCTTTATTTCATAGTATACTATAGTGCTATATAGTATAGCAAAGAAGGCCCTAATGCTATTATTTATTTATTTATTTATTTAATTAATTAGCACGGCTTATAACCAATTACACTAATTAATTTAATTACAACAACTACAAAACAATGGCAATAATTATACATTAAAAATCATCAAATTATAGGTAAGTACTAACACATTTAAAAATTGCAAATTATAAAGTAATTCAATAAATTAAGAAATACGAAATCAATAAAAACCAATAAAGTCAAATTGAGGCATACAGTTACCATTAAAATTCGAAAATGTCAAATAATTTGATATATAATAAAAAAAGAATAAAAAAAAAAATCAAGTCAAGTAATACAATAAATAAAAATGTCAACTCAAATGTCTTTAAAAATGTCACGTACTGAAATAATAATAAAAATTTAATGTCACTACAATTATACATCACGCATTCAATTCACAATAGCGCTGGCATTCAGACAAAATCACCTTCCAATCGTCCACAAACAGATCACAGTGCGGCGCGGCGTCCAGGAGAGCGTTGAGCGCCGAGAGCGTGCGCGGCACGGGGGAGCGCGCGCGAGCGACCGTGCGGCATCTGGGCACCACGAGGAGTTTGTGCTTTCTGCTGCGGCGGTACTTGTCCGGAACAAAAAGTTTGCACAACTCAGTGTGTAGATCCGGAGCATCTACGATACCTCTAATAATTTTACACATGATACCCAACTGATCTTTGGCTCTTCGTGTTTCCAAGGAGTTATATCCGAGGCAGCCCAGGAGAAATTTAGTTGGGTACATGTACGGGTAGTATCCGTAGCAGCGTTTATAGAGGTATCTTAAAAATGCCTTTTGCACTTTTTCTAAAATAAGTGTATATGTGGTCTCGTACGGATGCCATACACACGAGCTGGCTTCTAACTTGCTTCGAACCAGGGCATTAAATAAAACCTTTATTACTTCGATCCTCGTAAAATCATTCGAGTTACGAAGAACGAAGCCAAGACGCTGAAAAGACTCCTTCGCTATTGTCAATATGTGGTCATGGAAGGTTAGCTTCTGGTCAAATGTGACACCCAAGTCTTTTACGGTGATCTGCCTTGATATTATGTCACGGTCAAGTTTATACTTAAATTTGATCGGATCTCGCATCCGCCCAAAAGTCATCACTGTACATTTTGTCGGGTTAAAAGCCATTTTATTTTCAACACCCCACTGAAACACTGCATCAACATCACGTTGAAGCATTGTACAGTCTGCCTCCGATTTAATCTCCATGTACAATTTTAAGTCATCAGCATAAAGAAGACATTGTGCATGCTTGATGACCTTGGGAAGGTCGTTAATCATTAAAATAAATAAGAGAGGGCCAATTATCGATCCTTGGCTGACTCCAGAACGCGTATGATAGGGCTGAGACTCATAAAGACCGAGTCGAACATACTGCTGTCGATCGCGTAGGTAATCTGCTGTGAGCTTTAAGAGGCCGGGACTAAAGCCTAAGGCACTGAGCTTTTCCAGCAGTATGTCATTGTCAACCCTATCAAAAGCCTTCCGGAAGTCAAAGTACAAGACATCTACTTGCCTTCCCTGGTCGAGTCTGGCGGAAATGTAATCTACAACTGTCAAAAGGTTAGTATTAACTGACCTCTTCCTCCTAAAACCATGTTGTTCATTGCAGATATATGGTTCGATTTGTCTATAAATTTTGGCGTGAAGAATATGTTCAAATATTTTCGCCAGTGTAGGTAGTATGGCTATAGGTCGATATTCTTCAGCACAGATCTTATTGGAAGTTTTAGGTATGGGAGTAACCCTAGACAGTTTCCATTCGGAAGGATAAGAGCCCGATTTAAGAACAATATTAAATAAGTGGCATAAGGGTTTGATAAGATACTTTTCACCTTGTTTTAAAAACCATGGAGGGATACTGTCAGGCCCAATAGAACTACCCGATTTTAGTCTTCTAATACCTATAGCTACATCATTGCAGGTTATCTCGCGAATGTGAATGTGAACATACGTTGAACAGGGATCTGGAGACCGTTGAGTTACATTGGACCAGTCAAGTCTCGGCACATCGGGTAAAAATACCCCACAAAAGAATTCTGCGAAAGCATCTGCAGCTTGTGGTCCGCTTAAAGATTCCCCTTTGTATTCAATCATGGGTTCGAAACCGCCTTTGGATCGGAGGCTTGAGATGTGACTCCAGAATTTATGTGGGTTGATAGTTAGGTTTCTTTCAGCCTCTTCTACGTATGATTTATATGCAATGGAGGTACGAACTTTTAGCTCAGACCTTAAGGTCGAAAAGGAGAGATACGTGTCAGTACATTTGTCTTTTTTCCACTTGCGGTGCAACTTTAATTTTAGCTTGGTATCTTTAATAATGTCACTTGTAAACCAAACTGGATAACTCATAGAAGTTGAAGACTTCCGTCGTTTTTTGGGAGCACATGCATCAAAAAGAGAGTAAATCGTGTCATAAAAATACTTCACACTTAACTGGACGCTTTCAATTTGTAAAAACTTTTGCCAAGATATGTTAGAAAGCATGTCAAATAGTGAGTCTACATTAACTTTATTGAAATTCCAATCTCTTACCGAGTCAATATTACTTGGATCAACACGATGCGAGATACGTAAACCATTAAATACTATGTCAATGTCAAGAGGGGGGTGATAACTGTCAGGCGGCACTATTACTTCTGTAGCTGTGACTACCACGTCTCCTATGGAGGCGCTCTCCCGTACAAGCACAACATCTAACATACCACCTTTCGTATTCATCACAACATTCTTGTGTAATAAATTACAATATGTCAAAAAACAATGATAATAATTATTAATACTAATCGACGCACTATTTAAATTAAGGTCACCATATATTACAATAATTCCTTTTAAACTATTTACAAAACTTTCAATTTTACAAAACCAAGTCATGTAATCACTATCTTTTGAGCTGGGCTTAATATACACCACGCACACATAAATGCAATAGCCGCACCACTTAAAGCTTGCCCACAAGTCCTCGCCGTTGTCAGTCTCTAGTTCCCGTCGCCGGCGCAGCGCGATAGGAGCGCGCGCGGCTAACAGGACGCCCCCGCACGGTGTACTTCTGTCGCGGCGTAGAACGCTCCAGTCTACCGGTGCAAGCTCCGAGTCCTCCACCGAGGCGTCGAGGAATGTCTCAGTGGCTGCAACTATATGGTGCTCTAAAGTTGCCAGATTGTTGCGCCATATGTGAAGCTTAGTTTTAAGTCCCCGTACATTTTGATAGAGGGTTTGGATACACGCTTTATTGCGTTCACCTTGACCCACGAAAGGGCAGATGAGTCCTCGCATCAGAGACGACACTTCCAGGTGGCTTTTGATGTTTTCTATAATTAATCCAAGCCTTAATCCGAGCATTAACAGGCCAAACATCAGTAGAAAAGCACTTATCATAATCAGCCACTGGAATTCCTATCTTATATGATTTGTAATTACCTTTAGGGCTCAGCTCCTCTATGGTACATGAGCCACCACTGGGACATAGTTGTTTTAAATACCCAAGGACTTCTTCTTTGCCGGATGCCATATTCCACAGGTGCATATATTTAATAGGTTCCATTGCCTTGAGAGTAGTAGTCGTAGGGCCAGCAGTGCCACACATTGAGGAAGGCCCACGGCTTTTTCGTTTCTTTACCTCGGACCATTGACTGGCACTTTCACTGGAGCCTTCGCGCGATATATGCGCGGATTCGAAGACATTCCCAAGTCCGGTTGTTACATCCCTTAATACGGTGGAAGTAGACGCAGACAAAGGAGGGGCTGTAGTCTCAGAAGGTTTCTGATTTCCAGGAATGACAATGGCAGGCTTGTCTTGTTGATTTTTTTCTACATGCGCTACATTTTTACTTTTTTTGGTTTGGTTACTGACCGTCGGCGTGTTATTGGAAACAATGGTCTCGAGGGTCTGGGTAGCGCTGTTCTGGCTTTTGGTTGCTAGCCTCTTATTCAATTGAGCTACCTGCATAGCGTAATAGTCGAGCTTGGTTTCGTAAGTTTCAATAAGTCCGACTGCCTTATTGAGCTGGTCTCTGAGTGTAGCCATCTCCGATCGTAGGTGACGCATCTCCGTGGCGAGATCATTACCAGAGCTATTATATCCCTCGCGTTCGCTTATTTCTTTATCACTTTTTTTCCTGTGCGTTACGTTAGGGTCCCGGACCTTTTTTGACAACGCAACAGGGGTGTGGCTGTTATCACCCCCAGTTTTGGTTGCGCAGCAACATTCGGGGCAGATCCAAGATGCTTTTTCATCATTTGTTGGATGAAATACACCACTACATGGTACGTGATAAGTTTTACTACAACTCATCCGTGTACAGCACAAATATTCCTCCTTGTCAGCGATAGCGAAGAGACAGGCAGCACAATTCATATTGCAATTATGCGCTGTGCAGAAACAAATAGAAAATAACTGTATTATTACTGCTAAGCTGAGCGATAAGCAAGCGCCGGGCAGCGATGACTCATAGAGTTCGCGCGCAAGTGCAGTTGCAAGCGATGCTTGTTGTCGTGGGTCAGTTCACTGTCGGTTGGTAAAATACTTTAAAATATATTTCGCTATATTTACCGAACGCCTGGACGGATTTCGATCAAATAAACGTCTTTCAATCGGGATTTTCACAGGTCATTGAAGTATACATGTCACAGTTTAATCACTTCAATTAATTCCACTTTTAACTATGAAAAAACACGGAGCAAACAAATACAGTGTTGCCTCTACAGCTGAGCCGCTAGTACTATTATACTATATAGCATGGCGTTCACATTACGTGATATCATTGCTAGCATTTAGAGAATGTACTCTAAATGCTTGCTATGTAGCAAGCTCAGTTGACCGTGATCTTTGAAGTGTATGTGTGTATTAATAATTTATAGCGCAGCATGAACTTAGCGCATCGCACCAATTTATAGCGTATAGTATGACAATAATATATAGTACGTTCACATTGTACTGTGTGAACGTGTCCATAATAATGTATGGTGCGCTATGGTATTGTTGTGCTATGAGTTATACACTATATGCTATACTATATTATAGCGTAGTCTGTAAGCCGATTGAATGTACTTTTTCATTAAATTTCATACCAACATCAACAGTATGAAAACGCCAAGTCAAAAAAGTAAGATCTTTTTTATTATTTAGAACGAAAAAGGTATTTGATAATACTTTTTCATTACATTGCATACCAACATCAACAGAAGGTAAACACTCGCGTCGGCTTTGCAATAGAGCGAGCAAACCTAATTATTAGGCTCACCGCAGCCTCCTTTGTGTGAAGCCTCGTTGGATTAACGAACTTCTAGTCGAGTTGAACAGCGCAGTGGGCTCCGCGCTAGAATGGCCAATAACAATAATTAATCGCGTTAACTGCACTCAATCTGTAAACTTTAATTTTGGCGGTTCTATAACGGGTTTCCCATGTAGTTTGGTTCGTTTCGTACCAAATGTATATTCGAGTATTAACGGAGAAATTGGCTGCATATTTAGAATTTAATTGGATTTATAGTGAAAAAAAAATATAGTGCGAAAATTTTAGAAGGTATTACATTATTAAAGGTTATATAATATCCTTAAAGACTCCTAAAATCTGAACTTTGATTTCTGTCCATGTACCTAGTTAAAGTTAAATTTAGTCCATAGTGGTTTAATTGCTAAATATTGGGAAAGAACAACAATATGTGCTGCGTGATTATAATTTATCGAGTTTTAAATTTAATTACGTAATGAAAATGGAGTCCCAGAAGGTTTTTAATACCGTTTAACTAATTTTTTGTGACGACCCGTGTGGCGCAATGGTTACCAAGCCGGACTGCCGATTGGAGGGTCCCGGGTTCGATTCCCGGCGAGGCAGAAATTGAAATGATGAGTTTTAATGTCTATTCTTGGTCTGGTTGTTTGTGTTTCTGTCTTTGTGTGTGTCCATGGTACCCACGACACAGGGAATCCGGGGGGAGTGTGGGGCTGTGAGTTTGTAGCGTTATTTATTTATTTTTACAGGAAAAAAAAAACGAAAAAGTAATGTACAAGTCTTGTCCGGACGTAGGCGATCTATGCAATATTGTAAATACGACGCTGAGCGATTTATGAGATTAAGAAAGTATATAGGTAATATTCGATTTTGTGTGTAGCGGCGTTGTAATGATTATTTAAATGCGCTTTACTCCTTCTTAACAGGTGTAGGCATAATAAGTGGTTGGTATCCCAGATATATCTTGAAAAAGAAAGAGGATTTAATTTTTTATTTATATAAAGAAAAAAAAAATTTTATACACGTCGATATATAAACGCTGTGCGATAAAACGAAAGCTAGGCTGTTCATGGCCCGCTTAAGCCTGATTAATTGCCGAGGGCTGTGTCGATTCCTCTGTTTTTCGTGGTACGACAATCCGGGCATTTGAATTTTGAAAAACACGATAGACCACTTAACGCCCCGTGTCCGAAGCGCTCGTAAGTTACACCGTTCGATACGGCTGCCATATTGGCCCGTTCTTTTTCGATGCAATTTACCGCGCGTCGCCGGCGGGGGCCTACCGGCACAGTTCCACCGTTCCACTGAGCAGATACTCGTAGAACTTAGAGCAACGTGGCCACCGGATGGCCGTCAGTAGGTGTAACAGTAAAGTGGTGACGAAGTCATTTCCAAAAGGAAATGAAAGGGAGGGGAATGAGGTAGCAGAGAATAGCCCTAGCCCTATTGAAATAATAGACAAAGGAGATGACCAAACTTGCCGTGATATCGTACTTACGATATTACTCGGAAAATGGAACGCTTAAAATCCGCTTAGGTTATTATAAATTTTCGGACCATTTGGCACCATTTTACTCAGTAGATACCCGAAGAAATTAAATAGAACACAATAGGTTCAGTAGCAATTGAGCGGTATTTTGAAAAAGAGAAGTGATTATCGTATCCTTAACATCATTAGACGGTGATATACAAAATTAGCAAGGCAATTTACGTTGAGGCCTTCCCTGATAGACTAGTGCGGCCGCGTTGCTCTAAGCGCTGAGCAGATACCCGCAGATTTATTCACCGTCGATTTCATTCGGAAGCGTGCCCACTGTGTCCGGTATTTATGTTACGCACAATCTGCCTTCACGAAACGCTAACAATGCAAAAATACATTTAAACCGACACCCGCCACGTCGTGCCGTCCCGCGTATTTTTCTCGAGATTCCATTTTAATCTGACTGATTTACAACGATGTCGGATTTACGAGTATATTCAACGTATATTAAATGGACGAGTGGTCTTACCGTTGTAACCTTTTATGCCCTCTTTATTTCTTGCAAATTGTAATTTTTTGTGACACGCCACTGAGCATGAATTTGAAATACATATTTACGCGTATCTGTATACGAGCAAAATAAATGGAAATACTTATTTTAAATATGATTAAAATTGATTGCCGAGGGTTATTGTATATGTCAACGACCTAAGATTTCTCAGGTTAGACTGTCCGTGTTGAACCCGACGGTTACCCCTGAGGATTATTTTTAATAGGATTCTCGATTTTTAATAACCTGCCTACATTAATAATATGATTTTACATTAAATCTTTTTTCTGCAATGGCCTTTGGTTAGTTGACGAACTAATTAACCTTGGGAATGATCAAAGGCAAAATATTTTTTTTAATCAGATTGCAAATTTGAAAATAAAATAAATAAATATACCCTATATTGTCCATTAAGTAGTAATGTGGTAGAATGATCATACTACGGTCCTTGGTCAGTGAGCAAAATTATTTTGAGTTTGATACGTTTATGGATCTTTAAGCTTTTATTTTTTGTAGCAGGCTTAAAATTAATCATAAACTAACTAAGCGCCACTTGAATAAAATTAAGGGGAGGCGAATTAGCGGAACAAAATGAGAACTCAAGTATTACTTCACTAATTGTAGACGATGGAGCAAAATAAAACCAAAATAAAACTAAATGGAAGGGAACGCGAGCGGCATCACGATGAGAAAGCCATTCAGAATATAATTAGAGACTCTTGATTAAGGACCTTCGTATCGGTAGCAGTTTCTATCTGATCAATACCTCCCCGGGCTCATTAGTCGTCTATCACTCCTAGCACCTCCCTTTGGGTTATAAATTTGATAAGGGAGCCCACAATAAATAGACCTCAAACGATTTCTGATTTAAATTTCTCAAAATGTAAACGCTTTACCTTGATAACCTTAACGTTCCTGATAGTTGAACTGGTTAATTTAATCCTCCAAAGTATTACAATATATTACGTAGGCTTTTGAGTTAATTGAGCTGATAAGACGCCACCGAATGAATTTTTCTGTTTTAATAAGTTTATCTTCCTCGCTTGTAGATTTATCCCCGGCTAACATTATAAAGCAATACGGTGATGTGACCTGTCTACAGAATACATGCAAACCTTTTGAATGGTTCTAGCAGCAATTCACAAATTCACAATGAGAATTGTTTGTTCATCGGATATCTAGATTTCTAGATACGTTGCAGTTTATCCATAGACACACGTAGTGTACCTATAGTTTAACGTTGCTGACAACTGATTCTATCAAATACTCTGTTCGTCTCCCTATCTCTCATTCATTTTCCTCACAGCTTTTTAAAAACTTTTCAAGACAAGATTGTATTAACATGTTAAGCGTATATGATATGTTTGTGATTTAGGGTAATCATGGCCCTATCTTACAGACACCCTACTGCGGACCTCTACAAACGGTGCAATGTGCTATCCGTCAGAAAATTATTCATTTATAATTGCATAAAAAAATATCATAACGAAATTGTTCCGAAATTACCAATTTCCAATAAGCGAACTGATAAATGCCCACTCCCCGTATGCAAAAGTAGTATTGCTAGGAGACAATACAGTTACTTGTCACCTAAACTATGCAATATAATAAATAAAAAAAACTAAAATAAAAAGGCTAAGTCCTCACGAAATAAAATCAGGCACCTTTGATTGGTTAAAAACCTGAACTATGATGAGGTGGAAAAATTATTAATAAGAGAAATTTGAGAATAAATTAGCCGTACCAGCACTCATACATACACACACACATACACACACACACACACACACACACACACACAAACACACATACACACACACACACAAACACAAACACACACACGCTTATATACACATATATACACACGCGCAACACACATCAAATCTGCTTCATTATATAGAATGTGCATCGATAGAATGTGCCTAATTTTATTTTATTTTGTTATCTTATTTTTGTTGTTATTCTATTTTGCCTTTTCTAGTTTATTTTTAAATAGTATAAATATGTAACATTCTGTAGGTACATTGTAATATAAAGAGCATCTGATATCTACTGTACTGTACACAAACCTAACTGTATATTAAACTATTTTGGGGAAGGCACCTGTCTTTTACAACACAGTGAAAACTACCGTAAAAGGCAGATATTTTTCAACTGCATTTTGTACATATTTTAATTACAAGAAATAAGCGATTTGATTTGAAACGATTTACAGTACTGTGCAGGTATGTACAATGTACATACGTATAGAAAATGGGTAGGTTATTTATTGTGTCTGACAAAAGTGTAGAGATTTTTACCAACGATTTTTTTCTTGCTGTTATTCATGAATTGATTCTCTTGAAATGTAAATCAAAGGGCACATTAAAAATCGAGGAGACAATAAAGTGTCAAAATGTGATGTGCAGTATGAGCAGCGCCTGTTTAACTTAAAAAATATGTGTACATCCGTGTTGGACTAAACTAACACGCAAGTAAATCGGATTTCTGAATCTTTCCCTAAGATTGTGCACTTTTATTTTTACAAAAGAAAGTTTTAACCTCTCAGAGTGTACAGATTCCAAGATTAGTTCAGCTTGTAGAGCGCTTGTTGAACACAAAGTTTTTGTCTGTGGTCCCTGGGCGGCACAAAAAAGGGAAAATACCAGGTTTCGATGTAGGTACATAAGAAGAGGCCTATACATACTAATAAAATTATTAAATTAAGTCAACACAAGCGTAGCGAGTAGCGTTGAAAACGGCCCATGCTAAAGAAGTGACACATAGGCGTCACTGTTCGAGTCCCTGTAGCTTCGGGATTAAGAATAGAGCTACGGTATCCCCTGCCTGAACGTAAGAGGCGACTAAAATGGGGCTTCCGGGGTGGCGGGCGGTGAGAGTGGGAGCTCGACCCGTCCAGTCAGCAGCCCCGGGAAGGACGGCGGTGTGTGCGTGGCCGCATGCCGCCGTAAGTATCGGAAGATGCAGGAAAGCACATCTGCTCTCCCAAAGATGGGCCCGTTCCAGGGCGCCGCGCGTGGAGGTTACCGGTGCATTTCACTGGAGATCCCGAAGTCCTCCCCAAGCGCAGAGGCAGGCCACTGAGGGGGTTTTAGTGAGGTCAAATCCCACATAACCTGGTATCCTCTCCCAAGGAGCTGGGTACCTTCTGAAGGTTCCCCCCCCCCATACCAAAAAAAGGCGTCACCGTCCGAGAATGCAGTACCAATTACTACGGAACAAGTAAGGGATTTGCTATTTTAACCGTTAAAAACTGCGTTTAAGTATAAAGTTGTTGTGCTTTTATGTCTTTTTAAGTTATAAAGATTCAAAAAAATAATAATTAATATAAATTAATAATAATTGGTGAAATAAAAAAAAATACTAAAATTTTCATACGTTTAGGTATACGTTTTAACGTTTTCCGCTGAAATAGGAGTAAGAGTTCCTTCTATAGTAGTAACCCGAGGGTTTTTCCTCAGAAATGTCTACACATTCGTTTAGGTATCCATTTAAATCTCAAGTTTTGTATGTTTAGTCAACAACCACCTTATACTCGTAAATATCATAATATTGAACTTGACTCCGATTTTAACATTTATGTTTTGGTACAATTTAGTAAGCCTGAAAAGCAACGTTATGAATGAACAAATAATTTTGTTTTTATTGGCGAAAGTAAATCTGGAACTCTATAGTATACTTTGCTTCGAAACGATTCCATACTCATACTATAAAAGTCATAGAGTGTTTGTTTATTTGTTTGTCCGTTTTTCACGTCGCAACAGTGCTGCGGATTGACTTATTTTTGTTGATAAAAATGAGTATCCTACGTATTAATGAAAGTTTACAAAACATAATACAAAACTAACCATGTTAAAAAATTCTAACAATTTTTGTACTGTCCTGCTGTAATCGGTACTACAGAAGGATCTTTTAAACTTAGAAAATGAGAGTACAGTGTACACCCGAGCGTTAGACCGGAGAAGCACGGCGCAAGTAAATCGGATTTGTAACTTTTTCACCAGGAGAGTGCACTTTTTATTTCAACAAAGGAAAGTTTAAATCTCTAAGAGTGTTCAGATTCCAAGATTAGTTCAGCTTATAGTGTCCTCCTTGAACACAAAGTTTTTTTGTCTCTGATCTCTGTCCGGCACAAAAACAGTGCCGTGAAATACGAAGATGGGACGTACGTTTTATGAACAAACAGGCAACTTTTAAGCGGCTTTAACTGTAACTGCTTTGTTAAGTATTTTCATTTTCACGTCTAATTTGGTCTTTCGTGTATTAAAAGGTATGTTTAAAGTGTAAAAACATGATTCTTATTAGTAAAAGTTAACATCTTACACCTTCTTATCAGCAAAATTAAATTGACTACTGGCTCTAGTAAATATACATTTAAGGACTTAGCTACGAGTGACGTGTATATTAAATTAATTTTTCAGTTATCTAAAATTACTTTTTTTTTAATAAAAATTGAAAGCACCGATAGCCGAGTGGTAAAGTGTACCAAAATTAAATTGAAGCCCCGGCGAACACTTCTGACAAAGAAATCTGCGTCTCCAAGCTGAGTAAAAATATTTCATTACGGTATTTTATATCATCGTACATGTCTGTAAGTTGCACATAATATGTTAAGGTCACATGATACGATATCCACTCGTACTCACACTAAGCGTGGTGGACTATTGCCTGAATTCCTATCAATTCCCTGAGGAGTTCCGAATCTGGCAGTGGGACATTGAAACGGGTTGAAAAATATGGATGTCGTAAGCAGTAATAGTATTTCAGTTAGCATACTATACATATGTATATGCACAAGAGTAAGATATGGTAAAAGCGTTTTTTCTTTCTGACAAATAAGCAATCTTTTCGCGTTTAGCCGCCACAGTTGGCCATTCCAACTTGGAAATTTTATAGACCTTTGTGCCGACTTCCATAGAATTATATAGGATATTCGCTGAAAGCGCTTCCGGCAGTTTGTTTTACAGTTTAACATTGTTTTCTTTTCGATCAGTCCAAGTAAACGTCTGCTTTGGGCCGCCTTGCCTCCCAAGCCGTTCAACTTGCTTTTGCCTTTGTGATACAGTCTAGATAGAAAATATAAAACGCTATCGCGAAATACCCCAGAGTTTAGGTATGCTGTTCCAACTTCACCGTTTTATTTTTCAATCCTTTTCTCTTTTTAAACAAAAGCGGTTTGTTAGTGTTTCTCTGTTTTGTTAGTATGAATATTGTAGGTACAATCACAACTAAGACTCACTTGCAAATATACACACACGGACCGTTCTATCAGCTGCGTTTCCCGCCACCTATCTCGCAAACGCTACTGTGTAGCCTCGTCCCAATTACTCGTTGGAATCCTTGTCCACTGTAATTGGATTGGGCTGGCAACCGGACTTGTTGGCATTTTAATTGTGCTATTGTGACGGCGGACACCGTCCGGCGCTCGAAACGACACCGCTGCGATAGACAACTCGCCTTTTATTTCCTACCCTGGGATTCGCTAATGGATTAGTCCCCTAATCACCACTTTACCTAGCACAATAAAGACCCTACACGAGTCCACTAAACGTTTCATCAAGTTCCTTGTATTTCTTCCCACGGATCGAACGAGAAAAAGACAAAATCCGAAAACACGTGAGAAAACAACTCAGTCGCCGAAGCGTCAAAATATTTCTTCAAGGGATAGATCTCGCGATCTTTTAGGAAATTGGGACATTAATGGAATGACTGACACGTTTTATTGAGCCGCGTTCGGAGAAACATGTGTGTCTTCAAATTTGGGGAATCTCGAAACGGCGAATTCTTAGAAAATGCGCTCAATTACTGCCAATCAGTGAATGTGTTTGTTTCGAAACGCGAAGAAATCTGGGAAATAAGAAGAAGCGTAAAAACGTTCCCACTCTTCTTGACGCTTTCCCGTCTTGCTTGACGCATAAAATGGTTAAATGTAATGTAAAATAGACTTATTAACTTTTTTTAATAGGTCTCCAAATTTATAATACGAGTATGTTGGACAAGCTAAAATTATATTGAACTACCTGACCATTATTGTTTTATTCAATCGCAATGTTTTTATTCGCGCCAGAAACCGTTGTCGGCGCGACAACACAACTCGGAATATTTTATACAAATTTTAGAAACAAGAACAAGGGTGGAGTGACAGGTACACCTATTCGTTGTGCTTATTTTTGCTTAGCGATGTTTTATCGGCCACCGATCGCGCAGTCGCTGTGCAGTGGAGATGAATAAAATATACATTTCTGCTTTCAGCACGCTCGCTAGACCCCGAATCGGAAGTTCGAATGACGCTTTGATGGAGTTCTGAAGTGAGGCATTCGTATCTATTATCGAAACCAGATTGTTTGTAGGCGTTAATTTATTTTACACGGCCTAGATGGTATCAAATCTTATTTGTCAATTTCTGACCCTATTTGTATTTTTTTGTGTTCACCCGGTATCACTATTCCCTGTTGTTTTTGCGATTTCGTTACTTTTGGCAAGATATTCGCGGTCGTAAATTTTGATTATAAATTTGTAGTTTGTGTTTGCCGCGAGTTTAGTATTAATGAAAGATCATTCTCTAATTTTATTGTTTTTAAAAATACTAAAACAGGCATTTATCCAGATTTTACGTTTGTTATATTGTAAGTCTTAATATATGTATACAAATAAACACATTCATAGCTATACGATTTAAGGAAATGTATGACGCCTACGCTCACATGTCTTGTACGAATGTTCTTCCTCGCAATTCTGTTGTTAACATGCCCCGATAACCGGACGCCGAGCGATTTGTGTCCTTTGTCCTTTTGTGATTTTAGAAATTTCGCGGTCTTTTAAATTTGAATTCTTTCCTTGTCTTCTAAGAAAAGGTATCGAATGCTTCGCCTTTGTATCACTTTTTGCGCTATCTTAAATTGTGCTTCGATCGCAGCATTATTTACGATCTCAGTCTCTACGGTTTCGACGGAATAAATCATTTCTCTTAACTTAATGAAAGCAAGTATAAAAAGTATCAAATAACGTTTCAGATTCGATATTTCATAACAAAATGATTGCGGTTTATTGTGGTCCATATTTACTTTGCTTTCTATTGAACCTAATGGATTAGGTTCAACTGCAACTAGTCGCTCGTCTAGCACTTTCTAAAGCTGAACGATTATATTATCAATTTAAGTAGGCTCGCGTGAAATACGTCGCGTCGGGTATCGGACGTTGCTTATTGCCACATTAAGATCCGCTGATTTCTAAATAATAGTAGTAATGAATATAAATCAACTGGTGCCTCCGGGGTTGGACGGGACGAGACAACTGCCGGCGAGATGAAGTTGGCTATATTATGCTGAGCAAATGTTTAGAACTAGTAGCGTTTTTTCTTTATTTAAATGGAGTAGAAGAGGAGCAGTGCGCGTGGCCCGACGATGTATGCAACTAAGCCAAACGGGCGCGGTCTGGTGTGAGATGGGTGACCGCTAGTGGCAAAAAAAATTCATGTGCGTTTCCGTGCTTTGGAGGGCACGTTAAGCCGTCGGTCCCGGTTGTTTTCGATAGATAACAGTCGTTAAACCTTGTCGGAGGCCTTATGGGCGGTTTGAAATCATCCGACAGCGGGTTGGCCACTAACCCGCATCTCCACCAACCCGCATTGGAGCAGCGTGGTGGAGTAAACTCCAAGTCTCCCCAATAATGGGAGAGACCCGTGTCCAGCAACTGATGATGATGACTAACATTTCTTACACTCGCATTATAAAACAATACTATAAGATTTCATAGTCCTCGCCAACGCATAGGGTCATCTAAACGATTCATAAGACGATTCTTGAGTGATGCGTTTGTTAAAATCGATATGAAGCTCTTTGCATAGTGTTGCCAACTTACTTAAGCAAGTATGCTTCTTGAATACGGCTGTTAGACTGTTCCCAACTCTTATGTGTTTCTATCTTATTAAATCTGGCTGAATTTATTTATAGTAGAATATCTAGATCCTGTCGGTCTTAAGTTTAAGGTAATTTATAACCCATTAGAAGTGTGAAATAACATTTTTCTTAATTTGTCAGACGCATATTATGCAAATTTCTTGTTGTATCGATACTCTAAATTCGTCAACCTACATTATCTCGTAAGTATTTAGAATCGATTGTAATTAACCATCTATATCCGTGTTTATTATAATATACCCGGAAAACGTAGTTGTAATCTTTTGCTCACCGCGCTCACTGATCCGTAAGAACTTTCTAATAAACTCAAAATGTAGGGAAATTTGGCTCATTGATTTATGCTCGAGCGAAAATTGTTAAACAATAATAACCAAACAAACGACTACAACGGTAACAATTGTAAATAGATTTTAGAAAGCGAATTCAATATCGTTTCTTGTATCACTCTCACGAGCGTTTTTGCGGCTAGCCAATTTAAACTGACGGAGAAATCATTACACAGTGTGGCCACAGTGTGGCCACCAAATAACACTGGGACCTTGTATTTGTATAAATGAAATTAAACGTAATAGTCGTGGACGCTGTGATGCTAAATGTGGTGTCACTCGAGCGTCGTTAAAACGTTATAACGCGCGAGGAACTATTACAAGCTTTTGAAAAAATTTACTAAGAAACGTTTTGTATGACAAATACTCAAGTTCGTCAAAGTATGTGTCATGGGACGTGGCGTTTGTAGATTTTAGATTTTATTAGAGAGAAAAACGTTATAGGATTCTTAGTAACAGCCGCGGGGAGCTAATATGGGGTGATTTTGGAAAAATATAACCAAAAAATATTTTATATCCCAAGTTTTTGTCCACTTGTAAATTGATTTAGTTTTTTGTGTTCGGGATCACGATAAGTTATACCTTTATTAAAATCTACCGTTTTGGACCAACTAAATTATTAAGAAACTGTCGAACAACTTTAGTAGTTCTAGAAATTATGGTAGATATATAAGAATTATAGATGGCTTTACATTAAGCTGCAGGTACACATAAGGGTTTAAGTTATAGATGTTCCATAAAATATTCTAACGCGCTCGAGTTAGCCCCAATTTCCTATCTTGGACTTCCCTACTGTAATTGCAATGACACTAATCGTTGCATTCTCTCGTGTCTCTACATTGATTTTTTTGTCCCTCATATGACAGAAGTGTACCGTTAAAGGTAATTTGGCTGCTGTTCTTTTGTCATTATTCAAAGAATGCCCGTCCTGTACTATTACATTATTTCATTCAAACATTTCTCGCGTGTTGTGGCACTTAAAATAATATGGCGCGTGAGACGCGAGAAATGCGCTCTACAATAGAATTGAAAATTGAAAAAATTAAATATGAATATGAAAATTTATATTATACCCAAAATTACTTTAACTGAGCCATACCATTAAGCGAGACTTTCGATTGATTGATTACATCCCATTTGAGATTTTCATGTACTTCTTACTTTTGATATAATAATAATATAATAACACTTTGTAAAGGTGTTTTCTTAACTTAAATCTTAATGCTAAATATTGCTTAAAGAAAGCTTAGGCCCTCGAGTAATTTTCTGTTACCGCAAGGATGAATTTAAATGATAACAGCTCGCCGATAAGCCGTGACAAATTTGTATCTAACCGTATACAGCGTGTCCAGTAGGGTGAGCACGAACATGTAAAGTATTCGTAACGTAAACGTTTCGAGCTTACTACACGATTACGCAGTGTAACGATAGTAAGCAGCACGAAATACTTTCGTCGTCGTAACGTGAACTCGACACGATGTCGAAGGTGATGTCATCCTAACGTAAACAAGGACGGGCCCGAGTGAATGAATAACACTGTACAAGGAACGAACGATGCATTCTGAAATTAGAAGCTTATTTAAAATCACGAATTCTGTGAGGATATTTAATTAAAACTTCATCAAAAACAATATAAAACATTATTTTATTGCATAAAGTTGTATTAACATTTCATAAAACATGTATTTTATGATAAGATTCATTAAAGACAAATATTTTCGAAACGTTTTGGTTTCCGAACGACTAACAATGTCAAGTGACTATTCTTTTGTTTGTATTTCAAATCGTGAGTTAGTTGTGACAACAGCGGCAAGCGCACAAAGAACCTGTAAAATAATACATTGTCATACCAATTACTACATGTAACACACGTGATGGCTTTATTTATAAAAATACTAACAAATATATGTATATGTGTTAGTATTTTACTATACTTTTTATTTCGAGGCTGTCTTTAATATTTCTAATGAGGTATGCGGATTGACGCATTGGAGCAGCGTGGTGGAGTATGCTCCAGGCATTCCCCTGTTGTGGGAAGAGACCCGAGTGGGACATAAAAAAGGTTGCAGCCAATGAGTCTTTAGCATTACATAATTATGTAGTAGGTAGGTTCCTCACCTTAATTTCTAAGCTAATTCTTTTGCTTGATCTTAAAGCTGTACTCCGACGAAGGTTATCAATCACAGAGAAATTTATAAGCTGTCTTACTAAGACGATATCTTTTTCTAAATTCAGATTCAGTAACACCTAGCAAATTGACCATTTTTCTTTGCTTAGCCCAGCGACTTATTTCACTAAAAGCAAATTAAAACTGACATTAAAATTATGTTTCATTACTTAACAATAAAATTTTGTATCATTAGATTCATTTTATTTTATTATAGTCACGTAATGTTAAGCTGAGCAGCGATGGCCGAGTGGTAAAAAACCGCGGTCTTCGACGCGATCGATCCCGGGTTCAAATCCTCGGTGCACACCTCTGACAAAGAAATTTGTAATGTGCGCATTTATCACTGCTCCACGGTGATGGAAAATATCGTGATATTTCATTGATCACGATGTTCTCCATCGCCGTGCATGCCTGAGAGAAATTCATTATTTCTCGAAAGCATGACGGCCACCAATCCGTACTTGGCCAGCGTGGTGGGCTATGGCCTAAATCCCTCTCACTTGTGAGGAGACCTGTGCCCAGCAGTGGGACATAAAAAAAAGGTTGAAAAAAATTTAAGCTTATTTTCCTATATTTTTTTAAACTTACGTACCTAGTGTCTATATTCCATTACGCCACTGCTTCCAATAATTAATCTTACAGCAAGGTACAATATAATGTGCTACGTTCAATGCTACGTTGTCCTTGCATTTTTATGTAGAAATTGGTTGTTAAAAATCACTTAAAACACTGGAAATCACTGTTGAAAACTCTAACGCAAGTTGTCTCACGAAATAATTCTACGTGAAAAAATATTCGTAAGTTCACGATACTTGTGACGATACGTGTGCGATAACGTACGTCAAAAAAAAGTTCGTGCTACCAATCTTCGTAGAAATACTCAAGTATCGTTTATGTCACGATCAAGGTCACGATACGATAACGTTACGAAAGTAATACTTTGTGTTCGTGCTACGGAATTTAGTTTCTTTTACGTCCGGCAGAGGCGCTGTTAAATTCGCCTACAAATTGCTTACGTTAACTATACGAATACTTTTTCGCAAATTGTTCGTGCTCGCCCTACAGATCGGCGATCGCGGCGCTGTCGCTGTCGCATCGCGACCATATCGTCGCCGGTGATCCGAAAAAGGTCGAAGGAGCATTCCACCGCCAAAGCAAGTAACGACGTTATACCATAAAAGTGCATCGGAATCAGGCGTTCAATTAATTTAATCAAGCGTATTGATTAAATGTCAGGTACCCAATTAAATTATCGGTTGGCGCGAGTGCATTCTGAATTTGAAGTCGTTGCCGAGTTCGCCGCCCGCGGGCGATACACTTCGCGCTTTGGTTGCACGTCTCGTTTCATCCCGATTGCTTTGCCAACATCTGACACTCTATACATAAATAATGTTTCTGTACATTCCAATTCAGTAATGCGAGTGTATTTTTATGGGAGCTACGAAGTTCCAATGAGCTCGTACGTCAGCGAAGCAATTTAGTTACGGCGATGTTGAAAAGGTGTAAATTGCAAATGCGAAATTACGACTATTGTATCGCGATTGTAGTCAAACTATGCATTTAAATTGGAATTTTGTCCATGCCACTCCCGGTAGGCTTGCCTTGTCATGTCTACTGCCCTGTTTGCCAGTTTCCTTGCTATTTTTGTTGCCTTTTACGGCTCATGAGCCAATTACTATTCATGTCTGCCAAATAGTAATATTCATTGGCAATTTCAAATATTTCATTAATTAGTTGTTAATTTATTCATAGACATAAGAAACAATACCCATAATGTAAAATTTACCGCGTCGTAAAATAAACATTTCGAAATTGCTACTAATTTAATAACATCTCACATTTCAAAATTAAATATTGTTTTTTTTTTTCAGGTACGTCATTAATAAGTGATAGAAGTCGGGATCCCGCCGTGCTGCATCCTTAGCGCTACTGAATAGCGTGGCGAAAACCGTCAGGAAAGTGTTCCTTCACATATCGCTATGGTAAGCAAGATGAACTATTAGGAGTATCTTTTATATATAACTATTAGGAGGAACTATAGAGTCAAACTGCTTGTTCTGATGGTAGCGAATACAAATAGTGGGTAGCTTTTGTTAAGGCTACAATGCCCGGAGACCGGCCACGGGCATATTATTATGTGGAGCATCCTCCATAGATTTTAGGGTGTAAGCTGATATACTGAGCCAGGGGGATATACGGGACTTTATAGCTAAGTAACTCATACTATGATGTCCTTTAATAGTAGATTGAAGTTGGTCATATGATTGCATAAAGGTGGCTTCCTATAAAGTTCCCCGAGCGGTTTAAAAATTAGGAGAAAACGGCATTTCGAATTACTCTTTCCGTATTTTAACTTTGCCACCTCACGATAACGCTGGTCGCGCCTCCACATTAAAAAAAATTACCCCATATCAGTTTTTGATATTATCCACTTTTTGATTCGTTTAACTATAAAAATATCTTACGCTTAATAATATAAAAATAATAGTTTTGATTTATGAGCAACTTACACAAGTACTACCAATTTATTGTACTAGATATGTGGTAACTCATCTTATATTTAGTTTCTGTGCTACATAGTTAAAATTGACCGTTAAGAACTTAGTCAATACCTCGTCCCATCATAAATAAACTCATGCGCTCGCATTGACATTTTCGAATAATTCCAGGAATAGGATGTAAATTACTCTGTAAATTGGAAGACGCTTAACTACAAACTAGTTACTGCGGAGTTGACATCGCTGCAAAGCTGTTTAATAAGATGTGTTCATTATTCATGCTAGCTATTCGATAGTGAATAACTACTCAATATATAAATTATTAACATTGCCTACAAAATTCAAATATGAAGCGGAAACTGGCAGGTCACAATGTGGAAAATATCGATAAACGCAGAAAAGTTAAAATCAAAATAGTTTGATCTTATAAGTCTATCATAGTCCGCTAATACAGCTTGTCTATAATACCATTACCATCTGTGCATCGCACACATTATACCTATCTGATTTCCCTAATCTTGTGCTCTGCTCGAGCTCCAGTATTCGGTACCTGTTATAAAGGGCAATTAAAAAATACTATTATGAGTATGGGGCTGCTAGAGTAGACGTTCGAACCGTCTAGGCAATGTCTCGAGAAGATCATCGGTGGGAGTTGGCGTTGCCTTCGTATGTATTAGAAGGTGTAGGAGAGGATGGACAACCGCATTGAGCGCTGCGCAAGGAGGGCACTGATTTCTCATTCGTTTCTTAGTTCCACTGTAGAAGCTGAAACAATACAATAATCAGGGATTCTAACATCCGTGTACCTCTTGTCAAAAAAACGTGACAGACTTTAAGAAATAGTTAAATAGATATAGTGTGTTGACCGTTCTACATATCTTATATTCATTTTATTTGACACTTGTTAATATCATAATTTTTCAGAATAAGCAAAACACGCCTTGAGATACTCAAAAGTACGGTAACTAGCCTGTTCTGCAAATAATGTGTATAATTTCATTCTTTCCTACTTTTTACACACCGGACTGCAGTGTGTGGTTTAGACAAATTAATTATACATTAGTACGTGTAATGCTACAATAGTTTCCATTGTTATTATATTAATAGCAGGCTATGAAACCTGCCTTGAAATACTTCTTTATATTGGAAGTAATTTTACAATTCTAGTGAGTTTGAATGCTTGCTGTATTATCTGCTATTACAAAACTATTATTTTAAAACATAACACATTTTGGGATGGATGGGTACCTTCAAAAGGTACTCTGCAGATTAGGAGAGACTTCGGATTATGTAGGATTTGTATCGCAAAACTACCTCGGTGGCCTACCTCAGCTTGGGGAGGACTCCGGGATCTCCAATGGAACGCACCGGTGTGAAATGAAATGAAATGTTTATTTGCATAAACACGGTATAACGATAGAACGATATAAGTTTTACCATATATGTAGTCTCCGTGTTTTACCGATCTCGTCGGGGGGCAAATTTTTATTGATTATCAAGCTAATAATTAAAAAATCCTCCAAAAATGGGGAGAGACCCGTGCCCAGCAGTGGGACGCAAAAAGGGTTGCAGCCAATTAAAAAAATTGAATAAAATAAAATCAAATAAAATGCATTATTTCATACGTGAAATAATGCATTTGTTACGTGTCATCAAAAGTTATTGTTATTAAATGAATTACAATAATAATAATAATCATAATTTACAAACAATGATAATAATTGCTATATTTTATAATAAATCTGTTTGCTAACTTTTAAAGGTGTCAATCACGACAAACAGTATTTTATAAATTCATATGTAGAAGTTCGATTTATTAACACAATTTAAACATATTAAGTGTGTAAGTAAAAATGTATAGTGTGGAAAATAAGTAAAAGAATGTAACTAGTTAAGTATCGGGATAATAATAGTTATCAGCATTGAATGAAAGTTTGAAACCCGGGGTGATCTGATTGTACTGGGAAGGGTCAAGTCAGTGTTTGTTTACGACTGACAGGGAAATTGTATAGTAGGGAAGTCCAAGAAGGTGTTAGTATTGCAAGCATGTATAATGTATAAATAAATAAATAAATAAATAAATAAATAAATAAGGGATTTTCGGATTTACTCGAGCGCGTCAGATGAAGATATGGGGTACACCTTGCATCTCGTTAAGTACTGCCACGATTTAAAAACCTATATACATAGTATGATATATTTATTATTTTTTTCTTACTTCTGGGTGTCAAAATGGTCAGATTAGAATACTGTTACCGTTGACCACGACTTTTTAAATAATATAAATTCCCTCTCGAGATTGCCAAAATGCTGCTTATATTTCGCTGTTTTGTATATGTACAACCATACTTAAATCGTCAGATTAATGAAATATGACTTACCATGTATTTACGTAACTGAAAAATAACTTACCTTTTATTTAATTTATTCTACTATTGATCGATATTTGAAAACTATTGAAAACCTATAGGCGCTCTCCCCACCAGTTCAAGGGAAAACGTCATAGAATCTTTTAATTTTCCTACCGCCCAACCTATAAAATGAATAAGGTCCGAGGTGGACGCTCGAGTAAATCCACAATTATCATCGTGGGCTCTAGTAGTTCTGTTGAACGAATGGAATGGTGATGGTTGTAGGAATTGCTTTGATTAATATGTATTTGTAAATATGTAAATACTTTTGCAATAATGTACATTTTGGTTTAAGCAAAATAAGAACTTGAGATGAGGGTTGCTATGTGATTTAAACCCGATCGTTTTATCAAGTCAACACATAATTTCACGTCATGTTACACATAAAATTTCTTCACTTGGAGTCTTCTTCTTTTAAATCCACAATTAAAATGAACATATACGTAAGAATGTGTTTAAAATTAACTATAATTGCAACATAAACACTCGGCTCGGCGGGTGTGCGAGCAAATTGCCTTCGGATCTGAGAGGTTGCTCGTCCCTCGTTGCGTTGTACGTTTACGACCCCTTGATTTAACTGTCTTGACATTTACACGTTGCATTTTTTTCTGTCCCTTTTTATTCTCTTCTTATCGCACCGACCGTCTTTCTTCTGGAGCTTTGTGTGCAAATTTTATTTTGGAAAAATTAGCCAGTGTTCGATTAACGTGATCGCGATTGAATTGTGTTGTCGCGAGGTACTTTATTTAAATTTATTTGGGCTGTGATCCAAACACAGGTGAATGTATATTTTTGTATGTGTTAGGGCATATCTGTCTTGAAATACTGGATGAAAATCGAATTATATACATAGTAATAGATAGTTACTAATCGACATTAGTAAGGTTTTAGAAAGCTTAATGAAATCAAAACTGTTCTTAACGAGCATAAATATACATTATCTTGCATACGTAAATGTAAAATTTTTGACGGTTAAAGCTTTTCTCGATTGCTAAAATCTTTTCAGATTGACGGGTATTGCCAAAAATAAAATACAAAATCCTGTTAATGACCGAAGGGTTGAGTGCTAAACTTTTATGCTTTCAATGCATCGAGATTGCCCAGGAGATCCCTTTTTGGGGATCCGTGTGAAAGGGACGAAAACCCTTTCCTATTTGCTTGTCTGTTTGTTCATTCGTAAATTACAATGCTATTGAATTTGATTCTGAATTAAATAGTCACTTAAAATTTTCATAGAATCTTCTTCAAGTCTTATTCTTATGCCTGTACAAAAATAAAAAATAAATGGTCTTTCAATTAACCAATACTGTACGGGATTTTTTTATATACGTTCATAGAAATTCTAATACTACAATAGGCACATTGTCTCCTATGATATAAACATTTAAAATAAATTTATAAAATTGAAAACTAAAGGGAGTTTTGTTGTGCGCTCGTTTTTTGTACGAAACCCTTCTTATGCAAATTTAGCTTACACTTGGCCGCTTTTCTTTCTCTGTCTAGCTTAGCTTTCTCGTTCTTACCTATCGTGTCGTTTTAAGTCAGAAGTACTCAGGAGGCGCAAGCACTGATTCGATTATTGTCAATCAACTGACGCGGGTCGTTAAGCCCTAAAACATCGTTAACTGAAACTTCAATTCGTTTTGGAACTACCACTCGGGGATTTCAATTTTCTCTATCAGTTACCATTGAACAAATTATCATCGATGAGTGCGTAATTTTGTACGCTTTAAAATCGCTAAGAGATCTTAGTACTATTGTCAAAATAGTGAATGTAGGTTGCGGATTGACCTTTAAATTTAAGGTTTAGCGTATACAATAGATTTACGTTTTTATGGAAATTGAGTCGACGGACTGAGATAAAAGGGGACGTTAAATAGCTAAGCTTTCTAACTCTTCTTACAAGGTCTATCAACTTAGAAAATCAAGAATGCATATGAGGCACGGCAGCAGTATATTTTATTTTAAAGCATTTTTATATATTTATAAAGTGGCAGACGAGCATGCAGGTTTGTACGCTGAAGCTCATAAACACACAACTTCAAGTAAACCTGACGTTTCCCTGAGGTCATATGCAGTTGCGATGATATACAGACTTTCCCGGTCGAACCCACTCTATCACTTATAATTTTTAAGGTCAACGGTCAAATATACATGAAATTTCCTTAAACCCCCAAAATACATGTGGAACTGCACTCGACCTTAACTGACAAGCTTAAGCATAATGCCTAAGCCTTGCCTGAGATAAATCTAAGGTGTATACATCTCAAACACGTTACGGCGAGAGAAATTCCTGTACAAAATAGCATTTGAAATATCTATTGCATGCACTTATAATTTCATAGTAAACAATATGAGAACAGAAGGCGGCCGCGTCCGCGAAGCGCGAGCCGCGAAGCAGCGCGGTGCAATTTTCACGTCACTGTGCACTTTGTCATTATGCACCGAGATCGTGACGCCCCGAGACAACTCGCAATTATTATGTATGTAAAAGAAATTCTTTCTGACAGCGCTCAGGGAAAACTGTGCAGTGGTGTTGTGTTCAACAATTTGTTTGTTTGGAATGTGAACAGTACAGTACACAGCATTTTTTTAAATAAATGTGTTAAGTAATGTTTATGGATAAACCGAATATTTTTGTAGACGGTAGAACTTCGATGGTTCGACTGGAGAAGTACCAACGCTGCATCCAATTTTGCCTTGAAGCAATACTATTGTGTTTCATTGAAAAAGTGCAGTTGCCGGCCAGACTTACAAGAGGGAACCAATCAGCCTCGGAGTAGCAGCGCAACTGCATCTGGATACGGCTACAAGCAAGACTTAGGCTTGCTTCAGGATCTATGTGCGTGACTGAAATAAAAAAACCGGCCAAGTGCGAGTTGGACTCGCGCACCGAGGGTTCCGTAAAATATTTTTAATATATGATGTAACTAAAAATTTATGATTTTCGCAAATTTTCCTTTATCTCTGCTATAAGACGTTGCTTCGTACCAAATTTCAAGATTCAGAGTTCACGAGAAGTACCCTGTAGGTTTTGATTCCCTTACGAGTGTCGAAAATTTGCGGCATAAACGGTATGTACATGTATCTTTTGATTGCGCTGGCTTGAAAGTTTGATTTGATATAAATTCCAGCTTGATACCTCCACGCGTTCCTGACAAAATAGGTCTTGACAGACAGACAGACGGACGGACAACAAAGTGATCCTAAAAGGGTTCCGTTTTTTCCTTTCGAGGTATGGCACCCTAAAAATACATCTTAAACACCAGCGGTAATGTCAGTTCAATAATTGCCACGCTACAGCATTTTCTTGCATTGGTGTCATGATAACATATTTTTATGAGGATTCACGTTATAGCAGCCTTAGAGCAACTTATAACTTTGCTAATTTATCCTTGAATGTGGTACATGTTTGGTCTGATGCTATTGGTCCTTAAACTAGCGGCCGCCCACGACTTCGTCCGTGTGGACTTTGGTACTAGTCATATCATGATTATATATCGCTTAAAGCCTTCCCTCATGAATGGACTATCCAACACAAAAATAATTTTCAATTCGAACCAGTAGTTACAAACGCATTCAAACAAACAAACTCTTTAGCTTAATATATTATTAGTACAGATATTCTAGTTTATAAATTACTACCTATTTAAGTTGTCTATTTAGTCATGCAATGTTTCATTAAAAATATTTTAAAATTATTTACAATTAATGAATTGTCAATACATATCCTGTAATACATTGCAGCACAGAATTGCTATACACTGCAATATCTGCAGTAGACAAAAATAAAAATAGCGTATCATTTTCACGCTCATACGAATATGAAACAATCCCAACGTGTTACTATTTGAACTATCTAAACGGGCGACTTCCAGCGGAGTGTCCGACAAAAACGCTAAATATTCAAACGGCTCGTCTCCAAAGACGCCGCAAGTCCCGAAGTTCACATTATTATAACGAGCTAGCGGCGGCGGCGAGCTGCAAAGCAAACTGTGCCCACGGCCGCTCGAATAACCGATACTTTGCAGTAATAGCCACGATCCAGGCATTCGATAACAAGCCGCCGATAGCTGAACCCGTATTTTATTTATATATCAGCTCGCTTCTTTTTCAATAACGCTTTTTCCCTCGCGCAGAGGAAATTTTGCTCTTTTATGGCCTGCTGGTATGGTCGTTATTTACTAAGGTAATTATCCGACCATAATACGGAATATTCAATCGACAAATTGCTAAGCGGAGTGACAGCTCCCACCAGAGCACATTGTAACGTTAAATAGGTGTCTTAAGCTCCTTAGGTGATGAAATAACTGATGAAAGAGGGGCGTGTTTAATCGTAAACTTGTTTGGCTCTACTCAAGCTCAGCACGATTGTTGTGGTAATTAACTCGTGAGTAATTATGTATGATGTGACGTTTCGTATCAGAATAGGATAAGACACATTTTTGTGTTGTAAAGAGTTATTTTGGTCAAACTTCCGTTACAGTACAGAAGTAATTGTCCAACCTATCTGATCTGATCGATAAATCGGCCGTGTCATGAACCGATACTAATCTTGCAATATCTTTACTGGAGATCTGTTCGATACGTAATTAAAAATTTAATCAGTGTATTTATTGACTTTTCTTTATGTAAATCGTTAGTGAGTTGTGTGTTGCTTGGAAATTGGAATAACACGGCGATTTTAGGAAACATGTTTCGGCGTGTGAAAATAAAATATTTTGTAGTGAAAATTCCTAAAATGCAAATGAAAGCAAGTCTACGTGATATTTGTTATTCTGAAAATATGTTCATCACATTTGGCGGAATTTAAAAAGGTCGGGGAAATATGTGTGGCTCGGTACACAAGGCGTGGGCCGGGTAGCCCCGGGGCGCGGCTTCATTAAGGAGCGCGTCGCGATGCCATTGTTAACGTTTTTAATTCATGTGTCCGGTGCACGCGCCTTCCCGCCTTCCCTCGTGCCCCGAGACTGCTGGGAAATCTCACTGGAAAATTAACGCCACAATTTTTATACCTTTTTTCTCGTTGGCGAGGCGCTTCCATTTTATTTATTTCACGCTCCGATCGCTGCGCGGCGTTTAGTTAGCACTTTTATTTTTATTCGCCTCGAAACTTTTATAATTCTCGTTTTATGACGTATTCTGCGAGTGGATAAGGAAATTTAATTCTATGTTCAGTACAGTGGGCCCCCGGTAATCCGGCCCCTGCCTAATCCGGCGCCTCCCGTAATCCGACATGTCTAGTACACAATTATTTCCTAAAAGTTATTATTTTTTGCAATTCTTCAGCATAAATGACGTTAATTTTATAATAAATCTTAACTCTCTATTGTGTTTTTTTAATTTACTAAATTCAACATACATAATGAAGTATGATTTGTACTTCAGAGTATGTATAACATATAGAATCTTATAATTGGATCTGTATTATGTCGGATTACAAGGTACTCTTTTGTAAAAAATTCCGATCTATAGGGGGTCTTAGGTAGTACTGTATAATCCGACAAATTCGATAGTTTGACAGTGCCCTGCAAAACGTTTATCGGATTACCGGGGGCCCACTGTATTGAGCAGTTTATTTGCACCGATATCATTGGAACGCTTCCATTCTGGTAGCTTTTTGTAAGACAATTTCGTTACATCATCTTGGATCCGATTCTATTTAAGATGCGCCACCAAAATTTCCGTGAGAAGGTTAGACGTCGATTAAAAAACGTCTTATATCCGTTTGTCTTGATAATAGTGAACAGTGAATACAGCAAAAAGTTAATTGTTTTGATTGCCGGTACACAAACACGCCCGGCTGTCTGTCCGAGGCGACTTATCGCCATAGAAAAGCGTCCGATCTTAATTAGTTTTCACGTCTTTGAAGGCGCCTAGCATGATATAATCTCCCACTTGTTACAATTTGTTTTCCTTTGGCACAAAAACCTGATACTCTTTTGTTTCAAGCGTTTTTATTCGGTTGTTCCGCGGTGATGTATGGTGATTGGGTCCCTTGTCCCGTCCGTGTATCTTGTTTATCATCACAATAATTCTCCCCGCATTTGCTCGAGGAATAATAATATTTGAATAGCCCACGTCGACACCGCCGTTTGATTTGTATATTGATTGGTATTTTGTTTTAAAATAAATTGAAACAGCGCGCCGTCGGCGAATTTAATTTATTTTGTTAGTTTATCGACCCGTGTTAGGCGCGATATCTATGCAGTATCAGATTTTTTGTCGTTTCGTATACAATGCGATGAGTTATATTCTATTGTTTGAGCGGGAGATACACGTCGTTAGCTTGTAAGTTTAACAGAGTTGGGATGAATCGCCGATCTCCGCCGAGGCATCGTTCGGATATGATTATGAGTCTGAGTCTCGTTGATTTTTTACGGCATCTGTTATCCTTTCGTCCAATTTAATATTTACCGCTTGTCAAATATTATTTGGCCTGTTACGCCCTCTCCGGCGATTCTTCACTTGTTATTTTTATTTACATGCCGCCGTCCGAATTTATTTTTTTACGACTACAGATTGCTAACCTTGCTATAATTATTAAGGTGTAAAGTTTGCCGACCTCTAGTGTTGAAATCAAAATTAAATATAGGTTTTTTGTTAGGCATTTCATACATGAGATTTAGAGGTTTATTTTTTTCAACGCGCTCTAATTCTATCATTGTAAGTAGGTACCTATCATTGGTGCCGACATATTTAGACACGAAGTGTGTTTTGTTAAAAGAACGTCTGCAGATATTTGTTTCGGTAATGCATGCTTGAATAATTTCGAATATATGCCGCGTTTTTGTTCTGGAGAGGTTTTGTTTGAATATCTACTAAATTTATTTATTTTAAATGACCATATGATCTGCTGGTAATTAACGTGATCAATATTAATGAGCTTTACACCCATGATCAAACATTAAAAAACGAACGTTGAAGTCCAAGAATATAACAAGCTTTTAAGGCTTAAAGTGCGTGAATTTAATGTCTCACTTTACTGAAATCTTTTAATCCAAATCCAGGGACAAATTTATTAAGATCTTTCGTATTGGTCATCTAAGTGTTCGACGACGTGAATGTTAACACTGGCATACACGCCATAGTTTTATACTTTTTTTCCTATTACGAGTAAATTTATCGATATGTAAGTATTTATAAAGTAAGATTATTCTACTGCTGTATTTGTCTTTTCTTACCTAAGCAAATGAATCACAGTATTACCTTGAAACACTACAATACTCCAAAAAGAAAACAAGTCGGTGACGAAAATTTGGTTTGTGATGCTTTCAAGGCAAACTTACAATTATTCCAATGAAGGATGTTCATATCATAAAAACTTTGCAGGTGGTAGAATTTTTATGTTTCACCCGGGGAAGTACCACCGCTGCTCTCAATTCTGCCGTGAATCGAAATTAATTGTGTTCCAGAGGCAAGGTGCAGATGCCGGCTAGACTTACATGAGTACTCCGGAGTAACAGTTCAACTGCATATAACCTCAAACAGGACTTTTTTTGGCGTCCGTCAAATTGTTTAGTATACTCTTTTACTTTATTTTTCTTTTATTTTGTCACGATTAATTCCTCCAGATATTTTGATTTTATTCAGTTGCTTAGCAATTTCTTTAAACTATCATATTATTATTGTTAGTGGTGATAGTATTTTGACGTCCCGGCCTCTGGTCCCGGGAGTCGTTTTAATGTTTTGTCAACCTCAGACATGACTTGCTTGCTTGAGGTTGTGTATAGATTCTGTAGAAGTCCATGGGCTGCAGCGACCACTTGACAACACGTGGCCTGTATGCTCGTCTGCTAGTCCTTTCAAATAAAATAAAAACTTGACCTTGACCGATTTGACTTAATATAACTTTACGGTTTATGAATTACCTAATTTATTGAAAGAAAATCATATATCTTCTCATATCAAATGTTGTAATCCCATGTCGACCGCCGAGAGGTCCGTCGATAAACAAGAACAGCAGCCGCAGCAAATTGAAACCCGACCGAGTGTGAAATGACCGCGGACCGCCTTCCTGTCACTACAGTCATGCGTCTAATGCTCACAGACCACGTACGATCAGTGCGTCAAGAAAAAAATAACCAGAATTTTTTATAAAAATTTAAAAAATCCGTCGTGTTTCTGTCCGCTCTTACCTTGTGTCGTAAGTTCCTGAACTCACTCACCGAGCTGGTACTGACCAATAAGTGGCCAATGTAGGTATTGACTATAGGCTGAAAGACCTTTCTGGAACCTATTCATTCAATGGCGCTGTTCTTTTTGCGTTAGAGAATATAAGGCAATAGGGTTTCAAATACCCAACTGCTTTACCGCCTGTTTTTAAGCTCATATTTCTACTTCACCACAAAAATAAGGCCAATAGTTTCCTAGAAGTCGATAGATAATACAATAAATTAAAGTGGATTTATTCTACTTAAGATTTCCTGAAAACGCTTCGACACATCATACAATCTGTGCATACCTCTATGTTGGCTCCAGACAGGGAATGCGTGTTATGTCTAAATTTTTCAAAGATTTTTTCATTAGAATATACGTCATTTCTGGAGTCACAATTATCGCTCTGCCATTAATTAGAATTAATGTTTTATGTGTTTATATATTATTTTTATCTAATCACTGGCTGTATTGACAATGTTGCCACTTATTTCCTGCTCCACTATTTTGGCACGATTTATATTCCAAAGGGTTATTTTTAGGAGGGTAAATAAGACTTCTGTTAACCAGTCTGATCTTTGTACATTTCTCTGTATTTCTAATACTTCGGCTCTGTCAATTTTAACGGTGTCCTAAATATGAGCGGATTGTTCCCGGACGGCAATCCACTCGCTCGGCCGGTATCGTTGATTGTGAGTCTATCTAAATTGAATCGTTCATATGTGATTTACGGATACAGCTCGCGAGATATGTATCGCATTCTAGCTGGTTCAGTTGTGTAAATGTTGGCGCGTTTTGTTTGAGTCGAGGCTCTTAGGGAGGTCTTAAAGCGTTTTGTTGTGTCCCATTTATTTATAAGTTTTCGGTGTTGCCCGTAAGGAGGTTATATGTTGGACCTGTATATTTGAATCTTTGTTTTTATGTTCGTATTGTGGCCTTGTAATAGATGAACATGGGAATATTTTAATATGGATATACCCCACTGGTTAAACAGCGTTATTCAAATACGATAGCCATTGTGTTTATTGTGGGTGAGTAAAATGCTTTAAAATTAATTTAAAAGTTGTTAAAGCAATTGGTTATTTTGACTTAAAATAAATAATTAAACTACTTATATGGTTTGATTATTGTAACATTTTTATTCAATAATTTTTATTTGAACAATTATACTTCAAACGTAAAATGTAACAAACAAATCAAGAGAGTTTACGAGTTGAGCAGTTACATCCCGTTATATGTTTACAAAGGATGCTTCAACAACATGTTTAAAAGATGTAGGCACATCGAGAATAAATGACTGGCTCTTTAAAAAAGAGGCACCCATCCAAAAGTCGAGTGCGTCGTATTTCGTTCCGGAGTGCGAGCATTCTGTTCAAATAACGCCATCAAATTTGAATGAACCGCTAAATCGCGGCGAACTTTTCCAAATGTCGTAATGAGCGTGGCAATTTGTTTTTCCTTACAAATGGGAATCATTCTCACCTGGCCCGCGCAACAGTTGAGCTTTGGCGCAAGTCATAGAATGTTAGCTGTAAAACACGTCCGTTCAAAAAGTCACTATAAGGCCGTTTGTCCACCGCCGCCGTCACCGTCATGTCACCGAGATGACGGCGCCGAAGAAGCGGTACATACATTTACTATGCCTGTGTGTCCACCGCACGTCAGTCACCCGAGCGCCGTCATCCCGGCCGCCAAGATTTCGAGTAGATCGGCGTGACCGCTAGAACGGGCCCAAGATTTTGACGAGCCGATGTGCTGGCAATACAAAACACATTTGAACTTGTCCACACACTGCCACCGCTCCGTCACGTTATCTCGGTTATTTTATTTTGTCTATCATCAATTATCATAACATAATTGTAATAAAAATGGCAAAGAATATGTTTATTTATTGATAAAACATAATATGCCCCTGTATGTATTGTTCACGTATTAGCGGATGGATCCAAAATTCTTTGCATCGCCTGGGCCTTCGAAGGTATAAAAGCAGCAGAAGCATAGGCATCACTTTATTTCTTCGAAATCACGACTACCATGCATGACAAATGGAACGAATTAAACCACTGAGATCGATCGCGGTGGACAAATGATCGCCGTCACGTCATCTTAAAATCGGTGCGAAATGAACTCGTTCTCTGCGACGGTCCGGTGACGGCGGCGGTAGACAAACGCTCTTACGGCGCTAATCGCTACTTAATTTATAAATGCGAAAGTAACTCTATCTTTATGTGTCTGTTAGGTGCGTTTTCACTCTTAAAGTATTGAATACCTAAAGGACATAATATGATAGTTTTTATCGTGAAAAATAGACTTATTGGTGTTGAAATAAGGGATTAAAATTTATATGAAGTGCTTTTATCAGGCACAGGATAGGAAAAACATAAATAATTCTAGTAGATTTTTGACATTTCGGCTTATATGGGGGAAGAAATAGGAGGAATGATAACCGAATTCCACGCGGGCGAAACCGCAGGCGGAAAACTAGTAGGTGATAAAACGATTAGGAAGGACAAAGTCGATAAGCATCTGTTTAAGTAACGTAATTTCATACATAAACTAGTTTTTTTTTTATATTTCAGCACTTCGATCTTGTAGGCTCAGAAAATGCAATACAGTAAAGTAGGAGAGAAAAAAAAATATTTTAAGATCTTGAGTGGCAACTTTAATTTTTCATTAAATAACCGATATACATAATTTCATATTTTTTTTAATTGTATAGGTTTGTGATTAGTTCCTTATTCATCTTTTTTTTCAACCTTTTTTAGGTCCCACTACTAGAGGTGCGCGCCGACTTACCTTTAAAAAAACTTATTAGTCGCATATTCAGCTACTTTTTACTAATGACGTCTTTTTTCGAAAAGTTACTTATAAAAAAACTAAATTAGTAATCAGTAGGTATGGACAATTTGTCACGTTTCTTTTTTGCTTTCTTATTATTATTATTTTCATTTATTTAAGAGCTTAATCATTGAGTGATTATGTCGCTCTATAAAAACAATACAACATAATATTTTAACATACATGAAATATTACACATATACATCCTTTGCTTTCTTAGTTTGTGTAATAATCCCAATGGCATAGTATGCCTATGAAATGGACCAAAAATTTGTCTTTGCTCCGTAGGCGGTGCCAGTGTAGGGCACTTAGACTCAACGACCATTGTCGCGGGACCCTACCAACTCCGTGGGTATCGGGGTGTTTAATTATGCATATTGCGGGGCGGTTATTGTTATGATACTCGAATCATTTTGGGCCGTGCGACTTGCGTTAGGGCTGCGCTGCGTGAATGATAAATTGAACATAAAGAAATATTTATACATTTCTCCAAAATATTTTTTATTGTACATTTTTGAATGGAGAAGCAAACGAGCATGCAGGCCACGTGGTGTTAAGTGATCGCGACTGCAACCCATGGACGGCAAGGGTTGCTGCCTGTGTTCGTATGCAGTTGCGCAGCTCAGAAGGCTGATGGTAGACTCATGTAAGTCTGGTCGGCAACTGCACTTTTTCACAAAAACAAGTTCGAGAGAGGTATATAGGAAATTTATTAGTTATATTATTAGTTTCTGTTAAAGTGTGCTACGTTTCGTACGAGTATCAACTCTTTTTTTTGCTTTCTCGGTTACTACTGAGTACGGACTACGGGTTGCTTCCCACCACACTATTCTAATACAGATTAATACAGATGCATTTATAATTATATTACTATTTGATAACTTGATAACTGAGCATTTAAAAAGTGCAAGTACTATCGCGTTCACCTGCTCCTCACCCTACAGGAGATCAAAGAAGATTTCAACTTTTTCTCAACCAAACAGAAGCTAGCATTACAACTTCGGCCGTAACGAACTATCAAACTATTGAGTGCCCATTTTATTCCTCCTGTCATCCGTGAAGAGTTACCGGCTTTCATTAGCTTTGCCGCTGTAATTGTTTCCATAAAAAATGGTGTCGTAATTTAGATAAAGATGCGTCCCGGTCCAAGTTTCGAGCAGTTATACGTCTCAATTTTGGGCCGTTTGATGGATAACATTTTCCATTAGCGGTGTATCTCAGTATTCCCATAGGCACAGTCATAATATAACGAGAGAGAACGATCAAATACTACAACCATTTTGTAAAAGCAGAATTTTGGAAATTACGCCACTTTGTTGGACAGCAGAAATATTCTTCCGTTACTAAACTGGATTTCTTAGCGTTTAGTGAGAAGATGATTTTAATTTATTATGTCTATACTTCATGTGTCAAGCTTGCGTGAAATTAAAAACAAAAATACATTAATTTGCGGGTACTTAGGGGCCTCCATTGTGCAGATTATACTGAACTTGCACGGTTAAGGACTATTTTTACAACCTTAACACTTGCATGATATTGTTATTTATGTACAGCTTGTTAATGAATTTAAAGTATTCATTTTCATTATAAGTACCTTATTATTTTATATCAACAATTAAGTATTTTCTAAAAGTTTTCTAAAAGTTTTGGTCACTAACCTCTCGAATTCGGGCACAGTCATAAGTGGTTTGCGGTGACGACATCAATCAGAGGCGGTTATCGGCGCATGTGGCGTCGATGGATGGTCGCCACCGCCACCTCTTATCGACGTAATTAGCCCACGATTACATTTAGGTGAGAATTGAATGCTTGATTATCTAAATGGTATTCGCTAGAGTTTGAATGTGCTGCCAGTGTAATTGGGTATGGTTATTGCGTGGTTGTAAACTACAAATGGATGCTTTATTGACGAAAGAGTTTTATGATTTTATATACAGTTTCAGTAATATACCAATTAAACAGGTGGAGTTAAGTGGGTACTGCGGGTTGTAAATAATTTATTTGTTTATTTATTTATTCTTCATGTACCAAAATACAAAGATAATGTACATAGGCGGACTTAATGCTAAAAGCATTCTCTACCAGTCGACCTGGGGTAGTGTGAGAAGCAACGAATGGTGGCATTGAAGAATAACTTTAATTAAAGTAAATCAACAAAAATTTAACATTGGTACTAAAATTACATACTACGCTATATAACTATATACACTTAAATGAACGAAATAGATATTCTTATCATACATACATACATTGTATATATACATAATTATATGAAAATAAGCATAAATATACATAAATACATGACTATATAATACAAAAATAAATATATAACTTACAATTATATATTATATATACTTAAATATACAAAATATAATATATGTATATATATTATATTTTGTATCTTATATAATATATGTACATATATTATATTATATAATATATATACATATATTATATTTTGTATCGGTGAGATCTACGAATGTGTCATAATGGAGAAACTTGATAGAAACAACTAGGGCATTTCTTCAAGAAGATATGAGTGTAGATTCTTTTTAAATATGAATTTACTCGATGGCTTACGTAAGTGTTACGGGAGTGCGTTCCAAAGTCGTGCGGCTTGAACGGTAAACGAGTAAGAAAGGAAACCTGAATGGTGAAGAGGGATAGAGAGAGCCAATGTCTCTGAAGAACGTAGCTGCCGTTCATGAGTGTCGTGCAGAAATTGAAACATCTGCTTTAGGTAAGGAGGAGAATGTTCGTCAAAGAGAATAGTGAAAAGAGTAGAAAGGATCCTGAATTGCCTTCGCTTTCTAATAGGAAGCCATTTAAGCTGAGAACGAAAAGAAGACACATGGTCAAACTTACGAAGACAGAATGCGAAACGAATACAATTATTTATAAGTCGATCCAGTTTATTTAGAAGATTTTCACTCAGGTCGGCAATACACACATCTCTGGGGAAGATAAGAGCTTGCACCAAAGTAATTTTGGTTTTCAAAGGTAGAAAGTTCCTCAGCCGATTGAGCGCGCAGAGTTTGGTTGTGACGGATCTACTGACCTCATTAATATGTGCAGTCCAACTTAAGGTGCTATCAAAATAGATACCCAAGTTTTTCACTTTGGGAGAAAAAGGTAATATAAGGTTGTATCTAATTGATGTGGTGGTGCTAAGGTTAATCCTAGCCATCTGTCGGTCACTCCCAATTAAAATAATAATATCTGACGTCGAGCAAAATGTGAGTCTTGTGTAGACCCTACACAGTGCTAATAGTCTGTCTTACTTATTGCGTTTTCGACATGGTATATTTAACAAAAACTTTCCATAAAAATTCAGAAGAAAATTCACTGCGGAAATTCCTGTGGGTACAAATTTATTGATTTTATTTTGCTACTAACATATAATATTATTTTAACTGAATAATAAAGATATATTATTCTTGAATCATATAATATAGATATAAATAAATAAAGTTGATGAAACATTTACAGTAGGTATTATTTTAATTAACGCTTCACACTCATAGCCGCCCTGTGTCGTGGGTACAATGGACACATACAAAGACAGGAACACAAACAACCAGACCGAGAACAGAAATTTTAACTCATCATTCATTATTCTTTTTCGCCGGTAATCGAACCCGGAACCCCTCGATTGGTAGTCCGGCATGGTAACCACGCGGGTCGTCATATACAACATACATTCAGAGATATGAATATAACATATAAAGTTTTATAATGTTACGTATGTTTGGCATTGTTAGTTCGCTCTACAAATGTGGATTTATGCATACGAGTACGTGCAGGGGGCCCGTATGACGTAATAAACAATACAAAACTTTAAATTCATGGAGAACGTTTGTTACAATGTTTGCATCTCATCGTAAAAGTAATTTCTCCGGACGCCGCTTGCAGCGCCCCCCGCTACGATGTCTACCTTAATCACTCAAATTTATGTATTTTTTATGATATGCGTTAATGAAAGTATCCTTCAAAAAATTTTATTCGACCTCTGAACATACAGGGCATAAAAAATTATACTGTGAATTTAAAAACGCTATAAACTTTTCAAAAGGTACCCGGCGTTTATTATTCAGAGGTTATTAACTCGCCTAAATTTTAAATTTTATATTTGAGTCATTGTGTAGGACGGCTGAGTGTCGGAATTTTTACAAAACATAAGGACAGTAAATAATATCTATGTAGGAATATTTATCCGTGCAACGGAACGCAAACTTTAAAAAAATTGTAATGTCCGGTTTGACAGATGTAGTCGATGGTGTGATCTAGCTAAGCGCTTGCGGTTGTAAAAAAGTAATTTTGTCGTTTGCAATATATTTTTATTTAACGTGCGTCAGTCTTTTATTTCCATCCCACATCTATGTATCTCTCTGTGCTCAACAGTATATTCAGATAGAGGATATTTCAGTCTTTGTCATTTATGCAACATATAAATTAAGAGAAATAGCAGTAAATTTGTTTTGTTTGATTTCAACACATTACCATAATTCCTTGAGGTTCCTTGAATATTTCTCATAGTCAAGCCCCGCACTTCACCAGTGTTATGGACTATGGATCTACCCACAATGGAGCAGCCTGGTGAACTAAGTTCAAGGTCTCTCCAATATTAGGTAGAACCCATGCCCAGCAGTAGGTAGTATAAAAGTTACAGCCAGCCATGTACTACGGCCTGATTAAATCTCTTTTAGTACCTATTTCTGCCGTGTCCGTGTCTCGGTGGAGTACTGCTGCACAATGCAACCTCAGACAATACTCTAGATTTACTGAACGATAGTTTTACATCCTAGTTTGCAGTCACGACTTAAAAATTGGGTAGTCTAAAAAAAAAAAAAAAAAAAAACTACCCACTAAGCGAGATGGTTCTGCCTATTTGTTCACGTTTAAGAGCCCTCGTTTAAACCACACGTAATACCGAAGCGTGAAATTGTCGAGCAGATAGGATGATTTTCGCGTCATCCATGTTATAAAAGCGGCAATTGTTGCGCATCGGCTGGAACTAATACGAAATGGAACAGAGCGGGGGCAAGGAGGATCGAAGAAAATAATTTATCCGCGACCGAAGAACAAAGGGCGGGCCACAATTGAACAAAAGATCCCCGGAACGGACCCGGTTTGCTTTCTGACGGAAGCCCAATACAGGGAATCGATTGGACGTACGGCCGATCCGGGGCAAGCTCGTTTCCGTTCGATTATAAAAAAGATCAATCAAGTGCGAATTGAGCTTCCGTGTTGAGGGTTCCATATTTCCACACAAACTAAAACACGAATATATTTTTATATTTTTTTCGAATTAAATTCGATTGGTATGGATTGAAATGAACATATTTTATTTGCACAAAATTTAATATTCCACAAAATTTGGTATCAAAATATGTACAAGATAGCTATATGCCGTAGAGTTTACGAAATTAAATAAGGAAAAATTATAGGAAGTACAGTTCGAATTTTCATGTTTCGAACAGAGAACCACCGTTCCATATTTCGGAGATGTAGCAATTGCAGTGTATTTCGGTTGTAATGTGTGTTTGCCTACAAGATTTAATAAGGCTAAAAGCGGTCAGCCAATGCACTGTCGTAAATGTTTGTCATAACATAATATATACGAACATAATAATTATTTGTTGTACTTGTACAATAGATCCATATCTTTAATAATATGAATTTTGGGAACCTTTGGCTACGGATCTCTAAAAGACTAATCGACTGTTTAGTAATAAGGAGTTTCTGTTTTTATGCGCAACCATTAGAGGAGATTGGAGTTCTCGCACGAGACGTATAAATGGCGTCGGTTGCTTAAAGACGAGATAACTGCACTGACTGGTGCATCATATATTCCTTCACTAATTATAATGGCCATCGATGATTCTGTTCCTGTATGATTGAGTTTTAACCTAAAATCAGTTTTATGGGTGTACAGTACTTTGGAGATGTTTTATGCTGTGTTGCTATAAACGTATATATGGTCAAGAATTTGCGTTGTAAACATGTCTTTCTTCAATTAGCCTTTGCAATTTGCGTTCAAGGTGAAGATGCTACATTAAGATAAGTGATACAGGGAAGTAATAAAATGAATTTAACTTCGATAAATGTCATACAAAAATATGTGAGATGTAAATATGAACTATTGTTGAAGGTAACGAGGTAATTATGATACTAATTAAGAAATTACTAATTATGAGTATACAAGTAGAGCCTTTTTGTTATCTTTGAGAACTGTAGGTCTAGACGATATTTTGATAGATAATCTTGACGTGAGTATGTGAAGAAAATGGTCTTGATGACATGGGTGAGTGTGAGACGTTTATCGATAGCAAAAAAGCCGTTGCCCATCAAGATAAGACTGACGGTTTAAGGTGCTCTCCGAAGCACATAAAGGCGCATGAAATTTATCACTAGCGTTTTACATCCGACCGCGCAAATTTAATTTTGCTGCGTTCATCGATTGCGCCAAGCGATGAACATGAGCGAGGATATGAGTACTTCTGAAGAAGTCAAAAAAAGTACTCGTAAATGTGATGTATAAAATTGAATTTGTTGGTGCGGATTAAAATAAACCTATGGTCGACGTGAACTTAGAGTTGCAATTACCTTATAATTAACAAAATACGTAGACATGTCATCAACTAATAATAATTGCTTTTTAAGTAAAGCTCACGCTTAAAATTTTACTAGTATACTTCTCTTTTACCTTACCGCGTTTACCTTATTCCGCGCGTACCGGGATAAGGTAAATGCAGCTATGAAATTCAAAGTAACATTAATGACAACCGTGGAACTCTCGATACACACATACGAAGTTAGCCAATCGTGAGATCAACACATATAACCTCCCGATGATAATTCTGCCGGTAACGATGTAAATTTTCAGTATATCTGAAAATTGGTTTTTAAAATCGCATTTATACTTTTTATAAATAACTTGTCACTTATGGCAATTGGCATTGGCAAAATAGTAAATTTTTCGATAAAGATCACCAGCTCAATGGAATTTTAGCAAGTGTATGATTACGACTACGAGTGTACTTCAAAGCTAAATTCAAAGTATTAATTGCAATGTCAAAGTATAGCAAACGCGGAAAAGAATTTCAAATTATCGACTTTTCGATAGATTTCATCGGCCCAACGCAACTCCGTCCCGTAGTCCAAAAATAGTCAATTTTTCAATAAAGATCACCAGCTCAATGGAATTTTAGCAAGTGTATCTTCACGACTACGAGTGTACTTCAAAGCTAAATTCAAAGTATTAATTACAATGTCAAAGTATAGCAAACGTGGCAACGAATTTCAAATTATCGACTTTTCGATAGATTTCATCGGTCCAACACAACTGCAGTCAAGTTTATGTCCCGTAGTCCAAAAATAGTCAATTTTTCAATAAAGATCACCAGCTCAATGGAATTTTAGCAAGTGTATGTTCATGACTACGAGTGTACTTCAAAGCTAAATTCAAAGTGTTAATTGCAATGTCAAAGTAAAGCAAACGCGGCAAAGAATTTTTAAATAACATTAATGACAAGCGAGGAACGAAGGTCGCGGCTAGTACCGGCCACCAATAAACACAGATAAAGTTCTGGCGACGGCGTAAAATGTCTATTTGCAGTAAACCAGCAGATTTGTGAGAAGGAGCTTAATTGACTGCTCTCACTGCTGGACGGCCTCTTCAAAAAGCATTTTGTTTGCTTATTACCAGAGGGAGTACCTCCCGATGCTGTTCCGCATTTGCATAAACGCAGTCCAAAGCATTCCAAAAGACTCATAATTTACAAGTTGTCGACTCTTCAATAGATTTCACCAGCCCAACGCAATTCAAGTCAACTTTATTTTCTGTAACCACTACGAGTGTACTTAAAAGTTGAAGTAAACTCGGCAACGAACTTCGAAGTAACATTAATGACAAATGTGGGAGATGTGTCGCGGAGACTGGCGGCCACCAATAACTACAGGTAAAGTTTCTCGATAGAGCCGAGAGTTCTGGCGATGGCGTGACATGTTAATTTTCAGTAAATCGGTGGGTAGGTGATACGGAGTGGAGTGATCGATTAGACTGCTTCACACCGCGAGCTGTTTTTAAAGTGATCGCTTAAATGCTTAAAGACTTGTTCTGCTTTATATGTATAGATATACTGTTTGCGTAGCACAAGCCCGTTCCGTTATTTTTTGACAGAAGCCTTCTCAAAATTAAATTACGTCATTAAAGGACAGAATATAGATTCACTCCAGTAAGGTTAAACCGTAATTTTTTTCACAGAAATCATTAATTGAAAATAATTAATTCATGAAACGTCAAATATTATCTATTGCTTGATTGTAAATTTTCTCTCCATCTTACTTCAGTCTATGGAAGCCTACCGTTTAAGTAAATCACTCCAAAGTTCAGATCAAATGCAAGAACTATAGAGCAACAAGAAGTTCTAAGTGACATTAATGACAAGTGTGGAAGGATTGTTGCGGCAACTGGCGACTGCCAATACACACAGATAATAAAGTTTCCCGATAGAGCCGAGAGTTCTGGCGGCGGTGTGAGATGTAAATTTTCAGCAAATCGGCGGGTAGGTGACACGGAGCGGCGTGTTCGATTAGACTGCTTCACACTGCAAGTTGTTTCTAAACGTTTTTAAAAAAATCCTACAACACATTCAACTCATATTATGTAGGTCTATATCAACTCAGTTAAACTTAAAAATTAAACAATTAAATTTAAAATGTTAATTACTTTTAACCAGATTAAATAATAACAGTAAACAAGCTACAATAGTACTCCTTATATTATGCATACCACAAACATACACAGAAACGTGGCCACAAACAACCAGCACAAGACAGAAGTATGAACTCTCCATTCCAATTTCTACCCCGCTCGTACTTGACAGTTGTAGTAACTTGGAAAAATAGTTTTTATTTGTGCATAGCAATAATTTTTGTAAACATCCAAACTTAAAAATAAACATTTAAGTAAATTTATTATTATATTTATTATTTTATTATAATTTTCTAATAAATATTAGCATAGCCATATAAAATCTATCCTACTCGTATAGTAGACTTTTTACAAATGATATTTTCATCTACATAAATTAGAGCTAAAATGTTTATTTAATTATAACATGAAACGTTTAGAAAGCACTGAATCTGGAAGAGCTGTTAGTAGCGACTACTATGCTGCTACCCACAGTCACCCTTTCAGTAACACACATCGCCCCTTGAATTTTTATATTCAGACGCTGAATTTACGTTTTCGAATTTCAAACTTAAATACGTGATCGGAGTGTAAAATTTTGTATCGTGCGGGTACCTACTTCATTCTGTATTAAACCGCAATAGAACTGAAGTATTGGATGAGATACCTCGAAACTTGCATCTGCCGAACGAAATTGGGTATGTGAACAAAGCGAGCCAATATATTGTTTTGTTCCGCTTCGTTTACTTTCAAAGTTCCGCAACTTTCCTTTGGTTTCAGTATTTTTTGCAAATAAGAGTTGTTGTTTATAGATATTTTTATTAGTTTTGTTTATTTCGAAAACTGTGAAATGCATGTTCATTAATACAGTGAAATAAGGATGCATTTAAATGGGTAAAGGGTCACTCCAGAAACATATTTTGGAAAGTCTTGTTGTTTATTTTTCTATTAAATTTGTTTCAGATAAATGAGTTTTAAACAAATTTATTAAGGTTTAAACTTATTACCAATTTCAATAAAACTCGTTTATATAATTGTTATCCAAATCATTGAATTTAACTTAATTTTCATGTGTCAAACCAGATCTTTTATACAGATGTGTATAAATAGGTTTAAACAAGCAAATAGTTATGTTTCATCTTTAAATATTTGTAGACCGTAACTCAAAAGTTTATACTCTGTCCGCTCAACGGCCATAATTTTACGCCAAAATATGTTTCGTATAAAAGTTTCAATTCCAGCGTGCTAAAGTGAATTGTTTATTAATTGTGTCGTAAAATAGTCAAGAGGCTGCCTCGTTCGTACGTCGCTACACTTAATTTCAAAGCACATAAAAGTATCCAACATACGGTTTTTAATTTTAATTAATTCCTGTGAAGATACACTATAATGTTTTTACGACCCTAAAACAATTTCGTGCTACGCAACACCGTAGCTGGAATATTTATAGCTACGTGCGTAGGCTTCTTTATTTTTATAGCGCACCTATAGGTGATTTCTGATTGTGCACAAGAGTTGTTGCGAATTTCTTGTGTATACCCCAGGGAACTATCCAGGAGTACGATAAACCCGAGCGGACAGCGCGTGACGGTAAGGCCGAATTATGCCCCGCGATAAAATTCTCGTGCCTCCAGTCGTTCGGGGAACTTTCAAGTGGAGCATGCCCGTAGTATTTTCTATTCATTATTATCGGATTACGGTCGAGTCGATACCCCGGCGTCCGGGAGAGCTCGCACGAACTCCGTTCCGATATGCTGCTATACGGACCCGCTTCCACCACTAAATCTCACGTGCCCCGAAGATTATTTCGACCCGCCATTGATACGTATAATATTCCTTTGTTCATTTACTGTAAAAGGGGAAGATTATTAAGAATTACAGTTTTTCCTCCATAAGGCACTGCGTTCGGTATCTTGCCAATCTGACCGTCGTAAATAAGGCGTCGGGCGCACGAACGTCGACGGAAAGTCTACGTTTCATCCATAAATCTCGTTAATGAGAGACTGTGATCGTGGCCGTGATTAGATCTCAGAACTTCGGCCGTGATAACAGCGCAGGAGATCGGGAACAGTGGTGAAATGCATGATGCCTGAAAAAAAGGTTTAAGTGAATACTGGTATAAGGTTCACGGGAATACCAAGAAAACCTTATTGGTTGAAAAGATAAAGTCAAGAGTAAATTCTCGGCACGTAATTCTGGAATATCGGTAAATACGTATGATAAACTTAGGCCTTACAGTTAGGTACTTTTTGAAACAATGCTATCCCAACACAGAAAATAATGAGCGATCCGTACATGTGGTGAATATTAATCACGCATGCTCTTTACGTAGTACATACACATGCTCGATATGTTAAAATAGAATAATAAATAATTCCTTGCATGTATTGTTTATAAATATGTTACAGTGACTCTAATTGAATCGAGCAATTTCACAATATTCTCTCGTTGTGAGTTCGTTAAAATTTTATCCTTTTATAAAATAACGGGAACATTCGAAGTGTTGTGAAAAATAATACATGAAATCGTCGTGCTCTTGATGAATTTCAATATATTAATTGTAGTGGATAAAAGTTTTAATTAATTGAACGTTTTACTTCCCTTCGACATTTTACATTTTTGAAATCGTAAGAATTTCCAATCTTTTGTATTGACCTAAGCAATCTTTAGCTGTACCTTTTTATATATTGTACCTAACACTTCTAGCGTCTTACTGCTAGGCGCGAATGTTTGAATATAGCTGATCTGAACAACTCCACCACGATACTCGAATTATTTAAACAAGTAGATTTAACAAAGGAAAAAAAAAACAACGGGTTGCACTCCGGTAGCGCCGGCAGAAGTGAAAACTTGAACATTAACGTTGTGAATTTTTGATATTTTGGAATGGTTAGGGAATAATTAAGCACGATTAAATATGTACTTGATATAAACGAATTTTACAAATATATATTTTACGAGCTATCAGCTGTCACCCCTCCGTCTTACGAATATTCGATCAGGTCACGCGTCCTGACGCGAGTTAAACATTTTTTACCCATCCCAAAAAAGTGCACAACGCCGCTAAAGAAGTTTTCACTTCAAAAATTAATGTTTTAATCAATATCCACTACAGTGCATGGATATTCGTGAAAAGTATAAGAAAATAATAAATAACACTTCATACACATAGCCTCACATTAGGATTTTCTGTGTCGTGAATACTCTACAGACACACACATGGACAGGAACACAGTCATACATCCGAACAAACCGAGAACAGAAATTGAAACTTATCAACTGCCTTGATTGGCGCCGGACTGCCATGTCATGTTGACCATTGCGCCACACAGGTCATATTGGGCATGGTTTGCCCAAAACCACCATGTCCATAGTAAAAACATTTACTAATAAACTACTAAAAACATCTATACAAATAAATAAAATTGGAGTGTCTGTTTGTAATATTAAAATAACCGCTGGATGTAGTATCCATATGAATGTACTCGTATGTACGGTACATATATACCAAAACAACATTTTTTACAATTTTTGTATGTCTGTCTGGTTGTTCCGGCTAATCTCTGAAACGGCGGAACCGGTTTTGACGGGCCTTTCACTGGCAGGTAGCTGATGTAATAAGGAGTAACTTAGGCTACTATTATTTCAGAAAAGTTCTAAAACTAAAGTCCACGCGGACAAAGTCGTGGATGGCCGCTCGTTAAAAATATTTCTCCTGACTTTGGTGAAATCGAATCAAAATAGGTCAATATCCCTAGTCAGAAGTAGGTATAGATTACACTACAAAATAACTGTTTATTGTACCCAACATTGATCCTCCACTTACTTGAAGATAAGCCTTGGTTTGTTTGGAGCGAATGGTTTGAAATACAGCGGATTAACTTGATGTTGCTATAACAACGGAGGATTTTCCCTCCATATAAATCTAAGGTGCCTGCGGTGAATACAAAGGATAAGAAGGAGTCAGGTGAACAATCCCCTTTAATACAGGCAAATAGATAGGCTGGTACTAAGTAATCCCGCTTAGGAAGGATTATTATGTGAAAGCATAATATGCCACCTTCGCTACTAAAATAAGGCCGCCAACTATTAATAACCCCAAATTGGGACCGGCTCCTAATTCTTTATCCTGACACGAGGAAAGCCTTAGTAAATAAGATTGTGTAAAAGCTTTGGGATATGAGGCGAGACGTGATATCACTGATGGTAAAATAACAAAGGGTTTTTTTTTTAATTTCTTGCTTTCGTTTTACTAATTATAATATATATGTATCTAAGAAAAAATCTGGATAATTTGATTCGTTGATCTTGTAAAGTATACATAGGTAAGGGAGAAGTCGAAGGGAAATTCAAGTTAGTCAAATCATTCTCACACTTAGATTAGGTCTATTTTTTTTGTTTTGAAAACTATTATTTCCTTTTTGACGTCTTGGCTTAGTTATAAGTTTACGATAAACTATCTCATGTCTTTTAGCAATTTCACTCACTTAAAATAAATTAGTGTCGTATCCTTTGTTCTTTAAATTATTTACTTTAAAAACCTAAGCTAAATTTGTCTCAAAATGTTAGTTTTAATTCTAACAGGACTGCCTTCTGGAATCCAAAGTGTTTGGTAACCTCACACTAGAACCACCGTTACCTGATCCCTTAGCGACTTAAGGTAACTTAAAGTTAGGCTTTGGTTGCAAATTATTGTTCGGGCTACAATAGGAGACGTACAGAATTCAACAATGCGTACTCGGTCTCAGTCCTTAAAAGACGAATGCCTTTAAGCTCTTTCTCTACAACTTACAGTGCTGTTAAGCGAAATTCTCGCTTTGATCTCGCGTGAAGGAACTTTTCAAATATGTATGCTATACTGTAGTTTTACAGTACGTATAAAATGTAAGAGAACATTACATTAGGTACTTGTATCAATTTATGTGAATTACACAAAATTAAGTTTTTAACAAAAAAATAGAACCGACTTCAAACGGTAAAAAATAAAATTGTTCAGTACCTACTTCTTCTTGCTTATGGTAATGACTCTTAAAACTATCTTTGGAGTCGGGCCCTTACTAAAATGTCGTACTATTCGTTCTAAATGGGCACCGACAGTACAGACAGTGGGACATTACGTACTTCTTCTTGCTTATGGTAATGACTGTTAAAACTATATTGGAGTCGGTGCTCATTCAGAACGAATGGTACACTATATTTACTAAGACAGGACATTTTTGATTTTACTAAGGGCCTGACTCCAAAAATAGTTTTAAGAGTCATTACCATAAGCAAGAAGAAGTAGGTACTGAACAATTTTATTTTTTACCGTTTGAAGTCGGTTCTATTTTTTTGTTACAAACTTAATTTATTTCACTCTTTTTAGTAATTTTAATAATTCTGCACATATGTATAAGCATAATTGGATTTTTTTTCACTTAACTTCTAAACGTTAAAGAGATACCTTTTATAATCATGTTTATCTAATAGCCATCTTATAGCCTGAAAGAATACTACTGTCAGTCCACTTGAACGTATAAATTAATGAAAGAATTTGCTCTCAGCTCCTAACCGTTGAGGAGTTGTATCTTCAATCATCAGCATATCAACATGAGGTGATAATTACTGGATATAAATATTTGTATTATGTTAAAAAATATGACTAAAAGAATGTGTGTGCCTATTAAGTTTCAGTGTTTCCCTCGATTTCCCTAGTATCACATCATCAGATTTTGCCATGGTGACAGTCGGACCACCTCAGGAATGTAAGATTTCCAACAAAAAAACCATTTATTGAAAGAATTTGCTCTCAACTCCTAACCGTCATAGTACCTTCCATCATCAGCTCAGCAACATGATATGATGATAATTATACATAAATACCTGTTTTGCTTTAGTAAAAATCATTTGTTGTGCTATAAAATTTGAATGTTCCCTTCGATTTCTCTGGAATACCATCATCAGACTTTGACTTGGTGATAGTTGGACCACCGCAGGAATGTAAGATATCGAACAAAAAACCATTTATTGAAAGAATTTGCTCTCAACTCCTAAACTTCGTAATACCTTCCATCATCAGCTCAGCAACATGACATGATGATAATTATACAAAAATGCCTGTTTTGCTTTAGTAAAAATATGAAAATCATTTGTTGTGCTATAAAATTTGAATGTTCCCTTCGATTTCTCTGGGATCCCCTCATCAGACTTTGACTTGGTGACAGTTGGACCACCTCAGGAATGTAAGATTTGGAATAAAAAACTATTTATTGAAAGAATTTGCTTTCAACTCCTCACTGTTGCAGTACCTTCCATCATCAGCTCAGCAACATGAGATGATGATTACTATGCACAAATAACTCTTATGCTTCAGAAAGTATAAGAAAATCAGTGTGTGTGCCTATAAAATTTGAGAGTTCCTCTCGATTTCCCTGGGATCCCATCATCAGATCCTGATTTGGTGACAATGGGACCACCTCGGGTGTATAAGCATACGAACAAAACAAGAATTTTGAAAATCGGTCCACAAACGGCGGAGTAGTCGGTGAACATATATAAAAAAAAAAACGACGGGTTGCACTCCGGGAGTGCCGGCAGAAGTGAAAACTTGAATATTAACGTTGTGCATTTTTGATATTTTGGAATGGTTGGGAAATAATTTTGCACGAATTGCTTTAATTCTCGGTATTATTTTTCATCTAATATTTTCAGTAGGTTTTCATCTAGTATTTTGATAAAGTAGGTACTCACTCATTTTCTTTCACTATTTCTTCGTCACTTTTTTCATTAATGGATTCATTAATGGATGCATTTTGTTGAATATTTTAAATCCTTGATATAAACAAATTTTAAGATAAAATTATACTTGACGCTGGCAATATGCAGAGTTTGCGATTCCATAATTGAAGAAAAAAAAGTATAGACAGCCGTCAGACGAGCCGTCATCAGCTGTCACCCCTCCGTCTTGGTCTAAGAGCCGGTGAAGATATTCACTCGTTCGGTTATTACAAGAGTGAAGGTGATATGAAAGAAAATTGATTAAAATTAATTAAATTAAAAATAGCTATGGACTCTTTTCGATAGTCAAGTTATCATAGGCAAATATGTTTATAAATTATATTTGGTAAAAAATAGGGATGCATCGATACGCCTTTTTGCCGATACGATACCGATACCGATATTCTTATAAAAATATCGTCGATACCGATACCGATACCGATACCAATACAAACGCTTAGAGAATTAAAATTAAATTAAGGTAAAATATATAAAACACAAGTTTGGTTAAAGTTTTAAAATTTCTATTAAAAAATATAAACAGTCAGACTTTCAATAAGATTAAAGGAAAAGAAATTAAGAATTAAGGTAATAATTAAAATAAAATCAATAACTGTTAATAATCAAAATTAACATTAATAAGATTTTTGTTTAAAAAACAGAGCATTCTCAAGTTTTGCGGAGAAAGCCGATTTTATATTTTATTTAGTATCGTATAAATAATACGCACGATAGCAGTTAAAAGCCAACAAAAGTGTCTAGCGAAATGGGAATATGGGATACGTGGCTACGCGGGAACAAAGCGTGTGAGAGAGACAACACTCTGAATAAAGCGCGGGGATTCCCCGACATTAGGTAGTCCGTGCCTCGTTTGCAACGAACTACATCAAACAAGATGCGCGTTTACATTACTTTTTTAAAGCGCGAAATTTGAAAAGTATCGTATCGGCAATAAAAATATCGCCGATGCCGATATATCGGCAAACCCAAAGTATCGCCGATATATCGGTATCGGCATCGGTATCGGATGCATCAGTAGTAAAAAATATGTCTCATCGAATTATTAGATCGGTGAAGGTCGATCTTCCACGTCTCCTCTACTATCTTACGAAATTTTTCGATCAGCACACGTGACCTCGCGCGAGTTTCACAGTTTTTACCCATCCCACAAAAGTGCTCAACGCCGCTAAAGAAGTTTTCACTTCAAAAAAACATACAGCCGAATACAGTACCTCCTCCTTTTGGAAGTTGGTAAAAAAGTAGTCTTAGAATAAAGTACTTAAAAATATATTTTTGTTGAAAGCACCAACATTATATTCATCATTAGTATGTTCAATTCCTATAATAATATGTCCGCATGCCTATTAGAATACAGTATATTATTATGCGTTGTCAATACAGGTAATTCTATGACTAAGTCATGTATATTCTTAAGGATTCATATATACAATATATATTAATTCATACTATTCCAGGACTATTTTTAGTATTTTTAATTTATCCACATTTAAGACGTTTCACTCGACGACGACGTTAAGCCCTACGACGGTCTAAATTTTTAAATGCAAATATATTTTTTAGTTTGAAATTCAGAGTCAGGGGTGCAGTTAGAACTTATATCTTATGGTTATGTGACAAGAGGCTTAATAGGATGGCCGGCTAGAGCATTGGCATGCGGCACCAGCATCGAACGCAGATTCCTATTCTGCTCCACGAATCAATATGCGAGTATCCATCGTAACGCTGGATGTTTTACAAGTGCGTTGACCGATTGCCGAGGCAAGTAAATTGCGTTCGACACTGCTGTACGCCGTTTGCTTGTTTAATCGGCCATTGTTTAGCTTCGCAATGCTCAAGTCTCAAGATTACATGCCGTATGGTCCTTGTTATGTCCTTGTGATTCCCTGGGTAGTAATAGTGGAGTGAATATGACACTTCTCTTGTGGGGATTTTTAAATCCCAGGGAGTACCTGTGACTAATTAACCTCGTTATGTGCTCATATACCTATAGCTTACTCCACTGTGGGGATTATAATATTTCATTACAATGTTTTCCGTCATCTTATATTTCATTTTCTAAATTCGTAGAAGAGACAGACTAGACTAGAGCATTGTAATATTAAAAAGAAATACCGTCTAGCATTCCATGTTTACCACTCCACATTCGCCTAGCGTGGCCTATGGCTTAGAAATATTTACTCGTGATGTGTAACGTGTCCTTTCCTCATCCCCTAAAGGTAAATTACTATTTTCAGTCATAAGATACTATTCTCACAACTAGAAGAGCATTACGTTACTTTATCTAATCCTCCAGCCAGATAGCGCCAGGAATCGCCAATGCTCTAATGAAAGATGCATTTTCATAAATTTGAATTATTTTCAGTTTGCGATTTATATCCAAGCCTACTTACATTTTTCTTCTTTATTTTTTCCAGTCTTGCAATTTGCATTGTTTTCATTGAGGAGAAGTTAATATGTTCGAACACAACAAATCCGTAACACGGCAGACAACGGAAAATCAATTCGATACAAATATTACGCTCAATGCAAAATATACCGTGAAATATGCGTTGAATGTTCTTTTGATTTTCTCTAAAACATTTTGTATTATATTAAAAATCCTTTATCGTTGCATTAGTGCGTGAGATCCAATCGATATTTAATTTTACACCAAATCTTCGGCGCTTTAGAAGTGTATACCAAAAGTATACCAACAAGGCGGCCAACAAGCCATTGTGTGCAAATCTCAACACTTCGACTGTACTTGTCTCGTCTAACACCTATGAAAGAGAAGAAAATACACAAAAACACTATGCAAAACAAAGAAGAAAAGTGTAACATGGAATCAATTCTGGTTTCGTACAAGGAAGATATGTGGCAAATTTTATGGCCCAATTTAATAATACATCCTATTACTTGAAATGAGGCTCGCATTTAAGTGGTTTTGTCGAAGCCAAACGACATTTATTGTTGACACTAAAAAGCGGAATTTAGTTGAATAAATAAGCAAACGGATTCTTGGGGTTTCTTGGCCGCGTGAGATGCCTGTTTTTGCTAAATGCATAGCAAACCAAGAGACAGATAATGTTTTGTCCTCGCTTTTGTAAGTCTACATGCTGTGATTCCTACCTTACAAAATAAAGTAGGTCTTGTTATTCACTCTTAAAGTCAAAGTCAAAGTCAAAGTCAAATTCTTTATTTGCACGAACATGGGTACTAAATGGTTACAAAATTGGTACATATTGATCTGCCAAGTTCTGCCTGTTGAGGCATGCAAAATATACAATAAAAATTTATTAAATAGTCTATAATTAATTTCGAGTCATTATATAATACTAGGTCAATAAAATTACAATTCCCAAATTTTTCATGTCAAATGTCAAAAGCTTTGATGTTCGCATTCGGTTTTTATTCAAGATAAGACTCCACGCCTTAGTTTGAATTGCATTAAAAGGAAATGAAATGCAGAAATCTGAATCGGAAAATCCTTTTATTGAACCGTTTTCACCTAAAACTACTTGTAAAGTAAGATGATATTTTGAAAAGCTTTCGTGTTTGAAATGCGAAATAAATTTGCTTGAAGTGAACTCGTACATTAGCTTACTTTATGTGTACATTATAATGGAAAGATCTACGTATTTTATGGGATAACGTATCTGATGTAGCGTTTCTACAAAGGAGATAACGTCGTTGCGATTTTAATCAACGTTTCTAGAGTGCATTGCTTCGTTCTGTTGTTCCTACGTTGAAAGAAATCCTTTTACGCCACAACAAAATAAGTTCTTGTCAACAATCGAGAGTTGTTTTGTTCAGTCATGGTGGAATGATTCCTACTACGATATAAAAGTTGTCAGAGCAATACTGGTAACTAACGGGAAGATGTTTGGCGTGTTTTGTCCTGGGGAATCAGCGCAGACGGTCTTCCCGTGATCGGAACTGTCAGTATTTTAGGTTCGATAAGATTACTTTCTATCTAATTGTTTAAAGAGTTCATAATATTGTGTTACCATATGAAGTATTTTCGAGCTTTGGAGGACATGTCATATATTATCGACAGCAGAAGTTTAAATTTTTTCAGATTATGGGCGGTTGGAGAACATCCTACAGTTTGTGGGCTACTAACTCGCATTTTCTCTATCCCATGTGAGAACAGATAGAGTGGGTTCCAAGTACTCCTAATTTTGGAGAGAAGTCCATGTCCAGCAGTAGAACATAAAAACTATTGCATTCAGCTATTCATTAGGTACATAGGCGTACCTAGGGGGGGCAGGGGGGGCAGCTGCCCCCCCACCCTGGATTAAGGTCCAGATTCAGGGATTCAAAAATCCCAAAAGATCTCCTAAACGAAAAAAGAAACCTATAAAGAGTACGCTAGATAATATGCTACCTTAATCCAGGGGGGGGGCAGCTGCCCCCTGGTAGGCTGTAGTATGCTGGTAGGTGATAAGTAGGTGGTTAAAATATTCCGTTCCATACATACATACATTTCAAGCTAATAAAAGCGTGTTAAAAAAGCATATAATTTGACGTGACAATTTTCCATTGAAATAGGGTGGGTGATTTTTCAAAATGAGGTGAAAAAAATATTTTAAACCGAAAAAATTACTGTGGGTTCATAAAAAGGTAGGTTATCACCAAATTTTGTGAAATAATATTTTTTTAGCAAAAGATAAAAATAAAAAATATAAACTTAGTTATTTGAATATTTCACATAAATTTTGAAGTTATTTGAAAAAAGTGTAAATACAAAAGTTGTAAGTAGATCTTTTTATTACCTACAACTTTGCCATTTAACTTTTTTTTATAGAACTTGTAGTTTTTCCGGAAATCGACTAAATCGAATAAACCGTTATTTACCCTTAAAAACTCACCCCCTCCCCCTTCCCAATCTCAGATCGCGCGTAAAAAATATTCTTCTTTCTTTTACATTATTCTCTACCTTTTTCAATGGGTTTCATCCTACTATAATTTTTTTTTGGTCTCAAAATTTATCGACACTGGTCTGTAACGTGAAAGGCAATTATACGCGCGGTATCCAGCTTGATAAAATTTGCCCCTCCCCCCTGACCAACAACCTAAAAATCCCCCCCCCCCCTCGACCAAAATTTTGCCCACTCCCGGCCAAGAACCTGGGTACGCCCATGATTAGGTATGTTAAACTACGGGTCTCATTATTCCTAACAGTGCGTTAATCTATAGCCCTACCTACTGGTAGCAAATAAAAGTAATTGCGATTCTTATTTTAAAATTTAACATAAAGGTTTTAAGAAACGAGCCGCACGTAAATTATATACGAGTAGCAAAGCTTGTATGACAATAATTGGCTTGCTTCAGTTGCTTTTTTTCACAAATTATATTTCATTTATTTTACACAGTTATCCTCAATAAATTGTCGTTATTCTAACGTGTGCACGGTGCCTCTGAAACGGGATCGTTCCGTAGCGCCATATTCCGGAAATCCGGTGATGCCTGGCGGGATAATCGGCCCGTATTCCTTCGAGGCTATTTTTCTTCACCGTTATTTACATAACAATCTTTATATTACTGTGTGATAAGATAAATGTGGGTAAGTATTTAACAAACGTTTCCTAAAAAGTTAAAATATGTCGATTATCGAAAGGTGGCGAGAATACAAAAACATATTTTCACGTTATGACCACAAATTTTGTGTTTTTACGGTGGGTGAAAAGACGTTTCTTAAGAATACCTGCAATCGTAGTACTTTTTTAGGTGACCACCTGTTCAACAGTTCTCGTAAGTGTACGAAGCTAATTAACCAATCCCTAAAATTATATAAATGGTTTTAAAGCATATTGAAACAACTATTTGAATCTATGTTTACTTTGATGGTTTGACAATGCTGTTGTTTCCTTCTGTGCGTTTACATCGCACAAAAAATATAAATAAACCTACTGTGAGCGTAAGAGTGCTAACATTGTTTTTTATAACTGTCCCTTCCAGTTTCCACCCTACGCTCGACGGTCATTCGATGTCCGGTCTGGTAGGCTCACATATACGACATGTCCGTTATAGCTAATTGATTTAACATGTCCTACACCAGTGGCGTGCCAACAAAAACAGTCAACCCCAGGGGTTGGGCACTTTTGTTCACAATTATGGCTACCGACATTATTGTTTGTTTTGCAGAGTAGCGCATCGGTGGATGCGTTCGATGTATACTGAGCCCAATCGCGGCCCCTTTGACACTTAATAGAGCGTCCTGGAATCTCGTCCGACTTATTTTCCTAATGCCTCGTGTGTGATAGACGGCGCTTTTAAATGCCGCTTCGTATATTTTTTTTTCTAATCCCAATTAATTTCGGCGAAACCGAACTAATGTGAATTAGTCATGCGTGTGTTGCAGGTTTCGAAATATGGTAATCCAATGTGCTATACGTTTGAAATATTTTATGTCTCATGTTTTCGCAATGGACGGTGAAGCGTAAGAATTAGTACTTACCAATATTTTTATTAATATTCACCATATTACCACCATCTATACGAGAATTTATAATCTTATTCGACCTTGTTACGAAATTATTAATTACACTCATTCATTAAAATAAACATTAAAGTATCGTGATAGCGAACACGCCAAAAACGTGTTATGAATCACCAAAGTATTCAAATTAGTTCGGCCAAAAGGTAACCTCACTCAGTTTCGTAAATAAGTTATAACAAAGTAGGGATGAAAGTTTTAATACGTTGTTTATTTTGGCGCTTTCAATGGACGAGCTAATAAATAAATCATCTGACGTCTCATAATCTCGGAGCGTCTAGAAATTGTTGGATGGGTGTCGAGTGGTCGCGGAAATTAGCGACTGTGGGACGCGATAGCTTTGTGTACACTTCTATGTTACAAGTTATGAGCAAGGGCGTATTTCGAGGAAAAGTTTTGTGTAGAGAGAAATTCTCTGATATTATACTTTTACGTGGAGTTCAAATGCAAGCAGTAATGATGGTGTACGGGTGTCAAGTGTTCGCCGAAATTACCGACTGTGGGACGCGATAGCGTTGTGTACACTTCTATGCCGCAAGTTGGGAGCATGGGCGTTTTTTGAGGAAAGATTATCTGTAGAGTGAAATTTTCTTATATTCTACACTTACGAGGAATCTAATTGCATCCAGTAATGACGGTGGATGGGTGTCGAGTGGTCGCGGAAATTAGCGACCGTTGGACGCGATAGCTCTACACTGTCACAATCTACAAGATATAGCGAGTTTTTAGTGATTAAAAAATTAGTTGTAAAAATTAATCATGTGTCGCTAAGCAATCACTACGCGTCTAGATGTTTCTCGTGAAGTCGTTTGGTTATGTAAAGACTTGGTCTCTTAATGGACATTAGATCTAAACTTAGGCCCAGTTCTGCCGACAATACTATTCTTAATAAATTATATACTCAATACATTTCACAATCAAATAGTGAAATACCAAAATGTAATTTATTTTTTACCGTTCTTAATATACCGTCTTTACGGATTTGAACAAAACGCCGAGCGCTTCTGAAATGTTTCCATGATTATCGTTCAAGACGCGTGGCTGCGCATTTCGCCATCTAATTATAACGCCCTCTCCGCAAACTGGAGTACGCATCGTGCTTATACTCCTTCACTGTAATTCATAAAAGAGATAAGCTTCCCGAGAACAGCCCTTAACCTTTCCTTTAATTCAGCATTCCCGCACTCCAAGTGAGGGGCCTCGAAAGCAAACACTTCAAAAAATTTATATTAGCCCTCTTTGCAATTTCGCTTCCTTGATGGTATGTATCTGCGAGTATACCTTGCGAGCCTTACGCGGTGTGGAATATCAGAAGCATCGGCAATTACCGTAATTATCCAGTGGATGCTATCGTGTTATGCATGGAGCACTCCGTAGGTATAGCGATATGAAAACTTATGGCAATGAATTTCAGCTTTCAGCAAAGGCATCTCAGGAGTGTGACCGATAAGAAAAACAATAGACACAACGCACAGCAATAGCCCATACCGTAATCAACATCCAACATTCGTGCACCGTGTACCAGTTTCTCGCTATCACTTCCTGCCATTATCGGTTTGCTACGCAGCGAAGACTGGCCCTTAACTAATGTCTCCTTTTGTGACCGCGGGCTCGGTTTAATCAGTTGTTTATATTATTGCCGGCGACTGCGCGATTTAATCGTTGGTTTACCGTTTCTCATTGTATCTCGAATGGTAGCGGCTTTTCCACGGCCCCGTGCCACGCGAGAGATAGAAAATTTATAGGGGAAACGAGCCGACCGGGCGATATTTGTTTAGGATTAAGAGATTCAGCTGTGCGTAGAGTTAAACGATAAACAAAAGCTGCGTCACCGCAGACTGTTGTTTGTTTGTTGTACGTGCACGATAACGCTTTGACTACTTCTGGGTTACGCTCGAGTTTTGCGGGCATGAAGTTACGACATACGATGACCGTTTCTCTTAGTGGTCACCACGCTGGTGCCGTGAAAAGTTTAATGCTGAATTGTTTTTAATGAATATTTATATTAATGTGTTACTGATATTCTGTTGTACTATTCGTAAATGTGTTACTGATGTTCTGGGTACTTTTGTGCTTGCCTCTATATGTGACCGTGTTGATTTTACTCATAAGGTGCTATCAAATCGGTAAAAAAAAAATTACTACAAAGTTACAACTGATAATTCTGACATAGTACAGAAACATTAATAGCATTCGTTTAGGAGAGTATGCTTGTAAGCAAGCATACTATTTAAATTGAAGAGAATCGTGGCTACCAGGAGCGCAAACTTAGTGCAATTTAAATTTATCTTCATTACATTAGCGAAGCACACATTAGTTTTTTCTTTATTAAAAACATTTACGTAAAATAATTCGTTTCTCATTTACATTTAATAACTTTGTTTTATTTCTTGTTTTCCCAACCAGGATAAGGCGATAAAGTGTGGAGTTTGTGACTCGTTGAAAGGGGTCCTAGGGTCGCTCAAATACCTCTCCGCTCCACGTGTTGCAATATTTACAGTGCCTCCACTCACGCACACATACATACCGATCAGACAAATTCCCTGATATTACTGTTAGCCCTATGGACAGTGTACATGTACCTATGTTGATGTTGAACCTAATTTGACTATTCGTTATATGAAAAGGACCATTTATTTATTTATATTAGGAATACTTTCTTGTTTGTCAGTTGTTGTTCTTGGAGCAAGTTAACGTTGTGACACGTAACTTTATTACAAAATAGTTCCTTTACCTTTTTTATTCTTAGTACTCTTTACTAAATCTGGTGTCAAGCAGCAAGAAAAGAAAGAAAATAAAGAGTCCTGTCCTAGTACGCCCTGGACTTCAATTATTTATAAAAATCGGTCTTGGACTACCAACTATTGGAATATGAATTAAGATACTTTTAATGAGTTGTAAAAACGTGACGTCCTTATACATTTATTATAAGAAAATGATTTGTGACGTCACGTATCATTCATGGTCACAGACAAAGGTAATTTTTTTTGTCGATTTAAATGGTAATAAAAATCTTGTTTACAAATAAATATACAATTATCCTTCTCAAGCGTGCTGTAGTGCAATCTATTTAAAGAAAGCATTTTGATTTTTTTATGCATAGTTTTCAAAACCCTATTGTCCTTTGGATACGCTTAATTAGGCATACAAAATTCACCACTATGTTGTCGCATTATTTAGGTTCAAATAGGGAAGCAATTACCCGTTTTTGCCGTAAGTTAATTCTATAATTTTTGTGGGAAGCTAAGGTTGCCGTCCTCAAGCACTTATCAATCTTCAAAACAGGAGTGCAACAACATATTTCAACAACACAAAAAATGTCTTGTGTGAGGTTATACATATAATGTTGCGATCAAGATTCAAAAGCCTTGCTTGATGCTGTGTTCATTGTTGGCCATCGATATAATATTCTTGGCATGCTATTCGTCGCCTGCTATTACATTTCAATATATATATGCTAGTTCAATTTTTAATAATGAAATACATTTTTTTTCTTTTATCTATGTTTCTTCGATTAAAGAAATACATATTAAGAAACAATAACGTCCAACTTCGGTAAAAAATAGCTTGCGACCGTTTGTCAAGGTGGAACCGCACCTCGCGCCGACCGAACGCATCTACATTAAGATTATCAAATATTCGTCCATTCGTTAGTTAATTAAACACGATACGCCTGTCGCCGCGACCGCCCCGATTAATGACCTCAATTACGCTAATCAACTGTTCGCAGATTTACGCACTAACCGACGCGATGCTACCGACAGGATGTCTAAGGGTGGGTTTCCATTACATGTGTGACAGAAAAAAAATGTTTGGTGTATGAGCCGCTAGGACACCTACTACAGATAATGAAACGATAGTTAATACGATATTCCGCGGTCATTGAATTGTAGGTCATACACGCGGATCCACCATTTATACTGTCGTATAAATAAGCAAACACGGAAACATCGTTGCTGATATGAAAATGTAAAAAACAAAAGATTTTCATAAACATTGTTCCGCTTTCTTTGTGTAATAACCACACTCAGTTGTAATACTACTGGTTTTATCTGTTGTGACAGTTTTAATATTACTAAAGTCACAACGTATTTTAATACACCACTAGTGAAACCGCACCCTAATGCTGTTCCAATTAAATTTGTATTAATTATTGAGACCTTCCACTATCCCCAATGATAAAGTTTATTACTGAATAGAACTCTACGTGACAAAGAAAGTAAATTCTAAAACTAAATCCCCAACAGATCGCTACTCACGCCACGACATGGGAATAGGTGTACAGTTTAAGTGAGTATGAGCGGAAACTAGCTTAACGTAGTGTTGAGAAAATCTCGCGTCACATAATGTAAGTACTTTATTGAATTGGATCGTCGAACGTGCCGCGTGGACGTTCTCTAATTCCGTCCATTGAATTCAAATTGAAGAGTGAAATGTTCGGTTCAGTGTCCAAGCCTGTAACGAAACCAAGAGTCTAGCTAATAACTTAATGCCTCTGGGAATAGGCATCTGCTCACCGCTCGTTCCAACCTGCGTTTTGCACTTTAAAAGGCATCCTTCCGTTCGCGTATCGACTCTTCTAGAATACTTTGCAGTCGTTCTCGTTGATTTCTTTATAGCCCCTCCCAGATGCAAAGCGTTAGTTGGCTGCTATTGAATCGTTGCGCTACTCCATTTATCGGGCGAGTCATGAATATTCCACATGTGCAACATATCCGCACCGGCTGCGTCGCCGCGTAGGTTTCGTTTTACACCATTTAGCTGTTTAGAGCAACGCAATTCTGGGCGAATTGAAACGTGGTAATGACCATTGTAGGCACCTCGCATAAATGTTCTTATTTGCATCGGAACGTGCTCGGATGTATTACGTTCTCGTCCCCTATTGGATCGACTTGGTATGTGACCAGTTTAGTACCCACTTGAATGATTGTGCTTAGGCCTCCGAGTGGACATTCCATTTTGCATTTGGAGCAAAAATCAAGTTCAACAATCTGAAAGCTTTGATTACCAAGAATGATCGAAAATCTAAGATCTCAAGTTGTAAGTTGTAAAAATTTAATTAGATGGGTTCCCCAGACATGCCTGTAAGTACCTACCGAGAATGAACAACAGTTTTATCTCTACACGTTTGAGTGCACTTATAATTTCTGTTAGTGGGGTATAACGGTTTGATCACCTTCGCGTTCCGCGTTCAAAAGGACCCGTCAGAAGCGCTAACCAGAATACACAGAGCCACATCTTGGCCGTTTCACGGGAAGCTAATGAGGACATTGTATGAAGCATCGAGGCTCTCGGTCGATTGGTTCTTTATATCGAGCAGTTGGAGCTCATCGCGGTCGACAGAGATTAATCGACAACCGCCTGCGAAGGCCGTTTTAGCTATAACGGCATCCGGAAAATTGCACGATTTTTCCACTCACGCCCCTTGTTGCTACGTCGACGTACATAATATCGTAGGAGTGATACGATGAAGAATGAACCAAGAAAGTTTTACCTACTTGTATGCATCAAGGATATTACGTATACGTCCTTTTGTGTCATTTTTGAGCGGTAAATAAAACATTATTTAGGTATCCTGTTTTGGTACTTAAAATCCAAATGTTGGCAACCTATTAAGAAAAAAGGTTTTGTAATTCTTGTTACTTATTTAATTCTTGTTACTTATCCATAAGAGTTTGTAAAATATTTTCGCCTTGAAATTTGACCTGTTATTCTACTTACGTTTTAATACTTCAAATTGTTTTAAATAACTTTTAGCTGATTCTATACTTGGACGAAAGAGCTGAGTTGCATCATCGTTAATCAATAGATCGTGCTAAAAGTTAAGCTGCGTTCGATCAATATTTTCGCCTTGAAATTTGACCTGTTATTCTACTTACCTACGTTTTAATACTTCAAATTGTTTTAAATAACTTTTAGCTGATTCTTTACTTGGACGAAAGAGCTGAGTTGCATCTTCGTTAATCAATAGATCGTGCAAGTTAAGCTGCGTTCGATCAGTTCAGTACTACTCCAACAGAAGACTCTTGCCTCAAGGAGAGAATATCGCAACAAGTATGTGAATAACTTATTGAAGGGTGAGATCGATAAATTGAAGTGGTTTTGCGTTCTAGAAATTAAGAGTGAAGATTCAGTAATTACTAAACTTATTTTTTCATTTCAACCCTTTTTAGGGTTCCGTAGCCAAATGGCAAAAAACGGAACCCTTATAGATTCGTGATGTCTGTCTGTCCGTCCGTATGTCACAGCCATTTTTTTCCGAAACTATAAGAACTATAGTGTTAAAACTCGGTACGTAGATGTATTCTGTGAACCAAATTAAGATTTTCACACAAAAATAGAAAAAAGCAATAAATTTTTAGGGTTCCCCATACTTAGAATGCTTAGAACTGAAACTCTAATTTTTTTTCATCAAACCCATACGTGTGGGGTATTTATGGATAGGTCTTCAAAAATGATATTGAGGTTTCTAATATAATTTTTTTTTCTAAACTGAATAGTTTGCGCAAGAGACACTTCCAAAGTGTTAAAATGTGTCCCCCCCCCCCTGTAACTTCTAAAATAAGAGAATGATAAAACTAAAATAAATATATATGATGTACATTACGATGCAAACTTCTACCGAAAATTGGTTTGAACGAGGTCTAGTAAGTAGTTTTTTTTAATACGTCATAAATCGTAAACCACAATTTACCTTTCATTCAATCTTAATGCAATGGTTATGGATAATCAAAGGCAATGATGTATTTCTGTTGCCGCTATTGTTATACAAATACTAAAAATAGAATAAAATAAATACCTATTTAAGGGGGCTCCCATACAATAAACGTGTTTTTTTTTTAATAGATAATGGTACGGAACCCTTCGTGCGTGAGTCCGACTCGCACTTGGCCGGTTTTATATTTTACTGATGTGCACGGGTCTCCTTGCGAAAGTAAGACGAATGTAGTAACCGCGCGTTAAGTAAGAATAGTACACCACGCTGGACAAGTGAGGATCTGTGGTCATGCTTTCGAGAAATTCAGAATACACAACTGATATGCCGCCAATGCGATAGAAGAAGAATCGATATTTAAAGTCTTTTACATAGGTAGCGATACCCCGCCGCGAACTTAAGCCACTACAAAAAATCTATATATATTTGGGAATGTTGAAAATAATATCGTTAAATTGAGTATACAGGTACATAGTTTGTTGTTGAGTTTCATCAGAACATATAATGTGCAACATGTGCAATATTTTTCAGTTTCCATTTCGATAAACATTTGTTCATTTAGTTTCTAAAGAATGATAAAGGACAATTATTTTTTACTTTTTAAGGGTTGTTCCTTAAACTATAAGTATTTGTTTCGTAGGGGTTTTTTTAATTTAATTTTTATTATTGGGAGCTATTTCAGATGGCGTTTTTAAGTAACACTAAGCAAATGAGTGTTTCGTTTGAAATTAAAGTAAGAAAATAAATTGTTTTTATCCGAGCAATGCTCGGTCGTCTAGGTGCTTCTAAATAAAAATAGCACCATCTTGACAGTACGAAAAACAAATGAAAATCTCATACTTTCCCAATTAGAATTTGGAATTATGTTCGTTAAAAATGATACCAAAACCAGCCAGATACAAATAGTATAGCCAAAGAGATTTTATTACATACTTATTCATACATACTATAATGCGAAAAGACTTTTTCCCCAACCTATTACATCAACATCTAAATATGTTTCGTGATTTAGAATTTACAATGATATAAAAATTTAGGTACATATTATATATACACAGATGAACACAGAAACATTATCCTCTGGTGCAATTAGTGGAGGCCTATGATAGGGAGTGGGATTCTAAAGACTGATGGATTCATGAGACAATTCTAAACTAAAATGAACTTAACGTACCTTATTGTATAAAATCGTAAATACAATTCAATAACTCCGTATATATTCAATATATTACAAGCTAATATAATTAGTTATAACAGGCTGTATATAACGTTTGTATAATATATTATTCTGTTAATCCTTACAGTTCAGTGAAATACCTCGATCGTAAGCATCTGCTGTTGAATTTACGATTTCCAGCACTTTAGTAAGAGCATCATGATTCATATAGTTACGTTTAATTATGGTACGAATGCATTGGCTTGCCCATAAATATTCAGAAACACGAGATGGATAGGTACATAAAAGTCTTTATTTATTAAAATACGGGCTTTTCGTGAAGAGAAGGTTTTGTTTCGTTTTAAAATCTTTTTACCGACTTCCAAAAGGAGGAGGTACTGTATTCGGCTGTATGTATTTTTTTTTATATATATGTTCACCGATTACTCCGCCGTTTGTGGACCGATTTTCGAAATTCTTTTTTTGTTCGTATGCTTATACTCCCGAGGTGGTCCCATTGTCACCAAATCAGGATCTAATGATGGGATCCCAGGGAAATCGAGGGGAACTCTCAAATTTTATAGGCACACACATTGATTTTCTTATACTTTCTGAAGCATAAGAGATATTTTTGCATAGTAATTATCATCTCATGTTGATGAGCTGATGATGGAAGGTACTGCAACAGTGAGGAGTTGAAAGCAAATTCTTTCAATAAATATTTTTTTATTCCAAATCTTACATTCCTGAGGTGGTCCAACTGTCACCAAGTCAAAGTCTGATGAGGGGATCCCGGAGAAATCGTTCCTTCGATTTCGATCCCAGAGAAATCGAAGGGAACATTCAAATTTTATAGCAAAAAAAAAAGATTTTCATATTTTTACTAAAGCAAAACAGGCATTTTTGTATAATTATCATCATATCATGTTGCTCAGCTGATGATGGAAGGTACTAAGAAGGTTAGGAGTTGAGAGAAAATTCTTTCAATAAATGGTTTTTTGTTCGATATCTTACATTCCTGAGGTGGTCCAACTGTCACCAAGTCAAAGTCTGATGATGGTATCCCAGAGAAATCGAAGGGAACATTCAAATTTTATAGCACAACAAATCATTTTCACTAAAGCAAAACAGGTATTTGTGTATAATTATCATCATATCATGGTACTGAGCTGATGATGGAAGGTACTATGACGGTTAGGAGTTGAGAGCAAACTCTTTCAATAAATGTTTTTTTGTTGGAAATCTTACATTCCTGAGGTGGTCCAACTGTCACCATGGCAAAATCTGATGATGTGATACTAGGGAAATCGAGGGAAACACTGAAACTTAATTAACTTAATAGGGACACACATTCTTTTAGTCATATTTTTTAACATAATACAAATATTATTGTCCGGTAATTATCACCTCATGTTGCTAAGCTGATGATTGAAGGTACAACTCCTCAACGGTTAGGAGCTGAGAGCAAATTCTTTCATTAATTTTTACGTTCAGGTGGACTTATAGTACTTAATATTCTTTCAGGCTATGAGATGGCTATTAGATAAACATGATTATAAAAAGTATCTCTTTAACGTTTAGAAGTTAAGTGAAAAAAATATCTAATTATGCTTATATGTACATATGTGCAGAATTATTAAAATTACTAAAAAGAGTGAAATAAATAAAGTTTTTAACAAAAAAATAGAACCGACTTCAAACGGTAAAAAATAAAATTATTCAGTACCTACTTCTTCTAGCTTATGGTAATGACTCTTAAAACAAATTTTGGAGTCGGGCCCTTAGTAAAATCAAAAATATCCTGTCTTAGTAAATATAGTGTATCTTTCGTTCTGAATGGGCACCGACTCCAATATAGTTTTAGCAGTCATTACCATAAGCAAGAAGAAGTAGGTAATTTCCCACTGTCTGTACTGTCGGTGCCCATTTAGAACGAATAGTACGACATTTTAGTAAGGGCCCGACTCTAAAGATAGTTTTAAGAGTCATTACCATAAGCTAGAAGAAGTAGGTACTGATTAATTTTATTTTTTACCGTTTGAAGTCGGTTATATTTTTTTGTTAAAAACTTTATTTATATAAGAACATTTTTTTTGTGTACAAAATCGATCGAATAAACGTGACAAATAGAGAAATGCAACTAATTTTGGCATCCGCGAGTAACTCGCTGTGTAAGGGCAGGCAGTTGTAGGGTACACTGTCACTTACAGCTCGTCTAGCAGCATGGTCGGTCCTTCATTACCCATGATACCAGCGTGAGAAGGAACCCATTGGATAATCACCACCTCCTTATTTGATGCACGAAATTTGTAAATAGTATCCAGAATTTAATCGGCAATCGGATGTCCACGACTGTTCGTGCCGAGCCAAATGAAAAAGGGAACTTTTGGATTCAGACAGAATAATATTTTGACTCTTATCCGTGGAAGCTGCGTATGACAACGCTTCAGATATCGCGATAAGTTCGTGATGCATGATGGTGTCCATCATGCATCACGAACGATGCACTGTTCCCTCTGAGAAACACGAGTTAAATTCAAGGAACTTCTCTAATCGGCGCGTTATGATTGTGTGGAAAATTTTACATGGGCATGACAGTAAGGCAATAAGGTCGAAAGCTAGAAATTTAACAGGAGTTGGTACCAGGTTTCGTTACAGGAACTATTTTCACATACCAGGTTTCGTTACAGGAACTATTTTCACATTTCACACGCTTTTATTTATAAACTTGTCAGGTTTAAATTATTTTTAACTTTATAGTTCTTTTTTTAATAAAATAATGTTTTTAAGATTTTTTTTTCTTTTAATTTTATTCTTGCACATATTTATATATTAGCACTAGACTAATGATTCTTAAAACTATTATGGAGTCGGGCCCTTAGTAAAATTATTTTATAATTTTTACGGCATAATTATCATACAACAGCAGAACACAGACACAATCATAACTCATTAAAATCTCTGAGTGACTAATTCACATCTACTTTACCTTTACCCACGCCTAGGGTTAGAAACTGTATTTGTGAAAAATTTTGTGGGGCCAGCTTCGATATATGTATAGTGTACCCCTTGCAATAAAAGAAGAATCATCAAAACAGGAATATTCTGTACAAAGTTATGCGTGTTCATACATTACTCGTCGAATAGAGAACCTCCTCCGTTTTTTTTTTTGGTTAAAAATAGGCTGTTCCATTACCTGCACTACCACTTGGAGTAATGTCACGGGTCGCTAAGCAATTTTAAGCAACCACTATGAAACGAGAAAACATAATATTGTATTTTAAAATTAAATGGTTACATCTGCCCTTCATATTAATTCTTGGACGTTTGTATTTTATTATATCTTGATATATGATATTATAAAGTAGTTTTATTTGTAGTCGTTTAAGGTATATACAATTGCATACAAATCTCCAACAATAAAGTTCCATTTGCACTCACTTAACTTGTTTAAATTTTCATTTTCTGACGTTTATGGAGCCATAACTGGTTACGCTATTTAGGGCTCTGTACCTAAAAGGAAAAGTAACTTTAAGGGTTTGTTGCCCATCTGTGCAATTGCTTGGAGATGTAGAAAAATCTAATATGTAAGACTACTCTATGAAATTTAAGTGCTTGCTTTATTTTACGGTCATTATTTAGTATCTTTAAGGGAATCTTTTGTGTACATTTCCCACTCAAAGGCTCACCTCATGTAAGCCTGATGGCCTGGTAACCGCATCTTTCAACCAAAATAACAGAACCGTCACAATCACGTCAGGAATGGGTGCAGCGGTTTTACTTCTTCTGTCGAAGTATGTAAATTCTACCGCTATAAAATCTATACATCTTCTATTCAAATAAATAAAATTGGAGTGTCTGTTTGTAATATTAAAATAACCGCTTTTTACTATATATGTAGATGAATGTATATACGGTACATATAACAAAAGAACATATTTACAATTTTTGTCTGTCTGTCTATCTGTCTCGTCTGTCGGTCTGTCTGTCTGTTTGTTCCGGCTAATCTCTGAAACGACTGGACCGATTTTGACGGGACTTTCACTGGCAGGTAGCTGATATAATAAGGAATAACTTAGTACTTTATTTTAGAAAAACAAATAAATAAAACTGTAGTGTCTGTTTGAAGTATTAAAATAATCGGTCGCGGGCACAGCTATTACAAATACAAATGATCTGCGTGGGCAAAGATAATAAAAAATAAAAGTATATGCTACAGTTGGGACACATGAAATCTGCGGAGTATATTCACTTCATGCTAATGATCCTTTCTAATGCGGGTGAAACCGCGGGGCACAGCTAGTAAATAATAAATAACGTGACACACTCATAGCTCTACACTAGGATTCTCTGTGTCGTGGGCACCATGGAAACACTCAAAAGACATATCAAAAATACCCAAAACAAGAACAGACATTTATACACATATTTTCTGCTTCGATGGAAATCGAAATTATCTATCAGCAGTCCGGCATGGTACTGACATGGTACACGGTAAGAACAAACTATTGTGCCATATGGGTCGTTATTTCCTGACCATACGGAACCAACTGTGCGCTTTACGATAGTATTTAGCCGGTTCTTATTAGTCTTCAAATACGACACTAACATCAAGGACAGATTGTGAAATGTAGACTATTAACGGCTTGATTTACCGCCGGCTGTTCGCTTCTCGCGAGCTCCCAGCAAATCCCCTCAGCTGAGATACGACATTGAACAGCCCCTGAGCCTATTATATTTCGCTCAATACGTCGCCGTTTTATGCGACGTTTATGTGCTACAAATATCAAACATAATATTTACGTTAATGTCGCGATAAATATGAGTAGTTCAAATTGTAATCACGATCATGTTACCGTAAAGCAGGATTGCGTATTGTCGGAGGTGTACACTATGGAGGTGGAGGATGTTTGTAGGTTTGTCTGAAGTTAGCTGGGAATTAAGAATATGAACAAAGGTATTATATGATCGTAAGATGCTAAAGGTTTTTGGTCGTGCGTTGTTGGCGGCGATAACAGACCACCCAGCCTACTCAATCTGTCCAGCCGGCAACTCCGGGGCCCCCGTGTAGCTGCACGCTGTCGCCGCGTCGTAAGCACTTAAGGAGTTAGGAAATAGCTAAGACAGCTACATAGTTCTTCCAAGATGGTCCAGTTTGGGCACAGACACGATGGTCTATGAGTTTAGGTCTTCGCACATGGAGCTGCCGGGTACCTTTTAAAAGTTTCTCCCTTATACTTTCATGGTTAAACGGGGGAACCCTGTGTGCGTGCGATGACTACACGCACTCAACCATCTGAATAGGGAACTTTTTACATTGGGTTTTTTGCCAATTAGTAGTTAATCCCATTTAACCTATCACAAAAACGAAAATATATGTTTGTAATTACAAAGCTTTCATGTTTGTAGGTTTTAAGCTTTACCTTCATGTTAACTAATACATGGCACGGAATTTTATTTGTGTGGTTTATATGTTACAAATAACAAACCTTATATTAGAGTAAAAACAGTGTAATATATAAAATAAGTAATTTATACGCAGAGACGTTCACATTCCCATAAAATACGATTAGAGAACATCTGAGGCTTCTTGCGCTATGAAGAGTCTGTACAAGATCTTTTGAGATTCATCTTTTTTTTATTTAATGAAGAGTCTTTATTATGTAGCATCCAGAAGTTTTCGGAGTAGCAGGCAGTACTCCGGAGCAGCAGCAAATATATTGCAGAGTAGTATACAGTAGCGTTCGCAATGTCACCAGAGAAACAGCATGTGCTCCGAAGAAGCATCCATCAGAAGCCTCTACTAAACGATACGTCAAAAAAGAGTCTATTGCGATTAAGGGTTCAATGGTTAAGTTAAAAACTACATAAATAATGTCGACTACGGTTAATTTTCATATTGAAGGATCGTTGTTTCAAATATATAACAACATTAATTATTGTCAATCAATATCATAAATAGAAATTTAAATAGTACCCTACATGCCGTGGTTCAAAGCCAATAACTCTCGTCGATAATCTCGATACATTCGAGGCGCATCATTTCACAACTATTGAGGCGTTATTATTCAGTAAGCGTCGCTTTTGTTTCCCTGGAGATATCCATCTGAATCGTTCGCGATGGACGCAGCTATTGATTTAGAGGGTACGAGTATATAAGCTGACTATAGAGCGCCTGAATTACGAATAGTCGACTCTGACTCCGTTATTGGCAATCTGGAAATTTCTTTGGACATCCAAGTGATAGGACAAGTTGGATGTTTGAATGAGAGTTTAGGAACATATTTCTTCATATGCATCGATACTATACTAAAGGCGCTTACTGATCTTCACACAGCTACGAGAAAATCCTACTCGTATTAGAGCAAAATCAGTTGAACTTTATAACTGATAATCATGCATGTTTCTATGGAAATAGCAGAACATTTCTGAAACAAAAATTGCTACAGTTGTAAATATCCATTGTATTCTTGACAAAAGCGTATTCGTCACCAAAGTAATAGTTTTTAGAGTTGCTATGTTTGTAGAGCACGTACGCACCTTGGTAGAGGTTACCAGTTACGTGACATTTGTACCGCATAAAACCCCCTCAGTGGCCTGCCTCTTCGCTTGGGGAGGACTCCGGGATCTTTGGTGGAATGCACCGGTGTACACCACGCGCGGTGCCCCTTACATTGGCCCATCTTTGAGAGAGCAAATGTGCTCTCTCGCTCCTTTTCAGATACGGCCACGCATACACCGCCCCGTCCTTCCCGGGGCCGCTAGTTGGATAGATCGCGCTCCCACTCTCACCGCCCGCGACTCCGGAAGCCCCCTTTTAGTCGCCTCTTACGATAAGCAGGGCGATACCATACGACTCAAGAGTTTCAGCTGCACACGACTAATACCCAACTTGAGAACGCGTACTTGCCAGACCCCTCAATTGCCAATTGATGCGCATAGATATGTTTTAGAAGGATATTTTTATGCCTATTGGTGGTTCGGCCGCTTAGTGCATATGCTTTTATTGAGCTCCACCTCTACAATCAGAAAGAGGCCTTCTATAGCTAGCGTATACACTCTAAGACTGGCCCTCACCTCACCTAGCGCAAGTGTGATTGCAAGCCGCTATCGGGTGCGGACCGGTTTCAGCTACACACAACTAATGCCCATCTTGAGAGCGCGTACTCGCCGCACCGCTCAACTGCCAATTAATTACTGGTTTCGCGGATCACCGGCCGATACAGAAACCATAAATTAACGCCCGTTTCGCTAAGCCGTGAAACAAGTCATAATTTTGCACGTTTTAACGAATTTGCTTGTTTACGCGTATTCTTGTTCTGGTAAGGGTAATTATGACTTGTTTGTTTTTCTTACAAGTTTTGTAGGCTTATCTGGTGAATTCTAGTAGGTATTTAATTTTGAGGATGCCAGCATTTTCTTTGCAAGTGACCATAATAAACATGTTAAACGATCATTTTTACGGTATATTTAGGTAATCTAAACATAGTTCACCCTTTAAAAATATTGTGTTTGACAATAAACGTAGGGCTGTCAATCGTACCTTTCGACCAAAACAAAAAAGAATCGATTCCAGGCAGACTTTTGTGCAGCAATGGAATTTCTCTGCAATGAGCAATGCAATCTAACCTAACAAATGTAAGATTAATCTATCTAGTTTAAGAAGATTTATGACATAAAGTTGAATTCGGAGGATCTATTTTTTTTTCCTATTAAGTCACGAGAAATTACAAAAAAAATCCTATAGCCTACTTGCAACTTCTATAATGAGTTCTTCACTATCATTTTCAACTTACTAAGTATTAGTCTCCAAGATTTTTTTATATACATATATGGTAAACTAGCGCAAAACGTTCTCTTGTCTGGGCGTCTGAATTTACATACAAACAGCACGGCTGGTCCAAGATAGAGCCCATAACTAATGTTGCGGACGCCTGTCAATCACTCGCTGGCAGCTTCTGCGGACATTGCTCTGTACCTAGGGCACACGGTAGTGGTTTGCCAAGACCAGCAAGAAATCACTGGTGCACAACCTTTAATTTCTGGCAGCTTTTTAAATAGTTTAACTTCGGCCTGTCTGTATTATGCTTAGAGGCTCAAGTTCTCAGGAATAAAATGTTAGTACTGGACATATATATCGAAATAAAATTCATGAGTATCTAATGTATGTTTCATAGTATTCATACTAAAAATGCAAATATTTCGCCACTGACTCATCATAATTTCCAGCGATTTTTTAGTAACTTTTACAACATAAAAAAATGGATAAAATGCTATCCATCGGTCGTAAAGGGGTTGGATATCTTAAGGTATACATATAAAAAAACTTTAGGGAAACCCTCGTATTAACAATAGTATTAATAGTTACTTGTAATAATAATAGTATAAATTGTCTACTTTGAAACCTCGTAGAAAAGTAAAAATATGTTGGATTTCATTGCGCTTTTTGCTTGGCTTGTTGTGATATCTTATAACTTTTTATCACTCAATGCATTACGAGTTTGTGAATCTTGGCAACCAATTTTAAATGCAATGTTTAAATGGCATTTCTTTTTAATACAATTCTTACTTCGTACGCTAGGTTTATTTTTATAAACTATAAATACTATGTGCTAAAATCCCTTAGAGTGTAAGAATATACGTAAAGTATATTACCTATGTATAATAATATTCTGACTACGGTGCCTCGTGGTACGCGAATATAGATTTACTTACGCGAAATTCGACATCTTCTCGTTGGGTGGGGTGATTGTTGTTTAATTTGTGGTTTATAAAATTCTACAAATTTTCTTTTACTTTTAGAATAAAATATATACATTTTATTCCAAAAGTTAAAGCCCGACCACCAACCCGCATTGGCGCAGCTTGATGGAATAAGCTCCAGGCCTCCCCAATAATGGGGAGCGACCCGTGCACAGCAGTGGAACGCAAAAAAGGTTGCAGACATATACATTTTGGAATAACGTCTACGGTGGAGCTCCTTGGGACAGGCCTATGTCTAGCAGGGGACTAAAAAAAGCTAAGGAAAGAGAGACAGAGACTGTTGGACTCAGGTCTCCTCACAAGTGACACAAGTGAGAGGGATTTAGTACATAGTCATAGGTCCTAGTGCTAGGCAAGATGGTAAGATGGGTTACGTCGTGGCAAAAATGCGCTTTTCAGTGTTTCTATAGACACGCAAAATCATCAACATGTGTTGTTATCGACAGATATAGTCATTACAATTTGGCAAAAACCTATTGTATAATTGATCTCAACCAATCTTCATTGTAGCAGCTTGATGAAGCTTACTGGTAACGAATAGAATATCCATGCCTAAAAAAACAGAAATTATCATTAAAGTGTTTAAGGAAGTGTCGATATAAATAAGAAGATTAGAAATGAAATAGAATCTCAAAGCTCATACATTACGCGCCGCCAGAATATTAAAAGCAAAAGTAATTAATTCCAAAGATGGAACGCACACATGTATTAATCTCAGATTGCCGGGTTGTGACTTATTCCAATAGAGGGGAATGTTGATTTTGCATAAATTTGTATATCTAGGCAGATCATACCTGCTCCGTAAGATTTCGTATCATAATGTGTGCGTTTTATTCACTCCATCAGCAGGTGTAAACGGGAATAATGCATTTTTATAGTATAAATCGATCCTATTTGGCATAGAGATCATGTGGTAAAGTACCTCGACCTTTACTGTAGGACCACGAAAGACAGAAATTTGATTTCATAAACGATAAAATGGACAAAGGAATTCCATAAAAATCTTTTTTTTTCTGGCGCGAGTTTAACATTTCTTACCAATCCCAAAAAAAGTGCACAACGCCGCTAAAGAAGTTTTCACTTCAAAAAGTTATTTTCATAAAAATAAAAATTAGACACAATATGGTTTTGATTGCGGTTTGAACCCGGCTCTCTAGTTCCGCAGTCAGCTCACGCAACCATTCGGCCAAGGAAGCTTTAATTCAATGAACGAAATTTTCATACAGCTCTTTCAAATCGACATTGTCATTTCTTTGATCGTCGGATTGGCGGATGGTAGGAGCCCAAGAGGGGATTTTCAGATTTACTCGAGCGCGTCTGATTATGATATGGGGTGGTACACCTTGCATCCTGTTCAGTCCTACCACGATTAAAAAAGACCTTCTATATAGGTACAGTATTGTTTTTATTTTACTTCCGGATGTCAAAGTGGTCATATTAGAATACCCCGTTACCGTTGAACCATGAATTTCAAATAATAAAAATTCGAACTCTTCCGAGTTTGCCAAAATGCTGTTTTTTTATTTCGCTGTTTTGTGTACATTCATACTAAAATCATCAGATTACTGAAATATGACTTACCATGCATTTAAATTACTGAAATGAGGGGTGTAATTTCAAAACCCGCTATAATGATAATCGGTACATTTCTAGATTTTTGCACCAAACAAAAGTTTATAAATTTTCCTTGCCATGTGTCTGATGTTCATTTTCATAACCCACTAAAATACAACGTAAATTCAATATAAAAAGTTAGGTTTGTTGCAAATGCCGCTAAAATTACTGATGTTACAATCAAAATCCGCTAAAATGAAATCGACCAATGACAGCGCTACATTGGACACACGTGACTTGCAAAACAGTATGGCGATTTTGACTGTTGTGAAAAGAGTTGCTCGCGGTTTTTAATCAAAATTAATACAAAAACATGGAAGAACTTGCACAGTTTGTTAAAAAATGTGACCCGAAATATGCTCGGAAACGTCCACGTAATCCACAAAATTGGAAACGCGAACAGGAGCGCCAAGAACGGTGAGTAAAATCTTGACTAAAACTTATTTGAAAAGTTCGTTAAAAAGTGTTATGCAATATGAGTAACGAATACCTGCTTGCTTCTTAGTACTTTTTGTACAAATATAAAGTTACGATTTTTCATACAAATGAATTCAAATATTATTTTTTTGGAGATTTTAATATTGTGTGTTGGCACGGCTTAAGGTCCGGAGTTCCCGGGTTCGATTCCCGGGGCACACAATTTTGGTATTTTCACTTTGTGAGAATTACGTAACTAATATTGATAATGCTATTTTTGTTTCAGCTATAAACCAAAATCACTCCCAAAATTTCCTTCTTGCAATCATAACCAAAAATCTTTTCGTTGTATGCTTGTTACTTGCCAAGACATCCGGAAATTCCATAAAAATTTTTATAAATGTAAAACCAAACTTGATCAAGATAATTTTTTGATAAGATATTGTCATGTCAATAAAGCAATAAAAAATACTGCAAATAGTAAGAGAAAATTAACCATTAAGTACAATGTACCTGTCAGTGGAGGAAACCTGAAACCTGTATGTCAAAAAACATTTTTGGACTCGCTTCAAATAAAGAAAGACCGGGTTCAGGGTGTGATGAACCGTGTTTACTTAAGCGATGGCTCACCGTTAAAAGAAAATAGAGGAGGAGATCGAAAAAGTGCACAATTTGAAGCTAAAAGGCTGTCGGTTGAATGGTTTTTGGAAAAATTTAAAGGGATCGAAAGTCATTATTGCAGATCGCAAACGAACAGAATTTACCTACCGTCAGGGTTAAATATTCGAAAGATGTGGCGAATGTACAATCAAGAAAGAGATGAAGAATTAAAAGTGAAGCAAAGTTTTTTTCGGAAAATTGTAAATACTTCGTACAACTTTGGTTTTGGGTCTCCCAGAACCGATGTCTGTTCGACGTGCATATCTTTACAAGAACGCTTGAAAACTGAAAAAGACCCTTCAAAAAGGAATGCATTAATAGTAGAGAAGAGGATCCATAGGCTGAAGTACAAAGCATTTTATAATATATTACAGGAAGAAAATGAAGCTATAAAAACAATTTCGTTCGATTGCCAAAAGAATCAACCGCTCCCGAAACTGCCTGATCAGTCGGCTTATTTTAGCAGGCAATTTAATTTTTATCATTTTGCTATAGTACAGGGAAATTCCAGAGCAAAACTAACAAAAGAAAATGTTCGTTCTTATTATTGGACGGAATTGGATCACGCTAAGGGCAGCAACCAAATCATAAGTGCCATTTACCACTTTCTGCAAGGGACCGTAATAGAACCGCAAATTAAGATACTAAGGATAGTGTGTGATGGATGTTCCGGGCAAAATAAAAATACGGGTATGGTTAGCATGCTTGGAAAATGGCTATACAATGAAGCACCACGGACTGTGAAAAAAATCGAAATCATTTTCCCAGTGGTAGGACACTCTTTCATTCCTCCTGATAGAGTTTTTGCAAAAATTGAGAGGACATTAAAAACCAAAGAAGTGATTGTTTCGCCTTCGGAGTACATCGAAGTTTTGGAGGAAAATGGAACGTGTATCGATCTGACTACGATACCAGTTTACGATTGGAAGGATGCTTATGAGCCCATAATAAAACCTACAACATCCTGGCACTTCCCATTTATGAGGAGCAAACGATTTTTTCTTACTCGTACCAAAACAGAGAATATTTTGGTACAGGGAGAAGAAACTTACAGAAATGAAGTAAATCAAAAACGAACTGTTACAAAGAAGAACAAAAAAATTACAATGATTACACCACTAATCGTGAGACCGGATATTCTACCCAAAGCAGCTAAAGTTAAAGATGTAACTAATTTGCTTCAAAAACATTTTGGCCAAGAGTGGAGGAGTTTGCCTCAATTGCAATTTTATGTAAATATAGAAAACCAAGCCCCCATACAAGACATGGAAATGAATGATGACTTATGTGAGCACGGTTTCGAAGATGTAACTGCACACATTTAATTTTGCATTAAATAACTTCAATCTTTCACATGTTTTTTTCTTCCTTTTATAATTTCCTAGCTCTTTATAATTGGGTGCACAACTGAGAGACTAACTTTAGTGAAATTATATTAGAGCCTGCATGGCATAACACCATCCATTGATCAATATAGGTTAGTTACAAAACCCCCTATAGTATGACACTTCATTTTCAAAACCCACTAAAATAACATGTTGGTTGCAAATTCCTCTATAATAGATTTTCATTCCTATGTTATTTAGAAATGGCTAGTTAATAGTTACAAATTTTGTCATTTTTAGGATTCTCGTAATGCCACGATCAAATTATTATCAAATTTTACCTTTGGCAGTAAATAAATCACACTATATTTAAAAATTTCGATTTGTGAAAAAATTTCTCAAGTCAATTTAGTGGGTTTTGAAATTACACCCCTCAAATATGACTTAGCATGCATTTAATTTGTTCTACTATTTTACCTGTTCCTTTCGTATAAAATTTTTGAAAACCTACAGGCGCTCTCTCCACCAGTTAAACACAAAACGTCATAAAATATTTTTTTTAATCTTCCTACCATACAACCTATAAAATGCACAAGGTCCTGATGACGCTTGAGGAAATCCACAATGAGCCTCGTGGGCTCCCCCGTTTGACGGTGTTTACGTCACAATATTATTAATACTCTCCAATAGATGTCAGGAAGAGTCGTATTTTTCAGTTTATATTTAAATTGATTATCACTGAAAATATTTTTATACAATGAAAAATTTCTAACAATAAATATTTGCTGGGTCGATTTATCACCCCCGAAACCAGGGTACTAAATTTCATCAAAATCTTTAGAGCCGTTTCCGAGATAAAAAAAATATATTTAGAATTTTAGATATATACAAGAATTGCTCGTATGTAGGTATTATAGGTAGATATGAATAAACAGCTTTTGTAAAAACTTATAGTTGTGCCAATAAAAATCTTTGTTTGATTCAAAGATAAACCTCACCACGTAGAGTTGAAAATTGCCCATACTAACGAGGCGATGCTTATGACACTGTGACGTCAAATGTCATGAACCTAATACTATGGATAAAACAAGCAATTTGCAATTTTAACCGTTAAAAACTTTGTTTAAGTATATAGGTATTTGTTTTTTTTTCTTATTAAGTTAGAAGGATCCCGGAAAAATATAAAAAAAAATATTTATGAAATAGCTAAAATTTTCATATTTCACATTTCCATATTTTTTTGTTACCGAAAAAAAAACTTTTTTCCACGTTGTCATTATTATTTCCAATTTTCTTACTTAAATAGTACCTATAACTATATATTTTATACATTTTCTCTATTGTGGTAAATAAAGTAAACGCGATTGGGAGTGGAATTCTTAACGTTCTGCCAAGATTCTAAACTGCCTCGGATTTTCGTTTTTCGTCAAAGTAGTTTCTGGTCTTTACACATAAGAGGAAACATTTCGCCCTAAAAACCGAATTTTACCGTACGGATAAACTAGCTTTGGGTTTTTGGCTGGAACTAGTAAGAGGCATGTCGGTCTTGTTTCATTTTAATTTTCTTTGTGTATTTTTGAGTTATCTATACTGCTGAAGGGTTTGTTTGTTTGTTTGTTTGAACGCGCTAACCTCAGGAACTACGAATTCGAATTGAAAAATTGTTGTTGTATTGGGTAGTCCATTTATCGAGGAAGGCTTTAGGCTATATAATATTACGCTGCGACCAATAGGAGCGAAGCATCAGTGAAAAATGTTACTCAAGTACACTGTTCTGTAATACCGATCGGTATTACATCGGTATTTTACCGAATTGTAACAATTTTTTAAGTCAAATGTTTTATACTCGTAAAGTTGAATTTCAGCAGCGATAGTAAGATTTTTTGGACAGAAGTCTTAACCATCAGAGCATTAAAAAGATTAAAGTATGCTTAAGAAAGGTAGCATTTTAAGTATGAGAATGAAAGAAAATACGTGCCCAGCATAGTGAATTGCAACCATCCTTAAGCCTTTACCTAGTTACTTATTCTCTACTTATTTATAAGCACGCTTAATGCCGCAGGGTAACCTACTTTGGCTTTTATTACAACCTTATACTTTTATCTCCTATTGTTACTTTGTTAGTGAAAAGTCGTGTAAGTCTTCTGACCCACTTTCAGGCTCAGCTCAAACTTATTCATAATGTGAGACCACACTATTGGCATTTAATAGTCACATGAAATAAAAATTATTGCTGTTCATTATTTTTGAGTTTGTTAAATAAACATTTACACACCATTGCCGAAAATGTGTGAGAATAAGCTACTTATACAGGGTAAGGTTTATAATGATAACGGCAGGAATGATTACAGCGATGATAATTTTTCAGTCGTCGTCATGTAAGTTCTACCATCATCAGTCTAAAAATTATTTAAATTTCTTGAAACGTTGGCAAGACGTAATTTTTACAATTTATGCTAGGAAGTAGGTATTCTATGTTCTGTTGTGTTCTTAAATATACCACATAATAACACATACAACAATTATTTAAAAAAAGGTAGTTTGAGTAATGGTCAGTTGACCTTACTATTTTAACGAAACATTCCCAAAAGACAGACCTCTGCAGACCTTTTTCTGAGCGGATCTGAGTTGGATACAAGTACATCGTTGGCTTTACCCAATAAGCTGTGTTGGTAGAAATATAGTTGATGTTGTATGAGCCCGTCGGGACCTCTATCGGCTATCCGATCGGTTCGGATGACGCGCCGAGATATTGTTTGACTAATGGCCGATCGTAAATCCGCGCTTGGTGTCATTCTGACGTCTGAACCGATTGCGGTTAAAGATTTCTTGTATGCGCAGTGAACCCATTATAGTATACGAACCTGAGAGGGGATTTTTTGCATTTTCTCGAGGCCGTCAAATGTTTATACTAATTAAAAGAAAATTTTGTAAAATCCACCTCCACATTATCAGAATGCCAACCTTTTATTTAAGAGTTTCGGCCATCTCACTTACTTGAGACGTACATAGTCATTTTGTAACCAACCCATCCTTTATTTGTCAGCCTATTGTTTCTTTTCCGACCGGTGAAAATAAATATTGTTCAGTACATGAACAGATAATTCAAAATATTGTATTTTGTTAAGCATCTTAAATAGTTAAATTAACTATTGTATTAAATTGTTAAATATAAAAGTATTGGGAAAAAAAGTCTCAAAACAGATAAAATATTGATAAAATTAACTTCTCATAGATAATAATTTGTATTAATCATAATAGTCTAAAAATATCATAATGGCAACAATAAATTTGTCTAATTTCAAGTTATTTCTTATGGCAATGTTTCCTTCTTCTCTCTTCAGCGGCCATAAAGTTTGCTTGTAATAAATTGTGTCTGCAGATATAATTGTAAAACGTTCAATAAACGTGTTAATAAAGTTTTACTTGTTAGTTTTACTCGACTGTTTTACTTAACAAATATTTCTCTATTACTTATCAAAGATTTCTCTATCAATCGTCTAATTTACAAAAACCCGCTATGTCCGCACGACGCGACGGTTGAATAAATTCTCATTTAGCATCCTAGGATCCTCAAGTATAGCTTAAACCACATCATTTGTAATTTTTTATTCACGAAGCAATTTTTCATTGTCACTGATCTGTTTTTAGGTGGACAATAATTTATGTTCTTAGAAATATTGATGTATAAGTACGCCCGAATGCGTACTGTTTTGTGCATAAAATAGATTCGCAAAATGTGGCGTACAAATTCAGAACATTTAGACAATTTGTCGGTCTGCCGTCAACGCAACATAACTCTGGGGGGATATTATACAACACGATAATGTTGACGCTGCGATAAAATAATAATTCAAGTTATACATTTGTTTTGATTATTGTTTAGACTAGTGTACAAATAATATTTGTCACTAAAAATTATGGTACACAGTTGTTTAGTATAGCTACTATTAAATCAGTTTTTGTAATATTACTGGACTATTTATTAGATAAGCTAGACTACAAGAAATAAAGGTAGTACAGAGGTAATTAATTAGCAAACTGGTACTGTAACGAGTCACCCCACTCATTGTTTCTAAAATTAATGGTAAGTTTAAATAAAAGTTAACAGTTGTTTGTTGGAGGTTTCAAAATTGAATAATATTTTAATTATTTATATAAATATGCCAATATCGCTTAACCCCCGCACTGTGTCGGACGCTGTGCGAATACGCGCCGCTGCATATTCCAAGGAAGGCCAGACCGCGTCGCATCTGTCGCGTACGCCGATAAGCCTTCTAATGTACGACTCACTAACGCGCCACTTCTGTGGGCCGTCTGTCAGATATATGATACACAACAATATACTATATGAATTAGGCAGATTCGCCCTATATAATCGACAGTGTCGATAGAAAAATAATTGGTCTATGATGTGTGACAAAATTTACAAAATATAGTTGTTATTAGAACTTGTATGGTTTAGTCACGGAAAGATCGCTGTTATAATTTATGTAGCGATTTTTAAAGTGAAAACTTCTTTAGCGGCGTTGTGCACTTTTTTTTGGGATGGGTAAAAAATTTTTAACTCGCGTCAGGACACGTGGCCTGATCGAATATTCGTAAGACGGAGGGGTGACAGCTGATGGCTCGACTTTTTATACTTGTAAAATTCGTTTATATCAAGTATTTAAAATATGGAAATTGAACAAACTGCATCTATTAATGAAAAAAGTGACGAAGAAATATTGAAAGAAAATGAGTTAGTACTTTATAGAAATTCTATATGAAAACCTACTGAAAATACTAGATGAAAAATAATACTGATAATAAAAGCAATTCGTGCGAAATTATTCCCTAACCATTCCAAAATATCAAAAATGCACAACGTTAATGTTCAAGTTTTCACTTCTGCCGGCAGTACCGGAGTGCAACCCGTTGTTTTGTTTTTCTTTTTAATACAAAGATGTGGCTTTCGGCCATATTTATCGTCTGGAGATACAGCACCATTGCAAAGGCACAGATCTTCATCAATACTAGCATATCTGAGGTCGAGGATAGATGTCAATGGGATGATGCGACCATTAAAAATCAAGTAGCACACAACCTTATTTTCTTTACTTAATTTCCCACAGTAGACAGTCAAGGTTGGGTTGGTGGACATAACATCACTTATATAAAGCATTATTTGCATTAGTCGGGTGCTGTGTAAATACACGCCGCTGCATATTCCGCGACGGCCGGACCGTCGCCGCGTCGGTCGCGTACGCCGATAAGCCTTCTGATTTACGACTCGCAAACGCGCCACTTCCGCGGGCCGACTGCCAGTTTTACACAATATACGTGGCCTGGGCTGATTTGCCCCATATTAATTGAGAACAAAAAAAATATTTTTCGAGGTTTAGATTTACAAGTTAATTTTTGTGACGTTCATTACAAAATAATATGTAAGTAGTACATTGGTCGTGAAAACGCAGCAGCACATATAGAAATGGAATTAAAAGGTTTGTAATTTTATAAATCCAACATGTTTGATTACTAGATGTAAGTAATGTTGTAAACCAGCGGTATCGACGTCCTTCGTCGGTTTTTTCCGTTAATACAAAAATTATAATTTTGTCTAGTTTCTCCAAGGCCGTTCCAAGCCGTCCCTAATAAAACCTTAATCTAATTTGTGGCAATTCAATGCGAAGGCACGATTTTCTCGTTTAAACTAGATCTAGCCGATTTTAGGAGCTTCTAAGCCAAGCCTATCGCGATCAAGCAAATTATTCTAGCTTTAACGAGGCATAGCATAACCTTTAAAACTTCTTAGTAATATTTATATTATAATATTTTAAATAGCAAAAATAATTGTTTTAGTAGAAAGAGATGGTCTTCTTTATTGAGGTGTTTACTTAAAAACCCAAGTTCACCGGTTTAATATTGTTCTATTAAGCAAATTATAGTGTTATCCAGTGAAATCTGCAGAAATCACAGTATTTCTAAGTGCAACAGACCATCTACATATCAAAACCTAAAGTTTAAAAATTTGATAAGAGAATTCCTCAAGAAATAGTCTGACGATCCGACTATTACGTTTAGGTAATTCCTCTTTCACCACCTTGAAGTAAAGTGACAAGTACGCTAATTGTCGGTTAAAGTCACCCGTAACTTCAATTTCAATTTAACGATAGCATTAATTATATTATTATGATAAACTGACCCGTACTAATAGCTTTTACTTGCCAATTAACTTTACTTGGGACGTAACTAATCAACATTTTACTTGAAGATGGTGAACGAGGCCCTTAATTTTTTAATATCATTACCACGCACCTGCTACACTGCACGCTCAAACCCGTACCGATATGTCAAAGTATCAGTACCGATAAGTTCCTTCTATGTCATCGAACACGGCTTGTTATGCAAGCACCCATAATCCCCCACGGTGTTACTCGTAGCTCTTCGGCCATTATTTCATTACCCACCGCATTTGCCATTCACTTTGTTTGTTTTATTTATGGGAGCCATAAAGCAACCGGCTACATGGTTGTCGTAAGCAATAATGTTGTCCTACTGTAAGACATATTTATGTCTAATTAAACCAAACTATGACATATTAATGATGTTTTTGGATTTAAGTGTTCCAATCTGTTGCCGCAGCATAATATTTTGTTAATGCATTCTAGTGGGTGCATTGTTGAATCAAGTATTGTTAGAGAAAAAGAGTAGCGATAATCGATTGGTGCAATCGATTTGTACAATGCTCTGATTTTATATCTGACTTTATTTGTTCGAGTACCAACTGTGATCGCGACACACTACGGCATGGTGTACGTGTGTATGTCACTCAACTCTTCCTAAACGACTGGACAGATTATGATGATTTTCTTTGTGTGTTCATGGGTATTTGAGGATAGTTTATATGTACTTTTTGGCCCACTGAAAAATGTTTTTTCAATTATTTTTATTTATCAGTAGTTTTCCCATATTTAATAACAGTTTGTTCCTACCTGTCAAACCTTTGTATTTCGTGCCGTGTCTTTCTAAACTTTGACACAGTCAGAATAACAGGACAGTTCGTATGTCATTATATTTTTTATATTTTTCTTTGACTGTAACATGAAATCTCTTTAAGGTAATAAAAAAATAAATCCTCTTTCAATACTTTTACGGCAGGACAACGTCTGCACCCGGGCGGAACTGGACCGGACCACTAGTATTAATTTAAAACCCAAAAATATATTACCAAATAAGTTGACCGTCATTTCAGTGTTTATGTAAATTTTTAAGGAGGTAAAAGGAGTGACTATAATTGCCAAGCCTGTGCTCTATAGACCTTAGTTTCATAACTGGAATGAATATATATTACAGTTATAAATAATCAGGGGAGTATTCCCTTACACTTTTACTGCCAAGAGTAAATATTCAAAGGCGTAAAATGTTCCAATACAGAGCCAGGGATTTAATGTGAAAGCGGTATATTACGTTTATCATTTCCGATTTATGATCAATAAATGTTTTATATTATACCAATTCTTGTTTTCCAAGTCTTCTTTAAAGGGATAATAATTGAAATTGTTTCTAACAATAATTGAAACTGTTTCTTGTTCCATCTTGCTGTTTGCAATTTTTTAGGTTTCTAGCGGAATCATACTATTGATGTTTATTATATCTGTCTTGTTACATTTCGGGTATTGTGCGATGCAATCACGTTAAATATTAGATTTATTGAAACAATCGCGAGTTTGACTCGTGCACTCAAATTAAAACAAGTAAAAGTTCTGTTATGAATACACTTTACTGTTTAAATCAACGTGTTTGTGGTAACGTTTAAAGTTCTTGGTCCACATGAAAAAATCTGTTTTTATTCCAACATGTGGTAAGTAACATCTTTTATTGAGTTGCATGAGGATTTTAATTTCACAGAGAGTGTGCTGATCTCAATTTTTAATTTCACTTTAATACGACGCGTTACGAAAAAGGTTCTTGAAATATCAAATAATTAAAATGGTTATTATTACTCGAACAAATGTAAGAAGTTCAGGTGTTACTGACTCTTATATATTTTGCGTAAAGTTTCCTTCCCTGAGTTTAAAACTTTTAAATTGAGTAAGTATATACGAGTAAAAGGCAGTACCTCAATGTATTAAAAGAAAATTAACACTGGTGCATTACCTAGTTACAACCCTGAAACAAGAAAATTATAATAGATTTTTCATAATAAATTGTTATAAAGGATTCTCTGCCTCCCCAAACAATAGTCACTGGGGTAAAACTTGGTAATTTCGTCGTAGCTATTAACTATTCTGTTTAAAATTATTATTCGAATAACTCACAAATTACAATCCCATTTATATTCTGTATTCTAGTGGCACGTAATATAATTATTATTCTAGTAATAGCTAAGCTTACTTATGAACGTCTAGCACGCGAAACGGGGGGTATAAAAGTCTCAGGGGAGGAACGCTCGACCCCGTTTCAAAGGGGTAAGATCTTAACATTTACTTAATGGGAGGCATGTAATGTCGCGTTTAAATTACGCTCCGAGTAAATTAGCATTACAATGTCGTCCTGTAGTAGAATTTTTCGACTGTTTTTGTTGTCACTCCACTGAGTATCGGTATCCTTCGAGAAATTAGAAATGAGGCTGTAGCCCATCACCCTAGCCATGTGCTGGTTGGTGGACATGACAAGCGTTTTCAGATATCTAATACCTTTAAATGAGCAGTTCTTGTAAATATATATCTAGTACCTTTAAACGATCAATTCTTGTATATACCTAAATATATAATTTGAATGTCGGAAACGGCTCCAACGTTTTTGATGAAATTTCTGGTTACTGGTTTCGGGGGTGATAAATCGATCCAGCTAGGTTTTATTTTTTAGAAATTTTGAATTATTAAAAATTATATTCAGTGATAATAAACTCAAATGAAAACTGAAAAATACGACTCTTCCTGACATCTTTTGAAAAGTATTAATAATATTGTGACGTAGAACGCTGTCAAATGCCATCCAACGTCCAAAGGAATGACATGTCGATTTTGAAAGAGCTCTATAAAAAAATCGTTCAATGAATTATGGCTTTCTTGGCCGAATGGTTACGTGGGCTGACTGCGGAACTAGAGACCCGGGTTCAAACCTCAATCAAAACCATAATGCGATTATTATTTTTATTTTTTTGTGTTTTTTTATTTTATTGGGAGCTATTTCAGATGGCGTTATTAAGTAACACTAAGCAAATGAGTGTTTCGTTTGAAATCAAACCAAGAAAATAAATTGTTTTATGCGAGCAACGCTCGGTCTTCCAGGTACTGTATATTTGATTGAAATTTAGTAGGTTAGTAGGTAGGCTAGTCCCTGTAGCTTCGGGATTAAGAATAGAGCTACGGTATCCCCTGCCTGATCGTAAGAGGCGACTAAAAGGGGGCTTCCGGGGTTGTGGACGGTGTGAGTGGGAGCTCGATCCATCCAACCAGCAGCCCCGGGAAGGGCGGCGATGTGTGCGTGGCCACATGTCGCCGTAAGCATCGGAAGGTGCAGGAGAGCAAAGCTGCTCTCCCGAGGATGGGCCCGTTCTAAGGCGTCGCGCGTGGAGGACACCGGTGCGTTCCGCCGGAGATCCCGGAGTCCTCCCCAAGCGCAGTGGCAGCCACCGAGGGGGTTTTAGTGCGGTCAAATCCCACATAACCCGGTACTGTCTCCCAAGATCGTAGGTAGGTAAATTTAGTAGGTAGGCTAAAACATCGATTTACCTCGGTTTCATTTTTACCGACTTCCAAAAGGAGGAGGTACTGTATTCGGTTGTATGTATTTTTTTTATATATGTTCACCGATTACTCCGCCGTTTGTGGACCGATTTTCAAAATTATTTTTTTGTTCGTATGCTTATACTCCCGAGGTGGTCCCATTGTCACCAAATCAGGATCTGATGATGGGATCTCAGGGAAATCGAGGGGAACTCTCTAATTTTATAGGCACACATATTGATTTTCTTATACTTTCTGAAGCATAAGAGATATTTGTGCATAGTAATCATCATCTCATGTTGCTGAGCAAATTCTTTCAATAAATAGTTTTTTATTCGAAATCTCACATTCCTGAGGTGGTCCAACTGTCACCAAGTCAAAGTCTGATGAGGCGATCCCAGAGAAATCGAAGGGAACATTCAAATTTTATAGCACAACAAAATAATTTTCACATTTGTACTAAAGCAAAACAGGCATTTGTGTATAATTATCATCATATCATGTCGCTGAGCTGATGATGGAAGGTACTACGACGGTTAGGAGTTGAGAGCAAATTCTTTCAATAAATGGTTTTTTGTTCGAAATCTTACATTCCTGAGGTGGTCCAACTGTCACCAAGTCAAAGTCTGATGATGGGATCACAGAGAAGTCGAAGGGAACATTCAAATTTTATAGCACAACAAATGATTTTCATATTTTTACGAAAGCAAAACAGGCATTTGTGTATAATTATCAACATATCTTGTAGCTGAGCTGATGATGGAAGGTACTACGACGGTTAGGAGTTGAGAGCAAATTCTTTCAGTATGTATTTCTTTGTTCAAAACCTTATACTACTTAGGTGGTCCAACTGTCACCATGTCAAAATCTAATGATGTGGTACTAGGGAAATCGAGGGAAACACTGAAACTTAATAGGCACACACATTCTTTTAGTCATATTTTTTAACATAATACACATATTTATATCCGGTCATTATCACCTGATGTTGCTAAGCTGATGATTGAAGGTACAACTCCTCAAAGGTTAGGAGCTGAGAACAAATTCTTTCATTAATTTATACGTTCAGGTGGACTGATAATAGTTTAAGGCTTTAAGATGTCTGTTAGATAACATGATTATGAAAGGTAAATCTCTTTAACATTTAGAAGTTAAGTGAAAATTTTTCCTTTTATGCTTATACATATGTACAGAATTATTAAAGTTACTAAAAAGAGTGAAATAAATTAAGTTTTTAACAAAAAAATAGAACCGACTTTAAACGGTAAAAAATAAAATTGTTCAGTACCTACTTCTTCTTGCTTATGGTAATAACTCTTAAAACTATTGTTGGAGTCGGGCCCTACTGTCCCACTGTCTGTACTGTCGGTGCCCTTATAGAACGAATAGTAAGACATTTTAGTAAGGGCCCGACTCCAAAAATAGTTTTAAGATTTATTACCATAAGCAAGAAGAAGTAGGTACTGAACAAATTTATTTTTTACCGTTTGAATTCGGTTCTATTTTTTTGTTAAAAACTTAATTTATTAGAAAATATTTTTATCCTTGTTTTCAATTTCAGCGATAACCAAATTGAAAATAAACTGAAAAATATGACTTTTCTTGCCACATGGCGAGTAATAATACTGTTACATATTTTTTTTATTGGGAGCTACTTCAGTAGATGGCCTTGTTAAGTAAAACTAAGTCAATGAGTCCCTGAAGAAAATTTATTGTTTTTATACGAGCAACGCTCGGTCATCTAGGTACTTGTACCTATAATGCTCAGGCGAGCATGATAAAGGAAAACATTGAATATTACAATGCTTCACCTTTACTATAGTGATGTGCTAGGATACTGCAGGATTTGTAAACAGACCAGTGGTGTGGCAAGCCGGCATCTAGACCATTAAGATATTACTGCTCTTGTCTTTGAACAGCTAAATTGACACAAAATTGACAAAAGCTTCAGAATATCGCCAAAATTTTGTGAAACGTTTACGGAGTCACATTAGCGACAACTTGAAGTGATGCAAAATTCTTCAAAAGATTCTTTATGCTAAGCTAATAAGATTAGCCTACCACACCACGTTCTATTTATCGAGTGCACATAAAGCTTATTTTGTTTTAGGGAACCATATTGTTATGGACTATTTATATAATTGATTGTTTGCATGCCTTTTTAAAAGTATCATTGTACAGAGTTATTGTAATATTTTACATGTTTTCTCCCCGGCGGTATTTCAAAATAAACTTCTATGGCAAAAGACCTATGCCTTGGAGTAGCGATGCAACAAAGTTAAAAACGACAGATGATATTATTTTATTGTTATTTTCATGCAAATAAATCAGGTTAATCCGTAGTACCGTTGCGATCTGAAAATAAGGACAACAAAAAAACAAACAAACTCGCTTTCACATTGTAACATTAGTATGAAAGTAAGAATTGAATTTTAATGTGTGGGTTTATTTTTTGTTTATATATCCATACTTCCATACTTAATATTATAAATTCGAAAGTAACTCTGTCTGTTTGTCTGTCTGCTATGCTTTCCCGCTAAAACTACTAAACCAATTTTAATGAAATTTGGAACACAGATAGAGTGGACCTTCGGAAAGGACAAAGGATGTTTTTTTTCCTACAGGAACCTATAAAACGGGTCCACGCGGGCGAAGCCGTTGGCAGAAGGCTAGTCTACGTACCTATATTTGTGAAAATTTTACATCGGCAATAACTTTAAACAAAAGAATAATTTTGAAGCGGATATTTTTTTAATATTCGCAAAAATCTGAATATTTTTGCATTTCGAATCAATACACATCATACATTCAACATCGAAATGAATTTGCGTATCCACTTGGCCTCGATTGTCACGACTTTATTCGCTGTGTCACGATGTGTATATCTGATTTATATAGGGTTGACATCTATAAAATTTGCTAACCGGGACACTAGAAAATGAACTCGGGAATCTGAGATTTTAGCATGGAATAGCTAATTAGCTGGAATATTTGATGTTTTCAACATACAACATGTTATAATTAATATTGTTATAGTCGTATATTACTTACTAGCGGCCGCCCGCAACTTCCTCTGCGCGGAGATTAGTTTTAGATAGATATTCAATAGTTTAGACAGACAGACAGATAGACAGACAGACAAAAAAAAAAAAATTTGGTATATGTACCGTATATACCTCCATTCATATGGATGTATTAAAAAGCGGTTAATTTATATTAAAAACAGAAACTCCAATTTTATTTTTTTATAGATTTCGTAGCGCATATTAAGAAGACTTCATGAGAAATCCAATCTCTTAACGGTTACCCTAGATTTGAAGTGGACAGCCACTGGTCTTACCTAGAAAATTCTTATTAGTATATACCGAGACTTTTTTTTTCAATTATGGCATCGCAAACTCTGTGCATACTGCCAGCGTCAAGTATAATTTTTGCATCAATTTTTTGCCAGTTTCATTGAAACTGGACGAAGTAATAACAAAGTCAGTAAGTCGTAAGTAATCAGTCAGTCTAGTCAGTCCAACATTCAAGTAAAGCGATGGCTACTTTACTAGAACGTATCCGATGGAATTTTGGAGGCAAGCAGAAAAAACATATTTTAGCACTGTTATTCTATTTCACAAACACTCGTGCACTGTAATTAACCTATATCAAACAAAATGCCATCAAATTTATCCGATATAACTCAAAAATACACAAAGAAAATGAAAATAAATTAAGAGCACAATATGTCTATTTCGACTTCCCGCCAAAACTCTCTATACCGAGACTTATTTGCAGTATATACCAGGAATGTAATTCTATCTCATGGGTTTTGTGCACATCCCCATTTATACCCGCCTAATGCAGGCACCTATTTATTTTACTAATAATATGCATAAGAAACTACCCATTTGCTCTTAAAACGAGGGCAAACGCACAAATTCTGAAATAATGATAACCCTATATTTGAAGCAAGTAACTGCGGACTGCGCCACGGCAGGCGCGCTGTTTTACAAGGCTAATCCTTTGTGTTCCTGATTGACAACCGATGGCGACGTCCGCGCAATGCAACGATCTGATTTCGGCATCTCTCAAACCCTTCAACTTCCTTTTGCGCTGCGTGAGCAAGGGAGCGGAAAAATACGGGGGCTGTTTCATTGAAGGACGAAAGTATTTTTTAGGTTTAATCGAGTTTGTTTGGATATGAATGTATGTTATAATCAGCCTCCGAAATAGGAGTGCAACCGCATACGACCGCAAGCAAGACTCATGTTTGTTTTACGTTGCTTGCAGATGTCTATGGGCTACTTAACACCACGTTCTCTGCTTGCTCGTCTGCTGCTGCCTTTAAATGAAAAAAAAAAAATGTTGTTGAGATCCGGCTTGGCGCTACTTGTTAATCATGCGTCTGCCAGGCCGCATGATTTACAAGTATTTTATCTAAAGTATCTCATAAGTACTTATTTAATTCTCACGTATTGTAATACCTTTTTTTTTTTGGTATCGGGGGGAAACCTTCAAAAGGTACCCGACACCTTGGGAGAGGATACCGGGTTATGTGGGATTTGACCGCACTAAAACCCCCTCGGTGGCCTGCCTCTACGTTTGTGAGGACTCCGGGATCTCCATAGGAACGCACCGGTGTCCTCCACGCGCGGCGCCCCATAACGGGCCCATCTTCGGGAGAGCAGATGTGCTCTCCTGCACCTTCAGGTGTTCACGGCGGCATGCGGCCACGCATACACCGCCGTCCCTCCCGGGGCTGCTGGCTGGACGGGTCAAGCTCCCACTCTCACCGTCCGCATCCCCGGAAGCCCCCTTTTAGTCGCCTCTTACGATCAGGCAGGGGATACCGTAGCTCTATTCTTAATCCCGAAGCTACAGGGACTACGTATTGTAATACCTACAATAATACCTACAATTTCATATTTTTATTGTAGCATATTACCGGCTGTACTGCAAACGGCGGCAGAAACGCTGGTTTACAAGGCTAAACTTTTTTGTTCCTGACTGATACCCGATGAAGTTGTTCGCACGATGCAACTGTCTGATTTCGGCATCTCTCAAACCCTTCAACTTTCTTTTAGGCTGCATGAGCAAGGGAGAGAAAAATACAATTTAAAGTATATAATGACCTGCTTTAATGGCTGATACAGTTATGACTGTCGAGATAAACTTAATCCAACTCCTAGGTTTTAGAAACTGTTAATAGAGAGTCGTCAAAGGTTAGTGAGATATGGCTTTCATCTCTTGTAAATATTTGTATGAACAGCTACATTTATTGAATTTCAAGTTATAAGGACGGTATCAAATGAATTTAAAATTTGGTGCTTTTCCGAAAAGAAAATAACAATATGTACTTAATGTGTGTGTAACCGGTTTCAAATTCTCGGCGCGCACCTTTAACAATGAAATTTGTAATATCCGCATTTATCGCTGCTCCACGCTGATGTGATATTTAATCGATTACGATGTTTTTCATCACCGTGCATGCCTGAAAGAAACTTATAATTTCTCAAAAGGTATGATAACAACCAATCCACACTGGGCCACCGTGTTGGACTATGGTCTAAATACCTTGTTGGAGACCTTATCCCATCATATCAATAATATTAAGTTCTTTTGATGAAGACTAAATAAAGACGAGGATGAAGTGTTATAGGTATTTAATCTGAAAAGTTTCTTTGTAAAATGAAATGAAATGATTTCGATTCGGGTGTTACTTTTTTTTAATATCCTATAGGTAACAGGGTAGATTTACTCGTAAATTGTAAATGTTATGTGTGAATAATTCTATCAATAACAGATCGATATTGCTCGTTAGGATCGTAAAATTTTAATTAACATTAACCTACCGATGCTTTTAATAGGCTGTTACTTATCACTTCTACTTGAGTCGTAAACAAGTTTTCCGATGGTTACATAGTATAATCTCAGACCGTATCTAGATAGTGTAAACTGTATAAAGCATTATGCACTAGGCGTTCGTTTATGCATCGCCACTAAAGCACGACAAGAATACAACCGTAAGTCGCCGGTGTCATACCTTTTAGTAATAAGACCTTCGACTAAACTTCGTACATGATCGATGGTTCAGGCCTCGCCTGACCACTTAACTTTTTTCCAACCTTTTTGCTACTGCTGGGCATAGGTCTCCTCTCATAAGTGACAGGGATGTAGGTCATACTCTACCACCTTGGGCAAGTGTAAGTGTCATGGATGTCACGTGCATGTCACGTGCCTCCAAGAAATTATGAGAAACTCAGAGACATGCACGGTGATGAAAAATATCTTAATTAGAAATCATAATATTTTCTCTAACCGTATAGAACGCCCCTTCTGAACAAGATCTTACAGTTTTATAGAACTCTTTTGCTGTTACTATCATGGATGAAATTATTATCTTTATGGTAGCTATATCCATTTACTCACTCGACGCTATCTAATTAATATTATGGTTTATTATCTTCGTGAAAGCATCACTTGGCATAGAAGTTCCGCTAATTAGTTTATGGTCAAGTGGAAGGTAAACCAATTAAGTAAACAATGTTGACGGTGCAGTATAATAGTGATGTAATTAGAGGAGCCGGTGTAGATTAGCCAAATAGATAGGAATACTATATTATGATATTTAGAGTTCGAACTTCGAAGTATTGTAGGTCGGCCTGTATAATAAGTCGTAGAAATTGTATGGTTTTCTACGATCCAAGTAACAACCCTGGACTCATTTATTTCACTTGAAATTGAATATAGCTGTCCATGGGCTCTCATTTCATGAGACGACTCGTGTGGCGGAATGGTTACCATGCCGGACTGCCAATGGAAGGGTCATGGGTTCGATTCCCGGCAACAGAAATTTGAATGATGAGTTTAAATTTCTGTTCTCGCTCTGGGTGTTTGTGTTTCTGTCTTTATGTGTGTCCATGGTACCCACGACACAGGGTATTTATGGGCTGCAATTACCATTTATTAGCATATAATATACTCGTCTGGTGTTTTTTATTTTATCAAATACTTTGCAATGATTTTGAGTGTCCAATGGTAATAATATTTACGTACTTCTCAGAGAGCATCAGTTGAGTACCATATTTGAGGCTTGAAACTTTGGCCCCGTGCCTACTTGAGTAAAATTGGACATATTCCGCGAAAAACTGAAAAACCTTTGTTACTTGAGGAACTGTTCAAACTGGGTACGAGTTACAAATTTTTGACTAACTGTCATAAAGTTTGATACACAGTTAAGTGCTCTGCTTTGACGTGTTTAAACTTTTTTATTTCTAGGAAATTGGCGCTAGGATCAGTTACCAGCCTAGGAACATAATGTTAAGTGTGTTATCTATATACATATAATAAATCTGTAACAAGTCCGTTTCTGTACATTGAAGATATTTGAAAAAAACTGTCACTAGGGCTATTTATTAGCGTAATAGAACCCAAAACAATGATTTTTAGAATTATTGTCTGTTTGTCTGTTTGTCTGTTTGTCTGTTTGTCTGTTTATCTGTTTGTCTGTTTATCTGTTCGTTTGTGCGCGCTAATCTCAGGAACGGCTTAACGTAGAAGGATGCGGTTTTCACTGAAGTATTGGTATTTTTTTGGATTAACATTTAGGGTTTGTTTTATTTAAATCGGTTCACTAACAAAAAAGTTACGTCAATTTCAAGAATGATGAAATGGATGAACACCTGCACGCTATAATAAAGTTAATGCGAGCGGTCACACCATATGTTTCGATAACTACTAACATCTCTTAATATTCTGATAGCAAGTTTTCAAACACTTATGCTAGATTTCATCTCTAAATATTTAAAAAAACCATACATATCATATCACCGCATATTCAAAGAAATCCTCAATACAAAATGTACAAAACCTTAACAAAACGAGGCTACTGCCGACATCTATATTCACATTCAGAACTATTTAGTGATCTGTTGCAAATTCGGTATATCGACAATTTAGTTTACACGCTATACGATAGATGTCGTTGTTATTCATTTATTCATATTTAATTGCTTTTTACAGGTAGATTTACAGGTGGTGTTACATAATCATTATTTTACCCAATAACGCTATTACAAAGTGGATAGGTGGAGATTATTTCAAATAATTAATTACGAGTATATTTACTTAATAAAGTATCTAATAAAAAATTAACAACAGAGAGCTTTGGAACTGGCGCTGATATTGTTGTACTCATTGTGGTAGAGTATTATGGAGGCGCGGTGCGGTGGTTACATCCACATATTATTGGTATCGACCTTATTTAATAGACAATAATAATTATCGACTCGCGCAGGTGCGGTCCCAGGGGGGGGGGGTCACAGGGGACATGACCCCCCCCAAAATCCCTCACTCATACGTAGATGGAAGGCGAATCAAGCCAATTTGAGACACCTCTTCCCCCAAATTTCTTAGTGACCCCCCACCAAAATTTCTTGGCGACCCCCCCCCCAAATTGAAGGCTGCGACCGCGCCTGGACTCGCGTGGCGCAATGGTTACCATGCCGGACTGCCAATCGAAGGGTCTCGAGTTTGATTCCCGGCGAAGCAGAAATTTGAATGATGAGTTTAATTTTCTGTTCTCGGTTTAAGTGTTTGTATTTCTGTCTCTGTGTGTCGCATGGTACCCATTACACAGTGTATATTTTCCCCTACTCTGGCGCTATCAGTGTGAAACGTAAAAAAAATCAAAGTGTTCTACCGACTCTATGCTGAGTGTTCTTTTCAAAATGATAGCTACGTCTCCATATCATGATTACACCACCAGTCGAAGGTTAAAGTTCCACAGGCCGCTTTGCACGCTCCTTTTGATGTTTGAACGGATGTGTAAGTTATGGGACAACCTTCCAGCTGAGGCATTTCCAGTGGACTTTGACATAGGGTTCTTCAAGAAAGCTGTAAAGAAAGCTCTTCTTGAAAGCCGGCAGTGCTCGGGTGGCTCCGCTGGGGTTGCCCATTTTCATAGGCGACAGTGATCGCTTAACCACGCGGCCTTTCTGCCTCTTTGTTCGGTTTATTTATAAAAAAAAGTGATTTCGAATAAACGAATAAGCAATTGCCGAGGGTCTAATAAAAAAATGTTATAGAAATGAGCAGACGTTTTCAGTGGTTAATTTAATAAGAGCTATTACATACATACGCAGTACTGGCACTGGTGTTATACTAATATGCTAAAGCGTCACGGCAGCAGCACGGCATGGTGGTCACGCCCAGAATAATATTAGTAATCGATATATTTATTTCTGATGCTGTGTGAAGGGTTGTTAATAGGACCAATTGACTCTTAATCGCGTAGGGCCTGATCCTCTCACGCTGCTCCAATTCAGGTTGATGACGTCTTCATTGTTAGTGGCCTAACTGCTGTCGCAAGTTTTAAATCGCTCAAAAGACCTCCATTAAGTATGAACGACAGTATGTTAACGACAATTGCAACCAACGTGTAAGCAACCAAGAATTTGACTAACCAACTACTAACCACGCCTGACATAGCGTACACATTTCACCACCTTTCTGCAATATATTTAAGTTACATAATGATAATGAATCTATGCATCATTTGCAGCACAAATTATTTGATTATAATGATCCTTTCCGCGGGCACAGCAGTACTATCTAAACACTTTAAAAACAGGCTATTATAGTACGTTTAATTTGTAAAGAGAAACTGATGATAACGACTGAAAAGTCGATTATAAGAGGAGTACAGTAAGATTGTAAGGACTCAGGAAGAATGTATCTACTCAACATAATAATATGAACTTTTGTATCATAAGTAATTTCATAAAAGGTAACAATAATCCAAGGGACAGTGGAGGGCAAGCGGTCACGAGCGAAATTGCAACCTCATCAGCAACGAACACTCTGACAAGAGTGAACGACTAAGGAGGAGGAGGAACAAATTATCCAACTCTAATCAAGCCTTTTGTACAAGTCTTTATCTACGCGGACGACGTCGCGGGCACAGCTAGTTAAAAATAAACTAAAATTAAAAATAAATATAATATGTAAAACGAACATTTAGAAAGCATGTAGATCCCTATGTGGGGTTACTACGTAGGGTTCAGTAGTGGTACTTCCTCACTTGAACCAAGCAAGATCTACCTTCTGATCATTTAATATCTGAAAGCTTTTTGCGTTCCACGGCTGTCACATTTTTAAGCGACCCAGAGGTAACAAGGTTAATTTTCGCAGTGAGAGCTTCTTATATGGCATTTGTTTATGTACTGCCTTTTTTCATCCCGTTTTTAGTCCCACTGCTGGGCACAGGTCTCTTCTAGGTTTTGTTTTGTAAATAGCAATTGCAATATAAATTGCGAACACAAGCAACTATTTTTACCTTTATTCCGCATGGTTTAGCGAAGTCCCTCGCAGGTGCGCAAACAAATCACATAATATTAATCCGTCTCTCAATTTCTTTGTCCAGTAAACTGTGCAATTATATATCATCACATCCACTTGATACGATAAATACCGTGGATGGATGTGGGTGACTTTATTATCTGATACCTATATCGCGAGGATTGTCACCATGAAATGAGAGGCGCGGTACAAAATAATAAAAATAATATTTTTTATTTAAAACAGTAAGAAAATAAATTTTATTCATGTATTTGAGAACAGTGAAACTGTTATCTTTTTTATACCTTTACGATAATTAGGAATTTTTGTAATTAAACCATATCTTATTTTTAAAAGATTTTACGACACTATTAACATGAATTTGTATATTCAATTTTTTTTCTTTTGGTAAAGTCCTAGTCTTTATGAATGTTTTTTTTTTACAAAATCTAACAAATCGGTATAATGACCGTCCATTTGTTTTGTGTGACCGAATTATTGTTTAGAGAGTTATACCGCGAGGATTGTCACCATAAAATGAGAGGCGCGGTACTGTCGGTGAGTGATCTTCTTTTAAATGACCACGTAATGACGATCTACAACAAATTACATGTTTAAATGTTAAGTTATTTGTTTGGGAAGCTATCGACATTGGAATATCTGTAATCTTTGTGACTTGCTTTAATGTGTTAAAATAATAATAAAAAGGATATTTAAAACAGGGCGAAAATAAAATTTTATTCATGTATTTGAGAACAGTAAAACTGTTATCTCTTTTACTTTTCTTTCTTTACGATAAGCAGGAATTTTTGTAATTGAATGAAACATATCTTCATTTTTAAACAATTTTACGACACGAACTGGACTTTGTATATTCAAAATTATTTCTTTCAGTTAAATAGGTACCTATCTACCAGCACCTAGTCTTTATAAATGTTTTTTTCATAATCTAACAAATCGGTATAATGACCGCCCATTTGTTTTGTGTGTCCGAATTAGTGTTTAGAGAGTTAAAAAAAGGGATCTAGTATTTGTCTTATAAATCTCAATTTACTCTTTTTATAGCATAAAGATATTATGATGAAATACTTAATGATCCACTTACGTAGAGGTACCTACTTTATTCATGGTCAACGACTTTGATTTCAATTGCAAAGAAAAAATACAGAACTATCATACTAATTCCCCATACTAAATACTAATCGATTTAGCATACATTGATAAAGGTTCTCGCGGACAGGAGTCAGCCGAGTGGAATCCCAAGTGTAGTTGCCAGAGCAGTATGTTTTTTTCTTCTTTTTGTAATGGCTTCGAAGGATTTATGCATATTACTAGTGTCGAGTAAAATATTGTATAATCCCGTTTTGCTCTATACGTTAAAACCTTGGAATCCGGTGACATAATAGAATTAATAGACATTCGACTCATTTAGTCGGCAGTAATCAATGTATTTAAATTAAAATAAATCAAATGTATTTAGAATTATATAAGTATGTTTATCAGCTTTCTGATTACCATAGTACAAGCTCTGCTTAGTTTATTATCAGATGGTGTTGTGTGAATTGTCCAAAGATATTTATTTATTTATTTATTTATAGTGATCAGACTTATTAGCTGTTAGTCAAGTCAGTTAGTAATCCGAGTAGAGAATGTTTGATTCTTTGTCGTTTATATCCAAAAATACTAATACAATATTATTATGATGGCCTCTTGGGCTAAAGCTATTTCTTTATTTTTAAAATCACAAACGTTTTGCTATAAGAACCTACTGCAAATATACTTAGCAGCAGTTTTGCCCAAAATTATAAATACTTATTCGTAAAAAATAAAGGTGAGAAATACACTTGGTAGGTACTTACTTTAATCGTCCTTTTAATCGTGAAATGGATTGTGCGTTTCAAAATACCTTTATCGCCGTTACAAGTGTCAAAATCCGTCTTAATCGCTTAATTGAAAATGTATGTCCTTATCCTTGTGATATGAACATGACATTTGGTACTAAAAGGCTGAGCACATTGATGGATATAGCTTCACTCTTATTTATTTATTTATTTATTTATATGCTTTATTGCACACCATAACAGTAAGATGATCACATACAGTTTATTTACATTTTAATACTTTTAGTGAACAAAAGGCGGCCTTATCGCTTCTAGCGATCTCTTCCAGACTACCTTAGGGTAGAGGAAAAGTCAGTAAGGTGCACATAAATAATAAAAATTTAAATATACATAGACATACATAGATATTTATTTATAAACATAAATTACTTAAATACATAACTACATATGTATAAATATATACATACATACAAATATATACATATATACATACATACATACAAATATATACATACTATGCAAGAATCCTTATGATTCCAAGATGTAATTTTAGTATTTCATAATGTTAGCTTTCGTTATCCTCATTCTGCTTTTGATAAAAATTATGAAGACGAGACTTGAAGGTGGCAAGGGAATCAGATTGTCGGATAGATGAAGGAAGAGAGTTCCACAGACGGATTGCAGACACAGAGAAGGATTTTGTATAGAAGGAAGTAGAGTGAACAGGAGTAACAAGACACAGGGTTTCGGTAGAACGTAGGAAACGATTGTGAGAAGAGTGAAGATATTTGAAACGCTCTTTCAAGTAAGTAGGGGCAGATGGGTGAAATAGTGCACAGTACAAAGCAGAAAGAATGTGAGTATTCCGGCGAAACCGAATTGGGAGCCACTTGAGCTTAGTTCGGAAATCTGAAACATGATCGTATTTGCGGAGACCAAATACAAATCGAATGCAAGTATTTTGAAGTCGCTCAAGTTTGTTAAGTTGCTCCTCGGTTAAATCAGGATAGCAAATATCAGCATAGTCGAGAATAGGAAAGAGGAGAGATTGCACGAGCGTAATTTTTGTTGGAATGGGCAGAAAGTTTCGAAGTCTGCGTAAGGAGCCGAGCCGAGCAAACAAAGATTTGCTGACTTTATTAATTTGCGGCACCCAGGTGAAGCAGCGATCCATTATAACGCCTAGATTTTTTACATTGTCGCTATAAGGAATAATAGTTCCATCATATATTACCGACGGCAACGTGGACCAATCAATCCTAACAATTAGTCTAGGACTACCAAATATAATGGCTTGGGTCTTAACTGGGTTGATTTGAAGCCCAAAGTCTCTAGTCCATTTTTTAATACAAGCTAACTCAGTGTTGATTTTATTTATAGCAGAAGGCAGGTAATTCAAAGAAGTATGCGTATATATCTGGAGATCATCTGCATACAAGTGGTAGAGAGAAGAAATATGGGAACATAAGGAATTGATGAAAATTGCGAATAAAAGCGGGGACAACACGCCACCCTGCGGCACGCCAGCAGTTGTACTACACCAGGAGGAGAACGAGTCATTCAGCTGTACACGCTGCCGACGTCCGTACAGGTAATTACGAAACCAGTCAATTGTAGTTGGAGATACATTAAGAGAGCTTATTAGTGCAAGGAGGACATCGAAATCCACTGTGCCGAAAGCATTGCTGAAGTCTAGGAGTATCAGCACCGTGAGCTGTTTATTGTCCATACCGAGCCTAATATCATCGGTGATTTTCGCGAGAGCAGTAGCCGTACTATGGCCGGGACGGAAACCGGATTGGAGAGGGTTCAACAAGTTTCTGCTAGAAAGGAAAAAACTAAATTGTTGGTAGATTATTCTCTCTAGGGCTTTCGATAGGAATGGTAGGATGGATATTGGACGGTACTCAGAGTAAGATGATGGGTTGGATTTTTTAGGTAGTGGGATTATTTGGGCATCTTTCCAGGAAGAAGGGAAGGAACCAGAGGAAATGGATTTATTAAAAATGGAAGCAATAACGGGAGCAAGTATGTGGAGTAAGGGAATAATCATTTTACGGCTAATGCTGTCGCTTCCGATGGAATCAGAATGGATCGATAAAATGCTCTTCTTAACGTCACAATCTGCAATGTAACTAAAACAAAACTGAGGAGTGTCAGGAGTAGGAATAGATGAAAGAAAATTAAGTGTACTGGATTTCGCATCACCAGCAATGAGCGACGAAGAGGAGAAATGTTTATTGAGACCATCAATGTCTAGATTTCCAGGGAGTGTACACTGTTGTTGTTTTCCTACTCCTAATGATCTAAGAAATTTCCAGACCTTGGCTGGATCCTCGTTTTGAACAGATTTGTGGATATGGCGTCGTTGTGCATCTCTACACTCCTTGTTGCAGCAATTCCGCGCAGATTTGTATTTTTCAAGTTTAGAAGTGTTGGAGGGATTGGACTTGTACTTAGATTTAGCCTGGTTTTTCTTCTCAATCAACTTTTTTAAGTCGTCAGTTAACCACGGGGCAGGGAGATGACGAACACGAATCGGACGTACGGGCGCGTGAACGTCGTAAAGCCGAATTAAGTTAGAATTTAAAAGCGCAACCTGCTCGTCCACCGAATCAGCATCCGTCACAACGGACCAATCGATGTTCACAGCATCTTTCAAAAGTTTGTCGATATCCATTCCAGCAAAATTACGTTGCAAAAGAATTCTCGACTTGGCTTTCGGGGGACGTATTTTGTAGGACAAATAAATCAGGTCATGATAAGAGAAAGCGTCAGCAGCATGTTGACCATGTTTGGCAACATGATCAATTGATGAAACCAACATAAGGTCAAGAAGGGACGGAGTACAATTTGGAAAGAAATGCGTGGCAGACAGTGGAAGTATGTGTAAGTTTGCTGCCTCGACAACGGACTTCAGCCGGGATGTTCTGGAATCGCACTTGAGTAAACATGTATTAAAATCACCCATGATAATGCTGTGGTCGTAAAGTGGTGTAAGTTCTTCAAGTGTACATTCCAGAGAAGAAAAGTAGTCCACGCTGGCTGTTGGACTGTAAAGAACGCCAAGTAGTAATTTAGTGTGAGAGAAAACGACTTCGATGAACATATACTCAGCTTCGTTTCCCAACAAACTTTCGGTTGACATTTTTATAATAGTAAAAGGGATGTGAGAACGAAGGTAAATGGCAACGCCACCTCCACCCCGGTTTGGGCGATCGTTGCGAAGTAGGTGATAACCCGGCAAGGAGTATGAAGTGGATGGAAGGCACGGTTTCAACCATGATTCGGAAACCAATATTGCGTGAATATGCATGCTATCAAAAGAAGTTAATAGATCGGGGTAATGGGCAGGAATACTCTGAGCATTAATGTGCACAACATTGAAATTTTTTCTCACGTCACATAAGCTTGAATCTAAGGCCACGCTTAAAGGAGGAATGCTTTCGAAACTGGCCGCACTATTGTCTCCCTCAGAAGCAGAAGAATAATTGGAGGATGAATCATATTCATTTTGCATATTGTACAATAGAAGTATAAATAATAATATTAATATATTACCAATAATAATAAATAATATATCAAAAGTAAATAATTAAAACTTGTAAAGCAATATGTATATAGAAAAGTAATAAACAAATACATAGAGAGGTAATCTACCCGCCAGCAGCTGAGAATTTACAGTATATTAAATAAAGTAACACAAAAATTTATAACAGGTACAGAGATAACATTATTATTATCATTAAAAGTCTAACGTGAACGCGAGTGACAGCAAGTGGTACTGAAGATAATTACAAGAAGTAAAAAGCGAGTATCCGAACGCAGCATGACATCGTCACGTCAAGCTGTCATCCATATGACATTAGAGTAATTTAGTAGTGTCATGTCAGTCACATATCAATTTATGGTAGAATAAAAAGAAAAAACAATTGACTTACACTAACATATCAAAGGACATAAAGTAATAATACTATAACTGGACATTAAAGCTTGAGAGATAACAGAAAATAGCACATACAAACGAAAATACAGAAGCACTTCAAACTACAACAAAATGTCACTTTCACTGCTACTACTTTCTGGCTGCCCTCTTGCTGCGAGAGGCCGCCTTTTTTCCTGAAGGCTTGCTGTCTGCGGCTACTGGCGGTTCAGGCGAAGTAGATCCAGATGTATCATGGGCGGCATCAGGGACTGCCTCAGGGACGGCATCAGAGACGGCATCGGCGATGGCATCCAGCTCCGACATGGCCTCAACATGATGGAGAGAGCCATCTGATGCTTGCACTTGGATGACACCTTTCTTAGTCCAGCATTTCTGTACTCCAAAGCGTTTCCTAGCCTCAAGAAAGACTGCATGACGGCTTCTAGTCAAGAACTCTGATTGGGTTATTCCTGAGCCTTTTAGTTTGGTCTTACTGAACCAGACTTTATCTCGAATAGCTACATCCCGGAACTTCACAAGAATGGGTCTTGGTTTGCCGGTTGTACGCCCAAGACGATGACATCTACTTATGCCCTCATTGGAAAAGGAAGACAACTTCAATTTTTCAGTAACAAGCTTGGTGATAGTTACCGCGGTATCCTCGGATTTGCTCTCAGGGACTCCATGTAGAAGGAGCATCTTCCGCCTGCTTCTCATTTCCTGCCGATCAAGTTCTCTGCCAAGGAATTCAATTTGTTTCTGCATTGTGTCTAATATAGACACAACGACGTTTCTGAAGGTGGACAGTTCAGTGGCAAGAGATGACGTTGATACTGGTGCAGAGCTCGATTTGCTGAGCTCTTTTTCAAAATTTGCTAGTTTAGTGTGGACCAGTTCACTTATAGAGGCAAGGGACTCCTTTATAGACTCCATTGTAAAGTTAAGAGAGTAGTTTTGTGTTGTGAATCAGTGAATCAAAATATAGCAAATAGAAGGGATTTTTCTGTAGGAAATTTATAAGCAGGTAGGTTACCTATGTATTACATAAGTAAATTATACATAAAAATGCTGTCTATATATATTTAAAGATTAATTAAAGAATAAATGACTTTACAAACGTGTTCAGCTTTTTTCGCACCTACCCTCGAAAAAAACTCTTAATGTTACCTTTAAGATGACTTCGACGTGTATGAAGCTATAATTAAACTTACAATGTTGCAACTTACAACTTAGTTAAAGTGGGTTGATAAGTGATGAGCTTGAGACCGAGTCAGAGTAGGGACACCCACTCGCCGCAGACTAAACTTATCTTCACCCTTGAATCATGCCTTCATCTCCTCATCGCATGCGATTGCAATAAAACTGTCAAACGATATATTCTTGATATGACAGATACGATATCTCCATTAGCCTGTATAACGTCGACACGGCACAAACGAGCTTCTATAAAGTGTACAAATAAAACTCGGTATCACGAATTTGAACGACTGCCAGTTTCATACTGCCACGTAGCATCGGTTGATCGGGGCCCAACGGACTCGCTCATAAATTAAAAGGCATCATATTTGTTTTTGGAAAGAACGAGTAAATAAAATTCCGATTGACGGAGCGTAACTTTGCGCGGTACGTAATCAACAGTTTTATTCGGCGATTCCGCTGCGCCTTGATTTCGAGCCCCATCCTTGTCGCAAACGTGGCTCGTTCTTCATTTGAATATCTTTCGCCTCGGGATCGCGTTGACGCTGATTAAATTGAACGTGTCTGAAAATTTATATTGAATCACGGTTTTATCGTTTTATTGGAGCCGATTCCATTGTTGTCGGATGTCGTGCGTAATTGATTAGAAGGCTTTTTTCTTTTGGGTCGCTAGATAGAGGTCAGTAATTAACGGAGAAGATCAACAAGCCGTTCAATGCTAATGAGGCTTTCCACGTCAAAGGGCTAAAAGGCGTCGGAGCGCGTCTGTCCGAATAATGGGCCAACTTGTGCCCTTCCCGGCTGCCGAAGAGCACGCCGCGACCTCGGTCGACCCTTGTCAAGTGCCACTCGATTAGCTTAACGTGAGCAAGCTAATTATTACCTTAATATACGAATACGTCTTCGTGATCTTGATCAGTTCCAAATATAAATTCGCTTGGCAACACGCCCACTTCTAACAATGAACCTGAAATTGAATTTTTCGTTCGAGGCGTTTTCTTATCCTTATTGATTGGTGAGCAAGAAAGTCTCTTATTTTTATTGTTAAAACGTAACAAAGTGACTCGTATCGGTTTTTGGGTTACAATATAATACATATATTTGTATGTAGGTATTACCTATTTGTTAACATTGTGTTGTCATCAACGTATATTAAAACGATTTGGGTAAAAGTAGAATTTTGTTATCAGTGAAATTTTCCTTTTACTAAATTATTTAGGTATTATGTACGTACTTACACATTCTGCCATTTCTATATCTATGTTAGAATTTATCAAATGCCGGACTGTCAATCGGTGTCGTAGGTTCGATTTCCGGCAAAGCAAATATTTGATTGATGAATTTCAGTTTCTGTCCTCGGTCTGGGTGTTTTTGTTCATGGTACCCACGACACGATGTATACCTACCCTACTCTGGGGTATGAGTTAGAAACGTTGTTTATTATTTATTTATTTATTTTACTCAAATAATGATGAACTCTGATCTCAGAATTACTTAAATCACCCTAACCATGTTACTCCACCTAAACGTGGTTTTTGTACTTATAAATTAATTGTATCGTAACTTATTAAGGTATTAAAATATGGCATCGTAAATTCTAGTGTACAATGCTGGAAACTATTAAGAGCCGAATTGCTGCATAATGCGGGCACTTTACGACGCTGTTCTGCGGGTATTTCGTATTGCTATCATTTCATAAGTTGACAATAAAGACTAACAATAAAATTTTAGACCTAGTTCCTTTTTGTGAAACGGAAATTTATTACTCAGTCGCAGTGACTCGTAAAACAGACCGCCTGTTATTAAGTGACAAATTGTCGGATTTGGTCGCCGGCACAGTCATAACGTCCTAGTACCTAATGGTTGAATTATACACAGGGAAGAAATGTTGGTCCGGTATATTACTTGTATGTTGGGACGTCTGGAGCTGCTGCTTTTAATTCAAACGTCAGACTTAATAGTTTAAGCTCATTTGACTGTTATTGTATTTATTATGTAGAGTGCATTTTTTTAACAAAACTGATCATTTTCTGATACACATGTAATTTATAATGTACATAATATGTTTATTTATTACTTCTCGTATGCTTCACGAGCGACGGAAATTAGTTTGGTATTTCTATACGCGATAGAATCAGAAATGATCAAAGGTTACCGACATAGCTCTCAAAATCTGGAAGCTGAAATGGCAGTTTGCAGGCTATATAGTTAGGAGGACTGACAATCGATGGGTAATAAAGGTTCTCGAATGGCGACCACGTCTGGGTAAAAAGGAGCTTTAACCAGTGACTACGAGTTAGACAGAGCGAGGCTGCTGGATTCAAAGGGTACTGGACCGTATGACGGATCGATGCTTTTGGAGAATCGAAGTGAGTGGTTACAACGCAGAGCTGGTGTGCTGTGAAGAGCCCAGGTTTAAATTTTCGATCGGCGCATACTTAAATGTAATCACTGAATTTATACATATTTTACAGGTCCGGATGTTTATGTTTTGTCTTTGTGTGTATCAATAAAATAATGAACTATAGTGCGGGGTAATGAATGTAAAGTGTAGCTATACTTTGCTTTTTTCCACGTGTTAGCTATGCTCAAAAATGTTACTTATTCAAAACTAATCTCAAAAAGTGTGTGTGTAGCATATACCTGTGATGGCTTTGAAAAAATAATGTTAATCGAATGTCACATCCCATCGGGTATACCCGTCATTCATCCGATTGACGTTTTCTGTTTGAAAAAACTGACACTTGAAAAAATGAGGGATTAAAATTTAATATTTAAACATCGAATTGCGAACCGTTCGAATAATTAGTGATGGATCGGAGAAAATGGAATTCAATAATTGTTGTGTGTATATCGATTCAATTTTTAATATCTCATTCGCTAGTCATGTCGTCGATTGTTGTTCAAGTTTATCCGGTTAAACTTTATTAACGCGCAATCGATTCCTATTAATTCTATTCGATTTACGTCAGAATTTTGGCACACAATAATGTGTCCTTCTTACGCGTGTGTCTATATTAGGTTTAGCTCATAGTAATGATAAAAATAATCTTGTATGTATATTGTCATATTATTATGCAAATATATAATCTAATTTAAATGTGGACTACAAATATGCCGTGTTATTATGTCTATTACTTAAAGTATGTTTACAACTCTCTCCGCCTTACTGCATTGGAGCAGTGTGGTAAAGTAAGCCTTCCCAATAATAATGGGGAGAGACTTGTGCCAAGAAATCTGACGCAAAAGGGTTGCATTGCAACCATTCTATGAGACTAAATCTACGAGATTTCGTTTTAGAGTGGACGCGCACTTCACACTTTACTATTTAAACAAATCCTCCTTAAAACTTTCATCAAGATCTCATAACATATAGGTACGTAATATTTGCACATAAGTACATGTCATGGGCTGGAAGAAGAAATGGCAAGTCTCTCTTTGTATTAATGTTCCCATTGAGTTTATCTCCGTCCTTTGTTATTTCAGTATTAGCGGAGTTCGCAAAACACACCTTTAATTACAGCTATTTGTGCTCACCGTCACGTAAAATTATTCAAATTATGCTTAATTTAGTGTTCTTTAGGTAACGAATGGCGGCATATTTTTCCCTCGGTCGCGTTAATGGCCGTTTCTTGAATTTAATTTAACACTTGTGAAATTAGTCATATATTGTGCCAGTTACACTATCTGTGACATCCGCAGAACTTCAAGATTGTGTGATAAGGTTATACATATAAAAATAATTCAAATCTTCACGGTCCAAATATATAAAAAAATCATTACTAGGTAATAAGACTAATAAATCTTTCATTGTTAATGTTTCTGGATCTGTAATATTCGGTTAAATAAAAAAATGATATTAATATGACAATAAAATAGTTAAAGTAAAAAAATTAGGTAAAGCCTATTTTGTGAAATATAAACTTGCTTCCATATAGGTTCACCCATTTAGCTAAGTTGCCACAGACAGAACACACATAACTTCGAAAGCTACAAAGCCCTCTTTTTGCACCGTAGGTTTGTTACGCAATACATGTGCAGAGAATTTGTGCGTTTTTATTACACTATAGCAAAAACATTTGCTTGCTGTTTACCAAGATAATTTACCATACGCTACAAAGGCGTAATACTTGGAAGAACCAATCTTACTACGAACATTTCTTGTAGACACAACTTTGAGAGTAAAAATATGATTTTAAAAAAAATCACTCGGTTAAAGTAGACTATAGAAGGGAGCTCATGATGCCAAAAGTGGATTTACTCGAGCGTCAAAAATGGCTTAGTGAATTTACACGTTAGACGTTAGTAATAAAAGGTGATGTATTCCGTTTCACAGGTTAACGCGTACGTACAGGTTTTCAAAAAAGAAACGACGGGTTATATTTTGAACTTAGCAAAAGAAGATTAAAAAATAATCCTACCTTAGTAGTATCATAACATTCTGTTTTATTTGTGGTAATAAAGGAAAAAAGTAAATAATATAAACGTCAATTTGGCCTTCTCGTGTAAAATTGTATTATTTCTAGAATATTGAGTATTAGGTATATATTGAGTATATGTAATAAGAAATTGGTTAAAAACCCGCTCGAGAAAATCTGAAAATATCCTCTTGGGCTCCCCTATTACTATGACAACACATTGTTCGCTTTGTGATATAAAGCAGGAATGTACCACAACGTACACAAAACCATGTGTACCATATTTTAAGGATGCAACTTTTTTCGAGGGTTAACATTATGAAATAAAATCCGAAGGTCTTTTTTATTTCTTTAAACGTAGTAACAGAATTATGGAAAAAACTATACCTAAATCTCTCTCTAATACTGATAAGAAACCTGTGTCTAGCAGTGGAACATAAAAAGTGCTGTTTTTTTTTAAATAATACAGGGTGAAGGAAACTTGCACACCAGGGCTGAATTTTCCTTTCAGAAATTTAGAATAATCTCAGAATTGTATGTGATGCGATAGGTTATTAAAGAAAAATAAATAACGCTACACACTTATACCCCCCGCCCCTCCTTGGATTCCATGTGTTCCGTTCATGGGGGTACCATGAACACACACTAAGACAGAAATCAGATGAATAACAGAATTACACTCTTCATTTAAATTTCTACCTCGATCGGCCGTCCTACATGGTAACCATTGCGCCGCACGGGTCGACAAATCGCTTGCTGTCATCAAAGTAGTTCGTTTTATGATTTACTCGTAATGCAAAACAACGTAGCCGTCTTAACATAGCCGCAGTCCTGCACTCGCGTTGGGTAAAAATTTGTTTACAATATAGCTAAGAAGATTTTGTAAGGTGCCCCGCTGAGATCATATGCCCGAAGCACAACTTTGTTTGTTGGTACATGTAAACTTGAAGTAATAGTTGCTATTTATAATAAATGGGGAAGGAAACAAGTATACATTGTTTTTTAAATTTCGACATACCCTATACGATGCGAAAAATTTGTCTCAAATGTGTCGTTTCTCTAAAATATTCAGAGGAATAACATTCACCTGAGAAATTGGTGTCAATCCGGATCTCGAAGCTAAGTTTCTCTGAAAAACTCCTCTCGCTGTCCTATTTTGACTTAACCTGTCCATGTAGAGAACATGAGGGCCAACATCAAATAACCCGTAAGAAGAAAAGTAAAAGGATCGATGTACATTCTCAATCATCATCATCGTCATCACCATTTCAGTCTAACGGAAGAGTCCACTGCTGGACGTAGGCCTCCGCCACTCCTACGGGTCCTGCGCCTTTTGAATTCAGCAGCTTCCCGCTGAGCTTATGGAAAAAACTTGCTGTAAACGACCATGTCTCAGCCCCGTAGGTCATCACTAGCATTCATTCTCAATAATAAATCGTAAATTTAAAACAACCGAATTGCCTTTGCAGCTGACAAAGAGAAAACCTTTAAAACTTAAAGTAAGACCATTTTTATTAATTTCATCACTTAAAGGATTATCTGTAATATTTTTTGTACACTCTTCTGTGGTAGTCATGTAAAAATACTGTGGCTTCTAAAACTATATGAAAATTGATGAAATTCTAACGCTACTAAAACTGCAAATATTAAAACAACAATATCGCCATGTTAAGTATAGTGCAGCAGGAATTCGGTGCGAGGCCACAAAGTGGGAATGGCGTTCAAAAGTGCCGGCAGCGAGGGGTTCCGCAGATAGCCATACTGTTCACCCTGCATAGATGCCGCGACAAGTCGCATGAATGTACTGGAATCGCCAATATTTATTTACAAAAATTTAGGATTGAGTGCTACATTTCAGAATTGAGACAAGAGTGAAGAGGATCACTCTTACTAGGTATCAGATGAGATTGTAATATATAAATATGGCTTAATGGTCCGTAAAAAACTGTGCTTTCAATAAAATAAGCATGATATAATTTTGTTTTACCGCCAGCTAATTCTTCCAATTGATTTAATTTATATCCAGAAAAAAGTTGTCTTTAGTAACTCAATGACATCAAATGCTTTACATTTATGTTCTTTTTAATAGAATGCGCCGTAAAAACACTCAAATATTTTTTCAGGTGGTGGTACGTATGTTATATTTTTTATTGTTGCATGTGCATGTGTCCTATGTGGGAAAGAGGGAGGTGCTATTGCATGAAAAAAGTATACACCATCATGACAATGTGTTCTGATTGCGGATTGTTGCAAAGTAGTTTTTACCTAACTTTATATTTTACTAGCTGTAATTATTTCTTGAAGCAAGTGATAAATAGATACCTATTAAGTCTAACAATCAGTCTTCAAAGTAAATAAAAATCTTATAATACCTACACCATTTCTAGTCCCGAACTAACTCCTTTGGATGCGATCCGCAGTGGTTTCGAAATATTTCGGCATAGACACTCTCTATGGTCAATTTTTATTACCGACTTCCAAAAGAAGGAGGTACTGTATTCGGCTGTATGTATTTTTTTTTTTATATATGTTCACCGATTACTCCGCCGTTTGTGGACCGATTTTCAAAATTATTTTTTTGTTCGTATGCTTATACTCCCGAGGTGGTCCCATTGTCACCAATTCAGGATCTGATGATGGGATCCCAGGGAAATCGAGGGGAACTCTCAAATTTTATAGGCACACACATTGATTTTCTTATAGTTTCTGAAGCATAAGAGATATTTACGCATAGAAATCATCATCTCATGTTGCTGAGCTGATGATGGAAGGTACTGCGACAGTGAGGAGTTGAGAGCAAATTCTTTCAATAAATAGTTTTTATTCGAAATCTTACATTCCCGAGATGGTCCAACTGTCACCAAGTCAAAGTCTGATGAGGGGATCCCAGAGAAATCGAAGGGAACATTCAAATTTTATAGCACAACAAAGTATTTTCATATTTTTACAAAGCAAAACAGACATTTGTGTATAATTATCGTCATATCATGTTGCTGAACTGATGATGGAAGGTACTACGACGGTTAGGAGTTGAGAGCAAATTCTTTCAATAAATGGTTTTTTGTTCGAAATCTTACATTCCTGAGGTGGTCCAACTGTCACCATGTCAAAATCTGATGATGTGATATTAGGGAAATCGAGGGAAACACTGAAACTTAATAGGCACACACATGCTTTTAGTCATATTTTTAACATAATACAAATATTTATGTCTGGTAATTATCACCTGCTGTTGCTTAACTGATGATTGAAGGTACAACTCCTCAACGTTTAGGAGCTGAGAGCAAATTCTTTCTTTAATTTATACGTTCAGGTGGACTGATATGTGTGATAGGTGTGACTGGTATGTCTTTCAGACTTTTAGATGGCTATTAGATAAACATGATTATAAAAGGTAAATCTGTTTAAAGTTTAGAAGTTAAGTGAAAAATTTTCCAACTATGCTAATACATACAGAATTATTAAAATTACTAAAAAGAGTGAAATAAATTAAGTTTTTAACAAAAAAATAGAACCGACTTCAAACGGTAAAAAATAAAATTGTTCAGTACCTATTTCTTCTTGCTTATAGTAATGACTCTTAAAACTATTTTTGAAGTCGGGCCCTTAGTGAAATGTCCTAACTTATTAAATATAGTGTACCTTTCGTTCTGAATGGGCACCGACTCCAATATAGTTTTAACAGTCATTACCATAAGCAAGAAGAAGTAGGTACTGTCCCACTGTCTGTACTGTCGGTGCCAATTTAGAACGAATGGTACGACATTTACTAAGGGCCCGACTCCAGAAATAGTTTTAAGAGTCATTACCATAAGCAAGAAGAAATAGGTACTGAACAATTTTATTTTTTACCGTTTGAAGTCGGTTCTATTTTTTTGTTAAAAACTTAATTTATAAAGTAACGAGTTTGAATAAAACCAAAAAAGAATATCTTCATTGGTCAAAATTTTCTTTTGAACAATTTGTGCTCTTTGACGCTTTTCGCGTTTTGAGTCGTGATATTTGAAGCTAGTTTATTGTTTCTTCCGTAATTGTGCAGTTTAGACAGGTAGCGATTAAGTTTTAGTGTATAACTCACAGGTAACGATTGAGTTTTAGTATAAAACTTTCGCCAACGTAACTTTGAGCCAACGCATGTATTTGACGCGTGAAAATCATATTCATACCTAAGGAATGTTGTTTTCAAGTCGCCCGCATAAGGCCTCCTACAATTTTTATCGACTGTTCTCTATCGATAACACCGTGACTGCCGTCTTATCGTGAACACCAAAAAATGTAAACGCCTTTGGCAAAGGGAGATCTCCCGCCGGGCAAGGTGAAACTCCAACTGACTCAATACGGTAGTTGACTGCCAAATCAATTGAGATACTTTTAATGAGCTGTCAAAACGCGACATTCTCACATATTTTGTATGAAAAAAATATTTATGACGTCATAAGGTGGTATACTTAACTAACTAAATTATTATTGATTTAAAATGAAATAAAAATCATTAACAAAAATTTATTAAAAATTGTCTTGGTTTCCAAGCGTGATTTAGAGCCACCTTTTTGAGGTATGCATTTTGAATTTTTCTCTACATAGTGTCTACTACCCAATTCGGAGCTTGTATATATGATAGGATATTCTGAAAACTTCGATAGCGTGATTCAGGAATACCAGTGGCGCCATCTCTTGATGAGTAGCGGAAGGTCGCTAAACGCCTATGAAATATGCCACTTACAATCCATTTCACTGCTGACGCGCTCCAGTCGACGGCTTGCGTTCTATCTAGGTACATGAACTGTATATACATACGCGCTTTCTACCATAATGTACAATAGTGTACTCGTGGCTAGTATTATTATTCATTATTTATAATTGTTTTCCACACAGCTGTAAAAACATATGATGTAAAATTTTATGAATTTCTACTAGGTATCTTTGTTGTAATATTATTTTACGGTCCAGCGTTATTAAAATTTTTCCTCCCAGGAAAATATAATGTTAGTGTAGCATTTAACAATGAGACTAAACTAGTGCGCTTACTTAATTTACTTGTCCACTTATGCACTTATATTGCAACACGAGGTTTTTAGATTTCCGTAGCCAAATGGCAAAAACGGAATCCTTATGGATTCTTCATGTCTGTATCTGTCCGTCGGTATGTCACAGCCACTATACTGTTGACACTTGGTAAGTAGATGTATTCTGTGAACCGCATTAAGATTTTCACACAAAAATAGAAAACAAAAACAGTAAATTTTGGGGGTATACTTAGAACTGAAACTCTAATTTTTTTTACAAAACCCATACGTGTGGGGTATCTATAGATAGATCTTCAACAATGATATTGACGTTTCTAATATCATTTTTTTCTATACTGAATAGTTTGCGCGAGAGACTGTGTCCCCCCCCCCCCCCGTTATTTCTAAAATAAGAGATAATAAAACTAAAAAAATATATTTTGTACATTACCATGCATAATTCCACCGAAAATTGGTTTGAACGAGATCTAGTACTTAAGTAGTTTTTTTTAATACGTCATAAATCGTAAACCGTTTTAGTTAGCACACTTGGCCGGTTTTTTTGTATTTTATTAACACTAGCCTGTGCTCGAATTGTCGTTTGCCTCGAAAAATACTTTGGTATTTTATTCTTCGCCTATTTTCACCAATTAGGGTTTGATTTTATACTAAACGGCAGAGCGGAATGATTGAATCTGTTAGGCGTTCTATATTATGCTTGTATTATTTATTTATATTTATGTGCGTATTTCCAGTCCATCTGCATGGCTTTGTATAATAATTCGTAAAGATAGTGGAAACGAAAGCATACGGTACAGCACTGGGTACCCTCTACCCTTGAGGGCTGATCTCTATTACCCCTTCCCGGGAAAGTTGTAAAGACTTTTCAGACCTTCAACTCATACTGCCTTTGGCTCACACGTTGGATATGGTTGGATATTATACTTAAATGTTGTCATTGACAGTGATGCACAGATATTATTATAATACCGTAAAGCAATCGAAATATTTGGGTAAATCCAAACATCAATAATGTAAACAACCCGTTACATCGTGAAACAGCGCAATGACACAAGCACGTATCTTCTGAAGTCAAACAGAACATTGCCGCGTTGTAGCAATGCATGGACAGTCACAGGACGTGCCAAATCTGAAATTGCTATGCATCTGACGTGTTCGGCTACATCGCTAATTGCCGTCAACCATTTGCGAGCTTATATGTGTACCCGTCTGGCTATAATAATGCTATGGTACTGCTAAAAAGACCTAATAGACATATCTTTAAGCTGGCTAAATGTTTTAGGGTTACATGCCTCATACGAAAAATAGCAATCGTTATCGCTTCTATGGCCTTCTGACATTCGTTTTTTATCGTTTTGGGATTGTGTCTGCGTCATCGTTATAGTACGTAATGAACTTTGTTGCATTGCAAGTACCTTCCGACGTTAAACAACACGTTGCCTCGTTGTTACAATGCATGGACGGTCACAGGACGTGCCATATCTGAAATTGCCATTCATCTGACGTGTTCGGCTTCATCGCTAATTGCTGGCATCAATTTTCCAGCTAGCGTTTGTTCAGAAAGATAATGGGCATGACCATTTTGAGTACTCATGAAAACAAAAGACAAACAACATAGGGACACCAAAGATAATTAACTCTAAAAATATTAAAAGGAACTGTCACAAACAAAAAAAATCTTAATGTAGTTCGAAGTTCGAACATAACAGTAGTCTTTTATCCGATGTCTATAATAGTTTAAGAAGTTTAACTGAAATTCTGTTACATTGCTAAAACAAATTCTTTGTCCAATACTGTTAAACAAACCCTGAAACCACTACGGAAATGAAACAATTAAGTCCTTAATATTTTGCTACAGGTTGCTATATCCGTGGAGAGTTAGAAGCCATTTACGTACTGCGAAGCCGATTAGGAACAAACGCACTTAGTGCAAATCGAAATTGCACACAGACAGAGCACACTTGCTATTATAAAATAATTATTTAGTTAAGACCTTCAGACAAAAGGTAAATCAGCTAATATTATGACCCGAAATTTCTCGCAATGTCTCGGGTACCTTTTTAAGGTTTCCCCCCGGTTACAAAAAAAGGCTACGATAATAGGAAGAAAATTTTGTGCTTTAGTAGTTTAGTAGTACGTAGTCTACGCACTCGCAAAGAAAGTGTTTTTTTTATATTGCAACCCTAGGGGGTTTGCAACCTTAGGGGGGAGTTTTATATATACTTATTTTAAAGCTAACTCTACGCCACCAATGTCGCCCAATTAAAAAAATATTTTTTTAGTCATGACAAACAAAGATGGATTTACACGCAAGATGCTTATGAAGTGCAGAAGCCGGAAAATATTTGCTTCTTACATAAGCAGTTATTTCGAACAACTACAAGTACTGTAGTACGATGTGTATGCGCCTCAAGGCGCTAGTAAAATTTTATCTAGGAACAAAGTGAGATTTTCTTGTCTCACTTCTTGAAAATTTCATGGCGACTTTTACTTCTATGACTTCTGGAAAGAAATAGAACAATCCATACTATACTTATTTTAATATTTTTTATTATATTATAAATTCGAAAGTAACTCTGTCTGTCTGTCGGTAACGCTTTCACGTTTAAACTACTAAATCAATTTTAATGAAATTTGAAACACAGAGACAGTGGACCTTTGGAAAGGACACAGGGTGGTTTTTATCCTATGGGAACCTATAAAACGGGTCCAAGCGGGAGAAGCCGCTGGCGGAAGGCTAGTACTAAAATAAATCTTTATTTCTGTCTACAAATAGAGTCTAGGGCAGCAATATACTTATATTGCTTCATGAAATAAAATGAATGTACTTAACTTACCTATTTATATTATAAGTACCCGAATGTCCGAGCGTTGCTCGAATAAAAACAATTGATTTTACAACGCCATCTACTGAAGTATGCTTACAACTATAAAAATAATAGTAAGGGGTGATGGTGTAAAGCACATTTTTTGGCATTTATTTTTTACATAGATGTCAGGCAGAGACATATTTTAATAGTTTATGTTTAAATAAATTATCTCTAAAATCACGGATAAAAGAACATTGTCTTTAAATGAAACCTAGATCAATCTTTCTTTCTATCGATCAATCAATGATAGCTAGATCGATTATCGCACTCGAAACGCCCTGCAAAATTTCATGAAAATCGTTGGTAGTAGTTAGTAGTTGGAGATAGACGTGGCTGAAATGGATCCACTGGGGAGGCCTGGATCCTACTTCACCACGCTGCTTTTACAAGCGGGTTACTGGCCAACCTGCGTTACCTTACACCATCTTGATTTTAATGTTAAACATGAACATTGTTTCCTTTGGTTCTTGACCTTCAATCACAGAAGACACCTAACTTTACTTTTGAATACCTGGTTCTTCCATGTCCACTTATTCATATTGTACTCTATAATACTTATAATTTGAACTACTAGTACACGTTAACATAGTCCACCACGCTGGCCAAGTGCGGATTGGTGGACGTAATGCTTTCAAGAAATTATGAATTTCTCTCAGGCTTGCACAGGTGATGGAGAACATCTTAATTAATTAAATAACACGATATTTTCCATCACCGTGGAGCAGCGATAAATGCGCACATTACAAATTTCTTTGTCAGAGGTGCGCGCCGAGGATTTGAACCTGGGGTTGGTCGCGTCAAAGACCGCGGTTATTTACCACTCGGCCATCGCTGCTCCTTGTACATTAGTATTAATTTAAATTAATTACATTTAAATATGCAAACTGTTGCAATGCAAGTTATGTTGTGACCAGCTGTAGTCCGTTTAAATTTAAACTTTAATCTTTCGGATTTAGAAAATTCGTTTTAGGAAATATCTAACTTAGTAGTGCATAATTTTAAAGAATTCCTTTATACAGAAACATTTTGAAGTAGGTCGCTTGCGGTTTTCAAAGCGTGAATTTCGGAATCTAGCGCGGCTGCGGAATCGCCGGTCGACGACGGAAATTGTTAAAAAGCTGACACTTTTGGAATATCTGTATTCCGACTATTTTTGGTCAACGCTACCTGCACCGCTGCGGACAGTTTTCTGTACCTTGTAGATTTTTAACTTTTTGTATAAACGACAGATACTACGAATGAGTATAAATTTTTCTCTTAATTGCAACTTATTTAATGCTTTCATAAAAGGAAATATCGTTCATCATTAAACTTTGGATTATGGATCACCTGTGCATGTCTAAGCGGCTGGCGTATAGGAAGCAAATCTACGCAGGTAAGCCGTGTTCGAGTGTGAGATGGGTGACCGCTAGTGGCAAAATTTTCATGCGTGTTTTGGTACATCGGAGGGCACGTTAAGCCGTCGGTTGTTATCGATAAATAACAGTCGTATTACAGCGTATTAAATAACAATCGTACTGCTTTTGTTATCGGTGGTTTGAAACATCCGACAGCGGATTGGTCACTGTCTCGCTTTTCCACTAACCCGCATTGGAGCAGCGTGGTGGAGTAAGCCTCGCGCTTCCCCTAAAATGGGAAGAGATCCGTGCAAATGCCGTGGGGTGGAAAAAGTATTGCAGCCATGTGACCTAAAAGTACCTACAGTTATAATGTTTTATACAACCATTAAATGATATGCTCCCACTGATAAATAAATATCATCACAGAGTAATGACAGCGGTGGCTGAACTATTTCGTGTCACTGCATCAATTAATTCGTCGGTCGAACGCTTATGTACGATACCGGTCAAATGGCCCATTTGTTGTCGATAATTGAATTTAAATCCACCATTATGAAACTGGGTCAAATTAGAGGACTTTATAGGCAATGTTTCAATGTTTCCTTATAGACAATCATTACCTTTCGTAAGCGTTACTTACGAAAGGTAATGATTTTTAGGTATACTAGCTGTGACCCGCGGTTTCACCTGCGTTAGAGAGGATCATTAGCATAAGGTGAAGTCCCTTCTGAAATGCCGTGGACCGGCTTTTTTGTAGGACTATTTAAGATAAACATTTCCATCATACATTACGAATGTGTAACTCTAGCGGTTTTGGCAGCGCACGCCAGAAGAGCTCGCAGATGATAGATTTTTTCCTATTTACTTGACACTTATCGTGGTATATTTTGGACAATTCAAACATTCTTGAAAAATTGTAGCCTATTCTGATGTATAAGCTATATTATTGTAAAGTTTCATTTAAATCCATTCAGTAGTTTTTACGTGAAAGAATAACAAACATCCATACTTACAAACTTTCGCGTTTATAATATTAGTAGATTTTCCAGATCATTTGAGAAATTTCTGGAACTTTCTCGAACATTCTCAATTAATTAAAACAGTTTGTAATTATTTTAAAAATCTTCAGATCATTCGAGAAGTTTCTGGAACTTTCTCGAATACTTTCAATTAATTAAAAAAAATGCATTTATTTTAAAAATCTCCAGATCATTCGAAAAAAGATTACAATCATTTAAAAAAATCCAGATCATTTGAGAAGCTTTCTCGAATATTCTCAATTAATTAAAATTATTTAAAAAATCCAAATGATTCGAGAAGTTTCTGGAACTTTCTCGAACATTCTCAATAAAATTAAAATTAAAATAGTTTGCTAGATCATCCCAGAAATTTTGAGATCCACCCAGAAGTCCCTATTGGTTAGAAAAGTACAGATAATTTTTTTTTCAGATTTTTCCACCCACCGCGATCAAACTCCCTTACTATCATCTACGTACTAAGGGGTATTTACCACCCCAATGGGAAGTTGATTGGAGTTAATGATAATAGAGAAAACCGTGTCTTTACGTACAAAGAAAACCCTTTACTATATATATATATTAAGATTAAAAAAACAGTATTTGTCCTTAAGCGTGTCTCTTGACATTTCAGATTTTCATGTTTTAAAAAGTCACACAGAGATAGCGTTTAGCCGTAAGTATAGTTGTTTTAAGTGACGATGGGGGTTGTGGAGGTAAATGTACTTGCATATTGTCCCAGTGTGTGTTATCTAAAAGCTGTCATTGATGACTAAGCAACCATAACAGTAGGTTATTAATATAGTTAATTACGAGTTGGTAGCTATAGTTATCCAAATGGCTACGTGAATTTGATTAACTATTTGACAGCTTCTTAGGTAATAGCCCCATACAGTATGTGCATACATACACCCCTACAACCGCAACCATGATGAACCGGTACTGGTACGATAAAAGACATAGCTCTTTTCACAGCTCCTAACCTCACTATATACTTAATTAAATACGAAGATACGAAGAAAATATAAAATATGAATTTTCTAACGTTCAGTCCAAGATTGCAATTCTTCTAAATTTCGATCTGCGGATGGCAGGTAGGTTTTGGCCATTTATGGTTAAAACACATTTCGTCCTCACCCTCTCCTCTGAACCTCCCCGCAAGATAAGGCAAAGATGTAGAAAGTATGCAATGTTCAGTATTTTTATTTTATTTGTTACAGTTCGCAACGGATACTCCTGCGTGCCAGTTGCCCTCTCTGATGGTTTGGACATCAGGCTAGGAACGGCTGTCACCGAGATCACGTATTCGGGACCCGGTGTCACCGTCAAGGCCGTCAACCCGCGTGCACCCACTCAGTCGCAGACTTTCAAAGGTAGGAATACTGTTTTAAACGTTCGACAATAAACCGGCGTTATCTAGTAGCCGTGGCCCAATAACGGAACCTTTAATTTATTTTATGAGGACGGGGATTAAAAATTGCAACCATTTCAACCAATATAGTGGCTGAATATAAGTCGTAATTCATTACTCTGAGCTCCTAGTATATGGCTTACTATACTTACTGCGAGTTAAGTATATTTTATTTTTAGCTACTTTCTAAAATCTGAAAAATAAAAGGAAGCATCGGTATAAGTATATCGATTAACATACGATTTATTTTTGTCAGTTACGTAACCTTGTAATACGGCGCCGGCCGCCAACTTAGTTGTGTATTGTATTAAGTTAATAAAGTTGCAACAATGTGGTAGGTACCTACTTGGTCACATATATTATGACTTAAAGCTCTATCAACGATCGCTACGCTATCTATACTCGTCTACCCTTAAACGTCCATATTTTTGTTAGGATTTCTGTACAAATATTATAGAGGAAAAAAATTGTTTCTTTTTTTGTTCAACTTCAGAAACTACTGGACCGATTTTAACATTGTTTTCTTCTAGAAAGAGGTGTAATATAAATTAAGTTTTTAACAAAAAAATAGAACCGACTTCAAACAGTAAAAAATAAAATTGTTCAGTACCTACTTCTTCTTGCTTATGGTAATGACTCTTAAAACTATTTCTGGAGTCGGGCCCTTAGTAAATGCCGTACCATTCGTTCTAAATTGGCACCGACAGAACAGATAGTGGGACAGTACCTACTTCTTCTTGCTTATGGTAATGACTGTTAAAACTATATTGGAGTCGGTGCCCATTCAGAACGAAAGGTACACTTTATTTACTAAGACAGGACATTTCACTAAGGGCCCGACTTCAAAAATAGTTTTAAGAGTCATTACCATAAGCAAGAAGAAGTAGGTACTGAACAATTTTATTTTTTACTGTTTGAAGTCGGTTCTATTTTTTTGTTAAAAACTTAATTTATTTCACTCTTTTTAGTAATTTTAATAATTCTGTTAAAACTATATTGGAGTCGGTGCCCATTCAGAACGAAAGGTACACTTTATTTACTAAGACAGGACATTTCACTAAGGGCCCGACTTCAAAAATAGTTTTAAGAGTCATTACCATAAGCAAGAAGAAGTAGGTACTGAACAATTTTATTTTTTACTGTTTGAAGTCGGTTCTATTTTTTTGTTAAAAACTTAATTTATTTCACTCTTTTTAGTAATTTTAATAATTCTGTTAAAACTATATTGGAGTCGGTGCCCATTCAGAACGAAAGGTACACTTTATTTACTAAGACAGGACATTTCACTAAGGGCCCGACTTCAAAAATAGTTTTAAGAGTCATTACCATAAGCAAGAAGAAGTAGGTACTGAACAATTTTATTTTTTACTGTTTGAAGTCGGTTCTATTTTTTTGTTAAAAACTTAATTTATTTCACTCTTTTTAGTAATTTTAATAATTCTGTATGTATTAGCATAATTGGAAAATTTTTCACTTAACTTCTAAACTTTAAACAGATTTACCTTTTATAATCATGTTTATCTAATAGCCATCTAAAAGTCTTAAAGACATACTATCAGTCCACCTGAACGTATAAATTAAAGAAAGAATTTGCTCTCAGCTCCTAAACGTTGAGGAGTTGTACCTTCAATCATCAGTTAAGCAACAGCAGGTGATAATTACCAGACATAAATATTTGTATTATTTTAAAAATATGACTAAAAGCATGTGTGTGCCTATTAAGTTTCAGTGTTTCCCTCGATTTCCCTAATATCACATCATCAGATTTTGACATGGTGACAGTTGGACCACCTCAGGAATGTAAGATTTCGAACAAAAAACCATTTATTGAAAGAATTTGCTCTCAACTCCTAACCGTCGTAGTACCTTCCATCATCAGTTCAGCAACATGATATGACGATAATTATACACAAATGTCTGTTTTGCTTTGTAAAAATATGAAAATCATTTGTTGTGCTATAAAATTTGAATGTTCCCTTCGATTTCTCTGGGATCCCCTCATCAGACTTTGACTTGGTGACAGTTGGACCATCTCGGGAATGTAAGATTTCGAATAAAAAACTATTTATTGAAAGAATTTGCTCTCAACTCCTCACTGTCACAGTACCTTCCATCATCAGTTCAGCAACATGAGACGATGATTTCTATGCGTAAATATCTCTTATGCTTCAGAAACTATAAGAAAATCAATGTGTGTGCCTATAAAATTTGAGAGTTCCCCTCGATTTCCCCGGGATCCCATCATCAGATCCTGATTTGGTGACAATGGGACCACCTCGGGAGTATAAGCATACGAACAAAAAAAGAATTTTGAAAATCGGTCCACAAACAGCGGAGTAATCGGTGAACATATATAAAAAAAAAATACATACAGCCGAATACAGTACCTCCTTCTTTTGGAAGTCGGTAAAAAATACAGAGCATCCATAATAATTGCAATTTTATTACAATCACAATTACAAATATAAATGTACAATAATTACAAATGTACAAAAATACAACTGTAATGACACCGCGGAATATAAGTAGTATTTTTATAGAGTGAAGAAAAACGTGAGACTATATTATGGTACACCCGTAGATTAACCATGCAGTCGATGTCATGAAGGACCTAAATCCTTAGAGCATCACCCTTCAGGAGAGACGGCATAGCGCCTCGCTTCGATACGTAATTTTTGTGCCAAATCTGGTGCGAGGAAAGAACGCACACATTTTAATTTTGTCACACATTCACAAATATTCTTTCGTCGCTACAGACGCATACATGTCTAAATATGTCAATTTCAATTAACAACGTCATTTTCTATGCACCGTCAACACTGACACCGACACACACAGACACAATAGTTGTATAACTAGAAGGCACATTGTGCATGCACGTTGGGACGAGGGGTTCGCCCGTAAATGCCGCTCCTCTGACGGGTGTCATACCTGTCATACCTAGATGCTTTAAGCCTAAATCATAAAAATTACACGTGTCGTTGTGAAAACAATAATGTCCGCTAGGTAATTCAGCATGTCTCTGTAGCTCGCTTGACACCGGTGCGTTTCACTGAAGATCTTGGAGTTCCGGATCCCCAAGGGGCAGGTCATCGATTAGGTTTTAGTGCGATACAGATCCCACATAAAGCGTTGCGTCTGCCAATCTGACTCAATCTGTGGTTTGTGGTAGGAGTATTCAGGGCCGGGCATAAGACACTTCAAATAACAAATTTATTAATCCATCAATTAAATTTGAAATAAAAGAACTATGTGTTGTGTCTATCATGATTTTAAAAGATTTCTAGAATCGGTAGGCACAAAACGTGTTTACCATTAGCTTCTATAAAAATATTTGGCGCTTTGTGTTTGTTATAGATGCCCATAGGGTTCGTCCGCTTTTCGCGGGTAATCCCTTAATGGATATTCCACTTTGCCGTTATTTATTTTGTTTTCTGTCCAGCCCGTCATTCACCATTGACCTAACTGGGGAGGTAATCCTGAAGCTTAGAGTCGATCGCCAGGTCAGCTACTAAGTGCTTTTGCATATTGTAAATGACTAACGTAAAATCGAAACAAAACAACGAAGTTCCTTTACGGCGTCGTCTCGATTTCATTTCTAAAAAGTACATTAAACACTAATGTACTTTTTAGAAATGTAAAACAATATTTTGATGTACCAATGCGGGGTACGGATTTCTCAAAGAATTAAGGGCAACACTTATCTACTCCTTAGAGACGTTTTATGTATCTCTCCTGTAGATATGGCAAAGAAATATTTCAATGTTTGCATTGCACGTTTCATTATAAAGTTTGTCTTCACCATAGAGTAAAGCCACAATACAAGGAGCGCCTGTGGTAAAGCTCTGATTTCCTATGATGACGGTGTCACACAAGTTTGCAACGTAAAGACAGTCGCCTTTTATTATTTGTAATGTTACGGCCGCTATGTGACGGCACTGCCATCTTAGGAAACCAGAGTTAAAGTTTGATAAATAATAACACAACAACTATGACAGGTGTCTTTACCACTAGGCTATTAGTGTCCTTATAAGGGCTGTTGATTAAACGTATTGGAAAACGAAATTAGAAAAAGTTTATATTATATTATATACTTAAATTTATATATATTTTTCGTTTTATAACGCGAAATTTTTGATAAAACCGGCCGACTGTTTATTCTGGCCACGGGCACAGATCCGTGCAATACGTTAAGGCTTATCTTCCCCCCGTCCCAAATAGAAAAATCAAATTCATGTGGCCGTAATATTGAGGAAGAGACGCTCGAAAAAGGAAAACAAAGCGCCCGTCGACACATTAATGGGCGTTATGAGAAAAATCCACAACGCCGTCGGCGGCTCCTTGTCATTTCTTTGTCGCGGAGTGATTTGCAATTCTAACGCGTTAATTTCACTTTGACGAGGCGCAAAAATACGGTCGTCAGTCGGGCCCCTGTTGACCCGGCGTTGCCCCCTCGCCTCGTCCCGCCGTCCTCGCTTGAGGCGATCTCACATTTGCATACAGGCGGAGTCTATAGTAGAAGAGGCAGTTAAATGTTAAAGAAGCGGCGCTAGCCTAGTCGTTTATGACTCACGTGTGAAAAAAAACGCATAAATTCGGTCTGTTTTGTGTACTGAGGGCTCCGTACCAAGTTCCTTACAAAATTTTTCGCCGAGATCTGAAATCGATTTTTTTCTGATGTAACTACAAATTAAGGGGTTTTTTCTATTTATTCGTTGAGTTATTATGTATATTACTTTTCTTTACAAAAATGAAGTAAATACTCTATAGATTTGATTACTTACTAAAGAAGTAGGTAAGTATATTAATAAATAGTGCGGCAAAGACGGTGGTTCTTTTATGACGGGTTCTTAAAAATGCTCCAGCAAAAACATTAGAGATGTAAATTTTTACGTTAAATAATTATGTAACAAAGATGAATACAATTATATCAAGAAAGGTTCCTATTTCCATGGTTCGCGGGACCCTAAAATATAAATAAAATAACGAGTTTCACAAGAAAAAAAGCGTGCTACGAGATTTTGCGTGCCTGCCAACTACAACTGGTAATAGATATTAGATACATGACATCTTAATGTTGTTACATCACCTTTGGATAATGGAATGTGATGTTTTAGTTTGTGTGCGACAGCTTATTTACAAAAATAAATAATTGACTTGCTATTAAAAACCGTTGGGCTGTCATAAATGAAAAGATAGTCTTGAATTTGCATAAAGAAATCATTATCAAAGATAAGCAATTACTCCTCTCAGCGCTTACAACCTAAATTATAATTATAATAATAATATAATAGTACCTAACGTTTATTTGAAAAAACATAACAATGTACAATATTTCATCTACACGTATACAATATAGTTTTGGCTTATGAACTATTGTATTGTACATTTTTTTAAACACAAATATGACACTTTAAACAATGCTATTTACAATGATTAAAAATAGATTCCTAAGTACCCGAATACAGATATTTTGTTACTATATCTATTATACCTTTAAATTTAAACGAGCAGTTCTTGTATATACCTAAATATATTTTTTGAATCTTGGAAACGGCTCCAACGATTTTGATGAAATTTAATACCCTGGTGTCGGGGGTGATATCGTCGATCCAGCTCTACGACACAGGGAATCCTAGTGTAGACATTAGACTCCCTCACAACGGAAGTACAATTTAACACAAAATAAAGGAGATAGAATAGTCACAAATAATACAATAATATTTATTTTTTCCTCATGGCACAGGGAATCCTAGTGTGAGGAATAAATACTAAGTACCTGGACGACTGAGCGTTGCTCGGATAAAAACAATTTATTTTTTTGGTTTAGTTTCAAACGAAACACTCATTTGCTTAGTGTTATTTAAAAACGCTATCTGAAATAGATCCTTATAAAAAAAACATAAAAAATAAAAAAGACAATATGTGTCTCTAGTTCCGCAGTCAGCTCACGCAACCAAGGAAGCTTTAATTCAATGAACGAAATTTTCATACAGCTCTTTCAAATCGGCATTGTCATTTCTTTGAACGTCTGATTGGCGGATGGTAGTAGGGTAGTAGCCCAAGAGGGGATTTTCGAATTGACTCGAGCGCGTCAGATTAAGATATGGAGTACACCTTGAACCATGATTTTTTAAATAATAAAAATTCGAACTCTTCCGAGTATGACAAAATACCGTTTTTGAAGTGAAAACTTCTTTAGCGGCGTTGAGCACTTTTTGTGGGATGGGTAAAAACTATGAAACTCGTGCGAGGTCACGTGTGCTGATCGCAAAATTTCGTAAGATAGTAGAGGAGACGAGGAAGATCGACCTTCACCGATCTGATAATTCGATGAGACATATTGTTTACCAAATATAGTTTATAAACATATATGCCTATGATAACTTGACTATCGAAAAGTGTTCATAGCTATTTTTAATTTAATTAATTTTAATCAATTTTCTTTCATATCACCTTCACTCTTGTAACAACCGAACGAGTGAATATCTTCACCGGCTCTTAGACCAAGACGGAGGGGTGACAGCTGATGACGGCTCATCTGACGGCTGTCTATACTTTTTTTCTTCAATTATGGCATCGCAAACTCTGCATATTGCCAGCGTCAAGTATAATTTTATCTTAAAATTCGTTTATATCAAGTATTTAAAATATGGACATTGAACAAAGTGCATCTATTAATGAAAAAAGTGACGAAGAAATAGTGAAAGAAAATGAGAGAGTACTTTGTAAAAATACTAGATAGAAATTAGGTATAGGTACTGATAATTCAAGCAATTCGTGCGGAATTATTCCCTAACGATTCCAAGACATCAAAAATGCACAACGTTAATCTTTTCACTTCTGCCGGCACTCCCGGAGTGCAACCCATTGTTTTTTTTGTTTCGCTGTTTTGTATACATTCATACTTAAATCATCAGATTACTAAAATTTGACACCATGCATTTAAATTACTTAATGACTGAAATTGAAATTCGAAAATGAAATTTTTTAATGACTTACCATGCATTTAATTTATTCTACTATTTTACCTGTACCTTTAATATAAAATTTTTGAAAACCTATAGGCGCTTTCCCCACCGGTTAAACGGAAAACGTGATAAAATAAATAATTTAAAATAAATAATAATCTTTTAATCTTCCTACCACTCAACCTATAAAATGCACAAGGTCCTGCGTCACTTGAGGAAATCCAATGAGCCTCGTGGACTCCCCCGTTTGACGGCTTTTACGCCACAATATTATTAATACTGTCCAATAGATGGCAGGAAGAGCCGTATTTTTCAGTTAATATTTAAGTTGATTATCGCTGAAAATATTTTTATATCTACAATTTAAAATTTCTAAAAATAAAAATTTGCTGGATCGATTTATCACCCCCGAAACCAGGGTACTAATTTTCATCAAAATCTTTGGAGCCGTTTCCGAGATTCAAAAAATATATTTAGGAATATAAGAATTGCTCGTTTAAAGGAATTAGATTAAAAATGAACAACGAATCATATTACAATTTATCAGTATTTCGTACATTACAGCATTGTGACGCGCTTTTAACCAATTGAGTTAAGAAAAACAAACGCATACTAAGTAAGATAGGTATTTGTTTAGTTCACATAATTTCAACCTCCAAGCACTTTTACTCGTATCTACTTTATTGTATCAACGATTGTTTTATTTTCCCTCAAAAGTACTGTACCGGTGAGCGTGTGAGTGCAATTAACGTAAAAAGCTCTTTATTTAGCTCATCGAGGGCGAAATGAGGCTTCAGTTAAGGTGAGCCTTTGGCTTTCACGCTGATTACTTCTGTTTTATTTTATTTACTGTCTTGTTAGCTTTGTTGGAAATAGGTGCTTGCAAATTTATCGATTTCCAAATTGTAATAGTTTGTGTTGTAACTTTTACGTATTGATGATTTTAGTCACGATCGATATGTATCGAATATTTTTAAACGTGTACAGTGACTTACGACGATATTAATTACGTACTATTAATTTATCAATATCAAAAATCTGACGTACATCATTCAAACTTAATCACGAGAATGTATCCTAATAAAAAGAACACGTCCAAAAATTAACTCCACTCTCTGGTTTATTTTATCAGAAACTGGCATACTTACGCTTCAAAAGTATTGGCACGGTGAGCGCGTGTAGGCGATTAATGTAAAAAGCTCTTTATTTAGCTCATCGAGGGCGAAACAAGGCTTCAGTTAAGGCGAGGTTTTGGCTTTCAAGCTGATTGCTTCTGTTTTATTTTATTTTATTGCCTTGTTAGGTTTGTTGAAAAAAGGTGTTATTGGTTTCCAGATTGTAATAGTTTGTGTTGTTTACGTTATAATCATAATCATAATAATTTATTTGCTTTGAATATGTTTACATTAGATGTTATGTCAATAACACATACATATTACAGGTTTCATATTCAGCTACAGTCAAATAGCATGCAAATATAGGTACATTCTATTATGACATTATTTAAAATTATTATTAAAGTATTCCTTAATATTGCTTTTAACAACATAAGCGTGTATTTGTAGATTTATGTATTAAGATGGGTAGATCTGTATTGAATGTTTTCTTAGTAACGTGAGTCAAGTATTTTTAAGCGAGTACGATGATTTATGATATTAGTTGTTTCATCCATCAATTTTTCAATATCGGTAATCTGAAGTACATCATTCAAACTTAATCACTAGCATGCAACCTCATGGCAAAGAAAGTAACGAAACACTTCCAAAAATAACTCCTGTTTTGTGGTTTATTTTATCAGAAAATGTTTTACTTGCCTTTCGAAAGTACTGGCACTGTGAGCGCGTGTAGGCAATTAACGTAAAAAGCTCTTTATTTAGCTCATCAAGAGCGAAACAAGGCTTCAGTTAAGGTGAGGCTTTGGCTTTCACGCTAATTGCTTCTGTTTAATTTTATTTAACTACCTTGTTAGATTTGCTGAAATTGCTTTAAATAACTGTCGGCAATTAATAGCCTTTACATTTTTAAACTTTGTTAGGATTGCCTAAATATATATAGCTATACACAAGTTTTACAAGGGATTTCTATTGAGAAATCCTACACCATTTTTTAGTAATTCGTACATAGTTTTTGAGTTTGATTCTATGTAATATAAGTGGTCCGGCCGGCCCAACTACGCCTGGGTGCAGACATTTTCCTGCCTTAAGAGTATTGAAAGAGGATTTGTTTTTTTTATCTTAAAGAGATTTCCTACAGAAAGGAACAAATTATATGGGAAATCTACTTATAAATAAGAAAAATAAAAAAACATTTTCCGGTGGACCAAATCTAAACCATTCTCAAATCCGCTTGAACATACACAAAGAATTTCATCATAATCTGTCCAATCGTTTAGGAGGGGTTCAATGACATACACACGCACACAACAAATGTATATACATATTAAGATAGCTAATAAAAATAATCTTATTTATTGGTTAAGACTGAACTAGAAAATATGTATGTCGATAGTGAAACCGGTAATTCGACTAAACTAGGTGTTTTAACACCTAGTTTATGTACGTTATAATAATGTATAAGTTGTATTGTATTATGACTTATGACTGAGATAAGGAAAAGATCGAATTCAACTTTCAATCTATTGGAGTGTAAAAAACAACGCTATAACAAAAAACAACAAAACTCGATTAAAATTAATAAAAATCATATTTATACTCACCCATCTGGTTTATTTGATCAACAACTGTATTTATTTTATTTTCACTTTATTATCACAGCTAAACTAGGTTGTACCAAAGGCCGACTTAATGCCGATAGGCATTCTCTGCTAGTCAACCCTGGTTGATGGTAAGAATTTTTAGTAGGTAGCAACAATAACGACAATAGAGCGTGGTTAATTAAATTTCTAAAAACCAATATATATATTATTATTCATATATCTAAAGTACTTAAATGAACTACTTATATAAATATATATTTAAAGATATATACATATAACATACCATACAAATATGACGAGAGGTGGATGGACTGAACTTAAATTAGTTGTTAACAACTGACTTCAAATAAAATTCTCGCACCATTCTTTTAAAGAAGTTTTTGGAAGGTGCTTTTTTAATTTCCTCTGGCAGGGCGTTCCAGAGCGGTATTGCCTGACAAGTAAAAGATTTTTGATAGAAAAAGATTTTGAGAGATGGATGATGGTTTTTACGTTCAAAAGTTTCACGCGGTGAGCGTGTGTGTACAATTAACGTAAAAAGATCTTTATTTAGCTCATAGAGAACGAAACGAGGCCATATATAAAGTGCCTCACCTTAACTTTGGCTTTCATACTGATTGCTTCTGTTTTGTTTTATTTTACTGCAATGTTGCTTTAGTTGCAAATAGCTGTTGGAAATATATCGTTTTTCAAATTGTAATAGTTTGTGGTGCAATAGAAATAACTTATGGATTTATTCTGTACCGCTAAAACGAGAACGGTAATCTGTGGGAATATAGCTGTGTACATTGATTTTAGTAATTTGAATCAGTCCAGAAACTGCAGTTTTATACCACAATGATACTACCCTGGTTCTTGTTCTACGTCCTATAAATACCTCTATAATCAGTTAACTACTCAAAACAGTTCATGTTATTTAAAAAAAATACTTGTCAATTTCTTTAACTTTTGATATTTTATAGGTGATGTGGTTCTGTGCACTCTACCGCTGGGCGTCCTCAAAGTGGCGGTCGCGAACACCGGGCAAAACCAACAGAACTTCGTCAAGTTTGATCCGCCATTACCCGATTGGAAGGTACGTTGGAACTTAATTTATTTAAGGATCCTTAAGAGGATTGCGTAAGGATCGAATAATGCCTCGGGGAACAAAGTTTTGACGATTCAACGGCTTAAAGTTTTATTACGAAAATTTTTTGTTCTTTCCTATATTTGATAAATTCATTCTCATTATTTTTGATCAGATTATAGCTGAAAATGTCCTTGATACTAAACAAAATAAGATGAAGATGCAGTTGGTCCAATTGATTCCTTAGTGGGCTCTTTTAGTATAAACACAAATCACGTATCGGCGGTTTATTTTGTGGTATAAAGGTTACCCCGTATTTATACCCCTCCTGTCTTGAGACTTGGTTTTGTTCTTAAACTAGGAATGTTTAATGACCCAGATAAGGCTGCGAAAAGTAACTGAATTCAGATGGCGCAGGACGAGCTCTCTGTAAAGCTTAATTAATAAGGATAGATGGATTTTGTTGATTTGGATGTTCTTATTCTAAGTGACTTAAGAGGCCGTATACGAAATTTTGCCGATTTCGCTGATTTAGCTCACTTTATACAGGAGATTTTGCAGTTAACACTTGTATTATTTTATTGTATAAGTTTTATTGCACAATATGACTGATCATTTCAACAATAAACTATTAAATGAGCCACTTTTTAATTTTTATTTCGTTATTTTGCTTAATATACCTGAAGCCCGTGATGGTTTTGTAAATATTACTGTAATAGGTATAGAATATCACATATATCTGGATCATTTTGAAATCTAAACAGATCGAAAAAATGCCATGTATTGCTGTAAAAATCACATACATAGTGTATGAGCCACTTTTTGCCACTCTCATACAAAAAATATTAGTAAAAAACATTGAACTTAGTAAATTTTGAGAGAAAATGGGCCAGAAATTGCATTAGATTTCGACAAAATGGAATAATCTTTCGTAAAATTTATTTGACATAAAAACTGTTCAGTTTATAATCAATCCGTTTCCTAAAAAAAAAAACTTATTAATAATGATGATTCGGCATTAAACATCTTTTAAAGTAACCTAAATCTCGCATTATAATTCTTGACGCAAGCTATAAAAGTGTCTTATGTATTAGATTATTAATGAAATGAAAATTTATATTGTGCAATGATACTTGTAGAAGTACTGTAATTTATCTGCAAAATCTCATGTGTTAAATCGGGTAAATAAGCAAAATCGGCAAAATTTCGTATACGGCCCCTTAACGCGTATATTATTTAGGCATTGCCCCAAAATTACAAAAATGTATGTAGGCTTGCAATTACATTCTGTGGTGTTACTTATCTTTAACGTTTAATTAGTCTTCGATAAGCAAGCTTCAATAAGCACAAATCAATGATAAAAATCCTATGGAATATAATGCCAGCTTATATAAAATCACAAGCTGGAAAATATCGCTAAGTCAACGACTTCATTTCCGAGAAAGCTTTGACATTTAAAACTAATTAAATTATACTAAGCAATACTATATTAACAAATCATGCCTTAGAGAGGAAAGGTCACACTAATTAAAAACTTTTTCGACTCATTCAAATGGCAACATTTTCCTAGAAAATTACATTTTGAACAAGAGATGAAACAAGTACTGAGTAAGTTTTCTTCCAATCTGTGAAGTTCCAATCAGCGCTATACTATTCGATTGGAATCAATGAATCTTGATTTCAACTTAATGTTGAAAAGTTTAAATGATTGTTTTTAGGTGTTGAATGCTAGTCATTTAGAAAAGCAAAAATGATAAAGTAGTATATTGGCAATTGGTTTGATTCAAGACTTGAACCGCCATACATTTCTGTTTTGGTGTAAAAGTATGTTAGCCGGCGACACTTGCAATGAACTTAAAGGAACATAAACTCATTGTTACATGTGTACTCGCATTGTATCTGCCATCATGTATAATTTGTTGAAATAATAAATAAATTACCCATTTGATGTTTCATAAATAATTTATTCATAATCTATTTTTATATTGACGACCTGCGTGGTACAAGCACAGGGTACATTTACACTACTGTGGGGCTATGAGTGTGAAGTATTATTTATTTATTTATTTATATCGGGTAAACATCCATAATGTACTCGTAGTCAGCGTACTAGTCACTACATAGAAAACGGGCCAAAAGTTACACTTTTTCTATGAATGATGAGGACTGGGACATCGATGAAGACTGATAGGACAATAATACGGACGTTTACCTTACGTGCTCTATATTTGCATTTTAAAACAAAAATATCACCTTTAGCCATGCATGAATAGTATATTTCATTACAAGTGCGGAAAGGCTGTCATTGCATGGAGTTCCGACAAATGTCTACCCGAGCCGAGGCGCAGCCGAAGGTGAGGGTTGACAGTCGGAACTCCTTCCAATGACGGTTCCGCACGTGTACTGAACAAATATTTTTAATACAGTTGCGAAAAAATTAAGCAATTTAATAAAATAATAAAAACTCGCAAAGAACATTTTTGAAAAATGACAGCCTTTCCGCACTTGTAATGAAATATACTATTTCAAGAACCTGTATATTTTAAAAGATTACTCTACCGTTACACAGATAGCAGCTATCAAGCGCTTGGGCTACGGGAATTTGAATAAAGTCGTGCTCTGCTTCGAGAGAATTTTCTGGGACCCGAGTGCGAATCTCTTCGGTCACGTCGGCACTACTACTGCTAGCAGGGGTAAGTGAAACTAGTGTTTCTCTGTGAAATATAAACTTTGAAGAATATCAGAGTAGAGAATTGAAACTAATATTATACTACATGTGTGTATGAAGTTAGACAAGTACTCTAGGATTGAATCCATACTTTCATAATCTTAATATATATAATTCTTGTGTGAGTGTGTATGTCACTGAACTCCTCCTTAACGGCTAGACAGATTTTAATGAATTTTTTTGTGTGTATTCAAATGGATTCGAGGATGGTTTAGATTCACAATTTGGCCACTGGAAGTGTTTTTTAATTACTTTTTTACTTATTTAGTTTTCCCATATAAATTGTTCCTGCCTGTCAAACGTTTTGTATTTCGTGCCGTGTCGTTCTAAACTTTGACACAGTCAGAATAACTGGACAGTTGGTATGTCATTATTTGTTTTATATTTTTGTTTGATAGTAACATGAAGTCTCTTTAAGATAATAAGAAAACAAATCCTCTTTTATTACTTTTAAGGCAGGACAGCGTCTGCGGGGTCCACTAGTATATATATATATATATTTTTTAATATTATAAATTCGAAAGTCACTCTGTCTGTCTGTCTGTTACGCTTTCCAGCATAAACCACTGAACCAATTTTAATGAAATTTGGAACACTGATAAAGTGAACTTTGGGAAAGGGCATAGCATGTTTTTTATTCTATGGGAACCCATAAAAAGGGTCAATCACGGCGAAGACGCTGGAGGAAGGCTAGTATAGAATATCTTTAGGTGGGCCCATTTCTTTCATCTATGTAGGCGGTAGAACTGTAATGGTTCGACTGGGGAAGTACCATCGCTGCACCCACATTTGCTGTGGATGTATTTTATGTTTCGGTGTTAAGGTGCAGTGCCCTCCAGACTTACATTAGGCGATCACCGGTCTTTGGAGTAGCATGCGACCTCAGGCAAGACTCTTGCTTGAGGTTGTGTGTAGTATGAGGATATATGAGAAGGTGTGTGTATGTCCATGGTGTTAATGACGGAAAAGGTTTTAATATGTAAATTTGCTTAAGTCAATAGACGTGCGAAAGAAGCAAGCGAAGGAAGCATGGTAATTCTAAAATATGACACTTTAGAAATGTAAAAAGACTGGACTGTTTGTCAGTGTGAACGTTTGGTTTAAAAAAATCCGCATGCCCTTCCCATACAATAATTTTTCTGTGCTTTGTGTTTGTAACAGTTCGTTAATACGTCCGTTATAACGCGCACTCGTATATTTTGATTTTCCATCTCAGCCCTAAGGTCTACACATGAGCTGCAGCGACCATTAAAACCACGTGGTCTGCATGCTTCGCATACTCCATTAAAAAAACAACGGGTTACACTCCGGTAGTGCCGGCAGAAGTGAAAACTTGAACATTAACTTTGTGCATTTTTGATATTTTGGAATGGTTAGGGATTTTTTTTTCATTAATAGATGCACTTTGTTCAATGTCCATATTTTAAATACTTGATATAAACGAATTTTACAAGTATAGACAGTCGAACCGTCATCAGCTGTCACCCCTCCGTTATACGAATATTCGATCAGGCCACGCGAGTGTAACATTTTTTACCCATCCCAAAAAAAGTGCACAACGCCGCTAAAGAAGTTTTTACTTCAAAAATATGAAAGCTGTGTTTGTTTCTTTGTTTGTCCTTCCTTCACGTCGCAGCGATGATACAGATTAACTTGATTTTTGTATGTAGATAATTGGGAGGACTAGAGAGTGACTACTTTTAGGCTACTTTTTACACGGAGAAAGTATCTCATTCTTATGGAAACAATAGGTATAGAATTCGCGGGCGGGGCCGCAGGCGAAAAGCTATTGTCAGTATAAATATGTGATTGAGTATCGAACAAAATATTCGGTAAGGTAGGATCGCACAATATGAACGGGCACAGTCTTCAAAAATGTTTTATTTTCATAAACAAAATTGTCCTTGTGACTGGCTGGTAAGTAATTATAATGAAGAGTTCCATCGACATTGACAACCAACGTCAACCAACATCAATTGTGAAAAATATGGAGTTGGTATTACTTGAAGACCTTAGTGCCGTGCACCTAAATATGGTTTAAACAATACTTATTCGTTTCAGTAGGGTTTTGGACATATCTTCTACATTAACATATACAGTCCACTCAACACATCTAGTGTGGTTTCCGCACAAAAAATATTTACTTATACTTATCTCTTTTTAAAGGAAGTTTAAAAAAAGAACTTTACTGATTTCGTAAAAGGAATACGTAGCAATACAATTACCAATTATCTTAAAGTGGGAATACCCATCATGCAGCTACACTTTCTAATCAGAAGGTTTTCTAAATTAATAAAAATAATCAACACAACACATCTATCGCTCGGAAGATAAGTCTTCTAATTCACGGATAAGAATCAGTTAGTTAAAACGCAAACAAACAAATCTGTCGGATCTGATAGTTAACTTGTTAGCGTAGCTTGTGCACGGTGCTGTTCTTTTCAATATTTAATGCTACTTCCAGACCTCTAAATTAACTGAATCACATCCACAAGTACACTCTACAGTGCCGAGGATAAGTCGTAAATTATTTCCTCTTACAAATAGGACTTGTTCCATTGCGAACAATTAACTAGCAGTTTATGCTGGTTGTTTTTTGTATCTGTATTGACATCGCACTATCTGTGTGTATTGAAAAAATATTTAAATTCATGATTTTTTAAACCAGATTACTTAGTAATAGTCAAAATCAATGAGTCGTCAGCTAATCAGTCTGTCAAGTCAGTCCATCAGGTATCCCGAGTAAAACGATGGCTACTTTGATATTGTATACTATGTTTATGGCCATACTGGCCCTAATCCTGTTCTGATCTGAAGGAGACCTGTGCTTAGCTAAAAGCTTAAGCACTCACCTATATGTAAACTTGGATTGGAACGGGCTTGCGTTGAGTTACAATTGGCTGCAAAACTTTTTGAAGTTCGTGACTCTCCTCATAATTCGGGAGGCCTGGAACTTCATCCGCCTCCTCCAATGTGCATTGGCGGAGATTCGATTTTATGTCCAACTGGCTGTCAGATGTATTCAGACTTCCGATAAGGCTTAACCAAAACAAGCTTTAAAGTATGCTATCAGGTTTTATGTGTCTTACGAAGCTCATAGACGCACACGGAATGAGCCGCTAGCGGTCACCAATCTCACACTCGATCGCGCCCGTTTCGCTTAGTTGCAGCCACTAGCAAATTTCAAACAATTTTCAAATATTAAAAGAACATCGCTGCTTTTGCTTTATCAAGTTATGCTCTCGCCACGTCTTAGTAGGACAACTTCGGTAAATAGTGTGAAACGAAGAAACGGCGGTGGCCGGCGCGATAACGAATTAAAAGCTGAATAATTTAACGCTACTGAGGTACCCGTGAGGGAGGGCACGGCGATAAATCACCGGAACAAGTCAAGACGGCTATTTTAGGGTTCTGTGACTTGAAAGGAATTAAGGAACCCTTACAGGATAATATTTATGTCAGCCTTTCAAGATTATTTTTCTGGGGACGCATGGGGATGTATGGAATTTTTTAGTAAGTAATTATCGTCAGTCATATTTTAAGTCACGCTTCTTATATATATATTATATCGAAATTTATTCTCATTTATAACAAAGAATTCAAAACCTTCTGCTTCCGCTTGATCTAGCTAGAATTATGGATCTTAGCAAAACACTATGACTGACAGCACAAATAGTGATAAGGGGTAATAAATGGTGCGAGTAGGAAAGGACCTAACACTGGTGTACTCATAATTTGAAGAAATGAATGAAGTAATAATATTGTTTTTTGGTGCGGTGGTCGGTACATGTTGTAACCATCAACCCCCAAAGTAGCAATGCAACTTTTAGAACAAGTCTATTCTGAGGCTGCGTGCGGTGTTAGGTACTTCCTTGGAGTTCGGTGAATAGATTACATTGACACCTTAACGTCTGAATTTGTGTGTGTAACTTTATATTATTTAAAAACTGTGGTTTATATCGTATAGTGTTATAAACCCTAAAATGCGTAAAATTTACAGCAGAAGAACAGAACCCATTGTATGTGATTCCGACACGCACTGAGGCGATTTTTTACGTTATGCCTTAGTAGTCTTGGTACACCTCCTTGGCTTTGTTGTGCTCCAAGTTTATTAAGACCTCGTTGTGATGGGAACACTCGAACAATGTGATGAGTAGGAACCTACTAAAATTATACATTTACCTACTCACTGGTTTTGTAAGATTTTCTCGGAATCTGTGTTATCTGATGCTGTTTGCGGTTATGTTTGTTCGTAGCCTAAATTAGTAACTCCTAATCTGTGAACGTAAAAACGTTGTAATTATAAAGTGCTATCAAGCTTACAATTCCATTTAAAAATAAGTTGATGATGAAATATTAATTGACGGATCTTCATAAGAACACAACTAAGAGTTTTTGTTACGTTATCAATCTAAAGATTTAAAAAATATGCTACATAAATAGGCTAGATTAATACATAGATAGGTTGGCACACATTCATAGGTTGTAATAATTGAATTGAATTTTTACGCATAAGTATAAAAAATATTTAGAAACTAAATTTTGTGTTATGTTCTTCAAGAAAGCTGTAAAAATGTTCTTCTTTAAAATGCTAGGTTGTTTATCCTGGACATCAGTGGTCGCTAACTCCTTACCTATGTTGAGTACTCCCTGAATAAAAAACTCCTTTGTATCCTTAAGCTTTAGGCACGCTAAAGTTTTGTATTCCCTGATAGGTCTCGATGACGCTTTCTTCTTCTTCTGTTTCGTAACGCTCTTGACAGAGCGGTCGTGGTCGTCATGTAGTATCGTTGCTGCGGGCAGATGTTATACGCCTCACGAGCAATCGCCAATGTTCTCGGTTGGTAGTAAGCCTGGTACATTCATGTAAATGACCACCAACGATTGTCTTCACTTGGTCAGTCCAGCGCATTGGTGACCTTCCGCTTGACCTGGTACCTTCTACCTTGCCCTGGACGACAAGCCGTTCAATGGAGTCATTCCCTCGCCTCGAGACATGGCCGAAAAATGTATGTATGCGTTTTTGAACCAAAGTTGAGAAGCGCTGCTTGATGCCTAATTCTTGAAGAATAGAGACGTTAGTGCGAAATTCGGTCCAAGAAATCCCAAGCATTCGTCTCCAGCACCACATCTCTAGAGCAACTCTAGATGACGCTTTAGTAACTGCAAATTTAGCATCCCGGGCTCCTCTACTAGTAACAGTTTAATTTAAAGCAGGCGTGCCGCTTTACTTTGAGTAAAATTTATTTTCGTGTTTTTCCTAAATTAATTAATTTCTTTAACCACTCACAGGTGAGCTGTTCCTCTTCTGGAACCTGTACAGCGCGCCGGTCCTCCTGGCGCTGGTGGCCGGAGAAGCGGCCGCCGTGATGGAGAACGTGACGGATGACGTCATCGTCGGCCGATGCATCGCCGTACTGAAGGGCATCTTTGGCCATGCCGCTGTGCCGCAGCCTAAGGAATGTGTAGTTACCAGGTAAACTTAATATGTTTTATTTACTTATTTTTTCGGATACAAATATTCGATTAGGCTACAGCCCTTTTAGTCCCTGTAGCTTCGGGATTAAGAATTGAGCTGATCGTAAGAGCCATTCTTAGGCGCCGCGCTGGACACCTGTGCGTTCCACTGGAGATCCCGGAGTCCTCCCCAAGCGCAGAGGCAGGCCACCGAGGGGGTTTTAGTGCGGTCAAATCCCACATAACCCGGTATCCTCTCCCAAGGTGTCTTTTGAAGGTCGATACCAAAAAAAAAGACTGCAACCTTTTTGCCCTTGCTACGATTTTTCTTGCATTTAAAAATATTGTTAAATATACAATGAGCACCTGCTCTATAATTTACCTACGTCTATTAGCCGATTTTTGAGTTAAGTGCAATCGGGTTTGACGACTTTCTTGTTATAGGGTTTTTATATTTTCAAATTACACATAAACGCAGTAGGGTTTTTTTTAGTTTTTTTTAATTATTTAAACATTGATTTATTGTTTAGGTCTATCAATAATCTGAATAAAGAATCAAATTTCATGCGGCTCCAGTAGCAATAAATTAATTTCAGAATATTTCTTGAAACAAATGTTGTCACCATATATTGTTTTTTGCAAAAAAAAACTTCCGCAGTGACTAAGTATCGGATATTTTTAGAATGTAGCAAGGAAGCTTTCGTGAAAATTTTCTCACGTTTTCATTGATTTCAATGTCCAACTTATTCACCGTAAAATATTTAATCTGGAATAGAGATCACTTAGAATTCGTTGAAAACTTGTAATCTGCAGTGCTCTAATCAATAAGCCTTTTGAAGCTTTTCAAGCCGCCGCGACTTACTTATCGAACACCATTTTATTTGAAGTGCATTTTATATTTTTATTCACAGGCGTTGCGCATTGCAGCATTTTATTTGCCGATATTTTTATTACGGGAATACTTTCATAAAATGCTTTTCAACACGGTTCGGTTGTTGATTTTCAATAAACCATTTTATATTAGAATATTTTGTTTTACGCTATAATAATTTGAACCTAAAAATGCATGATTATTTAGGTTATTTTCAGCCGTGTTATTTCGGTAAATAAAAACTTCCTTACTTTCTTTTAATATTTGGATTAGATTTTACTGCCTTTTTCTCCCTAAAAACTTCAATAAGCCTTCAGAGTAAAGCGATCGTGTTTGTTTAGATGATGTGTGTTACAATAGTAACATTTTATTGTACAAAATCCAAAATGTTCATAGATAGGATCTTTTTATAAAATAATGTATATCTCTGTTACATTTTTTGTAGAAAATGTTTACACCGCATTACTTCGATATAATATTAGAATTGAACTTCACTAGTACTGTATCTTACGTTAATGGATATAGGCAATGGACAATATTTTCAATTTTTTACTGTTTGTTAGACAAATATTATTTATTAAATTTCAATGCAAATAGTTTATGTTATATCTTCACTTCTTTTACTAACTGAAATGTTTTAATTCCTGTTTTAATTCCAGTGCGTATTTTTTTATAAGTAGGATGTACTTACCTACTAGTTTGATTGAATTTGCTATAACTTTACTGATCCTCAATCCGAGGAAGTGGCGAGTTTAAGTTTTTAGAAGTCCTTGCGTCAAAAATAGTTGATCTTCACTTATTTTGCTAACTGAAAATGTTTTAATATCTGTACCTCATGTTGTAGTGCGTAAATTTTTTAATAGTAGGATGTACCTACCTAATATCAAAATTGTATTTTTACTAAGAAATTAGTGTACTCTGTTCATTTGTAGCGGTTTACTTTTGTATTCGTAATGGAAACTAGAATGCTAGGAAAAGATATTCCAAATGAAACAAAGGTCGGCAAATTATCAGATTCGCAACATTGTGCGGTGCGGGCTGCGGGCCGGACTGTGAAAATTTTATCAACGATTAACGTTTTAGTGATCGTTACATAATATTTTAATTTTTAAACCCCGACTTGAGTTTGACGTATTTATGTGTGTGTGCCTGTGGGTGTCTGTGGTATGGATGAACTGATTTTGATTTTGTTTTTTTAAGGTGAATTAGTCGGGGAAGTTTTCTTAGCTATGTTTGATGAAAATCGGACCAAGATGGCCGCTGCCACAAAATGGCTGCCACAAAATATATATTTTTAACAACTCCCTCAATATGGATATCAAATGAAAGATCTTAAATATTAGAATAATGTACACTATACTGAAAGGGTGTAATAACTAACGAAATGAAATCTATAAACTCGAAAAATATTTTTACCTGACTCAATTACTAACTCAACTAACTAATCACTATAAATACCTTCCTAATACTTATACCTACTTTAAAAAGGACAAAACTAAAAAAAAAACCCCGACCCAAAAAAACTCTAAAACCTAACAAAACATATTTTAAACCTAGGTATTATTATTATCGTCACATATATTATGTAAGTTCAAATAATTGGTTTAATATTATCATAGCTAAGCTAATCTCGCCAATGATATCCGCATCGGCGAGATTAAACACACAGACTTCGTTGGCTTAGCCATTTTAAATCAATAGGTCATGCTGTAAAGCAAGTCAAGTGTGAGGGCTGTGGTCGTGCAACCGTACTTGGGACTGCAGAGTGGCTGCGGTCCTGTCTTCCCAAGTACAACTGGAATGAACAAGTGGAGAGTGACCTCTGTGAACACAGGACTGATGACTGTCAGAAGACTACGTGGAATAGACTGAAGCGGAGGCTCTTATTGTCGGACTCATTTTGAGTCCTCGCCTTAGAATAATTACAATTACATTATAGAAACCAAGTTCGCGCGCCCAATACATGGCATCAAACGTTTATCACAACACTATTTAAAAAGAAAATAAGTGTAATAAAATAACTTTTCACAGTGTTTTCAATATTTTGTAGTATTTTATAGTTAATTTGGTCAAAATTTAAATATTTTGTTTGTCAGATGTGACAGCTGTAGGAATCTATTTAATGCTTCAATTTTGACAGCGCGTTTGTATGAAGACACTCATTCTATACGTATTTATTCTAAGGTCCTCGAACTATCCCACGAACTGGCTGATTTACTAATTTCATATTTTTTGCCTTTGTACAATAGTCAAATAATTTACGGCATTAATCTTAAACCTTTCACGGCGGAATGTTGAATTAATTTTAAATTGAGGCATTTTCTTTGGTTACAGTCACCACTCAACATTAAGGTGACCTGCATACTCAGCGCTAAATTGTTGCTTTTCAACACACAAATCAAATATATAACTGTCTCTCGAGGAATTCGAAGCGTTAATCTGTAATGTATTGCCACAATATTATCGTTTATTTTATCTATTTAATTCGACACGGTATGCCACTTTGGTTGTGCATTTTGGCCGACTGATTAAATACCTCTTTAATTACAGCTTCGAGATAAAGAATTTATCTCGTCGAATAAATCTTTGGTTAAGTTAAGATCCAGTTAGCTCCCTTCCTTTAGCTTGTTCCGCTTGAGTTCAGTGATATGCGTAGTCACTTCGTATGTAAGATTGCGTTGCTCACATGAAATGTTACAAGCGCATATTGTCCTATTTAATATTCCATTGATGGGCACACAGCTGCCCTCACGGAATTTAGACGGATTAAGGATTTAGGTCACCACGCTGGTGAAGTGCGGGTTGATTGACATGTGAGTGACTTTTCAGTGGTACTTTTGAACATTGTAAGATAATTATAATGTCTTCCCACAAATTGATGCAGCGATAAATATGCACATAACTTTGTAAGTCCGATATGTGCGCCGAAATTAGAACCGGGAACCAGATCCGTATCTTTCGACTGTTCAAATATTACAACTTTGTCAACACATATGTAGCTAGTAGGATTATAAATATGTCTGTTCTAAAATCAAAAATGTAACAATTGGATGATGAAAACCATATTTAAATTTCAATTCAACTACGAATATAGTCAAATAATATTTATATTCATAAAGGGGTCCTTAACTTAACTTAGTTCTTTCAGTACTAAAAACAAAACCAATAAGTATAATGCATGTTGCATACTATCGTGCAGTGCTCACATCGCCAGCAACGTTCAATTATAATGACGTCTTTTGTTCGAAATATGCGCGTTCAGGCTTTCAAGACGGCGTGCGTTGTTACATATAATCCTTGAACGATCGAGGACCCGGGCTTACACGTGCAAACCCCTAGTGTTTCGAATGTGGAACACTCGGTAACTGTGTCGGCCGCACAGTGGTATTCATGGAGAAAAGCATAAATGGAACACAGTTTAATGACTTGCATAATGTGCAGGGATCAACTTAAGCGCGAATATTTTACATAGGTACGAGTACGATGCAAAACGGTATTATTTTTTAATGTTTCCCTCATCGAGCAGCAATGAATATGCAAATGAAAAAGAACCTTTTTATTAGTATCGTGGGGGGGGGGGCCTCCACGTCCTGTACTAAGAACCTGCGAGTCCAATACCGATATCTTAACTGCTCGGCTTTCGCTGCTGCGTCAATCAATATATACATAGGGTTATATTTTTCCTTAAATAAAGCTGAGAAAAATCCATTTAAGTGATGATGAAAACTATATTTCAATCTCAATCTGCTACGAACATACTCTTTAATATTAATATCCGTATGTTGGTCTTTTCTATATGCATGTTGCATACACGTATTGTAACTCACTATTCCTGCAATGCTCGCATCGTTGGCAACGTTCAATTATAATGACGTCTTTTGTTCGAAACTGCTCGCGTTCAGGCTTTCAAGGCGGCGTGCGTTGTTACATACAATCCTTGAACGCTCGAGGACCCGCTCGCAGTAATGGGGGTTTTCACATGCAAATACAAAACCTTTTGGCGCCAGTGTTTCGAATATGGAACACTCGGTAACTGTGTCGGCTGCACGGCATCGTTGGAGGTATCATGGAGAATAGCGTAAATAGAACGCAATTTAATGGGTTCCAGAATGCGCAAGGCTTAACTAGACGGTTTGGCTGGTAGAAAACCTTTTTTTATGTTTGATACCTCATAGGATGAAATTTATTAAAAGCTCTTCAGTCTCACCATAGCTTATTTTTAAAAACAACTCAGTTGGTAACAGATCGCTTCAATTGATTAAGGTTACAAATATTAAGTACTTTATAGTGCTATACAAAAAAAATATATGTCGGGCAGTGTGCGTTTTAACTATATTTGTGTGTATTTTTATCTTTCCTCTTCTACGTATATCAATATCTTGTTTAATACATTAACGTTTCTCTGTTACGTGCAGGATGCAGTAATGTTATTTTTTTCTTTTTGTACTTAAAATATGTTAAATTCTCACGCATCTTTTCAGAATGTACAGAACATTGGCTGTTCAAATTCATATAAAATACGGTATACGTAAGTACCGTCGCTGCATCAATTTCTGCTGTAAAGCGACCATCAACCTTCAGAGTAGCAGCGCAATTAAACACGATCTCAGACAAGACATATGCTTGCCTGAGGTGTGTGTAAGTGCCCATGGTCTGTCGCTTCCACCTACAACTAGGTGGTATTTATGTTCAATCAGCTTCGGGGTTAATAATAGAGCTACGCTATCCCCTGCCTGATTTTAAGAGGCGACTAAAAGGTGGCTTCCGGGATTGTGGGCGGTGAGAGAGGGAGCTCGATCCGTCCGCCCCGGGAAGGGCGGCGGTGTATGCGTGGCCGCATGCCGCCGAAGATGGGCCCGTTCTGGGGCGTCGCGCGTAGAGGACACCGGTGCGTTCCACTGGAGATCCCGGAGTCCTCTCCAAGCGCAGAGGCAGCCATCGAGGGGGTTTTAGAGCGGTCAAATCGTCTCCCAAGGTGCCGGTTACCTTTTGAAAAAAATACTGTATTTATGCTCGTTACTGTATTTAAATAAAATAATCCTATTCAGACATCGTCGAATGATTTTTATGCATGATTTTAGTTAAGTAAATTCACATGTTTAGTGCTATTTAAGAAAATATATCTACATTGAATGTAGCAAGAAATAGAAACGTCAACCAATTAGTTCCACTACATTGAATTCTAGCAGATAAGGATAATTCTAAAGATAAGCGATCTGTTATTAATAAATTGCAACAACTCACGATTATAATTGACCAAGTAGTTGCAACATGGTAGGGAGCACGATGTCATGCGTAGGCGCAGTTGACGCGTGTCAACATTAACATAGTTGTAGACGTTGCAATGCAAAATGGTTTAAGGTGACCATACTGTATAGTGCAAAATAGAGGTTGTTAGTATAGATGTCCATACGAGTAGGTTGCAGTGATCACTTACCACCACGTAGTCTAGGTTGTCTGTGTATATAAATAATAATAAATAATTAACAACGCTTCACACTCATAGCCATAATTTAACCATCTGGACTCGTGGCGGTCCTCCACAGTCCGCTTTGCACGCTCCTTTTTACCACGGACGTGTAGGTTATGGGACAACCTTTCAGCTGAGGCATTCCCAGTGGACTATAACATGGGGTTCTTCAAGAAAGCTGTAAAAAAAAGCACTCCTCCAAAGCCGGCAATGCTCGGGTGGCTCCCCTGGGGTTGCCCGTGTCCATAGGCGACGGTGATCGCTTAACATCACGCGGCCCGTCTGCCTTTTTGTTCGGTTTACATATTAAAAAAAAATGCCTCACAGTAGGGTAGATAATAATATGCCCTGTGTCGTGGATGCCACGGACATATACAAAAACAGAAACATAAACACCCAGACCGAGAACAGAAATTTAAACTTATCATTCAAACTGTTTCGCCGGGAATCGAACCCGGGACCCTACGATTGGCAGTCCGGCATGATAACCATAGCGCCACGCAGGTCGTCAACGTCAGATGTCCATATGTTGCAGTGACCACTTACCACCACTTAGTCTAGGTTGTCTGTGTAGATGTCCATAGATTGCATTGACCAGTTACCACCACGTAATCTAGGTTGTCTGTGTAGACGTCCATAGGTTGCATTGACCACTTAACACAATGAAGACTGCACGCTCGTCTGTTACTTTATTAACTATGAACTTTAACTTTGTGAGGGATTCAAAGGGATTACGGAATTAAAAACCTGTGAGGTTTTTTTTTCGCCGGATTTTTTTCCTCTCGGTGTATAAAAATTGAACTTATTGAATTGGGTGCCCAAAGCCAATGACGCGAATAAAAATACCCTATAAGTAATTATTAAAAATGCAATATTGTGTAGTAATTGTCGGTTAACTATTTCTTTTAAAACATGATTACAAAGTTGGAAAAAGAAAGATTAAAATTAACTAGTGCACTATGTAGTTTTCTGAATAAATATTTTTTTTAAATTATGTAGGTGCAACGGTCGGGTGTAAAATGGGTGACTGCTAGTATCAAAATTATCATTCGAATTTTAAGCTTTTCTTTAAGCTTTGGAGGAAATCTTAAACCGTCGGTATCGGTCGATATCGATAAATAACAGTCTTAAACCTTGTCGGAGGTCTAATGGGCGGTATAAAACATCCGACAGCGGGTTGGTAGTAGTAAACCAATAATGGGTAAAGATTCGTACCCAGTAGTGGTACGCAATAAAGCGTTACAACCAGGTGCAGACGAGCATGCTCCACATGATTATAAATGGTCGCTTTAACAGTTTGCCGCTACGTAATAGAGCTACGGTATCCCCTGCCTAATCGTAAAAGGCGACTAAAAGGGGGCTTCCGGGATTGTGGCCGGTGAGAGAAAGACCCTTTCCCAAGGTGCCGGGTACCTTTTGAAGGCGCATACGGAGCAATGGTCTTGTGAATGCACATAACGCTGTGCAAACGGTCGTAAATTTGATTTCTATGAGGAAGGAATCTAACACGTTAGATAGATAGTGTCTCACACGATCAGCTGTCACATGTGTCCTTTATCGACCCATAGCCATTATGTTATCTCAAATATAAATGTACTTTTATAAAAAACAGTGCTGCTGGGATTTTTTTCCGTCGCCTTTTTCTCTCAGCTCAACATCTAGCCCAAACGGGCACAGACGATGACCGGAAAAAAATGACATGCATTAAGTGAATATTTTGTATTCTTATTAGTATGAAATAAAAAATCTTACTTTCTTTCTTTCTTTAAATATTATGTTTGTTCTGTTAGTGACTAAGTACTCGAAATTTTAATTTTGTTCTTTCTGGTTCCTCGAAGCAACCATTACATTAAAGGCAACAAATGGACCTGTAGGTCATTAAATGCATATAACATGCAACTTTGTATTATTAGTATAATTTCCGTGTTTTATTCTTGGATTAAGTATATTACATTTCCCTATTTTTAAAATCAATAGTATAGAGATCTTCTGGTTCCACATAGTTAAACTAACATTTCCTTTATTTTCTCAAGATGGCGCGCGGACCCATTCGCCCGCGGGTCCTACAGCTTCGTGGCGGTGGGCTCATCGGGAACCGACTACGATCTGTTGGCAGCACCTGTACCCGACGAGAACGGAGACATTAGACTTTTCTTTGCTGGTAAGGCACAATTTGTATGTTAATCATTCATTCTGAGTGTGTGCCAGCCAGGCGCGGTCGCTTTCTTCAATTTTGGGGGGGTTCGCCAAGAAATTTTATGGGGGGGTCACTAAGAAATTTGGAGGAAGAGGTGTCCCAAATTGGCTTGTTTTGCCTTCCATCTACGCATGACTGACGGGTTTGGGGGGGTCATGTCCCTGTGACCCCCCCCCCCTGGGACCGCGCCTGGTGCCAGCATTGAAGCTGCTACTTTTGTCTTTTTAATAGTGCATTTGACAATCAAGTATGAACTGCTGGAAACACCTAAACACGATGAATCCGGAGACTACAGACAGACATTTGCTAGCTCGTAAGTGTAAATCTTTATGAAGTCGTTTTCAAATTTGAAAAGGGTTTTTTGGCTTCTGAAGATCAGTGAAACTGGAATCTTCGGGAATTGACTAAGATCTTATAATGGTACTGTTACCCAAAAAGTTCGGGGGCAACAGATTTATCTATTTTGGTGAGTTAGCTATGTTGCTTGACTTCGGTGTCTACTTTGACATAGTTGGACGTAAAGGTTACTGACCCGTTAAGATTCGGTTCATATAAAAGCTATAAGTATGGAGTTATTGAGGTTCTTGTCGTTGACATTTCTGTTGATCTCATAGATATCTAATGTGTCACAGTGAAGCATTTATATTGTGTCTCCGTGGAAACGCGCCAGAGAGGCCAGAGCTTCATAACGTTATGAGTCTTTCGATGTAATTTAAACTAATAATAATAATTTGTTTATTTCTCACCCACAATATAGCTTATAAATACTAAATTGTACATAGGTATTTATTTTCTTAATTATACATAAATGTTATTACTTATATTTAATAAACTAGTACATACCAAAACTTTGAACCTGAATAAATATAAATATTTATTTTTATCATTATAACAAAAAAATGAACGAAAAAAATCACAATCTTCTTATATTTTAACTTCAAATCATTTTCTTAGTAATTATCTTAGTAAAATCTTTAATAGTAAGAAATTGAAAAATGAGTCCTGGATTAGAAAAACTAACTGATGATTACATAAATTAATGTTGTAATGTTATCCGCACGAGAAAATCTCCATTCGTTTGTATGCCGCTAGAGTGAGAGAGACGGAAGATCGGTCCACTCACTCGAACGCTATGCCAGCCTCCGCTCGTGAGGATTCCGCGTGACAAGTTTCACGGAATGACTGGCAGCGCTCGAGATGAGACGGGAGATCGGTCCGTCTCTCTCTCGTTATACCTGCGATCGCGCTCGTGAGGTTTTGGTGTGACACAAGTTTCTGAACATGTCACCCGACTAAAACGATTTTAAAGACGTTATCACGTCAAAAAAAAGACTATTAATCTTTATTTATGTGTAAGTAACTATACTGTGGGAGACTAGTGCCTAAACTAAGCTTTGGGGCTTGTATTTCAGGACACAAACTGCACTTATATTTACAATTAAAACACAAATCATTGACTTAGATACAACATATCCTCTGCGACGTGTAGATACGTAGATAAGTTACTCAGCAACAGCACGCGATCCCATCGGTTTCCTGTTATCCTTTCCCGAACATCAATATGAATGTCTTATAACCAGCTTATACCAGTAACTGCTCCGCCGGCGCGTATTAATTTTATGGAGGATTGAATAACCAACGAAGAACTTCCGTAAGAGGCATCTACGGAATAATATATAACCGTGACGCCTATTCGGTGAATAGAAAAGTATGTTGGAGTAATCATCTATGTTTAACCTACTTATTATTACACTACAATTGGGCTTAATCTCAGAAACGGAAAATGATTTAGACCTTTATGCTGAGTCTTGTACGCTGGATAAAAGCAGATTGGCTAACCTTAGTAGTAACTAATACCTAGGTGATAATAATAATAGGTGATAGTAATAAGTGAGTAAAAGGGCTTCTCTGTTTGTGGGCGGCGAAAGTAAGATCTTGAACCAGTCAGCGGTCCCAGCGGTGTGGTATTTTTAATTATATAGAGCAGTACACGAACGTGCAGGTCACGTGATGTTAAGTGATCGCTGCAGCCCATGAACACAACTTCAAGTACGCCTGAATCTTGCCTGAGATCATATTCATTTGCGTTACTACTCCAGCGAAACCTGATAGAATTGCTTCAAGGCAGAGAATTAAATGGTGTAGCGGTGGTGTTTCTCCGGTTGAACCAAAAGTTCTTCTATCTTTCTTTTATTTTAGTAATGGCATTGCATTTGTGCATATTGCACACTATCCCGGTATTATTTACACACTATCCCGTTTTTGACAGTTGCGTTGAAATCATTAATAAAATAATTGTTAAAGTCAAATCAGTCCTCAGTAATCAGTCAGTCAAGTCAGTCAGATGCTCAAGTAACGTTGGCTTTACCAGAACGTGTCCAATGTGCTTTGGAGACACGTTGAAAACACAAATTTTCGCACTGCTATTTTATTTCACAACACTCGTGCACTGTAATTAAACTATATCGAAGAAATGCCTTCAACTTTATTCGATACTACCGACCGCCCGCGACTCCATCCGCCGACTTTGGTATTTATCATAGCATGATGTTATGTAGCCTATCCCAATAAATGGACTATCTATGCAACACAAAAAATAATTTTTCAACTTCAGCTCTATAATATTAGTATAAATAACTAAAAATATCCCAAGAAAAGAAAATATAACAAGAGCACAATATGTCTTTTGAACTTCCAGCCAATACTCCGCATTCTACCATCTAGGTAATGATTGCTTACTTAATCCTTTCTCTCACCAGGCGAACACACAATGCGCAACTACCCCGCAACAGTCCACGGCGCGTTCCTCTCGGGTCTCCGCGAAGCTGGCCGTCTTGCTGATCTCTTGGTACCGCTGCCACCCATCACCAACGCTACTGTGAATGCTGCCACCGCCGCTGCTGCCTCCAGCAACACCACATAGAAAAGAAAGAAATAAACTTATAGCGCTATCCCACTGGCGTTTTACGAGCATTGGCGTCTCTCCAATGTTGTCGCTACGCAAACGGGACGTTTACATCGAGATTTTCTAAAGACAAGACAAGTGTTCACACTGTGACTTTGCAACGTGAACATCACGTCAAAGCAACGTTGACGTTGGCGTTGCGGCCTTAAAAGCAGCGGCAGTGGAACTTAGTCCTGCGATGTAATTGTAATTAGTTTTAAGTTGAAATAGGTACCTACATGCTCTCGTACTGAAAAATTCTGTTTCATTTAGTATTTACACGGCGTTGACTGCTGGGCGATATTAATTGAGCTGTCAAACATTAAATAAGATATCGTCCGCTATATGACGACACCGCTATCTTTGGATACTAGAGCTTGACGGCATGAAATATGTGTAATAAATATTTAAATTTATCGATATTTGAAACATTTTCAGTTTTTACACAGTGCTGGCTAATCTAAATATGTTATGTTATCTTATTTAAAATAACGGTAGGTACGGAACCCTAAAAATAGTAAACCAATATTATTATCGTCTACTAACTACTATGTAAATTATACTCATGGCCTGGCTACCCATAATAATTAATTATTGTACTGATATCGAGTCTAGGGAATTTTCAATTTATAAGAGCACGTTAGCCGTTACCATGTGTTTGTTATGACTATACTCGTATAATAAAGCTTGAAACTTAGTAACTAAAATTAGCTGATTTATTTTATTTCTAATAGTCAGTAGATAGGTAGCTTTTCGTCCCTTAGCTAACAACACCGCATAAGTCATATTTACCAACTTTTCAGGAGACGAAAAAAACTGCCTGTTTTAAAAAATCGGTGGAGTTTTGCTGTTTTTTCGTAATAAATACCTTAGTTAGCGGTTGAAAAATAAATATTTATACTTATATCGACGATTTATTTTAGTTTAACTATTATTTTATGACTTGAGCGGTGTTCACTGATATTTTATTAGATTAAGGCGGTGTTGTTTGCGGAAATGTTAGGGAATAAGGTACTAATCGCAGATTTTTTATATATACTACGATAAAATATCTATGGTATTAATGGATGATTTACAAAGAAAAGTTTTTATCAAGAAATATTTGAAGAATAATTAACAATCGTTATAACATAGGCAGTGGCCTATGCTGGCTATATTAAGACCTTATGCCGGCCCTATAGCACAACCGCGACTGACTAAACTGAAGAAGACTAGTAGGAACGAGTGACACTTAAAGCTCAAACGATAGGGACTGCGGAAACGAGGATCAACGTCTTTACCCAGGCAGACTCATGATGACTGCCTCAAGGTGATTTCACTCCGACCACTACCGTTACCCGCCAGCCGAGTCTGACTAGCAGTCCTCCTTATTATGTAACGGGGCGCCTTTACTATCATTCTGAGGGTGATATTTATGTGGTGGCATAATAAGATTCCACCCTGAAAGTGTTGCATTCGTTTTTTACCGACGTTAACGGTGATGCCACTTATATTGGCACGCGGGCAAAACATCATCATGCATTTTCCTGCTCGGCTCTACAGAACGATGCGAAGTATGCACTGTCGTTTGCGAACAACGCCAGCACAACGTCATCTTCCCACTCCTCGAGGTGACTTTCGAGGGTTAGGATTTCGTTAGTATAGACTCCATACTCTAGAGCGTGGGCGATACACGGTTCCCCTGAGGGACACCTGCGCATATGGGTCGCGGTTTATAGGCAATGCACTCCACCGAGATGTAGAATGATAGAAGAGCTTCATCGGCATCGAAGGCAAGGGCGTCTCCAGCAGTTTGTAGTTGGGCCCTGGGTGCCATACACGGTCGAATGCCTTCTCTATATCGAAAGACACCGACAGTGTGTCGTTCGTTATTGGACTCATTTGCCAGCGTAGGCAATAAGTCCCCTGGTTTTGGGAGAACTATTATTACCCTTCCCGTCTTCGAGATGGTAGCGAAGTGACCCGGGCGCAAAATTACGTTAAAGCGCTTAGTCACTGAGGACAAGGCTCTCTTTCGCAGCTTGGCCATCGCCACGTTCGGTATGTTGTCAGGGCCTGGCACCTTACGCTTAGGTAAAATCAAGACGACCTTCCGCGTCTCTGAATGAGAAATAAATTCCAACCCTTCGAGTGACGGTTTCTGGCCATTGAGAATCTCCCCTACACGATTTTCTACGTGCAGGTGGTTGGCCGTTTGCGGAGCGAACTGCTTTTGCCTCAGCAAGTTTCACCTGCTGCAAAACAATTCTATTGTGTTTCGGTGGAAAGGTGCAGTAGCCGGTCAGACTTACATGAAGCGACCATCATGACATCAGACACATTCGTAGTGGCAGCGCAACTGCATGCGATTATAAATTATCTCGGAGCGCAAAGTATTTTCACGAAAAATGTATGACAGACTAACGACTTGTGCGGTGTTGAGAGGCCAACCGACTTGCGCGCTGTCACTACTTTTCGAATTACAGGTTCTAATTGGTGGAAAACGATATAATGTGACCAATGGTTAGATGCGCAATGATCAGCTTCATCCAATGGCATTAAAATGTAAAAACCGCCAATTTTCGACTTGAGCGGTGTTGTAAGCTAAGGGACGTTTTGCATTAGACTGATACCGTAATAGGTAGATTTAGTACGCGTCAATATGTAGTGTAATGAATCAAAATTTGAAATCACTGGAAATGTTTTGACGAGGTTGTTGTAGTTATCACATATAGTTAAAAGCATTATATTGATAAAACGATTCTTTTAATTATTTAATTTTTTTTGTTTCGTTTGGAGTAGCACCGTGTGTGAAGTACAGTTTATAACTGATTTATAATTGTAATTTTTTACTGATTAGCTCCGTATATTTTGAGTAGTTCCGTGTGTGGATGGCACAGAACATATTAAAGAGGTTAGAATGGAATTGTGGGCGGGGCAAACGCGCTAAGGATATGAGCAACGCTCATATCTCTACACAAACACGTGATCGCGCTGCGATACGAGTATACCTGCTTGGGTGTGATTCTTTCATTTGAAATTGCAAATATGTGCGTAAGCTTCATATTTATTTAAGTACAGATGTAGTGGAGGTGAAAGGTGGGGCTGGATTGACGACACAGGTTTTTATACGAAAGGCGCATTATTGCCATACTACCTCTTTTAATGTGTTCTGTGGTGGAGGGCCTTATAATTTAGGTTTAAGTTATCGTGAAAGCAAACTTTTGTTGTTATACTTAGGAGTTACTGTGCGAAAGAAATAATATTTGAAATTGTGTAATAACTTTCGATATAGTAATATTAAGTTTAATATTACATTAATTTCTTACTGCTTCTCCACATGATTATCTAGACCCAATACTAAGTAAACATATTTTTGTAATAGAAATTAAAAATACTGTCGTCTCATAAAGTTTTTCTTTAATTCTTTAATTTTATGTACCTACTTTTATTATACTTCTCTTCAATAATGCTAAAGTGCAGAGTAGTTATAAATAAGTAATATGAATAACAGGAATTGACCAACGAAATAACAGTAAGTATATTTAAATGTCGTCTCTTTTACAAAGTTAAACTGATATTATTTTTAACAATACGTTAAATATGAATATTGTGAGCAAAAAAATTAAGAAATAGGACATTGTCTTAGTAATTGGATAATTAGACTATGCTTATTAAATTTTCTTTTTTTTACTTTGAATGTGTGGAATTTATGTTAATAAATTAAAAAAGTCGATTGATTGTACGAGATACAAGCATAGGTAATGTAAAAATGTTTGGATTGAGTGTTAAACTTACATATTTTTGTAATGTGTTTTGAGATGTATGTACTGTAAAATGATATTACTTTTTACTTTAGATTTATAGGTAAGCACGTACATTATTAATATTAAATTAGTAAAAAATAATTAGACTTGACTTTGTGTTTTCATAAAGACTGTGTTTTTTCTTTAGTTAAATTTTTTTGCGTTAAATTTATGTTAAGTAAGAAAATGACTAGATTGTACGAGATGCAAAAACACATTTGTCATAATAATTGTGTGTTATTTGTAAAAATAAATATAATTTCCATATAAAACGACTTTTTCTTTCAACCTTTTTTAATTAAGATGCCATATAAACTGATTTGACTGTAATAAAGTAGTTTCGGAAATTTGTTCCATAAATAAAAGCGTGCTTGTAACAAAACGTTAGTTGGGCCCTCCCAATATAAACAAGTTGGTACATACTCAATTAATTGGTTTATTCGACACCTTAGAGCAACGACAGAATCGACACCCGTCAATGGACCCCGCAAACATTCAAATTTTTTTATACATTAAAACTGTCCATCAACGAACGGTTTCATATTAGTGTATTTTTGCACCTCAATAAACCAAACGCGCATACACCGCCTTATTCCGGCGTTTACGCGTGTGAGGGCGTAACAGCTATTACACACTTATAAGCGCATCAGCGCGCTCGTATATCTACGAGTCACATGAAATGAAATGGAAATGAAATGAAAAATGAAATGAAAAACGTTTATTGATGACTGTTTACAAAAAAATTAGGTGTTTGCATTTAACAATAGTATTTAAACAGTCTACCTTATTCAGGCATCCAATAATCACTCAATTCAACTAAAGTTATTTATAATTATGTATGTGTGACACACATGTGTGACCATTTCGAGCCTACATGCGCTTACAAAAACCAGATGTTACGAGCGTATGATAAATAGGCTGGTCTGAAAATACTCTACGATCGCACTACTAGGTAGACGTCGATACACAGAATATTTGTAGAGATATTGGCAGCGGGAGAGAGCATTGGTAGGTACCCTCACAATATTTGCTCTAAATCGCAACTAATTTATATAATCCTGGTCCTGGATTTTCTGGCTGCAACCCTTTTTGCGTCCCACTGCCGCCCATGATTGGGGAGGCCTGGAGCTTACTCCACCACGCAGCTCTAATAATGCGCATTGGAGCAGCGTGGTGGAGCTCCATGGTGAAGATGTGGGTAAGTTGGCCAACCCACTGTCGGATGTTTTCAAACCGCCCATAAGGCCTCCGACTATACGGGCACGATAGATAACAACTGTTATCTATGGTGCCCTCCGAAGCACGGAAACGCGCATGAAATTTTTTTTCACCAATGGTTACCCATCTCACATCTCTACTCTCTACGCTCGTCGCCGGATCATGCGCGCTTCTCTGGATTTTCTACTATAATGATTTTCGGAGAGGCAATGGCCGGTGGGTCTTGACAGCGAATACTGACACCCATGGTTGCTCTAAAATTCGATATACAAACAAACACACCTGTCGATTCTACACCTGTAGTTTTGTTAACGAGAAATAGTAAAAAGTATCGTTGTCTAGATGTCTCAGTCTGTCACTTTCGCTCGTTCGAAGCAAATAGAGATAGATGGGAAACTTTACTTTGTAAGTTATTGGCCTATAAAATCGCAAGTTTATTTCTTAGCACTGTTTCCGGATCCATTAGATAAGAAGTTACTTTGTGATTAGGCATTATTTTTGTTTTATTTTTATAGATGGCCGCGAGATGCTAAGCGATGACCGTCGCTTAAGTATTTTGTCAAAGTTGTGGAATTAAAATGGAATATTTTTTTGGAACGAAGACCTTGCGGAGACGCAAGGAGAAAACGTTCGTAACGTCACAAAAAAGCGTAATATTTTTTATGTATAGTCTATATAATATTATGATGGCTATACAGTGTCTTATGTATAGTCTACGTGATGATGATGATGACTGTTAATATTTATAAATCATTGTAAATAAAATGAAGATGTTAAGATAATTTTGTAAAGTAGTTTCTTTGCTTTTTATCGATAAAAAATCATAATTAAAAATGTAAATCCGAATAATTATTTTCTTTATACCTCGAATAAAACTTAAAATTAATAGTACCTACGTTGACGACCGAGTGTTGCTCGAATAAAAACAATTTATTTTCTTGGTTTAATTTCAAACGAAACACTCATTGGCTTAGTGTTACTTAATAACGCCATCTGAAATAGCCACCAAAAAAAGCACAAAAAATAAAAAATAAAGGCAAAATGGTTTTGATTGGGGTTTGAACCTGGGCCTCTAGTTCCGCAGTCAGCCCACGTAACCATTCGGCCGAGGAAGCTTTAATTCAATGAACGAAATTTTAATAGAACTCTTTCTAATAGACATTGTCATCTCTTTGAACGGCGGATTCATAGAGAAATGGCGGATTGACGAATGGCGCTTGACAGCGTTCTACGCCACAATATTATTAATGCTCGCCAAAAGATGTCAGGAAGTGCCGTATTTTTCAGTTTATATTCAAGTTGATTATCGCTGAAAATATTTTTTTATAATTTAAAATTTCTAAAAATAAAACCTGGAACGATTTATCACCCCCGAAACCAGGGTACTATGTTTCATCAAAATCTTCGGAGCCGTTTCCGAGATTCAAAATATATATTTAGGTACCTATATGTATACAACAATTGCTCGAGGTATTAGATTTTGTAATAAGGAACTTCGTTCTATAACGTAGTGTTTAATTTCTCTATGCTTCGTTCCTATCCGGTGTCCAACGATACCACACGACTTTTTTTCTTTTAATTTTATTAGTGCCCTGCATGATTAAAAATTGAGAAATGATAGGAATTTAGACCACCACGTTGGCCAACTGCGGGTTGGTGAACTGATATACCTTTGGGAACTTTCATGCAGGTAGGTACATAACTCACAGACTCACAGGCACGCACGACGATGGAAACATCGTAATAAAATATTAGGTACAATATTTTCCCTCACCATTTAGTATGCCTCATAACTACAACAGAACCATTATAAACGACATTACAACATGTTTATTTATGTCGGTTTGTTTACGGGCAAGGCGGGGCTGACGAATTTATGTTACTTTTTAATTGCATTTTTAATTATTTCTCAACTACGCTACCGGCAAATTGAAAACGAGCTATAGCACTGATGTTATCTTAAAACCTATTACAGAAGCGTTATAAGTTTAACGATCTATGTGATGTATTTGCCATCTGTGACATGCATAGATATTATATTAATTATTTTTAAATAGTATCTGGTAGAAATTACTGGATGGTAACAATAAAATGTGCATGCCTGAGAGAAATTCACAATTTCTCGAAAGCATGAAGTCCACCAATCCGCACTTGGCCAGCGTGGTGGACTATGGCCTAAATCCATATCCACTTGAGAGAAGGAGACCTGTGCCCAGCAGTGGGACATAAAAAAGGTTGAAAAAAAAATAATAAAATTAATAATTGCCCTAAGGTTGCTGTCGTCGTAATCGTAGGTAAGGCGCTATAGTTAAAGGCAAGCTTTGAATTCTGCAAATAATATCAACAAACCATATTGAATAGGTGGGCCATGGTACTTGCTATAATATTTTATACTATATAGAGGCCGCCTGCAATTTTGTCCGCGTGGACTTAAGTCTTAGATTTTTCTAAAATAAAAGTAGCCTAAGTTACTCCTTATTACATCAGCTACCTGCCAATGAAAGTCTCATCAAAGTCGGTTCAGCCGTTTCCAAGATTAGCCGGAACAAACAGACTGACAAAAATTGTAAAAAATGTTAATTTGGTCTGCGGACCGTATATATGTATTCATTCATATGCATGTAGTATAAAGCGGTTAGTTTAGACACTCCAATTTTAATTATTTTTATAGACTACTTATTAAATATGATGGTATCTCTGCTACGTCCACGACTTGTTTATGGAAACAATTCGTGACAAATACTTACAAATATTTATTTTTATTCGCACTTACTATCGAAACAATGGTATTGATTAGTAACAGGTACAGTAATAATTAGTAACAGATGCAACGGTAGGACTTCCTCGGTTCAACCTTGCAAGATTTACCAGATATCTATAAAGTATCAACTAAAAATAAATTAGGTCTCCTTTTAATGTACTTTATGTTGAAATGAAAAAAATTAAAAATAAATTTATTGCCACAAAAACACAAATACTTATTACATAACAAATTCAAAAGAAAATACATATACAATTTAAACATACAAATATTTTGGCAAAAGAGAGCGACTCAGCTTGTGCTGCCTCAAGAAAAAGATCCTGAGCAGCGCTGATTTTCAGCATCTTGATACTTATTCTACAGTTGTGGAAGTGGTATTTAAAAATGCGGTGGGTCATTCAGTCAGAATATAAAACTAACTTACAACTAGATCGACCGTATTTTCAATTGAAAAAAATTGGCTTCGTGAGAAATCTCTAGAGCGGAACCTCCAATTACTAGTGATCTATGCTTTTCGTTTTTTAATCTTAGTTCTGCCATTTATCCCACCTTGATATGTAAATTAAGCACCTAATAGCTGGCAGTGGAAGGCTTAAAATATTCCGACGTCTTAATTCAGAATTAATTGCGATAGGACGTACCAATAAATCTACCGTCGTTATAATAAGACTCTAGTTTGCTTAGACTACGATTTTGTTTATGCCGAGCAAGGAGGTTAAACGTGAGAGTATGAGAAATTAAACCTTAGGACCCCTTATTTTAGAGTTTAAATTAAAATGCACATTACACTGTACTACGTCCTTTAATCATTCGATTAGGTTTTTCTAGCCCACGCCCATTGATTAACACGAGAGATAAAGCTTGGCTTAATGAAGTATTTTTATACGTTACAGTTTTTTTTCACAGTGTTAACTGACCGTGGTTATGGGAACAAAGATGCAATAGCCCTTCAATTAAAAAACAAGTCATTAAAGTTAGCATTCTCATTTTTTATATTGATTAAATCAATAACTTTTAATTGACTAGTAAATACGTAGCTTTTGGCATTAAATATAAAGTTATAAAATGTTTGCGAACAGCAAATAATGCACAAAGTTAGCCTAATACATAGGAAGTAATACTTAGATAAACACCTACTTACATTATACCAAGTCATTTTACATAACAATAAGTTGATGCGTATTAGGATTCTACAATAGGTACAGTATCGTGTATTAAACGTAATCGTTAAAGAAGTACCTACCTAAAATAGCACTTTCATTTAAGTTATTTCTATACGTTATATGAATAATAATTGAAGTCTCCATTTTCGATTAGGCAGGTACAAAAATCATTTGAAGAACGTTGTTTTTTCTACGTTCATGGCATTAACGATTACTTTCACCAAAGTTAGATTAGTTTTATGCCGTAAACAGGAACAAAATTTAACTAAAATTGACCTTTAAAATAATAATATACCTAAAGCATCTTCATGGTTTTCTCTGTCCAAGAATCACTTCGTTACAATTAACCCTACAGTTGCGTTAGAAAAATGGCCGCGAACGGAGTTGTACAAACGAGGAATTAATATCGGGTGCTCTGTTTTCTATCTAGTTTCCACTTCCCACTTTGTTCTACAACACTCTTCCGCCCATTTGATAATTATGCATCAAGATAACTAACTTCTGTTTGTTTTAGGATTGTCCGCTACAAATCCCTCATAAATTGTAGTCATGTTTAAGTCTTCTTAATATTACAGTAATAAAAGATCAACTGTTAAGGTTTTATTTTATTTAAGGTGTGTTTAACAGCCCACTACAGTGTTGTACCTTTTTATTTCTGTCATACAAAATTATTGGCTGCAACTCTTTTTACGTTCCACTGCTGGGCACGCACGGGTCTCTCCTCATTGTTGGGGAGTCCTGGAGCTTACTCCACCACTCTACTCCAAAATTATTAATACTTTATTAAGTGCTTAAAACGAATGGGGTAAAAATTTAAAAATCTATGGTACTCGTATGTATCAAGATCTAATTTAACTCTTCTAAGTTTATTCTATTAGTCCATTTTAAACCTTTAGATACAAGAGTAAAACATTTTTTTTAAGTTAAGATTTATTTACACAAAGTTATTTTTTATATTCATTACCATTATTTACGACATTGATAAATCTGTAGATAATCCACACTAATATTATAAATTCGAAAGTAACTCTGTCTGTCTGTCTGTCTGCTACTCTTTCACGCTTAAACCACTGAACCGATTTTTGGACGTTCAAGGACGTTGAGAAAGAACATAGGCTACTTTTTACCGCGGGAAAATATCTCATTTCCACGGGAAGCAAATGAAATGAATAAAATGCGCCGTGTAGTGTTATAAATACACTACATATTATTACTTACTTCATTCACGTCCATTATCATATTTTATAAATTATATTCTTTGGTTTTATTCGTATACTTTGCTTTTCCTTATTATTTCTTTACAAAATTAGGTATTTACTTTCTGTGTTTGTTTATTTACATTTTGACGCAGCTATCAGAATTGTCATGTCTGTCTTTTATGTTTCTAATTTTTTTTAATTCATTTTACGGCATTATATAAAAATCCTTTTAGCCATTCAATATTAAATGCAAAGAACAATTTTATGTTTCTTATTTCATTTCATAGATTAATAAAGTATTGCCTTTGGCTTATTAATTTTTTTTGTATTATTATTATTATAAATTGTTATTTTTAAATAATAAAATATGTTCATGTTGCTGTTCGTTAGTCTGGCTAAAAATCAAGAACGGCTGGACCGATGTGGCTATTTTTGATCTTAAAATTTTAGCAGAAGTCCAGGGAAGGTTTAAACGGTGAGAAATTTTTGGGAGCATTGCGAAATTAATAGTAAAATAACTTATTTTATTTTCCTATATTAACTGTTAGTAACACATAGTAACAGTAATTGTCAAACATTGATTCTTCGCGCCATCGTCCAATAGTTTGACATAGTCTGAATAACAGTTCATCTGTCACTATTCGTTTTTAATTTTTTATTTGACAGTAACATAAAAACTCTTTGAGATGATAAATAAACTAATCCTCTTACAAAACTTTTGAGGCAGGACAACGTCTGCGGGGTCCACTAGTGTGCTTTAAAAATACAACGATGAGTTTTGGCGGGAAGTCTGAAGGAACAAGTTGTGCTCTTGTTTTATTTTCATTTTCTTAGTGTATTTTTGAGTTATATCGGATAAAGTTGATGGCATTTTGCTCGATATAGGTTAATGATAGTGCACGAGTGTTGTGAAATAAAATAACAGTGCGAAAACATGTTTTTTCGGCTTGCCTCCAAAATTCCATCGGACATGTTCTGGTAAAGTAGCCATCACTTTACTTGAACATTTGACTGACTAGACTGACTGATATACCTGACGACTAACTGACTTTTTTCTACGACTACAGTGATGCAAAAATTTTACTTGAAGCTGGCAATATGCACAGAGTTTGCGACGCCATTATTAAAATTGAAAAAATACAACGATTATTATCACCATTATCATACCATTATATTTCCAAACAAGAAAAATTTTGCAGGGGTAAAGTGCGCCATCTTACTAATCATAACTGAACTGTTTCAATGCAAAGATGCAGTTAGATTTGTTTTGGTGTAACAGATGGCGTCCTTACGCTATATCGAAATATAAGCAATGCGCAAGCGGTGTCGCGTTTCTATGCCACCTACTGGAAGAAACTGAAACTAAATTGTAGCTACAAACACTTCTTGACATTGTGTTTTAGTACTTTGAAACTAGATGGCGCTTGTTCGGTAGAGGCGTATGAGTTGATGAATATTATAATATTCACTATAAGTACGTGTAGATGGCACTATACCTAGTATTTAAGAGAAGCGATTAATAGATACTTAAATACCTAAGTTTAACTTATCTAAGCTCTACATTAAAGTAAGATTTATATTTAACAATAACCTATATATTTTAACATATTTTATGATTGTAATATTAATTAATACTGTGGACGGTGTGAGTGGGAGCTCGATCCGCCTAGCCAGTAGCCCCGGGAAGTGTGTGCGTGGCCGCATGCCGCCGCCGTAAACATTGGAAGGTGCAGGACAGCAGATGTACCTACTCTCCCGAAGATGGGCCCATTATGGGCGCCGCGCTGAGGATACTGGTGCATTCCACTGGAGATCCCGGAGTTCTTCCCAAGCGCAGAGGCAGGACACCGAGGGGATTTTAGTGCGGTCAAATCCCACATAACCCGGTAGGTATCCTCTCCCAAGGTGCTGGATACCATTTGAAAGTTTTCCCCCTATACCAAAAAAAGGTACATTCATCAAAATGTTTGGGCTATTACGCAGTACGTAATGTGTATTTTTATTATTATTGAACGATGCCACGAGCCATGGTGTTGTGCTAAAGGCACAACATTGTGACTAGATTCTCCGGGGAGTGAAAGGGGCACAGTAATCATGCCATGTAGGTACTGTGCACCCCTTTGAAAGAGGGACATTCCGACCTTCCACGTTCCACGTTTATGTATAAATTAGGTATAAATATGTATTTGCAATGAGAGATCTTTTCGCATATAGGTTTCGGCATTAAAGTCATATTAGGTAGTACATAGGTAGATACCTTTTTTTGTATCGGGGGAGGAAACATTCGAAAGGTACCCGATACCTTGGGAGAGAGAAGCCCCCTTTTAGTCGCCTCTTACGATAAGGCAGGGGATACCGTTGCTCTGTTCTTTATTTCGAAGCTACAGTGACTAAGTACGAAGGTATTATAAGTAAGACTAAGTACCTAGGTATTTAGGTACCTACCTCAATAAATTTTATATCCACTAAGATACATACATTTTAAGGGTTAAATTTTTTTTTGTATGTAAGCATGATAAGAATTAGGAAAAGTAACTACATATTTGGGAAACAAACCTGCAATGGCAAGTTAAAAACTTTCACCGAAGCGAGAAAGGTAGGAACCTAAAAATTAAAATTAACTACCAAGGTACGAATAATACAAACAATAACGCATTGTGATGTGGACATGATCAGCTGGGTCATATGTCAAGGTAATAACAGGAGATGGCACCAACAACCTTTTCAAAGTGAAAAGTCATTATTAAGCTCAACGAACCTCGAATATTTCTAATATAAGTACTAATAAAGGAAATTTATTCCATTTTCTGTTTTTCCTCCGAACCGTGTACATGTTAACATTATTTACTAAAATAATTGTAGCAATGTCGCTACTTTCGGCAGTCGTTTTCATAATAATTTTCATATTATCGACCGTGAAGTCCAAAGAAGCGACCAAACAAGTACCGAATGCCGCGCTTCCCATGCAAAATTTCAAGGAATTCTTTACGAAAATTATAAAAGAACAAAGTACTAAGATACAAGTTCTCTTAAACAAAATTCAAATGAACGCGCAATCGGTCTTAAAGAAAATAAATTACATGAATCAAGATTATGGGATCAACTATCAAGCTGATAACATTGAAAAGAGTTTCTCAAACGAGGAACATCAAATCGAACCACCTATGACAGAAAGCGTAAAAGGTGACACAGCCAATGAACTAGTTTCCAGAAGCTTCAATAGCCACTACGCCACAACGGGGTATGGAGTTAGCGGGAACGCAAACTATGGAGTGTCGACATATCATCACCATTCTATAGGTTTTGATCCGATCAATATAGTGGTGTCAATGTCTCTTTTATCTTTTTTGTTACAAGCGCTACAAGGGCTGTTGACGAGAACAAGGTTCCCCACTCCGGTAGTAGAAGCTAAAAGTTTAAACACAATGAAAAACTGGCTGACCGAGCTCGAGAAAAAGTCTTGGAAACCCATGAAGATAAATGAATATTTGAAGAAGCGCTTTTACAAGAAATACCTTCGTTAAACTAATCGGAGTCGACTTAAATTGGATTTAAAAGTAGTGGAGTGTAACTTCAATAAGAACTTTTTCTCTACTGTTTGAAACACTATTTATTTTGCACGTAATTTTATTTTCAGTGTTCGGGGTATGTACATAACATAGGTACTTATTACCTAATTTATTTTAGATATGAATAGTGGAATACCTTTACAGATATACATACGTACGCAAACACTTAATTTTCTATACAAATAAAAAAATTGGAGCGTCTGTTTGTAATATTCAAATAACTGCTTTTTACTACATGCATATTTATTTATATACGGTACCTAAATATACAATAATAACATTTTTTCTGTCTGTCTGTCTATCTGTCTGTCTGTTTGTTCCGGCAATCTCTGAAACGGCTGAACCGATTTGGACTTTCACTGGCAGGTAGCTGATGTAATAAGGAGTAACTTGGGCTACTTTGATTCTAGAGAAAATCTAAAACTAAAGTCCACGCGGACAAAGTTGCGGGCGGCCGCTAGTTATATGAACTTATTGTCATTTAAAATTTAAATGAGGACATTGTGTGTTCATTTACTATAAAATTAAGTATTTAAAATATCTACGTGCCTACATATGGAGAAATTATATAAAAACGCCGTTTTCAGATCGACAAAAGAGTTAGGTGCATACATAATTTACCATCATTCCTTTTTATAATTTAAGCGTATCTAAATAAAAAGTTGTTTCGTAATTTCACTGCTCCAATTCCTGTTTACTTACTCTAATTGCAGTTCACGTTGCGTGACATAATTTTCATTTCGTTTATTGTTTTACGAGTCATAAAGCCGAATTTAAACATAGGCTAAATTGTTCACAAATTGAGCCCACGATGTGTTGCGTGGATCTGCACTTATTCCAATTATGGCTGTCATAGCCAATTAGCGGTCTTATTAAAATTAACCAGCAAATGTGTGGCCCCATGAAATTATATTTTGCTTATTCCGAAAGGGCTGCAACCTTTTTTATGCTATTTCTGGTTGGTTTTTTACCGGATCTGTTCCCACAATCAATATTAACATTAGAAATGAATAATACAAATCAAATCATTAGAGTATACAAATATTTTTGTTATAAAAATTTAATTAAATTACATACACAATCCTTATTTAGAATTAATATTCGAATAATGTCATAAATTTTTATTAAGATTATAAATGTGTTTAAGATGATAAATGTTGTTAAGAAAGAAGATTATAAATGTGGTTAATATATATGTGTTGTCGAATACATCTATTACCATTAAACGAGAAATTCTTGTATATGTTACCGGCCAAACCCGATTTTAGGATAAACTAGTTTTTCCTAAGCTAAACTTGTTCTTCCTATATGCGATAGGATTAACTGGTTTAGCCTAGTTCAAAGTAATTCGTCCTATGACCGATAGAAAGAACCAGTATAAGCTAGCCCAAACTATTTAGTTGATCCTGATATAAATAACGAACTCCAGGATAAACTGGTTCAGCCTAAACTCACTCCAGGATAAACTAGTACAGAAAGTAATTTCTTTATTTGGTCCCGATATGATAAGTATAGAAAACGATAACAAAAATCAGTTTATGGAATTGCTTAATCATATAAGCAGATGAAGGAGGGATTCTGTTTTTTTTTCATTTGAATAGACGAACGAGCAGACGAACAAGCAGGCCACGTGGTGTTAAGATCGCTGCAGTCCATGGAAATCTATGTATATGTCGTAGCCATCGGGTTAATCAGCCACTCAAAAGGCTAGCCCGTTCATTAAACGGTATTTAATGAAGTGGCTAAATGACAACCAGTGAAATTATTGAATGAATTAACAAACACATTACCGACTTCCGAAAAGAAAACTCCAAACAAATTAATATGCACTAAAAGGTAAAAAAAATAAATAGCGTATCGTATTCTTCTACAATTTAATATTCAACTTACATTTTCTACTCATCAATATGTAGGTACGATCTGTGTTTTATAAACGTTACACACTCATAGCCCCACAGTAAGGTAATTAATACCCTGTGTCGTGGGTACCATGGACACATACAAAGACAAGAACACAAACACCCAGACCGAGAACAGAAAAAACTCAACACTCAAATTTCTGTTTCGCTGGGAATCGAACCCGGGACCCCTCGACAGGCAGTCTGACATGTTACCCATTGCACCACGCGGGTCGTCAATATAATGTACCTATGTACAATTAAGTACTGTTAGTTTGGAGTCGGTATCACTTACTATGAGTGAAATATTAAAGGTTATTTCACTAACAGAGCTTAAATCAGTAAGCAGGGCCTGGGGTGAAGACAGCACATACAGTTTTGAAACTCACTGAATATGGTGAAATCTAAACGAAACGTTTTTACAGTTGTTTTTGAAGGATCCGTCATTCTGTTTGGGATTGCGTCGGCTTTCACGTTAAAATACTGTGTGAGCCAAGCCTATGTGCGATATGATATTTGTATTTCGGCTTTGTGCTGAACTAAATTTGATACAGCAGATAATAAATAAGTTTGGAGTATGATTGATGGAACATATTTTTTTAAGTTAGTAATATTGCCAATAAGGTGCACTGTATTTATTTAAAAACATCCGTCATACTAAATCCAATGTAAGTTATTAACACAGATTCAGTATAACTCAAAATCTATGATTATGATTTATCTACCGTCAACACACTCTCCAAGCTAATATGGCATTGGGTAGGCCATTGTCCTTGTGAAATCAGTATTGGCAACCCTCCAACCGGATGGAATAACGACCTGCAATGAAGAAGACATCAAAAACTCGCTGAATGGGCGGGCGGGTCACCAAGAATTTGGGGGGGGGGGGGTCACTAAAAAATTTGGGGGCCTGATGGATTTTCGGTGGGGGTGATGTCTCCTGTGACCCTTCCACCCCTGGTACCACGCCTGTCACTGAAGTATAAAAGAGCACAGGACCAAACGGAGCGGCAAGCCTTATGGGGAGGCCTATGTCCAGTAGAAGGCTTCAGACTCGATATTGGTTGAAATGAAACTTCAATTTCGATATTTTCCTTGAAGGTTTTGAAATTATTATAAAACTATTCAATACGTTATTTTAATATCGTATAATCGTGTCATTAGAAATACGATTCACATATCCGAAATTAAAATAATTGAAATAAAGCTTAAAGACAAAGACAAAGACTTTTATTTGCACAAATATGGGTGTTTACAAAAGGTGTTTTTATACATTTGGTTCGCCATATTTATCTTCATGAGGTATGTAAATATTACAATATTAAAAATTAAACTAATTACAAATTACAAACATAAAAATGTACATTGAAATAACATGGATAGTATTTCATCAACCGTAGTGTTAGTTTACCAAGTAAAGAAAATAATATAAATATTCCATTTGCTTCTTTGAAATAGGTCAAAGGTACATCATGATTTATGAATAGTTTGATAATAAAAAAAGGTTTTTTGCTCCTTCGTTTTATATCTCGGCCACTAAGTTAAGTCCCTTGAGGACTAAACCTCAAAAAGTGTTCTTATTTAGAGCAAAAATTCAAGTTTGTGCTGAAGGCTCTATTCTGCTACGTACCAGCGCCGGATTGAGACTTCGGCGGCCCATATCGGACTTGACTTGTCCCCGGCGGCTGTCGTTGCAGCGATGGTGCGCTCTAGGGATGCGTGGAAATCGGTGACCTCCTTCTGCGACACTGTAATGTGCGCTAAGGAGGAAGCCGAGAGAGCCCGGGAGCGCGAAGATCCCGCTCGGCGAAGGAGCCGCCGGGGCAGACGTACATAACGTCCCCCGGTGCTAGTCCCTGTAGCTTCGGGATTAAGAATAGAGCTACGGTATCCCCTGCCTGATCGTAAGAGGCGACTAAAAGGGGACTTCCGGGGTTGCGGACGGGGAGAGTCGGAGCTCGATCCGTCCAGCCAGCAGCCCCGGGAAGGACGGCGGTGTGCGTGTGGCCGCATGCCGCCGTAAACATCGGAAGGTGCAGGAGAGCACATCTAACCTACGAAGATGGGCCCATTCTGGGCTCCACGCGTGGAGAACACCGGTGCGTTCCTTAGGAGATCCCGGAGTCCTCCCCAAGCGCAGAGGCAGGCCACCGAGGGGGTTTTAGTGCGGTCAAATCCCACATAACCCGGTATCCTCTCCCTAGGTGCCGGGTACCTTTTGAAGGTTTCCCCCCCGACACCAAAAAAAAAAAAAAAAAAGGTAGTGTATGGGGTGGAAGCGCTCAAATCGTATGTGGTTAGCTGTTGAATAAGATAAGTCATGATTTTTACATGACACATACAACTAAATAAAAGCTTTTATTTAGTTTCACCTTTTTTTTTGTATGGGGGGGGGGGACCTACAAAAAGGTACCCGACACCTTGGGAGAGGATACCGGGTTAAGTGGGATTTGACCGCACTAAAACCCCCTCGGTGGCCTGCCTCTGCGTTTGTGACGACTCCGGGATCTCCATTGGAACGCACCGGTGTCCTCCACGCGCGGCGCCCTAGAACGGGCCCATCTTTGGGAGAGCAGATGTGCTCTCCTGCACCTTCAGGTATTCACGGCGGCATGCGGCCACGCATACACCGCCGTCCCTCCCGGGGTTGCTGGCTGGACGGGTCAAGCTCCCACTCTCACCGTCCGCATCCCCGGAAGCCCCCTTTTAGTCCCCTCTTACGATCAGGCAGGGGATACCGTAGCTCTATTCTTAATCCCGAAGCTACGGGGACTACACTACATCCGAACCTTACTGTACATTTGCAAATCATAAAGTTTAGGTCTAAATAAAACATTATAAATGTTCAAAGCTTTTCTTTTCGTATTTTCTTTGATATATTTTTATGATCTGATTATTATATACCTATAATTATTATTTAAAATTCGTATTGATGGTAAGTTTGGCGCAATGATTACCACGCCAGACTGCTGTTCAAGAGTCTTGGGCTCGATTACAAGCGAGAATTTTAAATTCGGTTAGGATACCCTGTCATGGACGTACGATACAGGTCATCCTTAGAGCATCAAAGTTGCTGACTCACCCTTCAGTAGAGACGGCATAGCGCCTCGCTTCGATACATATTTTTTGTGTCAAATCTGGTGCGGGGGGAAGAACCACACATTTTAATTTTGTCACACATTCACAAATATTCTTTCATCGCTACAGATGCATACATTCCTAAATATGTCAATTTCAATTAACAACGTCATTTTCTATGCACCGACAACACTGACACCGACACACACAGACACACTAGTTGTAAAACTAGAAGGCCTATTGTGCATGGACGAGGGGTTCGCCCGTATAGGCCACTCCTCCCTGACTGGTGTCATACCTGTCATACCTTGATGCTCTAAGTTTAGAGCATTAAAAATTAAATAAAGATCTTTTATAAGAAAATACATACAAAAGTAAAAAATAGCAAACAAACGAGAACATAACAATAACGCTGAAGGAAGCAGGCTGTCATATTCGCCGCGTTTTATGGACCTTGTCGTCTCAATGTTTGTCTTGAAGTTATTCCTCGAATTCTATATTTCCTTTGTTGCTTTTTGTTTTCGTACGTAAACCTTCGATTTATTATATATGTATATCGTATACTCCGTATAGTCAGTCATAATAAATCTATGACGTAAACAGCCTAAAGAGACATGTTTTATGAAGATGTATTTGACAATATTTATTGTTATTTTTGTTGATAAAACATATTAATTTTATTGGAGCAAGATTGAGGTCGTACCTATACCTTAATCTATTTTTTTATGATCCTAATACAAAATATCATTAAAATGTACTGTTAGGTGCAATAGTGATTGGTCGATCTTCTTACATGAGCACATCACAGACGATATGTCTATGCTAAAAAACATATTATTATTATTTATTTATTATTTAAACCCTGATTGTGTATAGGTATATGAAAAAAATATTATAAAGGATAAATTTTAATGGACTTACTGTAACATTGTTAGTTTATTAGGAGCCCGAAATTCTCATTATTAAGTATTTATTGTAATAAAGACGCATCGTTTCATACACCAATCATCACTATGAGGAATTTTCCTATAACCCTAACCTACCTACCTAACCGTCAAGCATAGCAGGCATATCCGAAATTGTAAGTATGTTTGAATTATTTATTAAGTTAAATTATACAGTTTAAATTAAATATTCGGAATAATGTTCTTAAGTCGGTTTCATCGATACAGTTGGTATAGGAAAAAGCTTCGGATTCTGATAATGTATTTTACAAAAGAATATTATGTAAATGACTTGACTTGACTATGTAAATGTTGCCTATTAACCCCTTCAAATCAATGAATGTTATAGGTACCTATTAAATATATTATTATTATTCATACCTACATGTTAATCAAAGCTTAACTTTCAATAAGTATACCCAGGTACCTATTTATCTATATCAACACATTACCTAGATGTTACTGCTAGTGTTTGAGTTTCAATTTTCACGATACCAAGAACGTGTTTCGAGAATTTTCGAGATTTTTATTTGATAACACATTTGGGAAAGTTTTACCGCAACGACTAGATATCAAGTTTCTGAAGTTTCATTCGTGAATATCGAGTTTTATAGTTTTATTTCTTTCAATTTTATCTTGCACTGCAACGATGATGGAGGGAATTCTTCGACGTTTTGAAACTGACTTTGGTTCCAATCTTTGGAAAACTTAAGAATTATGTTTTTACATGATTACCATATTTAAAATGTGTATAGCCTTGCGACTAGTGTAGAAAGCAAGCCATCTACGAAGCAACGCGGGCGGGGTCAATAATTGAATGAGTTGATAGTAGTATCTGTTCTTTCGAGGGCACGATTAGCTGTTATTCCTGGGTTTCATTGATTGATAACAGTCAATTATCTTAATGAAGGCCTTATATGCGGTTTAAAAATGTCCGACGCCGGCGATGTCGGGTTGGCCATTACATCACTGGTACTCCCAATAAAATCCGTTGAAACAGATAATATAAGATGTAAACATTATAAATTGTGGCAAGCACACTGTAGTAGGACCCACAAAGCCTACTATACTTTAATTTTTAATAATGACACCTGTGAAATATTCCCTCAGCGTGTTGTTTGATACAAGTGCCTTTGCAAATTGCATAGCAACAGCAATAACAGTCAACATTTTGTTAATATCAGGACAGGCATTGCGCATACATTTTAATAAACCAGAATGCCTTTAAAATCGTTTAGGCACTTCTCACAATGGCGATTTTGACACTTAAATTATGATAGTAGTAGATAGCATCATTCACTATCGTTTTGTGCATGTTATAAGATATAAGTATAGGTACCTATAGTCAATTAATGTGCTTAACTTGTTTCATTCTTCATTTGATTTTTTTCACACTCAGTAGGACATATTTGTAAAGAAAGTATGGCACTAAAATCTGTTTAAATTGCGAAAAGGTTCAGGCTTTTGATTCTTTAAATGACAATACGTCAAAATACCAAAATGGTCAGAAGAACGAGACGCTATTCGTTAAAAAAAGTCATAGGAGCTTCGGGATTAAGAATAGAGCTACGGTATCTGCTACCTGATCATAAGAGGTGACTAAAAGGTGGCTTCCAGGGTTGCGGGCGGTGAGGATGGGAGCTCGTTCTGTCCAGCCAGCAGCCCCGGGAAGGACGGCGGCGTGTGCGTGGCCGCACAGGTCAAATCCTATATTACAAGGTATCCTCTCCCGAGGTGCCGGGTACCTTTTGAAGGTTTCCCCCCGACACAAAAAAGGTAATATACAAAATTCACTTAGGTATTCACAAATACTAAAATTATATATTTGTAGCTGGTAGAACTTCGGGGTTGACCGGGAAAGTGTCACCACTTCGAGATGCAGGAAAGGAAAGGCGGACATGAGGCGAACATCAGCCTTCGGAGTAGCAGCACAACTGTATACGATCACAGGCAAGAAGGCTTGCTTGAAGTTGTGTGTAGATGTCCATGATGATGATGGAGATGTCCACTCAAATAAAAAACTATTTTTATTACACATCCTTTTAGGCCAAACTTATTTTTTTTTAATAATGGCATCGCAAACTTTGTGCATATTGCCAGCGTCAAGTATAATTTTTGCATCATTTAGTAGTCATAGAAAAAATATAAGTCGTCAGTTGTCCGGCAGTCTAGTCAGTCAGATGTTCAAGTTAAGCGATGGCTACTTTACCAGAATTTGTCCGAAGGAATTTTGGTGGCAAGCAGAAAAAACATATATTAGCAATGTTCTGTTTCACAACACTCGTGCACTGTCAGAAAGAAAGAAAAGAAAGATTTTTTTTTACTTATTTCATATTAGGAATACAAAATATTCGCTTAATGAATGTCATTTTTTCCCGGTCATCGCCTTTAAGTGCCCGTTTGGGCTAGATGTTGAGCTGAGAGAAAAAAGGCGGCGGAAAAACCCTCCCAGCAGTCCCAGCACTCTTTTAAAAAAAAAGTACATAATAATATATTTGAGATAACAGAATGGCTATGGGTTGATAATGGTCACACGTGACAGCTGATCGTGTGAGACACCATCAACCCACTTCCAACTGCTCACAGATGCGAGTAATTACTAAAACTAATACAATCTATGAAGAAATAGCCTTGTGTGAGCGAGATTCATTCCCACGCTCCTTTATCATTAAGATAGTCCTTAGTGTTATAATAAGCCTTACGGCACAAGACTTGTTTGACTGCCTGTCATGAACCTATATCGAACAAAATGCCTTCAACTTTATCTGATATAACTAAAAAATACACCAAGAAAATTAAAATAAAACGAGAGCAACGTGTCCTTTCAGACTTCCCGCCAAAACCCCAAGGCAAAACTTCTATCAGCAAAAAATCTGTCAACCCTTTTACTTCTCGGGCCAAATGTTGCACCAAATGACAGCAGTTGACAATGCACCGCGCTCCTTTGAGTTCGCTTCCGAACAAAATTGTCCATTGAAATACTAATTCTAATTTCACAATGGCTGTCAAAAAATCAACACTGCCACAAATGGAACCCTTTACAACTGTTTCAATGAAATTCTTTAAATTAATATTCAGCTGTCGCATCCTGATATTATTTCCGCAAATCGGTTTTGTTAATATGACAGTTCGTTGACATATCTAAAAAAACATGAACGACATTGTTATCTTAATCTGGGCCTCACTTTTGAGTCATGTAAAATGGATTAAAGGATTAGGTACAGGTAAAAGGACTCCCAACGAAGTTTTGTTAAGAAGCTTTAATGAGAAAAGGGAATTATTGTTCTTGTTTATTAAAGCAATCGTAAACTTGTTTATTTATGTATAGATTCAAAATATATTTGATTTGTAATTAGTTTTAGAAGAGTGATATAATACGACTATAATACGACGTTGACTATTATAACGAGAAGGAAAGAAAAAATCATTGAAGTATAATATAATATATTAATAAATACTAACGCACGACCCGCGTGGCGCAATGGTTACCATGCCGGACTACCACACTATGGGTTCCGGGTTCGATTCCCGGCGAATCAGATATTTGAATGATGAGTTTAAAATTAACGAACTGTTGAAATAGTAATAAACGTACATAGAAATAACCACGCGTCCTTCGCGCACCCCTCGCATGCCTATTGACATAAAATTATGACATGTAAAACCTTTTATGTTGTTAACACTCACTGTTTTGTGCGTACATGCACATACTAGTACCACAGTGTACACGCACTTCAAAAAATAAACTTTAAGCAAAGCGAGATAAAATACGCTGTTCTGATATCTCTCTCTCTCTGGCATTCGTGCAATTATCCTTTGATGCTCTAAGTTTATAGGACTTGCTTTTTTAAATGTTAGAAAATCTGTTAAAGTCAGATTTTGCCGATTTCAATCCAGAACATTGCCTTTTTATCAGTACATACACGAACATAATTTCAAGTGCTTACTTTAAATATAAATAACCAGGAGTGAAAAGCGTTGCAGGGTTAAAGATATGGCGAATAAATATATAGACAGACAAGGAGATTATGTTTAAAACTCCTCTATGTTTAAAGCTTAAACAAGCAAACTAAGAACCATAAAACACTACTTTATTACATACATCAAAGAACATAATTTCTAGAGTACTTTTAGCAAACTTGGTCTTAAAAGGGAAGCAAAATACACCATTCAACCACTATTTGGACACATGTCACCAGAAGGGCATATCAAAGAACCTGTTTAATACCAACCCTTATACGCAATCTAAATTCAAATACAAAGCGATGAAATTTGTATGTCCAATCTAAACATTCATTAGAAAATTTCAAAAATTCTATTCAAACATCACCCCCTGGTTAAAGCGCTTAAGCTAATTATATATAACGTGGAGTGGGTACAACGTAGGCACGGGAGCTTTTGCTATTTTAAAATAATAATAGCAATGTTATTTATAACAGTAACATGTTATCGTTATTATACTTTGCATTATATACAAAAATGGAAGTTAAACTAAAGATTCTGCAATGAAAAAGATACAACTCACCTTCTTAATTTACTTCTGTGACGGTATCATACTTACACTTAGAATTCCAATGCTGGGCTAAAACGTCCGCAACTTACAACTGGACCTCAAATCTCTGGATATCAATTAAGTTATTTTATTAGTAAGCAATGTTTGCAGATACCAGATGTAAATTAGGGCATATTTAAGGGTTTGGAAGTTGTCCCTGAGCTACAATAAAATCAACTATTTTAGTTACTACTTACTACTTTAGTTTAGTTATTTTTTTTACTTTTTTACGTGATATTTGCTTTGGTGCTACTTCGGTTTCTATGTTTCTCCGGGAATAATAACATTGTATTTAAACTTTCAATAACGACACGACTGTTATTACTTATTAAAGATTTTAATAACTTTTTCACGATTATTCGTTACTTACGCCACGCCTAGTAAAAAGCTTGCATTTTGCCTTCCCCATATGCGCATAATACCGACTGAACATCCCCCTTTGGAAGTAATTTTGTTTGATCTTCGAAGCAACTCGCTTGCGGAATGCCGTTCAGTGAAAATGAAATTTATGGGTTAGCATATTATTCAGTAATCGTAGAGTTAAATAGTTTTCAAAGAATTTCTCTGTGATGTGGGAAATCAAATATTTGGATGCGATTTAAAAAGTATTGTTATATGGTTTTTCTGGTATTTACTGTTTAGCGTTATAATAATATTACGAGCTGCATACTTTTATGTGGAAACAGGCAGATGTGCAATTTTCTCTTTTACGATGCTGTAATTCCGTTGATAGATAGCGATAACACAAGGTAAGAGTATAATATTGTTATCATAAGACAACTAATAATATTGAACTTCAATTGTTGAAGCCGTAGGACGCCTCAAAGTTGCGATTGCCGACCAGACTTCGACAATGGCAACTTTCCTCTTTAATACAATTTTTATTTAAAAAAAATACAATGGATTTGTTTGACTGTGGAAATGGTAACATTATTTATATTTGATTATCTTACCAATATAAATTAATATATTGCTTAAATTACATTATTAATTAACAAATAAATAAATTGCTAGCTTATGCTAACAATTTATTTATTTGTTTATAAACGTATATAAGTCTAGTTACTAGCGCTACTAGCGCTAGTTACTTCTGTGTGACGTAAATATCTAGTTTCAGAAGTATCAAAACGACCAAGCCCCAGATCGTAATGAATGAATCATGTCTCTTGTCTCACCTCAAAAAACAAATCTCTCTATCTTTATATTTGGGTTTATACATATGTATAAGTATATTCTCATTTAGAACTAACAAAATTACACATCGTACACGATCAGTAAATAAAGTTACAATCTAGGGATAATGAGGAGATTTTTTTGGTTTTTATAAAAAAAACACCAGGTTTGGACTATATTAGGTATATACCCCGTTTAACTTAATAATATCAACAATAATACTTGTAACAAAATTAGCAGCTCTCTAACAAAAAAATAATATCTACTACAAGAGGTATTAAAGTTTTTGTTATAGAGCTGTTAATTAAATTTAAATTTTGTTAAAATGTTTCGATTAAAGTTAATTTTCCCTTGTGATCGGTTTTGCGGTTTCGCTATAAAAATATTACCGTGAGGCATATTTTCTCATTATTTAATATAGAACGGATCAAAATTATAGCGAGACTTAATTTATTTTAAATGAAAATACGAAAATAAAAGTATTAAGTAGACGCAGACCGAATAAAACAAAGCCATCGAAGGACGGTCTCATAGGAATTTTTCTTCAATTTTATTCCAAGAACGGCAGAAATTTAAAGCAAACAAATAGATTGGTTTTTATGTAATCCTATGAAGCGGGGAACTGTAAACTCAGTGGGAGTAAACCACACAGTGTGTGTTTTAAGTTTTACAGTGTTTTAATTTTCTATAAGTACCTATATCCTTTTTTTTGGTTTCGGGGGGAAACCTTCAAAAGGTACCCGGCACCTTTTTTTTGGTATCTGGGGGGAAACCTTCAAAAGGTACCCGACACCTTGGGAGAGGATACCGGGTTATGTGGGTTTTGACCGCACTAAAACCCCCTCGGTGGCCTGCCTCTGCGTTTGTGAGGACTCCGGGATCTCCATAGGAACGCACCGGTGTCCTCCACGCGCGGCGCCCCAGAACGGGCCCACCTTCGGGAGAGCAAATGTGCTCTCCTGCATCTTCAGGTGTTCACGGCGGCATGCGGCGACGCATACACCGCCGTCCCTCCCGGTGCTGCTAGCTGGACGGGTCAAGCTCCCACTCTCACCGTCCGCATCCCCGGAAGCCCCCTTTTAGTCGCCTCTTACGATCAGGCAGGGGATACCGTAGCTCTATTCTTAATCCCGAAGCTACAGGGACTAAGTACCTATATCCTAGACTGCAACATTGTTTACGTCGTCGCCGGCGGTACCGGTCTCTCCCCAATGACGAGGTCTGGAGTTTACATGCAGGTTATGCCGTCGAATATTTTAATGCTTGATAGTAGAAAAAAAATAAAAATAAAAGCGAGAAGATAAATTTTATGTCATTCCATTCTTACTGCACAACTCGTGCTTTTAAGAAGACTGGTGTAAACGTGTAAATGGATACCAATGGGCTCCAATGATTTCCAAAAAACCCTCCGGTGCTACCTCTCAAATTAAGATGTTGTCCATTTTTTACCGAAAAAGGTCATTCCTTTCTATCCGTTGCTTATCTTGAATTATCTTGCACCCACATATCTTCTGCTGTATTATCCTCTGGTACATGTTACACGATCTGAGGGCACCCCCTTAAGAAATCTTCCTACCTTCCTTTATTTTTGATTGGTTACTAAGATGATTATGTTTGCAAGATTTGGAATAATAAATAAAACCTTTATCCAGCACTTGATATAGGTTTTATATAAAATGCCTTAGAATTGGTTTTTAGTTTTCCTCCCATCGCATAAATTCAAATAAAAATAACTTTTGGTTAGAAAACAACAGAGAGCTTTTAAAGATTACTGTTTCTTCCTTTTTAGCAAAAATAAGCTTTGTACTGCCATACACGAAAGTGACATCTCTAATCGTTAATGCTCTCTCTGTCTAATGTTCAGTTTGAAACGTTCGCATCTATTATAAGACATTTTTTGTTATTTTAAATTTGAGTTTGGTATGCCAATCCTCTAATAAAAATGCTTCGATTGAATCAATAAAAAAACGGCAAATTGTTTGTAAAGTAGGTTTACGATCGAGATGTTTACGTGATAACGTCCGCACGAGAAAATCTCCATTCGTTTGTATGCCGCTAGAGTGAGAGAGACGGAAGATCGGTCCACTCACTCGAACGCTATGCCAGCCTCCGCTCGTGAGGATTCCGCGTGACAAGTTTCACGGAATGACTGGCAGCGCTCGAGATGAGACGGGAGATCGGTCCGTCTCTCTCTCGTTATACCTGCGATCGCGCTCGTGAGGTTTTGGTGTGACACAAGTTTCTGAACATGTCACCCGACTAAAACGATTTTAAAGACGTTATCACGTCAAAAGAATTGTCATCGTCCCAAATGTGGTTGGTCTCAGTCTCAGCCGATTACCGTGCCTGGGGTTAAATGGAATCTACTTTGAGGGTTTTACCCCTTTGTGAGGCAAACAGACATATGCTTCGACGGCGTATGGTGACGAAATACACTGTTGTCTTTGACTTTGCATACAAATAACCTATCAGGATTCATCAAAGTTGTCGTTAAATTAGATTCTATGATGATAAAGTGACTATGTTAGACAGAGTATCAAATTAAACCCACACATATGTATATACACATATTTATATATGTTTTATATACAGATGTGTGGGTTTAATACATATATTCACTCAGTCATTCATTATATATATATATTCACTATCCATACTATTATTATAAATCTGTCAGTGTGTTTCTTTGTTTGTTTGTCTTTCTTTCACGTCGCGATGAAGTGATCTTATGGAATAATTTTTATGTGCAAAGATAGTTTGGAGGCTTGAGAACTATATAACGAATATAGTATATGATATGACCGATGCTGGAGAAAGACATAAGCTAAATTTGACCGCGGCAAAACATCTCGTTCCCATTGGAAGACCTTTTATAATGTACTAGCTGTGCCCCGCGGTTTCACCCGCGTTAGAAAGGATCATTAGCATGAAGTGAATATTCTCCGTAGATTTTGGAGCCCATTTGGAAACCAAAATGTATTTCTTATTATCTTTGCCTTCGGAGATCATTTTTATATGTTATAAAAGTATCTATTTTCAATTAAGAATTTTTGTGGAGAATTGAGAGCAATTGAATTGAATTGAGAGAATTTGAAGAGCTTTTTCGTAGGACTATTTAAGATAAACATTTCCATCATACATTACATACATAGATACATATTATTATGTATGTATAACTCTAGCGGTTTTGGCAGCGCACGCAGAATAGCTCGCAGATGGTAGATTTTTTCTTGCTTACTTGACACTTATCGTCATAGTTAATGTCATGTGTGAATTCTCCGAAACAATTCACACAATATCGTTATGAATTGTAGCCTTTGTGTTATTCTGATGTGTAAACTATATTATTGTAAAGTTTCATTAAAATCCATTCAATAGTTTTTACGTGAAAGAGTAATAAAAATCCATACTTACAAACTTTCGCGTTTATACTCGTAATATTACTCGTATTATGCTTTAATCTAGATACGCGGCAGCGTGTCAAGCCAAGTTCAAGCAAAAGAACTGGCTAGCCAGCGCCGAATGTAATATTACACGAACCACTTGGTGCCACTTATGACCTTATATTATTATTAATATCCATAAGAACATCTAGAAGGCCGAATTTCATGAAGCTAGCTCAAATGGTTATAAAGATATGAAGGTCAAAAAGTCGTGAATTATAGCACTGACTGACTGACATGTAGTACCTAAACCAAACCTACTTCCAGATGACCAAGAAGGCTGTTTGGAATCTAGCTTGGTAATTGTTTGTAAGCGTAGGAAGAAATCTAAAAATAAAAAAAGTTGAAAAATAGTGGGGGTCCCAATACATTTTTTTTAATTGTATCGTTGGAACCGTTACATCTATTATCTCTAACTTTTCTTTACAAAAAGTAATAATATCTCATCAAAAACATAAATGTAAAAAAAGAAGAGCCAAGTTCAATACAAAAATTATGCTTCGCTGCAAAACGATAGGAGATGTAGATGAGTACCAAGTTCTATGCAAAATCCAAATATGTATTTATAGGAACAAAATAACATTATGAACAAGTATTATACTCTATTATAACAATTTATTGCTGTTATTTAAAAATGTGAGATCTTAGTAGGTTACATTTGACTTGGCCTTGGTACTCATTTAGATCTCCTATCTTTTTGCGGCGCAGCCCACAGCCAAGCATAATTTTTGTATTGAACTTGGCTCTTCTTTTTTTACATTTATGTTTTTGGTGAGATTCTTTCTAACGCGGGTGAGATCACGGAGCACAGCGAGTGGAACATAATTCACTTACAAATAGAATCTTAAATAAACTTAATAAAAAGTTTTTTTCTGTTACCTAATTAAAATGCGGTCTGTGTAGTGTACTGAAGTAAGTTTTTCAATTAAGTTTTCTTATCTTAACGCCCACACGGGTTAACTTAAAGTAACTAAAAATTTAGCTAAGAAATGTTAAGTGTAACGCGAAGAAGCAATAAAGTTACTTATACATACTAAGTATTATTTAAAGCCGTTGCTATGCGTCTTAAGATGATACTCGTCAATATACCTACCAGACTAGCTAAGACCCATGGTTTCTCCCTCGTTGAAAGGATGAAATTCATTATTGGATTTTCTTATGGAATTGAGATGATTTACCGCGGTAAAAAGTAGCCTATTCCACTCTCCAGCATCCTATCTTTCCTCATTCCAGAATACAACTCTGTCGTAACGTGTAAGGACAAACAAACACATTTTCGTATTTATTTAATAGGCTAGCCTTCCTCCAGCGGCTTCATCCGCGTGGACCCGTTTTAAAGGCTCCCGTAGGATAAAAGCCATACTATGTCCTTTCCCAAGGTCTACTCTATATGTGTTCCAAACATTAAAATTGGTTCAGTAGTTTAAACGAGAAAGCGTAGCAGACAGACAGAGTTACTTTCGAATTTATAATATTAGTATGGATAGTATGGATTAGTGTGCGTACTTACGTTATAATACATATAACGCAAAAACACAATGTTTAGTAAAAAACTTAATTAGGTATGTTATTGTAAGTAGTAATAACATTATTATATTTTTTTATTATATTTTTTTATTTTATTATATTTTTTTAACAAAAGTGCAAATACTTTATTCATTCCCTACATACGTATCTTCCGTAAAATGAAATTTAATAAAAAACTTTTCGGAATAAGTGTTCTTTATTTTATCTAACTGTCCCCATTTCTTCATCCCTATTTATTTAAATCGCCTTTTCAAGCTTGGCTCGAAAACTTTTCATGTTGATATAAATTTAGTTGAGCATCATTCATTACTCCCTTGCTAATTTGCGATGGCGATAAGAGCACCTAATATCCTGTCAAAGACGCCCCTTGAGACGCACTTGTTTTTTTGTAATTGAATATGAAAAGATTAAGTTCGCATTATTTTGAACTGGGGATGGTACATAATGTTTTATGTCGTGTGAACTGTTTTTGCTGAGAGATTTTTTCAGTTTGTTTGCTAGAATGTTTTCTTACTTTCCTTCTTTTGGAATATTAACACCATTCGTATTCGTGTCATTTACTTTATAAATTATTTAATTTATTTATTATGGTATTTACCATGAGTTCTAATTCTAAATGATGTTAGGGTGATATTACGTTTATCGAATATCTTTGTTCACTGCACATTTAATCAAAGAAATTAGACGACTTCATCAAATATTGGACACAGATATTTTACAAGTGTAATGGGAATTCCTCAAATAAATTTATTTGATCAATTATTACACAGCAGAAAAACATATTTGGTAAGTGTTATACCACCCTTAGTTCTTGATTCGGTTGATTTAGAACGCTAGCGACCGTTGCTGATAAACCTGTAGTTCGTTTTATCTATATTTATTTTAATCAAGCTGTCAATATCCATGTTGATATTAGGTTGAACGTCATTCATTACTCCCTTGCTAATTTGTGCCGACGATAAGAGCACCTAATATCCTTTAAGCCAGAGACGTCAAAGGCGGCACTCGAGACGCACTCGTCTATTTGTAATTGAATATGAAAATCTTTCGTCCTGCACCACGGATTAAGTTTTCACCAAAATTTTGCTAGAAGTACCTATAATATGAACTGTATTTAGTGGAAGGGATTTTGTGAATCTGAAAAAAGGCTGTCGTAATGGTCTTAATTCAAGTGATCGTGAAGGCGAGCAACTGATAAAACTTCCAATTTATTCCATGTATTGTTTAAAAGTTCAAGCAGAAAAGGTATGCATGTGACTATCATAGTCACATGCATAAATAGCTGTCACGTTCCACTGTGACCATGTCAAGTCAACAATGAACACTTGATATAGGCATAGTTATATTGACAGTCACACCGTCTATATGTATTTATATAAACCCAAAAAGTGCAGTTTTATACAGCGAATGATCCTTCGCTTAGTACACAATTAAAATACTACTTCGGCACATGAGGCGGCAATGTCAGTATGACAAATGCTCAGGCAAGTGTGGCGATGTAGCAGGGTTATGTGACGTACCATAAAAGGCGCAAGCTAGGATCTTTTAAAAGCTTGTGGTTAGTCACTGCATCCTGTATCTCTTGCTAGTCGTGCCAGATTTTCTGGTCCATTAGCATCGTGAGGTGGAGGACGAGAGAGTGGATTTATACCTGCGCAAGTGTTTATCCACTTAAATATATCACGCGCCGATGACCCTTGGCAGTATTTCCGGACTTTGAGTGCAAGACCTACGGCGATGGTGAATAGGTAGAGGGGTGTAGTTTATGGTGGACTGCATCACTTAGCTGGTTCACTGCACGTAGGCGGTCAGACGAGAGTGGTCGCTCCTTAACTCGACGCAGACGGGAGTGAAGGTTCGGCAGCACGTTTGATGACAAAGCAGCCCTATTTAGGATCACTCTGCTTTCCCCAATCCGGGGAGGGGCCTAGAAAAGGTGGCCCAAACATAGTCCGTCTCAAACCAACAAGAGTGGCAAACCGCGGTCACTTTTGACACCAACCTATCGCGGTCGAAAGAAACAGAAAACTCTCACTAAAACTTTAACAATTGCTACATGGAATGTCCGAACTTTAATTGATAGCGACCGAAACTTATGTCCTGAAAGAAAGACCGCATTAATTGCAAGAGAACTTGCGAAATACCAGATAGACATAGCAGCAATCAGCGAAACACACCTTGCAGACAGTGGAATGCTACGCGGAGATCTTGGTGGCTACACTTACTTCTGGGTCGGCAAACCAGCCGCCGAACGTGCAGCAAGTGGTGTTGGTTTTGCAATAAAGAACAAAATTTTAAAATACCTTGTTGAACCACCTAAAGGTATAAGTGACCGTTTAATGTTGCTGCGATTTAAATTAACTGAGCACAGATGTATACACTTTATTAGTTGCTATGCCCCTACGTTGCCCTCCCCAGAAGATGACAAAATAAAATTTTACCACGACTTACGTGAAATTTTGCACAATATCCCCAGTAGTGACAAAATAATCTTGCTTGGCGATTTTAATGCACGGGTTGGATCGGACCATGAGACTTGGAAACGTGTTTTGGGTCAGCACGGCATTGGCAAATGCAATGCTAATGGTAATTTACTTTTAACTCTATGTGCTGAGTTTAATCTTAGCATCACCAACACGTTTTTTAGACTAAAAAATAAATTTAAAACCTCTTGGATGCATCCACGCTCCAAACATTGGCACCTTCTTGATTATGTTATTGTGCGTAATAAAGATCTCAAAGATGTTCTTATAACAAGGGCAATGCGGGGAGCTCAGGGATGGACTGATCATCGCCTCATCCGATCCAAAATACGCTCAATAGGTAAACCTCGTCATAGGGCCCAACATAAAATTCCTGCAAGGCTTGCCACTTCGAAGTTGACGCATTGTAATAAGACCGCTGAAGCACTGGATACAGAATTCACATGCGTATCTCCTAACACAAAATCTACAGTCGAAGAAGACTGGGACCTATTCTCTTCTTCACTCCGTGACGTTTCACAGCGAGTTCTGGGTGTTTTTCAGAAGAAGAACCAAGACTGGTTTGATGACTCTGACGCAGAATTAAGAACATTGGTAGACGACTTTAAGAAGGCCCTCCAAACATCTGGGGATCATATAAGTAGAACTAAAATCCATCAGGCTCTTAAGGTAAAAGTACGAGAGCTAAAAAACAAATGGTGGCAAGACAAAAGCGCCGAATTACAACTATTGGCCGACACTAATCAGGTGGCAAGATTCTTTGAGAGCCTCAAAACTGTTTTTGGTCCTCGTTACACGAATGTAGCTCCTATTTTATCTAAGGATCATCAACATCGACTGATGGACCCTAAAGATGTTCTCGCAAGATGGACTGAACACTTTTATGAAGTGCTAAATCCAGTCTGTCAGAGGATTGATTTAAGTTATATTGAGGCACTCGAGGATCTTCCCATTGAGTCCAAGCTAGACGATCCGCCATCATTTACTGAGTTCTGTCAAGCTATATCTCGCTTAAAAAATGGCAAGACGCCTGGGCTTGATGGTATACCCGCAGAAATTTATAAACACTCGGGACCAAATATAAAAAATATGCTCTTCCATCTTATTTTAAAAATCTGGGAAACAGAGACCTTACCCCAGCAATGGAAGGATGCTGCAATATGTAAATTGTATAAAGGCAAAGGAAACCTGTCTGACTGCAGCTCTTATAGAGGAATATCACTACTGAATGTGGCAGGGAAAGTTCTTTCTCACATCCTTAATGGACGCTTAAGTAGGATAGCCGAACAAATTCTACCTGAAAGCCAATGCGGCTTTAGACCAAATAGAGGGACGGTTGATGCCATATTTATCATAAAACAGCTCCAAGAGAAAAGTGTAGAACATTACCGTGATCTCTATTTATGCTTTGTTGACCTCGAAAAAGCCTTCGATCGAGTTCCAAGATCTGCTCTCTGGACTATCCTTAAGAAAGTAGGGTGCCCCTGCAAATTCACTAACATAATACGGCAATTTCATGAAGGAATGTTTGCCAGAGTTCTTCACGAAGGCCGATTCTCCGACCAGTTCCTCGTCACAAACGGCGTCAAACAAGGTTGTGTCATGGCCCCTACGCTTTTCTCTATCTATTTTTCTGTTGTTATCAAGGACGCCTTGCAAGGCTGTAGAGATCCAGTTTCAATAAATACAAGGTTCGACAAAGGAGTGTTCGATTTATCCCGATTTAGAGCCAAAAGCAAAGTACAGGAGCGTTCAATTATAGATATCCTCTATGCCGACGATATTTGTTTAATAGCTGATAGTATGGACAATCTCAGACAGTACGTAGAAAACCTCAGTGCGTCATGCAAGAGATTCGGGTTGGTTATAAGTTCATCTAAAACCCAAATATTAAAACAACCAGCTCGGGGAACGCCTGCAGATCATTCTGTTATTCATCTGGATGGAAAGCAGCTCGACGTCGTTCCGTCTTTCAGGTACCTAGGCTCATCGATTTGCAATGACAACCGTCTGGATTCAGAAATTGCGTCACGTATAGCAAGAGCAGCAGCAGCTTTCGGCAAGCTAAACCAACGGGTTTGGAGATCACACGATCTTAGGCTAAAAACCAAAATTTCTGTATACAAAGCCATTGTGCTTCCCATCCTCATGTACTCATGCGAGACCTGGTGTACCTATAGAAGGGATATTAAGCGAATGGATTCGTTTCACATGAAATGTCTTCGGTCGATTCTGGGCATAAAATGGCAAGATCGAGTTACTAACTCAGAGGTGCTGCGTAGGACAGAAATGGTTGGCATGGAATGTCTTTTAACCAAAAACCAACTTCGGTGGTGCGGTCATCTCACGCGCATGGACCATTCTAGACTGCCGAAAGCAGTACTGTATTCGGAACTCGGCAAAGGAAAGCGTAGATCTGGTGGTCAATATTTGAGATATAAGGACGTTCTAAAGCGCCACCTAAAGGCCTTCAACATTTCTGTCCACTCGTGGGAGGAGGTTGCGCAAAATAGGTCCGAATGGCGTCGCACGATTCACTCAAAAGCGCAAGTCTTTGAGCAGAATCGTTGCGAGGAGGTCGATGCTAAGCGCCAGCAACGCAACTCCCGTCCTAAACGCACGTACACATACACCTACAACAATAATGGGCAACTATTCTGTACATCGTGCAACAAAATTTTCAAAACAAAATTTGGATTTGCAAGTCACATCAGAGCGCACGCCAGGAGCTCTGCTAAGGGGTCGCCGTAGACGGATACGTCTTGGAGGACATCATGTATTTATGTATTGGTAACAATCATTTTGGCATTCCACATTTGACTACGGATCTCTCCACAGAAGACTGACTGAGAAGGCTTGAATCTTACTCTACCACACTGCTTCATACAATTTGGGGGAGACGCGGGTTAGTGGCCTACCCGCTGTACGATTGCTATTTGCTGCTGTATTTATGTATTAACTGTTATCCATTAAGTGAATATTTGCATTTCAAATAAAATAAAATGTTTTGAGTTTTAATTAGTATTTAAAATGGTTGGAGTATGCTTAATGTCACTTCTAGTACAATTTTATCCGCGTAAGACTCTTATGTGGGGGAAAATCTTGCAGTGAGCATCGCCACTCGTTCACGTCTGGAGAGCAGGTGAACGGTGAATAAAATGCGAGCTTTTTGCTACAATTTAAATTTTATAATTCGCCGGCTGCTAGCTTTTGCGATGGAAATCCGAATTACGACTTCTGAGCACTGCGAGATTGATACAAGATTTGGATGAGCAGTCTGAGTGTCACGTAGTTTAATATATGTAATAATGCGATTAATTCTTTTAGATATGTTCAATATGAAAAATGTACAAGACGATTGGTAGCTAGATGCAAAGCATGTATGGACTATACAATTTTTGGTATCGGGGGTAACCTTCAAAAGGTACCCAATACCTCGGGAGAGGTTACCAGGTTATGTGGGATTTGACCGCACTAAAACTCCCTCGGTGGCCTGCCTCTGCGCTTGGGAGGACTCCGGGATCTCCATTGGAACGCACCGGTGTCCTCCACGCGCGGCGTCTCAGAACGGGCCCCTTCTTTGGGAGAGCAGATGTGCTCTCCTACACCTTCAGGTGTTCACGGCGGCATGCGGCCACGCACACACCGCCGTCCCTTCCGGGGCTGCTGGCTGGACGGGTCAAGCTCCCACTCTCACCGTCCGCAACCCCGGCAGCCCCCTTTTAGTCACCTCTTACGATCAGGCAGGGGATACCGTACCTCTATTTTTAATCCCGAAGCTACACTAGATGTCGTACCGATGAGATTAAATCGAAAAATTGTTGTACTGTTTAAAAAAATTATGTATGTACTCATTAATGCAATATTATAAAAAAAATATATGCATAAATATGTAAAATACATGTATATTTTTTTATTTTTTAACTATAAGGACATCTCTGCACTGTTTTTTAGGCAAACACCAGAAAATACAAAGGAAACATACATACCTACTGGATTGACGTACCATTATGCCATTTGCATATCAAAGTTGGAATACAAAGAGAGACTATATTCATAGATATTTTATCACCTAAATCCAAGCACTACTGCGAAACAGATTTTTACTTTCAAAACGAAAATAGGACGACATTCAGCTGACTAACAATACCTCTACATATTTTATGTAATTGAATACGAATGTAACGTCCTAGAATTCCTGTGCCATATGACAGATGGTTCGCATGCTTTAGTATTCAGCGGGTATCCACAAAAGCGTCCTGAATAAAGTTATATACTTATTCATGGCAGGTGTCCTTAACTATCAAATGGGGACATGTTACGACGATACGATACGACGCCTAGCGATAAAAGTAAGGGCTCAGTGCGCTCTATTTTTGCATAGGCAATGATAATAGTATATTTGGTTGCCTGCTATAACCGATGGAGAAGAAAGTATTCATTCTTTCTATCTTTTCTTTCTTGGGAAATAGAGTTTGTGAAAAGAGGTCATACCATCTTACATTTAGTTGGTTGGACTACTAAAGTAGGAAAAGATTAAAGAATAGGTAAACGTCATGTCGACAAATGACGACATCGTCAGCATGTTGAAAGAAAGACTAATGGGATTCACGGAAGCAACAAATTTTTAAGTTCATCGCTGGACATTATTATCCTCAATTTTCATCAATGTCCCAATATTCGTCATTCATAGAAAAAGTATAACATTTAGCTGTTTTTCTATGGATTGACCAGTAGTACGCTGACGATGTCGTCATGTGTCGACATGACGTTTACCTCTTCTTTAATCTTTTCCTACTTTAGTAGTCCAACCAACTAAATGTTTACCTTTTCTTTCGTACTTTTTGAAAGCTTTTTGCATTTCATATTAATTTGAACTACAGTTACAGTGAGTACTTATAAAAGTATATATAGGTACAGTTTCTTAAAGGCTGGGATTGTTATGATGATGATATGTTTAATAAATTATTAAAAAACTGATTTAACATTAGACATAACTATATGTGTACTTAAAAATTGCAATAGAAATATAGTTTTTTTTCAACCTTTTTTTATGTCCCACTGCTGGGCACAGGTCTCCTTCTCACACAATTGAGAGTGATTTAGGCCATAGTCCATCACGCTGGCCAAGTGCGGATTGGTGGACGTCATGCTTTTCGAGAAATTATGAATTTCTCTCAGGCATGCACGGCGATGGAGAATATCGTAATCAATGAAATATCACGATATTTTCCATCTCCGTGGAGCAGCGATCAATTCGCACATTACAAATTTCTTTGTCAGAGGTGCGAGCCGAGGATTTGAACCTGGGATCGGTCGCGTCGAAGACCGCGGTTATTTACCACTCGGCCATCGCTGCTCAACACATACTTAACACAATATTATATATAGTAATATATAATATTGTATTATATATAGTAATATATAATATAGTAATATATTATATTGTGTTATTTTTTCGTGATTTTCTTAAAGTACCTAATAGCCGTTATCTTGAATATGAAAATGTTTACATTTTGTTTTAAGAAGGATCGCTGGAATCAATTATACTTCCTATGCTTAAAAAATATAACTTTCGAAGTCTTTGGTGCAGCTTTGATGTCTCGCGATTTTCGAGTCGACTTACCCGTGTTTTCATAAGAGGCGGAAAAAAAGAAAATTGGATTAAAACATGAAAGATCGAAGACCTTCTTGAGATAGCGAGATCTTTGAGATGATTTAATTAGATCCCAACTTCGGATAAGATAATTTTTCAAGAGTAACTCGTAAATGATTGGAGTACGATGATAGTAACGCTTTGGTCTTAACAGCTTTGAATTTATTCATATGCCTAAATCAGGTAGCACAATATTAACATTCGTTTTGATAAAGATGATCAAATATTTCTCAAATGGAAGCAATTAAAATATGATAGCCACAAAATACTTGATTTCTCTTTAAAATATCTTTTTACAGATCTTAACCTATGTATAACCTTAAGGTACACATTTCATTAAAGAAATAGTTGTTATAATGAAATACCAATAATAATGTTTACGTTTCGACTTAAGACGGATCACTGGATTCAATTACGCTTCCTTTGCTTAAAAAATATTACTTTCGAAGTCTTTGGTGCAGCTTTGATGTCTCACGATTTTCGAGTCGACTTACCCGTGTTTTCATAAGAGGCGGAAAAAAAGAAAATTGGATTAAAACATGAAAGATCGAAGACCTTCTTGAGATAGCGAGATCTTTGAGATGATTTAATTAGATCCCAACTTCGGATAAGATAATTTTTCAAGAGTAACTCGTAAATGATTAGAGTACGATGATAGTAACGCTTTGGTCTTAACAGCTTTGAATTTATTCATATGCCTAAATCAGGTAGCACAATATTAACATTCGTTTTGATAAAGATGATCAAATATTTCTCAAATGGAAGCAATTAAAATATGATAGCCACAAAATACTTGATTTCTCTTTAAAATATCTTTTAACAGTTCTAAACCTATAACTTTAAGGTACACATTTCATTATAGAAATAGTTGTTATAATGAAATACCTATGACAATGTAATGTCATGTCATGTCAACGTTTCGACTTAGGAAGGATAACTGGATTCAATTACGCTTCCTTTGCTTAAAAAATATTACTTCCGAAGTCTTTGGTGCAGCTTTGATGTCTCGCGATTTTCGAGTCGACTTACCCCGTGTTTTCATAAGAGGCGGAAAAAAAGGAAATTGGATTAAAACATGAAGGATCGAGGATCTTCTTGAGATAGCGAGTTCTTTGAGATGATTTAATTAGATCCCAAATTCGGATAAGATAATATCAAGAGTAACTCGTAAATTAGACGACCCGCGTGGCGCAATGGTTACCATGCCGGACTGCCAATCGAGGAGTCCCGGGTTCGATTCCCGGCGAAACGGAAGTTTGAATGATGAGTTTAAATTTCTGTTCTCGGTCTGGGTGTTTGTGTTCCTGTCTTTGTGTGTGTCCATGGTACCCACGACACAGGGTATTAATTACCTTACTGTGGGGCTATGAGTGTGTAACGTTAAAAAAATTGATGGGAGGACGATGATTTAAGTAACGCTTTGATCTTAACAGCTTTGAATTAACTCATACAATGCAGGTACGAGTAGTACAATATTAACATTCGTTTTGATAAATAATAATATTTCTCAAATGGAAGCCATTAAAATATGATAGCCACAAAGTACTTGATTTTTGTTTAAAATATCTTTTTACAGTTCTAAACCTTAAGATACACATTTTAATAAAATAATAGATGTTAGATTTTTTAAAATGTTTTATCTTTTTTATTCTTTTTTATCTTTTTAAAGTTCTAAACCTTAAGATACACATTTTATTACAGAAATAGTTGTTACATTGAAATATGATAATGTTTACGTTTTGACTTATGAATGATCCCTGGATTCAATTACGCTTCCTTTGGTTAAAAAATAACTTTCGAAGTCTTTGGAGCAGCTTTGATGTCTTGCGATTTTCGAGTCGACTTACCCGTATTTTCATTACAGGCGAAAAAAAGCAAATTTGATTAAAACATGAAAGATCGAAGATCGTCTTGAGATAGCGAGTTCTTTGAGATGATTTAATTAGATCCCAACTTTGGATAAAGCTGTATTTTTGAAGGGTAACTTCAAAATGGTGTGACGACAATAAATGACTTGTGGACTTTTGAAAAAAATATTTTTGGAGTTAAGAGCTTTGAGTTAATCCATTTAAAGCAATACACAGATTTAAACAGATGCCTCTTGACAAATCTGCTGAAATTTTGTCAAATATGTCCATAGGCAATTATTTAACATTTACCTACGTCAAACATATCTGGTAGTCTGGATTTAATCAGCAAGACATATTTATTTGTAAAAAAATATAAGTCGAATGTTGCTTGACGAAGAAATCAACATGGTAAATACGAGTATTACTGTAATTTTGTCAAATATCACACATCATTTAGCTAAATAGCAGAAACCAAGTCAAAACTAATAATATTTTAGCCCTAATAACTGCTCGGTTATCTACGTCAAATCAATTTTGTAGTCTTGATTTAATTAGCAATATGTAAGCGAAAAATGATATAACTGTAATGTTGATCACTGTACAGGTGTGAACAACGACCCCTGCGTGCGACGAACTAACGAAAAGCACCGATAAAGGACTGAGATGTGAGGTCACCCACCAGTTCTAAATGTTATAATTGATGAAGGAATAAGACAGCTACTGTATTTAAAATATTATATTTTTAGAAATAAAAACCACAGTCACACAGTACACAGTCTTTTTATAATCAAAAAATAAAGATTTAAGGTTTCTATTAAACATTTCCTTATACAACTACAATTTAATTATAACTAAGCACAAATACAGAATTCCAGTACGCAAACTGGCAGAGTGACTGCCCCTACAAGTATCACTGTGATAATCCTCGCCCCTTAGAGGAAGACCCGCTTTTATAGGCGTTTTCCCCTACTTCGTCACATTTTTTATTCAACTACCGACGTTGATTCCTAACAATATTATATCTGTTAATTATATTTTAGACTTTAGCCACGACAAAAAGTAAAATGTCTACAAGCTGTGTTGATAAATCTACTTGCCCCTTTATAATAACTAGTGATTATTATATTATATTACAGCACTACATTATGATATAGCTTCAAAATACTTGATAACTTCCTCAAACATTGCACATATTTACCTACTTAAGATACAAGTCTGCCTTAAAGATGTACCCTTAAGATTCAATAACGATTTATTACTAAAGAAATATAACTTATATAATATGACCGCGTGGCGCAATGGTTACCGTGCCGGACTGCCAATCGAGTAGTCCCGGGTTCTATTCCCGGCCAAACAGAAATTTGAATGATGAGTTTTAATTTCTGTTCTCGGTCTGGGTGTTTGTTTTCCTGTTTTTCTATGTGTCCATTGTATCCACGACACGGGGTATTGATTACCTTACTGTGGGGCTATGAGTATGTAAAATTATTTAGTAATTTATTTATAACTTTTAAAGTTATAAAAAAATATTTAATTTATACTCTGCTGCATATTTGATGTCTCGCGATTTTCGAGTTGACTTACCCGTGTTTTCATTACAGGCGAAAAAATAAAATTGAATTAAAACATGAACGATCAAAGATACTCTTGAGTGCTTTAACTTGATGTAATTAGGCCCTAACTTTGGATAAGGCAAAGATAATTTCGATTCTGGGAAATAAAGTGAGGACGAACGACGTAACGCTTTAAAAGCTTCGAATTAATTCCTCTAAGGCAATCAACATATTTATTTAAAGATATTTGCACAGACATCTTTGATGTATCTGATGAAATATGTAATGTGTAACCTTACTACAGACTTCATATAGTTATGTACTTAGCAAATAACTTTTATGATACAGGTATCTTAAAACCTATTTCATCTAACCATTTCATATAGCTTCAAGATAAAATGGAATGGGAATTTCCTTTTTGCTTCGGATACTTATATTAATTAAATATTAATTAAAAATAATAATAGAATAGTTATACAAAGCAAAAGGCCTATTGAAAAGTATTTATTAATGTTGATCAATAGTAGGTACCTTTGTGACTACTTACATAAAAACTTATCACAGCTGTTTAGGTCGTACTTTTTATATCACAACGTACTAGGTACTACATATTTAGTAATAGTTTTAAAACAACTATAATAATAGGCGTTACAATCAATTGAAAGTTTCAAACACTTACACACAAAAGATGAAAAAAGCATTAAATCATTTCGTACATTTTCTATTGATTGGAAAAGGGTAGACCAGGTTGCCCCAATGTTAGGTCAGTAACCTTGCGCCCCTGACAACATGACTAGGGTTCTAATTATTGAAACAGAACTAGGGTTTGTACTTACCCCTACCCTGCTTTGACTATTATTAGACTAAAACCCAGGATGTACTTATGTAATACAAGGAGGTTTTTGGTTCATAGAAAGTCAGCGGGACAACGTCAAGCGTGATTTGTCCTACAGCTGAAAAATACGAGTACGTATATGGATATTGTAGTAGATAAGTACTCGATGCGGTTGGGTGTGACATGGGTAGGACCGCTAGTAGTCAAACACTGCGGCGATCATGAATGAAGCCTGTGTGGTTACTTGGCCGCAACCCTTTTTGCGTCCCACTGCTGGGCACGGGTCTCTCCCCATTATTGGGAAGGCCTGGAGCTTACTCCACCACGCTGCTCCAATGCGGGTTGGTGGAGATGCGGGTTAGTGGCCAACCCGCTGTCGGATGTTTTCAAACCGCCCATAAGGCCTCCGACAAGGTTTAACGATGGCTGTGATCGTCTAGTGGTTAGGACCCTACGTTGTGTGGTTACTTACTAGAAGAAATTTGCAAAAAATGCCACAAACATACTCAACAATCTGATTCTAGCTATTAATCTTAACATCACATAGAAAAACCATTTGACGCCCCGCGTGGCGCAATGGTTACCATGCCGGACTGCCAATCGAGGGGTCCCGGGTTCGATTCCCGGCGAAACAGAAATTTGAACGATGAGTTTAAATTTCTGTTCTCGGTCTGGGTGTTTGTGTTCCTGTCTTTGTATGTGTCCATGGTACCCACGACACAGGGTATTAATTACCTTACTGTGGGGCTATGAATGTGTAACGTTTAAAAAAAGGGTCAGTATATAAAAAATATCAATTGAACAGTAAGCTGATACAGTTTATTTCTTTGTAACGTATTGCAATCCCTACAAAAGTAATCAAACGTCAAAGTACCTACGAGTAAAATTCAAACTGCTACTTCTATTCCCATTCAATCGGACCATTGCCCAACGAACTATAAAACACCAATAATTGTTATCTCAGCGATCCGGCCGTACACAAAAGGATTCGCAAACTCCCGACCAGCGACTTTATTTACTCCGAACCGATTCCCAGGTTTATATCTCCTTCGGTTGAGCCTCAAATAAATGCGGTACAATAACAATAAAGTAGGATTTTGCCACAGATTGCTGACATTTCCTCGAGACGAAGGAAAGATATAAACCGAGCCCAAACTCTTATTAAAAAAGCTTTGCATACACCCAACAGGGCTGGATATTTCGGGAAAATCAGTGCACGAGTAAGTTGAAGAAAAATGGAGCAGGGAGATATATTGCGCCTATATAACATTGATGCGTGAACTGAAACCGGGGATACAAAGATTTTTCTTCGAGAATACGGATTTTGTGTTTCGTAATTGAAATAAATAGGAATGTTGTGACAAATAACTGGCTAAATTAATAGAAATAAAAAAAGATAGAAAGAAAAATATTTATTTCATATTAGGAATATAAAATATTCGCTTAATGAATGTAATTTTTTCCCGGTCGTCGACTTCAGGTGCCTGTTTGGGCTAGATGTTGAGCTGAGAGAAAAAAGGAGAAAACTCCCAGCAGCACACTTTTAACAAAATGTACATTTTATTTTATTGAGATAACAGAATGGCTATGTGTCGATAATGGGCACACGTGACAGCTGATCGTGTGAGACACTATACGTAAATAGAAAATGGGTATTAAAGCAGGCGCGGTCCCATGGGGGGGGGGGTCCCATGGGGGGACAGGGGTCAAAATGTCCCCCCAAAATCAGTCATGCGTAGATGGAAGGCAAAAAAGCCAATTTGGGACACCTCTTCCCCCAAATTTCTTAGTGATCCCTCTCCAATTTCTTGGAGACCCCCCCAAATTGAAGGCCTCGACCACGCCAGTATTAAAGTTTGAACATTTGTAGCACAAAGGTTAAGGTAAAAGTCGTATAGCCCTTCAATAGTCTTGCAAGTGTTTATAAATTGCAAAAAATATAGGTTTAACTTCAGTTCTGATAAATCTTCCAAGCGCGACTTAATTTCACAAGCAGAGGATTCCTTACCGACATGACAAATTAAACATTAAAGGGGTTGACGTAAATTAATCTACTTAGTATCAAATGAGTTTCCATACACAGAATAACATGTTAAATTGTAATCTGTGACAGAGAAAGTTACATAGACGTGTCACCCTAAATATTTTTATGTAAAAGAACAATGACAAATTCACCCATTTTTGATAAATCATTGGGCATAGAGCCTAGTGGTAAAGAGTAAATGTCCGTATTATCGTCAGTTTTTAGCAATGTCCCGTTATGCGTCGTTTATAGGCACAGTACCACTTTTGGATTTTTTTCTATGTAATGACGAGGATATTATGGACGTTTATCTTATAGGTATTCGACGCGGCGTATTAATAGGTACGCATATTACTGGCTGGTTCACGGTGAAGGATAACATAGTTATGTTTCTCCATGGATACTAATTAATACAGCCTTGGCTTGTAGAGACTCTTATGGTAAGCTATTAAATCTTTCTTTAAACGAGCAATTCCTGTTTATACCTAAATATAGTTTTTGAGTCTCGGAAACGGCTCCAACGGTTTTGATGAAATTTAGTACCCTGGTTTCGGGGGTGATAAATAGATCCAGCTAGGTTTTATTTAAAAAAAAATTATAAAAAATGTTTTCAGCGATAATCAACTTAAATATAAAGTGATAAATACGACTTTTCCTGACATCTATTGGAGTATTGGAGAGTAATAATACTTCCTCGTAATATTGTGGCGTTGAACGCCGTCAAGCGCCATCCGCCAATCCGACGATCAAAGAAATGACAATGTCGATTTGAAAGACCTCTATAAAAATTTTGTTCATTAAATTGAATCAAAGGTTCCTTAGCCGAATGGTTACGTGGGCTGACTGCGGAACTAGAGACCCGGGATCAAACCTTATTCAAAAACCATATTTTTATTTTTTGTGAAAATATTTTTTTATTAAGAGCTATTTCAGATGGCGTTGTTAAGTAACACTAAGCAAATGAGTGTTTAGTTTGAAATTAAACCAATAAAATAAATTGTTTTTATCCGAGCAACGCTCGTGTCTCCAGGTACTTCTATTTGTTCCTCAACTATAACAGCAGCAAAAACATTGTACCTATATACTCCGAAAACTAGGTATAAAGTTGAAACTCAAAGCGTGCTTTGAGCTTCAATTACCAAACTGCAAGTATTTCGATCAAAACTGAACAAGTTAAAAAATAACGTTTCACATTCATAGCCCCACAGTAAGGTAGATATACCCTGTGTCGTGGGTGCCATAGACACACACAAAGACAGAAACACAAAGACCCAGACCGAGAACAGAAAATTTTCAACCATTGTTCATATTTGTGCTTCGCTCGGAATCGAACCTCGGGACCCTGCAATCGGCAGTCCGGCATGGTAACCATTGCGCCATACGGGCCGTCAAATTATTCCGAACTTAGGTACTATCAGCACCTAATGTTTCATAACAAGAAGCTTAGGCACAGGTATAAGCGAAGTTATCAAAGTGAGCTTGGCACAATATTAGTACGTCAGCAGCCACAAGTTACGTGTTTAGGTCGAACTTTCCAGACATTCGATCAATTGTTACTGAATTTCAGCTCTACAGTATTCCTAGGGGTATCTTGAGTTTTGACTTTAAATACAGTTTAGTATAGTTTAGTTTAGTTTGATATTCGACGGGTTTATAATAGGAACAGACTTGTCAAAAGGAGCTTGGCACCCTTTATGCGTCCCACTGCTGGGCACGGGTTCTTCTTTCTATGTCTGCTCTTCCCATTGTTGGGGAGGTCTTGAACTTACTCTACCACGCTGCTCCAATGCGGGTTGGTGGAGATACGTGTTAGTAGCCAACCCGCTAATATAAGCCCGCCCGCTAAGGCCTCCGACAAGGTTTAACGACTGTTCTCTATCGACTACAACAGGAACTGACGGCTTAGCGTGCCCTTCGAAGCACGGTTTTTTTTTGCCACTAGCGGTCACCCATATTACATCCGACCGCACCCGTTTGGCTTAGCTGCATAGGTCGCTTGCGTTCTACGCTAGCCGCCGGGCCATGCGCGCTCAAGGAGCTTAATGCATAATTTATGCATCAAAAATTACTAAGTGACCTCTGTTAGATGTGATGTGCAGTTAATAAATGTTATACCTAATTAGATCGTTAAGACTAGGAATCCTTTTAAGAAAAGATGGTCGGCCAACACACATTAAAACACAAATTAGTATTGTTCCGTGTAATAAACAAGATTAGCCGCCAAACCATGAAACTCATTTTATTTTACAAAAAGCTTCAAATAGACCTTGCATATACTAAGTTTAAATGAAATGAAAATATTTTTATTGCACAAATATGGGTGAAAAAAGGTTTTACAAAATATTTAGAACTCCATATTTACCCCTTAGGGTGTACAAATTTTATTATATTAAATAAAATAACTATTTTAATGGCTTAACTTAATGTAAACATAAATTCTTAAAATGACTGTTACAGAAGGGTACATAAGAAACATTAAAGTAGTTTTAAATTTTACAGTTTAAATTAATTAGACTTAAACCCAATTTTGTGCTTTTTATAATAATTTATTTTATTTGAACTATACGGCGTTCGGCAAAAAAGTTTGCAAAATCCTGGGTATTTAATTTAGAATATCAAGAAATAGAATCTAAGATGTTTGGTATGTAAAGTATCGTACATATGTATATCTAGATCCTCGAGGATGTTATGTGATAGAACACAGTTAATTTTGTTTAGGTACCACATCCAAAACTTGATTATTTTTTTAATATGCGACTTTTTCAGATTTTTTATAGACAATGAGGATTTAGATGTTTATACATTTTTTGTTCTTGCTTTAAATTCATAATTTTGAACGAGAGATTCCGTCTCAGGAAACTGTGCCGTATCAACGAATACTTTTTCGCTTATATTAATTATTATATCATATTTTATATACTCAAAATCGATTGATCAAAATCGATTATATGCTCAAAATCGATCTAATGTAACTACAATATTTCTTACTAATACATTATAGTACGTAATACATAGAAGTTTATACTTCTATTGATTTATACATCAAGTTCATTACAAGAATCGTAATAAATCTAATAACAAGGTAACACAAATGAATTAGTATCCTCAATGGGAGTTCCGCTATTATCGAGAACTTTGTTGGGAGAAGGGAGTCTGAATGGACTGAGCGGAAGTTATTGAGCAATGTAGGATTAAATCGAACTTAGGGTATAATAATGAAATAGTTACTATGTTGTTTGAAACACTAAATTAATGAATATCTATGTCTTTTTATGCTACTTACTTACTCTGTACTTGCACTTAATTAGGGGTAAGTAATTATAATATTACAGTAGCGATAGGCGAGACAGTACTTGACGATAGCTGAGTGGTTAATATTACAGTCTCAACTAAGAAATTTGTTTTGTGCGTATTAATCGCTGCTCCAAGGTACGGTAAAACGTTATTATATTATTGATGTTTTCTGTCAGTGAGATGTATAAAAATTGTCAAAGGCATGTTATGTCGACAAACCTGCAATTGGACATTTATATAGATATTAAATTTAGTACAAACATTTTATACAATACATCAAGTACATTACAAGAAGCGTAATCAATCTAATAACAAGGTAACTCAAATGAACTAGGACCCTCAATGGGAGTTCCGCTATTATCAAGAACTTTGTTGGGAGAAGGAAGTCTGAATGGACTGAGCGGAAGTTATTGAGAAATGTTGGACCAAATCGAACTTGGCTATAATTATGAAATACCTAAATCAATTCTATGTGTTTATTTATTGACACACCAACAGCATTACATACAATTTTTTTTTCAACCCTTTTTTATGTCCCACTGCTGGGCACAGGTCTCCTTCTCACAAGTGAGAGGGATTTAGGCCATAGTCCACCACGCTGGCCGCATGTGAAGCGCGCATGGCCTGGCGGCTAGCGTAGAACGCAAGCGATCTATCCAGCGGAGCCAAACGGGCGCGGTCGGGTGTGAGTTTTTTATTTTATTTATTTAAACTTCATGTACCATAATACAAATTATGTACAAGGCGGACTTAATGCTATAAGCATTCTCTACCAGTCAACCTGGGGTAGTTTGAGAAACAACGAATGGTGGTACCTAATGAAGAAAAGTGAAACTTACAATCACAAATATGAAGAAAAAAAAACTCTCATACTACATATATACATACATAAATATATATATATATATAATTATATATAAATATCACATATACATATAATATATAAACATATAACTATATATACATATATAAATAAATACATACACATAAAGTAAATATAAATACAAAAATAAATACCTATCAACAGTGTTACAAAATGTCCGTGATAGAGATACTGACTAGAAACACTAAGCAGACTTATCATGAAGAAATGAGAGAAGATTCTTCTTGAAAGTAAATTTATTAGAAGGTTTACGGAGATTTTCAGGGAGCGCATTCCAGGGTCGTGCGGCTTGAACGGCAAACGAATTAGACAGGAAACCCGAATGGTGAAGAGGGATGGAGAGAGCCAATGTCTCGGAAGAACGTAGCTGCCGTTCATGTGTGTCACGTAGAAATTGAAACAACTGCTTCAGATAAGCGGGAGAGAAATCGTCATACAAAATAGTGAAGAGAGTGGAAAGTATCCTAAGTTGCCTTCGTTTTCTAATAGGAAGCCATTTAAGCTGGGAACGAAACGAAGACACATGGTCAAATTTTCGAAGGCAGAATACAAAACGGATACAATTATTAATCAGACGATCCAGCTTATTGAGGAGATCTTCATTGAGGTCAGTAAGACACACATCGCCATAATCGATTATGGGGAAAATGAGAGCTTGCACCAATGTAACTTTAGTTTTGATGGGTAGAAAGTTCCTAAGTCTATTAAGTGCACAAAGTTTGGCAGTGACGGATCTGCTGACTTCATGTATTTGAACAGACCAGCTTAAGGTGCAGTCCAAATAAATCCCTAAGTTTTTTACTTTGGACGAGAAAGGTATAGGCGTGTTGTTGTACACGACGGGAGTGATGGTAGTAGTGTCGATCTTAGCCAATTGACGATCACTCCCAATTATAATTCCTTGGCATTTGCTGGGATTAACAGATATGCCAAATTTACGAGACCAGGCAGAAATTTGGTCCAGGTCGGAGTTAATTTTGTTGATAGCGTTATTTATATAATCAACATCGGTTTGAAAATATATTTGCAAATCATCAGCATAAAGATGGTAAGAGCAGCCAAGGGAAGAAGAAAGAGAATTAATGAATATTGAAAACAAGAGCGGAGATAGGATTCCACCCTGCGGTACACCAGACAGAAGGGAGTTCCAGTCGGAGGTTGTCCGACAGAATCGTACCGCCTGTTGACGACCGCGAAGGTAGGAATTGAACCAATTTAAAGAGTTAGGAGAGAAGTTGTTGTGAAGCAGTAAGGCAAGAAGAATGTCATGATCAACCATGTTAAAAGCGTTGGTGAAGTCCACAAGTACAAGGACGGTGATCAATCTATTCTCCATGCCTACACGTATGTCCTCTGTCACCTTGAGAAGAGCAGTGGTCGTGCTGTGTCCAATACGAAAGCCAGATTGAAATTGAGATAAACAGTTGTTTTTGTATATAAAAGAAGAGACTTGCTTGTGAACAACGGCTTCAAGCAATTTCGAAAGAAAGGGTAAGATAGAGATCGGTCTAAAATTGTTTAATTGACTAGGGTTCGTTATTTTAGGAAGTGGGATAACAAAAGCATTGCGCCAGAGACTAGGAAACACTCCAGTTAATAGAGAAAAATTGATAATGTGATTAATAACAGGGAGAATTACATCAAGAACAAGAAAGATCATACTGCGGCTAACATCATCGCAGCCCACTGCTTTTGACTTGATGGCGGACAGAGTAGAAAGAATTTCATCTAACGATACAGAAGAAAACGAAAAAGAAGTCAGTTGTGAATTGGCCATGGAAGCGATTTCAGAAAGAGTTTGGGACTTTACGGCAGGAATAAGAGAAGGAGTACAACAAAAGTGTTTGTTAAAGTCGTTAAGGGAGAATGGCAACTTTTCTGTCTGCACAGAAACCTTACCAATGCCGAGGGAGTTAAGAAATTTCCATATATCGGCCGGCGAAGAGTTAGAAATGTTGTCAAAGAAAAATTTTCTCTTGGCCGCCCTTACCATCTGATTGCAACGATTCCGTAAAGTCTTGTAGGTACACCAGTTCTCATCACACCGGTCGCGTTTAAACTTTCTGAATGCTCTATCACGCCGAGTCATGGCCATGCGTACACCTCTAGTAATCCAAGGAGCAGGTGATCTTTTTAATTTAACCTCCCTAAGCGGAGCATGCCGGTCGAACAGTTGAAGCAATTTAGAATTGATGTAAGAGACTTTGTCATCAACTGAGGTCGCAGCATAAACCGGGGAGAAATCAATAGCTGCAGCATCCTTTTTCAAAGCCACTGGATCTACCCTGGAGAGATTGCGCATCCAAACAATTTCAGGCTTAACTTTTGGTGTTTTTATTTTAAAAGTCGCATAAATTAAGTCATGGTGCGAAAAACCGGAGGCTGACAACTGACCATGCTTGTGAACGAGGGAGGGAGTGGAAGTGATGGTTAGATCAAGCCAGGAGTCAGGAGAGACAAGATTATGATGAGTGGGATCAGAAGGGAGGATAGTAAGATTGACAGAGGAAATAATGTCGAGAAGCTTAGAGGCTTGAGGCGAAGTTTTGAGGAGGTCAGTATTGAAGTCACCCATGATAATGAGATGTGAGTAAACTGAGCACAGTGATTCTAAGGTCGATTCAAGGCTGCAGAAGTAGTTAACGGAAGGGGGACAGTAAACAACGCCAATAACGACTTTGGAGCGCTTCACCTGTATCTCAATGAAAATAAATTCAGCATTAGCACAGTACGGTGATGGAGAGGATGCAACTACAGAGTAAGAGAAATCGTGCCTTAAGTAAATTGCCACACCCCCGCCACCCTTTTACGTGCGATCATTGCGTATAAGAACAAACCCGGGCAAACTGTAGCAATGGGTATGCAAAGAGGGCTTAAGCCAGCTTTCAGATATAAGAATAGCGTGAGTTGAAGTACAAGAAAAAGTATCTAATAGCTCGACATGATGCGCGGGTATGCTTTGAGCGTTGAGATGACAGACGTTAAAAGTATCAGGGGAATTATCAAGCGCTAAATTTAAAAGGTTGCCTAAAGTTTCAGGCTCATGAAAGGAATCTTCTCGGGAAGATGTTGAAGAGCTAAAGTCAATGGCGGAATGAAATGATTCATCGTCGGACATTCGTATCGCGTTATAAGGTATACTAAATTATAATATAATTAAAATAAAATAACAATATAAATAAAATAAAATATACGACAATAATAAATGAATAAAAAATAATTTAAATAAAAAAAAAATAAGGAAACAGTTCAGCTACGCCCATCCCACCGGTTTACTATGGTAGAAAACACTATTGAGTTACAAGCAAAATAGAGAAAACAGGACATGCAATAAATTAAGCTTTAACTACAAAGTTACATTCAAAATCAAACTAAAATGCTAAAATTAGTAAGCTTAAATTAGTGGGCAATTAACTACTTATATACATGAGATATGATTACATACAACTGGCAGTTGAGAAGTGAAAGCCTTTGCCATTAACCATAGCTAAAAATACCATAGATAACACAAAGTGGCAGATGGCTTATTGACATTGACAGTTGAGATGTCATTAAGAAATTACTAATGACAAATAAAGTAATAAGCGTAAACATAATAATTGAGAAAAAAGCAGGTATATGAGAATAGAAGTGATACAATAATGAAACACAAACATAACAAGTTTCAATGAGATGAGTACAAGTAATGGTTCATCAATGTATTACACCCAACCGGTGAAAACTACTGCGAATGATAAATGACAATATATACTAACTGCACAGAGAGACTCACGAATTACAACCAAGTTATTTCTTGAGCCTGGCCGCCCGTTTGCTTTTGTTTTGGTTTTCTGGCTCTGACGGCGGTGCTGGAGCTAGTGACGGCGGTGCTGGAGCTGGTGACGGCGTTGAATCTCTCGACGTTTCGGAATCTTGAGGCTGGTCCAGGCCATTGACGAGATTCAAAAACTCTTCCTGATTTATTGTAATGTTGCCGTCCATGGTCCAGCAGTTACGAATACCCAGACGCTTGCGGGCCATAGAATAGAGCGCCTGTCGATTCTGAGTCAGGAACTCACTTACTGCAATGGAGGAGCCCTTAAGATTGGCCTTTTTCTTCCAAACATCGGCTCTAAACGACTGTTCCGCGAAGCGCACCAAAACAGGTCTGCTCTTGCCTTCACACAGCTTGCCTAGACGGTGACAGGCCTTAATTTGATTACCGATAGAAACTTGCAATCCAAACCTGTCATGGAATAGTTTGACAATGTAATCGTTAAGATTATCTTTAACAGTCTCAGGAATACCGATAAACAAAAGATATTTTCTCCGGTGCCTCATCTCTATGACATCCAAGGCTTTGAAGCACTCCGAAGCATGTTGATGAAGCAGTTGAAGAATAGTACCAACTTGCGACTTGAACACTTGGAATTCCTCTTGCAGTTTGGACACAGTGGTGTTACTTTGTGGGGCAGCTGCTTTCAATTGGTTCTCAAACTCTGTGATCTTCTTGGATAGCATGGATTCAATGGCAAGTTGCGTTTCAACCACAGTGTTGTAATTAGCCATAACAGTAGTGATATTTAAGTGAAGTGAAGCTTTGTAAGTTGTGACAGTGGTTTGGAGGTTATCCGGTGGGACAGAGCACAGCAGAACTTTTATTTAAGAGTTGGGTGACCGCTAGTGGCAAAAAAAAAATTCATGCGCGTTTCCGTGCTTCGGAGGGCACGTTAAGCCATCGGTCCCGGTTGTTGTCGATAGATAACAGTCGTCAAACCTTGTCGGAGGCCTTATAGGCGGTTTGAAAACATCCGACAGCGGGTTGGCCACTAACCCGCATCTCCACCAACCCGCATTGGAGCAGCGAGGTGGAGTAAGCTCCAGGCCTCCCCAATAATGGGGAGAGACCCGTGCCCAGCAGTGGGACGAAAAAGGGTTGCAGCCAGCCAGCCACCACGCTGGCCAAGTGCGGATTGGTGGACGTCATGCTTTCGAAAAATTATGAATTTCTCTCAGGCATGCACGGCGATGAAGAACATCGTAATCAATTAAATATCACGATATTTTCCATTACCGTGGAGCAGCGATAAATGCGCACATTACAAATTTCTTTGTCAGAGGTGCGCGCCGAGGATTTGAACCCGGGATCGGTCGCGTAGAAGACCGCGGCTTTTACCGCTCGGCCATCGCTGCCCACATACATACAATATTACATAATTAAATAATGAATATTTTATCGGTTATATATATTACTTATACTTATATATGCTTATATAAATATTTCTAAACATATATTTATGCATGCCAGTTACAGGTGCGTACATCATTCACCGGTATAACATATTAATGCTATTCTTTTAGTTCGTGTAAATACACAATTTGACAATAGAAAACAGGAGATTGAAGTGTTGTTTAATACACAAAATTGTTTAACGGCTTGATGGATATGTCTTTTTCCACTCTTTTTTGTGTAATATAATTGCATAAAAAGCAAATATTATAAGCAAGACAGTTCTATTCTATGATTTTAGCAGTGATAGCTTAGTCACTTACCTTAACTTAACCATTAAGTCGACCTTAACCACTAAGTCTTAGTGGAAATCACACACTATGGGCCTATCGTATGTTCAAATACTGGTGAACACAAAAATTCGTCATTTGACAGCACGGCAAAAGAAAACATTGTCACATCGTGTTGTCCTACAAGTTACTCAAATTTCAGTCCAGTGTTATATTATCCCCTTAGCAGCGCAATACAAAAATTTCTAATTATGCATAAACGGCATAATATGGAACCCAATTCTTACACGAAGCTGGAAACTTCAGTACCTATCTTAGGCTTAACGGTAACAGATTTGTTACTAAGTCAGGCCATGTATTTTATGTTTATCGAAAAAGAAGGAAAGTAGATTCGTATGTAAAATGGGCTTGAATTTTGATATGCTGTCAAATAGATCATAAAACGCGGACGTGCGAAACCGCCGTCAGCACCAATAAATCAATCACTTTTCAAGATCCTGCACCGCAATATTTTGACGCAACGTCAGAAATAAGCTGCAAACAAATTTTAGAACGTAAAACCGTTACATAGTTGCAATTTATTTATTTTATTTAATAGTACAATAAGGAAACACATACTTTAATAACTTCATCGTTAAATTACAGCTACATATAATAATATGTGTAGCTAACTACAAAAATGGAATATTTCGTTGTGGCATTATGGCCAGAATGGTGGTAGCATTGTAGCCCGTTTGTAACAAGGTATTAGAACGTTAGTAATATTAAGTATTCTGTGGTATTAGCCTATCGTAAGTACCGTGGACACACACAAATATAGGAACACAAACATCCAGACCGAGAGCAGAAAAAATTCGTCATTGAAACTTCAGTCTCACCGAGACTCCTGGGCCGAAAATTGATTATTTATTTTAGGATTTACATTCGAAATATATCGACTGATAATTATTTTATTTATTACACATTATCAAGTTACGCCAGAGAATACAGGGTTCGATAATCGGCCAGGTAGAAATTTAAAAGAATGGTTTAAATTCCAGATATTGGTCAGGTAAGGTATTCCTCTAGGATTTCGTGTGTCGTGTCCTGTGACAAATATGTTTAAATATATAGATAAACGAAGGTATATCGATTTTAAAGAAGTGTCGTTAACTCCTGACAGGACTCTCACTGATACTCTACCAACCTAAATGTACGATTATGATGTATACAGTTAAAGTGAGTTATTAATTTAACGTCAATAAAACTGCACCAGTACCCATAACTGACGCTCTCATTCACAAACTCATGCTTATAAACGAACATAATTACTCTTAACTCATTCTGCTAATAAGGCTTCAACGTCAAAATACAGAGCATTGATGGACAATAACGGACATGGACCACTTTAATACAACAGTAATTAAACCTCGGTTAGTTTTGAGTCCAGTCATGTTTCACTAATGGTTGGATGACGTGTGTTTGAAAGCTGTGCTTAAGAAATATTTCGTGAGGAGAGGAAACGAAAATTGCATGCACTTTAAAGCTGATTTTTTAATGTTATGGTAATATACTCATTGGTGGAGTACAGAAATACCTGACGCCTTAAGTTGCACTGCTGCTCTGATTAGAAGTGAAACTCTTATTATAAAAAAATACCTCACAACTACTTTCTGCTACATGATATTTTTTTGCTTAGGCTAGATATCATCAATTACATTAGTTAAATACCATCTATAAAAGCAAATGGCTGCAACCCTTTTTGCGTCCCACTGCTGGGCACGGGTCTCTCCCTTATTGGGGAGGCCTGGAGCTTACTCCACCACGCTGCTCCAATGCGGGTTGGTGGAGATGCGGGTTAGTGGCCAACCCGCTGTCGGATGTTTTCAAACCGCCCATAAGGCCTCCGACAAGGTTTGACGACTGTTATCTATCGACAACAACCGGGACCGACGGCTTAACGTGCCCTCCGAAGCACGGAAACGCGCATGAAATTTTTTGCCACTAGCGGTCACCCATATCACAGCCGACCGTGCCCGTTTGGCTCAGCTGCATAGATCGCTTGCGTTCTACGCTAGCCGCCAGGCCATGCGCGCTTCAAATAAAAACAAATATAAATAAATAAAAGCTTCAAATAAAAATACTTCAAATAAAAATAAATAAAAGCAAATACGAGTACAAATTGAACATGCTATCATTGTAATAGAAGTTTTATATGACTAATAAACAGCCGTCAGGCATAGAAAGTCGTGTTTTTTTATCAACTTTTTTTATGTCCCACTGCTGAGTACAGGTCTCCTCTCACAAGTGAGAGAGATTTAGGCCATAGTCCACCACGGTGGCCAAGTTCGGATTGATGGACGTCATGCTTTTGAGAAATTATGAATTCTCGGCGATGGAGAACATATATCACGATATTTTCCATCACCGTGGAGTAGCGATAAATGCGTACATTACAAAATTCTTTATCCGAGGTGCACGTCGAGGGTTTAAGCCCGGGATCGGTCGCGTCAAAGACCGCGGTTTTCTACCAGTCGGCCATCGCTGCTGTCGTGTAATGCTGGAAAGACGTGAAAGTCTGTAAAAATATTAAATTAAAGTTATTGAGCAGCGACGGCCGATCAGCAGAAACCGCGGTCTTCGACACGCTGATAGCAAATTTCAAACCCCGGCGCGGACATCGGTCAAAAGAGTATTTTTATGTGCGTATTTATTGCTGCCACAGAACATGTGTGCTCCGCAGTGAGGGAGATTATTGTAATATTTAATTACGATGTTTTCCATCACCGGGCTTGGCTGAGAGTTAGGATAATTTCTCTAAGACATGATGTCCAATGTCCATCAACCAATTGGTCAACGTGGTGGACTATGGCCAGAAGCTCTATATTATAAGGTGTTGGGAAATAAATAAACAAAAAGATTACGAACGACTTAAATATTGTACATATTTTTTATTTACCATTTTGTTGATTAATATCATGATTTATTTTGGTTAGTTTTAAATGTGAGTGGAAACTGTGTTTGATTACATGATTTACTGTCTTATATTAGAAACTTTTAAATGAATATTTCAAAGTAATTATTAACTTTAATTATATACAAAGTTGCTAACGACGTGCGTAGTTTGATGTAAACAATTTGTACACGTCGCAGACACAGGAAGTTACCAGGTCGAGGCAATATCAATAAAAATTCACTACAATTTTTCATCTTGTTTATCCAGACCTAAAATATCGTCTGCCATCAAATCATTATGCAAACGACAGGTTAATTATCAACCGATGCGTTTAATATCGTCAGTAGCAGTACATACCTTCCCTGATAAATGTTCCGCGGTAGATCTTCATTAATATTTGTTTACAGGATACTGCGCTTAGTATAAATCAATGCGAACTTACAGACGAGGCGGTGTTCCTCAACAGGTCGCCCCGCGAAGGTATCCATAATTCAGAAGCTATGCTATGGTAGTCCTTGGGAATGCTCCCAAGTAACAAGATATGAGCGATTTACTTAGAATTAACATTCGGGCATATTGGAATATGAAACCTAATCAATCATTATCAGCTTTTATGATTCTAATACTTTATGGGATGTATAACAGTACTATAGTGTGAAGGACACATTTACCTGATAGTGATTGTCTGAAGTTGTTTTATGGCATTTGGCTGCAACCCTTTTTGCGTCCAACTGCTGGGCACGGGTCTCTCCCCATTATTGGGGAGGCCTGGAGCTTACTCCACCACGCTGCTCCAATGCGGGTTGGTGGAGATTATGGCATTTACGGGATTAGAATAAGTGTTGTTATCTGGTAGGTAGGTAAAAGTATATGTTTTGTTTTCCCCGGAAGAACAATGGTGCATGTGATAAGCACCTGAGGATGTAGGATAGCTACATCGCTCAAGACTGATGAGGCAAAATTCTCCACGTTTGGACCACATAGCCTAGTATCTCCCCAAAGCTTACGGGTACATTAAAAAAAGAAAGAAAATATTTATTTGCACAAATATGGTTGCCTTTGGCGGACCCTTCCACTCCGACGAAACAAAAAAACAATGGGTTGCACTCCGGGAGTGCCGGCAGAAGTGAAAACATTAACGTTGTGCATTTTTGATGTCTTGGAATCGTTAGGGAATAATTCCGCACGAATTGCTTGAATTATCAGTACCTATTAATTTCTATCTAGTATTTTTACAAAGTACTCTTTCATTTTCTTTCACTATTTCTTCGTCACTTTTTTCATTAATAGATGCACTTTGTTCAATGTCCATATTTTAAATACTTGATATAAACGAATTTTAAGATAAAATTATACTTGACGCTGGCAATATGCAGAGTTTGCGATGCCATAATTGAAGAAAAAAAGTATAGACAGCCGTCAGATGAGCCGTCATCAGCTGTCACCCCTCCGTTTTGGTCTAAGAGCCGGTGAAGATATTCACTCGTTCGGTTGTTACAAGAGTGAAGGTGATATGAAAGAACATTGATTAAAATTAATTAAATTGAAAATAGCTATGAACACTTTTCGATAGTCAAGTTATCATAGGCATATATGTTTATAAATTATATTTGGTAAACAATTATGTCTCATCAAATTATCAGATCGGTGAAGGTCGATCTTCCTCGTCTCCTCTACTATCTTACGAAATTTTGAGATCAGCACACGTGACCTCGCGCGAGTTTCATAGTTTTTACCCATCCCACAAAAAGTGCTCAACGCCGCTAAAGAAGTTTTCACTTCAAAAAAAAACTGGCTGGCTGGCTGGCTGCAACCCTTATTGCGTCCCACTGCTGGGCACGGGTCTCTCCCCATTAATGGGGAGGCCTGGAGCTTACTCCACCACGCTGTTCCAATGCGGGTTGGAGGAGATGCGGGTTAGTGGCCAACTTGCAGTCGGATGTTTTCAAACCGCCCATAAGGCCTCCGACGAGGTTTAACGACTGTTATCTGTCGACAACAACCGGGACGACGGCGTGTCGTGCCCAGCGAAGCACGTAAACGCGCATGAAATGTTTTGCCACTAGCGGTCACCCATCTCACATCTCACACCCGACCGCACCCGTTTGGCATAGCCGCATAGACGGCTTGCGTTCTACGCTAGCCGCCGAGCCATGCGCCGCGCTTCAAAAAAACTATTTGTTTTATTTGCTGCTGAATATTAAGTAAAAAAGTAAGTCGCGGACACCTCTAACTTATACCACGGCAGGCATCTACTACACCAGGCATTTACCTGTTTTACAGTACATACGCGTTGTAAACGAAAGGGAGCGCGCGCGCACTACATCACTGCGGAGTACCGCTCGTAAATCAGATACGTACAGGGCAATTAAGAATGTGCCTTCTTCTATGAGATTTTATTCTTGTAGAGATTCAGGTAGTGTTAAGGGTTTCAAAAATGAAACAATAATGATAAACGTTTCACACTCATAGCTCCACAGTAGGGAAGATATACTCTGTGTCGTGGGTACCATGGACACATACAAAGACAGAAACATAAGAACCCAGACCGAGAATAAAAATTTTAACTCATCATTCAAATTTCTGTTTCGCCGGGAGTCGAACCCTGGACCCTCCGATTGGCAGTCTGACATGTCATCCACATGACATGTCGCCACACAGGTCATCGAACGACAAAGACAAAGATTTTTATTTGCACAAATATGGGTGTTTACAAAAGCTGTAAATGATCGTCATATTTACCTCCATGAGGTATGCAAATAATACAAAGATAAAAGAGCAATATGTTTCATATTTTTGATAATAATATGTAATTAAAACCACCGGCTTTTAATTAAAAATGTTGCAAGATAACTAGACCAAAGTGCGTTATTCGGAACTCCATGAACTAGACACACCATGCTGCGCCAGTGTCTGTGTCTGACTGCTGCTTGATTAGTTATTCTATTTCCCTCATCATTGACGCACTAACAGAGTAACGGTTTTTATAACAAAAGCAGATATACACAAATAGCAACAGAGCAGGTCATGTGGTATTTGTTGGTCACTGTTAAGTAAAACATGCGATTAACTTTCTTAACACGTTTATTGAACGTTTTACAATTAGGTATATCTGCAAACACAATTTTATCACAAGCTAACGTTGACGGCTGAAGAGAGAAGAAAGAAACATTGCCATAATCAAAACTTTAAAACTAGACAAAAACATTGTTGTCATTATGATATTTTTAGACTATTTTGATGAATACAAATTATTATCTGTGAGAAGTTAATTTTCTTCATATTTTATCTGTTTTGTGACGACTTTGACGAAATACTATTATATTTAACAATTTAAATTAATTTAATACAATTGCAATTTTTATACAATTCTTTAATTTTCTGTTCATGTACTGAACAGTCACTGCAGCCCATGGGCAGCAACCACAGGCAACAACAGTCAGTCTAAGAAACGTATCGGTCATTTAATTTCAACGTATGTAACTTGATTGCTTTTTACCCGACTTCGTTGTTTGTTACCATCTAGTTATTATTTATTTAACTCACTTTCCTTTTTTTATCTCGGGAGGGAAACCTTCAAAAGGTACCCGGCACCTTTGGAGAGGATATCTGGTTATGTGGTATTTGTACCGCACTAAAACCCCCTCGGTGGCCAGCCTTTGCGCTTGGGGAGGACTCCGGGATCTCCAGTGGAACGCACCGGTGTCCTCCGCGTGACGCCCAGCACGGGCCCATCTTCGGGAGAGCAGATGCGCATTCCTGCACCACGCATGCGACCACGCACACACCGCCGCCCTTCCCGGGGCTGCTGGTTGGACGGGTCGAGCTCCCACTGTCTCCGTTCGCAACCTCGGCTGCACTCTTTTAGTCGCCTCTTACGATCAGGCAGGGCATAGCGTAGCTCTATTCTTAATCCCGAAGCTACAGGGACTAGCAAGAATACAAAATAGTCGATACACAGCAGAAAAGGATTAAGTGATAAGGCGGATCTGTAACTTGTTTGCTATTAAGCGATTTATTAAAATTTTTAAATTCATTATCCAAATATGTAATCACACGATTATTAATTTTTCATCCATCGTGTAGAGTAATTAACTTTGTGGTCCTGGAATAAAGATCAGAAAAGTCAATTTTCAAGTAGTAAAATGTTAAAATATTGTAGCACTCAGCTACACAATGCATTTATCCATATGCCAGCTAGTCCTCGGTACATAAATCAAGAACGTACATTGCAATTAAGAACAGTCCTTTAGTACGCCAATAAGTTCTTCGGTATCCTTACGCAGCAATAACAACGTTTTATCTTGCATCTGAGAACATTTATAATAATTACATCATTCTTTTGACAACCCCATTAATATTAGTCGAAAGAAACGGCCGCAGCAGGTTTGGAGGTTTGTTGGTTTTATTTTGAGAATAAGTCGACATTTTATGATATAGTTATAACTTACTTTAAAATTACGGATTTGTTTAAAAGTATCTTAAATAATCAATATTGATAGCAGGAGTTATCCGGACTACCATAAGCAGAAAATCGCGGATTGCGTTGCAGAGTCATAGCTGGATCCAGTTATTTTAAAGCCGTAAAATAACCTCTTGGGGTCGATACCGCAAACAAAGAATTCGTCGAATAAAATGCGCTGACATCGAAACTCTTATTACATGAAATATAGTTATAAAAAATAAAATTTACCTACAGATTTTAAGACGATTGAATTTTATAATTCACTAATACCTTTTAAACATATTTATTCAAGTGATTTATCAAAAAGTATTTTAGTAAAGCAAGAAACATATTTTTTTATATCTCATTGAACAGTATAAATAAATATTATAATTAACGTCTTGTATTAAACTAGAAATAAAGAGAGCGTCAAACAATTTACGGTACAAAAAAATTAAGCCGATATTCAGAAGAAATTATCGCAATTATTACTCCAATTCATTAACAGGAAATTGACAACGAGCAGTAATTTCGTAAAATTCCATTAATTTGTCTTCTTTCCTGTAATTTCTTCCGTTTGATTTCACTTTTCATGTTATAATGAATTTAATATTAAATTTTAAAATTTAATATCCCGTTCATTCATTTTTAATATTCCATTCAACAAGGAATTCGTTTATTTGTAATTCGTAGGAATATTTACGTCATATCGAGGCCACTGATATGGTTACAATAACTAAATATCTCCTTATTTCTAGAGGAGACCTTCATCACATTAGCATTTTTAAGTCTAAAAAAGCTACGAGAAATAAGGTCAAGGCCATTCCACATTCAATTTCTACATCAATGCGGGCCATGCAGTGCCATGGAGAGCTTCCCCCCCCCCGTAGGATAAAAATAGCCTATGTGTTATTCCAGGCTTCATTGCTATATTAAAATCACAGGCGTTTAGCCAGTTGCTTCAACCGCGTTGACACTATTACCCGTTTTCTCGTAGGAATGATGCATTTTCGGTAAGTAGCCTATGTTACTCAGGGTGAATGTAGCTTTCTAATGGTGAAAGAAATTTTGAAATCGGAACGGAATTTTTTGAGTTTATTCATTACAAACATACAAAAATACAAATCTTTCCTCTTTATAATATTAGTATAGACTAGTATAGATACAGACACACAAGTGTTTTATAATATCTTCATGAAAAAACTTTAATTTTTAAGTACGAGTAGCTTAATACGTGGCCGAAAATTTTGGAAAGAGGTGCAGTCGGTGATCGGAGTGTATTGTGTTGTAAATGTTGAGTTAGGTGCAAAAGAACTCAATTTTCTTCTTTTATTTCATGGTTTCTCAAAATTAGGACTCTTTTTATCGAAATCTGCAACCTAATGAAACATGTTTACAGTTTTACAGAGTAAGTGAAAAAAAAGGTAACATGCTTAAAAACCTTAAGTAACTTTATACAAAGACACAGGCCGTGCTTAGGTACTTAATTATCAGGCATTTATAGAGATAGGCGAGATTTGTGAGTCGGCGCGAGCATTACACGGCGCGGGCCGAACGCGCCAGCTTGATTGGAATCTGCCGCGCGATAAATGAATCTGCGTAAGAGCACAATGGACCCACAAACCTTAAACTAGAAGAGACATTAAAAAATCTATTATGCGGTTCACGTCTACATACCTTCCTCCACCTAGAGTCACGGAATACTGATTCTTTTTTAATTTCAATGAAATAGCAGACCATGCAGGCCGGGTGGTGTGGCAACAACCACTTGTTGCTGCATCCCATAAACACAACCTTAAGAACACCTGAGTCTTGTATGATTGACAATCCACGTGTAATGGTTACCATGCCGGACTGCCGATCGTAGGGCCCCGGGTTCGATTGCCGGCGAAGCAGAAATTTGAATGATGGGTTTAAAATTCCTGTTCACGGTCTGGGTGTTTGTGTTTCTGACTTTGTGTGTATCCATGATTCATGACACAGGGTATATCTACCCTACCATGGGGCTATTCGTGTGAAGCGTTATTTATTTATCAAGAGGCTGATGATCAACTCATGCATACCGAGGGGAGGGGAGGGGCAAGGGGAGCAGCTGCCCCCCCCCCCCCGATCAAGGTCCGGATTCAGGGATTCAAAAATTACCAAAAATCTCCCAAAAGAATAAGCTAGATATGCTAAAAATAAAAATAAATAAATTTGCCCTAACCGCAAACACAATGTTATGTACGATATTTAGATTATTCGGGGTATTACAAAAAGGTACAATTTTGTCCCATTCTGTTGAACATTTAAGAGATTTGGCTGGAGCAAATATTTTAAGATTTAGAGAGCACTTTTTATGTTTTTGCAGTCAACTTTTAAATAAAATAGAATTGTTTAACGGCGGACTTTAGTTGTAGAATTTTTCTACAATAAAAGTAGCTTAAGTTACTCCTCATTACATCAGCTACCTGACGGTAAAAGTCCAAATCGGTCAAAATCGGTCCAGTCGTTTCAGAGATTAGTCGGAACAAACAGACAGACAGACCAACCGACAGACCGACAGACAGACCGATAGACAGACAGATATATGTACAGACAAACAAAAATTGTAAAAAATATTATGGCACCCTATATATATTCACATGGATGTAGTAAAAAGCGATTACTTTAATATTATAAACAGACACTCCAATTTTATTTATTTCTATATATTAGCATCACCTACTCGTACGTACATCATCTAAGTTTGTGTTTTTTTCTTACTTTTTGTTCTGTCTACATTAAATTATTAGATTTGTCTTTGTGACTGTATAAAACAACGATAATTCAATCTTATCGGTACCGGTCTTAAGATGTAAGGTGTTAAGTACACTCAAGAAAATGGCAGATCCACTTAACTCATAAACCCGTACATCTGACACCGAAGATGTTATTAAATGCACGCAAGTTTCATACAACTGGTTTCGGTCACCTTGTAGTATAACTACGGTGTTTGTAGTATGTTTGTAGTATGCAATTTAAAATTCTCTGTATTCTATGAGACTTGCGCACGATTGTTACCGCTGTAGTTTTAGTCAAGAAAAGTAATTACTTAAGAATTAAACAGAACTTACGTGACAATTTTACACCCGACGTGTACGTCCACTAGTGGCAAAAAAAATTCATGCGCGTTTCCGTGCTTCGGAGGGTACGTTAAGCCGTCGGTCCCGATTGTTGTCGATAGATAACAGTCGTTAACCCTTGTCGGAGGACTTATGGGGAGAGACCCGTGCCCAGCAGTGGGACACAAAAAGGGTTGCAGCCATCGAAGATAATCAATACTGATGCCTCAAAGAACTCATCAAAGCGTTCAAACTTATATGGAAGTAGCAAGTATCGGTCACCAACTTTACTCTCGACGATCACGCCTGGTTTGGTAAACGTAGACAGTTTGCGATATATCAGAGTGGACTTCAATTATAACCACGTGATAACAAGAATACATTTTGAGGTCTTTTCCAGTGATGAGGACTCTATGTACAAGGTTACAGGAGGCCACAATTAAACTCGCAACCTCTCGCTATATGTCGCTGCATATGCGTAACTACTAAAATAGGTATGTACCTTTCTGGTAAGGAATCCAGTTTTTTATTCCCTTCACCATCAATGTACCTATAGTTATTATTGGACGAAACTATGAAATGAAAAATCCAAAATATAAATAATAAAGCAATACTGATTGAAGCAAATGCAGTTAATTCAACTTTCAAAGTAAATTAAAATATTTTTGTGATTATTCATACATGACAGTCCTGTGTCGTGTCTGTTTCCGTTTTTATGACTGCAATAAACGCAAAAATTACGGACTATTTCTCGAATTGAAATTGCAAAATGATAACCATATTTGCTGAAGTTGAATGATTGGGAACTTTATTGGTGTGTGGCGCTTATTTTATGGAACAGTAAACACTTACACTTACACTAATGTGTAGTGTATTACCTATATGATTTATCGAAGTTTATGGATGTCTATTTCTTATCACAAATAAACGTAAGATTTATCTGAGATAGAATGCACCTTAGAAATTCTTAGGCCCATGATTAGGTATTTCGTGAAATACCAACGGCTTCAACTACAGTTGAGTTTGTATCTTGTTGATTCACTTCACCATCTATGTACCTATAGTTATTAATGGACGAAAATATGAAATGAAAATTCCATAATATAAGTAATAAATGTATCGGAATTTATTTTCAGATATTTGATTGAAGCAAATGCAGTTAAATCAACTTTAGAAGCAAATTAAAATATTTTTGTGATTATTCATACATGACAGTCCTGTGTCGTGTCTGTTTCCGTTTTTATGACTGCAATAAACGCAAAAATTACGGACTATTTCTCGGATTGTAATTGCAAAATTATTACCATATTTGCTGAAGTTGAATGATTGGGAACTTTATTGGTGTGTGGCGCTTATTTTATGGAACAGTAAACACTTACACTTACACTTCTCGAAGTATATGGATGTCTACTCCCAATCACAAATAAATGTAAGATTTATCCGAGGTAGAATGCACCTCAGAAATTCTTAGGCCCATGATTAGGTATTTTGTGAAAGCGTGGATAAAACAGGGGTGTACTTCCGTTTAGAACATACCTCCAATCGATCTGAAATTTGATACACTTATGTATTTTGACGCGCTGATCAAGAATATCATACCCAAAATACCCGCAAATTTGATGTTTAAGGTCAAACGTACAAAAAAATTTTTCGACGTTTTTCGCATGTATTGCGATGAATATATAATTTAAGAGAAAAATATTTCAAACAAAATTATAGGGCATGAGAAAAATGATATTTTTTGTTCTATACATTTTTCGTGGAGGACCAGTGGTTTCAGAGAAAAATGTTAAAGTCATCCGAAATTGCTAGTTTTCACCAAAACTTCATTAGTTTCGATATAATAATCTATGTTCAAAAACAGAAGTACTCGTACTATAATATTGTGGTTGAAGTTGCATGAGTTAGCCACAATATAAAAGGCATCACTGCACCCATTTCTGCCATGAAGTAATTTTTTATTGTGGAATTATCGAATGTTACCACACTTAGATACGGCGACTATAGCCTCCAGAATAACACCTCAACAACCTCAGGTAAAACTGTGAAAAAAAGAACCTTCATGTACTATACGAGTACATAAGCTGCAGGGATTACTAAATTATTTATTTATATAATATTTTTTACCTTATACAAGAACAAGGGCGGGCTAAAAGCATTTTTTACCAGTCAACCACATGTCAGTCTAATAAACGGCGAATGGTCGTTTGGATAGCGTAAAGGATAAGTTCGTTAGAATATCTATAAATATATATACTCACAACTAGATACCTAGATACGTACGAAATTATCACATGGGGTCATTTCCACTAGTTCAGCCAGTGGTTCAACCAGTTGGTGGCCTGTATGCTCGTCCGTTTCTCGGTTTAAATTAAACAAAAAACCAGTGCTTTGATGTTAGGTATAGGATATTTTTTTATTCAAATGAACGAAATTTTATGTCCAGGTTTCCTATTGGCCGACTTTAGAATGCATCATCATGCATGCAACAAACTCCAGCAAACTAACTTTAGAACGAGAATTATTGCACACTTCTCTTCCGCCTTAGGCTATGCCTAGTGTGTACTTTAACTTTACTAAGGTCATCATCTTCCTCGTATATATTAAATATGCATTTATTGTTTGTATATAATCTAAATATATATATGCAGCTACATACATGTAACTTTCTATTTTATAGTTATACATTTATATTTATATTACAGGTATATATCATTTCTACGTTTTTATACACTTCTACGTATATTTTTTATATGTTTATTATGCATCTATAACACACGTCTTATAATACTCGTTCCATATTTTATGTTGTTTGTATTAGTTACTTTCTGTACCACTAATTTATTTGTTTCTTTTTTCTCTTCGTAACATTTCGTTATTGTTTCTTTGTTACCGCTTTCATTGATCTCCCACTACCTTAAGGTTAACTGGTAGATAATGCTCAACGCATTAAGTACGCCTTCCATCCGATGCTTTTGTACAGTAGAAAAGTTTAAATAAATAAATAAATTGGCAACCCTAGCGAATAAGAAGCGATAGTACTTCGGCGTGAATTACAATAACCATACTCTTAAGTTCGTATTTAACTCTTTAATTGACCACTTACAACGTGCCCGTGTTATTGTTTCATTAATTTTAAATTAATCGATGCTATCAGCTTTTATTTTGCAAAAAGAATCCGTTTATTGGACTGCGGCGCTTGATAAGGTTATACGCATATTAAATGGGATTTTAATTGCGAGAGAAACAGTTTTGGCTTAATCATTCTTCCTCACTTCTGTTTGTGGTGTTGTGTAGATTGTTTTATTCTTTTTAAGTTATTCTTATTAAAGTTGTACTTATCTTGAGACTAAAGTTTATGTTATAGAAAATACCACTTCTTTGTTGTGATGTTAATAGTCTTTGCTTACACGTAAAATGGAAGATTAATAGAAAACAGATAATCCATTTTTTTTTTCAATAATGCATTTAATTTCATTGAAAGCCGGTCAGTTGTTTCCACTTTTAACAGTATCCATACCTTGTTTAAATTTTTAAAAATATTTTTTTAAAAAGATCTTATCTTTGCTACACTCCTTTTAAAAGATTACACAAAGCTTGATAAATAACGCCATGCTATAGTAACTGTAAGTATACAATATTGTATTAATTAGAGCAGTAAATAAACTAGTAAATAAATCCTTCGTGTAAAATCTCCATCAATGCCGAATGTAACTGTGTGGGTCGTATGTCAGAGTTCGGAGTAAATCTTGTTAATTCTTCCGTAATTTTCAACTTGTTATATTGCATTTATCGGACACTATGTAAGAAACATTGCTTAAATAGTACTTAAAGGTATTTTTTATTGTGTTTAATAACAAACTGAAAATATTTAAAAAAGTTACTTTTAAGTCCGCGTCATGAAAAATATTAAATACACAATTTATTATATATTTTCGCTGTATTTGTAAATATTTTAGACAAACCGAGACAGCCGACGTTTTAAATATTCTAATATGTTCTGCCTAGCTATACCCTGACTAGTACGCATACATGCCGTAAATAAAATAGTGATGAAATTAAAGCAACACTGTACGAGACTGAATATAACTGTTAGAAGAAATGCGGGTATAAGTCTGCAAACTTTAAACTAACCACTTTAGTTTCTTGGTGATTTTTGAATAACAGAACGCCATCCCAGTTTTTAAACTTCTACAAAATTATGTACTTTAAAGGCTCTGTTAGCTTTGAATATCACAGTAAATGCTGCGAATTCCGTTAGCTTTAACTGATATTGTAACCGGTGCAATTTAAAGCACTAAATAAAACAGTAAGCAGTCAATTAAAGCAACACTCTACTAGTGTGAGATCTCTATCAGTGCCGAATGTTACTGCGCGGGATCGATGTCAGAGCGGGCAGTAAATCTTCCGGCAGCTTCCGTTCCGCAATTATCAACTCGTTAGATTGCATTTACTGGTCACTATAAGAAGAATTGCCTTAGCATTAAGTCTTAAATCAGATTGCTTTACTGTAGTCCCTGTAGTTTAGGGATTAAGAATAGAGCTACGGTATCCCCTGCCTGATCGTAAGAGGTTTTAGTCGCCTCCGAGGGGGCTTCCGGGTTTGTTCGGCGGTGTGAGTGGGAGCTCGATCCGCCTAGCCAGCAGCACCGGGAAGGACGGCGGTGTGTGCGTGGCCACATGCCGCCGTGAGCATCGGAAAGTGCAAGAGAGCACATCTGTTCTCCCAAAGATGGGCCAATTCTGGGCGCCGCGCGTGGAGGACACCGGTGCGTTCCACTGAAGATCCTAGATCCTACCGAGGGGGTTTTAGTGCGGTCAAATCCCACATAACCCGGTAGCCTCTCCCAAGGTGCCGGGTACCTTTTGTAGGTTCCCTCCCCCTCATACCAAAAAAGGTATGATAGGTACCGTAGCTCCCGTGTTTACCCACGGGAGCTACGGTATAGGAAACGTGTTTCTTCGTATATGTCTTGTAGATAAACGTTTAATATGTGTAAAAGTTACTTTACAAATTTTAATTCCTCCCAAAAATTAAAGTTGTCAATAACCATGAATAAATTCATGCTGATAGCCACACAGGCTTTATCGGGTCGTGTCAAATTAAAAATAGTGTACTCTTAATTGGATGCATTGTGGGAATCTGTCCGGTGCACCCGCTCCCGGTTAAATGGCCAATTATATCAAAAAAGCGTTTTTTATTACCACTATACAGCGTAATTGTTAATCGTTAAAGCAATATAGCCTGATTCGTCTTTAAACGGGTATAATTCTCGTAGCTTAATATGTAACTAAAATGTAGCTGCATAAATACTCAACCACCATCTCGCATTGACCAGTTTGGTGGAGTGATCTCCAGGCCTCCCCAACAATGGGGAGAGACTCGTGGCCAGTAATAGGACGCAAATAAATTTGCAGCTAAAGTAATATAATTTTTATAATTATTTATTTCAGTGATGTTACATGGTCGCTGCATCCCATTGACATGTAAACGCAACTTCCAATAAATTTTCCGTCAAATCATGTAAATATTATGAAAGTTGTAAAATACATTCTTAAACAATCTAAATATAAAATTATTTTATCTTTCAGCATTTGGCGGTCAGTAAAAAATTCAGAACATCCAAGTATGAAGATGAAAACCTTGAATCTGTTCAACGCTATATTCTCCGTAAACATACTCGAGGCGTGAATGTCGTGCCCAAGTGCGGTCAACACAACACTCAAGGAAAGTCAAAGCAACATTCGGAAAACTTGGGAAAACGGAAAATAAAACTTCGTCAGTATTCCAAAAGTTTCTAAATCTGTTACCACTAAAAGTTTAGTACTACGAGGTCTACCTAGGAGGTCTTAGATAGAAATTATCTATCTAGGTATCTGTATTTGTGTTTTTGTACCCGTGGAAGATTTGTACCGGACTAAAACCACATCGGTGGTCTGCTTCAGAGCTTGGGGAGGACCTACTGATCGCTAGTAGAACGCTCTTGTGTTCATAGGCGGCACCCCAACCAGGACCATCAAGGGAGAGTAATGTACCTCTTATACACCTTCAGGTCTTTACGACGACGAGCGACCGTGCACCTGTCCTTCTAGGGTGCACTATCTGTACGGTTCGAGCTCCCACTCTTAGCCGTCCGTGACCATGAAAGCCCTCTTTTATTCACCTTTTCACCTAAACAAAGTACATCCAGCGTTTACAACGTTCATTAAAATCGGAAATAAAATTTAAAATTAAAAGAGTAATGCTGAGAATTTTTCCCCTCTGGCTTTTTTTTCTCAGCTCAACCCAAACGGGCACCTAGAGCCCCGAAGACGTTCATGAAATGAATATTTGCATTCTTAAAATGAATAAAATATTTTGAATTGAATTGCATTTTGTCTATCAATGCGCTGTAGAATACACAGTAACAATTTCCGCCGTGAATCAAGATTTGCTTACGTGAGTAGTAAGTAAAACCGGAAAATATAATGTATTGAATTATGATAATCATTATAAAAACGAAGAAACCGACTATAATAAGGATTTTTGGTTACGCCTCATACATTGTTGCTTTAAGTTCAGAAATTGAAATAAGGCCTAGTTTGGATGGTATCTTATTAGGTACTTCATAAAACGACCAAGACAATTTTTTTATTAACGGACTATCAATATTTTGGGAAAAAGAATTTTTTCTTCACTTTTATTGCATCTTACTCTGAGCTTCCTTGTACTAATTAAAAGACAGAGTTGATTAACAAGCCTCTTTAAGTATTAAATAATAGAAGCCATTGTCTCCTCATAAAACAGTGGTCGTACGAAAAAAGTACAATATATAGCGAATAATTGGAGAATAAAAACGAGTCTTTCACTGCGGGCTTTAATTATTCTCTTTTTAAACAAATCGCAATAAAGATCTACAGACGGCTCTTAAAGTCGCTGGACGGTGAAGCTGCAGTGAAAGAGGAGTTCGAGGAGGGAAAATGCTCTGAGTATTCCCTAGCATAATTTAATATAAATTTAATTTTTTTGTTAACAGACTATCAATGTTTTTCCCAAACAAAGAATTTTTTCTTCACTTTTATTGCATCTTACTCTGAGCTTTCTTGTACTAATTAAAATACAGAGTTGATTAACAAGCCTCTTTAAGTATTAAATTTTAAGAGAAGCCATTGTCTCCTCATAAAACAGTGGTCGTACGAAAAAAGTACAAAATATAGCGAATAATTGCCGAATTAAAACGAGTCGTTCACTGCGGGCTTTAATTATTCTCTGTTTAAACAAATCACAATAAAGATCTACAGACGGCTCTTAAAGTCGCTGGACGGTGAAGATGCAGTGAAAGAGGAGACCGAGGAGGGAAAATGCTCTTAGTATTCCGTAGCATAATTTAATATAAATGTTTGTATGACAATGTTGTAGTATATTACAACATTGTCATACAAACATTAAGTAATAAGCAGCGAAGGCCGAGTGGTAAAAATCTGAGGTCTTTCACGCAACCGATCCCGAGTTCATTTCCCCGGCGCGCACGTCTGACAAAGACATTTGTAATATGCGCATTTTGATGGAAAATATTGTGATAATTGATTACGATGTTCTCCATCGCCGTGCATGCCTGAGAGAAATTCATAATTTCTTGAAAGCATGACGTCCACCAATGCGAATTGGCTAGCGTGGTGGACTATAGCCTAAATCCCTCTTACTTGTGAGAAGGAGACCTGTGTCAAGCAGTGGCACATAAAAAAGAGGTTGAATAAAAATGAGAATGTTGAGTTTTATAAACCGCAGGAAAGTTAAGGACGAGTAATGTGCCTGTTACCTATGTAATTTTCTTAAAAGTAGACCATATTTGTATTCTCTAATATTTAGTATCTGCTTGGCTTCCTCCAAACCAGGCTCTACCTATTTGTTTAAATTTAAATTTAAAATATTGTTTGATAAAGATAAACAAAACACTAGATGGTGTTTTAGTAGTTAATTTTGTGGAATTTAAATAAAAATTCTTGCTACATTCAATTATTAAGTCACCCAATTTGTTACCGCTCGTACTTCAATTTATTTTTCATTTCCAATAATTCAAAGCATTTGCTTATCCAGAGCTTCCTTGTACTAATTAAAAGACAGAGTTGATTACAATCCACTCTAACTATTTGACAAAGGAAGACATTCTCTCCTCATAAAATAGTGGTTTTACGAAAAAAGTATAATAAGTAGCGAAAAATTGCCGGATTAAAACGAGTCATTCACTGCGGGCTTTAATTATTCTCTGTTTAAACAAATCGCAATATAGATCTACTGACGGTTCTAAAAGCTGCTGGACGTTGTAGAGGCAGTGAAAAACCGCATAAAGAGAGAGAGAAAACGCTTTGAGTCTTCCGGACGAAAATACTTTATACCAAGTATGGAGGAAATATCTTATTACCTTTTTGTTTTCGTTAAAACAGTCGGCTTTTGCGTTTTCTAGGTGTTTAAGTATCAGCTCGGCTCCCTTTAATTTGTAGCAATTTATTAAAAAATATTTTAAAAGATCGTTCTGATATTAAGCCATAAAACAAAACCTAATTTATTATTATGACTTACAAGTTTATTTTGTGGGATTTGAGGAAAAATTACTAGTATTGTTACAAAAAATACAATAATTGGTTAGAGCTATCTTGTACTAATTAAAAGACAGAGTTGATTAACAATCCACTCTAACTATTTGACAAAGGAAGACATTCTCTCCTCATAAAATAGTGGTTTTACGAAAAAAGTATAATAAGTAGCGAAGAATTGCCGGATTAAAACAAGTCATTCACTGCGGGCTTTAATTATTCTCTGTTTAAACAAATCGCAATATAGATCTACTGACGGTTTTAAAAGCTGCTGGACGTTGTAGAGGCAGTGAAAAACCGCATAAAGAGAGAGAGAAAACGCTTTGAGTATTCCGGACGAAAATACTTTATACCAAGTATGGAGGGAATATCTTATTACCTTTTTGTTTTCGATAAAACAGTCGGCTTTTGCGTTTTCATAGTGTTTAAGTATCAGCTCGGCTCGGCTCGGCAATTTATTAAAAAATATTTTAAAATATCGTTCTAATATTAAGCCATAAAACAAAACCAAACTACACACAGTAGTACATAAGCACAAATAAATAAAGATTAATAGTCATTTTTCTTTTTGGGCCCAATTGTAACAAGTTTAGATGTGTCTCATAAATAGTAAAATAACATTACAACATTAATTTAATTTAAATTTATGACTTACAAGTTTATTTTGTGGGATTTGAGGAAAAATTACAAGTACTGTTACAACAATTACAATTGGTTAGAGCTATCTTGTACTAATTAAAAGACAGAGCTGATTAACAAACCAATCTAACTATTTGACGAAGGAAACCATAAAAGAGTGGCCGTACGAAAATAGTACAATAAGTAACTAAGTATTGCGGGATTAAAAAAGAAAAGAAAAGAAAATACTGTATTGTTGACTGTTTACATACACACTATCAGATGTTTAAAATTATTATAAGATGACCATGTTCTGGCATACAATAGTTTTATTTTAAGATCCGTAAAGAATATTCTTAACGGATCATCGGCTTTTGATGCCTATCCACCGCTGAGTAATTGAGCGAAAAAAAAAACTCTCAGCGAAGTTAAAGCGACTCATTCACTGCTGGATTTAATTATTCTCTGTTTAAACAATTCACAATAAAGTACTACTGACAGCGCTAGGAGCCGCTGGACGGTTATGGGTTCTGTATAATTTTATGTTTCAATATGTTTTTCAATATCTGATGAAATAAATACTTTAATTAAATTCCAATTAAGTACATGTTATACTGATATGGGCTGAGGTTTTACTTTTACTTAAGGCCTCGTTCAACATCTCCAAGTAAAGATAGTTACGTCCCAAGTAAAGTTAATTGGCAAGTAAAAGCTACGAGCACGGGTCAGTTTATCATATGATTAGATAGATTAGTGCTACTCGTCAATCGACTACATCGTGAAATTGAAATTGAAGTTACGGGTGACTTTAATCGATAATTAGCGTACTTGTCACTTTACTCGAAGGTGGTGAAAGGGTTACTGTTTTATGGGTCTCAATCTTTTGAATAAATATCATTATTCTTCTTATTTACTGTCAAACTTTACTCTGATTTTATATGTGGCTTTTATATTTACTAAAGCTTTGGGTCAAGTCGTAAGGGTAATTTGTGCAAATAAAATTTTGTCTATTTTATAATATACCATGATTTTTGATATCTATGTGATGTGATGTGATGATAATGGTTATCATCATTTTGTATTACGATAAGTTTCAAAATAGCAAAATGGACATATCCCGTTTTACTAAAATGGTTATTTTTGGCAAACTTAAGGCGCGGTACCTTGAAAACGGCGAAAGCTTGGTTAGGACGTCAAACAAATTCCTAGAATAGTCCATTCTTTCCAAGTTGTGGGAAACTTCCTTGAGACGTGGACACCAATTAGTCCTAAACTTACTACAGCTATTTGAAAAAGAACCTTGTGGTCCTAGATTTTGAACAGAAATTTGCTAGCCTAAATGGTTTCCGTTCGGTCTTTTAGATCAGGTTGAATCTACGTACGTGCTTCAAAGCGAGATATTTAGTGATCATTTAAAAATGCGAACGCTGCACAGCTGAGACCAATTCGAGATAAAAATGTGTTTTCAATGGATTGGCAACGTCGTTGCGGTCAGATGAGAGGATTTCCACATTTTCGTTTATAGTGCACGTTTAAATAAAGGACGCAGGACTCCATTCATTTAAGGACATAAAAAGAGGAACAGGTAGATAAATGTGTACCTAGTGTGTATAAAATAAAAATGTATTTTTTCTGAAATTTTGTCAAAAAGGTGGAGTTTCCGGCCACACAATTATACTCTTCTGGCTCTTTTCCCTCAGCTACATCTATTGCCCAGGAGCCGATGGAGCCGATGACCGTGAAAAGACTGACAGCCCTTACCAGAACATTTGTATTTCAAAATGAATAAAATACATATTTTCAATTTTTCATTGACAAATTATGATCAGGCCACACTAGCTGCTTTTGGCATCGGCGATAGACGGTTTTGCTTGTGCATCGATACGCACGTTGCATCATTTTTCACTTTTTAGTAACTTGGATGCGGCATCGGAATCGCTCGATTTAGCAATTTTAAGATTTCACGCCTATCTAAATTCGAACGCGATAGCGGAATCGGGTCAACGTTCTATTATATCGCCACTATTTAAAATACGTAATAGGCGTTATTTATTTTTTATTTAATTTAATTTATTTTTATTAATAAATCCATTTTCAACCATGTGGACACCAGTTGCAATTCAGCCGCGCTCCGTGTCTTCAACTTTTCTTTATTTGACAAAGACAAAGACTTTTATTTGCACAAATATGGGTGTTTACAAAAAGTGGTTTTAAACATTTGGTTCGCCGTATTTACCTTCATGAGGTATGCAAATATTACAGTAATTAAAACTTAACTAATTCAAATAAAAAAGTGGGAGATATTAGTTTCTTCAAATTGTGAAAGTTGACACTAAATATTCAAAGTGTCTATAGTGTTTTTTAAGACAATCAGACGGTATCCTAATCGCCGATCGCCAATGCTAGAGTAGCAACGCAACTGCACACGAAATGTTACATGACTTGTTATCTATATAATCCCTACTTCCCTACTAATATTATAAATTCGAAAGTAACTCTGTCTGCCTGTCTGTCTGTCTGTTTGCTACTATTTCCCGCTTAAACTACTGAACCAATTTTAATGAAAGGAACACAGATAGAGTGGGCCTTGGGAAAGGACATAGGATGGTTTTTATTCTATGGGAACCTATAAAGTGGGTCCACGCGGGCGAAGCCGCTGGCGGAAGGCTAGTAATATATAAAGCTGAAGAGTTTGTTTGAATGCGCTAATCTCAGGAACTACAGGTTCGAATTGATTTTTTTTTGTGTTGGATAGTTCAGTTATCGAGAGAGGCTTTAAGGCTACAATATAACATCATGCTTTGACTAAAACCAAAGACCACGCGGTCAAAGTCGGCGGCCGCTAGTAACTTAATATTGGGTGTTAAGGTGTAGACGTCCATGGGCTGTTTTCACTTGCGGCTATGTAATCAGTTTTTTGACAAAAAAGCTTGAAAATATATGATGTTGAGGAAGAAAAAATGTTATAGGTAGTCGTATTTTCTCGCGACAGTTATTATTTAAAAGGAGCAATTGTAGTTCACACAGGTTACCATTATCTGAAAACAATAATGCTCAATTAACCATAAGACATACTAAATGCCTTCGCACTACAGAAGTCAATTGTGGTCTATCTAATGAAGGGAAAATGTCTTTTCAAGTTTAGCCGCCAACAAAAACAGGATCTTGTAAATATGTTAATAATGACAGACTAATCGCAGTCGTTGAACTAGTAATTAGGCTTCGATCACCATAGATATGTCAGTACTAAATGTAACAACTATAAAACCATATAACATTTATGGAAACATATCTAAGTGACAAATGTTGTCGTCACTGTTGGCCCAAGACACCTGGCTGATATAAAAACATCCTTAGAGCATCAAGGTATGACAGGTATGACACCCGTCAGAGGAGTGGCCTTTTCGGGAGCCTTCTAGTTATACAACTAGTGTGTCTGTGTGTGTCGGTGTCAGTGTTGACGGTGCATAGAAAATGACGTTGTTAATTGAAATTGACATATTTAGAAATGTATGCGTCTGTAGCGATGAAAGAATATTTGTCAATGTGTGACAAAATTAAAATGTGTGCGTTCTTCCCCCGCACCAGATTTGGCACAAAAATTATGTATCGAAGCGAGGGACTATGCCGTGAGTAGGTACTGCCTACTGAAGGGTGAGCCAGTAACTTTGATGCTCAAGGAAACATCTTAATAATTTTATAGGAAGTAAATATGGATCTTGACAACTAGACGTGCTAAAAGAAACATTTTACGTCTCTGTTACCAACGAGTGTTCTCTTTTTGGAAGCTTTTATTTACTTGCAATATATGTTTGTTCAGAGCGAGTATTGCAACAGAACTACAATTATTTTACATGATATTTTATATTTTAAATACATTTTTAATTTTGATGATTTATATAGGTACTTATATCATTAGTTATGATATTTTCAGCGCATATTTATTAATACTTATTCTTTCACTGTTTGTTGAATACAAAATAACTCTTCTGTATATCGGAACTTCCACTATCTCTAGATCTGTGGACATTGAGGAAATACGCTAATTGTCCGTCAGCTACGCTATTACCGGACGTCGCATGCAGCTGGACCGTATTGGAATGTGCGGAACCCTCTGAGCGCTACTGCCCGCGGGATAATTGCCGATAGTTGCACTATTAAATGAATTAAACTTAAATCGATATACCGACTTTTATGGGAAAGGAACTATAATAATTCCTTCAACTGAACAACCTTTATTAAACGTTAAGTAATTCCAACGAGAAAAGAACGCAGGCTCGTAGCTTTCAAACAGCAGATACTCACTCGTATTATAGGTACTTCTTATTAAAATTCATTAATTTCATTATTTTTTCAAATTCTTAATAAATTGTATTCTTGTCATTTTGGCCGAGTGGACACTGTCGTTCATGTAATAATAGTCCAGTCAAATAACGGCTAAAAATGGGTTAAATAAACATGAACGAACGATCTACACTTTGATGATCGGTAAAATTTAATAAAATTGAATGGTTGGGGAGAAAGCGACGAAAAATAGAAAAAAAGTAAAATTATTGCCTTGCGGGAGTAATAAGTTGAAAAATATTAGTGTTAAAGAAAGTTTCAGATAAAAAAGTTAGTAAATTTAATTGGGAAGAGAAAAGGTCTCTGCAATTTTTTGCCTAACGCTAACCATTCTCGAGATATCGAATTAAACGCGTTTCCATCGAAATGACCTTGAGCTGACCTCAGTAGAACCCTCAAATTGGAATTTATGCTCAGAATGCACCCCCCTATCGATCCTTAAAATCCCCAAACTGTGTTCGTTCATGTTTATTTATTTCGTTATTTGACTGGACTATAAATTTCATGTAGAATATTATCAAGTTATTATCAAGAAGCGCGCATGCCCCGGCGGTTAGCGTAGAACGCAAAACGATCTATACAACTAAGCTAAACGGGCGCGGTCGGGTGTGAGATGGGTGACCGCTAGTGGCAAAAAATTTTCATTCGCGTTTCCGTTTTTCGGAGGGTACGTTAAGTCATCGGTCCCGGTTGTTGTCGATAGAAAACAGTCGTTAAACATTGTCGGAGGCCTTATGGGCGGTTTGAAAATATCCGACAGAGAGTTGGCCACTAACCCGTATCTTCACCAACCCGCATTGGAGTAGCGTGGTGGCATACCAGGCCTCCCCAATAATGGGGAGACATTCCGTGCCCAGCAGTGGGACTCAAAAAGATTTGCAGCCATTATCAAGTTATCATATAGAATATTATCATTAGAACATGTAGTTATTTTGTGTTGTATGTCATCAGAAAATATGTAATATCAGTCCATGAAAAAAGAGGTCTAAATATTTAATCTCACCAAAATCCTTTTTCAAATAGAAAAGGCAAATAAGAAAAACTTAACTCAAAACGTGTTCCGCAGACTGGAATAATATTATTTCCTGCAAATATACTTCCTATATTAATTTGCATGTCCCTCTCCCACAGCTGGAGGGACGCCAATGTCTACAAGACAGTCTCCTGGGAAATCTTGACAAAAAGGTTCCTGGACAAACAATGGCAGGACCAGTTAGTTTGAACATCAGAATTCCGCTCACTGCCCCTGCATCAATCGTAGCTCCATGAAATTATGTCCATTTTAAAGTCAAAGATTCAAGTCAAAGAGGTTTTGATGTTTTTAGTGATAAGTATGAGCAAAAATTGGATGAAAATAAAATATTCACTTATTTATTAACACAAAGAATAAAGCCCTCGATCCGGTTTCATATTAAACTCAAAAAAAATAGGAATACTTTTAACTAAAATGTTATCTGTTATAAATAATTCAAGATAGCGAGAAGCTTGGCAAATTAAAAATATTTCCAGTCTTAATTAGTAAAAACGCCTAAAACAATCTTCTTTATCGAACAAAGAATTTTGTTAAAAATTCCCTTATTGAAAAAGTTGGTGTGTACGTAAAGGAAGAAATTCCTATTAAAATTTCATCAAAACTTTTACGATCTAATAGTTAGTTTAATTCTTTCTGCCCTGCGGTTACGAAAAGTAAAAATATAATAATGTTTCTATTTATTAATAATAGTCCAAATATCGATATGTCATATTTTCATTTCATTTTTAATAATGGCATTGCAAACTCTGTGCATATTGCCAGCGTCAAGTATAATTTTTGCATCACTTAGTAGTCATAGAAAAAATCAGTAAGTCGTCAGGTATCAGTCAGTCTAGTCAGTCAAATGTGCAAGTAAAGTGGTCTACTTTACCAGAACGTGTCCGATGGAGTTTTGGAGGCAAACTGAAAAGACATGTTTTCGAACTGTTATTTTATTTCACAACACTCAATATACAACTCAAAAATACACCAAGAAAATGAAAATAAAACAAGAGCATAACTTGTATCTTCAGACTTCCCGCCAAAACTCCGATACGTCATTATGGAACAAAAAAGTTTAAACAAAAAACAAACGCCTGTTGTTACTTGATATAATAGTATTTGTCATATTTGTGAATGAGTTTATGAATGAATTTATGAAAATAAAATTGTTGTTTTTTTATTTAATTAAATTGATTTCCTATTTAAATATTTTTTCTGCACGTACATGTGCCGGAAGCTCTTCAAAACGAGAGCCATAACAATTTTTATATGTGCATTCATCGTCCCGTAATCACTTTGACAATCATCATGTCATGTCATGACATCGGTCTGCGCTATTAATATATAGGATTGATTATGTAGATATATATTGATATATTGATATGTAGAACGACTTCTGCAATAACATTTAATTACTACATCTATTTATAAAATTATGTGTATTATAACGTCCAACAGACTGGGATCTTTTGTAATGTCGCGTTGCTATCTATCTATATACCATCTATCTCAAGATGGTCATTTCAGGTTATCGAGATCGCGAAGACATCTCCTATACCCACACAAAATAATTATTTTCAAAAACAAAGTGCTTCACACCAGAAACAGTTGCGGCTACGGTTCTCAGTCGAAATATTGGTGTTACAACACATATTAAATCTGTTTCTCTTGAAATCGTTATAGTAGTACGTATATGTCATAATTTGGGTTCCCGAAATTGCGTCCAAAACTGTTGATTCATTTTGTTGCAAAAAGTTTATTCCTGTTCGTGACAAACGATTCACAGTATAATGAAAATCAGAGCCAGGGATTTACGGAAAAATGTTCTGCTGTCGGAAGCACTAAGTGACGAATTTAAACTAAAGCGAAACACGCACTAAACCATTGTGATGTGTAGTTTAGCGTACAGCATTCATAGTATTGGCTGCAACCCTTTTTGCGTCCCACTGCTGGGCACGGGTCTCTCCCCATTAATGGGGAGGCCTGGAGCTTACTCCACCACGCTGCTCCAATGCGGGTTGGTGGAGATGCGGGTTAGTGGCCAACCCGCTGTCGGATGTTTTCAAACCGCCCATAAGGCCTCCGACAAGGTTTAACGATTGTTATCTATCGACAACAACTGGGACCGACGGTTTAACGTGCCCTCCGAAGCACGGAAACGCGCATGAAATTTTTTGCCACTAGCGGTCACCCATCTCACATCCGACCGCGCCCGTTTGGCTTAGTTGCATAGATCGTTTGCGTTCTACGCTAACCGCCGGGCCACGCGCGCTTCATTCATAGTATATTTATATAAAATTATCACGCACTACACAGATATCATGTTAGACATCCCATAATAAATTTTTACCTTTTTTATGACCAACTGCTGGGCACAGATCTCGACGCGGAAGTGAGAGTGATGTAGGCAATAGTCCACAGTTAGCCAAGTGCGGATTGGTGGACATCATGCCTTCGAGAAAATGAGAGTAACTCTAAGCTTCTCTAAAGCATGCACGGTGATGAAAAACATTGTTATCCTCCACCGTAAATTAGCGATTGATACGTACATAAAAATGTATTTTCGTCAATATTTCACACCAGTTCGAACTCGGTAACCTCGTGTCGAAGGTCGAAGTGGTCATTCCCGCTCGGCCATAGCTGCTCTTATCAAAATTATTAAGAGGAAATTTGTGTGGCCTTTGGAGTTTGAGCTTGAAGTCAAAAACTTATTTTTTTAACGGCTTATGAGTGGTATATGGGTCTTTATACAACTATCTTATCTACTATCTATCTTATCTACTATACGGATTTCGGAAAGGCGATATTTTTTTTAAATACTTTTATATTTCAAATATCTCTCAGCCTGAATTGCCTCTGAGAATTATGGTCATTTCAGTTTACTTATTAATAAAGTATAGCGAATCGATTCAAACAGTGTGTGTATTTTTCCGTAATGTTATTAAAAATTAAAGATTTTGACTTGTGTCTTTGTTCGTAAAGCTGTCGCCGGAATCTAATTTAAAATTTCATCAGAATCATAGACCATTGCGTCTTCAGAAAAATGTTCAACGCTAATACCATTTTGCATTTAGGATTTAAGTAAGCTGGGTTAAGCTTTGTAGATAACACGATTTGTCGAAATAGTATTATCCTAATGTTTCACCTTAAGAGATACAAGTAGATAAGAAATCCAGGGGATCTAATTTACAAAATACTATTTGTTTCTGTAATTTCAAGGGGTTTAACGAAATAATAAACCGCGGTAATACAATACTGTAACTTCAGGGACGTATTTTGTTGAAATTATTTAGGTACGTTAGCTTGATGAAAATAGGCTTACTCTTTGAAACTTCATGTTCCTTATGAAACCTTATTGTGGGTAAATTATAATGCACCAATTTTTGTAATTGAGCGTGAATTTTGAGTGAAGACATTGATTCTTCTTACATGTGATTATTCCGAAATAACATTGCGTTTGTTTATGACTAAAACGCGAAAAAGGGAATGTCAGATTTTTGAAGTTATACTTCTTTAGGCGCGTTATGAAAAACTGATGAGAGTGAAATTTAAAGATGCGCGCGCATCACTGTAACACAAAATTAACAAGATGAAGTTGCCCACTCTCGGAAAAAAGCTACCAACGAAATAGAAATAAAACCTCTCTTAGTCGCGCATGTTGGTACGCTTGTCGAAAGAGTCCGTCAATGGAACGTTTCTTAACACGCATCAACAATATTTATCACAAAACACATTTATCCGTGTTTTAAAAAAACACGGACTCGTTATTCAATTTATATTCATAAATTTCATGTAACTACATGTGCCTGAGTGTTTGGTGGTAAAATGTTTAAAAAACTTTCGTTTTACTTTTATAGCTTTTTATCAAGATGTTATATAGAAACGTACTTATCACTGCTGTCAGACATTTGTCAAACGTGCACGTTATGACACTTATGTATGACCGCCGAAGTCACCGAAGTGTTTTAAATTTGAACAACTTTGTCTTTCTATAATTTCAAATTTATTTGTTATTTCCGTACAACATGACGTCAATATCAATGGATAAGAAATGTTGCGTGCCGAAATGCAACGTAACACGTGAGTAAATACTTCATTATTTCATAGATACACAAGTGTTGATACACGATGAAATAATTTAATGCAATTCGTAAGGACCACCATTGTTCGTTCTCTTGCCTACCTGTACCTACAAACTAAAACTTCTTATTCGTAAACATCAATTTGCAGTATAAAAGCTTTGGTCAGAGAGTTATTAATTACATTTACAAAATGACTTGTTTCTTTAATAATATAAGTTTTGGCGATTAGGAAGCGCACATGACCCAACAGTTAGCGTAGAACGCAATCGATCTATGCGACTAAGCCAAACGGGCGCGGTCGGGTGTGAGGTGGGTGACCGCTAGTGGCAAAAAATTACGCACGCAAATTAGGCACGGTAAGCCGTCGGTCCCGGTTGTTGTCGATAGATAACGGTCGTTAAACCTTGTCGAAGGCTTTATGGGCGATTTGATAACATCCGACCGCGGGTTGGCCACTAACCTGCATCTCCACCAACCGGCATTGGAGCAGCGTGGTGGAGTAAGCTCCAGGCCCAGCGGCCAGGCTTAAATGCACTTAAAATAAACTTAAACTTAAAATAAGTGCATAGATTGATATTGATAGATTTGAGGTGAATTGTCGGTATGTATAATTTATTTACATCGTAAATTATAAAGCATTATTTACACTAATTTATATCTATCTAGCTATATTCTTTTGAAGGTTTCTCTTAAACTAATAAGAAGTATAACTTCTAACGCGTGTACATAAGTACACACATTCTTTTTTTTTATAAAAAAGGGTGTACGAATTTTTTTTATAGGTATGGGTTTAGTTAAATACTTTCGATAACGATACTAATAGTTTGAAGGGATGTTTTATTGTAACAATTTCTTTTGTTGCTGAATGGCTACAACCCCTTTTGCATTCCACTGTTGGGCACAGGCCATTTCTTATTATAGACCACTGGTTGGCCTGGTTTACTACTCTATAAGTTTAAATAAACATATAAAATTTTATGCAATAGTATGTATACTCATTGACTTTTTCTTTAAGCACATAATTAGGCCCAACAACGCCATTGCCTCATCAAGTCATCACCATTTCCCATCGTTCATGGCATGTTTATTGTGTGATCTTCTGCAGAAAACTGACGATCGACGCAGGTGCGCGCGTTATTTGGAACTCCGTGGACGCAGGTATCGGTAACGTGTGGAGGCATTAGGAGCGTTTGATATTTCTATACAGTCTAAAAATAAATAATGTAGTTTAAAAAACTAAAAACACGCTTTTGTGAAAATACGAACTAAAAAGTAAAAAAATAAGAAGAAAATGTATTTTACTGTAAAAAAAAGCGTGGGGTGCATGGTGTCTACAGTAAACTACATTATTTTAAACTACATTATTTATTTTTAATTTTTTAGTTGGATTTTTATTCTCAAATTATTGCATTATCATCGGCCCTTGACCCCTATGCAAATTTTCAAGTTAACCAGACGCTTAGACGTGTTAAAGTACCTTAGGCCACGAACTTATCAGCCGCCCCTCGTATATTTTATTTTATCCTGATGATCCTAGTTACGACTTTAACATAAAGTTATGAGATTATTGTATTGTCATCGGTCCTCAATAAATCTACAAAGTTTGAACGAAATCTGGCCGTTTAAAGTGGGTCAAAATCGCGCCCAAAGAAGTCGGTTACAAACATACAGGTGAAGCTAATATAAAGCGTGTAAAATCGAACGATTACTCGTTACGTGTGGGGCGGGCATTATGCACATTTTTTGAATTTTTTACAAATTGACATTGATGTGAGTAAAGGAATATTTTAAAACAAAATTGACAAATAATTTAAACAAAATGTATTTCTTTTTCAGACTCCAGAACATCCTCCGGTCCGTTGAAAGTCCATTTTCAACCCTCAGCGGGCAGAAAAGGGCATAATTTGACCACTGCCCTTCACACATCCCCTCTGGTGGTTCTGATGTCTGCTACCCTTGCTATACCGTCAGTAGCAGGAAATAACTGCTTCACGCGACCCAATCTCCAAAACAACAGAGGAACGTGATCTACTTGGATTAACAGTACCTATCCATAAAAATGACGTAGGCTCATTGCCGCACGCCATAACTTTTCATTTGTTTTCAGTTGCGTGCGCTCTGACATTTTTGGTAATCTCAGTTTTGAACAATTTGAAACAGAGAGGACTTACAAAGTTGTAATTTTAAATAATGTCTCAGGTTGAAATCCGTAGAAGCTGCAGAGTTTGGATAAGAAATTTCGCAACTAGGTGAATTTGGTAAGATTTCGCATTTAAACTTCTTGAAAGTTGGTCTGAATTCCAGTGAAATTTTATTGTAAAGTTTTGTATTGTTTTATTACCTGGCCTGGTTATTTTTTGGTGTACTTGGTTGAGAAATATATATATATATAAATTATGACTACAGGGATGTAAAAAATTAAACACAATATGAAAAAAAAAACTTGTATAACTATTACTTACATTTTTTACGATTATTGTATCTTATCTATTTTATTACGGTATTTTATGAGTAATTTCACGACTCTTTTGGCAAAATTGTAACCATGCCGGACTGCCAGTGAAGGGTCCCGGGTTTGATTCCCGGCGAAGCAAATGATGAGTTTCAATTTCTATTTCGGCCTGTATGTTTGTTTTAATGTCTTTATGTATGTCCGTGGTACCCACAACACACGAAATCCTAAATCGGCACGGAGGAGGGGGGAGGTGCGGGATATTTGGAACTCCGTGGCTATGAGTGTGTTAGGATATTTATTATTATCACTTAGCAACGACGGTGTTCGCGCCAATTAAGTCATTTCACCTCCCTCCCCTTCACCCTCCCTCTCTTTCCCGCAAGCGCACTATTATATAATATGGATCAGGAAGATCTGTCAGTCAGTCTGCCTTCGTCCCGCCGCCGACGCGCACGCCGCCGACGCGCATGCAAGTCCTCTCGTGACAAGCACCGCACCGCAAGCCACCTCACACGTGGTCATCAGACTCGCCGCATCGCCGCCATCACCGCTGTCAATAGTTTTGTGATTTAACTGAATAGTGCAGTGTATTGTGAAAGACAACATCAGTTCCCGGGCAAGAGAAGGCTTCATCAGTACACGAGCATACCATCTGCTCCAGCACCAGGTTAGTGCGCTCCCTTTATCAATCCTTCTCGTTTTCCACCTTTAATTCAAACCGCAACTTACAGTCCACAATTCCTACACCCGCAGAGGGGGACCACCCTCCTTTCCACCCTTTATTCCACCACCATTTTTGGTCATATCGAACCGGAGGTCCCCCCCTTTCTCCAACAATTTTCTGGTCCTTGTCGACCCGGATTCCCAACAATATCTGGTCCAGGTCGAGCCGGATTTCGGATATCCTACAATTTTTTGGTCCAGTCGAGCCTGATTTCGAATCAATAGTTTAGTAACTTCACCCGGGTTAATTATTTAATCTCATAAATACGCATACATATGTATTTCATGTAATATATTATAAGTGCCTATTCATATTTATTTTTGCAAATAAGTATTATATCTACGATTATTTTATATCCCGCATATTAATAACGCACCGCTCACGTAGGTATATTATTCTTTTTGCAAAACACACCGCACCATCCGCTATTTATTTTTGCAAATAAGTATTATATCTACGATTATTTTATATCCCGCATATTAATAACGCACCGCTCACGTAGGTATATTATTATTTTTGCAACGCACCGCACCATTCGCACCATTATTTACCTATATTTGTAATCGAAATTACACCTCATAGGTACGCATTCTATTTTTCATTAATTGAAGTCCGCCATATTTGTGGTTGCCGGAGCCGACGCGACCGGCGATCGTTGTTTCGCTAGTAACTACCTACGTATTCATTCATTACGCCATACATAATTTTTATAATCTTAACTGTTTTAACTGATTTATCTTGTTCACGACAAAATGTCTACTAAAGGTAAAATTGAATCTGAAACGATTTCAAATGACGAAATTAGTTTGAAAATATTAATTGCAAAACGAAATGCTATTTACGAACGTTTACAACAAATTTATGATTTATCTATAAGTGCATCAAGTTCGTCAGACGAACAGGACACATTTCTTGACACGGCATCTGACCTTGAATACTTGCGTACCGAGTTCAAGGACACGTTAGAATCTTATAATGTTACAAATTTAAAATTAAATCCAAACGCGCAAGTAGATTTCGGATCGTGGAAATCTTTTCATGATCTATATAGTCGTATTAAAAGTCAAGTGTCCAAATTAAACGCTCCATATTCATCTTCAAGTAAATTACAGAATAGTTTGCCTACAAAAATTACACCATCGCTTCCGCCCATAGAATTACTTTCTTTTAATGGTGACATACGACACTGGTCTATGTTCTACCAACAATTTAAAACATTAGTTCATGATAATCAGCAATTAACAGATGCTGAACGCGTTTATTATCTTGTTAGTAAACTTAGTGATAAGGCATTATCAATCTGCTCAGGCTTAATGCCTACAGCGGAAAACTATTCTGTGATATGGAACGCGCTCATACGTAGATATAACGACGAGCGTGCGCTCGCGACTACCTACGTCAGTCAGCTGTTAGAACTGAAGAACGTAAACACTAACACATCCGCTGGTTATCAAATATTTATGGATAAATTTGATGCTTCTATTAACGCTCTTAAGCAACTTAATATTGATGACATATCTGATTTTCTATTTCTAAATATCGCGCTTAGAAAATTAGATAACGATACCGTAAAGTCGTTTGAAATGTCATGTCGCAACGTAAACATACCGAAATATTCCGCTTTGGTTCAGTTTTTACATGACCAGAATAGGGCTTTGTGCCATACAATAAATACTTCGCATAATATGTCTAACAATAATAAAATTAAAGGTAATTTGGTTCCCGCTCCCGCCAAGAATATAAGTAAAACTTTTATTAATACAGATTCGTCTCGGTCATGTATTTTCTGTAAATCGGGTGATCACGAACACCTATTTGTCTGTCCGCATTTTTTAAAAATAAATGCACAGGACAGGTACAATTTTGTAAAACGAAATAAATGTTGTATTAATTGTTTAAGTAATAAACACGCCACTCATTTTTGTAAGTCACAGCGTAGATGTAGGTATTGCTCCCGCTCGCACCATACGCTACTTCATTTTGTTAGTAGTAGGAATAAGGTCGATCAGCCTTCGGTAGAACAAGGTCCAGGAGAAAAAAATGCATCCACGTCATGTAACGTTTCGCGCGATTGTGGTAATGCGCCGCACCGCACTACATTATTGGGAACTGCGAAGATTAAAGTTCATACTAAATACGGTCACCAATATTTGTTGCGTTGTTTAGTGGACCCTGGCTCGCAATGCGATTACATCACGAAACAGTGTTGCAAACGTTTATACCTACCGATCTCAAATAAAACACCAGTTAAAGAGGCGCAAGGAATCGGTGGAGTATCGCGGAAGGTTTTAGGTGTTACTTCTTTGCAGTTTAGCTCCCGCTTTGATGAAAATAAACTTTATCATATTGAACCGTTAGTCGTTCCCACTATAACTGGACAATTACCCGAGTCGTTAATAGACGTTTCGAAAATTAGTTATATAAATAATTTACGTTTAGCTGACGATCAATTCCATACACCAGGTGACATTGACGTTTTATTAGGGGTTAACACTTATTTACAAATTTTGTTAACTGATAAAATAATTAATTCGCAATCGCCGAGTGCCATAGAAACGTCACTAGGATACATAATAATGGGAGACGCAGATATCGACTTTCCTACTTGCATGCCGCGTTCTTTAGTTTCTTATCCTACTCGTATTGATAAAAGTCAAACGTCGCTAAAGTTAGAGGAGCTGCCGCAAAAAACTTATTTGAGTCCTGATGAGCAGGAATGTGAGAATATTTATACTTCCACTACTCGTCGTAATTTGAACGGACGATATGTTGTCGCCCTGCCCTTCAAAGACACACCTGATAAGTTAGGTGATTCTTTTATAACCGCTAAAAAACGCTTCTCGCTCCTAGAGAGACGTTTTAATAAATGTCCCGATCTTCGCTCCCGCTACAATGACGTCATTCAAGATACATCAACAAGGGTTTTTTATCATTAGTTGTTTCAAATAATTTTACGGAACCTTGCTTTTATCTCCCGCACCACCCTGTCATTCGTAATGATAAAAGTACAACTCAATTGCGAATAGTACTCGACGCAAGCGCTAAGTCAGATAATGACATTTCATTAAATGATATTTTACATAGTGGGCAAAATTTACAGTCTGATATTTTTAATATTTTAATAAACGTACGAGTTTATCGCAACGCCTTTTTTGCCGACGTTAGACAAATGTTTTTATGCATTGAAGTACAAAAATCGCACCGCGCGTTTCAACGCATTCTTTATCGCTTTTCTAATGAGGAAGACATACAAACATACGAATTTAATCGTGTGACTTTTGGTTTACGCTGTTCGCCTTTTCTTGCGCTCCGCACATTACGTCAGTTGGCTTCCGAGGAGAGGGAGTCCTATCCTTTGGCTGCTTCGGTGGTCGAACGAGATATTTATATGGACGATATCGCGTCCTGCGCGCCCTGCGTCAACAGCGCCGTTGACGTAGCCACTGAACTAATTCAAATGTTTCAGCGTGGAGGATTTGAATTGGTTAAGTGGACTAGTAACAGTTCAGAGCTTTTACAGCACATCCCCGCAACGCACCGTCAGCTTGACGGGGTCTCATTCGACGACCAAATTATTTTTAAAATATTGGATCTTCGTTGGCACCCCGCAACTGATTGTTTTTCTTTTCTAGTTTCGCCGCCGCCGCTCGCTTGTACCAAGCGTTCTATTTTATCCGCAATCGCTCGCTTGTATGATGTTCTGGGGCTCGTGGGTCCAGTAATTCTTTTCTCTAAGCTTCTCATTAAAACCTTATGGGTTCTCAAACTTGACTGGGACCAGGCTCCGCCCGCTCACGTTGTCACTGCATGGCAACAATATATTTCAGAGTTACCTTTGATATCGAAATTAAAGTTTCCTCGCCATATGGGTATAAATAAGAATTCGCAAGTCTCGCTAGTCGCGTTCGCCGACGCCAGTGAAAGGGCGTATGGCTGCGTGATTTATGATTTATTCGCACATCGTTAATGATGATGACTCACTAGTGATAACGCTACTAATTTTATTGCTTCACGTTCATACTTGAAGGAACTTCATTCCTTTTTACGTTCAGACGAATATTATAAAGTATTTAATCAGGTCCTTTCTGATAACCGCATCACATGGAAACTTAACCCTCCAAACGCTCCACATTTTGGGGGGCTTTGGGAGTCAAATATAAAGATAGTAAAGTATCATTTATTTCGCGTCATAGGTAAGCAAATCCTCACGTATGAGGAATTGCTTACTGTCCTCACTCAGGTCGAACGCATATTAAATTCACGACCGCTTTACGTGTTAAGTAGCGATCCGGCGGAACCTACTGCACTTACGCCCGCGCATTTCCTCGCTGTTAATCCACTTGGATGTTTACCCGCCGCGGATCTTAGTAAAGAACGCATTAATCTTTTATCACGTTTTTCATTGCTTGATTCGATAGTTCAGTCATTCTGGAAGCGCTTCAGATCAGAATACTTACATACACTACAAGCAAGAGAAAAGTGGAATAAACATTCTATTAATTCCATTTCTGTAGGAACCGTTGTTCTTATCGATATGGATAACGCTCCGCCTCTTCAGTGGCCGCTAGGCGTCGTCACTGAACTGTTTCCTGGTAGGGATGGTGTGGTGCGCGTTGCACAAGTGAAGACTAAGAGCTCCACTTTGCAGCGGCCCATTGTTAGACTTTGCCCTCTACCAACACAATAATATTGTAGTTTATATTTTATAAGTTATAGTTTAAGTATAAATTCTCATCCCGCTATTATAATATTTTTATTAATTTACTAATTATATTCATCGCATCGCCTCTGTTCACCGCATATATAGTTTTTTCTACATGATATTAACTCCGCTGTATATATTTATGTTTATTTTTTTTAATTCGCTATTTGAGGAGACCTCAAGGCCGGGGGGATGTTCGCGCCAATTAAGTCATTTCACCTCCCTCCCCTTCACCCTCCCTCTCTTTCCCGCAAGCGCACTATTATATAATATGGATCAGGAAGATCTGTCAGTCAGTCTGCCTTCGTCCCGCCGCCGACGCGCACGCCGCCGACGCGCACGCCGCCGACGCGCATGCAAGTCCTCTCGTGACAAGCACCGCACCGCAAGCCACCTCACACGTGGTCATCAGACTCGCCGCATCGCCGCCATCACCGCTGTCAATAGTTTTGTGATTTAACTGAATAGTGCAGTGTATTGTGAAAGACAACATCAGTTCCCGGGCAAGAGAAGGCTTCATCAGTACACGAGCATACCATCTGCTCCAGCACCAGGTTAGTGCGCTCCCTTTATCAATCCTTCTCGTTTTCCACCTTTAATTCAAACCGCAACTTACAGTCCACAATTCCTACACCCGCAGAGGGGGACCACCCTCCTTTCCACCCTTTATTCCACCACCATTTTTGGTCATATCGAACCGGAGGTCCCCCCTTTCTCCAACAGACGGTATTATAAAGTAAGAGATGTAAATACATTATAGCCGCTCCAAAAATGTCCCCTTGATATCTAAAACATAGTAATTTGCGCTCATAAGTTCGCCATTGCTATTTTGACTTCTGTCGCTTACTATATCAATACCCAAATGAACTATTCTCTTTTTTAAGACAAAATCTTACTATCCTTCTTTTTGTTATGAAATTAATCGCTTTTTATTGATAAAATAGCAATCATATGTATCGTTCAGACTATTCGTCGATCTAAAGTTTCATATCTATAAGTCATAAAGATCACAAATTACGCCTATGACAATCGAGGAAAGAAGTTCCGAGGAAAGACATTCCTCTTAATTCATTAAATACGTATTTGTTCCGAATGCCATTTATTAGCAGAATTCAAAATCAATGCGAAACATAATGTGAGTACTGAATAAATATTATTAGCAGAAATGTTTGCAAATCATGACATCGCTTGTTTGCCTCGTCTACACAAATTTCAATATGGCGGCGCTAAACGTTGAAAATTAACGCTTTTATCCCAAACCATGGCAATCAAACAGGGGCTAATGAACCTCCCATAATTATTGGTAATTAAATTTAAAATTTACACAATGCAGAATAAATTAGGCTAGCGGTTTAGACGTGACGTTTGCATTTATTATTATAATTACCACTACTATAAACCGATACTTTTGAAATAATACGGTATCAGCATATCAGTAACCGTATAATGGAATAATCTTTTATAATTTCTTGTCCTTAAATTTTATGCATATGCTTTTTTATGTATGTGTTCTAATAACAGCAAATCTTTAAAAATAAATTAATGTAGTGATTCACGATTGAAGTAATTTAATTTGGCAGACCTAATACAAAAATATATTCAATAAAAATAATTATGCTTAACACAGTCTAATCTAGCAAATAAAACTATTTTCACCCAAATCTTTTTGAATAATATTTCAATATATACAATTCACGCTGTTTTTTAGTTCGTTGTTTAATTATAGGGATGAGGGTGTTCAAATAAGAATCAAAGGGCGCCGTAGACCGGAAAATTTGTCTGTCTAGTTTACATGCGGGCACTGCAAATATATGTATATGTATTATACGTGGGTATGTGTTTGTATAGACGAAGTTAGTTCTCGTATGTCGGGTCCATTATAGTGGTAGTTCTCCCCAACAGTTCTTGCTTGTGTAGATTCCAAATAGTTTCCGCATTCAAGATAAGGGTCCAAGTTGGGAAGAAAATGCAAAGTTTCCTTTACCCTTCTCTTAGGTAAGCTTTCTACGTCAGTCTTTATACTATATCAGTGACTAGCGACCGCCCGCCACTTCGTCCGCATGGACCTTGGTATTAGTCATAGCATGATGTTATATAGCCTAAAGCCTTCCTCGATAAATGGAGTATCCAACCCAAAAATAATTTTCAATTCCTGAGATGAACGCGTTCAAACTCTTCATCTTTATAATCTATACATATAATAAATCTGTAACAAGTCGGTTTCTGTACATTGAAGATATTTGAAAAAAATTGTCACTACGGCTATTTATTAGCGTAATAGAACCCAAAACAATGATTTTTAGAATTATTGTCTGTTTGTCTGTTTGTCTGTTTATCTGTTTGTCTGTTTATCTGTTCGTTTGTGCGCGCTAATCTCAGGAACGGCTTAACGTAGAAGGATACGGTTTTCACTGATGTATTGGTATTTTTTTGGATTAACATTTAGGGTTTTTTTTATTTAAATCGGTTAACAAACAAAAAAGTTACGTCAATTTCAAGAATTGAATTAAAGACTGAAGCGACCATTACCGATAAAAACTAAATAGCTGCATCCTTTTAACGTCTCGCTCCTCTCCTGGGCTTCCCATTATTGGGGAGGCCTGGAGATTAGTTAACCACGCTGCTCCAATGCGGGTTTTTAAATTTAAGTGTGTAACTTTTGTAAGAGAATAAATTTAATGCGAGCGGTCACACCACAAGTTTCGATAATTACTAACATCTCTTAATATTCTGATAGCAAGTTTTCAATCACTTATGCTAGATTTCATCTCTAAATATTTAAAAAAACCATACATATCACCACATATTCAAAGAAATCCTCAATACAAAATTAATGTACAAAACCTTAACAAAACGAGGCTACTGCCGACATCTATGTTCATATTCAGAACTATTTAGTGATCTGTTGCAAATTCGGTATATCGACAATTTAGTTTACACGCTATACGATAGATGTCATTGTTACGCAATAACGCTATTACAAAGTGGATTGGTGGAGATTATTTCAAATAATTAATTACGAGTATATTTAGTAAATAAAATATCTAATAAAAAAATTAACAACTTAGAGACCTTTGGAACTGGCGCTGACTGACAATGAGTACAATTCATTGTGGTAGAGCATCATGGAGGCGCGGCGCGGTGGTTACATCCACATATTATTGGTATCGAACTTATTTAATAGACAATAATAATTATCGACTCGCGCAGGGTATGACCCCCCCACTGGGACCGCCCCAGTGGGGGGGTCATAGGGGACATGACCCACCCCCCCAAAATCCCTCACTCATGCGTAGATGGAAGGCGAAACAAGCCAATTTGAGACACCTCTTCTTCCCCCAAATTTCTTAGTGACCCCCCACCAAAATTTCTTGGCGACGCCCCCCCCCAATTGAAGGCTGCGACCGCGCCTGGACTCGCGTGGCGCAATGGTTACCATGCCGGACTGCCAATCGAAGAGTTTGATTCCCGGCGAAGCAGAAATTTGAATGATGAGTTTAATTTTCTGTTCTCGGTTTAAGTGTTTGTACCTATTTCTGTCTCTGTGTGTCTCATGGTACCCATTACACAGTGTATATTTACCGTACTCTGGGGCTATCAGTGTGAAACGTAAAAAAAATCAAAGTGTTCTACCGACTTTACTATGCTGAGTGATCTTTTCAAAATGATGGCTATGTCACCATATCATGATTACACCACCAGTCGAAGGTTAAAGTTCCACAGGCCGCTTTGCACGCTCCAAAGGCGACAGTGATCGCTTAACCACGCGGCCTTTCTGCCTCTTTGTTCGGTTTACTTATAAAAAAAGTGATTTCGAATTCCAATTGCCGAGGCACTAATAAAAAAATTTATTGAAATGAGCAGACGTTTTCAGTGGTTAATTTAATAAGAGCTATTACATACATACACAGTTCTGGCACTGGTGTTACACTAATATGATAAAGCGTCACGGCAGCAGCACGGCATGGTGGTCACGCCCAGATTAATATTAGTAATCGATATATTTATTTCTGATGCTGTGTGAAGGGTTGTTAATAGAACTAATTGACTCTTAATCGCGTAGGGCCTGATCCTCTCACGCTGCTCCAATTCAGGTTGATGACGTCTTCATTGTTAGTGGCCTAACTGCTGTCGCAAGTTTTATTCGCTATCGCTCGAAAGACCTCCATTAAGTAAGTATGAACGACAGTATGTTAACGACAATTGCAACCAACGTGTAAGCAACCAAGAATTTGACTCCCAACTACTAACCACGCCTGACATAGCGTAGACATTTCACCACCTTTCTGCAATATATTTAAGTCACATAATGATAATGAATCTATGCATTATTTGCAGCACAAATTATTTAATTATAATGATACTTTCCGCGGGCACAGCAGTACTATCTAAACACTTTAAAAACATGCTATTATAATACGTTTAATTTGTAAAGAGAAACTGATGATAACGACTGAAAAGTCGGTATTATAAGAGGAGTACAGTAAGAATTGTAAGGACTCAGGAAGAATGTATCTACTCAACATAATAATATGAACTTTTGTATCATAAGTAATTTCATAAAAGGTAACAATAATCCAAGGGACAGTGGAGGGCAAGCGGTCACGAACGAAATTGCAACCTCATCAGCCACGACCACTCTGTCAAGAGTGAACGACTAAGGAGGAGGAGGAACAAATAATCCAAGCCTAATCAAGCCTTTTGTACAAGTTTATCTACGCGGACGACGTCGCGGGCACAGCTAGTATATAATAAGTATAGATTTTCCCCGTTTTTGCAACATTTTTCACTGATGCTACACTCCTGTTGGTCGCAGCGTAATATTATATAGCTTAAAGCCTTCCTCGATAAATGGACTATCCAACACAAATATAATTTTTCAATTCGAACCAGTGGTTCCGAGATTAGCGCGTTCAAACAATCAAACAAACAAGTAGTATAAACAGTTTACGTAAGTCTACAATGAAATTCTTTTTGCGTCCCACTGCTGGTCAAGATCCCCATTATTGGGGAGGCGTACGGCTTAATCTACAACGCTGCTACAATGAGGGTTGGTGGTGCAGCGTGGTGTTCTTTTTACCTATTATAACGCTGCACACTCATAGCCCCACATTAGGATTCACTATCACCCAGAAAATTATAGAAATTAGAACTCTTCATTTCAATTTCTGCCTCGCTGAAAATCGAACCCGGGACCCTCCGATCGGCAGTCCGGCATGATAACCATCGCGCCATATGGGTCGTCAACTATTGTACCTATGTACAGTCTTCAAAGTACTCGGGAGTCAATTAAGCAGATACGTAATAGGCCTAGTAAGAAGATAAAAAAAAAACGCAGTCTTTGCTGGAATGATTTATTTTTTTATTTGCTACTTTAAAATAAAACTTTCCAAAGACTCATAAAATTATTTTTTCTAAAAGTAGACTATTATGTGTCTAGTATTTATATACAAGTATACAGTAAAAGTTATTTCCATTCACCGTAAACCTAAAAATTATTTGTAAATGCAAGGCTATTTTCAAACGAGGCGTACGGGTGGTCACACAGTGACCGATTTGTTGACACATTCGACCCCACACCACCCTCGGATTATTAAAACTCGCGTCAAGTATTGTGCTCGGTGTTCCGGTTTTGAAATATATGTATGGCGTGTCAACGACAGTTTTGCTGATGGTTTTTAAGGGCTTGAAAGCTGTAACTATGCCTTTATTGAAAAGAAAGATAGAAAAGAAAAAAAATAATAATTTCATATTAGGAACACAAAATATTCGCTTAATAAATGTCATTTTATCCCGGTCATTGCCTTTAGGTGACCGTTTGGTCTAGATGTTGAACTGAGAGAAAAAAGGCGGCGGAAAGAAACTACCAGCAGCACTCTTTAAAAAGAAATACATTTATATATTCGAGATAACAGAATGGCTATAGGTCGATAATGGGCATACGTGACAGCTGATCGTGTGATAATTGTAGGGTGTACATATCGAAGGTAAAAATGTAATGGTGTTGCGGTCGAAATCACAGATCATATTACGAGTAAAAGAGGTCAAAATGGAAATGTGGACGGAGCAAACGCACCAAGTATATGAGCATCGCTCATATCTCTACAGAAACACGCGATCGCGCTGCGATATGCGTAATGGAGTTGAGCTGGGTATGAACCTACTGTTAATTATTTTGTAACGGTAAATAAGGCCTCCGATGCGGTATTTGAATTTAAACTAAAATAAGCTAAAAAGCCAAAAGATAATAGAGCTGTAAAAAAGCTAAACAAACAATTACCTAAAGATAGTTCAATTTTTTAAATTTCTTATTAAATTTTGAAAATCTTTTCGAAATCGCATTTTGTAGCAGATTAATAAGCAGTGTGTAGGATTTAAGCACTTTATTAAGCTATTGCACAGTACAGTTGAACAATTAATTAAACAGCGATACTACTTAGACTTAGGTAAACAAATTGACAAGGCCCGAGAAATGATCCTGAGAAAGGATACACTCAATAGGTCACTTATCAACGCTAACGCTAAGACGAAGTAAGCGAATACAAAATAAACCTTATCGGCAACCTTTATATATTCTACGCGATACAAACATTAGCGTGTTTCAGAAAGTGGTACAGCGCCATCTATCGTCAGCCGACGGAACTAAAATTATAGGTCTGTTACAGTCTCCCCCTCTGTATTCGAAGTCGTCCCGACGAGGAAGACAGATGATAATAACATTCCTTCATTCACGAAGCATGCTTGCGGGGGCGTCCCCTCTTGCGCAATTTCTGTACTGGAGCAGGTAGATCTTTGGATCCATGTCCCCTGTATATTTTTAGTGCAGAGGCATGATAAACTCCCACTGGTAATTCTGGAGTATCAGGGCACGCTACTTCATAAGAACTCGGACCATGCCTTTTCCTGATAACGTAGGGTCCATCTCTACGAGGTCCTAGCTTTGCACTGTATCCTTGGCTCGCTTTACTAAGCAGATGTACGTCGACCATAACCAAGGTTCCAGGATTATAGATAGGACATGCTTGACGTTTCTTGTCTATATATTCTTTGCGTTTTTCTTCATTCCATTCTTGTATCTCCTTTACCTTTTTCATTGTGTCCGACATTATTAACAGTTTTGGAGTAATTTCTGATATGAAGGTCTCGCTTTGGACAATAGACCTTAAGTCATGCTGAATATCATTAGGCGTGCGTAGGTTTCGACCGAATGTTAAATAAGCAGGAGTATATCCAGTGGACGAACATATTGCCGTATTCATAGCGAAACGAATGCTTGGTAATTTCTCAGCCCATGTGGTATGATCATCCTCTACGAGTATGGCAAGTTGCGTTTTTAGGTCTCGATTCCTTCGTTCTACAGGATTTGTTTCAGGGTGATAGACAGGAGTAAATCCATGAGTTATTCCTAAGCAATAAGTTAGCTGCTGTAGGACACTGCTTATAAATTGAGTACCGTTATCGCTTATAAAGCGACGGGGAGTTCCGTATCTGAGGATTATTTCAGTTAGTAATATTTTAGTGCATTCTTCAGCAGTAGCTCTTTTTAGAGGAAATAATTCTACCCATCTGGTGGCTACATCTTCTACTATAAATATCCAGGCCTCATTATTTACTGTAAGTGGTAATGGACCAAATAAATCAAACGCTATAACTTCAAATCTAGCGTTTATCGCTGTTGTTTGTAACAAACCGAGTGGCTTTTGATTCGATGGTTTATAGCGTTGGCATTTAATGCAATTTCGTATGTAGGTTTCAATATGGGCTCTTATCTTTTTCCATGTATAACGCCGTGTAATTCGTTCTATGGTTTTCTCGATACCATAGTGACCAGCAGTAGGGTCGTCATGATACGCAGAAATTACTTTTTCTTGCTCATGCTCGGGCACCACCAACTGTATTTCGTCGCTCTCATTATTTTTGTCATACCTATACAGTATGCCATTACTCATTATATAGCCCTTTCGACTCCAATACTTGGCATTCTCGCCATTGTCACCTTCCAAAGCATTAATAATCTTTACTATGTAGTTATCTTTCATTTGTTCATCCCTTATCTCTGTCGAACTCTTCCTGGGCATATCAACGACCACACTACATATTCCGCAGGTTTCTTTATCATCAGGCTCACAATTGGGTCTTGACAGAGAGTCCGCAACAACATTCGTTCTGCCTTTAATGTATTTGATCTGGATATCATAAGGCTGCAATTGTAAAGCCCATCGTGCCAGACGACCAGTAGGTGACTTTAATGACATAAGCCACTTCAATGCCTGGTGATCAGTCAGAACAGTTACAGAAGTTCCCTCCAGATAACCTCGAAATTTATTGATCGCCCAAACAACCGCAAGTGCCTCTCGCTCCGTAGTAGAATAATTTCTCTCAGCTGGCTTTAATAAACGACTAGCATATTCAACAGGGTGCTCTTGCTCTCTCTCCCCCTGGACTAAAACTGCTCCGATCGCATAGCTACTAGCATCCGTTTTAAGGATAAACGGCTGCGTATCATCGGCTTGAGCCAAAACAGGGGCAGTAACCATTAGTTGCCGAAGAGTATCGAATGCAACTTTCTGCTCTTCTTGCCACATCCAAGGAACTGCTTTTTTCGTAAGCCGGGTGAGAGGTTCCGATATCTTGGAGAAATTAGGTATAAAGCGCCGGTACCAAGAGCACATCTGTAGGAATGACTGTAAATGTTTCAGATTCCTAGGTACGGCCATGTTAGTTATAGATCTTATCTTTTCAGGATCCATTTCAAGACCATTAGGTGTAATAAAATGTCCTAAGTATTTAACACGAGGGCAGCAGAATTGGCATTTTTCTTTATTTGCCACAAGATTATATTCTATTAGGCGATGAAAAACATCTTGAAGATCTTTGACATGCTGGTCAAATGTGGGAGATAATACGATAAGGTCATCAAGGTATATTAACAATCTGACATGATTAAGATTAACCTTAAACCTGTCCATTAAGCGCTGGAATGTCGCTGGTGCATTTCTCAAACCGAAAGGCATTCGCAAAAATTTATACATGCCAAAGGGAGTTATGAATGCTGTTTTCAACTGATCCTCAGACCTTACTTTAATTTGCCAATAGCCTGCTCTGAGATCGATAGTGGACATATATGGAGTTCGCTTTGCGTTATGGAGTAGGTCGTCTATTCGAGGAAGTGGATATCGATCTGGAGTAGTCACAGCATTTAATTGTCTATAATCAACACAGACTCTAACCCCTCCATCCTTCTTGGGAACCATTACAACGGGGAATGACCATGGAGAGATGCAAGGCTCTATAATGCCGTTTTCAAGCATTTTGTCTACTTCCTTTCGTAATATCTCGGTCTTCATGGGAGATAATCGATACGGCGGGACAGCAATAGGATGGTGAGTACCGGTGTCTATGTGATGTTCCGTTTGGGTCGTCGGTTTCCCATTGGACATAAATACCGCCGCATTTTCTTTTAATAGATGGTCTATCGTTTTAATGTCCACATCCAAAGACAATATTTCGGTAGATGGAAATAAGTTCGAAGAGTCTGGAGATAGCTCAAAATCGTCTTCGGCAATTGCTCGCTGAGCATCACGGTACAGCGTATCCATTATGGGAGAGTACCCATCGAAAAGTGTTCGTGCCCTCTTAGGCGGAGTAGATGCTTCAATTGGTATGAGCGGCCCATAAGGTTGATGAAGACATGTTTGTGTTACCGAACCCTGGGGTAGATCAGGCCCCGATGAGGTGTATAGGAGTGGTGAAAGAGTTACATCATCTTCCTTAAAGCTTGCAAAGTTTTCATCATACAACTCATAAACATCTTGTTCTTGGTCAATGAAGTGCCAAGTAAATTGTGGTAAGTTCAGTACCATACCAGCATCCTGTATGAATCCAATTCCCAATAGAGTGCGGTTATTCTTGGCTTCAGGTAAAATTAAAAATTTAGTTTGGATGGTCCGATTGCATAGTCTAACCGGGGCTTCCACGGTTAATATGTTCTGCGTTTTCCTGTGACCATCCGCTAAAGTAATTGAGGCCGTTTCGTGTTGAAACTTGTACCCCTTACTCTTCATAATAGTGTACAATGAGTAGGATGCAACACTAGATTTAGCGCAGGTATCTATGTAGGCCACACCTTGAGTATTAGCAATGTTGACAAATACTATTGGTCTTGCTCTTGCGTCTACTTTTATGTCCAGAGCACAAAACCCTATTTCCGCGTTATTGGCTTTGGTTTTATGGCAATTTGGGCATTTGCTTCTAACTACTCCTGGAGCACCACAGCCGTAACATGTAACCGTGGGAACGTTTGCCTTAAAGTCCACAGTCTTTGAAGTTGCAGCTGACGGATCCGATATGCCAGATTCCCCTTCCTTTCTTATCCTTTTCAGGCACTTTTCTATCGTATGACCAGCCAGGCGGCAGTACTTACACCTTCCCTTCTTATGTGCATTATTTGTCACAGGTGTCTGAGGAGTTTCTGCCTTTTCAGTAACCAAGCTATTTCTCTCGTCCATGGTGCGTTCCACAATACGAGCTGCTGTCAGAAGCTTGTCAAAGCTGTCCACTGAGTCTCGTGGAATCTTTTCCCTGATGTTCAAATTCAGCAGCCCGAACAACATATCTATTTGCATAATTTCACTAGGCTCTGGCTTCGGTAATTGAGAAAACAGGAAGCGTTTTTTTGATATGAAGGCCTCCGTCCTTATGCTCGATGCCTGAGTTTCTTTCATTATTTCTTGGTAAATTACGTAAGCTGGTTTCTTGGGCGCGAAAGCTTCCCTAAGACGAGTTTCAAAGTCAAGCCACGTCGTGATGCCATCCTTAATACCCTGCCACCAAATGCCAGCTTCTTTCTTCAAAAGTAATGGTAGTCCGACAATCGCATCTTCATCGGAAATATTATTAATGCGCTTAAACACGCTCGCCGTTGCCAGAAAGGTTTCCACAGCTTCTGAGGTCCGTGTACCATCATAATAGGCAGTACAGGAAGAAAATGAGCCACTGCCTTTACTGGTAATCGCTGTAATCAGCTGCTGGAACTGGTCATTGGTAAACGAAACAGCCATCTTAGATGCTTGAACCCTAGTCACTTTAATAGGTTCTTTCTTCGTTTTAAAAGACGGTCCTGAACTACGACGTCCTGTTGCTGGTGAGGATGATTTCGCTTCGCAGTGCTGTGTTTCTTCCTCCCGCTTCATTGAGTACGTCGTTATCCGGAACTATCTTTTGAAGGCCACGAGTTGAGGCGCCAATGTAGCAGATTAATAAGCAGTGTGTAGGATTTAAGCACTTTATTAAGCTATTGCACAGTACAGTTGAACAATTAATTAAACAGCGATACTACTTAGACTTAGGTAAACAAATTGACAAGGCCCGAGAAATGATCCTGAGAAAGGATACACTCAATAGGTCACTTATCAACGCTAACGCTAAGACGAAGTAAGCGAATACAAAATAAACCTTATCGGCAACCTTTATATATTCTACGCGATACAAACATTAGCGTGTTTCAGAAAGTGGTACAGCGCCATCTATCGTCAGCCGACGGAACTAAAATTATAGGTCTGTTACAATTTTTAGTTTTTACGAACATGATTATTATTTGTAAAATGCTATTTACAAACGAGGCCGGGTGGCCACACAGTGACCGATTTATTGACACATTCGACCCCACACCACCCTACGATTTTGACATCAACGATATTTGCGTAAAAAATGGTAGCCGTATTTTATTGGTGGTAGAACATAAGCGATCTTTGTAGATAAACGAAACGGACGCGGTCTGATGTGTGATGAATGGCTTTAGTGGCAAATTTCATGCGCATTTCCGTGCTGCAAATGGCAATTAAGCCTTTGGTCTTGGTTGTTATCATTAGGTTATCCATATGGGCGGTTAAAAACATCCTATGGCAGTTTGGCTACTAACCAGCATGGGAGTAGTCTGCTGAAGAAAGCTCAAGGCACTTCCAGTAATGGGGAGAGATCCGTGCCCAGCAGTGGGACGCAAAAAAGAGGGTCTATCTCCGTAGTAGACGCGCATTTGCATACGGACTCAGGCATGACTCGGGCTGGCTTCAGGTTGTGTGAAGATATTCATGAGCTGCAGTGACTACTTAACACTACGTGGGCTACATGCTCATCTGCTACTCCATTTAAATAGTAATAGCGGTATGTTTTATATTATACAAACCTTTGCATGAGACACGATACAATGACATGGGTTTATCGCATATACGAATAGGGCTTACGGGTGGTCACACAGTGACCGATTTGTTGACATATGCGACCCCACACCGTCCTTACAGGATAAAACTCGCGTCAAGTAATGTGCTCGGTGTTCCGGTATTGACAAAGTGGGTATAATCAGGCTGTAGATATGTCTTTGACATGTTTGCTGACGGTTTTTGGGGGTTTATCGTCTTCATTTATTTTGCACAGATAATGAGCATATAGTAATCGATATTGATGGTTTAAAATAAATCGTATCCCTGGTACGCGTGTTATTTTCTATAATACGAGGTAATTGCCACTACCGTGTACCAGATCTTCTTTCTCTTGTTTTGAATAAATCAATAAGTCAATACTACGATATCCAGTATCGTAGATTGTCTATGTTGGATCGGCTTGAAAGTGACGCCATAAATCGGTGTAAGCCACCGAGTGTTTCACGTAAAAGTTGTTGAATAACGCAATAATTCACCGCTAAACTAATTAATTTCCACCAACCCGCATTGGAGCAGCGTGGTGGAGTAAGCTCCAGGCCTCCCCAATAATGGGGAGAGGTTGCAGCCAATATTTAACTGATGACAAGTTTCTTTTTTGTATACAGCGCAGATTTTAGTCTCTTTTTAAGTTTTCAAAATGAAGCTAAAATTTATATTTGAGATAAAAATGAAAATCCGTCCCAAAGTTCCTACATTCATTAGTTCTCTTTACACAAAGTCTTTGAAGCTTGATCCTTATGTCAAAGAAACTTATGTATAACCAGAATATAAGGGTCAATCACAAATGACTTTGAGCGTCGGATCTCCGCCTCGGGGGATTTGACTGAGCGTTGTCTTAAAACCCTAACGAATTCAATCAAACAGGGGTGAAGTAGGTACCCCATTACAAACCTGAGAAGTCTCTGGGGGGTTATAGCAAATCTTTACGTAGTCACGGGCGAATCTCCGTCTGCATTCATGCTGCTTCAAGTTGGGAATGAATTATTTAAGCTCCATGTTTGAACATCACTTGAATTTAATAGCATTTGGTGCGTTGCAGCGTTGGTCTTTTTGCTCTTTGTTACCATCTGCTAGTTAAACAGAGGAAATAAATTGGGAAACGTGTTTTTAATTGCATTTTACTATCTCAATTGCAATTTTCTTTCGTTTTAAAGCTGCGTTAAAATAATGAATTACTATGTGCGCGCATGGCTCGGCGGCGAGCGTAGAACGCAAGCGATCTATGCAGCTAAGCCAAATGGGCGCGGTCAGGTGTGAGATGGGTGACCGCTAGTGGCAAAAATTTCATGCGCGTTTCCGTGCTTCGGAGGGTACGTTAAGCCGTCGGTCCCGGTTGTTGTCGATAGATAACAGTCGTTAAACCTTGTCGGAGGCCTTATGGGCGGTTTGAAAACATCCGACAGCGGGTTGGCCACTAACCCGCATCTCCACCAACCCGCATTGGAGCAGCGTGGTGGAGTAAGCTCCCCAATATTGGGGAGAGACCCGTGCCCAGCAGTGGGACGCAAAAAAGGGTTGCAGCCATGTGCTTTAGTTTAAAAAAAATTGCGTCTTTTCTAGTTCTGGTATCTTGGTTTAAATTTGTAATTGATATTCGTATGTCATTATTGCCATTATATTTATAAACAGTAGTTTCTAAGATACCTCCTAATCAATTTGAGACGAACGAATTTTACACACCTACCCACTATGTTATGAAACCACTACATCGTATATTTACAAAAATATTCTTGTTTCTTGGAAGAAAATAGGTATGTACATGTATCTAATCTAATAATAATAATAATACCTTTAAACGAGCAATTCTTGTATGTATCTAAATATATTTTTTGAATCTCGGAAACGGCTCCAAAGATTTTGATGAAATTTAGTACCCTGGTTTCGGCGATGATAAATCGATCCACAAAATTTTTATTGATGGAAATTTTTAGCTGTATAAAAATATTTTCAATGAAAATCAATTTAAATATAAACTGAAAAATACGACTCTTCCTGACATCTATTGGAGAGTATTAATAATATTGTGGCGTAAACGCTGTCAAACTGGGGAGCCCACAAGGCTCATTGTGGATTTCCTCAAGCGTCATCAGGACCTTGTGATTTTAATAGGTTGGGTGGTAGTAAGATTAAAACATTATATTATTTAATATTATTATACTTCATGACGTTTTGCGTTTAACCGGTGGAGAGAGCGCCTATAGGTTTTCAAAAATTTTATACGAAAGGTCCAGGTAAAATAGTAGAATAAATTAAATGCATGCTAAGTCATATTTCAGTAACTTAAATGCATGGTAAGTCATATTTCAGTAATCTGAAGATTTAAGTATGAATGTATACAAAACAGCGAAATAAAAAAACGGCATTTTGGCAAACTCTGAAGAGTTCGAATTTTTATTATTTAAAATTCATGGCTCAACGGTAACGGGGTTTTCTAATCTGACCATTTTGACATCTAGAAGTAAGAAAAAATACTGTACCTACATAGAAGGTCTTTTTTTATCGTGGCAGGACTGAACAGGATGCAAGGTGTACCTCATATCTTAATCTGACGCGCTCGAGTAAATCCGTAAATCCCCTCTTGGGCTCCCCTATTACCATACGCCAATCCGACGTTCAAAGAAATGACAATGTCAGTTTGAAAGAGCTCTATGAAAATTTCGTCCATTGAAATAAAGCTTTCGCGGTCGAATGGTTGCGTGAGTTGACTGCGGAACTAGAGACGCGGGGTCAAACCTCAATCAAAACCATATTGTGTATTTTTTATTTTTATGAAAATAACTATTTTTATTAGGAGCTATTTCAGATGGCGTTGTTAAGTAACACTAAGCAAATCAGTGTTTCGTTTGAAACTAAACCAAGAAAATAAATTGTTTTTATCCGAGCAACGCTCGGTCGTCCAGGTACTTATTCATAATTACTACAAAACATTTGACAGAAAATAAAAGAATACTTTATGAGAAGTGTGATTGGATGAGCCTAAGGGGAACCATAGGGATTGAGCACATTATTTGCACGGTTTGCGTAATTTTCAGCAACATTTTTGGTTACGTTCTTCTTAGTCGTTCGCTTTTGTCACAGCGGTCGTGATTGCTCAGGTGATGGCAAAGACTGTGGTTTTGTCCTTGGCGAATATTGCTGCTATTCGAACTATAATTCGCCACTTTTGGAGATTCGAGCATGTCTTGTATGTACATATATTGGACTGGATTAAAGTCTCAGTACCCATCTCTTCTCATCTGAGTCTGGACCATTACGTTGATATAAGAAGATCATTCGTAATGGGTTTTTTTTATTTTTTTTAGCCGCACTTTCAAGATTTAAAAATAATGACACTCCCATCTCTGTACATTTATGAAATATCCTTAATGGTAAAAAAAGATATAAATAAATATGAAACCCTAAAATCAAAAAGATATAATAGAAAATTGTGTTCGATTGCGTCAAAAACAAAACAATACCATAAAAGCGTCTTTTGCATGGGACCAAAAATATATAATAATTTACCTGAATCCCTCAAATCTAAAACAAATTGTGATTTTAAACGAGCACTTAAAACGTTCTTATTTACAAAAGCGTACTACTCGGTTTCTGAATTTCTAAACGATGAACTTTAACTTCGTGAGGGAATACGGGATTAAAAACCTGGGAGGTTTTTTTTTCCGCCGGCTTTTTTTTCCTCTCAGTGTATAAAAACCCAGGTAATTGGGTGCCCAAAGCCGATGACGCCAATAAAATACCGTATAAATAATTACCAAAACAATTAAAAAAAACGCAAATATGGGATAAATATAAATCAATATGATTAGTTAATTAAATACTTAAATAAATTAAAATTTCTAAGTTAGATTTTAGTCAGTACTTTTATTTATTAATAATATAGCTATAATATAATATTTGCATACCTTACTGAGGTAAATATGGCGGATTATTAAATGTATAAAACAACTTTTGTAATACCCATATTTGTGCAAATAAATCATTTGTCTTTGTCTTTGTCTTTAGTTTTACATTATCTAGCTGCCTAAAATGCTGAAGTTTCCAGAGACTTTAATCATTTTAAAGCTCATTATTTTGCGATACTTTATGCTTTTATTATCAGACACGCTTTAAGTGGCGTTAATATTGTTAATTTAATTTAAAGGTAGTAGAGAAACTGCCTCAGAATCATAAAAGTATAAATAATGTAATATTAGGCCTATTATATATTCACGTTATTAATGATGAAATTTATTAGGATTTTACCCAAAATGCCTCAAAATAACTTAAGATATTACAACACTTTCGTTATTAAAGTAAGAAGTAAAATCTAACTCCAATTTCTAATTTACAGCCTTAAAAATGAGCTTCAAAGTCTAAAAATGGGAAAATTAAATGTATTGTAAGTTTAAGGGGACAGATTCCTCATTCTGTGAAAAATAATATTATAGTTATTTGTAACAGAAGTAGGTTGGATGGCTCTAACACTTTATACGAGGGTTGACTTATTACACACATTTACAGATACTTCAACTCAGTTGTGCGCGCGGCGCTATGTGTGCGTGGGCTAGTAATTATGCAGCTTTAATTTGTGTGACAGTGACGCGGCCGTGATCGTTCGAGCAACTTCACTGTATCTTTTGTCACGCACACAAAGTCACTGTGTATATACAGGTTTACCCACACATAGCGCCGCGCGCACAACTGAGTTGAAGTATCTGTACACATTCAATTATTATCATAACTCTCACAATGCTTTCATGTGTGAATGTGTGAAAATGCAGTGGAGTTTGGGCATGATAACGCCTTAGCCCTGGTACCGATGAACTGTCCAGCAACAGGGTTCTGCGATTCTTTTATACTAAACGTCATAAGTTACAAAATCAATAGAGCATCTATTTCTATTTATTAAATATTTTAAATAATCGTATATTAAATTATACGTGTGTACTATTATATTTGTTGTTGAATTATTAATTCACTTATATGTATTTACGTTATAAAATATATTGATATTTATCCTAAGAGTACATTTTATATTAAGATATGTTAGAAATTATGTTTATTATTAAGTTGTCTATGACATTATGGTATGTAACATATTTATCTGTTCCGAAAAATGAGCTAAAAATCACGATATATCGATTATAGATTTTACGAGTAGACGCCCTGAAAAAAAAAAACAAAGGAATATTTTAATGAGGAGTGTGAGTGAAAAAGCCGAAGGGAGATATTATAAGGGAGAAAGCACATTTTTTGAGATACGTTACTTTATAGCACGAACAGTGTTCATAATGGTTTTATTTAATTTTTATTTAATTTGCGCAATGCGAAAGTAAAAAATAATGTAGTTTAAAAAACTAAAAAACACGCTTTTGTGAAAATACAATTTGTTTTTTTAAACTACATTATTTTAAGAATACACACTAAGTAATATTAGTGACTACCCGTGTGGCGAAATGCTTACCATGGCGGACTGCCGATTGAAGGGTCCCGGGTTCGATTCCCGGTACAACAGAAATTTGAATGATGAGTTTAAATTCTGTTCTCGGTCTGGGTGTTTGTGTTTTGTCTTCGTATGCGTCCATGGTACGACACAAGGAATATCACCCTAATGTGGGGTTATAACGAGTATGAAATTCTCTTCATCTGGTCATTTTAATGATTTAAATCTATGAAATAGATGAGTAAAACAAAGGATTATTCAGGAATTATGAACGAATGAGCAGAAAAGAACCATTTTTAAGGAACGAGTAGGTACTATACTAGCAAGGTGAAATACGACGTTGAAGTGACAGCTGCAATTTTTTCAAATTTTTTTTTCGTTTGAATCATTTTCTAACATTTTCAATAATTCTGTAATCGTTGTATTATATAAAATAAGTAAATGAGTTTCACATACAATTTTATAATTAAATGCGTATTGGTTTGGAATCTAAAATCGGAAAGATTTCCGTTTAAACATTGTTTCTTTACAAACGTCGATTTCTCCATTTCTTGGAAATTATAATTACTTTCCTGCTTCGATAATACTGGAGAGAAGGAAAACAAAGGAATACATACTTACTTTACTGAGATGTGTGAGTGGATGAGCCAAAAGGAACCATTATTAGGAAGGGAGCATATTATTTTGCGCGGTTTGTGATATTTTAAGCAGCGTTCTTGATAATTGCGTTATTACGTTTAAAACTGGAAAATTATGCATAGTTGTAATCATAATTTATTTATTGCGTAAGTGTGACATAAGAATTTTATTATAAATATATCCGTTCAGTCATATTTCACCAATTTGGTATGTAATTATGGGACAGAAAAAATTGTAATACTACTATTTTTCATTCTTATAGATGAAAAAAAAAACATAAAATAAAAAATAAATCACAATAGCAGTTCCTTCGATAGAGTCTTACTTGTTTCCATTGTGATTTTGTAGTAATGTAGTGTATTTGGGTACCTATTGCTACGTGTACTTATACTACCCACGGTGATAAATTTTCTTTGATGCGTTTTAACTTCTAAAACTTCGGCTACTTCATAAAAATATACAGGCAGGGCAATAGCAGTATGCGTAACTCTTTAAAACATAATTTACAAGATTCACCGATCCTAGCTTGAATACATTTACATACATATTTTGAACTAGGAATGCATTTTTTAAATCTGATGAATTGCCCCAAATAATGAGTCCATCGCACGACCCACGACCCGACGCAACCATACGCGACACAACGTAACACGACACAACGACACGACGGGATCCGATGCGACCCGACACGTCACGACGCGACCCGACGCGACATGACACAACGACAAAACATAACGACCCAACGCGACACGACGCGACCCGACACGTCACGACGCGACCCAAACCGACTCGAGGCGACCAGACGCGACCCCATGCGGCAAGACACGTCCCGACGCGACCCCATGCGACACGACGTGAACCAAGGCGTCCCGATGCAACCCGACGCGACCCGATGCGACACGACACGACGCGACTTGACGCGATCCGACGCGTCCCGACGCGACACGACGGGACCCAAACCGACCCGATGCGACACGACACGACACGACGCGACACGACACAACGATAATAAACAAAGATCCGGTGCGACACAATGTGATACGACGCGACCCGAAGCGACCCGACGCGACCCTACGCGACACGACGTGACGCAACACGACGCGTATCGACGTGACACGGTGTGACACGACGCGACACGGCACGACACGATGCGACCCAATGCGATACAACCCGATGCTACCCAACGCGTCCCGCCGCGACACGCAGTTACCTGACAGTGACACGAATGGATGCGCGACCCGATGCGTCCGGACGCGACGCGACACAAAGAAGCTCCTACGCAATCCGATGATACAAGTCCTGCCAAGACACAACGACACGATGTAACGACCCGAAGTGACGCTATGCGACTCGACGCTACCCAACGCGTTCAAATTCACCCGACGCAACGCGACCCAACGCGTCCCGACGCGACACGATATTACCAGACGTGATTTGATGCTCGACCCGATGCGACACGTCACAGCGACACGATGTGATACGACACATCGACACGACACACCTACACGACGAAAACCCAACGCGACACGACACAACGACAGGATGCAACGACCCGACGAAAACCGATGCGATCCGACTCAACGCAACCCAAGGCGTCCCGACGCGACATGATGCGATTTGATGCGCGACTCTATGCGACCCGATGTTACCCGACGCGACTTGACGCGATCCGACACGACGCAGCCCGACGCAATACTACGCGACCCAACACGTCCCAACGCGACACGATGCGACCCGACGCGATTCGATGCGTCAAGATACAACGAAACAACACAACGCCACGACACACCTACACGATGCATCGACACGACACATCTACACGACGCAACCCTTCGCGACACGACGCGACACGACACAACGAAACGATACAATAACATAATGATACAATGCCCAACCGACCCGACGCGATATGACACAACGACATATGCTACCATACGACGCAACGATACGACGCTACGACACAATGACACGACGCAACGACACGACGCTACGACACGACACTACGACACAACGAAACGACATGACACAACGACACGACGCAACATCACGATATAATGACACGACACACTGACACCACGCAAAGACACGACGCAGCTTAAACAAACATACATAAAAATACATACATAAAAATACATACAGCCTAACATAGGAGGTATCTTATAGATGTCCTGAAAAAGATGTAAAATACAGCACGACCATTTTATACACAGTGTCCTCCGATTACCACATAAAATTATGAATACACTACAACATTCCCACTGTGCTTTGATGACACTGACATGACAGTAATGCTGGCGAATGCATTACAGAATTAAATATATACGTCTGGACATGGAACTGGTTGCAGAGCTGCACGAATATTTCCAACCACTAAATTTCTTGATTAACAAATTTAATATAATAAATAACATTTATTCAATAACTCAATACAACCATTAACAACACCTACCAGACTCTGGTTTGTCAGTCGTTCGTTGTCGTTCGAATGAGTGCGCATGTATTATTTATTCTTATACGCATGGCTTGAATTTGATCGTTCGCGTGATTTCTCAAATGCTCACGATCGAATAGTCCGAATAGAACGAGTAGCAGATAACGCTCACAAACGTTTCTTTTCGGACACTGCTAGGAATCGTTTCCTAATGTTTCATCAGTCACAAACTACACAAGATTATTGCTATATAAATTATTAAAAAGTTGTATTCTACTATTAAAAAGTGACACTTTTATTTCGACGAGTTCGAGTTCGATGGTGGTTTTCGACCAGACTTACATGAGGCGACCATCAGTCAGGAGTAGCAGCGCATTTGCATATTACTATGTTCAACGTGTATATTGCAAGGGAGATGAAGGGTAATAATACGAGTAATTATCTTTGATTGATATTTGAGTAGCGTGCTGTACCTACGAGTAAATGATACTCAACCATTTTATTTAACTTTTGAAAGAGTTTATATTTTTATAGTTATGATATCAGTAGTATAGCCGCATAATGGCTTTGAATGCATTGCGTATTGTGTATTATATTGATAATGTGGCCACAACAGTATAAATATTGTTATGTACACATATTTTTAAATGAACCAGTTGCAACAAATTTGCAACCAACGTTATAAATAAGGCATTAATGTGTATCATTACTGATTTATTGGCGTATTAATAGTGATATACCGATTAATCGTACTTATAATGGCTTCAATGTATTTTGATCCAACTGTACGTCCGTTTCCGACATAATTTTTACGGAAATCAAAATAATAAGCCTTTAAAGCCTTTAAGAGCTATGCCTGAATCGGCGAACAATAATTTTAGGTATTGCATTTCCATGATTATGCACTTTTGACAGCATATTTTATTACGTAATTTTGTCCCATATATTCAAGATTAGCTGCAACCCTTTTTGCCTCCCACTGCTGGGCACGGGTCTCTATAATATTGTAGGGGAGGCCTGGAGCTTACTGCACCATGCTGTTGCAACGTGGGTTGGTGGATTAGTGGCCAACCGGCTGTCGGATGTTTTTACACCGCATATAAGGCCTCCGACAAGGTTTATCGACTCTTATTTGATAAAGACCAGGACCGATAGTTTACCATAAGGGTACGGAAATGTACTTAAAATCGCACGTAAAGCGGCCATCACACACCCGACCTAAATGAAAAAACAGGGATGGGAAAAGCTCCTTCTATGTCGATAATGCTCTGTAGAGTACTTTTAAGTTCGTGTCAGCAGGCTACGGTGATCTCTTAACATTACGAGGTCCGTCTGCCTTTTTGTATGGTCCATAATAAATTAATAATATATAAAAAAACCCAATGAAGATCTTCGTTAAGAAAGTTACTATTTTTTTAACTATTTTACTTCTTCGTTAAATTAAATGATTAAATATTACCTCTATTTTAAAAGATTTTTCCTCATGCATATTCATTCGAACATTTTATAATTTCGAGTTAGTTTCCAGTCAGTAAAGCGAGTTCATATCTTTGAGAGCGTCTGTATGATGTTGATAAAACATGTTTGTTTAATTCTTGTATAATATTATGCTCCAATTATTAAAAAATAAACACTCTTGATCTCCGCTAAATCATACCGAACATGGCATAGATGTTTAATAAACTCTTGTTATTTTTATCTCATTTATAATGAAGGAATAAAAATTATATTATACAGGATTTTTACCCATTTGTCTTTATAGGGTAAGAGTGAACAAAAATTCTGTCCGTTTGTCAGCCAATTTGCTTAAGCAATACAGTACCAAACTAGTTGAGAATTAAGGCATCAGGGCGTGACCGGAACACAAAATTAAAACAGAATTTTGAATTCGGGGTAACTTTTATAGGCAAAAAAATAATACAAAATCTGTTTCTGTATTTTTTTTATTTTGCATAAAAGATGATTTTTATAATATTTTTAATGATGATGTAGTGTTAATGGTACGGAACCCTTCGTGCGCGATTTTTTTTACTATATTTTATATTCTTCCAGTACGTATGACTGTACCCTTACTTACTTAGCCTTATAGATCATAAATACTTATTTATATTGTTAATGTTCAACATTATCATTGAATAATCGATACGAAAGCTGAAAGCTAACACATCATAATAACATACCGAACTGCTCACGAAACATCGACCACAGTCCACTTAATCATTCTAACGGTCTACCCGTTAGTTATTCTGTGCCGACAAACCCTCCCTCACTTATCAGGACTTACTGGCTAATACCACCCGTAGGGCGCCACCCAATCTGCTCTAGTAGGGAAGCCCACGATGGTTAATGTGGATTTACTCAAGCTTCGTTTTGTGTTTTTACGGATTGGGCAGTTGAAAGATAAAAAGGTTTTTTATTATGCTTTCCTGTACGCTGAAAAACGTGTAGTTCCACAAGTTTTCAAAACTTTTATAAAATAGGATGCAGCTCAGACCGATTATATCTACAAACTTTCTGACTAAATCGAGGTTTCGTATTCTCCTGTTTCCTTCTTCAAAATTCAGTTTATTAATATTTTTTTCACAAATATCAAGAAATAGAAAAAGTCTATGCCCCTGTGTTTTTATTTGGTTGTAAAAACCTTTCAAATTTATTTTGCAGTTGTTCGATTGAGGCTGTATGAAAGAGGCATTTCCTACGATTTTTAAAAAGTCATATTTTCTGATCTAATTGGAAAAAACGACACATAGGGGCTTTAGCAGACTTAGATAATGTTAAAAAAATCATTCCTCTAGGAGCATTATCCAGGGAGGAAATAGGAGAATACATTTGTATGGGAATACGCCAATAGCGTTTCTTCTTAAGATGTTGGGATTAAAACAAACTTGCAAAAAACAACATTTCAGCACTCTCAGGTGGGTTTGCATTGTGTAATCTTATGCATTTCTTTTTTAATAAAAAACATTAAAAAAGAAAGAATGCCTTTTTTAATAAAAAACATTAAAAAAGAAATCGTCAAATAGTAATAGAAAGTTTCTAATTTGCCTATTTTGACAACCGGAAATTGGCAAAATATCCAAAAGCTTTAATCCCGCGCAAGGATGACACGCAAGATCGTGAAGCGTTCCACATTTTTTTGTAATCTTGTGTAATGAATATAATAAACATTTGCAGTTCTATTCTATCTCTTAGCTGCAGATCTAGAAGCGCTCAATTATCCTGTATCCTCATACAAGGCTTGCAGTAAACGAAGGGTGCATAATTGCATATTGTTTATATTTGATATTACTACTATAGCATTGTACATTGTTTGTTGATAAGCGATGGGAACTGTGTCTATCTAATAATAATAAATGATTTAAAGTTCATACATACAGGTTTTCAATTATGGATGTACTCAACAAGCCGCAACGTAAACCGGTTAAGATAGAGATCTTAACCCGGCGCACTTGAGAAGATCCAAAATTCTCCTCTAGGGCTCCCCTGATACTACGCGCTTATCTCAATTTAATGGCTTCCGTATTAATACCGCTTTTGTCTAATTTGAGATCCTTCGCTTCTATTGTTCAATCGACCGGTAAAAATGGATACTCTCAAACAAAGATTAGTATGATCCTCGCTTTGAAAGCGATATGGAAATTGACTATTAGTAACGCTGGGCAGGTAACGGTAACTTTAGACGTCTTAACTGTTTTTGAAACTTGAGCATAAGTAAAAGAAATACCGCCATTTTTTCAAATCTGCACAAAAATTAACGTAATACGACACGTAATGAATACATCTAGCATGTATGTACTGTATCTTGGCTGCAACTCTTTTTGCGTCGCACTGCTGGGCACGTTCTTGTTCAATTTATTCATAAAAAAATAAAATGCTAGGTATTGGAAATATGGATGGATTTATGAGAAGAAATTCTTACTTAAATTGGTACTAATATTAAAAAGAGTTTAGGCTGCCTGTCTTAGAAATACTGTTTAGAAAGTGGCAATTTAATTTAATTAATGGCTACATAGGATTTTAATTAATGGCGATCTTTATACATCACTGTTTATTCTGTGCCCTACTTTTAATATCCTTAACAAAAAAAAGTATTATATTTCGATATTCATTATCTCCGTGAATAACCAAAAAATATCAGCATTGGTGTTGATATTCAGAAAAAGGCCGGCATTATTCGATACAAAATCAAAAGGATATAGCACTTCTAACGAAGGGGCCTCATTTAGAATGGTATCACGTTTAACCTCAAATCAAAGGAGCGATATAATCCCTACGATATCCGGCTGTCGTGGAGAAAAATTGTGAGTCAAAGCCATTGTTTCCAATATCGGGAAAGGAGGGAAAGTTTTATTGGGCACAAAGTGGGTATTATTCACGGTCGGCCACAGTATAGCAACGTCAGTAATTTATCTCTTCAAATGTCCGTTATATTTCTAAGAAATAAGTTGTCATGAAGACACTAAAGAAAAATATTAAGGAATAAGTTTTTAAGATCTTTGAAGGTGATAGAACTATTATGGTTCGCCCGGGGAAGTACCACCGCTGCGCCCACATCTGCCGTGAAGCAATTCTATTGTGTTTCGGTGGAAAAATGCAGTTACCGGCCACACTTACATGAGGCGACCACCAGCCTCCGGAGTAGAAGCGCAACTGCATACGACCTCAGACAAGACTTACCTATGCTTGCTTGAAATTGTGTGTAATGTCCATGGGCTGCAGCGACCACTTAATACCACGTGGCCTGCATGCTCGTCTGGTTGGTCCAGCGGGAAAAAAAATCCCCATGGTCCAACTAGTTGGACCAACGGTTGGTCCACGGGGAACGCGCGGTCTGCTACTCCATTCAAATAAAATAAAGGTCAATGCGGGGCACGGCTCTTTTCATAATTAAAAAGACCTGGAACTCTTTCCTCGTCATTGCTTCAGTGTGGATAAGAGATACGTTAGGTGGCCAATCCGTAGTAAAAATGTCTTCATACAGCAGAGGCAAGCTACGTTAAGACTTACTTAAGGAAGATATTAGATAACTTTTTTATTACCGGCCGATCCGGGGGCGCATTCTGTTATTTTTCTACTGGTTACCGTTAACTGCGGTAAGATCATCAGTGATGTACGAAAGGCCGCCGGACGCGTCGCCTCTGAATGCAAAGATATTTTTTGTTAAATGCGGGTCATTTTCAAAGGGTTCCTCTTATGGAAGAAAATCAGACCCTTTTGCGCTCAAAACCACGCTTAGAAGTGAACCGCAATTAGGTGTGATTTTCACTTTTTTGATTTCATTTTATTATAATAACTAGGTACTAAAAGTTTTTAATATTTTTTAATAACATGAAGATTATTAAGTACTAAGCATTAGAGCGTGGTGGAGTAAGCTTTAGGCCTCTCTAGTTATTTGTCTCAGAGACTTGTGTCCAGAAATGGGACATCAAAGTATTGCAGTCAATTAGATAAATGAACAATATGTAGATACTAGTCTTCCGCCAGCGGCTTCGCCCGCGTGGACACGTTTTAAAGGTTCCCGTAGGATAAATACCATCCTATGTGCTTTGCCAATGTCCACTCTATCCGTGATCCAAATTTCATTAAAATCGGTTCAGTAAATTAAGCGGGAAAGCGTAGCAGATAGACAGACAGAGTTACTTTCGAATTTATAATATTAGTATGGATTTCATAATGTAAAACTTCTCTGGTTACCGCAGTATGCTTATGGGCAAATTTTCGAGTACTTGCTGCACTTTAAGTAATCCTCATCACGAAAAGGCCACCGAGCCTTTGTAATAAACTAATGGTGTTTCTTTGAAAAGGTGTTATCGGGTTAAATCGTATCATCGTCGAAGTAACAGCGCATACGAAGTCCGACGAGACTTGACCGTTTTGCCCGGTTATTATCCATTGCTCTGAATATTTTGAACTTGATTTCATGCTTCACTCACAAACTAGCTTCAGTCTTTTCAACATATTTTATAGATCCATTCAGCTTAAAGCTTGAAAGCTAGCATCGAGTAAACAACTATCGTCTACAGAAGCGGATTTAAAGTGGCAGATTTGCTTAAACATATGTCATTTTAATAGATGTCAGATTTTCATACAACTAGAAAATTCTTGCTCTATATTGTACATCAGCTGCAAGTGCTAGTGTATGGTGAACTAGCTGACCCCGCGAACTCCGTATCGCGTTTAAATATTAAATAATAATAATAATGGATAGCATATAAACCTTCTCCGTGAAAAAATACATGTACATACCAATTTTCATAATAATCGGTCGAATAGTTTCTGAGTTTTGCGATGTCATATATACAAACATTACTTAACACCCCCGCAACCCTCCCTTCCGGGTGGAATTTCGTAAAATCCGTTCTTAGCTGACCTCTACTCGGCGAAAGGAATATTCCTACCAAATTTGAAGTCGGTAGGTCTTATAGTTCCAGAGATATCGTGATGAGTCAATATATGGGTGGAAATACCCCCCCTTCCGGGTGGAATTTCGTAAAATCCGTTCTTAGCTGACCTCTACTCGGCAAAAGGAATATTCCTACCAAATTTGAAGTCGGTAGGTCTTATAGTTCCAGAGATATCGTGATGAGTCAATATATGGGTGGAAATCTCTTATATATATATAGAGAAGATAGATAAGTTTGTTATCTTGCTTGGTTCAAATAAAACGCAAGTAGCTAAATAGTTCCTAAAAACTGTTATTGTCAACAGAATAAAGTTCTTTATGTACAAAGTAATAACACAATAATAATAATAATAATAATGTAAACCCTAAATATAAAGCTGCTTCAAAGTTTTATTTAACGGAACAATTTAAATAAATAATAATAGAATCATAGCAATGGCCTTGAAAAAATTGTGATAGATGACTGAAAGAAATCTTATTTTCACATTGGAGTAACTTGGAGCAGCTCTTCAGTACAACGACAGACATAATTGACCAAAAATAATGCGTTAAAAAATAGAAACATCAATTAAATTTACCTGGCCCCTCAATATGCACTTTAAATTCTAGTAGGTACCTACTGTACAATCGTAGTAATCCTTGACCTCATATTTTTCAGAGCTTTTATAGAATGTCTGTTTTCTTTACATAGCTGGAACATTCTCTTACGTACTCGTATACTGCGGTGTGAGTGCTACTGTGTGTCCAATACGGTTTATGGGCTTGCTCGGTTCAAACAAAACACACCTAACCAAACAGTTGGTATCACACTAGCGAACAGCAGAAAAAAGTGTACATATCGGACAAGTATATGGGGCAAGCTCTAAAGGAGCTTAGGAGTTCAAAACACTTTTTACAAACGACATGATGACCCGTGTGTTGCAACTGTTACCATGCCAGACTGCCGATGAAAGGATCCCGAGTTCGATTCCCGGCGAACTAGAAATTTGAATGATGAGTTTAAATGTCTGTTCTCGGTCTGAGTGTTTGTGTTTCTGTCTTTGTTCTTTGTATGTGTCCATCGTACCCACGACACAGGGTATATCTACTCTGGTGCTATGAATATGAATTTATGAATCATATTCAGAGATTCATAATGGATAAATTAAACAGAACTAATATTGAATTAGTTAGCACAGTTGGGTGTTGATTACAAACAAATTCCGCTAAATTGTTTAATAATGTGTTTTCATACTAAATACCGGAATTTCATGGAAAGAAATATCGAATTAACTGGTAATTAAATGTCTTACTTTACCAAATTTGTTTGCATGTAACACGTTAAAGCAAATTTTTATTAAATTTTATTTACTTTAATTATACTTTAATATAAGCTTCAATATTAATAACTAGCCTTTCGCCAGCTTCCGTTTTATGGGTACCCGAAGGATAAAAATTTGCCTATGTGCTATTCCAGGCTAAATCTGTAACTTTTTTCCTACTATTTGAAATACGACGTAAGCCAGTTACTTCAACCGCGTTTACCCGGTTTCTCGTAAGAATGAAGCATTTTCACGCGGTAATAAAGTAGCCTATGTTGATCAGGGATAATACGACTTCTAATGGTAGTTAATAGATTTTTTTAAATCAGTCCAGTAGTTTCGGAGCCTATTAAATACAAAAAAAAAACAAAACAAATCTTTCCTCTTTATAATATTAGTGTAGATGTTATGAATTTGTTTCATGTAGATATTTAATCAAACCATTAAAGAATTGGCAGTCTTATCGCTGAAAGAGCAATCTACTTCGTGGCCCTTCGCAGCAAAGTAGATCGCTATTTGACCATTTTATAGACCGTATTTTTTCAATATAAACTTTTCAATTTTATATTCTGTTTTAGAACAATTGTTAATTATAAGTTATATATATATATATATATATATATATATATAAGGTTAAGACCTCTAGTGGTTGTTTCTATAAATGCATAGGTATTAACATGCACATTATACATAACGTATACAGAATAAAAACTTAATTACTATGAATGAATACCACATAATGCTAACTATAACGTCTCCATACTGACATGAATAATAAAAATTGTAATATTGCTTACACAAAATAAAAGTCAGCTAAGATCGCAAGTCTTTCGTGAGAAAATACTTCAAAAACACCTGGACGATTTAAGCCGATCCGTCGTCAGCGAACGAGGCCAATCCCAAACAACCAGAAGAGCTTCGGACGAAATATCGCGCACTTGTTCTTGAAAGAGGTTTAAGTCAAGAATCTGGAAAAATCACATGATTTATTCCTCTATTACACTAAGAGGCGACTACTGAATAAATTTCTTGCTTAAAGTCCATCCCGTCTTTGACTTATCTGTTTTGAATTCTACTTCTTTGCTTTCTGTCGACTTGGTAACATTTTGCACGAACTGCTAACCTAGTGGGTTAATCTATTTTGAACCCTAAATCGAGAGGGAAAAGAGTTAAATTTTCTCTATGTTAGTATTCTTCATATACTTGCTTTTTGCAATACTAATTCGTAGAGACGATTATTTTTGTAAAGTTCTAACTTTATATTTTTGCAATGAAATATCAACTTTATTACTATTGTGACAAGGTAACCTTCAGATTGGGTACGATGCTATGGTTGTTAGGTTTTTCGCAAATCGTTCTTTGAGCCCAAGGCAGTCCCCGGAGGCATGATCCCGAACTCCTCATTTATCATGCTTGTCACGTGTTGACCATCCCTCGTGTACTGCACATATACGAAATCTTACATAGGAAATCCATATCCACGTCTATACTTTTGCTTGACCACTTACATGGTTGCTTGATCTTATCTGAGTACTTGACGTTTTCTGTTACAAAATTTTGGTTACTTACGAATAAGGTATCACAATTTTGAAACTGTACCAATAATATCTCACCATAATAATATATTATCTTACAAAGCAGCGATGGCCGAGTGGTAACAGCCGCGGTCTTCTACGCGACCGATCCCGGGTTCAAATCCTCGGCGCGCACCTCTGATCAAGAAATTTGTAATGTGCGAATTTATCGCTGCTCTACGGTGATGGAAAATAACGTGATATTTAATTAATTACGATGTTCTCCATCGCCGTGCATGCCTGAGAGAAATTCATAATTTTCGAACCACCACCAATCCGCACTTGGCCAGCGTGGTGGACTATGGCCTAAATCCCTTTCACTTGTGAGAGGAGACCTGTGCCCAGAAGTGGGACATAAAAAAAAGGTTGAAAAAAATATCTTACAAACTTTCAGATTTTTCCCTATAGAAATAGCCTAAAGACAAACCTTTAAATTAGAGACTAGACGAGGCATTCTTACCAAATTATAAATCCCTACTTCCCTACTAATATTATAAATTTGAAAGTTACTCTGTCTGTCTGCTACGCTTTCCCGCTTAAACTACTGAACCAATTTTAATGAAATTTGAAACACAGTTAGAGTGGACCTTGAGAAAGGACATAGGATGGTTTTTATCCTACGGCGATTACTCCGCCGTTTGTGGACCGATTTTAAAAATTCTTTTTTTGTTCGTATGCTTATACTCCCGAGGTGGTCCCATTGTCACCAAATCGGGATCTGATGATGGGATCCCAGGGAAATCGAGGGGAACTCTCAAATTTAATAGGCACACACATTGATTTTCTTATACTTTCTCAAGCATAAGAGATATTTGTGCACAGTAATCATCATCTCATGTTGCTGAGCTGATAATGGAAGGCTCTGCAACAGTGAGGAGTTGAAAGCAATTTTTTTCAATAAATAGTTTTTTATTCCAAATCTTACATTCCTGAGGTGGTCCAACTGTCATCAAGGCAAAGTTTGATGAGGGGATCCCGGAGAAATCGAAGGGAACATTCAAATTTTATAGCACAACAAATGATTTTCATATTTTTACTAAAGCAAAACAGGCATTTTTGTATAATTATCATCATATCATGTTGCTGAGCTGATGATGGAAGGTACTTCGAAGGTTAGGAGTTGAGAGAAAATTCTTTCAATAAATGGTTTTTTGTTGGAAATCTTACATTCCTGAGGTGGTCCAACTGTCACAATGGCAAAATTTGATGATGTGATACTAGGGAAATCGAGGGAAACACTAAAACTTAATAGGCACACACATTCTTTTAGTCATATTTTTTAACATAATACAAATATTTATGTCCGGTAATTATCACCTCATGTTGCTAAGCTGATGATTGAAGGTACAACTCCTTAACGGTTAGGAGCTGAGAGCAAATTCTTTTATTAATTTATACGTTGAGGTGGACTGATAGTAGTATTCTTTCAGGCTATAAGATGGCTATTAGATAAACATGATTATAAAAGGTATCTCTTTAACGTTTAGAAGTTAAGTGAAAAAAATTCCAATTATGCTTATACATATGTGAAGAATTATTAAAATTACTAAAAAGAGTGAAATAAATTAAGTTTTTAACAAAAAAATAGAACCGACTTCAAACGGTAAAAAATAAAATTGTTCAGTACCTACTTCTTCTTGCTTATGGTAATGACTCTTAAAACTATTTTTGGAGTCGGGCCCTTAGTAAAATCAAAAATGTCCTGTCTTAGTAAATATAGTGTACCTTTCGTTCTGAATGGACACCAACTCCAATATAGTTTTAACAGTCATTACCATAAGCAAAAAAAAGTAGGTACTGTCCCACTGTCTGTATTGTCGGTGCCCATTTAGAAGGAATGGTACGACATTTTAGTAGGGGCCCGACTCCAAAAATAGTTTTAAGAGTCATTACCATAAGCAAGAAGAAGTAGGTACTGAACAATTTTATTTTTTACCGTTTGAAGTCGGTTCTATTTTTTTGTTAAAAACTTATAGTGTTGTGTTTTCTTTTATACATTTAATGTTATTTGGAAGTTAAAAGTGAAATACTTAAAACTTGCGAAGTGCTAACGCTCACATTTAAGTTTCTAAGTACGAAGTTTGTATTCAGTACCTACCTAGTTTTTAAATTACCTTAATTTGAATTGCTTACAGAAGAACAATAAGCAACAAGTAAAAGAAAGCTCATTACGCTCAATGCCCTTAGTCGTAGATGTTTCATAGATGTGACTTAAATACTCAAATAGTTGTTCAACATATCGTATAAACTTATTACACTAACTTTAGTATATATATTATAACTAGCCTTCCGCCAGCGGCTTCGCCCGCGTGGAGCCGTTTAATGGGTCCCCTTAGGATAAAAAATAGCCTATGTGCTATTCCAGGCTTCATTGCTATATTAAAATCAAAGGCTGTTTAGCCAGTTGCTTTAACCGCGTTGCTTACCCCTATTACCCGTTTTCACGTAGGAATGAAGCATTTTCCCGCGATAAAAACTACTCAAGGTGAATGTAGTTTTCTAATGGTGAAAGAATTTTTGAAATCGGAACAGAAGTTTTTGAGTTTATTCATTACTAACATACATACATATCTATACAAATCTTTCCTCTTTATAATATGAGTATACATATAGATAAGTTACACTGACTTAACTATAATAAGTTTATGACATAGCGATGAAAACTTTTTGGTAATGTTTGTGGTAGTTATATTGACCGCCATTAATAGGCTTCTAAATTTGCTACATATCGCATACTATTACTATATTACTTCAATAATATGAAATTATCAATACCTTGTATACCTAAATAAATAATAACGCTTCACACTCATAGCCCCACAGTAGGGTAGATATACCCTGTGTCGTGGATACCATGGACACATACACAAAGACAGAAACACAAACACCCAGACCGAGAACATAAATTTAAATTCATCATTCAAATTTCTGTTTCGCTGCGAATCGAATCCGGGGCCCTTCGATTGGCAGTCCGGCATGGTAACCATTGTACCACGCAGGTCGTCGTTTATTATATAGTTTGTTCATACTTGCCGTTCATACTTATTTGTACTGTACTGTATGTGATTTCGAGGTTAGTTTTATTTTTATATTAACTAGGATGAAATATACAGACACGCCATGGTTCGCGTGTCTGTATTTAATATTTTTCGTATGCGTAATATCGCCCAAAGCGTCATCTATGTCTACTACTACTATCTTACTAATAAATTTTATTTTCATGATTCAGTGTCGGTTGATTCCCTTCGACGTTCTCGTATAATATACACTACTGAACAAACGTGATGATAGATGAATTTTTCTTAGGCAATTTTCTCGCAAGTCATGACGGGAAAACAGTCAATACGAACTACGGACTTTCTATCACGCACAACTAGGGTTGCCAACTCTCGAAGGTATGAGAACCAAGCCGGGAGAATTGTATGTGTAAGAAATTTATATAAAAGGAAACCAGTCATTTATTTTTAAATTAATTTTGTTTTTTTGAGCATCATCTAATATTTGTCGGTTTCTTACCCCACAATCATAAAATATTTTACATGAAAAATCGAAGTTTGTTAGTACTTGTAACCCGCAAAGCACAAGCGCAATAGCACAGAATACATAATAGTACAGGCAATAGTGACGAGCGATTCGAGCGACGGATGCATTTAATTTTTAGAAAAACCAGAGAAATTATTGGTCCCCGGGAGGTTAACCATTATTACCGGAGTCTCTCGGGCAATCCGGGAGGGTTGGGAACCCTATGCACAACCCTTTTGACCGATGTAGTATTCTTTCATTTGTCTCTGTCCTTTGCAGATTTTCCTTCATGCAGTCAATTCGTCTTTTTCTTTACCACCTAATCTATTTTATTGCGAGTTTCATTTAGACACCATTCTAGGCTTTCAGGCAATTCGATAAACCGTCCATTATTACTATCGGCTCTCTAAATATTCTCGTATCTTTTATTTCACCAGCACCTTATTCAGAAAGGTCTTGCGTATATACGGTTATCTCAAAAATACACGTTCAGACCCTAACATTGGTTTTGCTAAGGGCGCTTTGTGTTGGAATGTTTCGCTAAGACGTTTGGGTATAGGCCAAATATTTTACGACCAAACACGGTCTTGAAGTAACAAAGCAAAACTTACTAGAAATAATATTTCTATAGCAGCTAAATATAGGTTGTACCTATAAATACGTAAATGATTAGAGTTCCCAAATAAGTATAAAACTTCATCGATAAAAACTCTTGAGAAATAGGTACTAAATTGAAGCGCACATGGCCCAGCGATTAGCGTAGAACGCAAGCGATCTATGCAACTAAGCCAAACGGGCGCGGTGGGTGTGTGATGTGTGACCGCTAGTGGCAAAAAATAAATCCTGCGCGTTTTCATGCTTCGGAGGGCACGTTAAGCCGTTGGTCCCGGTTGTTGTCGATAGATGACAGTCGTTAAACCTTGTCAGAGGCATTATGGGCGGTTTGAAAACATCCGACGGCGGGTTGGCCCCTAACTCGCATCTCCACCAACCCGCATTGGAGCAGTGTGGTGGAGTAAGCTTCAGGCCTCCCCAATAATGGGGAGAGACCCGTGCCCAGCAGTGGGACGCAAAAAGGGTTGCAGTCATTTGAATTATAATATCGTCAATACTTTTTTGCCTCTCCAGCGTGACGATAGTAGATAATAATAATAATGATAATGCTACACTCTCATGACCCCACACTAGGATACCCTGCGTAGTGGGTAACAGGACACAAACACACAAAGACATGTACACAAACATCCAGATCAAGAACGGAAAATGAAACTAGTCAATAAAATAAATAAAATGAAACTAATCGAACCTGGAACCCTTGATTGACAGTCCAGCAAGGTAACCATTGCGCTACATGGATCGTCAACGTAGAAGTAAGTCTGAAAAAATCAAATCAAATTACTGATACAAATAACAAAAAAAAAAAAAACATTTAATCAAATGCTTAAAGTCGAATACGATTATTTTTAGCCATATTGGCAAATTCCTTGAATTACGCAGAGACAATACCGCTCAGCGTATTTTGAATTTCTCGGCGAAAATTCTAGAAACGTTCGCAATAATACAATTGTAGAATTTGACGCCGAAAACTTCGCCTACGCGCTGTCGATATGCCAAATTCCATTATTTTAACACTGTAATTTAATTTTTGTAGCATTGTAAATTGAAGGGTCGTATTTGAACCCCTCAAGTTTGCAGCAGCTGCAAAATTTTGTTAGCTCCTGAAAAAAATATAAACTAAGTAGGTACGTTTAAATCTATTTACTTAAAAACTAGGCAGTAAGCCGCAGACACAGTTTTGAAAATAAGTACTATGCGCTCAAACTGGTAAGTTTGCAAAATAGATTTTAAATAGGTAATTAAATTTATATATTTATTTCTGTAATTAATAGATTTTTTATACATATTATGTATAATATGCTCATGGGCACACCCAGGTTCTTTATCAGGTGGTGGCAAATTTAGCAGGAGGTAGTGAGCATATCTAGCTTGTTCTTTACATGTTTCTTTTTCCGTTTGGAAGATCTTTTGGAATTCTTGAATCCTTGACCTTGACCCAAGGGGGGGGGGAGCAGCTGCCCGCCCCTTGCCCCCTCTCGGTACACCCATGAATAGGTATACCTTTTTTCTTTAGAAAAGTGGCTATGACGCCAAAAAATGGCCGAAAGTCAATCCTATTCTTCTTCTTTCGTATACGGCTCGTATACGAAATTTTTCCGATTTTGCTTATTTACCCGATTCAACACATGAGATTTTGCAGATAAATTACAGTACTTCAACAAGTATCATTGCACAATATAACTTTTCATTTCATTAATAATCTAATACATTAGACACTTTTATAGCTTGCGTCAAGAATTATAATGCGAGATTTAGGTTACTTTAAAAGATGTTTAATGCCGAATCATCATTATTAATAAGATTTTTTTTTCAGGAAACAGATTGATTATAAACTGAGGAGTATTTATGTCAAATAAATTTTACGAAAGATTATTCCAATTTGCTGAAATCAAATGCAATTTCTGGCCCATTTTCTCTCAAAATTGACTAAGTTCAATGTTTTTTTACTAATATTTTTTGTATGAGAGTGGTAAAAAGTGGCTCATACACTATGTATGTGGTTTTTACAGCAATACATGTATTTTTTTTCGATCTGTTAAGACTTTAAAATGATCCAGAAATATGTGACATTCTATACTTATTACAGTAATATTTACAAAACTATCACCGGCTTCAGGTCTAAGCAAAATAACGAAATAAAAATTAAAAAGTGTCTCATTTAATAGTTTGTTATTGAAATGATCAGCCATATTGTGCAATAAAACTTACGGAAATACTGTATTTTAACTGCAAAATCTCCTGTATAAAATGAGATAAATCAGCGAAATCGGCAAAATTTCGTATACGGCCTCTTAATTTGATCGCATAGTAGTCGCATACTTGGTGGGCAGATTCTAAACTTCATAGTATTTTCATCAACAACAATTACATAGTATAAACAAAAGGCTGCAAGCACAAAAAGACTACCAACATATCGTTTCTTTTTAAAACTAAGAGTATTTGTGATATGCTATGCTATATAGTTTCCCCGTCCAATCTGTCAATCGTAAGCCAGAATACGGGAGTGCATTTCAATCGACCCACCGTTCCCAAGAGATTTTACAATCAGAATTTGTAAACTTGTGATGATCAATAGAGTGATTGAAAAAACAACTTCACTTTTGAAGCCTCACTGTAAGCATAATTAAGCTATTAATGTTCTATTCTCGGAAATAAGACGGATTTAAGCAGTATTTACGCGTATTCGTTACTTTAAAGTTCTTTCAAATGCAAATAAATACTTTTAGATACTATTATGAAACACGATTTCTTAGTATCTTTCAAACCTTATTTATTAAGCTATTTTATAACTTAATACGTAAATAACTCTAAAGAAATTCTCCGTCCATGACCCATGACCACTTCTTAAGAATTATTAAAACTTATGTGCAGCTTAAAAGTTGAAGATCAAGGGTCTATTATTATACTATAACTCTTCAAAAATAGAAGAATTAATCGAAATATTTTTTAAATAAACGTGACTCCACAATTCACGTCGCGGCCTTACCGTGTCGCCGTTAAAAATATTTACGTCTTTTCTTATAATATGAGGAGACATGTTTTTGTTAAATATTTGTGAATCTTTTGAACGAGCTGCCGATAAAAAGGGTGTCCATATTTGTGGGTCCGGTCCCGATTTGAATGATAATAGTGTTCGAAATTTATTCGGTCGTAAAATGAAAGAGTGTTACCGGGTAGGATTATGACAAAGGCGGTTTTATCGTGGAGTGGTAGTAAATAGAGCTTCGCCTGTCAACCTTTCGTGCGTCCTGCCTAAGTTCAGAGGCTCAAGGAACTTTTCGTACTCGTTGTACCAACAAAAGGCAAACGACCAAGTATTGTATTTTGTATTCACCGTAATTTATTGATACAAATTGATATACTTGGACATTGGTTTTACTATAGAATGTCCCTGAACAGGTTTCTTCATTGTATGTACGTGAGAGTAATATATCGATGTAAAGTTATGGAAATAAATTTTACGATTAATTAATTGTTTAAATTCACTACTTATTTAAATTGCGTGTTAGAAAAAGTGAATTACCATTGTAGTTATATATTATACGACTGTACTCACGTTAATGTTTGTCGGGAATGCCAACATGTTCGTGTAATATATAACTACAATGGTAGTGTAGGTACACTCACGATTCGTTCAATAATAAAATATGTAGTGAATTACCACTTAAAATTAAAATTGTAAAAATTAAAAGAAATTGTTATTTAAAGTATTAGGAAGTAGTTACTTACTTTTCGATTTTTACATAGCAACATAGGTTTTACCCACGAGCGTGTGATGACGTGTACCACACCTACAATTACCACAAAAATTAAAACTATAAAAAACTTAAAGACATTGCTATTAAAAGTATTAAGAGATAATTAATTACTGTACGATTTCAACATAGCAACTGTACGTAGTTATTATACTTTAAGGGTTTTTTTTTTAATAAATTATGTTCTGTCATCTAAGTATCTGTCATGTTCAATTTTATTGATCCATAGTCAACATAAAAATCTGACGACGTTCTGCTGAGTCAGGACTTCTATCTATTCTCGTATGTTACTATCAATTTCGCAAACACGCTGTTAAACATTTTAAAACCGATAAAAATGTTCTAATTCAAATCCGGTTTATAACTCTTTTAGATAAATAAATATATTTCTGATCAAACTTTAATTTAAAAAGAAAATCTTTAAATTGTTTTATGTATTATTTGTTATTTCTTTTAAGAAATTTATATAAATATATTGTTAAGAATAACTATGAGTACCTGTAATACAATAAGTCCAGTCCAAGTCAACGTAAGTACAAAAAAAGAAATATTATAACCATTCCAGGAATCTGAAATAAATAGTTATCATAGAGCAAAATAACATACAGAAAAATAAGAAATCATAACAATAACTACAATAACAAAATATACCCACAGTAACTTTCCGCGCCATTATTTCGAAAATAACTCTTTCTCTCAATTCGCGGAAAAATCTGAAACCCTAGATTATATCGTTACTCATAACGATAACATTACAGTAGAATATCTTCCATATAACATTAAAGGATACGTCGTATTACGCCGAGAAGTTCAAAATGGCGTACAATAAGCAATTTGAGTCGGCGTAAAAGTGGCCGTTGTTGTCCTAATTTAGTACAATCATTATGCATATTGCATGCCTCACTTGCCTCTGTTTCTCGATAAACAGTGCTCGTTTCCTGCCGAGTTTTCCCTTTTCCCGCTTTTTTATTATTAAGGGGCATTTACCTGCGGAACTAAATTCTTTCAGTACACTCGGGTACAGAAGGAAAAATGGCGATTAATTCAGGTGCTGTTATTTCCTTCAAGGTTTCCTGTCTATCTCAGTTAAATCATTATAATACGTACATTTCGCATTGCCTTTTTTGTAGCTATATTTTTTAATAATTTCTGAGGACATGTACACATAAAAAATCACGCCAAATCAACTTTGGTCGTATGCAGTGGGGCTGTTACTCCAAAGACTGTAGTGTTATTAATATCACTACATGTTACTTACTTACTTCATTCACTTCCATTATCATTTTTTTATAACTTATATCCTTTTGTTCTATTATTATATTTACTTTTCCTTGCTTATTTCTTCATTACTACAATGTTTGTTTACCTATCAAAATTGTCTTGTCTGTCATTTATGTTTCTTATTTAATATCATAGATAAACACATTTTAATATTGTCTTTAATGATAAACAATACAAAACTAAATTAGACAAACATTATATAATTTTATTATTTGAAAATAACAACTTAAAATTATAATATAAAAAACATGTAGCAGCCAAAGACAATATTAAAATGTGTTTATCTATGAAATTAAATAAGAAACATAAAGAGTTTTGGCGGGAAGTCTGAGGGAACAAGTTGTGCTCTTGTTTTGTTTTCATTTTCTTAGTGTATTTTTGAGTTATATCGGATAAAGTTGATGGCATTTTGCTCGATATAGGTTAATGACAGTGCACGAGTGTTGTGAAATGAAATAACAGTGCGAAAACATGTTTTTTCGGCTTGCCTCCAAAATTCCATCAGACATGTTCTGGTAAAGTAGCCATCACTTTACTTGAACATTTGACTGACTAGACTGACTGATACCTGACGACTAACTGACTTTTTTCTATGACTACAGTGATGCAAAAATTTAACTTGACGCTGGCAATATGCACAGAGTTTGCGACGCCATTATTAAAATTGAAAAGTAAATATTGAATGGCTGAAAGGATTTTTATCCAATGCCGTAAAACAAAATTATAAAAAAATAAATAAATAAGAAACATAAATTACAGACAAGACAATTTTGATAGGTAAACAAACATTGTAGTAATGAAGAAATAAGCAAGGAAAAGTAAATATAATAATAGAACAAAAGGATATAAGTTATAAAAAAAATGATAATGGAAGTGAATGAAGTAAGTAAGTAACATGTAGTGATATTAATAACACTACAAGACTGAAGGTCGCGTCAGGTAATTCTGGCCGGAAACTGCACTTTTCCACCGAAACACAATAGAATTACTTTCGATTGCAGTGGTATCTATTTCCCCGGTGGAATAATTGAAGTTCTACCAGTAGTCGGGAGAGACTTTTACGGAAATACTGTGATAGGTAATACAGTTTTTTATACAAAGCTTAAGAGTTCGTTTGTTTGAATGCGCTAATCTCAGGAACTACTGGTTTGAATTGAAAATTTATTTTTGTATTCGATAGTCCATTTATTCGGGAAGCCTATAGGCTATATAACGTCATGGTATGACTAATACCAAACCCACGTGGACAAAGCCGCGGGCGGCCGCTAGTGAGAATATACTCGTATAATAATAGAAATTAATCTACAGCTATCGCCAATGTAATGAAAAATGTGTTAAATACCAGTAATTTTCCTAAAAATACAACCTGCAAGATATAAGATATGCTGCTTTTGACAGTACACAAACGGTTAGATTTGAAGCAGCGCTCACCATCATTGTCTTGCGTAATAGGCAAGACGCCTCTATATCCCGAGTCCCACTGAAATAAAATTAGCTTTAGGGTAATAAATTCAAATCACGGCTCACCGTAATTTTAGCCTCCTTTTCACCAGGCGATATTCGCAGAGGAATCCTTAAGAGGCCGTATACGAAATACAGCCGATTTCGCTGATTTACCTGATTTTACACTGCGGCTTTTGAAGCGCGTATGACTCGGCGGCTAGCGTAGAACGCAAGCGATCTACGCAATTAAGCCAAACGGGCGCGGTCAGGTGTGAGATGGGTGACCACTAGTGGCAAAAATTTCATGCGCGTTTCCGTGCTTCGGAGGGCACGTTAAGCCTTGTCGGAGGCCTTATGGGCGGTTTGAAAACATCGTTGGCCACTAACCTGCAACTCTACCAACCCGCATTGGAGCAGCGTGGTGGAATAAGTGGAATAATAAAGGGAAGAGCCCGTGCCCAGCTGTGGGACGCAAAAAAGGGTAGCCAGCCGCACTGCGGCTAATTTATTAGATTATCATTGAAATGATCAGTCATATCGGCAAAATTTCGTATAAGTACGGTTTCTTAATTCGATTACACTTTATTGTTGGCGTAACTACTGTTATCTGGCGTGTTGCGTTGCTACCCTTCCCGTTACGATAGAAGATTGTACGTAATGAAATTACTGGGATAGATTTGATTGATTCTTCGATTAAGTACGGTCTTACCAAGTGATTGCTAGCTGGCTTGCTAACCGCAAGAGCATCGGATCGAGTTTATGATTCGACTTCCTGTGAGGGACGTACTTCTTCGTTTACATCTTGTAGATAGCCATCTCGTTGCTCATGATTGAAATGAGATGGCTGAGTGAATACTACTTTTGTTTGTTTTCTTATATTAGCAGGGTTTCACGTTAAAAAGAAAAATTATGATTTGCGTTTGTTTATGTGTGTTAATGTCGTTTTTCTTAAAAAACTAAAATTGAAATTATTATCAAATATATGTATCTTTTGAAGTTAATATTCTTAATCTGTGGCATTTTGCTCGTGATTGAAATGAATATTTAGGAAATATTATATATAAAATTATCTATAGGATATTTTAATAATAATAATTGTTTTACATTTAAGGTATAAACTTGAAATTAAAGTTGAAAATACTCATTAAATCTGCAATTTTTTGCCATGAAAATCAAGTTGTAGGTAAATGTAATTAAAAAAATATCTGCTTCGTAAAGGGACAATTTTTTTTAAGGTAGGCATATCCCGTAAGCTATAAAAATAATTATGCCAAGTCCAAGTCAGAGTTAAAATATTTATTTCATATTGGGAATACAATATTCCTTTTTCCCAGTCACCGCCTTTAGGTGCCCGTTTGGGCTAGATGTTGAGCCGAGAGAAAAAGGCGGCAAAAAAAAAACTCCCAGCATCACTCTTTTAAAAAAAAGTACATACCTAAATATTTGAGATAACAGTACGGCTATGGGTTGTTAATGGGCACACAGGACAGGTGATCGTATGAGACACTATAAAAATGGCTAGAAGCTGTCTTTTAACAAAAGTAAAGGAAAAGATCTAAAAACTTTAAAACTTTGTAACAAACCTTCAATGCGCAAGTCATATATTTTTCATACTAATAAATGAATACATATTATTTATTCAGTCTAATAAGTCTCTAATCTCTATAAAAATAATCTCTATAAAAATTTAAGGTTACATACTTCTGATACAAGTTAAACGATAAATTTTGCTTCACAAAAGCTTTCAGAACGAAGTAATCAATAACAGCAGATTTGATATTTAGAGCCATAACTACATAATAATCGTAGGATTATTAATTCATATCGGCAGCATAAGTGGTAATACTTAATCAGACATTGATAACGAGGGTCTTAGTGACCACCATCATTTATAAATGATAATGTTTATGAAACTTATCTATTAAAAAATACTACACTGGTCAAATCTAAAATTATGAACTGTGAGTCTACCAGAATTGTTAATTACGGGAAACATCGATAAGAAATACCACGATGTTTTCTAATAAACAAATAAATGTAACATTTGTCACACCCATGTTTTGCATCTTTATTATTTAACGTGAAACAAAACTATAAATACGAACATAAGAGTCGCAGAGATGTGTATAACAAGTAAAAAATTTGCAAGTTAGGTTGCAAATTGTCTTATTGCCAGGTAGCTTTAGTCCCTGTAGCTTCGGGATTAAGAATAGAGCTACGGTATCCCCTGCCTGATCGTAAGAGAAGACTAAAAGGGGGCTTCCGGCATTGTGGGCGGTGAGAGTGGGAGCTCGATCCATTCAGCCAGCGGTCCCGGGAAGGAGTGCGGTGTGTGCGTGGCATCTCCCGAGGATGGGTTCGTTGTGGGGCTCCGCGCGTGGAGGACATCTGTGCGTTCCACTGGAGATCCTGGAGTCCTCCCTAAGCGCAGAGGCAGGCCACGGAGGGGGTTTTATTCCGGTCTAATCTCACATAACCCGGTATTCTCCCCCCCCCCCTTGCTTGCAGCCAGGGTAATGTTATCCTTAGTGTACAACTAACACTACTAACAACTAACAGTCACACATTATTTGTACAAACAAGTGTACAAATAATGTGTGACTTCTCTGGTCGAACGATGAATATTCTACCACCTATAAAATTGTTTCATGTAGTAGTACTATGTACTCGTAGTTATGGTAACCCACGTAGGTATATATTTGCTATAAGTTACCACAAATGGGGCTTCGGATAACTTTGTTGTGACTTAGGGCCTTGTTGATCATCTCCAAGTAAAGTGTTGATTAGTTACATCAAGTAGAGTTAATTGGCAAGTAAAAGCTATGAGCTATGAGTCGTACTTCAGATTTATCATATGATTAGTGCTACTCGAACATCGTGAAATTGAAATTAAAGTTACGGGTGACTTCAACCGACAATTAGTATACTTGTCACTTTACTTGAAGGAGGTGAAAGAGGCCCTAACTTGTGTATTCACGTAATTAAGGCACCTATACCATAAGAAACGAGTTAATCAGTATTGAAACTTTGCACTTAATGAAGCGTGGTTAAACTCTATACTTAAGCAAGTACAATAAAAAATACAGCGTGAAATAAAAAAAATATGTTGCATACTATTAAATTATCACGTTATAAATTTACTGTCAAGTTTACTAAGTAACTACTAAGTCTCGGTTTATAAAGTTTACAATGTCTATTCATTTCGGGAGTAACTTAGTTATGGTACTCTTACTACCGTCGTATATGTTTGATGGAAATTGGAAGTTAATGTACGTGATAGGAAATATCGTCATGAAATGTTACAATATTTTATTCGCGGCGATAAATACGCATATAATTTTAATTTCTTAGGCAGATCCGCCTGGTAAAATATGTAAAAAATTGCTAATGTTTCAGATTATTATTGAAATGATCAGTTATATTGCGAAAAAACTTATGGAAATATTGTATTTTAACTGCTAAATCTCATGTGTAAATCAGGCAAATCAGCGAAATCGGCAAAATTTCACATACGGCCTCTTAACAATGTTTGTTCATACAGGGAGCTACGAGTATGTAGTTATGGTAACCCACGTATATATTTGCAAAGTTACCACAAGACCGTAAATGGATCTTCGGATAAGTTTGGTCGGACTAACTTGTGTATTCAAGTAATTAAAGTACCTTCGCCTTACGTAACCCCTAATGAAGCTTTCAGATGTAGCTTTAAAGCAATGTTCTTTAAACTTTTCAAACATGACTGTAATAAAGATGGTAATGATGTGAATAGAAAATATTATGTTGCTTAGAAGTAATAATAAACATCTATAATCACATACGGTATCCTCTCCCAAGGTGCCTTTTGAAGGTTTTTCCCCCCCGATACAAAAAAGGCCATTTGGTGTTAAGTGTTCGCTGCAGTCCATGGACATCTACAAACAACCTCAGCTAGCATAGTTAAGTCTTGTCTGAAGTCGTATGCAGTTGAGCTGCTACTCCGGAAGCTGATGGTCGCCTCATGTACTGCAGACTTATACGGACTGCAGTACAGCAACAGCAGCAGCCAGCCGGCAACTGTACCTATCCACTGGATTACAATTAAATTGATGCAAGACAGAAGTGGGTACAGCGGTGGTACTTCCTTGGGTAAACCATAAAAGTTCTAGTATCTACCGAATTTTGATAGATATCAGTCATTAAACCTTACTGAAGGTCTTATGGGAGGTTTGAAAATATTTACGTGGAGAGACTCGTACCCAGCAGTAGGACGCAAAAAGGGATGCAGCCACATACTCTTAGTATCGAGAAGCAGAAAAGTAAACAGCGGTCAGGTCGCGCTGAGCACATGAAGTGTTCGCAAGCTCTCGAGGCACAGGTGAGAGGATCAAAGGGCTCCATTGACCTCTTTGTCATGAACATGCCATTTGTTTCCGCTACTATTAGTTTCACATTTAGTTCTCAAAGAATTGTTTTAATTACAGGCGCTTTTGAAATTGTAAAATGTGTCCTAGCCCTTCCCCCTCTCTAATTTCCAAATATTATTTGCAATAAGACACCGAAAAGTCTATAAACAATAGTAGCTCTAGGTCTCAATGAGAAGTGGTTTTAACGAGAGCGATATGGTCAGTAGTTTTTGATATTCAGGACATTTTCCAAAACAATACAACTTTATCAAATATACAAACCCTATGAAAAACAAAGGTATTTTTATTGGTGATGCAATTGTTAGCTGATCGATCTTTAGAAACCTTCATGGGCGAAACCTACTCACATTTGACCACATTATTCATCGTATCCTTTAGAGTATCGAGAAGCACAAAGGTAAACAGGTTCAGGTAGCGCTGAGCACATGAAGTGTTCGTAAGCTCTCGAGGCAGGTGAGAGGACCAAAGGACTCCATTGACCTCTTTGTCATGAACATGCCATTTGTCGCCGCTACTATTCGTTTCACATTTAGTGTCGAGTAGTGACTGCCCAGTGTTTAAGAGGCCGTATACGATATTTTGCCGATTTCGCTGATTTAGCTCATTTTATACAGGAGATTTTGCAGTTAAAATACAGTATTTCCATAAGTTTTATTGCACAATATGACTGATCATTTCAATAATAAACTAATAAATGAGCCAGTTTTTAATTTTTATTTCGTTATTTTGCTTAATAGTCCTGAAGCCGGTGATAGTTTTGTAAATACTACTGTAATAGGTATAGAATATCACATATTTCTGGATCATTTTAAATTCTAAACAGATCGAAAAAAATGCCATGTATTGCTGTAAAAATCGCATACATAATGTATGAGCCACTTTTTGGCACTCTCATACAAAAAATATTAGTAAAAAAACATTGAACTTAGTCAATTTTGAGAGAAAATGGGCCAGAAATTGCATTTGATTTCTCCAAAATGGAATAATCTTTCGTAAAACTTATTTGACATAAATACTCTTCAGTTTATAATCAATCCGTTTCCTGAAAAAAAAATCTTATTAATAATGATGATTCGGCATTAAACATCTTTTAAAGTAACCTAAATCTCGCATTATAATTCTTGACGCAAGCTATAAAAGTGTCTAATATATTAGATTATGAATGAAATGAAAAGTTATATTGTGCAATGATACTTGTAGAAGTACTGTAATTTATTTGCAAAATCTCATGTGTTAAATCGGGTAAATAAGCAAAATCGGCAAAATTTCGTATACGGCCCCTTAACACACGATTCTCATTTTGGCATTTGGTAAATGCCGATTGCCGATGCGCAACTTTGCAATTTTCAAGATCTTTTAAGTGAAGTGTTATTCTTTCTCTACGGTGACAGTAAACATTTTTATCAAAGGAGTGCGGTCAGTAGTTGGATGGGTATCAAATAATCGAACCCGGGACCCCTCGATTGGCAATCCGGCATGATAACCATTGCGCCACGCGGGTCATCATCAAAAAACTAATCATTTAAATTTCTGTTTTGGAATCAAACCCACCCTTTGTTCGGTAGTCCGGCATGGTAACCATTGCGCCACACGGGTCTGTTTTTACATAAATTGTATTTTTAAAATTCAGTACCATGGTAGGGGATATAATCACAAGAAGCCGTTTTAACACAACAAACTGGGTTAACCTCGCTAAGTGCTTGACCCGCCCTTTTGTTGGTGAAATTTAGAAAAACGCTGACAAATATATTTCAAGTGTTATTAAAAAACAATACCTACTCAACTCACCTTTGAACTTATAAAAGTCGGTATTAGTGTTATCTTTCTTTGTGAGTTTTTTTTCTTTCTAAGTAATTTATTTAACATTGCTTTCTTTAAGTTATGAATGTGATGAAGCACACTTCTAAAATCTTAAAATTATCTTAAAATCTAGGTATAAAGTTAAGCTGCTTTAGGAGCTGAGATAAATATGATGTGTTAAGTTGATATCAGCAAATGTAATTTAAGGTAAAAATATCAATATTTTTAAACTTATAAACTTAATTTTGCTCTTATTTTATAGTACAATGCAACACTCATATTAAAGTAATGACCGTCGACATGCGGCATGTTTCGCAAACTTGCTCCTTTTAGCATCAGCAATCGGCGGTTTAGTCGCTTTTTAGAATTCTGTACCTCGAACGGAACCCTTATAGGATCATTTTGTTGTCCGTCGGTCTGTCTGTCAAGACCCTTTTTCTCAGGAGTGCGTGGAGGTATCAAGCTGGTATTTATATCAAATACTCAGGTCTACTGTCCCTTGGAGCTGTGAAAAATCAAAATTCTAAGCCAGCGCAATCAAAAGATACAGCCGTTTATGCTTCAAATTACCGCAAATTTTCGATACTCGCAAGGGAATCAAAACCTACAGGGTACTTCTCGTGAACCCAGAATCTAGAAATTTGGTACGAAGCAACGTCTTATAGCACAGATAATGGGAAAGTTACGAAAACAGTAAATTTTTTGTTACATCATATATCAAAAAAATATTTTACGTAACCCTCGGTGCGCGAGTCCGACACGCGCTTGGACTGTTTTTTAAAAGCTAAATTTTTTTTCAACCTTTTTTTATGTCCCACAGGTACAGGTCTCCTTCTCACACAATTGAGAGGGATTTAGGCCATAATCCACCACGCTGGCCAAGTGCGGATTGGTGAACGTCATGCTTTCGAGAAATTATGAATTTCTCTCAGGCATGCACGGCGATGGAGAACATCGTAATCAATGAAATATCACGATATTTTCCATCACCGTGGAGCAGCGATAAATTCGCACATTACAAATTTCTTAGTCAGAGCTGCGAGCCGAGGATTTGAACCTGGGATCGGTCGCGTCGAAGACCGCGGTTTTTTACCACTCGGCCATCGCTGCTCGCTAAATACGACAACCAAATACTAAAACACAAAGACTCGCCGTAACATCGATTGCCGATGCCTAAAGGTCTATGAAGGCCTGTAAGGAAACAATATGATAAAATTTTCATACAATTTTGATTAATGACACGACTTCAATCAATAAACCACACGAGAGAATTGTTCTATTCTGATTTCCCAAAGTTACGTAAATCTATTGTAAAACTCAATTTATTAATCGTAAAACAGTAAATGTATGTTTTAGAAAATGGTAATGCGAGCGTTAAGGAATAAATCAACGTGATTTGTACTTTAGTGCTTTACGTCGCTGGACACGCATAAATTCCGAGCGGTGAAATTATGTGATTCGGCATTCGTATGTTGAGAACTTATGTGAAACGCACGCACCATTCATATGTGTCTTTCATCAGAGGATGCATGGTTTTGGGGTCAAAGTCTGTGATGTTTTGACTTTTGTTTCAGTGGATGGTGGTTATTAGATGGTGGCTGCAACCCTTTTATGTGTCCTACTGTTGGGGTCAGATCTTTCTTTTTAGGAAATGAGGTTCCGTTGCGCCATTATAATATTGTAAGCAAAATTCGCACAGAAACGCTTACAAATTCCTCCCTTGATTTATATTATAAGTAGCTGTGCTCCGCGGTTTCACCTACGTTAGAGAGGATCAATAAAATTACATTAAAATGGGTCTTCCCAAAGAAATGAGATCTTTTACCGCGGTAAAAAGTAGCATATATTACTCTTCCACCTCCTATCTACGCACATAAAATATTCCATGATCATTCTATCGCGACGTGAAAGATGTCCTTCACAAACGAACCAACAAACGCACTTTTGCATTTACTCGTAATATTTTTGTAGGATAACGGCGGCGCATTGGTATAAATTAGCACTTTGGTTGACAGCAACCATAGAGTTGCTTTTATGGAGCGTGGTGTCAATGGTAATGTGACAACTATGGCGGATCATTAGTTTTTGGACAGACACGATGGGTGATTTTTGCACTAAGTCATCAACGAATCGCTACTAATGCAAACACTCCCAAGAGATGGTTCATTGCCCGTGGTCCTACATTATCAAATTTACTTAGTTTAATTGATATTATTTCGTTAAACAGTTGATTTTGCAACTATTTCAATAATAAGTGTTTTGTTATAGTTTCTGTCAGCCGTCTTTCAATTGACAATATCCTTGCCCATATACATTCGCCCATAGATACTAACTCCAAACCGATGGAAGCTATTACCTTCAGGTATTATTGAGTTTTTTACCCTTTAAATACGGAACTTTAGGGTTCCGTAGGGAGGGAGAGAGACAGAGAGTTTTAGTTATTTTGATAGTAGAGGGATGTATGATCGCGCGTGTAAACAAAGCTAGAGGCTATGTGTGTTGTTTATACGGAAGCTTTCATCAAAATTGTTGTTTACAGTTTTTAATTGGAAATAGAGGCTTAAACATACACTATATTCATTGTATACACGTAACGTAGTGCATACACTATGTATCCAAACCAGTAAAGTGTAGTCCAAGTTTTTTGATAATTGCAAACTCACGGAGTTTAACAGAGCTGCCGTGAAACAATTCTGTTGTATTTCGGTGGCAGATGCGGTTGCCAGTTAGACTTATATGAGACGAACCTCCAGTTCTGTCTCTTCCTCAAGCTCTTGCTCGCTTGCTTAAGGTTGTGTGGAAATGTCCGTGGGCTCTAGCAACCACATAACACGACATGACCGATGATCCGTTCTAGATTATTCTTAACGGATCTTACGATAAATAAAATCCTTTTAGTTAATTTTTATTAATAATATTGTACGCCGGAATATGGTAGACTGTTTAAAACTCCAATTCCTCCAACTCCAATTGTTTAAAACTCCAACAAACATCTTATTCTATGCATGTCAACAATAAAGTATTTTCATTTCATCTCATTTCGTTTCGTTTCGTCTCGTTTCTTTTAATTTTATTTCATCTCATTTCATTTAATTTAGCCAGCATACTTGTCTGCTACTCCGTTAAAATTAAATTAAATTTAATTACCTATTGGTTTTTTCTTTCATTTTAAACTAGCCATCCGCCCCCGGCTTTAAACGCGTGGATAACACATTTTTTCCTATCAGAATAAGACAATTTCCCCAGATAAAAAACAGCAAATATCACTCTCCAGTCTCCAATAATCTTCATACAAAAAATCAGGTCTATCTGTAGCAGGAGTATGTACGTTGGAGGGAGTAGATAAAAAAAATCTTTTAAGTCCCACTTCGCGTCACGAGTCTTTAAACACTATTGTGGAGGCCTGGAGCTTACTTTACCATGCTGCTCCAATGCGTTTGTCGATATGTGGGTCAGTGTGCAACCGGATGTTTGTAACGGATACCTTAAATAAATGAATAACTTAGTATGCCATAAACAACGGCTATAATAATACTGTATGACTTACGCATGCAAACTTCACGCTGGTTCCTACAGCTATGTAGTGAATGTACTGAGTATATTCACACGTCGGTATAACCAACCGCACTAACGTATTTCCTATACAATCAGAGGCGTAAATCTTATTTAATTATGCAGGTAATATATTCTAACCTGTATAAGGATCTTTGAACAGGCGTGGGATAGAAAACAAAATTTTATTTTGTGAAACTTTCGTTCTGAGCTTAAAATAGCTGTAGTAGGCATATGAACCTAATACATACTTACCAGGAGTTTAAATGAACAGTAAATTTTTTTGAAAAGTGGTCTAAGCTATTGTTTAGAGGCAATACCAAAAATAGTTCTAGTTTGTTAAAGCATCGCAAATGTATAGGATAAGTCGGAGTATCATCATAGAAAGGGAAAGATCGCAAAAATGTTTTTAACCGCGTTCCAGGCATTATTTTTACATACCGCACTTTGCTAGAAATGCTAACTTCTCCCGCTTCCCTCTTCAGTCCTGAGGCCTTAGTGTAAGTCTGCACACGCGAAAACGATACTAACGCGTTTGCGTTAAGAATTTAATTATCGACCTTATTCCTGCAAAGGAGTAGGATATAAGATAAGGTGACTAAAAGGACGAATAAATATTTAAAAAAAACCCTACAAAGGTATTTTGAAGTGAAACTTGTGTGTTTAAATAGTGTCAGTTATAATTTTTAATCCGGTCTTGGACTACCAAATCAATTGAAATACTTTTAATGAGTAATTCTGTCTGTGACAAAATTATTTGTGACGTCACAACTCATTTGTAGTCAATTGACGAAATTTTTATTGATTTGAAAGGTAATAAAAATCATGGGTATAAAATAAATCAATTATTATCCTGCTTTCCAACCGTCGTTTAGTGCCACCGTTTTAACGTATGTATAAAAAAATAATTAAATATAGTATCCACACTTACATGAGGCGACCACCAGCCTCCGGAGTAGCAGCGCAACTGCATACGATGATGTCCATGGGCTGCAGCAACCACTTCACACCACGTGGCCTGCATGCTCGTCTGCTACTCCATTCACATAAAAAAAGTATCCAAGACCCTATTGGGTGTTTTATCTATCTAGTTTCTATGTTTCAAACAAAGCTACACTTAAATCTGCATATAAAATCTATACTAAATCATAAGCCAAACATTTCTTTACTTACGTCTTGTATCATGCTCAATAATGTAAAATTTTTATTGTCTAATTTAGGAATTTTATTACCGAAATGCAAGCATGACGCATGTTAATATCTTGTGGGCGTACTTGTATAGATAAAACAGAAAATGTGTTGAAGTGACTTGGTTTCTTTAGAAAGTCCCAATTCTTAACCTCAGTTCTTAACTTAGAATTTTTAACTTCTGATTTCATCGTAAATTTTAGTACCAGATATATGAAACGTGTAAAAATATTGGAAATGCGGTTATTTAGTTAAAAACGCAAAATTACGAGCATTAATTGGACGTAGTTACACGAAAAGGATCCAATCCACATCAAGTCAATTTCGAGATATTGACATTTGAAGTTCATGACGTATTTCTTCATAGGTATTCATTATAAAATAGTTTGTTAGTATGTTGTTAACATGTATTATTATTATTATTTTTATTGTTTATAGTCCAATCATACACAATATTGTATTTTAGGAGATATTTGTAAAAATATGCATTTGGATCCTTTTCGCTAAATAACAGTTTATATTGTGCACGGTCAATACTTATTTCACTAAAAAGACCCATGTAAAAAAATATTTATTAATTACAATTTTTTTCAATAAAACGTCAATTTATTATTATTATAACTTTAATTTTATAAAAAAAAATATCAAACATTCTACACGCCATTCTGAAAATTTAAATAAAAAATAGAAAAGGCACTTTTATGCAACAATATAAATCTTCATATAGTCTGTTTCTTTTAAATTGACTTAAAATTAAAAATATTTGCGTTTATTATTCGAAAAATAATCGCATTTCGATAAATTTGAACAATCGGCAGTACCAGTATGCACTCTTTTCTACTTGCAAAACGCCAAACATATGAATTATTTGAAAAATTACTGAAGTTAATCTACCTAACTCAATGCATTTCTTCCATCTGTTTTGTCTATTCCGGATTCTTTTAGGTCTGCAAAATACTGGTTCACTGCGGCTTCAACTACTTCATTTGATCAAAATCACTGGCCACCAAGGTGCTTTTTTAAATTGGGAAACAGATGAAAGTCAGATGGTGTCAAATCAGGCGAATAAGCTGGATGGGGTAGCAGTTCAAAACCACAGTCACGAATTTGAACCATGTTTTCAACAGAAGTGTCAATGCATGCGTTATCCTGATGAAACAACACTTTCTAATAATCCCGGACGTTTTGCTTTAATTTCTTCACGCAAACGACACAATAGGGTGAAATAGTATGCAGAGTTTATTGTTTGGCCCTTTGAAAGAGAGTCCACCATTATGACTCCACAAGCAGCCCAAAAAACCGATGCCATCACCTAGCCAGCCGATAAAATTGCTTTTGCTTTCTTTGGGGTTAGTTCATCAGATTTTTTCTACTGCTTGGACTGTTGTTTGGACTTGGGCATATAGTGATGAATCCAGGTTTCGTCCATAGTAACAAAACGATCCAAAAAGTCCTGCGGATCAGCCTCAAACATCTCCAAACAGTCGCGAGAAATTGTTAAACGAATTCGTTTTTGTTCAACTGAAAGCAGTCTAGGGATCCACATGGCTGATACCTTAGAAAGACAGAGTTCATTGATAATGATATTTTGTGTTCGCTCATACGAAATGACTATAGCGTCTACAATCTCCCTTATAGTTAATCTTCGGTTTTCCAATATGATCACACACTTTGTGGATGTTTTCTTCCGTCGTAGCGTAGACGTGGTATGCCAGACGGAGCGAGGGTTACCTTCAATGCTCTCTCGTCCACGTTTAAATTCTGACACCCATTTTTTATAGTGGTATATGATGGCCCAAATTACCCTAACGTTTTTGTAATACATATCATCATAGATCTCTTTCGATATTAATCCCTTTATAAACAGATATTTTATCACCGCACGTTGTTCAATTTTGTCCATTTTTAAAAAACTGAACACTAGGTTTGTTAAGCACAGTCCCTGTAGCTTCGGGATTAATAATAGAGCTACGGTATACCCTGCCTGATCGTAAGAGGCGACTAAAAGGGGCTAACGTGGCTGCGGGTGGTGAGAGTGGGAGCTCGACCCGTCCAGCAGCCCCGGGGAGGACGGCAGTGTGTGCGTGGCCGCATGTCGCCGTAAGCATCGGAGAGTGCAGGAGAGCACATCTGCTCTCCGGAGGATGGGCCCGTTCTGGGGCGCCGAGCGTGGAGGACACCGGTGCGTTCCACTGGAGATCCCGGAGTCGTCCACAACCCAAGTGCAGAGGTAGGCCACCGAGGGGGTTTTAGTGCGGTAACAAATACCACATAACCCTGTAACACCTCTCCCAAGGTGCCGGGTACCTTTTGAAGGTATCCCCCCCCCCCCGGTACCAAAAAAGTACTTTCTTTACTGCATCAAAATTTTGAACTGTGAAAATTGAATAATGAGGGTAGTATTGTAAAAATAAAATAAACGTTTATATGTCAGGCTGCGAACTTTTCGATCCACTCTCGTATTTTTAGCTTATAAAGTGAGGGATAAAAAGAGAAGTCACTTTATGCTAATGATCCTCTCTAACGCGGGTGATACCGCGGGGCACAGCTAGTTTTGAATAAAATATAATCAGTAAGTAAACACCAACAACTATAGATGGTTTTCGTTAACAGATTTATTAGAATAATACGTAAAAATGTATTTATTGAAAACGATCCAAGCTTTCTGGATAGTTTCATTTATTTAATTATAATGTACCTAAGCAATTCAGCAAAAAGTCCCAAGCAGAGTGGATCGTTTTCGCGCTTTTATTGTAGTGTAGGTGATGTTGGTATTAAAATTACGCAAAAAGGAACCAACCTCTTTGGTTCGTTTTACTGATTTAGTTTTTAATACGGGGTAAGAACCACGACAGTTGGATCGTTTTTGGTGAATAAATATACATGAGCTGCTATACATGTGGGTTGGTTCCGATGTTCAAATTCGATGGAAAACAGCTGTTTTGACGTGGGTCTTTTTTACTGACCGATAATATCGATATTAAGCATCAGTTTGGTACACTTATCTCATTTTTGACAATATTGTGGATTGGATCCTTTTCGTGTAACTACGTCCAATTGACGGAGTAGGGTACCTATACAATTTTAAAATGTGTCATTATTGTTCATATTGATTTGAGTTAATAGCAGCTTTAAATTTTTAGTCACTTGGAACATAACTCCTATACCCAGCACAGTTCATTCGGGGATGAATTTGAAAAATGAACGGAGTTTTTATGTAATTTCGCTGTGAATTTTCGGAGCTCAATCTATAAAGCATAGCTTCGAAGCGTTTATCTAGAAGGTTTGGATTGGAATTTCATCTCAAAATGTACTAAAAAAGTACGAAAACCGAATTGCAACTAAATAAGCAGGACGCACCGCTGTCAATCTTTACACCAGTAAGGTTTTTGTGGTTCAGATAAATCGTGAGCGGCTAACGTCCAAATAAAATCACACAATATTTCAGTTAGTTTTTCCCTCAATTATTGCATGGCATTTCTCAGACAGGTGAGCTTTGTGATGAGAGTACGTTTACAGAGTTGTCATAGCCATTGAACGCTGGTACTTATTTCATGAAGAGCCCGAAAATTAGAAACAATTTTATAGTAATGTAGAATTTATATTTTATATCCCGTAAATCGATATAAGGTCTTTAGTAAGTCGTTATCAATGTAAGTTCGTTTAAAAATTAAACGATGTAATTTTGAAGACTTAGGGCCTCGTTCACCATCTCTAAGTGTTGATTAGTTACGTCCTAAGTAAAGTTAATTGGCAAGTAAAAGCTATGAGTACGGTCCTGCTAATCATATTATGATAAATAATATGATTTGTGCTACTCGAACATCGTGAAATTGAAATTGAAGTTACGGGTGGTATTTAACCGACAAATAGCATACTTGTCACTTTACTTGAAGATGGTGAAAGAGGCTCTTATTATGTTAGATTACACATTTTACGCACGACGACGCAAACGGAGAAGAAGAAGAACAATGTCGGGAGCAGTTGTAGCTTGAATGGGTGACCGTTACCTTTAAATTTCAAGCTTAATTAACAAGTTATTAATTCTTATCAGAGGCTTTAACTGCCGACTAAATCATTCAAAATAAATATTAGAATATAAACTGTACTACTCTAAATAAAAATATTCCACACAATGTGTGCCAAACTATAGGGCAGCGTCCTAGAATCACCTGCAGGAATTTCTGATTGGAAAGTTATGTGTAGTAAAAACCCATGAACAGTAGTGACCTACACACAAGATATAGCCAAAAATCTCTCAACTTGTTCAAAGTTATCTCTCTGTCGCCCATCTAGTCAAGTGCATTCATTTCGGACATTCTTCAGTAACGAGGCGGTTGCATGCCGATGTGCACTACACGTACACATCACATTTTGCTCGCTCTTAGCCTTTATCTCGATGGCACAAAAACCATATTCGAATGTAAAAACAAATGGGATACATTGTACCTTCAGCATTGCGTTAAACAAAGTGTGATAAGAAGCAGATTTAATATTTTCGGAAACGTAGATGAAAGTATTGTAATATGTGGGCGCTTTCGTTTTGGAACTAATAAGTATGTTAAATACTTTGATAGTCCGCGGCATTGGTCAAGTGTAGGCATCAGTTTCAAAGTTATATCCTTGAAATCTAAATCATTATTTTAATTTAGAAAAATTTACCTTTTTTTGTTATCGGGGGGAAACCTTCAAAAGGTACCCGACACCTTGGGAGAGGATACCGGGTTATGTGGGATTTGACCACTTACCTTACTTATAATAAAGTGAAGCAGTACTGTTGACCGACACAAGGAGACCATTAGTTTCTCTTGTAACAGAGTGACTGCGTACGAGAATACTCAGCCTTGCTTGATGTTGTATTTAGAGTCGCCTAGCCGTGGCTAGTCAGTGAAGAGACATAGGCTCACTCCGTGTGTTCTACCGACTTTGCTATAGTGAGTGTTCCGAGGAACTTTTTAAAATGATGCCTACGTCACCATTTCATGATTATACCACCAGACGAAGATTAAAGTTCCACTGACACCATCTGGACTCGTGACAGTCCTCCGCAGTCCGCTTTGCACCTCGGACATATAATTTATCGGACAACCTTCCAGCTGAGGTATTTCCAGTGGACTATGACATGGGGTTCTTCAAGAAAGCTGTAAAAAAAGCTCTCTTCCAAAGCCGGCAATGCTTGGGTGGCTCCCTTGGGGTTGCCCGTGTCCATAGGTGTTGGTGATCGCTTAACACCACGCGGCCCGTCTGCCTTTTTGTACTGTTTATTTATTTAGAAAAAACTACGTACTGGTCGACTACTACGTTTCAGATAAAAATATATACCTATTATAAAATTACTATTAAAATATTTTAAAGAAGGCCTCTTAGTGCCTGCTGTTAAATATTTCTTACAGATTCTGGTAAAATTGCCAAAGCGAATACACCCCGAAGAATTCTCTCCGTGTCATTAAATAACAGTGACATCTTAAGATTCATAGACATTTATTTGTCCTATACCTATATAAGCAACATTACTATACATAAAATATATAAGACACTGACAGGTAATTATTAACTAGACAAGTGACAGCCTAGGTACCCAATTTGTTTCTGCGATATACCTAAATGCGTCTAGCATTCTGGATTTCTTTTTAAAAATACCAATTTCTGTTCATTTATTTAATAATGGATCTGCAAAATATCAGGACAGGTGTCAACAGCGTTAACTGCTCCTTGTAGTACGACCCGTTATTAACGGGGGTCTTTGCCCCAATGGGACAATAATAGTCTGTAACTTTCTTTTTACCGTTTTAATGGTTATTGGAAAAGAATAAAATTGTGAACGCTGCACCTTAAGGACTATTAAAAGTAAGAAACAGTCTAGGTCCTACTTTGAAAGACTCTTCTTACTACGATCGAGTAAGTAGCCGACAATCAAAATTACGGCACTTTTGAACTCAAAGTAGAAAAACAATGTTTGAGGTAAGACAAAGTCAGACCTGATGACCTGATGACTGAATGTTGTTTGTAGAACTAGACGCTACGCTAAGAAGGAATAATATGAAAATAACATATATTCTGTGTCGTGGGTACCATCGACACACACAAAGACAAAAACGCAAACATCCAGACCGAGAACAGAAGTTTAAACTCATCATTCCAATTTATGTTTCGCCGGGATTTGAACCCGGGACCATTCGATTGGCAATCCGGCATGGTAACCATTGCGCCACGCAGGTCGTCGAAAAGTTAAAAAATAATTTAAAAAATTATGGTTCATATTAGATACGTTTTGCGGAGGAAAATATTCATTATTTTGGTTGTATTAAAATAATTAAATTCAATTTATTTCTACATTGTATAAATGATGAAGCTTTGCACTATCATATCCAAAATTACTAAAAACATAATAATATATTTTCGATCATCTCAGCTATAATCTAATTTCTTGTAACTTCCGATATATAATGAAGTTAAATATCCGAAGCATCCGAATAGCACTTTGGTTTTATATTAAATCTTAGGCCTTCAAAATTCTCGTACTAGAAAATTTCCGAAGGTACAACAATTGCCTTATTTCGACTTCGCCTTCATCGAGTTAACGTTATAGACTTTATAGAGACGAGTACCGTGAAAGACGATCTAGATGACGTTCCATTTTAACTGAAATGGAACGAAAGCACTCAAACAAGCTATTGTTTTTATATGATTTCTAATGAAATTTATTTTATAGGTATACCTATTTTGAAAATTGTATGTACGTTACGTCATAGAAGCGCGCATGGCCAAGCGGTAGAACGCAAACGATCTATGCAACTAGGTAAGTCAAACGGGCGCGGTCGGGTGTGAGATGGGTAACCGCTAGTGGGAATAAATTCATACGCGTTTCCGTGCTTCGGAGGGCACGTAAAGCCGTCGGTGCCGGTTGTTGTCGATAGATAACAATCGTTAAAGTTTGTCGGAGGCCTTATGAGCGGTTTGGAAAACATCCGACAGCGGGTTGGCCACTAACCGCATTAGATCAGCGTGGTGGAGTAATCTCCAGGCCTCCCCAATAATGGGGAGAGACCCGTGCCCAGAAGTGGGACGTAAAAAAGGGTTGCAGCCATGTATGGTATACAATTTACGTTGGTGGTGTTATTTAAAATTGATTAAAGTTATACTGTTGACCGCTGTTGCGTCTTACTGCTGGGTATGCGTCTCACCTAATTATTACCTAACTCCACAGCGGTGCTCCAACGCGGTTTTGTGGAAATGTGGGTTAGTGACCAAACTGCTATCTTTTCAAACGACTCATAAAGCCCCCTATAAGGATTAACGCTAATCAATAACAATCTGGACTGACGGCTTAAAGTGCGGAGAGACAGAGTTCAAACGTAGCGCGCACCAGTAACAAATTTTGTTAAGTGCATATTTATAGCTGCTCTACGGTGAGGGAAAATGTGATGATATTTAATTAATTACGATGATTCAATCACCATGTTTGAAAGAATTTCATAATTTCTCGAAAGCATGATGTCCACTTATCCGCATTTGGCCAGCTCTCACTCCAGAGAGGAGACCAGACAGGACATAAAAAAGGCTGAAAAAAGGAGAAAATAAAATCGTAATAACGATCTTATAACGTTTTGCCCTGGGAGCAGCGAGATCAAAGCGAGAGCCGCGCGTCACGCCGCATCAAGCATCGACAGCGGGCGACCGTCGCGGAAATTAAATTTTGCAAAAAGTGTTGCTTGTTTATTACGTACGTAATGAAGGTGTAAGGACGAAAACAGAAAAACAATATATTTGTGGCTTGGCCGTTTCGTTACTTCATAAACTAGTTATTTGCATGACGCAAAAGTAACTAACGCCTTCGCGACGGGAGCATCGACGAAGTCATGCACATTTTGCCGTAAGATGTAAAGTTGGTGAAATTATGAGAGATAATATGAGATCTGATAACATTTTCACAAAGTAAGTAATGTAGCTCTCACCAAACCACACTCGTCTTGGCAACACTTTACATGAAAATGTTTTTGGTGGTACATTTATAAAAACACTATTTTAGATATATATAATTCTTCTGTGCGGGTGTTGACAGTGAACTCCTCCTCAGCGGCTGAACCGATTTTAATGTTTTTTTTTGTGTGTGTTCAAGTGGATTTGAGGATGGTCTAGATTCACAATTCGGTCCACTGGAAACTGGAATAGTATATTTAATTACAAGTGCGGAAAGGCTGTCATTGCAAGGAGTTCCGACAAATGTCTACCCGAGCCGCGGCGCAGCCAAAGGTGAGGGTTGACAGTCGGAACTCCTTCCAAAACCTAACCTAACTCATTGAATCAAATCATTAAATCTGATATTGAAACAAATTAGTAGCTTCTTTTTAGAAATATTTGCATGAATCATAAAAACTCCTAAAACTTTGTGGTTGGTTTTTTCTTTTTAATAGACATTATTTTGACAGTTGGGAAAGAGAACGCACGAGTGCGGAAAAGATAAAGAAAAAGCACGAGTGTGTAATAGCCCACTTCCCGCACGCTATACGTCCCTGCAATACGTCACTTTTTGAGCAACTGTATTAAAATAGTATATTTCATTACAAGTGCGGAAACGCTGTCATTGCAAGGAGTTCCGACAATTGTCTACCCGAGCCGAGGCGCAGCCGAAGGTGAAGGTTGACAGTCTGAACTCCTTCCAATGACGGTTCCGCACGTGTACTGAACGATTTTTTTTAATACAGTTGCGAAAAAATGAAGCAATTTAATAAAATAATAAAATCACAATACACTCAACTAACTAATCATCTAAATTCACAAAGAACATTTTTGAAAAATGGCGCCAACCGTAAAAGAATATAAGCAGAGAATTTTTTTGTTTTCTTCACCCATTCTGGGTAGGCAAAGGGAACTATGCCCATACAGCCAAGTCTTCAGTAGAATTTTTTTATTAATATGAAATAAAAATGTTAATGAGATGAAATGAAATGAAACCTAACCTAACTCATTGATTCAAATCATTAAATCTGATATTGATACAAATTAGTAGCTTCTTTTTAGAAATATTTTCATGAATCATAAAAACTTCTAAAACTTCGTGGTTGGTTTTTTTTCTTTTTAGTAGACATTATTTTGACAGTTGGGAAAGAAAATGCACGAGTTCGGAAAAGGTAAAGAAAAAACACGAGTGTGTAATAGCCCACTTCCCGAACGCTATACGTCCCTGCAATATGCCACTTTTTGAGCAACTGTATTAAAAAATGTTTTTTTAATTACTATATCATTTATTATTTTTCCCATATAAATTGTTCCTACCTGTCAAACGTTTGTGTTTCGTGCCGTGTCGTTCTAAACTTTGACGCAGTCAGAATAACAGGATAGTTTGTATGTCATTATTTGTTTTATATTTTTGTTTGACAGTTACATGAAATCTCTGTAAGATAACAAGAAAACAAATCCTCTTTCAATACTTTTAAGGCAGGAGAACGTATGCAGGGCCCACTAGTTTTAGATATATTCATTTTCTCTCACAAGAATATTTTATTGCGTACCTATTTCTACGTTTTGTATTCTGTATACAGTACCCCGATACTGCTACAAATTATATTTAAACGAAGATTTCTATTCAATAGACAACAAATTGAAATAAAAATGACTCGCCGCAGGTTGCCATGACAGTTATTGATATTTAATAAGGTCCATTTAAAATCTCGTTACTACCTAAAAGGATAACGAACTCTCATACAAAAACATGGAGATACTTACATACAAAACAATGACGAGGAACAGTGATCTAGAAACGAATTTATTTGAAATAATAACTCCCACGTATTGTAGTATTCGCAGCTCAATCGCTTCGGGTATAACACGGCCATTTATTCTTGAGCTACGCATCTCTCAGGTATCCGTAAAAGTAGGACGAAAGACGCGCAGATCAGGCAAGATGCTGAGGTCAGTGTAAGCTGGTCATGTTACCAACCCACGTATTCTGCTTTATTGGTCGGAATTGCTCCTAAACGTTACCAATGAGGCGTTTGTTGGTGTATATTTACACCGCCTAAAGACATGCATAGTAAACCCTGCTGATACAATAAAGTACACGATATATGGAGGTCGAAAGAGATTTTAGGGTCGGCTTATCCGTAAGATTAGAACTCCTTGTCTAATTTAGGTAAAGAATGTTGGTATTTCTATCCAATATTAAGAGTATACCAATTTTCAAACTTTATGGTTGCTTTATTATCGGAACTAAAAAGTTATTTACATCATCGCTGTAATATAAATGAGTAATAAAAAAGTACTACAGATCGAAATTAATAGCAGCAAATGATTATAAAACGACGCTACATTGCGGTTTAAAATTAAATAGAGTCATTTTAATTCTAGTTTATAGCGAGAAAGCTAAACTAAGCTATTAATGTTGTTAGTTTAATAAATTTTATGTGCATTGTATCAACATATCGTTAGATGAATTAATTTCCGTTATGTTAATAAATTAACTAATGTGTTAAAGTCAGAAAAGGTGAAAATACTTGAAATTTGGTTTTTCCTTGAAAGCGGTGACAGGTGAAATGTTCTGTCCATTTTTATGTACATTTTTTCAATCAATTTTTAATACTAAAAGCACAATACAAGGAGCGCCTGTGCTAATAGAATCCTGTCGTAAAGTATTTAGTTTGGTGGTTGTTTATTTATGTCTATTGTTTCAAGGCCATATAAACTATTTTAATGAATTAGACAAAACAAAAATCCGCGAAAAAAAATAGAGCGAAGATTCTATCGTGATCACGTGATCGTGAAGATCATCGTGAAAACGTTTTATACCAACTATTAACAATAATAAAAAATATATTGGTAGCTTATTATAAAATATTGTAAAAATATGTGGTACCTTAGAATAATTACCTATAGAATGAGTGTCTTCATATAAGCGCACTCTCAAAATTGAAACACTAAATAGGCTTACTCAGATGTCACATCTGACGAACAAAATATTTTTATTTTTTCCCAAATTAACTATAAAATACTAAAAAATATTGAAAACTTTACTGTGAAAAGTTTTGTTATTAGACATCTTTCACATCTTTTGTTTTTCAAGAGTATTGTATCACAATTTAACATCACACCCGATGTTTGGTGCCATTAATGACACCAATAAAAATGCTTCAATTTGGGCGGGCGAACTTGGTTTCTATAATGTAATTATGGTGGTAGTTTTAGGAAGTTCATTGCTGGTAAGTTAGTGTATTTTATTTTATTTTCGATTGGATTCAGAACGAAAAATCTTTATGTGTTATTTGAAACGAAATTATTGCCATATTCACAAGATAATAGTGGAATGTCTTACTAATTTATCTGTTGTTATTAATAAGTTTAACAAATATGAAGGCTGTATCATTCGAAAAATCCCTAAAATTACTGTGTTGTAGTCACAACCGCTCCCAATATTATTATTTAAATAAAAAATTCCATAGGTGTGTAATATTGTTCACAGTTCAAAAGCAATATTATGCAAATTGGACGTCAAAGTTTGAAGGAGAGCTCCCAGCAGGTGTCGGTTTCGAATTTGTACGAACTCATTAATTTATTGTCGACGTGTGAATGTATTGTTCAATGATTACTTTTTGGTTATAAATAGAAATTTTGCATTCTTTGAACTCGTTTTATTGTAAGAACGAAAATGAGACTGCGTTCAAAATTAAAGATTAAACACATTTTAAGAATAACGTAGGTAATACATAAGCTAATAAAAAATATAAAAAAACAAATGGAAAATGCAATTTCATTCAAGGGAGCGAAACATTTCGAAATTCGAAGTATTCATATACTTGGTCTGTCAACTAAAATGATAACTCTTTGAAAAAAAAGAAACTGTAGGTACAGAAAGTAAAATAATAATTAATTGCCACTCATTGCTAGGTTTGAGTCAAATGTATTGGTTCGACCGGGGACGTACAACCGCTGCACCCAATTTTGTCGGGAATCAATTCTAATGTGTTTCATTGGAAAGGTGCGGCCTTATACATAAAACAACGAACATGACAAGTTCTGAGCTGTAATGTCAAATCCATTGGTTGTTTTTATATATATGCGGCCAGACACCTGATAGCAGCGCAAAACTACATACGGGCACAGGAAAGACTTAAGCTTTCTTGAGGTTGTGTCTAGATATCCATAAGCTGCAACGACCACACAACATCACGTGGTCTACATATTTGTCTGCTATTCCATTCAAATAAAAAAAATACAAAGATCCGCATCGGGCCGCGTGGCGTTAAGCGATCATTGTCGCCAATGGGCACGGGCAACCCCAGGGGAGCCAGCCGAGCATTGCCGGCTTTGAAGGAGAGCTTTTTTCACAGCTTTCTTGAAGAACCCCATATTATAGTCCACTGGGAATGCCTCAGCTTGAAGGTTGTCTCATAACCTACACGTCTGTTGTAAAAAGGAGCGTGCAAAGCGGACTGTGGAGGACCGCCACGAGTCCAGATAGTGCCGGTGGAACTTTAACCTTCTTTCATCTAATAAATAAGTTCACCATAATCTTACAAAATAGATACATCCATTGTCCTTTTACACACAGTCTGAAATAAAACAACTTCAATGTCCACATCCTTTCCGATGACAAGGTAGACACAGGAGCGTTTCTTCACTAATGTTTGCTTACGGCCGATACATAAAAAGCATATTAAAATTTATTACGGGACGTTCTGTCAACACTGTAAACAAGGGATGTACAAAAACTATTTGATGTTGTGCGCTTTGAACGAGATATTTGTTTATGAACGCGTACTTTTGATGAAACTTTGTGAAAGCCCGCTTACACTGCCGCGTCAGAGTGTGTCACTGTGTGATTGTATGGCAGTATGTCAGTGAAAGTAACAGGATTAGAATCCATGAATGTAGTAAAAAATCCAAAATACTTACTACATCCAATGTTAAATTTGCGTAGAATCTATGTTACAACTTCATACTATGACGACCCACGACCGACGATTCCTGGCGAAACAGAAATTTGAATGATCTCAGTCTGGGTGTTTGTGTTCCTGTCTTTGTATGTGTCCATGATACCCACGACACAGGGTATTAATTACCCTATGAGTGTGTTATGTATACTGGATAAAATAAATTCGGGTTGTGATCCAATTTGTCCAAAAATGTATTGTTCAAATCTATTTTCGGTTGACTAATAAATAGTTTTCTTTTAATTCATATTTCAATAAAGAGTTATGTCATTATTGTTTCTCAGATTTGGGATGTTGATAAAAGATAATATTTGTTCTATCACTTTTTATCCAAGTATCAGTCTAAAATCAGACTTTGAATAACTAAAAAATATGCATAATGAGCGTTTGAAAGTTAACATTAGACACAGAGCAATAGTAATAGAGTCCATGGCCATTCAAAAATTTACTAAATCTTCCTTTCCCTACAACGGTACAGACAATAATCTAAAAATACTTATAACTCTTTTGTGTTTCAAGTAATTTTAATTTCGATTATAATTTTTTTATAGTACTTTATTCATAATTTATTGGTAACTAACACATAATTCAGTATCATTCAACGACCCAATTATCGCCCTAAAAAAGACGAAGAACACATTACATTATGCACCACGTTTATGAAAATATGGACACTAAAAGGAGAGTTGTTTGCACAAATAAGAGTGTTTATTGTTTCCTTTCGATGTTTGCGTAAGCAGAGGGTAATAAACGCAGATTCGTTTAACGAAAGCGGTGTGTTGAGGGTAAAGGAAGTGGATTGCAAACAAATGTTCTATTATTTTGTGTTACATTAACTTATTAGTCAATATTATCATCGTTGCTGGTTTTTAAGTATATTATATAAGTTTGCATGATCTGCTAAGTATTTATGGTTGCTGTAATAAGCGTTTAGCACTGCGTCTGTTATTCATACTTTTTATTAGAGAATATGACATTAGAAAATATACATATGACGTGTACTCAGACCGCGCCTGGTTTGGGGGGGCTTGACTTTAGTTTGGAAATTTGAGGTTTGTTAAGGGAAAAATTTTAATTTTTAAAATTTCAATGCTCGAGCCCTCTAGCCCCCCCCCCCTAGATCCGCTAGTATATATTGTGTTACCCAATCTTTCAATTAAAAATTCTAAACAGGTCAATTCGTGATTTGCCTCATTCCACTGCTGGGCTAGGTTATTAGGGAGGCCTGAAGCTTACTCCACCACAGTGCTTGGTGGAGATTCGGGTAATGGCCAACTAGCTGTCGGATGTTCTCAAACTGCTTTTAAGGCCTATATGTCCTTTAACCTATTAAGTAAAATGCATTATTAGTTTATATTATAAAACTTTCCTCCGTGCAACACAACACAAATCCCGATTGGACGTAAGTGGTAAGATGGATTACTTGATGTATGATGTTTTATAGTCAATATTTGTATTGAAAACTGCGTAGGTACGGTAGTCGCTAGATTCATTTGAACAACAGTGCCTTTATTCTCCTTGAACAATCAAAGTAAGAGAGTTCATTTCATATTTTCATAGAATCTTATAGAATACTTCGTGTATATCCTGTACTGATTGTTCATCATCGTAGATCCTAAACAACTGAAACTAGAATAGAACCACAAATGAGATGTTTCAATCTTGGCTAGGTATTGTACACCGTCTCAAAAATTCGAGAAAAAACTCAAGACTACAAAAAAATACTTAAAATTTGTTAAAACATGTACTTTTTCGGTACAAAAACAATTTAAATCAACTATTTTCAACATTTTTCAATATGGCGGTACAACTGATTTCACTGTTAACTGTTTGTCACAGATTAATAATTTCAATTGTCAAAATGACATATTACCGCCATTATGTTTTTCTAGTATATTGTGTTGCAATTCTGACTGAATTACTGTTTTGTACCAAAAATCCCAGTCGTTTATTACAAAACGCTTAACAAAAAACAGCTCTATACTATATTTGCAATTTATTAATACGGTGTACAAATACCTGGCCAAAGGTCCATACATTTTGAAACATCTCCTTTATGTGTACATAACTTTACACTATTTATATTTTCTTTTTCACGCAAGCGGTATTTTTAGGTAAGCTTTACACACATTTTAGGTTTGACGTTGAGATAACTTTAATGTTTGAAATACACAAACTAGACTTGTATAAACCATGTTTAAATGACACTGAAACGAAAAGCACAAAGACGCAAACCCCTTTTTTACCAATGTTAACATTATAAATTACTGATTCTAAAAACCGGAGTATTAAGTATAGCCCTTATAAGAGTCGGATCTTATCCTTTGAAATCGCAAGCTGCCCCTTATTTTTACCAATGTTAACATTATAAATTACTGATTCTACTACCCGAGGTATTAAGTATAGCCCTCATAAGAGTCGGATCTTATCCTTTGAAATCGCAAGCTGCCCCTTATTTTTACCAATGTTAACATTACAAATTACTGATTCTACTAACCGGAGTATTAAGTATAGCCCTTACAAGAGTCGGATCTTATCCTTTGAAATCGCAAGCTGGATCGACAAACGCTTGATTTGTCTAATCAGTGCTCAAAGCCTTTCTTTTCAAGATCTTTCACGAGAAAAGGACTTATTTAATTTGAATTAGGATATTCTCGGATCGTAGATAACTTGAAAATTATAAAAAAAAACGAAGGCGTATTCCTTCGTATAGAAAATAATACTCCGTATCACTACACTATTGTACATAGAGAGCAAGTTGACAGTACTCGGTACTGTTTTGCTTTGGAGATTACTCTCGATCGAATAAACATAAAGATCTTCCTATTTTAAATACTAAGGATTACATTTGAATAAAGATAAGACATTTAAAACACTGAAAAACTTGTTTTCAAATATCCAGCTCCTCAAATCCTTTAAAATTGCTGGTTCGGCAAACGTCAGATGAGCCTAGTCAGCGCTCAAAGCGAATGATCGTGAGCCGCTAACAAGCTCCGAGTAAGGTGCTTATTTCATTTGAATACCCATATTTTACCAGCGACGATTGTTTAAGATAACTCTCTATTAGCCTCATTTAGATACAAAAAGTTCGTCTTTTTTATTTTTAACTACAAACGAGACTATCCTATTTTATGGTTAATATACAAAAAAAAAAAAAAAAAAAACAATAAAGACGTACAAAATGCTTCGCGTTCCTACAGTAGTTGCATTTGAAGACATTACACATTAAAATTCAACTACATAATATCCAGATTTCCGTCACTCCATCCGATTGATTTTACTGTCAAATTTTACTAATAGATACAAATTTGCATTATTTTAAATAAAAAAATGCCACACTTAAATATTTTTCATATTATAATCTAACGCTATATCCTTTAAGACTGCAAGCTGATGCGGCAAACGTCAGATGAGCCTAATCAGCGCTCAAAGCGATTGATCGTGAGCCGCTAACAAGCGCCGAGTAAGGTGCTTATTTCATTTGAATACACCTATTTTACCCGCACGTTTCCCAGACACGCCTTGGAACTTGGAGGACGCTTTAGAGTAGACGACCAGGAATACGATACGATCAATACGATATGAAAGCAATATTATTTGTTTATACTACCATAATACAGTTTACTCATGTTACGAATATTATTATATATATATATATCACTAACCAAACTAACCTAACATTAACAAAATGGCTGCAACCATTTCTTGTCCCCATTGTTGGGAAGGGTTGGTGAAGAATGGAAGAAAAATAATAGAGATTCATACGTACAAAATCAGCTAACCGTTAAAAAATGTTATACTTAAACTACCTATTTTTTATTTGCAAGTAAAGCAAAACTTCCATTTATAGAAAACGTTAGATTTCGTTCATGGGAAATTATTTACAGTACGAATTTGTTTAATGAATGCACATGTTGAGTTCATTTGGACACATAATGCGAACACTAGTTAATCGAAATAAATAACACTGTGTTAAATTCATCCACAATTTTACGTAAAATTTAAGACGTAACACAATCAGATTTATAACACAACCATGATAATGGATATTTGATACATTCTACAATACTCTAGCTAGATCCTCATAAACTTTATTTCAGTCACTGGTCGTGTCGTAACCTTTTAAACGTTCCTTCTAACCATCCTCGTTTGATTGTGCTAAACGCCCCTTTGATTCAAACCATACCGGTCCAATCACGGTCATGGCATGCAAAAACACATTCGCACGAACAGAAAACTATTCGAAAATAGTGACATCAGCAAGAAATCGTCCTCACAGTTTTTGCTCAGGCGTTACGGATAATTCATTATACGTGGTTGTAAGTTTGACAGATGGTATGTGATACTGGCTTCGTCACTGGTGACAGGTGACCTGTGCCGCCCATTGAACTTTACGCTTCAAATTTGTACTCTTCGCGCTTTAACGCATATTTAATTCAACTTATTCAAAATGTATCTCTCATAAACACTACTATAACTACCGTAGCTTAAATATACCTAATAATAATAATTTTGTTTTCATATTATGTTAGTAGTTGACAACTTATAGCTAATGTTTGTAAAAAATATAAATCAATCATAAATTTAACATTAAATCATAAATATTTCACAAAATTATTTATGTCATATTAAATTATACAATCAAATTCAATGTCAAAAACTTCAAAAATAATAAAATAAACATTGTATGTCATAAGGCCTGTAGCGACCCTAGCCCAAAAATGCTGCAGGGGACAATCTGCAGGATGCCGTTGGTGCTGGAGCAATGACGCTATCTTTTTCCATCTTACGGCAAAAAAGACATCGACTCGCGCGTCCGCAAACATCCCCGATGCGCTGCAGTGTCGCGACAGCCACAACAGCACCCTAAACACGTTATTGTACTGGACTTCCAGTACATTGTAGGCACGCTGTGTGTAGAAGGATTGACAGTATGCCTGAAACAGTGTATTTTTTATTAATTTACCTACCTGGCTTATAGTCTTAAGAAGGCACGCATATAAGTCTTGGTTAAATTCAGAAATAGATAAAATTTTCAGTACAATTCTATCATTATCGACTCTTTCGATATATTATACTATTATGCACGGAACGGAGGTAACTCTAACCCATAGTCTGCTACACTGGCTTCGTAGAGAATAACAGAATTTTAATACCAGCAAAAAATGTGTAGCCATGCACGAATATGCAGACTTCAAGACGATTTTTTTCACTGTAGCAGAACTGATATTATAGATCTGATAAATAGCAGCAACCATTTTTTGTAGTCAGAGGTGCATGCCAGGTTTAGATCCTGGTACCGGGCCTGGGGTTCAAGATGTTATCTACTACGCTATCATTGTAAACAGTGTATCGTTTATCTTCTTTACGTCATTCTTAAGTGTTTTTGTTTACAACGTGAGAATCAAAGAAGACATTACTCTTCCAAAACACGCTTTCTGTCTTGTAGAGGTTGTCAGGTATCCAAGCCCTGATACCGCGTGGCGACACATGAATACACGGATGTTACACGTTCGGATCTGTTTGCATGTAAATTAATGTGCTCGATGGCCATAAAATATAGCAATTGAATCAGCTTTGAATGTAGCGGCCGGCTGGTAGAGTAACACCTTATATGAACGTATGCGCTATTAGCGAATATCGTAGCATACTCGTTAAGTCGTTTATTATGAGCGAATACTGCTCTTAAAAATCAGTGTGTTATAATAGTTTCGTAGATAAAAAAAAACATTTGATATTTTAATATGGTTGCCTGATCATGGTTGATTTAATGAAAAAAAAAAAATCTTTATTCACAGTACGGTTCCTTTACAACTCTTAGTGAACTTCTTTATTGCAGTCATGCTTATAATTAGGGTGTTACAATACATAGTGTTAGTATGAGCATGAACCCTGTAAGGGCGTCGCAATAATATAGGAAGTTTTACAACAATTTTATTAAATTTGTTAACATTACTAATTGATAATTTACGGAATTACAAAATTTCATTACCTATAAAAAATTAAAATAATATAATGTTATAGTAAAAAAAAGTGACAAGCAGGCTCAGGTCACTTAAAATATTTATATTTAAGCCAGTTTTAATTGCTGTCGGCTCAGACCCGCATATAATAATTTATCAAGATATTTTTCATATGTGCGCATGGGGATTTTATTGTTTTCCGCATCACAGTGCGTGTTCAGTCTTTAAAAGCTTGTAATCCGCGTGTGATAATTTCAAGACGCGGTTGCTAAGGCCGCCATCGGTTGTCCTAGCGACGAAATACGTCGCTAGGTCTCTTCCACTGCAGCGTCCAATTGCAAGTCCATCCTGTGACGCACCTACGTAACGACGCATGCGTCTTGTTACCAAAACAAGCAGCCGTCATATTCTGACTTTGACTTTTTTTATGTTTTCAGTGTACATCTTAAGTTACTTTATTGTGTTTTTTTTAATTTGTTTTAAGTTATTCTTTTTTGTGAATGTATTTAACTATTGTGAATGCAGTCCGTGACCCAATCTTGTGATGGCACGTCGAACGCGACCCATACATGTACACAGTGCAACAAATCATTCAAATCTTTGAGAGGCCTCAACATACACACTACAAAAACACACAGGAAATGTTTTAGCCAAAACATTTCACCTTTAGACATCCATCACATTATTCCGAGTGCGCCTACTTATGTAGCCAACGATCAAACTCCTTTCCACATATATCTTAGCCATTTGAAAAATAGTATACCCATAGTTAAAAGAATACCTCGAGGAGCTCGAATAACCGTTGCTACACATTTGTCACAATTAATCCAAAAATGTTACTTAAGCAATTGCACCCAAGACTGGCAGAACCTATTTTTATTTTCATACAGCACTCTACATATAATAAAAACCGATGAACCGAATATATCCTTGACACAAAAGATCAAGAATAACTGTGCGGTAAGCTCCTCGCCTTCTCCAGCAACTCTAATTAAACATGATTCTCCTCGTAATCGCATCAAACTCATCGAGAACAAAATCTGTGACGGAGATCTCAAAGGTGCCGCACGCCTTTTGTTCTCCAACGACGTGCTATCACCAGATACCCCTGACACCCTTCAGGCCTTACAGACAAAACATCCTCCAGCTCCAGTGAACCCATATTTTCTCGACCCTCCAACAGCAGGGCAAGCATGCCTTCAAATTCAAAACAAAGATGTTACAGATGCCATTTTATCTTTTAAACCAGGTTCGGCTGCAGGTTTGGATGGAATCTCACCCCAACATTTGAAAGACTTAACATCACATTCTGTGGGTGATGCAGGTGCGCAACTTGTAAATTCGATCACTAAATTAATCAACTTTATGTATTCCGGTAATGTCAATCCAGAAATTGTTCCCATTCTTTTCGGCGCGAACCTCATTGCCCTCACCAAAAAGGACGGAGGGGTGAGACCAATTGCTGTTGGATCTACACTACGACGTCTGGCCTCCAAAATTGCTGTTCGACATATTTTACCAAAATTAAATTCGGTATTTGAACCCGTACAGTTAGGCTTCGGTGTAAAAGGAGGGTGTGAGGCAGCCGTCCATGCCCTACGCTCTTTCCTAACATACGAACAGCCTGATATTTTGCTCAAAATTGATGTGAAAAATGCATTCAATTCGATAAATAGGGATACCCTGTTGACGGAAATAAAACAACATATACCGGACATATACAATTACCTTCTTCTCAGTTACGCTGACCCAACAAAATTGTTATATCGTTCTAATGAACTGTCCTCGGAAGTAGGTTGTCAACAGGGTGATCCCCTTGGGCCTGCAATTTTTAGTTTGGCTATAAATCCGATAATCAAAAATTTAAATTCTAAATTCAACGTTTGGTATTTGGACGATGGAACCCTAGGAGGTGATTTAGATACTGTTTTTTCGGATCTATTTTTAATCAAAAATAAATTTGAAGCCATTGGTTTGGAGCTTAATTTTAGCAAATGCGAACTTTTTGTAAATAACTGCAACCTAAATTTAAATGACATAAAACAAAAATTTAATATTTTGGCTCCAAATATTAAAATAGTTAACAATAGTTCCCTTTACCTTTTAGGTTCCCCAATTTTTGAGGAATCTATTTCTGAATACATTAACAATTCAATTACTAAATTTCAAAATTCTGCTGATCGTCTCCTTGAAATTAGTCCACATTATGCACTTTGCATCTTAAAGTTCTGTCTTTTCCTCCCAAAATTTACGTATGTGCTCCGTTGCTGCTCCTTTTGGAATCACCCAGATCTTTTGACACAAGTAGACGACTTAATCAAAATTAGCTTAGAATCGATTCTTAATATGCAGCTGAACGAGCAATCTTGGACCCAAGCATCCCTACCCATCCGTTATGGAGGTTTAGGGATTCGCAAAATTTCCAGTGTCGCTTTACCAGCCTTCCTATCTTCTGTCCATAGTTCAGCAAATCTCATAAGTAAAATTTTAAGGGCATCCCCTTCAAACTTTGAGATTGCTGGATTGGAAGAAGCTAGAAACGCTTTTTTAATTGCATGCCCAGGTCAAAATTTACCATTTTCTCCAATTTCACAGAGGAGCTGGGACGACATATACTGCAAATTGACCTATGACAATCTTTTGAGCTGTAGAACAGATTCGGCACGTGCTAGGCTTTTGGCCGTGGGTGCGCATGAAGCCGGCTACTGGCTTCACGCGTACCCTTCTTCAAATACAGTAACTTTTCTTGAGCCTGACACGCTCCGAATCGCAACCTGTCTACGGCTTGAGGTTCCGGTCTGCGCTCCTCATAAATGTCCCTGTGGCAGTGATGTCGACAAGCTAGGACATCACGGACTGTCATGCCAAAAAAGTGCAGGCCGCTTCTCGAGACATGCCGCTCTTAACGATATCATACACCGGTCCCTTGCCACCGTCAACGTGCCAAGTTTACGTGAGCCGACTGGTATTGCGAGAGACGATGGCAAGAGACCGGACGGTATGAGTTTGATTCCATGGAAGATGGGCAGGGTTCTGGTATGGGATGCAACCTGTTCAGACACGCTGGCCCCTTCCCATCTACATGGAACCAACATCAGAGCTGGTGCGGCTTGTGAAGCGGCTGAAAAAGCTAAGGCATGCAAGTACAGGGGTCTAGGCACTGAATATGATTTTGTCCCATTCGGTGTCGAGACCCTTGGTCCGTGGGGTCCTAGCGCTTTAAGGCTTTTTAAAGAAATAACAAAAAGGTTAGTCGACGTCACAGGAGACCGAAGAGCTGGCATCTACCTCGGACAAAGAATTAGCCTAGCTATTCAAAGGGGGAACGCTGCCAGTATCTTCGGAACCTTGCCTAAAGGGACTCCTTTTAATACTATATTTTAATAATTATATTTTTTTAAGGTTTTCTTTTTTTATGTGTATATATTAATATAGTATAATGTTATTTATTATAGATGTTATTAATTGATTATAATAAAATCTCTACTATCTTTAAAAAAAAAATATAATGTTACAATACAATTTTGATGTCAAATAATTCAATTTCATTAATAATAATCAATACAGGGATAATTTCTTAAATAACATAACAAATACAATACAATTTTACAATGTCAATTTCATTTTCAATGTCATTGAAGGAATAAAATTTAGATTTATAACAATATTGATGATTTAGATTCTATTTTAAGTACATTTTCGTCATAAATTTAGTCTAGTCTAGTAAGTTCTGTCTGCTTTGGGTGCGCTTAGGCAATGCTGAGTTGAAGAAAAGAGCAGACGGAGAAAAACTTCAGCCCTGTTTTAAAATATGGGGTATATTTACTAAGTATGATCAGGCAAAATAAAAAAATAAAATAAATAGTCTCATTACAAACAACGCTTCTACTTTTAGTTAACATGCTGATTTTACTCGACACTGGCGCTTTCGAGGCCACGCACACTAAAACAATGTATGTGCACGCCTCACAACATTCATAACCAACCGGACTTAGTGACATACAAAATCTGTACTAGGTTCTTACAGTACCACATATGTCTGTCAACAAGGAATAAAATGCGAAGTCCCTGAATATTAGATACGTCCCGCGACTGCGAACCAGCTGCTATCCATATCGATCGCAAAACATAATGTGTTTGCATATATCGTGGTTGCAATTTTGCAATGCAATGCAATGCGTCAAGTTTTCCAAATATATTGTTTGCTTGGTAGATTGCACATGATACATATACTATTGTTATAAATGTTAAATGTAAATAAAAGTTTTTAGAATGCTCAGAAGAGCTGGTACAATCTTGCTGTAAGTTTTTTTTTACACTCATAACCCCACAGTGAGGTACACATTATGTATACCCTGTCTCGTGGGTGCCATGAATATACACAATGACAGAATCAAAAATACCAGGACCGAGAACAGAAATATTAAACTCATCAATCAAATTATGTAATTTCTGCTTCGCCGGGAATCGAACCCGGGACACTCCGATCGGCAGTATGGCATGGTAACCATTATGCCACACGGATCGTCGAGGTTTGAATATTACACTTCGAATTTGTGTTTATGGGCTGCAACGACTATAAGCGTGACCAACAGACCTATTTTAACTACTAATTCCAATTAACAAAATTATAACATATATGTTTTTTACCGAATCATTATGGAAGCTTTATTGCTGAAATTGATTAATTAGATCGCCGGAAGTAGTTGTAAAAAATCTCACTTTCAAATCGATCAAAAGAATTAGCGTTTTTGACACAGAGCTTGGAAAATTTCTATCGTTTTTGGGAAATCAACCTCTAAAGGGGTAGATTATCGATTCTGTGTGTTCTTATCTATGAAATCTGTATTTATCTACTAAATTAACATTCAAATCGATCATTCCAATTTGGTAACTATTTATCTATATTCTGTGACAAAGTTTTCTCGAAAAGGTTGTGTGCACGAAGTTGCCATGTCGTTAGTGAGACAATAGTGCTGTGTCAATAGTGATTTGACCGGCTTCTGTCAATCATTCGCACGCGACTGCTTCTTGGCTACTACTGTAACAACTCACGATATACTCGAAAATTTACTGAAGTATTTTCATTATGCGGTCGCATAAGTATCGCGTAATGCACGTGTGTATCGCGTAAGGCTAATGTGTGCTTCGTAGAATAATACACATTAGCGTTTGTGAGCGTGTTGCACGTGTCAGGTTTTGGTATCGACCTCTAATAATAATTTGTAACTAAATTTAAACCCCAATTCCTTGTATTCTAATCTGATATAGATTCTTATTGAATCATTAAAACCTATTTTATTTGCAGTGTTATTGCCTTTTTAAAGAAATACCAATTTTTTTTAAATATAATTTAACCAAGTTGTTTCTCTCTGTGTTATTTATCTCTAAACTCGCAAAAACCATTAAAGGAAAACTGAACTCGATGACAGATTTCAATATCGACTCATAGTAATACCTCTCTAAGCTTTCATCGGTCGTTGTGTGTACCTATACCGAAGTTGTAAGCCAACAAATACTTAGTCACGAACTTTGACTCCCATCGGAGGTGCTGCCTTTGTCGTGTCAATATCAATTTTAATTGTATCATGGAAGTGTTGTAGTCGAGAATATATTGTAGCCTTTATGAATCACAAATCAGTTTAGGTTGTATATTGTCAATCTTTGATAAATATACATTGAAGAATCACATATCTAATCATAGAAGGAAAAAAAAAACTGTTATACAGAATATATGTATGTAATTTTTGTTATACGACTATGTACGACTATTGAATAGCATTATAAAAAAATATTTTGGCTCTTAAAGAAGGATGACATGTTTAAATATGTAGAGAGCAGAAAAGAGAGAGCTATAGGATAAATATAGCAATTTTAAAGAAACATTAACTTTAGGTAGAATTAAGATATAAAACTAATGTAGCTTTTTTAAATTAAAAAAACTGTCTTTTTTTCTCAGTTTTGATCTTTTGATGATTATTTTCATCATTACATCCATAAAAAAAATATATACCTTGCGTAAAATCTAAGTATCTTCTAATTGTAATACTTTGTTCTTCAAACTGTAGTATGAAAGATCCTCCCACCTCCTACGCAATGCTTTGTATCTATTGCCATCAGTATTCATAATTGGTCAGCTACTATCCGAAAACGGTCCGTCCCTAGCCGTGTAGCGATCGAGTTTGGACGCGACATTACGGTTTTACATACAATGGGCTGTGGGCGTCATATACACTAGTGATGTGACACACCTTAGTATGGAAGTTTGGTCAAAGGACTGTTTGTTTTATTTTATGTTTTCTGCTGATGCGATGAGTCAGCATGTTTTATTTTAATCACTCAGTACTACTATGAAATACGTTTGTAGAAAATGCATAAATTGATACAATAACAATTTTTAGTATAGGTACTTAGTTTTTTTTGATAAATATAATATATTTTTGTCTATAAAGAGGATGATGGTACGCGTGCTGCTGTTAAACTTTGCTTAAAGTCTTTCGTATGTTCAATATTTGACGAAATAGTAATTTCTTAGTAACACAACACAACCTTTTTTATTAACATAAATACTGCCACTAAATAATTGAGCCTAGTTCTCTACGTGTGCGTTACGTAAAAATAGATTTATACAATTAAAATCGAATATATATTTTACTAAACTTTATTACTGCGAGACAAATTGAGCTTATTTATTTAACCTTATATTTCCGTATTTATATTCCCTTTACCTTAAAGTAAGTTATAAGAGAGAATTATAAGAGGGACTTTCAGAGAGTGGTGCCGTAAATCCCTCTCACTTTCGAGAGGAGATTCAGCTGTGGGACATAAAAAAAGGTTGAAAAAAAAAGGATACAATAGTGTGATTTGTGACTAATGGCATTCTCTACCAGTCAACCCTGGGTGATGAGTAGAGTGAGTAGTCAATAGTGAACTCGATCTCTTATTTATCTGTAGAAACGCCACTGAACTAAAAATTAAAACTGTAATTTAGTCTGTATGCGAGCGTGTGTACTTGTAAAAATAAAGATTCATTTTCATGGCGTGGAAAATGCAAATCGTGAACATCGAAGTTTTATTTTTATTTTCCACTTACATTTGCTCCCTAACGGTAGGTTGTTGTCCTTTTTATATTCGATTTCAGTTCATCTTTTTATTTTCAACAGCACTTAAGTATGTTTTGTATCACCTCTTCGCCTCTCAAGTCCATTTTACAAATAAGTACTCGTACCTACTTCAGAAAATTTCTTTGTATTTCTTTCGTTATTTTATAATTCTCTACTTAATTTGTAGTGTTTGTATGAAACAGTCGTTTTATATTTTGTTAGCACCAGTATCTCCATAACAGCTGATTTATCCCGTGATTATCTCGCGCCTGAATGCTTAGTGCGAAATATTTGTACCCTTTGCAGCCCTTATATGGTTTTCAAGAGTTTGTTAGCTGTTTATCGTAGGAATAGAAGGTAGAATAAGTATAATTGAACAATGACGTTTTGTTCGACTCCTACAAAATCTTAGAATCGAACATTGAAATCTGTTTTATTGACGATTGTTATATTTAAATACACGTACAAAAATCGTCAATAAAACAGATTTCAATATTTCGTCTCAAATATTTCATCTACAACTTGATTTCAAAATTTGACATTCATTTTATTCGAACTATGTAAATATTTATGTGGCTGGCTGGCTGCAACCCTTTTTGCGACCTACTGCTGGGCACCCTTATCGGGGAGGCCTGGAGCTTACTCCACCACGAGGCTCCAATGCGGGTTGGTGGAGATGCGGGTTAGTGGCAAGCCCGCTGTCGGTTGTTTTCAAACCGCCCATAAGGTCTCCGACAAGGTTTAATGAATGTTATTTAACGACAAAAGGGATAACCTATTATAGAGGGATAAATATTTACCTATGTAACAAATCGTATTTAAATGAGTTCTCTAAATTCAACTTGTCACCCTATAACAGCGGTTTCCAACCAGAGTATTTTTCGGCGCGTGTACGGTCGTTTTGCACTACTTTTTGCACATGAGAATGTCAAATCTTGCTGTTTCGCGCATACAAGTACTAAAAAATAAAAAAAATACGATTGTAGAATTCGCTGGTCTGAAACCACTCTTAGAGCATCTAGAAACAATGTCAGTGAAATGATTGACGTTATTGATATTGAAATTATTCAGAAGTCTTCTTTATAATATCTTTAGTTGTAAGCTGCTAGCACTGGAATTAAGTTTAATAAATATACATATATACGACGACCTGCGTGGCTCAATGGTTACCATGCCGAACTGCCAATCGAAGGGTCCCGGGTTCGATTCCCGGCGAAACAGAAATTAGAATGATGAGTTTTTTCTGTTCTCGCTCTGGGTGTTTGTGTTTCTGTCTTTGTGTGTGTCCGTGGTACCCACGACACAGGGTATATCTACCCTGCTATTCGTGTGAAGCGTTATTTCATATATGTGTCAAAGAGGTAGGTGCATGATTTGTTCTTCCACTTTTGCTGCAATGTCGCATCTTGTATACTAATAGCCGTATTTCTACATCAAGTGATATATATCGCGATTATTGCGCGTGAATACTTAGTGCAATGGCGTGAATCGGACTTGTTCGCATTTGTATCCCTGGCAACCCTTATATGGCTTTCAAGAGAGTTTGTTAGCTAAGCTGCTTATTGTAGTAATGGAAGGCTGAATGAGTGTTATTGACCATTGAAATCTGGTTCATTGTCGATTATGGTTTTGACGTAAACATTATATTAATATCGGTGGTAAAATTATATGGATGATAGAATTTGCAAGGTTTAGTTGGTCAAGTATAAACATAACATCTCTTTTTCACAATTGTTTTTAAATGAACCACTGCTACATGTTTAATATAAAAATTGAGACAGAATAAGGAAAGCGTTTCGAGGCGGTCACGACCCTCAGCACTGAGGAAACCGACAATGAGAGAGAGAGATATGTTACGTTGTGGTTTTAAAAATATTATAGAGCTTTCCCTCATTGTGAAGCAGCGATAAATACACACATTACAAGTGTCTGAGCCAGAGAGGTATGTGCCAAGGATTGATCCAGTTATCTCTGCATCGGAGATCAGTGTCTTAACCACTAGGTTCTATTCTTCCCTGAAGCTTCGGGATTAAGAATAGAGCTACGGTATCCCCTGCCTGATCGTAAGAGGCGACTAAAAGGGGGCTTCTGGGGATGCGGACGGTGAGAGTGGGAGCTTGACCCGTCCAGCTAGCAGTCCCGGGAGGGATGGCGGTGTATGCGTGGCTGCATGCCACCGTGAACACCTGAAGGTGCAGGAGAGCACATCTGCTCTCCCGAAGATGGGCCCGTTCTGGGGCGCCGCGTGTGGAGTACACCGGTGCGTTCCTATGGAGATCCCGGAGTCCTCACAAACGCAGAGGCAGGCCACCGAGGGGGTTTTAGTGCGATCAAATCCCACATAACCCGGTATCCTCTCCCAAGTTGTCGGGTGCCTTTTGAAGGTTTCCCCCCCGAAACCAAAAAAGGTACTTGCATCGATAGGATACTCATCATAACATCAGCGTTTATCCCGAAGTAATTCTTAAGTGTTTCGGTGGAAAGACGACACGCATGGTGTAATGGTTAGCATGCCGGACTGCCGATCGGAGGGTCCCGGGTTCGATTCCCGGCGAAGCAGAAATTTGAATGATGAATTTAAAATTTCTGTTCTCGGTCTGGGTGTTTGTGTTTCTGTCTTTGTGTTTGTCCATGTGTAAACCCACGACACAGGATATATCTACCCCTCTATGGGGCTATGAATGGGAAGCGTTATTCATTTATTTATTTAAAGATGGGCATTTGGGAATGAGAAAAACACTGTCCACCAAAGGAATTTATTTAATGAAGTTTATTTATTTAAAATATATGCTTCAGCAAAATATTCTTATAATGTATCTTTTTTGCATTCAGTAAAACTTTTAATGAAATAGTAGCATTATGTCTAAGTTTTTTTTTCAACTTAACACGGGTTCTGAAAATAGTAAAGCCCATCCAAAAGCAAATAAAAGTAAAGTCCCACGACAATTTATCACACCCGTTGACCGAATTTGAAAGTGTGGGCAAAAGCTGCAGTAATAAATCAACGGACGCAGGCAAGTGCAATGAAATGCACTAAAATAAAATTAACCTCGCAACACTTGTGTACCTATGTTTACGGTAATTTATAGTTCATTTTGAATGTAATGTACTGAAAGTTGTTCGCGACGGTAATCATTGTCACGGTGAAACTAATTACCAGCCTATAAGCTATAGAGAGAGCATCGCAACCAAGTAAAGTCCTCTTTCAACTTCAACTTTCGCCATAATTTTAAGCAATTACCCACTAATCAAAATTAACCAATCGTTAAACGGATGAACGTAATAAAATTAGACGTCCGACACATGCGGACGAATAAATGATGACTAGGAATATTTTAATTCATTCATTTCATCATAGTTTTAAAACTGACTTTTTGTTAATGTAAGTACACTTCTTGGATTGTTGATTTTGGCTTAGAAAAATCCGAACTATTCGTACCGTTTTGTCTGGGACTAAATATGAGTCCTATGACTGGTGCAGAATTACTAGGTATCGTTGGTTTTTTTAGTCCCTTTAGCTTCGGGATTAAGGATAGAGCTACGGTATCCCCTGCCTAATCGTAAGAGGCGACTAAAAGGGGGCTTCCGGGGATGTGGGCGGTGATATTGGGAGCTCGATCCGTTCAGCTGCCGCCGTAAGCATCGGAGGATGTAGGAGAGCACATCTGCTCTATAAAGGATGGGTCCGTTCTAGGACGCCACGCGTGGAGGACACCGGTGCGTTTCACTGGAGATCCCGGAGTCCTCCCCAAGCATAGAGGTAGGCCACCGAGGGGATTTAAGAGCGGTAACAAATCACATATACCCCGGTAACACCTCTCCCAAGGTGCCGGGTACCTTTTGAAGGTTTCCCCCGGATACCAAAAAAAGGTATCGTGAGTTTTAGAAGGGGTGTTGTGCCAAATAATTAAATGCATGTTTCCGTGCTCCGAAGGGTTTTTCAAGCCGTCGTTTGGTTGTTATCGATAGATCATTAGTCAAAACGTTATCAAAACGTTAAGTCTTGTCGGAGGCCTTTTGGGAGGTTTGAAAACAATCTACAATATGTTGGCCTTTTTTCTATGCCCGTTGCGGCCAGCACATCTGTGATGAGTAATCAGTTATCATCGTAATGCTATGACCACTCTTTCAAGTCTATACAGAGCAAGATCGAGAGTTCACTGGACACCGTGTTTGAAAACGCGCCAATGTTTTGTCTTAGTTCAAAGTAAAAGTGTTTGAAAAAAAATGCTTGCTTTGCTTCATCTTTGTTTGCCCTTTTACCGAAATAATCATATTGAAATAAGACTAGAATTACAGAGCAGTTCAGTAAACTTTCTAGAAATAAAATCGCTATACTAGTTCTTAAGATCGATACATTTGAATGTAAGGAATTTATAGATGTTTAATGTTGTAGTTTTGGGTATTAAAATTATTAGGTAGGTACGCAATAAAGATAACGATAATGCGCGACTGCTATCTTATTATCATAAAAAGAGCCAACATTTTCTTACGATACAAATAAAAACACGTATTTCGTAGTAAAAGAATTAAGTTAAACGTTAAGCTAATGATACATATGTTCACGAAGTGTGGGTGTAGTAGTATCATTTAATTGTAGATTATGTAAATGTGCTCTGAGGTTTATAAAATGTTTTATATTCTTTAAATTTGGAGATGACGTAATTTGTTTTACTTTTCGTTCTGCGGTTCTGTCACTGTGTGGAACGGTGAAATGTAAAATGTAGCGCAAAAATGTTGTGAGCGTTTTCATATAAATGTAAATTTAAAAGCTTTATCTTTTTTGAATCACATACAAAAAAATTGCTGAAAAAATTAACATTTAGCGCTTTATTCTTCGACGAAGTTTGCGTCCCACTGCTGTGTACGGGTCTCTTTAATTGGAGAGGCCTAGGGCTTGTTCATCTAGTCCCTGTAGCTTCGGGATTAAGAATCCCATGCCTGATCGTAAGAGGAGACTAAAAGGGGGCTTCCGGGGTTGTGTATTGTGTGAGTGGAAGCTCGATCGGCCTAGCCAGCAGCGTCGGGAAGGACGGTGGTCTGTACGTGGCCGCATGCCGCCGTAAGCATCGGAAGGTGCAGGAGAGCACGTGTGCTCTCCCGAAGATATTCTAGGCGCCGCGCATGGTGAACACCCGTGCGTTCCACTGGAGATCCCGGAGTCCTGGAGTCCTCCCCAAGCGCAGAGGCCGGCCACCGAGGAGCTTTTAGTGCGGACAAATCCCACATAACCCGGTATCCTTTCCCAAGGTGCCGGGTATGTTTTAAAGGTTTCCCCTCCGATACAAAAAAGGGCTTGTTCATCCATGTTGCTCCAACTCCTGGCGAAGGTATCAACTTTAGTATGTAGTAATAAAGATAACTAATGTAAATATCTTGTTGAATTCCTATTTCGACAGTAAAGTTCAACATGTTTTTCATTAATGCGGTTATGTAAATATGGCACCAAAATAAATACGTTAATGTCTATCAAAGTTGTTATAAATTAACAATTTAACTAGATCAAGAACCATAATTAACTACGTAAATAAACCACAAACATTTAAAATTTGTAATATATCTACTTAATAAAATTTACATTAGTTTCTGCCTAACCGATATATGGACTGTCTCTAAGAATAAGGATCTTGCCATACCATTAAAGATAAAATTTTGCGAATAATCTTTTCTCAGGTGACCTTGAGGCTATGAGTGACTAACGCGACTAAACTGTGATGCACCTGTGTGTAAAACCAGTCCAATGTTATGTTTACGGTAATATTAAAGTCTGAGGGAGAGTCTTCCTTGCTTGCGAAGTCAAAATTGGTGAGCATTTATTTTCTAGATTCAGCTGTATTCCTTAGCATGACACCTAGGTATTGGGCTTTGATTTTAATCATACATATTATATTTATCTTAATATCTCGTGACCAATACACTTCACCGTGTAAGAGTAAGGAATAAATAACTAAGGCTTCGGATATCCATACCTTTTACTTTTACAGCTTTACTTCTATTTGCTGACTAACAAAAATGAAACGATCAAATGAAATAGCATATAATTTGACGACCCGTGTGGCGCAATGGTTACCATGCCGGACTGCCAATCGAAGGGTTCTGGGTTCGATTCCCAGCGAGGCAGGAATTTAAATAATGAGTTTAAATTCCTGTTATTCGTCTGGGTGTTTGTGTTTCTGTTTTTGTGTGTGTCTATGGCACCCACGACAGAGGGAATTATTATATTTTTAATACCTACGCCAAACATTTATGTATCGCATATAGCTTACCTTCATGCGGTCAGACAATAGTAGCGAGAGTCACTTAAAATCTCATAAGGTATCCGACAAACGATACGTAGGCGTACTGGAGGCGACATAAAAAGTGGATTAACGTCTTATGGAACGTAATCCGAGTGCATAAGCAAGATTTGCGGTGTCTCTCAGTCGTTTATAAGAGAATTAATGTTATTGGGTTCCGTAAGTCGAAAAGTGAAGAAGAACCCACTAAGAGCTTCTAAAGATAGGTGATCAATTACATATACATTGTACTGGTTAAAATTATTAAAACTATTAATGAATATCTGAATGTACATAGTAATATATTTCTCTGTATCTGTTAAGATTATGGACTTTTTCGTAGGAATCCGTATATGTAGTCTGTTCTGAAATGTAGCAGATAGCCATCAAACTTGGGACCCTGTTAGACATTATTTTGTTGACAAATATACTTTCCCCATTGCGTTGCATAGACATTTAAATTTTAAACCCTTTAAACTGAAAATCAGTAGATCTATGCGGATACATTTTACACAGAATCAAAACTCTGGTTGACTAAAATCCATTGAATTTTGCACGATATACAAGCAAAAGTAAAGCGGTATTCGGGATTAAGAATAGATCTACGGTATCTCTTGCCTGATCGTAAGAAACGACTAAAAGGGGGTTTCCGGGGATGCGGGCGGTGAGAATGGGACCTCGACCCGTCCAGCCAGCAGCCCTGGGAAGAACGGCGGTGTGTGCGTGGCTCGCTTGCAGTTGTGAACACCTGAAGGTGCAATAGAGCACATCCGCTCTCCCGAAGATGGACCCGTTCTGGGGCGCCGCGCGTGGAGGACACCGGTGCGTTCCACTGAAGATCCCGGAGTCCTCCCCAAGCTCATAGGCAGGCTACCGAGGGGTTTTTAGTACGGTATAAATCCCACAAAACCCAGACTTCTTTCCTTTCCCAAGGTGCTGGATACCTTATGAAGGTTTCCCTCCCGATAACAAAAAGACGATTGCCAAAACAAACGAATTGCATTCAACAATTTTCATTCAAATTTCTATAGGACTCTGGTTGTGAGTCCGATTTACACTTGTCCAAATTTCCGTAATCTTCAGTCGAAAATAGAAGTAACGATTCGACGACAGCTGTTATTTTCGTACATTTATGGCTCAATTTTTTCATGCGTTATGTCTACTGTTCGATGAAGATCTAATGTGACTTATTCCGCTATATCTGGTGGATTATCTATACACAAATAAATAAGATTGGAGTATCTGTTTGTAATGTTATAATAACCGCTTTTTACTACATCCTTATGAATGTATATAAGGAACATACACCAAAATAACATTTTTTACAATTTTTGTATGTCTGTCTATTTATCCGGTGTTATCTCTGAAACGGCTGGCCCGATTTTAACGGGAATTTCACTGGCAGACTGACGATTCTACTACTAAAGTCCACGCGGGCGAAGTCGCGGGCGGTCGCTAGTATTTTTCATATTTATATTTGTTCGCCGGACGGAAAAATAAAGAAATAATAAGACGACAAAATAATTTATTTCTGAATATGGGAAGTAAAAAAATATATTTGAGTATTAGTCGCCGAAGCGAAGCGCGCATGGCCCGGCGGTTAGCATAGAACGCAAATGATCTATGCAACTAAGCCAAACGGGCGCGGTCTGGTGAGAGATGGTTGACCGCTAGTGGCAAAAAAAAAATTTCATGCGCGTTTCCGTGCTTCGGAGGGCACGTTAAGCCGTCGGTCCCGGTTGTTGTCGATAGATAACAGTCGTTAAACCTTGTCGGAGGCCTTATGGGCTGTTTGAAAACATCCGACAGCGGGTTGGCCACTAACCCGCATCTCCACCAACCCGCATTGGAGCAGCGTGGTGGAGTAATAATGGGGAGAGACCCGTGCCCAGCAGTGGGACGCAAAAAGGGTTGCGGCCCCATTAGTCCCCTGCATGATTTGTAGTACTTTATTTGTCTTTTTTCCATCTCGTGCTTTTTTGGCATTACGTAATACCTTTATGGAAGTACTTTGCTATACTAAAATTTATTTTTTCATATCACCGACTTTGAGCACCTAGTACACTGGGTTATACACCAGTTCAGTGTATAATGAAAAAAATTGGCGAATAAAAAATAGTCTTCAGTCCTTCATTCAGAATATTCGTTATTACTTAGGATCTTTGAACTGTAGTAATAGTATTGATATGTTACTAAAAGCTTTTAAAGTTATAACCGTGAACGATCAATCTACGATGACCATGATCGAGGAATTATGGTTAATGGATAAATATGAAAAACTAGTGGACCCCGCAGACGTTGTCCTGCCTTAAAAGTAATAAAAGAGGATTTGTTTTCTTATTATCTTAAAGAGACTTCATGTTACTATCAAACAAAAATATAAAACAAATAATGACATACGAACTGTCCAGTTATTCTGACTGTGTCAAAGTTTAGAACGACACGGCACGAAATACAAAACGTTTGACAGGCAGGAACAATTTATATGGGAAAACTAAATAAGTAAAAAAGTAATTAAAAACATTTCCAGTGGCCCAAATTGTGAATCTAAACCATCCTCGAATCCATTTGAATACACACAAAAAAATTCATTAAAATCTGTCCAGCCGTTAAGGAGGAGTTCAGTGACATACACACTCACAGAAGAATTATATATATTAAGATATACATTCCTCTACAATTTTGATGTCGAAGGTCAACAATAAATGGACAGCTTGTTTTCGCTTATCTTACCGTAATCTCTCCACAAATACTTGTAGCAAAGAATAACAGAGCAGCCAGCGAACCTTTGACAAACAAAAGAATTCTCAATTGATTTTATACGGAGTTACGGAGGCTCCAACAACTGCGGATGTGCAGTGTACTCAACGAAATTAACATATTCACTGTTTCATCTTAACTGGTTCCCACTTTTGAATTTCCTATTAGTGTTTACAAAGGCAAAGTCAACACGCTGGAAACTTTAACATCGGATTCTAATCATTAGGGACCGAGTCTCGCCAGAGATGAGTTCCAGAATCGCTTGCATCTATGCAAGTGCAGTGAATATACACGGTGTTCTATTGTCGAGATTTGTTTACTAATGCGTTATTGACATTGGCGTGAGAATTGGATTCTAACGTAACGTGGTAGGTCCAATCGATCAGAAATCTAGCGGGCTACTGTTAAACACAGACCTATGTAAATGAACCTAGTTTATGGACGAGCAACGAGCGGGATGTTTACTCAAAATACTGTTATTACGGGACATTATCTTTTAGTTGGGTGACCAGTTTGGTAACCGACAAGCCCTATTAAATATGTAGGTAGGTACATGCATTGCAACCCTTTTTTGTATATTATGTTGGGCACAGTTCTCTTTCTTTTCTTGGAAAGGCTTGGAGCTAGAACTACGTTGCCAATGTGGGTTGGAGGAAATTCGATGGCCAACCGTCGGATGATTTCAAAGCGCCAGTGAGGCGTCCTTCAAGGTTTAACGACGTTTATCGACGATATAGGCAGGTAATGCGTCTCATGCGACGATGTTGGTGTACATGGCGTCGGAAGTTTTAATAAAATCAAAATATTTGATTAAATAGGCTTGTATATAAAGCGTTAGAAGTAAATCTGGAAATTTATACTACATTATGGTGTCTCATACGATCAGCTGTCACGTGTGCCCATTATGGACCCATAGCCATACTGTTATCTCAATTATATATGTATTGTTTTTTTTAAAAGAGTGCTGGGAGTTTTTTTCCGCCGCCTTTTTTCTCTCAGCTCAACATCTAGCCCAAACGGGCACTTAAAGGCGATGACCGGGAAAAAATGACATTCATTAAGCGAATATTTTGTATTCCTAATATGAAATAAATATTTTTTTCTTTCTTTCTTTCTTACACCTACAAGCATTAAGGGAGGTCAATCAAGGTGTAAAAATGACGCATGACGACTTCCCTCAGTTTTTAAAATAGTAACAATGAAGTACTTGGCCATAATATGCCGAACAGCAACGTAAGGGTCTTGAAGTTGACTCCTTGCAGCTGAAATTTGAATTATGAGCTTAAATTACTTTTGCGACCTGGGTGTTTTTTTTTAATTTTACAATATTTTAACTCACAGACATGGCGTCCGTGCCTTTTTTGCATCAAGTTATTTTGTTTGCTCTTTTTCTTTATTTTTCTTTTTTTGCCACGATCAATCATCGACCTGGGTGTTTTTATCCTAGTCTTTATGTATGTACATTGTGCCCACGATATGGGATCTTAATTTGGGATATTTAGTTATAAAAGTTTGGTACTTGCTTCAAGTCCAATAATACATTATTGTATCGTCATTGATACTAAATATATCAATACGTTATTAACAGAAGCTATCTTAGTTTAAATTACATCCGTAGTTAATGAGGTAACTCAGTATGTTAATTATATGTAGATCATATTCTACAATTATCTGCTTCATTACATAGGTCGGAAATAGGTGTAACTAACTTATGCCTCTTTAATTAACTGTAGACTGAAGATAATTATTTATCAAAACTTAAGAAAACTGATTTGACTTACTTGTAACTTTGACCGCATGTAGGTTCAGCTGACTGAACTTTAGGATTTACATCATGGAGACCATGGAATTTGGCTGACTATTTAAGTATACTCGAGGATTATAATAATTCAATGTCATATATAAAGCTAAAAGAAGAAACACTAATTTATTTGATTTTGATAAATCAAATAGAATTAATTTGCGTCGAATGTAGAAGTTGAATGAAGATTTCATACATAATTATTATAACCTGTCTAGGTATTTTTACTTATGTTATAATTGTTTTATCTTTATTATATTTTATTATTATTTACTTTATTACTTTTTTATTTCAATCACAGGACACGTAACATAACTTGTCAAAACTACGAATATTTATGAAGAAAAACAAAGTTTAGTTATCCTAGACATATACGAGTAGCTTGCCTGCCCATGTTGACTAAAGTCATGAATAGTTAAGCCCATACACCCGTTACACGATGCTGCAATCTTGATCTAGTCGGCAGAATTGAAATTCAATTTTTGATTCAAGTAGTCTTGTCATGCACACTGATAGCAGCTATACACCGTCAAATTTATCGGGCGTCGTTTAAAGCACGCTACAAGCTTGACGATAAACTTCACTGTGTGCAGTATTGGCGGGAAGATGAAAGAGGCATGTCGTGGTTTTGTTTTATTTTTATTTTCTTGTTGTATTTTTGAGTTACGTCGTTTCGTGCGATGTAGTTTAGTTTAACCCGAGCGTTGAGCAAAAAATAACAATGGAAAAACCTTTGTAGGCAAACACTCCGTTAGACACGTTATTTATATTAAGTAGCCATCGCTTTAATTTGACTTGACTGATTGATTACTGATGACTCACAAAATCTGACTGTATTGTATTTTATATAGGCAACTAATTATTTTTTATAATACTCGATTTATTTAATAAGGCAAAATCAACTAATTACTAAGAACTTAATTTCAATAAAAAACCAATTTATATTTTTTAACTACTTAAAAGCTGGTAGCCGGCGGCGTGATATTAGGCACATTAGGTTATCACACTTTCTTTTATCAATAGTCACACTTTGAATTTACGAAACTCAAAAACATTGCTACTTTGCGAGCGTTCTAACGCCATATTTGTTTTGGTACCAGCGCCGCAGTGAAAAAATATGAACAAAATATTAATCACCTGCCGAAGTTTACGCCAGCCATCTTCAAAATACTAACTTACAATAAGCTAACTAGTTGAACGTTGAGTGATGCAAGTTCAATCAACTATCGGCCTAGGCATTACATTGAATGCCGGCGTTAAATGACAGGGCTAGCCTTTTAATTAAACGGCTGATTTAACCAGATAGCTGCGACATGCACACATCGTGCAATGCCATTACTAAAAGAAAAAAACTTCATCATGTATTGTCTTCAGTACAAACAGTGTAAATGCAGATTTCGCAAACTTGCTTTGCTATCCTGTCAAATTATTTCAGCCCTCCACCAAACATATAACCTATATGTCTTTGATACATAGCAAACCTGCAAACATTCATGTATAATAAATTAGAATAGTTTGTATTTACTTCACATCAATACATAAGACACTTTGTATCCTTTTTCAATATCACAATGTTGTAAAAGTATTCTTTCAGAATTAAAAGTATAGGTCATGTATAATCCAAAACGCTAGGCAAAGTCAAAGCAATTGAAAACAACCTTCTAAGTCTATTCTGTAGACTCAGAATATCTTACAAAGGTTAATATTATACTCAAACATTTTACTCTCCAATAAAGATTAAACCTACCCTTACCCTCGTCATCTGTACGGTCCTACATTTTTTGCAAAGTCTAGAATCTAGAGTAAGATACCCCTAAATCACACAAAAAGAAAAATATTATGTTGAAGCTTAAATTGAAACTATAACTGTACGTATGTAGGTATTTCTGTAAAAGATATCCCTTGTATAAAGTTTTTTGTATAACTATGGTTTAGTTATATTTATTTTTTTATTTTATTTTATTTTATTTGGAAAACTTACAGCTCTAATCATAAATATTATTATTAACTTAAGTGTCTAAAAGCCATTTAACAGTTTTCGCATTTATATAAACAAATTGCACGTTGCTAATTTAAAGTAAGATAAACTAATATTAGACAAAAATAAATTAATAGAAATCTATTAGTGACAATAGTAACTCTGTGGTTCAACATTTAAGAATCGCATACTAAATTAATGGGTCTCAAACCATTTGTTTAAAGATTTATTCTTGAAATCTGAAATATTAAATATGTCAAAATCGGGTAAGTCGTCCAGTTTATTCACATGCGCCGCTGTTCTTAAAAAATATGAGTTTTGCCTGTATTTGGTACCACTGTGTGGAACGTGCAGGCAGATATGCTTCTGTCGCACTGACCTAGTAGGCACCTTTAGATTAATTTTGCTAAGAAGTTCACTAGAGTCAATTTTGTATTGTGCTATTTTTAATAGTAGTGTTACATCCGCTATTTTTCGTCTGTGTTGTAGGGGTAACATATGGTGTCTCTTACATCTGGAGACGTAATTGTCGTCGAATTTTAGACACTTCCGTTGCAAATATTTAAGAAATTTTCGTTGTATTGATTCAAGCCTATTTATATATACGTCATATCGTGGGTTCCATATTTGTGAGCAATATTATTTTACATCTTTCCTTCAATTCTTTTAAAGTTCTATTGCTCGACATTTCGCTTCTCAGATTTAAAAGAGATTTGGGGTCGTAATGAAATATCACAATGTTTACCCCTCACCGTGGAGCAATGAAAAATACGCACATAACAAATTTCTTAGTCAGAGGTATGCTGGGTGTTGAATCGCAATACAGGGGGATTGGAAAGTCTTAACCACAAAACTATCGCTGCTCATTACTTACCTTAACTTCCTTCTATTTCTTGTTAATGAGATCAACAGAGACCTTAGTGTAAGTCTGCACACGCGAAAACGCGTTTGCGTTAAGAATCTGATTATCGAACTTATTCCTTTCAGGTTAAGATCTATCCGTCCTATTTTAACTCGGACGCAGTAGTAACGTAAGCGCATTTACAAACTTACACAAAGAGCTCTGAAGTCATTTCCTTGCCTACTTAAGGCTATCAAATGAAATAGACCTATTCTGATGCAATGGGATAACTCAAATAAAGTCAGGTGGAACTTTCAATATGCTTCGTGACCATGACGCTTACCATTGAAAGGCTTTATGTCACAGTGAGCGTACAATTTTATTTGTTACTTTTAATTAAACCAGAAATTGTACCGTGGTCCTATACAAAAGCAATCGATACAATGTGAACAAGGAAGACATATGTTATTATTATTAATTTACAATTAAAACTTTGCTCTCGCTATGAGTCAAACCCAGTTTTTAAAGTTAAAAACAGTCCACTGTGGTGGTCACTGCTCCATAAAAGTCTTTGCAATTGGAATATCTATAAAGATTTTCTATGTAATATGTAACTTTTTTATTTTCATTAATCTATATCTGTATTGTCTTAATTCAGTATTTTTTCTGAACTTCTGCGAGTTATTTATTTATCTTTAATACAATTTGAGGCTACATTGTAATCTTTAACTTATATCTGATATTTTAATTACAATCCTCATGCAAAAAAAATAATTAATTAAAACCAAATCCAAATTGCGAACATGTTCATGTATTGCATAAACCATCCTAATCCGAACAAATCGAGCTTCTGTAATACGAGACACGTAAGTCGATTCGTTCCGAACTGCGACTCCTGTGGCGGCGACTTAAAAACTCCCCGTTCCAATTAGTGACACAGTTCCTGAACTCTGTACAATAAGGATCCGTTGACGGAATGACAGCTTGGATTAGGGCGCGTTCACATCTCCATGATTGGTTGCAGATTGTGTGTACCTATATTGTACTATGTATTAAGTCTAACAGTTTTGTGACTGATTTTAATAGTGATTTTTTTAGATCTCAGGCGTTTTGATGAAACGAAAATGTTTCTGTAATTGGAGTACACTACCGTCATCTGCTAAGACTACATAATATGACTATATTATTATAATGTCTTAATATCACATTGACTGACTAGTAAATTTTAGATATTAGTAATATTAAGACATTATATAATGTCTTAATATTACATTTACTAGTCACATTTACTGACTAGTAAATCTAATCTATCTAATACCTTTATACGAGCAATTCTTGTATGTATCTAAATATATTTTTTGAATCTCGGAAACGGCTCCAAATATTTTGATGAAATTTAGTACCCTGGTTTCGGGGGTGATAAATCGATCCACAAAATTTTTATTGTTAGAAATTTTTAACTGTATAAAAATATTTTCAACGATAATAAATTTAAATATAAACTGAAAAATACGACTCTTCCTGACATCTATTGGAGAGTAAATAATATTGTGGCGTAAACGCTGTCAAACGGGGGAGCCCACGAGGCTCATTGTGGATTTCCTCAAGCGTCATCAGGACCTTGTGATTTTTATAGGTTGGGTGGTAGGAAGTTTAAAATATTATATTATTTAGTATTATTATATTTTATGACGTTTTGCGTTTAACCAGTGGAGAGAGATTTTTATTATTTAAAATTCATGGTTCAACGGTAACGGGGTATTCTAATCGAATATTTTATCTATTTGACATCCGGAAGTAAGATAAAAAAAATATTGTACCTATATCCTCAACAGGAAATGAAATGAAATGAAATTAAATATTTATTTGCATAAAACACGGTACATTTTACGATAAAAATCTTACAATATTGTTCATGCGTGTCTTACCGACCTAGTCGGTGGGCAAATATTTATTAATAAATAAGATAAAGTCATCGTGTCTTTAGTGATAACAGTATATCCTTAGTCTATAGGTTAAATCATTAATTTACATTTTTTAATTTAAGCATATTAAATGCAATTTCATACCTTCGGGTATGTATTTTTTTTTAAATAATTACAATAATAATTTAATAACAATAATATTAGATATAAATAATAATGATGATATTTGCATGATTTAATAAAAAGCGTTTGAGATGTCCAGCATGACAATATTCTATAAATTCCTTTGTGGAATAAAAACAGTTCCTAATCAATAATTTTAAAATAAAACCCTTGAACCGATTTAATGTTAGATTTTTTAACCGAGATGGCAGCAAATTATAAAGTTTGATGCACATCACCAAGCTGTTTCTCGAATAGCATGCTGTATAAGATAATGGTCTATGCAATTGACCCTTATTCCCTGTGGAGTATGTATCATCTTTGGTATCAAATCGATTTTGATTATTTTTGACAAATATTAGACTTTCGTAGATGTAAATTGATGGCAATGGCGGGAAATTTAGTTTATTTTAATATTGGCTTACAGGATTCCATAGATCCCGCACCGTAAATGGCCCTAACACATTTCTTTTATATAATAAATGCTCTATTTAAGTCAGTTGAGTTCCCCCATAAGAGTAATCCGTATCTTAGGACCGAACATACGTATCCGTGATAAGCAATCAATGCTGTTTTTTGATTTGCTACTTTTGAAAGATGGTGTAATCCGTGTAATGCGTATATGAATTTATTTAGTCTTTGGCATACTATGTCTACATGATTTATCCAAATTTAATTTTGAGTCGATTTCAATGCCAAGAAATTTAGATATTTTATTTTAGGATGCAAGAAGTATGGGGTACATACCCCATGGGGTACCCCATATCTTAATCTGATGCGCTCGAGTAAATCCGAAAATCCCCTCTTGGGCTCCGCTACTACCATCCGCCAATCCGACGTTCAAAGAAATGACAATGTCGATTTGAAAGAGGTCTATGAAAATTTCGTTCATTAAATTAAAGCTTCCGTGGTCGAATGGTTGCGCGAGCTGACTGCAGACCTAGACTAGACTAGACTAGAGACCCGGGTTCAAACCTCAATCAAAACCATATTGTGTATTTTTTATTTTTATGAAAATAACTATTTTTTATTAGGAACTATTTCAGATGGCGTTGTTAAGTAACACTAAGCAAATGAGTGTTTCGTTTGAAACTCAACCAAGAAAATAAATTGTTTTTATCCGAGCAAAGCTCGGTCGTCCAGGTACTGTAATATTAAGACATTATAATGATCCAACTGGGATTATGAATAAATAAATAATACTACGCTAAGATTTCCTGTGTCGTGGGCCATGGGACACACAAAAACCGTGAGCAAAAATATAAATCTATTTATCATTGAACTTTCCTTCTCGCTGGAAAACGAACTCTCCTCTTCTGTCCTCGATTTACCGTTTGGCATTAAAATGCTTGTACTTTTCAACTGTCCACGGTGATGGAGAACATCTTAATGAAATATTACAACGTTTTGTACTGGAGATTTCTTGTAACTTTTTTTATTATAAGCAATCCCACGGTTTTATTTGTTTTCAGAATAAGAACCAAACTTTCTATTTCTTGATAATATAGCAAATTCTAAAATTAAACTCTGAAATTGTTTTATCAACTTAGTCGTTTCATACTAAAAAGTAACAACTCTTTAACTGATTTATAAAAGAAACTGTCAAATGTGTACGCGACCTTACACCCTAGTTAGAAAAAGATCCGTGTCTATAAGTCTAGTTAAGTCAGAAAGATTAATGAGCTCTCTATTATGGAATAAATCGAAATGCAGCGGAAGTCAATCTCGCGTATTTGGAGTCGTCATGATGTGCCTAATTTGGAATGTGGGAAATAAAACTATTTACAGGACTTTTTGTATCATACGGGATGTAATTTTGTGTGAGTTTAACGAGTTAAATTGCTGTCGATCTGAATAAAAAGCTTTGACAATATCACATTTTTTTTAACTTCGGTAAAAAAAGGGTTATTTCCCACTGATTCCCTGTGAATAAGACGCATTTGTACAAAAAAATAAATTTAACAAATGAAGTTTACACTCATTTATATATTATAATCTTCATACTAATGGAATATTAATATATATATGAATATTATAATATTAGGAATACAAAATACCCGCTTACTGAATATCATTTTTTCCCGGTCATCGCCTTTAGGTGCCCGTTTGGACCAGAAGTTGAGCTGAGAGAAAAAAGGCGGCGGAAAAAACTCCCAGCAGCACTCTTTTCAAAAAAGTAAATATATATATCTTCCACCCACTTCCACCTGCTCACAGATGCGAGTAATTACTAAATTATATTAAAAATAAAATAAAAAAATAACGGTTCACACACATAGCACCACAGTAGGGTAGATATACCCTGAGTGCTGGGTACCATGGACACACACAAAGACAGAAACACAAACACTCAGACCGAGAACCGAAATTTACACTCATCATTTAGGTTTCTGTTTCGCCGGGAATCGAACCCGGGACTTTTCGAATGGCAGTCCGGCATGGTAACCATTGCGCCACGCAGGTCTTCTGCGTTAAAAAAAATAATTTAGTTGCAGACGAGTATACGGGCTACGTTGTTTTAAGTGGTCGCTTTAGCTCATGGACATCTACACACAACCTCGAGCAAGCTTAAGTCTGCTTGTGGTCATAACAGATGCGCTGCTATTTTGAAGGCTGATGGTTGCGTCATGTAAGTCTGGACGGCAACTGTAGCTTTCCAAACATAATGGAATTGCTTCTCGGCAGAAGTGGGTCCCCCAGCCGAACCATTAAAGTTCTACCACTTAAAAAATGGATAGTAAAATCGATTTTCAACATCATCATCATCATCATTTCGGCCTTTCGTAGTACACTGCTGGATGCAGGCCTCCCCTAACGTTCGCCACTCCTCCCGGTCCTGTGCCTTTTAAATCCAGCGGCTTCCCGCTGTCTTTACGTCATCAGGCTACCTGGTTGGAGGCCGGCCTGTACTCCTTTTGCCGAGACTTGGTCACCATTCAAGGACCTTTCTTCCGCATCGGTTGTCGTCATCCTAACTAAATCGATTTTAAAATCCACCAACCTGGCCAAGTGCGGTCTGGTGGACATGATAATATGCCTTTGAGATATTTTGGGGGTTATGGAAAAAAAGTCGATAGAAAATATCATAATGTTTTCCCTCACCGCGGAACACGCTTGGGTTTGTACCAGGGTCTATTACTTCGGAGTCCAGTGTCTATTGGTTAACTAAACAATTGTCGCTGCATATTGTAATTTTTTAAATATTGGTATTTTTATCAGTATAACTGATAATACGTACCTACTAATAATTACCAGCTCCCATGTATAATATAACTATGTACTACTAAATTACATTAAATAAATAACGTTTCACACTCATAGCCCCACAGTAGGGTAGGTATACCCTGTGTCGTGGGTACCATGGACACATACAAAGATAGAAACACAAACACCCAGACCGAGAACAGAAATTTAAACTAATCATTCAAATTTCTGAATCCCCGGGAATCGAAATCGGGACCCTCCGATCGGCAGTCCGGCATGGTAACGATTGCGCCACGCGGGTCGTCAAAATTACATACATTAGTACATTATTAATATTTAAAGAAAAAGAAGGAGATTGAAATAATACAACGAAATAATTTTAATATTATGACTTTATTGAAAATTATACAAAATATTAATGGATACAGTATCTCCATCGTAAAACATCAGATACAAATAAAAGGTAAAGTGAAAAGTGGTTTAAATTATATATAGTAGTAAAGATAGTTACGTATAGTACGATTATATACAAAGGGTATAGAATGATAGTTTGAGGGGATAGTAAGACCTTGGTCTATGTGAGCGATAAACACACCAAAACGATGCGACACGACGTACTTAGTTTTCTTCGTCATCGCGTTGAAAAAGTAGCAAGATGTCTTTTGGCGGTAAGAATAAAATAATATCGTTGCCTTGTTTTTTAGGTGTATTTTTGAGTTAAATCGAATAAACTTGACGGCATTTTGTATTATAAATAAAGATGAATTATACTACACAAAATAAAATAATAACGAAACCATGACTTTAGGCATGGCATGGTATGGATTGTCTTCAAAACTCCATCAAAAAGTTCTGGTAAAGTAGACATCGCTTGAATAGGATATCTGGCTGACTCGACTGATTTGATTATTGACAGCTGTTTTCCATTATTGCCGGAAACGGCATTACTTACAAATATTATGATAGGTACTATTACTGAAAATGAAGATACATTTTCAGTAATAGCGTTGCGCAGCATTGCTTTTCATCGCTCACGTAGTACAAGGGGTAAGAAAAATTTGAACCCGATACCAATAATTTGAGCAAGATCAATTTTTACAAAAACTTTGCTTATAGATAGTAATATTTTCAGTATAACTTCATATTATAATTCTTTTGATTTCATTGTACTTTCATAATAATTTTGACTTTGATAATGGGAATGATATTGTTATGTGTAAGTGCAAATTTACAATGTTTACAATGTTAATTCACAAATAAAATGAGTTAAATTTTAATACTATGGTGAAAATAACACATAGTTCTTATTAACAGGAACTTACTCTAGAGTAATGGACGTCAAATGCTAAAAAAGGAATAAATTATTATACTTATGTTGAGTTCACACTAACGCTTACACTGAATAAAAATTTAATAAATATGACAGTTCCCTTACATTCCTTGTATTATTAGTTATTGATTAAGCAGTGGTATGTCGTAGCCGGATTAAATATTCTGTCATTCTAGATACAGGCTAATTGTTTTTAAAAAACGCCTATTTGGGTGTGAACCTTGCTAGAACTATCTATTTTTTAGAGTATGCAAATATATTTCCGTTACTGTCTAGTATTACCAATTCCGTTTATTGCACTTAGTTGTAAAACAATTGCTAAATACAACAAAAATCTTAAAGCAAAACACTTACAAGTAACTAATTTAGAATATTTACACAAACATATATTCCGACACTTTGTACAATTATTGAATATACACTATTGGGTCGTATGTCTTGAAACCTCGGGTGAACTACATTACAAAAATAAATCCTATAGATACAGTACTTACTCTAATCGTATTTAGTTACATACTTACGCGTAAATGTATTGCGAGATATCTCAAAACATTTGATGCGAACACTGATATAAAACTAAAAATCACAGCGAATCTCAATTTTCTATCTAACTTTATATCTACACGATTCAACGAACAGTGGTGTCATATCTTACAGTATAATTATTTATTTTATCTTATTCTAAATTATCGTGAAAATTCGTATTTGATAGTATAATAGTAACATTTAGAAGAAGGATGCTATGCACAAAAACTATAAGTTAGGACTAGATTTGGAAGTGTGAATTATTTCTATTAACATGGATACTTATTCTAAAAAGTTTTCGGAGGCAATTTTTTTTACGAATAGCTTAAACTTTTGTTCGAGTGGCGAATAAAAGATTAAGAACAAAATTTTATCATTAAATTATATCATGGCATTTCTACGCTGATGACGATAATGATAACATTATATCCTTATAATTCTAATGCTTACAATCTTTATGTATTAAAACGTTTCAATCTAAAATGACTTCATAAAAGAAATTAATAAAAGGGGTATAAAACGGGGCAAACAATAATAATTTATTACAAAATATTGACCATGATTTTTGATTAAGCAATTCTGTTCGATACATAAGTAAGCCGATGGAATACGCAAACTTTTTATATAAATGGCGCATTGCTCCTTGTTCGTCATAAATATTCATTTTCGGTAACCAAGAGGAAGTTTTGCGCTTCTCCCGACTTGAAGTAAATGCGAGAATATTAGCGAATTTATGAGAGAAAATGTACGCTTCAAGATTCAGACAAGACAAGTATTTTGCGCATATTTTTTTGTTAGTAAATATAAATGTCCTTTTTTACTAGTATATAGAAACATTGATTAAATACGCATGTTATTTGGTAAATGTAAATTCAAAAGGAGCTGGGGTATGAACTGAGGTATTATAGTTTGCTAGATTACCCCTTTTCTATCTGTTTTCACTTTGGTTTTAATTTTGTGTCCTTTTTAATTTCTTGAACTATACATTGTAGTAGGTAGGTACTATGCTGACCATTTAAGAATGAATTTTATTTTAAATAAAAATCCATCAAAGGGACTAAACATTGGACGTAAATCCAAGATGGTAGTTTATAATTTTACTCGTAAATTTTAAGGTATGCATGTATTTTGAAGTTTATTTGATTTCGTAAAAGAAACTGAACAGCAAGCAACATCTGCATTCCTATTTGATCATTTAGTAATTTTATTTTATAACAATATTAACGATATTTAACAGAAACTGAATGATTTGTAAACTTAACAATTAAGTAATATTAAAGACATCGTTTCAGTTCACTAGAGCGCGTCGAATTCCTGTTCCATGATCCTTAAGGATCAAATTCTAAACACGCCTAGTGAAACGAAACAACAGACCTTACAAATAGATGAAGTAAGAAAGCGAACCGGGTATATACAATGAGTTATAAGAGTCAAAGAGTATAGAAGCACGAAATACAAGAGAAATATCGATGTATGTTTGCGTTCACACGCTTTCACTATACGTCACATCACTCAATAAGTGTCTGAGTTCATAATAGGGCTTCTTCGAGTTGATCGAAGGAATCACACCATCAGTCGCTCTCGTACACCGTAGAGTTGGAGCTCTTTCGCCGGCTGTATGGCGAACAGAACTCGATTCGGGTGTCCGGGAGCCAGGTGTACGCAGCGCGGTCTGTTGACGCGCTGAAAAGAAAGAAAAAGTAATTGTTAGTACCTATACTGAAACTAGTGAAAGATGGATGAATGGATTTGGAAATATATTTCGTTACATTATTAAAGACGTTTCTTAATACGTTATTGTAGATTTTGGCTTTTTTAGATGGTCAACATGCCTACAACAAAAGACCTCCGACATGGTGTACCGACTGATTTCAATCGATAACAACGTAAATATAATTATAAAGTCCTGGTTGTACTCACGGGTAATTTCGAGGGAGCCCTACAACTTACTATGTATTTTAGGACCGTTCATCATGAGACGACTTCAGTAGAGTTCCCCCGAAATCATCCACGAGTACAACTAAGATTTTATAATCAAGTTTACGTATCCTCATTATAACAACATTGCCGATACCCAAAATTTTATCATCAAAAGGTAGAGACAAAATTTTATGGTGCACCCAATGCCAGATCCCACTTTGGTATGTTTAGGTACTCATATATACTTACCTCTATAATGTTTTCGGAAAAAATCGATCCAATATCAATAAAATATAAGTCTATATTAAGCTCCTGATACTTGGATCGGCTTTGCCACCTTTTGTTTTCGTTGTTAAGACATTAAATAATTAAAGTCGTAAGTTAAGATTAATACAGCGTTTACAACACTAGGACTTTCTTGAACTGCACTGATGTCCATTTCAGACGTTGGTAAACTCTAACGACCCGCGTGTCGCAATGGTTACCATGCCAAACCTGCCAATCGAGGGGTCCCGGGTTCGATTCCCGGCGAAACAGAAATTCGAATGATGAGTTTAAATTTCTGTTCTCGGTCTGGGTGTTTGTGTTTCTGTCTTTGTAAGTGTCCAAGGTACTCACGATAGAGGGTATTAATTACCTTACTGTGGGGCTATGAGTGTATAACGTTTTTTTAAACATTTTCTGAATAAGTTCCTAATTTACGACTAAGAAAAATTGTGACGTATTTCTCACTTGCTTAGGGGTGAAGAAACATAATGGTTGTTCCAGTAAAACCAAGGTTAATATTCATATAATTGATAATATAACCAGCGTTATTGAGCATTGAGCATGTGAAATTTTCCAACCTGCGCATAGCTAGCCATTTTTTAGAATAGCCTTCTCCTGGTTTTGTCAAATCAGAAAGGCGCAGCAGAAAAAGGAGTAAGGGAGGGGGACAAGTAGTCCCAAGATTACAGTCCGGAATCTGCAGTCCGTTCATATTGCTCCACCCCAAGACAGCCGATGCCTCTTTTGAGGCTTGGACCATTACCCGTAACGAAAAGGCATGTATTCAGCGATATACAACGGTTTATTATAATTAGCTAGCATTTCATCATTCATTACTGAAAGGAAATTTCAATTCAGCAGTAAGGCATTACAAAGATTGATTTCGACGATGAGCGGCTAAAACATCCTCGTATGAATATTATTTAGAACTTTGCAGTCTACTACGATAATGGTAAATCTTACGAAGCTTCAAGTATCTAAACTATCCTTTATACTCGAAGTTGGTGGAATCTTGAGTATATTCGAGGAGCGTTAAGCTAAATCGGTTTTCCCCGTTTAACAGCATAACGCTGTCGTAGAATTCCAAAAGCTATCTCAAAGGGCTTTGCGACGAACCAAAATGTTGTTAATTTGTGGTGAGATTAAGCAGATCTTGGCCAGAAATAGAGTTGCAATTTGAGAAATGGCTAAAACTGAACATGGAAACACTTTCATGGAGTTTGAATGACTGTTAATGTCCTTTGCAAAGCTGTGAACTATTTTCTTTAGATCTGTGTTTAAATTGCAATTCGTATACTATACATTATTATTTTACAAAACTTTCTAGGTTACAGTCCAAGAAAGAAAAAAAAGCTATATTGAAACATAATTATGAGCATTATGTTCATAATATTCACAAGTAAACGAACTATTTAATATAATAAGCTTCATTATAATGTTTTATTAACTTATTTAGTAAATAAAACATGTTATGTTAGAAGTAAAAAAAATATGTTGTATTTCAGTGCCTACTTCAGAAGAAGATTATAATTATTTAGCCAGTCGTAGCTTTTGTATTAGAATGTAGTTAATAGGCTTTTGGATCATTTGCATTTTTCATCCTATCTGTTATAATATGAGTTCAAAATGAATAGATCTTTTATTGTTTTAATCTGTAGCCGATGTTACGGGAACTTTGATGCAATGACAACCCTAACCTAGATAGATAAAGAAGACATAACGTAGACGTCGGCTCTCCCAACAGGCGCTTTATATAATAGGCCATAGTTCATGAATCCAGGGGAATATCAATGTCGGCATGAATATGCCTTGTTGGGCCTCGGCTTAGATGCGTAGTTATTGTGGGCTTCCGCCATAGCTGCTTTTCAGTTTATTAATAACGAAATTCCTAATAATATAAATATGATGTAAGCCAACCAGACAGAAAATTCGTGTTAAATTTAGATTATTGTGTCAAGTACAAAAAAGTCGTGAAAGTATTAACCTATTCAGGGCTATTGGCATAATATTATATTATTAGAACTCAACAGCCCTTGTATTGTATCCTAGTCTTGACCAGGAGTTTAATAGAGAATCAGTCTTAAAATTAAAAATAGTTGGTGAGTTAGGAATTGATTCTAAGTGAAACTGCCATCAGATCAGTTGTATTAAAGAAACGAATTGAACTCGGGACTTTAGAACGGATTTTTTAACGATTTAGTCGCACCTTGATAATATATTTAGCAAAATATCTACGTGTCTATTTTTACCGCTACCCATCGACCATTCGTCCAAAACCATCTGGCCTGCTACAAGTCCTATATTCGATTTACACATAAAAACGAGGTAATTAAATAAAACTTCCGCGTACAGGTCACTGATTTGTTTTTTCAGCAAACAAGCTTCCTATTTAATTTTAGTTTATTTCTTTATTTAAATCGCTTGTGTTTTGTTCTGAACTGCGGCTGGTTTGGAATATCAATTGAAATATGCTAATTACAAATGTATATTATGTATTTCATTATTTAGATCTGTAGAATGACAATTTAACAAGTCATTGAAATAAGCAAATTATTAAAGGTTAATATAAGTATAAAAAACGATTGAAGGATTTTTTTAATTTAGTAACCACTCGTTTAAAAATTAAAACAAAAATAATTTAAAATTATGGAACATCCTTAATCTTACTTGATAAATTGAAATAATTCTAAAATAATATAATTGAAATGTTTTCTTGTCACTTTTTCGTTAATTTAATGTAATGACAAAATGAAATTTTAATATTTATTATATGATCCCGTTAAATATCATAAATCTTAATATAAATTGCATTTTTCTTTAATTACAGTTATTGTTAATCACATAAACTGAAACATTCTATGTGCTATAAGTCAAAATACTCCATCTGAAATGGGAATCGAACTAATAAACCATCTCCAGACGGGAGGAAACTAACTTGTATAAATTACCTTCACTATCTGAACACTCCATCTGGCGTACGTTGCATGAGGTTTTGTTTTTATTTCTTCAAGTTGAACTAGTTCAGCATTTATCGAGAGTTCTTGCGCAATTAAAACTTTTAACGATATCAAAAATGCAAGAAGCTATATTGGAACACGGCTTTTGAATAAGTGCTAGAACTATTATGTTCGTCTAGTTCAGCGTCAGCTTTATTATTATTTTTATGTCACTGGTGCCTAGCAATGGGACATAAAAAGAGTTGCAGCCAATCCAAATGGGTACATCCAGCGTTAAAAGCGAGAGGACTTATGAGATCCCACGGCTGTTTTGGGAAGCAAGGTTAGATTGGATGTGAAGAACTAATTGTAGGGTACATTTAGAAAGAAGGCAAAAATGTTCTACGACTATGGTTGAGACTGCCACAAAATTCTTACTCTAGTTTCTCCATCCACTATGTATCCATGCACTGATCTTCCATGAACTGTATCTGAACACTTCCAAAATGTCAAAAACTCAAACTCAAAAAATGTTTATTGTCTCAACACGCATATTTCATGACATAATATATGTATTTAATTCCTTCGTGATATTTAATATCTGGTGCGAGACCTGGTGCCCAAGCTAAGCCGTAGCCTGTATTTTGACAAAAACTGCACCTGCGTACTTTGTATGAGGTGTTCTTTTATTTCTTCAAGTTGAACTAGTTCAGCATTTATCGAGAGTTCTAACGAAATTAAAAATGCATGATATTGGAAAATAGCATTTGAAAAAACTGCAAATAGTGCTTTTATAATCGTCCGATAGCTTTCATCTTTGTCGACAGTATATCAGTTAGAGACAGTGAATTGAAATAGATAAGTTTAAGAATAAGAGAGAGTGAGAGAACATACCTACACAATCAATTTAAGAAGGACAGTTTATGAGAAGCTATGAGTAGATTTGGTTGATAAGAACATGTGCACTTAAATAATTCAAAGTTTTTGAAGAATTTTGTTTGGTTTTGCCGAGACGATCTCACCATTAGGTACAGATTTTTTACAACTATTTTTTAACGGTGTACTTTTTGCATCGAGAGAGGAAAAAGGTACTAGACACCTTCAGAGAGATTCCGGGTTACACACCGTCGTGGTTGTTCTTACCGGGGCCTCTGACTAGACATTTGGAGCTTCCCCTCACGGATTTTTTTATCACTTTTTACGACGACGACTTCTTACGGTCTAGAGGCGGTATGCCTACGTTTTTTTGAAATAATTATAAACCCAGTTATACAAAAGCCATAAAATGTACAAAATCTGTAAATTTTTGCTGAAAAGCAAACTGAATGAGATGCGATAAAAGTGCGAAGCGGGAGTTGCGATTGCAGCTTTATAGTTGCAGTTGCGACCACGTGGTCCATTCCGAAAGCCATTTAGAAGCTTCAATACAATATTTCGAGGTTTTTGCGGCTGAATTGAAACTTGATAGAATTGCAGTTGTTTAAGTTTAGTTTGTTCGAGTTTATTGGGATATAAAGGGTTCATTTTTATACCAAGGAACCTAATAGGTCAGAATAAAACAAACATTAATTTAAAGTCAAAATAGTCTACTTTACATGACTTTTTCAAAATTTTAATAGTTTTTGTATACCTAATAAAAACAGGTGTGCTCTCGTAATAGTGATTTAAAGAAATCTTTGCAAAAAATCTGAAAGTATACTGAATTATATGCTAAAATCGCTACAATAGGCCATGCATTCGGAATACCATTTATAGATACTTGACACATCAATATTTAATAAATATAGAGTCAGAGAATATTTGACCTTAGAAAAATCTTAGAAGTACACGGCAATCAACTCCTAGCACTTGGATCCTTCGGGCGCGGTAGATCATAGTTTGAACCGCCTCACCGACTTTTGTATTCTCTATATTATTACCTTGCTTACCTGCTACACACCGCACATTCGGGAAGCCATTTAAAGGGCACTTAGCACATCAATACTTCAGGTTTTCGCTCCGCTAAATTGAAACGTTCTATTGCCAGTTAAAACTTGGTAGGATTGCTGTTGTTTACTTTCAATTTGTAGGCATCAATTTCGATACAAGTGGACTAATTTAAAATTATCCAACGATAAAAAAATTGGAAATGCGTACTATTATATAACCTGGATCCCTTTGTTATGGGAGACCATACGGTTTACAAGCATATTATGATCAAAAATTGTTAGCCATGAAGATATTTTGATACGTTATTTCAGCTTAAATATTCTACAAGTAAGTACCTGGACGCCCGAGCGTTGCTCGGATAAAAACAATTGATTTTCTTGGTTTATTTTTAAGCAAAACATTCATTGACTTAGTGTTGCTTAACAAAGCTTTTGAACTCTCCTCCTCTCCTCCCTCTCAAACGCCTCCCAATTAAAAAAAAATTCACAAAATATAAAAAACGCTACTTGCCTACTTGAGATTTGAACCCGGCTCCATAGCTCTAACCGTAAGTCGTAACCATTCGACCAAGAAAGCTTTAATTCCATTGACGAAATTTTTATAGAGGTCTTTCATATCGACATTGTCATTTGTTTGAAGGGCGGATTGACAGTTGACATGAGATGGCTTTCTACACCACAATATCTATATCTATACATATAATAAATCTGTAACAAGTCCGTTTCTGTACATTGAAGATATTTGAAAAAAACTGTCACTAGGGCTATTTATTAGCGTAATAGAACCCAAAACAATGATTTTTAGAATTATTGTCTGTTTGTCTGTTTGTCTGTTTATCTGTTTGTCTGTTTATCTGTTCGTTTGTGCGCGCTAATCTCAGGAACGGCTTAACGTAGAAGGATGCGGTTTTCACTGAAGTATTGGTATTTTTTTGGATTAACATTTAGGGTTTGTTTTATTTAAATCAGTTCACTAACAAAAAAGTTACGTCAATTTCAAGAATGATGAAATGGATGAACACCTGCACGCTATAATAAAGTTAATGCGAGCGGTCACACCATGTTTCGATAACTACTAACATCTCTTAATATTCTGATAGCAAGTTTTCAAACACTTATGCTAGATTTCATCTCTAAATATTTAAAAAAACCATACATATCATATCACCACATATTCAAAGAAATCCTCAATACAAAATGTACAAAACCTTAACAAAACGAGGCTACTGCCGACATCTATGTTCACATTCAGAACTATTTAGTGATCTCTTGCAAATTCGGTATATCGACAATTTAGTTTACACGCTATACGATAGATGTCGTTGTTATTCATTTATTCATATTTAATTGCTTTTTACAGGTAGATTTACAGGTGGTGTTACATAATCATTATTTTACCCAATAACTTATTTTTAAGCAAAACATTCATATTTATAACTTTTTTTCGAGGGTAGGCGCTAAATAAGTCAACAGCTGTTTTCCAAATTCTGATTTTAATTTTCTCATTAAAATTATTTACATAGTGTTTTTAATTTATTGCAGTTTATAAATTAAGTAGTAACTGACAGTTTTGCTCAAAATTAATATTGGTTATGAGTACAAAATAGTTTAGTGTACATACCAGCACTACCCATCAGCACATCTGTGATTACACTGACTTTTACATCTTTTGTCACTGAGATACTTCACTTCAATCCAAATGGCACTAGTTGAAGACATAGAGAAGGCACAGAAGGAGTTGGACACAATCTGGACCAAGAAAATGGTGAATTTTGAAAGTCGCCTGGATGCTATCACAACACCTTCCAGTCCAAGTCTACAGGAGCTGCGTGACGAATTCACTGCCTTTAAATCTTTAGTTAGTGAAATGCTCAAGATTCTGCGCCATCAAGTCTGTGAAGCCACCAAAGTTTTAGATGCCATTGACATGAGGAGCCGGCAGAAAGTCCTGCTGTTCAATGGTATTCCTGAGGAGCCAGAAGAAGATGTTGAGGAGAAAGTCTTAGAACTTATTCATAATAAGTTAGGTCTCACTCATGTGACAGGCTCTGTTTTGAAACGCTGCCATCGTCTTGGAGCGGAGGGTGCGGATAAGGTTCGTCCTGTTCTCATTCATTTTTCTTCACACGATACCAAATCCAAAGTCTGGCAGTCAAAGGCTAAATTTAAAGGTAGCTCAGTGACCATGTCTGAATTTCTAACCAAACCAAGACAATTAGTCCATAAGGGTGCCCGTAAGCATTTTGGCATGCGCAATGTCTGGACTATGGATGGCATGATATACATTAAGCCGCCAGGTGGGGCACGAGTGAAACTTTCCACTCAAGAAGAGCTCGATCGGCTATTTGAAAAATATCCTCCTGCTGAGCAATCGTCTGAGTCTTCATCTGATGACGGGCCTTCAAAGCAAAATAGTGAGTCCAACTCAAACCGCCAGCAGCGTAAAACCCGCCGTAAACTGGCACAGGCCGAAGATACAAAAAGATCCAGGCGGCAAGCTCCTAAGAAATAGATCCCAGGTATTCCTGCCCTCGAACATACAATATTGCATGACTGTGTTAGTAGATGCCTACTTGTATTGTACGCCTTCTATTGTTAACATCGCAAACTTAGTATGTAGTAGGTAGATACTAGATTGTAAGTAGGTAGATGAACTGACATCCTCTTAAATAGTTAAATTAATTTCGGTCACTTTGTAATCTTAATATTTATTATTGTACTAATGCTTCATTCATGTGTAATGCCAAATGCTAAAATGTCAATTGTCAATGTCGTAGAACCAACCTTTTTTTTTTTTTTTTTTTACATTTTACGGCATTGGATAAAATCCTTGCAGCCAGTCAATGTTTTCGTTTCATTATTAAATAATGACATCGTACTCTGTGCATGTTGCCAGTGTCAAGTATAATTTCTGCGTCATAGAATAAATCCGTAAGTCGTCAGGTATCAGTCAGTCAGATGTTCAAGTAAAGCGATGGCTACTTTACGAGAACATGTCCGAAGGAGTTTTGGAGGCAAGCCGAAGGAACATGTTTTCGCACTGTTATTCTATTTCACAACACTCGTGCACTGCCATTAACCTATATCGAAAAAGCCATCAACTTTAACCGATATAACTCAAAAATACACCAAGAAAATGAAAATAAAACAAGAGCACAATTTGTCCCTTCAGACTTCCCGCCAAAACTCCAAGGAACCAACCAATGTCAATATGTCAATTTAGTTCCTTTTTTTATTTGTGGCTTTGATTCCAGCATTATAGACGCAATTTAATTAATTGTTTTGTTTTGTCTGTCGCATTTCTAAAATCAGCGTGGGCAGCTCTGAATAGTAAAAAAACTGTACTTTACTGACTTATTTCATGATTCGGTAGTGTTTTTTTACCTTTACTTTAGTCTTACTCATGCATGTTCAAAGTTGCGTCACCTGTATGTGTTTTACTAGCTGCTTATTTTGCGGAGCAAATCGAGTAGTGAAGTAAAGTTTTAGTCGCTATTTTGTTACTTGTGTGGCATATTGAATGTAAGTTGTACTTCATTATTATTTTTTCTCTCATCTGATTTTGTCTTGTTTGTTATGTAGTAGTGTAATACTGTCTATCATTTTAATATTAGCTTCGTTTTCTGTCAGCCTACTGGTGGGTGGTGTGTGGTTTATGAGATCTTTTTTTTCACTTATTAATATTTTATAATTTTACTTAACTTTAACTTATATTATATTTAGGTTTATTTATCCCTTATTTATTACATGATAATATAATATATTTAGTTTATTTTATTTATTACTTCTTATGTCAGATAATGAATCTTTTTATTCTGTGAATGATTCAAATACTACATATGAGTCTTGTGACGAGCTATCGGACACGCTTTCTCTTAAAACTCAATTGGAAAATGTTTTTGCGGGTAATGAGAAATGCATGAATGTGTGTCACATTAACGCACAGAGTATACCGAGCCACTACGCTGAGCTGGAAACCACACTCTCTAGTGACTACATTCATGCAATACTGGTTTCCGAAACCTGGTTAAAGCCATCCCTTCATTCTTCTCAGTATCCTTTACCGGGTCTTACGCTTATACGAAATGACCGGACAGAGAAGGGTGGAGGTGGAGTTGCTATTTATTTACGGGCAACCATTCCTTACAAAATCATAGCCGCATCCCCTTCTTGTTACTCTGCTTCTGCAGAATACTTGTTCATAGAGCTTGACATGAAGGGTATAAGGGTGTTACTAGGTGTAGTATACTGTCCTCCTTCCATTGATTACTTTAACGAATTAGAGCGTGTACTTGATACAATAGGGTCGGATTATGCGCATTACCTAATCATGGGGGATCTCAATACAGACCTTTTAAAAGACTCCACCAGAGCGCTCAAGCTGCGATCTATTGTCGACTCTGTGAACTTGAGCATTTTACCGTTAACTGCAACTCACCGCAATATCGATACCGATCCTACATGGTTGGATGTAATGTTATCCAATTCTCCCGAACGTATACGCACACACGGTCAATTATCAGCACCTGGTTTCTCTCGCCATGACCTAATTTATGCAGCGTATAAACTCAGACCGCCAAAGCATAGTCCTTGTGTGCTAAAAATGAGGAACTTTAATAAAATATCAACCGATAAGCTGAGGGATGATGCATCTCGTATTAACCTGGGCCCGGTAGTGGAGGCATCTACAATAGACTCCAAAGTTCTTTTGCTTAATAAAGCTATTATTGACTTGTATGATGTCCACGCTCCCGTGCACAGTGTTAAATTAAAACGTGTTCCAGCCCCGTGGATGTCTGAAGGCGTACGAATGGCGATGAGGAGGCGCGACCGAGCTTTCCGTGCTTTTAAAAAAGATCGTTCTGAGGAGAATTGGGTAACATTTAAAGCAGCCCGAAATCGTTGTAATCAGATGGTGCGAATAGCTAAACGCCGATATATCCATGAAAATCTTTCAAACAGTTCTCCCGCTAACGCGTGGAAATTTATACGTTCCCTCGGAGTATGTAAACCACCCCAACAAGAACGAGACTTTGGAATCACACTCGATTCCATTAATATTTGTTTTGCCTCAACTGCTCCTTTAGATCCAGCCATTAAACGTCAGACTATAGAGTCCATCACGAGCTCTCAGCCACCATCTTTTATCTCTTTCCAACTTTCTTCTGTTACAGAGAAGGAAGTTAGGACAAACATTTTAAAAATAAGTTCCAAGGCTGTTGGCTGTGATAATATAAGTAGATCGATGATATTGCCGATAGTTGAGTCTCTCTTACCTACAATTACTCACGTAATCAACTTTTCTCTTCTATCGGGTCAGTATCCATCGAGCTGGAAAAAGGCGCATGTGTGCCCTCTTCCAAAAGTCTCTCAACCTATGCTTCCTAGTCACTATCGCCCTATCTCAATTCTTCCTTTCCTTTCAAAAGTTCTGGAAGCCTGTGTACATAAGCAACTCTCCTCATTTGTCTGTAAATATAACCTACTGAGCGATTATCAGTCAGGTTTTAGATCCGGTCATAGTACCACTACTGCTCTTGTCAAAGTCCTCGATGATGTCAGACGGGGCATGGATGACAGACAGGTCACAGTGGTGGTGCTTATCGACTTTTCTAACGCTTTTAACACAGTCGACCACGATATACTCCTCTCCATACTTTCCCACCACAATAAGTTCGTACCAAGTGCCTTAATGTGGTTTGCATCTTATCTTCGCGATCGTCAGCAGTCGGTGCACCTGGGACAGAAATGTTCCGAGTGGGCTGATCTCTATGCTGGCGTTCCCCAAGGCGGTATTCTTTCTCCATTGTTGTTTTCGTTGTTTATCAACTCCATCACTTCCATCATTGACTGTTCGTACCATCTCTATGCTGATGACTTACAATTGTATGTTCGCTCCAAAATTGAAGAACTCCATGATGCAATCTCCATTATTAACCATAATCTTAACGCTATCAAACTTTGGTCGATTGCACATGGTATAAACGTCAATCCCAAGAAATGCCAGGCGATATTGATGGGCAGCTCCAGATTACTTGCAAAAGTCAACATCTTAGATCTCCCTGCAGTACTATACGACAACGTTACAATACCCATTAGCAACACTGTCAAAAACCTTGGCCTTAAGCTTGACAGTAGTTTGAGCTGGCGGGCACAAATAGACGAAATTAGCCGGAAAGTCAACGGCTCCCTCCAGTCCTTATACCGGCTAAAAAACTTTTTGCCGTTCAAAACGAAACTAATGCTTGTATATAGCCTTATTTTACCCATTATTGATTATGGTGATGTGTCATATCCGGACCTTAATGAAATACTTCTAGACAAACTAGATCGCCTCCTTAACAACTGTATCCGATTTGTTTTCAATCTTCGTAAATACGATCATATCTCCAGTTACCGAAAGCAGCTTAAATGGCTTACTATTCGACAGAGGCGTAATTCTAGAATTCTCTTGGTTCTGTATTCTATTTTACATGATCCAACTTCTCCTCAATATTTAAAGGAAAACTTTCACTACCTCTGTTCGTCTCATGACAGAGGTTTACGTTCTTCCAATAATCTTAAGCTCGACATTCCTTCACATAAAAGTGACTTCTTCCGATACTCTTTTACTATTCAGGCTATACTGCTATGGAACACCCTGCCTGAGAGTGTTCGAAAAGCTCCAAGTAGAGGCGTGTTCAAGAGACTCGTTCGAGACCATCTCTTGAATAATAACGACTGAATCATTTACGGATCTGTTTTGTTTCGGTTTAAACGGCTCTCTCACTCCATTTTATTTTATTTGACATATAGGTAATATTTATTTATATGTATGTATTGGTATGTATATTTATATATGTTAGTATTTAGTTATTTATGATAATATGTATTTGTATATGTATTTTATGTATTATAATACAATATATTTATATATAATTTTAAACGTAGTATGCGCCTGCCACAAGTTTTCTCTTATCACCCAGGGTTGGCTGGTAGAGAATGCCATTAGGCATTAAGCACACCCTTGTATCCTTAGATTAAGGTTATACTATAAGTTTTAAATAAATAAATAAATAAATAACGCTATTACAAAGTGGATAGGTGGAGATTATTTCAAATAATTAATTACGAGTATATTTACTTAATAAAGTATCTAATAAAAAATTAACAACAGAGAGCTTTGGAACTGGCGCTAATATTGTACTCATTGTGGTAGAGTATTATGGAGGCGCGGCGCGGTGGTTACATCCACATATTATTGGTATCGACCTTATTTAATAGACAATAATAATTATCGACTCGCGCAGGTGCGGTCCCAGGGGGGGGAGTCACAGGGGACATGACCCCCCCCAAAATCCCTCACTCATACGTAGATGGAAGGCGAATCAAGCCAATTTGAGACACCTCTTCCCCCAAATTTCTTAGTGACACCGCACCAAAATTTCTTGGCGACCCCCCCCCCCCCCCCCAATTGAAGGCTGCGACCGCGCCTGGACTCGCGTGGCGCAATGGTTACCATGCCGGACTGCCAATCGAAGGGTCTCGAGTTTGATTCCCGGCGAAGCAGAAATTTGAATGATGAGTTTAATTTTCTGTTCTTGGTTTAAGTGTTTGTATTTCTGTCTCTGTGTGTCTCATGGTACCCATTACACAGTGTATATTTACCCTATTTTGGCGCTATCAGTGTGAAACGTAAAAAAAATCAAAGTATTCTACCGACTTTACTATGCTGAGTGATCTTTTCAAAATGATAGCTACGTCACCATATCATGATTACACCACCAGTCGAAGGTTAAAGTTCCACAAGCCGCTTTGCACGCTCCTTTTGATGTTTGAACGGATGTGTAAGTTATGGGACAACCTTCCAGCTGAGGCATTTCCAGTGGACTTCGACATAGGGTTCTTTAAGAAAGCTGTAAAGAAAGCTCTTCTTGAAAGCCGGCAGTGCTCGGGTGGCTCCGCTGGGGTTGTCCGTTTCCATAGGCGACAGTGATCGCTTAACCACGCGGCCTTTCTGCCTCTTTGTTCGGTTTTTTTATAAAAAAAGTGATTTCGAATAAACGAATAAGCAATTGCCGAGGGTCTAATAAAAAATGTTATTGAAATGAGCAGACGTTTTCAGTGGTTAATTTAATAAGAGCTATTACATACATACGCAGTACTGGCACTGGTGTTACACTAATATGCGAAAGCGTCACGGCAGCAGCACGGCATGGTGCTCACGCCCAGAATAATATTAGTAATCGATATATTTATTTCTGATGCTGCGTGAAGGGTTGTTAATAGGACCAATTGACTCTTAATCGCGTAGGGCCTGATCCTCTCACGCTGCTCCAATTCAGGTTGATGACGTCTTCATTGTTAGTGGCCTAACTGCTGTCGCAAGTTTTAAATAGCTCAAAAGACCTCCATTAAGTATGAACGACAGTATGTTAACGACAATTGCAACCAACGTGTAAGCAACCAAGAATTTGACTAACCAACTACTAACCACGCCTGACATAGCGTAGACATTTCACCACCTTTCTGCAATATATTTAAGTTACATAATGATAATGAATCTATGCATTATTTGCAGCACAAATTATTTAATTATAATGATCCTTTCCGCGGGCACAGCAGTACTATCTAAACACTTTAAAAACAGGCTATTATAGTACGTTTAATTTGTAAAGAGAAACTGATGATAACGACTGAAAAGTCGATTATAAGAGGAGTACAGTAAGATTGTAAGGACTCAGGAAGAATGTATCTACTCAACATAATAATATGAACTTTTGTATCATAAGTAATTTCATAAAAGGTAACAATAATCCAAGGGACAGTGGAGGGCAAGCGGTCACGAACCAAATTGCAACCTCATCAGCAACGACCACTCTGACAAGAGTGAACGACTAAGGAGGAGGAGGAACAAATTATCCAACTCTAATCAAGCCTTTTGTACAAGTCTTTATCTACGCGTACGACGTCGCGGGCACAGCTAGTTATTAATATTTTCCAATAGATGTCAGTAAGAGTAATTTTATATTTAACGGCATAAACATTAAATAAAACGACAATTTTTATTAATTAAAAATTTGTGGATCCATTTATCATCCCCGAAACTAGGGTACTAAATTTCATCAAAATCTATGGAGCCGTTTCAGAGATTCAAAAAATATATTTATTGTCAAAACAGAACTCAAAATCTGCAATAAAACTGCCGAACTGGGCGTTGCAACTGTAGATATAAACGCTGTTATACGCCGTACATTCGGGAAGGCATTTAGATGCACTTAACACATCAATATTTCGAGGTTTTCGCTCCACTAAATTGAAACGTTCTATTGCCAGTTAAAACTTGATAGGATTGTAGTTGTTTACCTTCAATTTGTAGGCATCGATTTCGATACAAGTGGACTAATTTAAAGAATATTCAACGATAAAAATAAAATTAATAAATTTGGAAGCGCGTGCGAATATATAACCTGGATCCCTTTGTTATGGGAGACCATAAGGTTAATAAGCCCATATTATGATTAAAAATTGTAAGCCATGGAGATGTTTTGATACGTTATTTCAGCTTAAATAATCTACAATATAAGAATAAATTGTCAAAACAGAACTCAAAATCTGCAATAAAACTGTTGAACTGGGTGTTGCAACTGTAGATGTAAACGCTGCTACACGCTGTACCTACATACGGGAAGCCATTTAGAGGCACTTAACACATCAATATTTTGAGGTTTTCGCTCCACTAAATTGAAACGTTCGTTCTATTGCCAGTTAAAACTTGATAGGATTGCAGTTGTTTACCTTCAATTTGTAGGCATCGATTTCGATACAAATGGACTAATTTAAAGAATATTCAACGATAAAAATAAAATTAATAAATTTGGAAGTGCGTGCGAATATATAACCTGGATCCCTTTGTTATGGGAGACCATAAGGTTAATAAGCCCATATTATGATTAAAAATTGTAAGCCATGGAGATGATTTGATACGTTATTACTGTACAATATAAAAATAAGCTGTCAAAACCAAATCCAAAATGTGTAAAATCTGAAATAAAATTGCCGAACTGGTTGTTGCAACTGTAGATATAAACGCTGTTACACGCTGTACATTCGGGAAGGCATTTAGATGCACTTAATACATCAATATTTCGAGGTTTTCGCTCCACTAAATTGAAACGTTTTATTGCCAGTTAAAACATGATAGGAATGTAGTTGTTTACCTTAAATTTGTGGGCATCGATTTCGATACAAGTGGACTAATTTAAAGAATATTCAACGATAAAAATAAAATTAATAAATTTGGAAGCGCGTGCGAATATATAACCTGGATCCCTTTGTTATGGGAGACCATAAGGTTAATAAGCCCATATTATGATTAAATATTGTAAGCCATGGAGATGTTTTGATACGTTATTCCTGTACAATATAAAAATAAGCTGAAGTTTTTCTCCGTCTGCTCTTTTCTTCAGCTCAGCATTGCCTAAGTGCACCCAGAGCAGGCAGAACAAAAAAAAACGTTCACTAAGAGTTTGTAAAGGAACCGTACAGTGAATAAAGCATATTTCATTTCATTTCATTTCTGTTCATTTCATTTCATTTCATTTCATTTCATTTCATTTCATTTCATTTCATTTCATTTCATCTCATTTCATCTCATTTCATCTCATTTCATCTCATTTCATCTCATTTCATCTCATTTCATCTCATTTCATCTCATTTCATCTCATTTCATCTCATTTCATCTCATTTCATCTCATTTCATCTCATTTCATCTCATTTCATCTCATTTCATCTCATTTCATCTCATTTCATCTCATTTCATCTCATTTCATCTCATTTCATCTCATTTCATCTCATTTCATCTCATCTCATCTCATTTCATCTCATTTCATCTCATTTCATCTCATTTCATCTCATTTCATCTCATTTCATTTGTCAAAACCAAATCCAAAATGTGTAAAATCTGAAATAAAATTGCCGAACTGGTTGTTGCAACTGTAGATATAAACGCTGCTACACACCGAACATTCGGGAAGTCATTTAGAGGCACTTAGCACATCAATATTTCGAGGTTTTCGCTCCGCTAAATTGAAACGTTCTATTGCCAGTTAAAACTTGATAGAATTGCAGTTGTTTACTTTTTGTTATTACGTGTCTATTGGGAGATACGTGGCCCAGTATTTGGAATACGAATATTGAATTGAAGTACAGAATAAAATTACTCAAAATCCATTTATATATCAATTTACGAAAATAATGATGGAATCCTGAAACAAATCTCACTATACGAGCACAATTGTGATATATTTACCGTAGTTTTTGTTGCAAAACGAAATAAAAAACGAGGGAAGGAGAAGACGGCGATACGACCGTTCTCTCCCTCCCCCCCGGTGGTGGCCTGCAGGCTGGGGGTACGGGGGTGCCTCCACCTGCATTGTACAGGCCATCACCGATGGACAGGAATGACCCGGCGCTCCTGGTCATTCCTGTAGGCTCTCCATAAGGGGAGCGTGTAGGGCCTGCCACGGTAGGCAGGCAGTCGCCGACGATGTTGTGGAAGCAAAGGCTTTGCCGATTTCCCACGACATCGTCACGATGGCGATAGAGGAGCGCAGTAGGGTTTAGTGGGTATACCCCTGCCTCGTAACGACAGGGGGAGTCCCACACACCTCCCTCTGTCCCCCCGACAGAGGTCGAGAGGGTGCGTAATTGCATTCCCTACTTTAAAAAAAATGGTGAGAGTGGGAGCTTGATCCGTCCAGTCAGAAGCCCCGGGAAGGACGTGGTGTGTGTGGGTGGTCGCATGCCGCATGCCACCGTAAGCATGGGAAGGTGCAGGAGAGCACAACTGCTCTCCTGAAAATGGGCCTGTTCTGGGGCGCCGCGCGTGGAGAACAACGGAGCGTTCCACTAGAGATCCCGGAGTCCTCACCAAGCGCAGAGACAGGCTGCTGAAGGGGGTTTTGGTACGACATAAATCTCACATAACCCAGTATCCTCTCCCAATGTGCCAAGTATCTTTTGAAAGTTTTCGCCCCGATACAAAAAAAATGGCACGGACCTATTTACAGGTGCGAAGGACCATAATCTTTCATGCTGGCATAGTCACGCACTATGCCAGCATAAACAGTCTTAACATATCCTAAAAAAAAATTGGATTAGTAAAGAAAACCTTGTAAAAAAGTACTAAAAGGCATAGGTACCTATAACAAATCTTTGTCTTTACCGTGAAGCAAGTGACAATTTTGTTCGTTAAAAATAAATCCGAAATTTTTACCACTTGTATATGATACTCTTAGTTCTATGCAGAATATAGTATAACATTGAAATAAATTACGAAGCATTGAAAGGATGCCTGGATATTTTTATTAAAATTAGTTTTTTATTAAAGCAAATCTCATTTTTATAGTGTTTGCTATCCATAAGCAACTTAATTAAAAGAGCCGTTCTATTTAATAATTTAGAAGTAGCTCTGAAACCGATGCGTGACGTACATCTCGGATAGTTTCGAATAAATTCGCTGCTCATTAGGAGACGCCTGTGTCAACACCATGGATGTTTTCTGGAGCGCGGCGAGTGGGCTGTTTGAGTGCTCGCATCACGGAATTTATGGCAGAAATTTCAGATTAAAACAGATTTTTATGTCGTAAAAGTAGCGAACAGAAATGCGGGGATGGCAATAAAGCGATACTAGGATACTACAAAACTAGGATGAGTACAATGAGTGTCTAATTGAGAAGCTAAGCAATGTCGAGTGCTGTCAAAAGTAGGAAGGATGGTCTTTAAGCAACATCTAGTGATGTTATATAATGGATGGGTATGAATTGAGCTAAGCAATGTCAAGTGCGGTCATAAAAAGGACGGGTTTCGATAAAGCTAAGCAATGTCATGTGCGGTCAAAAGTAGGATGGGTGGCCATTAAACGACAACTAGTGCGGTCATAAGTAAGATAGGTGTGAATTGAGCTAATGTCGTAAATAGGATGGATGGCAATAAGACTAAATCAAAGTCTAAAGTGGGATGGGTGGCTACGAAGCTTGAGTACAATGAGGCTAAACAATGACGATCTGGCAATTTTTTGACTTGCTGCAATACATAAAAGGCTTGCGGCAGCGGATTATGCAATTCGACTTGGCTATCAACACCATGGATGGATGGATGTTTTCTGGAACACGGCGAGTTTGCTGTTTAAGTGGTCGCATCCTGTCATTTAAGGCAGAAATTTAAGATTAAAACAGATTTTTATATTGTAAAAGTAGCGAACAGAAATGGTACTAGTAATAAAGTGTTACGGAAGCAGAGCGAGAGAATCTGTTGAACTGATTGTTGTATTACTTTTCATAAATAGTAGGTTCATATCATAACCAATGTTAAAATGTAATAATAAACCTGCTATTGTGCTCTACTGTTTTCTTGGTTTATTTTTGATTTTTATCAGATATTTGAGATAATTTGATGGCAGTTTGTTCGATATACATATGTATATGAATTACAGTGCAGGATTGTTGTGAAATAAAATAACAGTGCGAAAACATGTTTTTTCAGCTTGCCTACAAAATTCCATCGGTCACGTTCTGTTATAGGAGCCATCACTTTACTTGAATATCTAACTGACTTGACAGACAGATTACTGACGTCTTACAAAATACAAATAATGTATTACTGTTTGCCAGCGATTGATTTATGTAACATTGTACTTAATTTAATAAAATAAACTAAAAAAATATATGATTTACTGTACACCAAATCAAAAAAGTAACATGCAGAACGAGGTTATCGGAAATAGTTTAACAAACAACAGGCAGCCTTATCGCTGAGAGCGACCTCTTCCAGACTGCCTTTGGGTAGAGAGAGAGAGAGAAAAAAAAACGTTATAAAATTTACTGATGTCATTTAAGTATAATTACTGATGCAAAATTTATACTTGACGCTGGCAATATGCACAGAGTTTGCAATGCCATAATTGAAAAAAAAAACTTACAAGGCTAATTAGTCATCGCTGTCATGTTATTTAAAAAAAATGCTGTAGTAAATACTATAGCAACGCGATACTAGCTATCGCTTTAGCACTTAGATCCCTTCACATGCACTAAGGAGGCCATCGAGAGGGTTTTAGTGAGGTAAAAATCCCACTCAACCCATTACCTCTCCATAGGGTAGGTACTGGGTACCTTTTAAAGGATTTCCCCCTATTATCAAAAAACATATTAGTGTGGCTTCCAAACGCAAGTTTCCACTAAATCTCATATGAATTACTTTACGGCAGAAGTCGAAAAATAGCAAATAAAGTTTTTTAAACGCACTTAGAAATCTATCTGTTTATTCACTTCTAGCTTCTAGATTTATTCTATAATGCTTCGAATGGGTTCTCTTTACCGATTTTATTTTTCAAACAAACTATAAACAAAAGTCTGCATTCATTTGCAAACAACCACAAGTTTTAAACTTGCGGCATTATTCCGGGAAATTGATAGCAGTTTTCCGAAGTATAATTGCACCATTACGATAATTGTACCGCGCTAGGTTGCCCATATACTACAATTTCAATAATGGATTCTTCTAAGGATCGCTTAATGTAATGACGAAAACCATTCATTGATCGCCTAAGTATTTTTAAGCGCAAGTTTAACATATCCTAATACACAATATTATAAAGTTGAGAGTAGAGAAGAACTACTGGTTCCAATTTAAAAAAAAAGTAAATTGCACTCCGGTAGTGCCGGCAGAAGTGAAAACTTGAACATTAACGTTGTGCATTATTAATATTTTGGAATGGTTAGGGAATAATTTCGCACAAATTGCTTTTATTATCAGTATTATTTTTCATCTAATATTTTCAGAAGGTTTTCACCTAGTATTTTTATAAAGTACTCACTCATTTTCTTTCACTATTTCTTTGTCACTTTTTTCAATAATAGATGCACTTCGTTCAATGTCCATATTTTTAAAACTGATATAAACGAATTTTACAAGTATAGACAGTCGAGCCGTCATCAGCTGTCACCCCTCCGTCTTACAAATATTCGATTAGGCAACGTGACCTGACGCGAGTTTAACATTTTTTACCCATCCAAAAAAGTGCACAACGCCGCTAAAGAAGTTTTCACTTCAAAAAAACTTTTTCTTTTTGTGTTCGAAAAATGGCCTATAAAACACTACGTTATCATTAATGACAAATTGACGACACATTAATATACTTATGTATCTCTGATTTAAAAATCTTTATCTACGCGGACGACGTAGCGGGCAACAGCTGGTTCTTATAATAGTATAGTAATAAGTAATATTATAAATGTGAAAGAGTGTTTGTTTGTTCTTCACATCACATCATGACCTATTTATCTGTTTTTGTATGGAGATAGTTGGGGGCTTGAGAGCGACAAAAGCTACTTTTTATTCCGGGAAAATATTATAATTTCTGCGGAAAGATATGCGTAGTCTACGCGGGCGGTAAAGTAATACACAAATAGCCTTAAAAGAGCTCTTATTAAAACGCACGTCTGATGTTTAAATAAGAAATGTATAGTCGAAATACATTAATAATTCTTTTTTGATACTTAAGTGCTTCTGATATCACAAAACCTTTTCGAAGTTTAATATGATATTTGCGTAAGTTTCAAAGTACCTAACTACGAAGTCAAATTATTTTTAAAAACGATTCCTTTAATTCGAATAAATAGGCCTCTATATCTATAAAAGTCATTAGTGCTTATAAAGAAACTAGGTTGCGCGTGTTGCGCTCGCAGCAAGCTGCTCGCGTGGCATCCTTTTTGTCGTATTTCGGTAGCAAAATTTTTAGCTAGTTATTTATTTATGTAGCAACAATTGATATCTTTGTTTTCAGGCAAAGAACCGAGATGATCTATCAACGATACAAATTATTCTCTATATATAATATCGTTATACCATAGTTTATAGAACAGTCAAAATTATTGTGTAATGGTAAATTAAAGTCTGGAAAGTCTTTTGCAGGTTAACCGGGTAGATAGTGAGGTAAGGAGTATTCCAAACTGTGTATTTATATACCCGTGTGACGCAATGTTTATCATGCCAGACTGCCTATCAGGGGATCCCGAGTTCGAATCCCTTCGAAGCAGAAATTTAAATGATGAGTTTAAAATTTCTGTTCCCGGTCTGTTTGTGTTTCTGTCTTTGTGTGGGTCCTTGGTACTGACAACACATGTTATATCTACCCTACTGTGGGGCAATGAGTGTGAAAGAAGCATGGGGAATACCGGAAACATTATTATAAGTAGGTACCTACTGTACTTTACCTGAGTGCAAAAGTACAAACAGGAGTTCACATACGCTAATATATATTATGATAAATATTAACTACCTACCGCTAATTCAATTTCTGGCTGCAACCCTTTTTTGCCACTACTGGGCACGGGTCTTTGATTCCCCATTACGAGGAAAGCCTGGAGCTTACTTCACTGTTCTGCTCCAAGTCGGGGTTTTAGATGAACTTGAAGCAACTCTGTTCTGTTGTGTTTCAGTGGAAAGTTGAGGGTGCCGGCCACAGTTCTCTCTGTGATTGTAACCTTTTTTTTTTGGTATCGGGGGTGAAACCTTCAAAAGGTACCCAGCACCTTGGGAGAGGATACTGGGCTATGCGGGATTAGACCTCACTAAAACCCCCTCGGTGGCCTGCCTCTGCGCTTGGGGAGGACTCCGGGATCTCTCGTGGAACGCACCGGTGTCCTCCATACGCGACACCCTGGAACGGGCCCATCTTTGGGAGAGCAGATGTGCTCTCTTGCACCTTCCGATGCTTACGGCGGCATGCGGCCACGCACACACCGCCGTCCTTCACGGGGCTGCTGGCTGGACGGGCCGAGCTCCCACTCTCACCGCTCGCAGCCCCGGAAGCTCCCTTTTAGTCGCGTATTACGATCAGGCAGGGGATACCGTAGCTGTGTTCTTAATCCCGAAACTACAGGAAAATACTACTGCTGAATCTATTTCAGCTCTAAAGCAACTCTATTTTGTTTCGGTAGGCAGCCGCACTTGCTGGCCACACTTTTATCTGTGGTTAAAATCGAGAAAGTACTATCGCTGAGTCTTTTTGCTCTAAAGCAACTCTATTGTGTTTCGGTGGATGAAAGCGGCTGCCGACAACACTTTTATTTGTTGAAGTAACTCTATCGTTTTCGGTGGACAGGTGCAATTGCTGACCACACTTTTATTGGTGCATGTAACTGAGGAGGTACTACCGCTGAATATATTTATCTCCTGAACAATTTCTATTGTGTTTCGCCGGAAAGATGCGGTGGCTGGCCACTCACTATACTGTGATTGTATTGTGTTTCCGTGGAAAGGTGTGGTTGCCAGCCAAACTTTTATCTGTTGAAGCAACTCTAGTGTGTTTTGGTGGCATGGTGTGGTTGCCGGCTACACTTTTATTTGTGGTCGCATGTGCTTACGTAGAAGCACACTTTATCATTCTATTTATATTTGGGTTTTTAGATGTTATGTAGAAATAATTTGAAGCATCTCTGTTGTGTTTCAGTGGAAAGTTGTGGGTGCCGGCCATACTTCACTTTGTGGTCGTAACCGAGAAAGTACAACCGCTGAATTATTTTTAGCTCTAAACCAACTTTATTGTGTTTTGTGGACAGGTTCAGTCCTTGGCCACACTTTTATCTGTGGTTGTGACCGAGAAAGTACTACCTGCTAATTAGTGAGAGTAACTCTATCGTGTTTCGGAGGACAGGTGTAATTGATGACCACACTTTTATCTGTCGTAACTGAGGAGGTACCGCTGAATCCATTCCTGTCCTAAAGCATCTCTATTGAGTTTCGAGGGAAAGGTGCGGCTGTCGGCCACACGTTTATTTGTGGTTGTAACTAATGAAATACTACCACTTAACTCATTTCTGCCCTGAAGCAACTCTATTGTGTTTCAAAGGACAGATGCATTTGCTTGCCACACTTTTATGTGGATGGAACTAAGGACGTACTACCACTGAACCCATTTCTACCGTGAAGCAATTCTATTATATTTAGATCCTACGAATATTCATTTATAATAACGTACATAAAGCAACGTATACAAGTATGAACGCAACTGTATACGACCTCAGGCAAGAATGGCTTGGTTGAGATATGTAGATGTCCATGGGCTATAGCAACCACATACACCGCGATGACTACAAATGGTCATTAACGTGTGAGATGGATGACCGCTGGTGGCAAATTTCAAGCGCGTTTCTAAGCTTCGAAAGATACCCTAAGCTGTTGGACCTGGGTTATATCAATAGCTATGTAGTAGTCGTTAAACTTTGTCAGAGGCCTAGTGGCGGTTCGAAAACATCTGACAGCTGGTTGGCCGCCAACCCTCATTACAGAGCGTGGTGGAGTAAGCTCCATACGTCCCTGATACTGAACAGAGACTCATGCCCATTAGTGGGACACGAAAAGGCAGCCTTGCATTACGAATTACGTCGAAACGGAAGAAATTATATAAATAAAATATATTCTTGAACAGCGATTACCGAGCGGGAAAGACCGCGGTCTCCGACATGGATATACCGTGATCAAACCCCGACTTTGAGCTCTTAAAAAGAAAATTTTTATGTGCGTATTTATTGCTTTTGATATTTAATTACCATATTTTCAATCACCACGTATGCCTAAGAGTTACTCATAATTACTCAAAGGCATGATATCCACCTATCCACTCTTGGCCGGCGCGGTCTACATCCATCCCACTTTCTAGAGGAGATTAGTGCCCAGCATTGGGTCATAAGAGGGTTGAAAAAATATGTATTTCAGGTAAATTATTAAGTCATTATAAAAACGTCTATATTCCGAAGTTTAAAGAACACAATGTATGCAAGGAACCAGAAACATAAAATAAAAAAGGAAACTGATTCTATCATTAAAAACAAAATCACTTTTACGTGTATGTACTTTATAAAAGCGTTTAAAACACTCTTGGCAGAAAGAACTTAATATTCTCGAAATAATTTAATACATTAAGGTAATAACATAGTATGTAATCATATTATTTAATCTAGCGCAGAGCAACACGATTCAACTTAAAAATAATATACATATATTACTCTTGACATGAAATTAGTTTGGTATGTAAATTATTGTATTAGGTATTTTTATCAATTAGTGGTCAAAGGTGAAATATGGCGAACAATATGTTAATTTTGTAAAATCTTTGTACATACCCAATTTCTCTTCAAAATAAATGCCGAAAGTTATGCTTATTACGCGAAATTTAAAAAAATTCACAAATACACATTTAAACACATTCAAATAAATCACTAATTGAAAACAATCCATATTATTACACAAAATTTACAAAATGGTTGCGGGAATCAAAAGAAATTTGAGGCAACTATTTACCGCCAATTATCTTAAAATTTTGAACATGAGTTTTTTTAATTCCAAATTTGGAATATCTATAAGTGGCCAGTACAATCTTTAGATTATTTTTATATACAATAGCCGTACAGTCAGTAATGGTAAATTTGAACTTGGTTAAACTTTGTTATTTTTTTTATAATGTTTGACGTAAGTATTTAAATAAAAGTGTCCAATAATAAATAATGTAAGATGGAACTACAGATGAAAAAAAGTCATCAAAGTAAGCATATTACTATTAAGCAGTTATTGATTTTATACGTACTTTATATTTTAAAGTATTAATTTAATTGTAATATAAATACTTTACATCATTTAAATAAAAAAACTTTATTCTGTCATATTAATCAAAGTCACTGAATTGTTCCTAAATTTGAAGGGTATTCATATCAAAAGGAGACTATACTGTAAAATATTTCACACAAAAAGCATTTGTATAAAAATGTATAATTTTTGTATGGGAACACAGAAATATTTTTGCAACGACATGTATGGTGAAATGGTACCTAGAAATGGCCCATACATTGCACTAAAATCAAAACTACAGGCTATTATGCCTGAAATCTTACATTAAAAAAGCTTTTGTATGAAAATTATTATTTTTTGTATGACAACACTAAAGTATGATTACCTAACTATGCACAATTTAGTACTTACAAACTTACATACATTGCAATGACGTCAAAAGGAACACTCAGCCCAAACTATCACATAGAAAAATGCATTTGTATGAAACTTATTATTTTTTGTATGGCAACACTGATATTTTTTGGAACCAAAATAAACAAATCGTTTCTCCTTCTAAACGCCTAGTACATTTTAATGTTCTTAAATAGCACCGACAGACTGAATTGTTGAATACAAAATAACATATTCATGACATATTCGATACTTGAAAGTTTTTGTAAGATTTTTTTTATTTTTTGTATGGCAACCCTAAAATATTTTTTCAATAAAATGTACAGTATAAATGTGTCTTGCAACGCTTCATACAATGTAATATCATTATCAAGTGGCAACAATTTGTAATTTGACTAAAAAGTATATTTTTGTATGAAAGTCGGTTTTTTTGTATGGCAACCCAAAAATATATTTTTACTGAAACATTAAACTTGTTTATGTCTATCATAAATTCAAAGTTATAATTATGCTAAATGTTGCCAACAGGCTAAAATATTCCATAAAATACCCGATTTGTCGGGATAATTTTAAATACTTGTATGAAAAAAAATATTTTTTGTATGGCAACATTGAAATATTTTTGAAAAAACTTATACAGTGCAATAAGTTCTACAAACGCCTCATACCATTTGTCGACATCAAAAGGAGACAAAACCTGAAAATTTAACATACAAAAATTTGTTTGTATGAAAATCACTTTTTTTGTATGGCAACACGAAAATATTTTTCTACAAATGTTTACTATTTGTGAGTATCTACAGATTAAAAGTAATTAAAATTATATTAAATAGTGCAAATAGGCTATAGTATTCGAAGCTAAATTACTTATTTTCAGGCAAATTTGATAGGGTAAAACACTTGTATGAAAACTTTTATTTTTTGTGTAGCAACACTGAGTGTTTATTGCAATAATTAGTAAAGTGAAGTAGTAGCTTTAAACGCTTCATACATTGTAACAACATTGAAAGAAAACAAATGCGCGAAATCTTACATACAAAAATATATTTGTTTGGAAATTATTTTTTTTGTATGGCGACATCAAAAATTTTTAGCATCAAAATTTGCAATTAATTACTAACTACCAAATATTTATACACTTAATGACGTTAGCCCACAGTAACATACTAAAATATTCGATATAAAATTTCATTGGCATGAAAAACAATTTTTGTGTATGGCAACATTGTGATTTCATATTTTTCCTATAATCACCATACTATAAGGAATAAATCTTCCATACATTGTTGATACTCCAGATCTACAGTTTTTGCTCCACTATTCGAAACATGAAGACCAGGAAAAAAATTGAAAAAAAAATTCTAGCTCCGAGCGTTGCCAGGTGGTAAAGATAAAAATAGCCAAATGTCATTGAGACAGCCACTGTAAAATATCTGGGTCAATATTTTAATCAAAAATGTTTCTCCTTCTACTTTTCATGTTTTTGAATGGAAAGTTTACAAATTTGTATGAAAGAAAAAAAAATGACAAAACCTGGCAATACTTCAAGTCAAGTTACACAACCGCTCGGTACAAAGTAATCCGCTGAAACGTTGCCAACCACCAAAATTTTCACACCAAAAAATTGCATATTTTGTTCTTTTTACAAACTGGCCACCACGGCGCCCGCCATCTTGAATAAAAAAAATGTAACACAATTTGTCAAAATTGAGAATACACCAAAGCCAATAGATGTCAACTGTAAAATGAACGATTTAATTCCTTTAACAAAAAACTCCCGTAAAGTTACCTCGAAAATTTAAAATTTTCAAATTCAAAAATCTCGGCGGCCATTTTGTTTTTTTATTTTTTTCTAATTTCATCGTATTTGTCGTCCCAATATTATTCGAAAACATGTCCAATATTGGGTACGTGCAGAAAACAAAAATAAACTTGACCTGCTCAGCTCGGCCGCCATCTTGAATTTCTGACATTTCGGATTTTTCCTATAGACACGAGGGTAAATCAAAAATATCACCTATACATTATAATTACCTCCCATGTTTACTTTTGGCTGTGTAATTCGAAATGTCGAAAAAACGGAAAAAAAAATCTAGCTCCTAGTGTTGCCAGGTGATGAAGACAAAAATGGTCAAATGTCATTGAGACAGCCCCTTAAAAATATTTGGCTCAATATTTTGATCAAAAATGTTTCTCCTTCTACTTTTCATGTTTTTGTATGGGAGGTTTACAATTTTGTATGAAAGAAAAAAAAATTGACAAAACCTGGCAACACTTCAAGTCAAGATACACAACCGATCAGTACAACAAGATCCGCTGAAATGTTGCCAACCTGGAAAAATTTAACGTCAAAAAACTCGATTTTTCGTATGTTTTACAAAATGGCCGATGTGGGTCAGCCATCTTGTTCAAAAAAATTATAGATTACAATTTGTCAAAATTGAGCATATGCCAGATACAAAAGTGAAAAAAACATAATTAAATATTAAAAACCCACAAAATGGCGACCCCGCAAACACACCTCGAAAATCGGAAAAATTCAATTTTTTGTATCTCGGCGGCCATCTTGTTTTTTCAATTTTTAATTTTTTTTCGTTTTTCTTATCCCGCTCTCATTCGAAATCGACACCCGTCTTGGGTTGGTGCGAATAAAAAAAAATATTCACCTGCTCAGCTCGGCCGCCATCTTGAATTTCTGACGTTTCGGATTTTTCCCATAGACAAGAAAGTCAACCAATAATATCACCCATACAACATATTCACCCCCCACCACTCTCCGCTCCGTGGTAATAGACAATGTGTGAAATAGGAAAAAAAATCCTGCGACCAGTGTTGCCAGTCGAAGTCTTCAAAAATGGTCAAATGTCATTGTGGGCATCACAATACGTCTGCCAATTAAATTTTTTTATAAAAAATCTTCTCCTTCTACTTTTCATGTTTTTGAATGGAAAGTTCAAAAAAATGTATGAAAGGAAAAAAAGTCGACAAAACCTGGCAACACTTTGAGCGGAGTCACACAATCGCCTCGAACAAAGCAACCCGATCAAATGTTGCCAACCTCGAGATATTTCCCCTCGAAAAATGGTGTTTTTCGCACTTTTTACAAAATGGCCGCCACGCATCCGCCATCTTGTTTAAAAAAATAACCACCCTCATTTTGTTAGAATTCAGGGTATTATCAAGACATTTTAGAAAAAAAATCAAAAATGTATCTAAAAACCACCAAATGACAGCTCCACAAACACACCTCGAAAAGGGCAAAAATTCAACCAAACGTATCCGCGCCGCCATCTTGACTTTCCAAAAACGGCCATTTTTTTCGTAATCTCCACCCCAAGGTTACTCGAAAAGGACACCCATATTGGGCATAGGGAAATAAATAAAAATTTTGACATTTCAAACTCGGCCGCCATCTTGAATTTTTAAATTTCGAAATTTTTCCGTTACTCCCGAGAGGGGATAGGGGAAACCCCTCATACATCACTTTGACCGTATCGAGCTCCTTGGGGGAGAGGGGGGGAGGTGAAAAACGAATCCTTTTAAGATTATATAATATAATAACTAGGTTGCGCGTGTTGCGCTCGCAGCAAGCTGCTCGCGTGGCATCCTTTTTGTCGTATTTCGGTAGCAAAATTTTTAGCTAGTTATTTATTTATGTAGCAACAATTGATATCTTTGTTTTCAGGCAAAGAACCGAGATGATCTACTCGTTTCAACGATACAAATTATTCTCTATATATAATATCGTTATACCATAGTTTAAAGAACAGTCAAAATTATTGTGTAATGGTAAATTAAAGTCTGGAAAGTCTTTTGCAGGTTAACCGGGTAGATAGTGAGGTGAGGAGTATTCCAAACTGTGTATTTTATATACCCGTGTGACGCAATGTTTATCATGCCAGACTGCCTATCAGGGGATCCCGAGTTCGAATCCCTTCGAAGCAGAAATTTAAATGATGAGTTTAAAATTTCTGTTCCCGGTCTGTTTGTGTTTCTGTCTTTGTGTGGGTCCTTGGTACTGACAACACATGGTATATCTACCCTACTGTGGGGCAATGAGTGTGAAAGAAGCATGGGGAATACCGGAAACATTATTATAAGTAGGTACCTACTGTACTTTACCTGAGTGCAAAAGTACAAACAGGAGTTCACATACGCTAATAAATATTAACTACCTACCGCTAATTCAATGTCTGGCTGCAACCTTTTTTTGCCACTACTGGGCACGGGTCTTTGATTCCCCATTACGAGGAAAGCCTGGAGCTTACTTCACTGTTCTGCTCCAAGTCGGGGTTTTAGATGTGTAGAAGCAACTTGAAGCAACTCTGTTCTGTTGTGTTTCAGTGGAAAGTTGTGGGTGCCGGCCACAGTTCTCTCTGTGATTGTAACCTTTTCTTTTGGTATCGGGGGTGAAACCTTCAAAAGGTTCCCAGCACCTTGGGAGAGGATACTGGGCTATGCGGGTTAAGACCTCACTAAAACCCCCTCGGTGGCCTGCCTCTGCGCTTGGGGAGGACTCCGGGATCTCTCGTGGAACGCACCGGTGTCCTCCATACGCGACACCCTGGAACGGGCCCATCTTTGGGAGAGCAGATGTGCTCTCTTGCACCTTCCGATGCTTACGGCGGCATGCGGCCACGCACACACCGCCGTCCTTCACGGGGCTGCTGGCTGGACGGGCCGAGCTCCCACTCTCACCGCTCGCAGCCCCGGGAGCTCCCTTTTAGTCGCGTATTACGATCAGGCAGGGAATACCGTAGCTGTATTCTAAATCCCGAAACTACAGGAAAATACTATCGCTGAATCTATTTTAGCACTAAAGTAACTCTATTTTGTTTCGGTAGGCAGCCGCAGTTGCTGGCCACACTTTTATCTGTGGTTAAAATCGAGAAAGCGTCGCTGAGTCTTTCTGCTCTAAAGCAACTCTATTGTGTTTCGGTGGATGAAAGCGGCTGCCGACAACACTTTTATTTGTTGAAGTAACTCTATCGTGTTCGGTGGACAGGTGCAATTGCTGACCACACTTTTATTTGTGCATGTAACTGAGGAGGTACTACCGCTGAATACATTTATCTCCTGAATAATTTCTATTGTGTTTCGCCGGAAAGATGCGGTGGCTGGCCACTCACTATCTGTGATTGTATTGTGTTTCCGTGGAAAGGTGTGGTTGCCAGCCAAACATTTATCTGTTGAAGCAACTCTAGTGTGTTTTGGTGGCATGGTGTGGTTGCCGGCTACACTTTTATTTGTGGTCGCATGTGCTTACGTAGAAGCACACTTTATCATTCTATTTATATTTGGGTTTTTAGATGTTATGTAGAAATAATTTGAAGCATCTCTGTTGTGTTTCAGTGGAAAGTTGTGGGTGCCGGCCATACTTCACTTTGTGGTCGTAACCGAGAAAGTACAACCGCTGAATTCTTTTTAGCTCTAAACCAACTTTATTGTGTTTTGTGGACAGGTTCAGTCCTTGGCCACACTTTTATCTGTGGTTGTGACCGAGAAAGTACTACCTGCTAATTAGTGAGAGTAACTCTATCGTGTTTTGGAGTACAGGTGTAATTGATGACCACACTTTTATCTGTCGTAACTGAGGAGGTACCGCTGAATCCATTCCTGTCCTAAAGCATCTCTATTGAGTTTCGAGGGAAAGGTGCGGCTGTCGGCCACACGTTTATTTGTGGTTGTAACTAATGAAATACTACCACTTAACTCATTTCTGCCCTGAAGCAACTCTATTGTGTTTCAAAGGACAGATGCAGTTGCTTGCCACATTTTTATGTGGATGGAACTAAGGACGTACTACCACTGAACACATATCTACCGTGAAGCAATTCTATTATATTTAGATCCTACGAATATTCATTTATAATAACCTACATAAAGCAACGTATACAAGTATGAACGCAACTGTATACGACCTCAGGCAAGAATGGCTTGGTTGAGATATGTAGATGTCCATGGGCTGTAGCGACCACATACACCGCGATGACTACAAATGGTCATTAACGTGTGAGATGGATGACCGCTGGTGGCAAATTTCAAGCGCGTTTCTAAGCTTCGAAAGATACCCTAAGCTGTTGGACCTGGGTTATATCAATAGCTATGTAGTAGTCGTTAAACTTTGTCAGAGGCCTAGTGGCGGTTCGAAAACATCTGACAGCTGGTTGGCCGCCAACACTCATTACAGAGCGTGGTGGAGTAAGCTCCATGCGTCCCTGATACTGAGCAGAGACGCATGCCCATTAGTGGGACACGAAAAGGCAGCCTTGCATTACGAATTACGTCGAAACGGAAGAAATTAAATTAAATAAAATATATTCTTGAGCAGCGATGACCGAGCGGGAAAGACCGCGGCCTCCGACATAGATATACCGTGATCAAACCCCGGCTTTGAGCTCTTAAAAAGAAAATTTTTATGTGCGTATTTATTGCTGTTGATATTTAATTACCATATTTTCAATCATCACGTATGCCTGAGAGTTACTCATAATTACTCAAAGGCATGATATCCACCTATCCACTCTTGGCCGGCGTGGTGGACTAAGGTCTACATCCATCCCACTTTCTAGAGGAGATTAGTGTCCAGCATTGGGTCATAAGAGGGTTGAAAAAATATGTATTTCAGGTAAATTATTAAGTCATTATAAAAACGTCTATATTCCGAAGTTTAAAGAACACAATGTATGCAACAAACCAGAAACATAAAATAAAAAAGGAAACTGATTCTATCATTAAAAACAAAATCACTTTTACGTGTATGTACTTTATAAAAGCGTTTAAAACACTCTTGGCAGAAGGAGCTTAATATTCTCGAATTAATTTAATACATTAAGGTAATAACATAGTATGTAATCATATTATTTATTCTAGCGCAGAGCAACACGATTCAACTTAAAAATAATATACATATATTACTCTTGACATGAAATTAGTTTGGTATGTAAATTATTGTATTAGGTATTTTTATCAATTAGTGGTCAAAGGTGAAATATGGCGAACAATATGTTAATTTTGTAAAATCTTTGTACATACCCAATTTCTCTTCAAAATAAATGCCGAAAGTTATGCTTATTACGCAAAATTTAAAAAAATTCACAAATACACTTTGGCAAAGGGAGATCTCCCGCCGGGCGAGGTGGTCATGCCCGGGGAGCGGCCGCGCTCCAACTGACTCAATTCGGAGCTTGTATATATGGTAGGATATTCCGAAAACTTCGATAGCGTGATTCAGGAAGCGGATAGCGGAAGGTCGCTACATCACCCCCTGCTCAGACCGGAGGTCGATGACTTCAGTAATCCAAGTGTAGTCTTCGCTTACAAGCGCCTGGAATGCCCTCTATCTGCGGTGAGTCGAGATGTGAGGGTGCAGACCTTGTGTAGCCCTCCGTCCTCGGTGAGTCGGGATGTGAGGGTGAAGCGAAGAGTGGAGATGCCCTCTATCCACGGTGAGTCGGGATGTGAGGGTAGGATGTGGAGGCGAGTAATGGCTACTCAAGCCGTCCATGAAGTCCTTGGAGGCAGCTGTGTCAGGAACAGGAAGCGTGTACATGGTGCGCTGCGATGAACCTGACGAGCTGGTGAAGTGATGCTGCAGTCCATCCAGGGAGTGAAGGTGCGACTGATGAAGGTCAGAAGGGACGTATTCTTGTCCGGGGTCACCAGTTTGGCAAAGGGAGATCTCCCGCCGGGCGAGGTGGTCATGCCCGGGGAGCGGCCGCGCTCCATCTGACTCAATTCGGAGCTTGTATATATGGTAGGATATTCCGAAAACTTCGATAGCGTGATTCAGGAATACCCGTAGCGCCATCTCTTGATGAGTAGCGGAAGGTCGCTACATCACCCCCTGCTCAGACCGGAGGTCGATAACTTCTATCCATGCTTGAGTAATCTTCGCTTACAAGCGCCTTGAATGCCCTCTATCTGCGGTGAGTCGAGATGTGAGGGTGCAGACCTTGTGTCGCCCTCTGTCCACGGTGAGTCGGGATGTGAGGGTGTAGCGAAGTGTGGAGATGCCCTCTATCTTCGGTGAGTCGAGATGTGAGGGTAGGTTGGAATGTGGAGGCGAGTAGAGTGGGTACTCGAGCCGTCCACGACGTCGCAGGAGGTAGCTGGATCAGGATCAGGAAGCGTTATCACGATGCGCTGCGATGAACCTGACGAGCTGGTGAAGTGATGCTGCAGTCCATCCAGGGAGTGAAGGTGCGACTGATGAAGGTCAGAAGGGACGTATTCTTGTCCGGGGTCACCAGTTTGGCAAAGGGAGATCTCCCGCCGGGCGAGGTGGTCATGCCCGGGGAGCGGCCGCGCTCCATCTGACTCAATTCGGAGCTTGTATATATGGTAGGATATTCCGAAAACTTCGATAGCGTGATTCAGGAATACCCGTAGCGCCATCTCTTGATGAGTAGCGGAAGGTCGCTACAACACATTTAAACACATTCATCACAAATAAATCACTAATTGAAAACAATCCATATTATTACGCAAAATTTACAAAATGGTTGCGGGAATCAAAAGAAATTTGAGGCAACTATTTACCGCCAATTATCTTAAAATTTTGAACATGAGTTTTTTTTAATTCCAAATTTGGAATATCTAAAGTCTAAGTGGCCAGTACAATCTTTAGATTATTTTTATATACAATAGCCGTACAGTCAGTAATGGTATATTTGAACTTGGTTAAGCTTTGTTATTTTTTTATAATGTTTGACGTAAGTATTTAAATAAAAGTGACCAATAATAAATAATGTAAGATGGAAATACAGATGAAAAATAGTCATCAAAGTAAGCATATTACTATTAAGCAGTTATTGATTTTATACGTACTTTATATTTTAAAGTATTAATTTAATTGTAATATAAATACCTTACATCATTTTAATAAAAAAACTTTATTCTGTCATATTAATCAAAGTCACTGAATTGTTCCTAACTTTGAAGGGTATTCATATCAAAAGGAGACTAAAATAAAATATTTCACACAAAAAGCATTTGTATAAAAATGTATAATTTTTGTATGGGAACACAGAAATATTTTTGCAACGACATGTAAGGTGAAATGGTACCTAGAAATGGCCCATACATTGCACTAAAATCAAAACGACATAATAGCCTGAAATCTTACATTAAAAAAGCTTTTGTATGAAAATTATTTTTTTTTGTATGACAACACTAAAGTATTATTACCTAAATATGAACAAAATATTAGTACTTACAAACTCCCCATATATTGTAATGACCTCAAATGGAATACTCAGACCAAAATATCACATAGAAAAATGCCTTTGTATGAAAATTATTATTTTTTGTAAGGCAACACTGATATATTTTGATATCAAAATAAACAAATTGTTCGTCCTCCCAAACGCCTAGTACATTTTAATGTTCTTAAATAGCACCGACAGACTGAAATGTTGAATACAAAATAACAAATTCATGACATATTCGATACTTGAAAGATTTTGTAAGAAATTTTTTATTTTTTGTATGGCAACCCTAAAATATTTTTTCAATAATATGTACAGTATAATTGTATCTTGCAACGCTTCATACATTGTAGTATCTTTAAAAAGTGGCAACAATTTGAAATTTGATATAAAAGTATATTCGTGTATGAAAGTCGATTTTTTTGTATGGCAACCCAAAAATATATTTTCATTGAAACATTAACATTATTTTTATCTACCATAAATAAAAGGTTATAATTATGCTAAATGTTGCCAACAGGCTAAAATATTCCATACAATACCCGATTTGTCGGGATAATTTTAAATACTTGTATGAAAAAAAATATTTTTTGTATGGCAATATTGAAATATTTTTGAAAAAACTTATACAGTGCAATAAGTTCTACAAACGCCTCATACCATTTGTTGACATCAAAAGGAGACAAAACCTGAAAATTTAACATACAAAACTTTGTTTGTATGAAAATCACTTTTTTTGTATGGCAACACGAAAATATTTTTCTACAAATATTTACTATTTGTGAGTATCTACAGAATAAAAGTAATTAAAATTATATTAAATAGTGCAAATAGGCTATAGTATTCGAAGCTAAATTACTTATTTTCAGGCAAATTTGATAGGGTAAAACACTTGTATGAAAACTTTTATTTTTTGTGTGGCAACACTGAGTGATTATTGCAATAATTAGTAAAGTGAAGTAGTAGCTTTAAACGCTTCATACATTGTAACAACATTGAAAGAAAACAAATGCGCGAAATCTTACATACAAAAATATATTTGTTTGGAAATTTTTTTTTTGTATGGCAACATCAAAAAATTTTAGCATCAAAATTTGCAATTAATTACTAACTACCAAATATTTATACACTTAATGACGTTAGCCCACAGTAACATACTAAAATATTTGATATAAAATTTCATTGGCATGAAAAACAATTTTTGTGTATGGCAACATTGTGATTTCATATTTTTCCCGTAATCACCATACTATAAGGAATAAATCTCCCATACATTGTTGATACTCCAGATCTACAGTTTTTGCTCCACTATTCGTAACATGAAGACCAGGAAAAAAATTGAAAAAAAATTCTAGCTCCCAGTGTTGCCAGGTGGTAAAGATAAAAATAGTCAAATGTCATTGAGACAGCCACTGTAAAATATCTGGGTCAATATTTTAATCAAAAATGTTTCTCCTTCTACTTTTCATGTTTTTGAATGGAAACTTTACAAATTTGTATGAAAGAAAAAAAAATGACAAAACCTGGCAATACTTCAAATCAAGTTACACAACCGCTCGGTACAAAGTAATCCGCTGAAACGTTGCCAACCACCAAAATTTTCACACCGAAAAATAGCATTTTTTGTTCTTTTTACAAACTGGCCACCACGGCGCCCGCCATCTTGAATAAAAAAAATGTAACACAATTCGTCAAAATTGAGAATACACAAAAGCCAATAGATGTCAATTGTAAAATGAACGATTAAATTCCTTTAACAAAAAACTCCCGTAAATTTACCTCGAAAATTTAAAATTTTCAAATTCAAAAATCTCGGCGGCCATTTTGTTTTTTTTATTTTTTTCTAATTTCATCGTATTTGTCGTCCCAATATTATTCGAAAACATGTCCAATATTGGGTACGTGCAGAAAACAAAAATAAACTTGACCTGCTCAGCTCGGCCGCCATCTTGAATTTCTGACGTTTCGGATTTTTCCTATAGACACAAGAGTAAATCAAAAATATCACCCATACATTATTATTACCTCCCATGTTTACTTTTGGCTGTGTAATTCGAAATGTCGAAAAAACGGAAAAAAAATTCTAGCTCCTAGTGTTGCCAGGTGATGAAGATAAAAATGGTCAAATGTCATTGAAACAGCCCCTGAAAAATATCTGGCTCAATATTTTTATCAAAAATGTTTCTCCTTCCACTTTTCATGTTTTTGTATGGGAGGTTTCCAATTTTGTATGAAAGAAAAAAAAATTGACAAAACCTGGCAACACTTCGAGTCAAGTTACACAACCGATCAGTACAACGAAATCCGCTGAAATGTTGCCAACTTGGAAAAAATTCACGTCAAAAAACTTGATTTTTCGTATGTTTTACAAAATGGCCGATGTAGGTCAGCCATCTTGTTCAAAAAAATAATAGATTCCAATCTGTCAAAATTGAGCATGTGCCAGATACAAAAGTTAAAAAAGCATACCTAAATGTCAAAAACCCACAAAATGGCGACCCCGCAAACACACCTCGAAAATCGGAAAAATTCAATTTTATGTTTCTCGGCGGCCATCTTGTTTTTTCAATTTTTTAATTTTTTTTCGTTTTTCTTGTCCCGCTTTCATTCGAAATCGATACCCATCTCGGGTCGGTGCGAATAAAAAAAAAATATTCACCTGCTCAGCTCGGCCGCCATCTTGAATTTCTGACGTTTCGGATTTTTCCCATAGACACGAAAGTCAACCAATAATATCACCCATACATCATATTCACCCCCCACCACTCCCCGCTCCGTGGTAATAGACAATGTGTGAAATGGGAAAAAAATTCCTGCGGCCAGTGTTGCCAGTCGACGTCTTCAAAAATGGTCAAATGTCATTGAGGGCGTCACAGTCCATCTGTCAATTAATTTTTTTTATTAAAAAATCTTCTCCTTCTACTTTTCATGTTTTTGAATGGAAAGTTCAAAAAAATGTATGAAAGGAAAAAAAGTCGACCAAACCTGGCAACACTTTGAGCGGAGTCACACAATCGCCTCGAACAAAGCAACCCGATCAAATGTTGCCAACCTCGAGATATTTCCCCTCGAAAAATGGTGTTTTTCGCACTTTTTACAAAATGGCCGCCACACGTCCGCCATCTTGTTTAAAAAAATTACCACCCTCATTTTGCCAGATTTCAGGGTATTTCCAAGACATTTTAGAAAAAATATCAAAAATATATCTAAAAACCACCAAATGACAGCTCCTCAAACGCACCTCGAAAAGGGCAAAAATTTAAACAAACATATCCGCGCCGCCATCTTGAATTTCCAAAAACGGCCATTTTTTTCGTTATGTCCACCCCAAGGTTACTCGAAAAGGACACCCATATTGGGCATAGGGAAATAAATAAAAATTTTGACATTTCAAACTCGGCCGCCATCTTGAATTTTTAAATTTCGAAATTTTTCAGTAAATCCCTAGAGGGGATAGGGGAAACCCCTCATACATCACTTTGACCGTATCAAGCTCCTTGGGGGAGAGGGGGGGCGGTGAAAAACGAATCCTTTTAAGATTATATAATATAACTAGGTTGCGCGTGTTGCGCTCGCAGCAAGCTGCTCGCGTGGCATCCTTTTTGTCGTATTTCGGTAACAAAATTTTTAGCTAGTTATTTATTTATGTAGCAACAATTGATATCTTTGTTTTCAGGCAAAGAACCGAGATGATCTAGTTTATTTATGTAGCAACAATAAAATTGATATCTTTGTTTTCAGGCAAAGAACCGAGATGATCTAGTCTACTCATTTCAATTTAATCAACAAATTATTCTCTGTATATAATATCGTTATACCATAGTTTATAGAACAGTCAAAATTATTGTGTAATGGTAAATTAAAGTCTGGAAAGTCTATTGCAGGTTAACCGGGTAGGTAGTGAGGTGAGGAGTATTCCAAACTGTGTATTTTATATACCCGTGTGACGCAATGTTTACCATGCCAGACTGCCTATCAGGGGATCCCGAGTTCGATTCCCTTCGAAGCAGAAATTTAAATGATGAGTGTAAAATTTCTGTTCCCGGTCTGTTTGTGTTTCTGTCTTTGTGTGGGTCCTTGGTACTGACAACACATGGTATATCTACCCTACTCTGGGGCAATGAGTCGCCAAGTCGGGGTTTTAGATGTGTGAAGCAACTTGAAGCAACTCTGTTCTGTTGTGTTTCAGTGGAAAGTTGTGGGTGCCGGCCACAGGTCTCTCTGTGATTGTAACCTTTTTTTTTGTATCGGGGGTGAAACCTTCAAAAGGTACCCAGCACCTTGGGAGAGGATACTGGGCTATGCGGGATTTGACCTCAATAGAACCCCCTCGGTGGCCTGCCTCTGCGCTTGGGGAGGACTTCGCCGACACCCTGGAACGGGCCCATCTTTGGGAGAGCAGATGTGCTCTCCTGCACCTTCCGATGCTTACGGCGGCATGCGGCCACGCACACACCGCCGTCCTTCCCGGGGCTGCTGGCTGGACGGGTCGAGCTCCCATTCTCACCGCTGGCAGCCCCGGAAGCTCCCTTTTAGTCGCGTATTACGATCAGGCAGGGGATACCGTAGCTGTATTCTTAATCCCGAAACTACAGTAAAATACTACCGCTGAATCTATTTCAGCTCTAAAGTAACTCCATTTTGTTTCGGTAGGCAGCCGCAGTTGCTGGCCACACTTTTATCTGTATTTAAAATCGAGAAAGTACTATCGCTGAGTCTTTCTGCTCTAAAGCAACTCTATTGTGTCTGACCACACTTTTATTTGTGCATGTAACTGAGGAGGTACTACCGCTGAATACATTTCTTCTCCTGAAGAATTTCTATTGTGTTTCGCCGGAAAGATGGCCACTCACTATCTGTGATTGTATTGTGTTTCCGTGGAAAGGTGTGGTTGCCAGCCAAAGTTTTATTTGTTGAAGCAACTCTAGTGTGTTTTGGTGGCATGGTGCGGTTGCCGGCTACACTTTTATTTGTGGTCGCATGTGCTTACGTAGAAGCACACTTTATCATTCTATTTATATTTGGGTTTTAAGATATTATGTAGAAATAATTTGAAGCATCTCTGTTGTGTTTCAGTGGAAAGTTGTGGGTGCCGGCCATACTTCACTTTGTGGTTGTAACCGAGAAAGAACAACCGTTGAATTCTTTTTAGCTCTAAACCAACTTTATTGTGTTTTCTGCACAGGTTCAGTCCTTGGCCACACTTTTATCTGTGGTTGTGACTGAGAAAGTACTACCTGTTAATTAGTGAGAGTAACTCTATCGTGTTTCGGAGGACAGGTGTAATTGATGACCACACTTTTATCTGTGGTCGTAACTGAGGAGGTACCGCTGAATCCATTCCTGACCTAAAGCATCTCTAGAGTTTCGAGGGAAAGGTGTGGCTGTCGGCCACACGTTTATTTGTGGTTGTAACTAATGAAATACTACCACTTAACTCATTTCTGCCCTGAAGCAACTCTATTGTGTTTCTGCCCTGAAGCAACTCTATTTGTGTAAGGACAGATGCAGATGCTTGCCACACTTTTATATGGATGGAACTAAGGACGTACTACCACTGAACCCATTTCTACCTTGAAGCAATTCTATTATATTTAGATCCTACGAATATTCATTTATAATAACCTACATAAAGCAACGTATACAAGTATGAACGCAACTGTATACGACCTCAGGCAAGAATGGCTTGGTTGAGATATTATGTAGATGTCCATGGGCTGTAGCGTCCACATACACCGCGAGGACTACAAATGGTCATTAACGTGTGAGATGATGACCGCTGGTGGCAAATTTCAAGCGCGATTCTAAGCTTCGAAAGATACACCAAGCCGTTGGACCTGGGTTATATCAATAGCTATGTAGTAGTCGTTAAACCTTGTCAGAGGCCTAGTGGCGGTTCGAAAACATCTGACAGCTGGTTGGCCGCCAACCCTCATTACAGAGCGTGGTGGAGTAAGCTCCATGCGTCCCTGATACTGAACAGAGACCCATGCCCATTAGTGGGACACGAAAAGGCAGCCTTGCATTACGAATTACGTCGAAACGAAAGAAATTATATAGATAAAATATGTTCTTGAGCAGCGATGACCGAGCGGAAAAGACCGCGGCCTCAGACATGGATATACCGTGATCAAACCCCGGCTTGGAGCTCTTACAAAGAAAATTTTTATGTGCGTATTTATTGCTGTTGATATTTAATTACCATATTTTCAATCACCACGCATGCCTGAGAGTTACTCATAATTATTCAAAGGCATGATATCCACCTATCCACTCTTGGCCAGCGTGGTGGACTATGGTCTACATCCCTCTCACTTTCTAGAGGAGATTTGTGCCCAGCATTGGGTCATAAGAGGGTTGAAAAATATTATGTATTTCGGTTAAATTATTAAGTCATTTTAAAAACGTCTATATATAGGACCGAAGTTTAAAGAACAGAATGTATGGAAGGAACCAGAAATATAAAATAAAAAAGGAAACTGATTCTATCATTAAAAACAAAACCACTTTTACGTGTATGTAAAAGCGTTTAAAACACTCTTGGCAGAAAGAGCTTAATATTCTCGAAATAATTTAATACATTAAGGTAATAACATAGTATGTAATCATATTATTTAATCTAGCGCAGAGCAACACGATTCCACTTAAAAATAATATACATATATTACTCTTGACATGAAATTAGTTTGTTATGTAAATTATTAAATTAGGTATTTGATCAATTAGTGGTCAAAGGTGAAATATGGCGAACAATATGTTAATTTTGTAAAATCTTTGTACATACCCAATTTCTCTTCAAAATAAATGCCGAAAGTTATGCTTATTACGCGAAATTAAAAAAAATCCACAAATACACATTCAAACACATTCAAATAAATCACTAATTGAAAACAATCCATATTATTACGCAAAATTTACAAAATGGTTGCGGGAATCAAAAGAAATTTGAGGCAACTATTTACCGCCAAATTATCTTAAAATTTTGAACATGAGTTTTTTTAATTCCAAATTTAGAATATCTTTATGTGGCCAGTACAATCTTTAGATTATTTTTATATACAATAGCCGTACAGTCAGTAATGGTAAATTTGAACTTGGTTAAACTTTGTTATTTTTTTTATAATGTTTGACGTAAGTATTTAAATAAAAGTGACCAATAATAAATAATGTAAGATGGAACTACAGATGAAAAAAAGTCATCAAAGTAAGCATATTACTATTAAGCAGTTATTGATTTTATACGTACTTTATATTTTAAAGTATTAATTTAATTGTAATATAAATACTTTACATAATTTTAATAAAAAAAACTTTATTCTGTCATATTAATCAAAGTCACTGAATTGTTCCTAACTTTGAAGGGTATTCATATATCAAAAGGAGACTGTAGAATATTTCACACAAAAAGCATTTGTATAAAATGTATAATTTTTGTATGGCAACACAGAAATATTTTTGCAACGACATGTAAGGTGAAATGGTACCTAGAAATGGCCCATACATTGCACTAAAATCAAAACGACATAATAGCCTGAAATCTTACATTAAAAAAGCGTTTGTATGAAAATTATTATTTTTTGTATGACAACACCAAAGTATTATTACTTAAATATGCACAAAATATTAGTACTTACAAACTTACATACATTGTAATGACGTCAAAAGGAACACTCAGCCCAAACTATCACATAGAAAAATGCATTTGTATGAAAATTATTATTTTTTGTATGACCACACTGATATTTTTTGGTACCAAAATAAACAAATTGTTTGTCCTTCCAAATGCCTAGTACATTTTAATGTTCCTAAATAGCACCGACGGACTGAAATGTTGAATACAAAATAACAATTTCATGACATATTCGATACTTGAAAGATTTTGTAAGAATTTTTTTATTTTTTGTATGGCAACCCTAAAATATTTTTTCAATAAAATGTACAGTATAAATGTGTCTTGCAACGCTTCATACATTGTAATATCATTATAAAGTGGCAACAATTTGAAATTTGACTAAAAAGTATATTTTTGTATGAAAGTCGGTTTTTTTGTATGGCAACCCAAAAATATATTCATACTGAAACATTAAACTTGTTTTTGTCTACCATAAATTCAAAGTTATAATTATGCCAAATGTTGCGAACAGGCTAAAATATTCCATACAATACCCGATTTGTCGGGATAATTTTAAATACTTGTATGAAAAAAAATATTTTTTGTATGGCAACATTGAAATATTTTTGAAAAAACTTATACAGTGCAATAAGTTCTACAAACGCCTCAGACCATTTGTTGACATCAAAAGGAGACAAAACCTGAAAATTTAACATACAAAAATTTGTTTGTATGAAAATCACTTTTTTTGTATGGCAACACGAAAATATTTTTCTACAAATATTTACAATTTGAGAGTGTCTATAGATTCAAAGTAATTTAAATTACATTAAAAAGTGCAAATAGGCTGTAGTATTCGAAGCTAAATTACTTATTTTCAGGCAAATTTGATAGGGTAAAACACTTGTATGAAAACTTTTATTTTTTGTGTGGCAACGCTCAGTGATTATTGCAATAATAAGTAAAGTGAAGTAGTAGCTTCAAACGCTTCATACATTGTAACAACATTGAAAGAAAACAAATGCGCGAAATCTTACATACAAAAATATATTTGTTTGGAAATTATTTTTTTTGTATGGCAACATCAAAAATTTTTAGTATCAAACTTTGCAATTAATTACTAACTACCAAATATTTATACATTTAATGACGTTAGCCCACAGTAACATACTAAAATATTCGATATAAAATTTCATTGGCATGAAAAACAATTTTTGTGTAGGGCAACATTGTGATTTCATATTTTTCCCATAATCACCATACTATAAGGAATAAATCTTCCATACATTATTGATACTCCAGATCTACAGTTTTTGCTCCACTATTCGAAACATGAAGACCAGGAAAAAAATTGAAAAAAAATTCTAGCTCCCAGTGTTGCCAGGTGGTAAAGATAAAAATAGCCAAATGTCATTGAGACAGCCACTGTAAAATATCTGGGTCAATATTTTAATCAAAAATGTTTCTCCTTCTACTTTTCATGTTTTTGAATGGAAAGTTTACAAATTTGTATGAAAGAAAAAAAAATTACAAAACCTGGCAATACTTCAAGTCAAGTTACACAACCGCTTGGTACAAAGTAATCCGCTGAAACGTTGCCAACCACCAAAATTTTCATACCGAAAAATAGCATTTTTTGTTCTTTTTACAAACTGGCCACCACGGCGTCCGCCATCTTGAATAAAAAAAAATGTAACACAATCCGTCAAAATTGAGAATACACCAAAGCCAATAGATGTCAATTGTAAAATGAACGATTAAATTCCTTGAACAAAAAACTCCCGTAAAGTTACCTCGAAAATTTAAAATTTTCAAATTCAAAAATCTCGGCGGCCATTTTGTTTTTTTATTTTTTTCTAATTTCATCGTATTTGTCGTTCCAATATTATTCGAAAACATGTCCAATATTGGGTACGTGCAGAAAACAAAAATAATCTTGACCTGCTCAGCTCGGCCGCCATCTTGAATTTCTGACGTTTCGGATTTTTCCTATAGACACGAAGGTAAATCAAAAATATCACCCATACATTATTATTACCTCCCATGCTTACTTTTGGCTGTGTAATTCGAAATGTTGAAAAAACGGGAAAAAAAATCTAGCTCCTAGTGTTGCCAGGTGATGAAGATAAAAATGGTCAAATGTCATTAAAACAGCCACTTGAAAATATCTGGCTCAATATTTTAATCAAAAATGTTTCTCCTTCCACTTTTCATGTTTTTGTATGGGAGGTTTCCAATTTTGTATGAAAGAAAAAAAAATTGACAAAACCTAGCAACACTTCGAGTCAAGTTACACATCCGATCAATACAACGAAATCCGCTGAAATGTTGCCAACCTGGCAAAAATTCACGTCAAAAAACTCGATTTTTCGTATGTTTTACAAAATGGCCGATGTGGGTCAGCCATTTTGTTTAAAAAAATAATAGAGTCCAATCTATCAAAATTGAGCATATGCCAGATACAAAAGTTAAAAAAACATAATTAAATATTAAAAACCCACAAAATGGCGACCCCGCAAACACACCTCGAAAATCGGAAAAATTCAATTTTATGTATCTCGGCGGCCATCTTGTTTTTTCAATTTTTTCAATTTTTTTCGTTTTTCTTGTTCCGCTTTTATTCGAAACCGACACCTATCTCGGGTCGGTGCGAATAAAAAAAAAATATTCACCTACTCAGCTCGGCCGCCATCTTGAATTTCTGACGTTTCGGATTTTTCCCATAGACACGATAGTCAACCAATAATATCACCCATACATCATATTCACCCCCCACCACTCTCCGCTCCGTGGTAATAGACAATGTGTGAAATGGGAAAAAATTTCCTGCGGCCAGTGTTGCCAGTCGACGTCTTCAAAAATGGTCAAATGTCATAGAGGGCATCAAATTGCATCTGCCAATAAATTTTTTTTACTAAAAAATCTTCTCCTTCTACTTTTCAAGTTTTTGAATGGAAAGTTCAAAAAAATGTATGAAAGGAAAAAAAGTCTACCAAACCTGGCAACACTTTGAGTAGAGCCCCACAATCGCCCCGAACAAAGCAACCCGATCAAATGTTGCCAACCTCGAGATATTTCCCCTCGAAAAATGGTGTTTTTCGCACTTTTTACAAAATGGCCGCCACACATCCGCCATCTTGTTTAAAAAAATTACCACCCGCATTTTGCCAGAATTCAGGGTATTTTCAAGACATTTTAGAAAAAAAATCAAAAATGTATCTAAAAACCACCAAATGACAGCTCCTCAAACACACCTCGAAAAGGGCAAAAATTTAACCAAACATATCCGCGCCGCCATCTTGAATTTCCAAAAACGGCCATTTTTTTCGTAATCTCCACCCCAAAATTATTCGAAAAGGACACCCATATTGGGCATAGGGAAATAAATAAAAATTTTGACATTTCAAACTCGGCCGCCATCTTGAATATTTAAATTTCGAAATTTTTCCTTTATTCCCGAGAGGGGATAGGGGAAACCCCTCATACATCACTTTGACGTATCAAGCTCCTTGGGGGAGAGGGGGGGAGGTGAAAAACGAATCCTTTTAAGATTATATAATATAACTAGGTTGCGCGTGTTGCGCTCGCAGCAAGCTGCTCGCGTGGCATCCTTTTTGTCGTATTTCGGTTGCAAAATTTTTAGCTAGTTATTTATTTATGTAGAACCGAGATGATCTACTCGTCTAATCTAATCTAATCTACAAATTATTCTCTATATATAATATCGTTATAACATAGTTTATAGAACAGTCAAAATTATTGTGTAATGGTAAATTAATGTCTGGAAAGTCTTTTGCAGGTTAACCGGGTAGGTAGTTAGGTGAGGAGTATTCCAAACTGTGTATTTTATATACCCGTGTGACGCAATGTTTACCATGCCAGACTGCCTATCAGGGGATCTCGAGTTCGATTCCCTGCAAAGCAGAAATTTAAATGATGAGTTTAAAATTTCTGTTCCCGGTCTGTTTGTGTTTCTGTCTTTGTGTGTGTCCTTGGTACTGACAACACATGGTATATCTACCCTACTGTGGGGCAATGAGTGTGAAAGAAGCATGGGGAATGCCGGAAACATTATTATAAGTAGCTACTGTACTTTACCTGAGTGCAAAAGTACAAACAGGAGTTCACATACGCTAATATATATTATGATAAATATTAATTACCTACCGCTACTGAGCACGGGTCTTTGATTTCCCATTACGAGGAAGGCCTGGAGCTTACTTCACCGTTCTGCTCCAAGTCGGGGTTTTAGATGTGTAGAAGCAACTTGAAGCAATTCTGTTCTGTTGTGTTTCAGTGGAAAGTTGTGGGTGCCGGCCACAGTTCTCTCTGTGATTGTAACCTTTTTTTTTGTATCGGGGGTGAAACCTTCAAAAGGTACCCAGCACCTTGGGAGAGGATACTGGGCTATGCGGGATTTGACCTCACTAAAACCCCCTCGGTGGCCTGCCTCTGCGCTAGGGGAGGACTCCGGGATCTCTCGTGGAACGCACCGGTGTCCTCCATACGCGACACCCTGGAACGGGCCCATCTTTGGGAGAGCAGATGTGCTCTGCACCTTCCGATGCTTACGGCGGCATGCGGCCACGCACACACCGCCGTCCTTCCCGGGGCTGCTGGCTGGACGGGTCGAGCTCCCATTCTCACCGCTCGCAGCCCCGGAAGCTCCCTTTTAGTCGCGTATTACGATCAGGCAGGGGATACCGTAGCTGTATTCTTAATCCCGAAACTACAGGAAAATACTACCGCTGAATCTATTTTAGCTCTAAAGCAACTCTATTTTGTTTCGGTAGGCAGCCGCAGTTGCTGGCCACACTTTTATCTTTGGTTAAAATCGAGAAAGTACTATCGCTGAGTCTTTCTGCTCTAAAGCAACTCTATTGTGTTTCGGTGGACAGGTGCAATTGCCGACCACACTTTTATTTGTGCATGTAACTGAGGAGGTACTACCGCTGAATACATTTCTCTCCTGAAGAATTTCTATTGTGATTCGCCGGAAAGATGCGGTGGCTGGCCACTCACTATCTGTGATTGTATTGTGTTTCCGTGGAAAGGTGTGGTTGCCAGCCAAACTTTTATCTGTTGAAGCAACTCTAGTGTGTTTTGGTGGCATGGTGCGGTTGCCGGCTACACTTTTATTTGTGGTCGCATGTGCTTACGTAGAAGCACACATTATCATTCTATTTATATTTGGGTTTTAAGATATTATGTAGAAATAATTCGAAGCATCTCTGTTGTGTTTCAGTCGAAAGTTGTGGGTGCCGGCCATACTACAACCGCTGAATTCTTTTTAGCTCTAAATCAACTTTATTGTGTTTTGTGGACAGGTTCAGTCCTTGGCCACACTTTTATATGTGGTTGTGACCGAGAAAGTACTACCTGCTAATTAGTGAGAGTAACTCTATCGTGTTTCGGAGGACAGGTGTAATTGATGACCACACTTTTATCTGTCGTAACTGAGGAGGTACCGTTGAATCCATTCCTGTCCTAAAGCATCTCTATTGAGTTTCGAGGGAAAGGTGCGGCTGTCGGCCACACCACCACCACCACTACCACTTAACTCATTTCTGCCCAGAAGCAATTCTATTATATTTAGATCCTACGAATATTCATTTATAATAACCTACATAAAGCAACGTATACAAGTATGAACGCAACTGTATACGACCTCAGGCAAGAATGGCTTGGTTGAGATATGTAGATGTCCATGGGCTGTAGCGACCACATACACCGCGAGGACTACAAATGGTCATTAACATGTGAGATGGATGACCGCTGGTGGCAAATTTCAAGCGCGTTTTTAAGCTTCGAAAGATACACTAAGCCGTTGGACCTGGGTTATATCAATAGCTATGTTGGCCGCAACCCTTTTTGCGTCCCACTGCTGGGCACGGGTCTCTCCCCATTATTGAGAAGGCCTGGAGCTTACTCCACCAAGCTCCTCCAATGCGGGTTGGTGGAGATGCGGGTTAGTGGCCAACCCGCTGTCGGATGTTTTCAAACCGCCCATAAGGCCTCCGACAAGGTTTAACGACTGTTATCTATCGACAACAACCGGGACCGACACGCGACGGCTTAACGTACCCTCCGAAGCACGGAAACGCGCATGAATTTTTTTTTGCCACTAACGGTCACCCATCTCACACCCGACCGCGCCCGTTTGGTTTAGTTGCATAGATCGTTTGCGTTCTACGCTAACCGCCGGGCCATGCGTGCTTCTATAATAGCTATGTAGTAGTCGTTAAACTTTGTCAGTGGCCTAGTGGCGGTTCGAAAACATCTGACAGCTGGTTGGCCGCCAACCCTCATTACAGAGCGTGGTGGAGTAAGCTCCATGCTTCCCCTATAATGGGAAGAGACCCGTGCCCATTAGTGGGACACGAAAAGGCAGCCTTGCATTACGAATTCGAAACGGAAGAAATTATAGAAATAAAATATGTTCTTGAGCAGCGATGACCGAGCGTGAAAACCGCGGCCTCAGACATGGATATACCGTGATCAAACCCCGGCTTGGAGCTCTTACAAAGAAAATTTTTCTGTGCGTATTTATTGCTGTTGATATTTAATTACCATATTTTCAATTACCACGCATGCCTGAGAGTTACTCATAATTATTCAAAGGCATAATATCCTATCCACTCTTGGCCAGCGTGGTGGACTATGGTCTACATCCCTCTCACTTTCTAAAGGAGATTTGTGCCCAGCATTGGGTCATAAGAGGGTTGAAAAAATATGTATTTCAGGTAAATTATTAAGTCATTAGTAAAACGTCTATATTCCGAAGTTTAAAGAAAACAATGTATGCAAGGAACCAGAAGTATAAAATAAAAAAGGAAACTGATTCTATCATTAAAAACAAAACCACTTTTACGTGTATGTACTTTATAAAAGCGTTTATAACACTCTTGGCAGAAAGAGCTTAATATTCTCGAAATAATTTAATACAATAAGGTAATAACATAGTATGTAATCATATTATTTAATCTAGCGCAGAGCAACACGATTCAACTTAAAAATAATATACATATATTACTCTTGACATGAAATTAGTTTGGTATGTAAATTATTAAATTAGGTATTTGATCAATTAGTGGTCAAAGGTGAAATATGGCGAACAATATGTTAATTTTGTAAAATCTTTGTACATACCCAATTTCTCTTCAAAATAAATGCCGAAAGTTATGCTTATTACGCGAAATTAAAAAAAAATCCATAAATACACATTCAAATAAATCACTAATTGAAAACAATCCACATTATTACGCAAAATTTACAAAATGGTTGCGGGAATCAAAAGAAATATGAGGCAACTATTTACCGCCAATTATCTTAAAATTTTGAACATGAGTTTTTTTAATTCCAAATTTAGAATATCTATAAGTGGCCAGTACAATCTTTAGATTATTTTTATATATAATAGCCGTACAATCAGTATGGTAAGTTTGAACTTGGTTAAACCTTGTTATTTTTTTTTATAATGTTTGACGTAAGTATTTAAATAAAAGTGACCAATAATAAATAATGTAAGATGGAACTACAGATGAAAAAAAGTCATCAAAGTAAGCATATTACTATTAAGCAGTTATTAATTTTATACGTACTTTATATTTTAAAGTATTAATTTAATTGTAATATAAATACTTTACATCATTTTAATAAAAAAACTTTATTCTGTCATATTAATCAAAATCACTGAATTGTTCCTAACTTTGAAGGGTATTCATATCAAAAGGAGACTATACTGTAAAATATTTCACACAAAAAGCATTTGTATAAAATGTATAATTTTTGTATGGCAAAACAGAAATATTTTTGCAACGACATGTAAGGTGAAATGGTACCTAGAAATGGCCCATACATTGCACTAAAATCAAAACAACATAATAGCCTGAAATCTAACATTAAAAAAGCGTTTGTATGAAAATTATTATTTTTTGTATGACAACACTAAATTATTATTACTTAAATATGCACAAAATTTTAGTACTTTCAAACTTCCATACATTGTAATGACGTCAAAAGGAACACTCAGCCCAAACTATCACATAGAAAAATGCATTTGTATGAAAAAAATTTTTTTTTGTATGACAACACTGATATTTTTTGGTACCAAAATAAACAAATTGTTGGTCCTTCCAAATGCCTAGTACATTTTAATGTTCCTAAATAGCACCGACAGACTGAAATGTTGAATACAAAATAACAATTTCATGACATATTCGATACTTGAAAGATTTTGTTAGAAAAAAATTATTTTTTGTATGGCAACCCTAAAATATTTTTTCAATAATATGTTCAGTATAGTTGTATCTTGCAACGCATCAAACATTATAGTATCGTTAAATAGTGAGAACAATTTAAAATTTAACATTTAAATTTATTTTTGTATTAAACTCCGTTTTTTTGTATGGCAACACAAAAATATATTTCCAATGAATCATTAACATTATTTATGTCTAACATAAATTCAAAGTTATAATTATGAAAAATGTTGCCAACAGGCTAAAATATTCCATACAATACCCGATTTGTCGGGATAATTTTAAATACTTGTATGAAAAAAAAAATTTTTGTATGGCAACATTGAAATATTTTTGAAAAAACTTATACAGTGCAATAAGTTCTACAAACGCCTCATACCATTTGTTGACATCAAAAGGAGACAAAACCTGAAAATTTAACATACAAAAATTTGTTTGTATGAAAATCACTTTTTTTGTATGGCAACACGAAAACATTTTTGTACAAATATTTACTATTTGTGAGTATCTACAGATTAAAAGTAATTAAAATTATATTAAATAGTGCAAATAGGCTATAGTATTCGAAGCTAAATTACTTATTTTCAGGCAAATTTGATAGGGTAAAACACTTGTATGAAAACTTTTATTTTTTGTGTAGCAACACTGAGTGATTATTGCAATTATTAGTAAAGTGAAGTAGTAGCTTTAAACGCTTCATACATTGTAATAACATTGAAAGAAAACAAATGCGCGAAATCTTACATACAAAAATATATTTGTTTGGAAATTATTTTTTTTGTATGGCAACATCAAAAATTTTTAGCATCAAAATTTGCAATTAATTACTAACTACCAAATATTTATACACTTAATGACGTTAGCCCACAGTAACATACTAAAATATTCGATATAAAATTTCATTGGCATGAAAAACAATTTTTGTGTATGGCAACATTGTGATTTCATATTTTTCCCATAATCACCATACTATAAGGAATAAATCTCCCATACATTGTTGATACTCCAGATCTACAGTTTTTGCTCCACTATTCGAAACATGAAGACCAGGAAAAAAATTGAAAAAAAATTCTAGCTCCCAGTGTTGCCAGGTGGTAAAGATAAAAATAGCCAAATGTCATTGAGACAGCCACTGTAAAACATCTGGGTCAATATTTTAATCAAAAATGTTTCTCCTTCTACTTTTCATGTTTTTGAATGGAAAGTTTACAAATTTGTATGAAAGAAAAAAAAAATGACAAAACCTGGCAATACTTCAAGTCAAGTTACACAACCGCTTCGTACAAAGTAATCCGCTGAAACGTTGCCAACCACCAAAATTTTCACACCGAAAAATAGCATTTTTTGTTCTTTTTACAGACTGGCCACCACGGCGTCCGCCATCTTGAATAAAAAAAAATGCAACACAATCCGTCAAAATTGAGAATACACCAAAGCCAATAGATGTCAATTGTAAAATGAACGATTAAATTCCTTGAACAAAAAACTCCCGTAAAGTTACCTCGAAAATTTAAAATTTTCAAATTCAAAAATCTCGGCGGCCATTTTGTTTTTTTATTTTTTTCTAATTTCATCGTATTTGTCGTCCCAATATTATTCGAAAACATGTCCAATATTGGGTACGTGCAGAAAACAAAAATAAACTTGACCTGCTCAGCTCGGCCGCCATCTTGAATTTCTGACGTTTCGGATTTTTCCTATAGACACGAGGGTAAATCAAAAATATCACCCATACATTATTATTACCTCCCATGCTTACTTTTGGCTGTGTAATTCGAAATGTCGAAAAAACGGAAAAAAAATTCTAGCTCCTAGTGTTGCCAGGTGATGAAGATAAAAACAGTCAAATGTCATTGAGACAGCCCCTTAAAAATATCTGGCTCAATATTTTAATCAAAAATGTTTCTCCTTCCACTTTTCATGTTTTTGTATGGGAGGTTTCCAATTTTGTATGAAAGAAAAAAAAATTGACAAAACCTGGCAACACTCCGAGTCAAGATACACAATCGATCCGTACAACAAATTCCGCTGAAATGTTGCCAACCTGGCAAAAAGTCACTTCAAAAAACTCGATTTTTCGTATGTTTTACAAAATGGCCGATGTAGGTCAGCCATCTTGTTCAAAAAAATAATAGATTCCAATCTGTCAAAATTGAGCATGTGCCAGAGACAAAAGTGAAAAAATCATAATTAAATGTCAAAAACCCACAAAATGGCGACCCCGCAAACACACCTCGAAAATCGGAAAAATTCAATTTTATGTATCTCGGCGGCCATCTTGTTTTTTCAATTTTTTCAATTTTTTTCGTTTTTCTCGTTCCACTTTCATTCGAAACCGATACCGATCTCGGGTCGGTGCGAATAAAAAAAAAATATTCACCTGCTCAGCTCGGCCGCCATCTTGAATTTCTGACGTTTCGGATTTTTCCCATAGACACAAAAGTCAACCAATAATATCACCCATACATCATATTCACCCCCCACCACTCCCCGCTCCGTGGTAATAGACAATGTCTGAAATGGGAAAAAAATTCCTGCGGCCAGTGTTGCCAGTCGACGTTTTCAAAAATGGTCAAATGTCATTAAGAGCATCACAATACGTCTGCCAATTAAATTTTTTTATTAAAAAAATTTCTCCTTCTACTTTTCATGTTTTTGAATGGAAAGTTCAAAAAAATGTATGAAAGGAAAAAAAGTCGACCAAACCTGGCAACACTTTGAGCGGAGTCACACAATCGCCTCGAACAAAGCAACCCGATCAAATGTTGCCAACCTCGAGATATTTCCCCTCGAAAAATGGTGTTTTTCGCACTTTTTACAAAATGGCCGCCACACATCCGCCATCTTGTTTAAAAAAATTACCACCCGCATTTTGCCAGAATTCAGGGTATTTTCAAGACATTTTAGAAAAAACATCAAAAAAGTATCTAAAAACCACCAAATGACAGCACCTCAAAAACACCTCGAAAAGGGCAAAAATTTAACCAAACATATCCGCGCGGCCATCTTGAATTTCCAAAAACGGCCATTTTTTTCGTAATCTCCACCCCAAGGTTACTCGAAAAGGACACCCATATTGGGCATAGGGAAATAAATAAAAAATTTGACAGTTCAAACTCGGCCGCCATCTTGAATTTTTAAATTTCGAAATTTTTCCGTTACTCCCTAGAGGGGATAGGGGAAACCCCTCATACATCACTTTGACCGTATCAAGCTCCTTGGGGGAGAGGGGGGGCGGTGAAAATCGAATCCTTTTAAGATTATATAATATAACTAGGTTGCGCGTGTTGCGCTCGCAGCAAGCTGCTCGCGTGGCATACTTTTTGTCGTATTTTGGTAGAAAAATTTTTAGCTAGTTATTTATTTATGTAGCAACAATTGATATCTTTGTTTTCAGGCAAAGAACCGAGATGATCTACTCGTTTCAACGATACAAATTATTCTCTATATATAATATCGTTATACCATAGTTTATAGAACAGTCAAAATTATTGTGTAATGGTAAATTAAAGTCTGGAAAGTCTTTTGCAGGTTAACCGGGTAGGTAGGTAGTGAGGTGAGGAGTATTCCAAACTGTGTATTTTATATACCCGTGTGACGCAATGTTTACCATGCCAGACTGCCTATCAGGGGATCCCGAGTTCGATTCCCTTCGAAGCAGAAATTTAAATGATGAGTTTAAAATTTCTGTTCCCGGTCTGTTTGTGTTTCTGTCTTTGTGTGGGTCCTTGGTACTGACAACACATGGTATATCTACCCTACTGTGGGGCAATGAGTGTGAAAGAAGCATGAGGAATACCGGAAACATTATTATAAGTAGGTACCTACTGTATTTTACCTGAGTGCAAAAGTACAAACAGGAGTTCACATACGCTAATATACTATACATATTATGATAAATATTAACTACCTACCGCTAATTCAATTTCTGGCTGCAACCCTTTTTTGCCACTACTGGGCACGGGTCTTTGATTCCCCATTACGAGGAAAGCCTGGAGCTTACTTCACTGTTCTGCTCCAAGTCGGGGTTTTAGATGTGTAGAAGCAACTTGAAGCAACTCTGTTCTGTTGTGTTTCAGTGGGAAGTAGTGGGTGTCGGCCACAGTTCTACCTATGATTGTAACCTTTTTTTTGTATCGGGTGTGAAACCTTCAAAAGGTACCCAGCACCTTGGGAGAGGATACTGGGCTATGCGGGATTTGACCTCACTAAAACCCCCTCGGTGGCCTGCCTCTGCGCTTGGGGAGGACTCCGGGATCTCTCGTGGAACGCACCGGTGTCCTCCATACGCGACACCCTGGAACGGGCCCATCTTTGGGAGAGCAGATGTGCTCTCCTGCACCTTCCGATGCTTACGGCGGCATGCGGCCACGCACACACCGCCGTCCTTCCCGGGGCTGCTGGCTGGACGGGTCGAGCTCCCACTCTCACCACTCGCAGCCCCGGAAGCTCCCTTTTAGTCGTGTATTACGATCAGGCAGGGGATACCGTAGCTGTATTCTTAATCCCGAAACTACAGGAAAATACTACCGCTGAATCTGTTTCAGCTCTAAAGTAACTCTATTTTGTTTCGGTAGGCAGCCGCACTTGCTGGCCACACTTTTATCTGTGGTTAAAATCGAGAAAGTACTATCGCTGAGTCTTTCTGCTCTAAAACAACTCTATTGTGTTTCGGCGGATGAAAGCGGCTGCCGACAACACTTTTATTTGTTGAAGTAACTCTATCGTTTTCAATGGACAGGTGCAATTTCTGACCACACTTTTATTTGTGCATGTAACTGAGGAGGTACTACCGCTGAATACATTTCTCTCCTGAAGAATTTCTATTGTGTTTCGCCGGAAAGATGCGGTGGCTGGCCACTCACTATCTGTTATTGTTTTGTGTTTCCGTGGAAAGGTGTGGTTGCCAGCCAAACTTTTATCTGTTTAAGCAACTCCCGCATGAGCTTACGTAGAAGCACACTTTATCATTCTATTTATATTTGGATTTTTAGATATTATGTAGAAATAATTTGAAGCATCTCTGTTGTGTTTCAGTGGAAAGTTGTGGGTGCCGGCCATACTTCACTTTGTGGTTGTAACCGAGAAAGTACAACCACTGAAATCTTTTTAGCTCTAAACCAACTTTATTGTGTTTTGTGGACAGGTTCAGTCCTTGGCCACACTTTTATCCGTGGTTGTGACCGAGAAAGTACTACCTGCTAATTAGTGAGAGTAACTCTATCGTGCTTCGGAGGACAGGTGTAATTGATGACCACACTTTTGTCTGTCGTAACTGAGGAGGTACCGCTGAATCCATTCCTGTCCTAAAGCATCTCTATTGAGTTTCGAGGGAAAGGTGCGGCTGTCGGCCACACGTTTATTTGTGGTTGTAACTAATGAAATACTACCACTTAACTCATTTCTGCCCTGAAGCAACTCTATTGTGTTTCAAAGGACAGATGCAGTTGCTTGCCACACTTTTATGTGGATGGTACTAAGGACGTACTACCACTAAACCCATTTCTACCGTGAAGCAATTCTATTATACGAATATTCATTTATAATAACCTACATAAAGCAAATTATACAAGTATGAAGGCAACTGTATACGACCTCAGGCAAGAATGGCTTGGTTGAGATATGTAGATGTCCATGGGCTGTAGCGACCACATACACCGCGAGGACTACAAATGGTCATTGACGTGTGAGATGGATGACCGCTGGTGGCAAATTTCAAGCGCGTTTTTAAGCTTCGAAAGATACACTAAGCCGTTGGACCTGGGTTATATCAATAGCTATGTAATTGGTCGCAACCCTTTTTGCGTCCCACTGCTGGGCACGGGTCTCTCCCCATTATTGGGAAGGCCTGGAGCTTACTCCACCACGCTGCTCCAATGCGGGTTGGTGGAGATGCGGGTTAGTGGCCAACCCGCTGTCGGATGTTTTCAAACCGCCCATAAGGCCTCCGACAAGGTTTAACGACTGTTATCTATCGACAACAACCGGGACCGACTCGCGACGGCTTAACGTGCCCTCCGAAGCACGGAAACGCGCATGATTTTTTTTTGCCACTAACGGTCACCCATCTCACACCCGACCGCGCCCGTTTGGCTTAGTTGCATAGATCGTTTGCGTTCTACGCTAACCGCCGGGCCATGCGCGCTTCTATAATAGCTATGTAGTAGTCGTTAAACTTTGTCAGTGGCCTAGTGGCGGTTCGAAAACATCTGACAGCTGTTTGGCCGCCAACCCTCATTACAGAGCGTGGTGGAGTAAGCTCCATGCGTCCCTGATACTGAGCAGAGACCCATGCCCATTAGTGGGACACGAAAAGGCAGCCTTGCATTACGAATTACGTCGAAACGGAAGAAATTATATAAATAAAATATGTTCTTGAGCAGCGATGACCGAGCGGGAAAGACCGCAGCCTCCGACATGGATATACCGTGATCAAACCCCGGCTTGGAGCTTTTACAAAGAAAATTTTTATGTGCCAATTAATTGCTGTTGATATTTAATTACCATATTTTCAATCACCACGCATGCCTGAGAGTTACTCATAATTACTCAAAGGCATGATATCCACCTATCCACTCTTGGCCAGCGTGGTGGACTATGGTTTAAATCCCTCCCACTTTCTAGAGGAGATTTGTGCCCAGCATTGGGTCATAAGAGGGTTGAAAAAATATGTATTTCAGGTAAATTATTAAATCATTATAAAAACGTCTATATTCCGAAGTTTAAAGAACACAATGTATGCTCAGATAAAATAAAAAAAGTAAACAAAACCACTTTTACGTGTATGTACTTTATAAAAGCGTTTAAAACACTCTTAGCAGAAAGAGCTCAATATTCTCGAAATAATTTAATACACATAGTATGTAATAATATTATTTAATCTAGCGCATATCAACACGATTCAACTTAAAAATAATATACATATATTACTCTTGACATGAAATTAGTTTGGTATGTAAATTATTAAATTAGGTATTTGATCAATTAGTGGTCAAAGGTGAAATATGGTGAACAATATGTTAATTATGTAAAATCTTTGTACATACCCAATTTCTCTTCAAAATAAATGCCGAAAGTTATGCTTGTTACGCGAAATTTAAAAAAATCTACAAACACACATTCAAACACATTCAAATAAATCACTAATTGAAAACAATCCATTTTATTACGCAAAATTTACAAAATGGTTGCGGGAATCAAAAGAAATTTGAGGCAACTATTTACCGCCAATTATCTTAAAATTTTGAACATGAGTTTTTTTAATTCCAAATTTAGAATATCTATAAGTGGCCAGTACAATCTTTAGATTATATTAAATAGCCGTATTATTTACAATAGCCGTACAGCCAGTAATGGTAAGTTTGAACTTGGTTAAACTTTGTTATTTTTTTTTACAATGTTTGACGTAAGTATGTAAATAAAAGCGACCAATAATAATAATGTAAGATGGAACTACAGATGAAAAAAAGTCATCAAAGTAAGCATATTACTATTAAGCAGTTATTGATTTTATACCTACTTTATATTTTAAAGTATTAATTTAATTGTAATATAAATACTTTACATAATTTTAATAAAAAAAAATATTCTGTCATATTAATCAAAGTCACTGAATTGTTCCTAATTATGAAGGGTATTCATATCAACAGGAGACTATACTGTTAAATATTTCACACAAAAAAGCATTTGTATAAAAATGTATAATTTTTGAATGGCAACAAAGAAATATTTTTGCAACGACATGTAAGGTGAATTGGTACCTAGAAATTGCCCATACATTGCACTTAAATCAAAACGACATAATAGCCTGAAAACTTACATTAAAAAAGCGTTTGTATGAAAATTAATATTTTTTGTATGACAACACTAAAGTATTATTACTTAAATATGCAGAAAATCTTAGTACTTACAAATTTACATACATTGTAATGACGTCAAAAGGAACACTGAGTCCAAACTATCACATAGAAAAATGCATTTGTATGAAAATTATTATTTTTTGTATGACAACACTAAAGTATTATTACTTAAATATGCAGAAAATCTTAGTACTTACAAATTTACATACATTGTAATGACGTCAAAAGGAACACTCAGCCCAAACTATCACATAGAAAAATGCATTTGTATGAAAATTATTATTTTTTGTATGGCAACACTGATATTTTTTGGAACCAAAATAAACAAATAGTTTGTCCTTCTAAACGCCTAGTACATTTTAATGTTCTTAAATAGCACCGACAGACTGAAATAATGAATACAAGATAACAATTTCATGACATATTCGATACTTGAAAGTTTTTGTAAGAATTTTTTTATTTTTTGTATGGCAACCCTAAAATATTTTTTCAATAATATGTACAGTATTGTTGTATCTTGCAACGCTTCATACATTGTAGTATCGTTACAAAGTGGTAACAATTCGAAATTTGATATAAAAATATATTTGTGTATCAAAGTCGATTTTTTTGTATGGCAACCCAAAAATATATTTTCTCTGAAACATTAACAATATTTTTATCTACCATAAATTCAAAGTTATAATTATGCCAAATGTTGCCAACAGGCTAAAATATTCCATACAATACCCGATTTGTCGGGAAAATTTTAAATACTTGTATGAAAAAAATTTTTTTTTGTATGGCAATATTGATTTTTTTTTGGAAAAACTTATACAGTGCAATAAGTTCTACAAACGCCTCATACCATTTGTTGACATCAAAAGGAGATAAAACCTGAAAATTTAACATACAAAAGTTTGTTTGTATGAAAATCACTTTTTTTGTATGGCAACACGAAAATATTTTTCTACAAATATTTATAATTTGTGAGCATCTACAGATTCAAAGAAATTAAAATTGCATTAAATAGTGCGAACAGACTGAAGTATTCGAAGTAAAATTTCCTATTTTCTGGCAAATTTGATAGGGTAAATCATTTGTATGAAAATTTTTATTTTTTGTATGGCAACTTTCAGAGATTATTCCAATAATTAGTAAAGACAAGTAGTAGCTTCAAACGCGTCATACATTGTAACAACATTAAAATAAAACAACTGCGCGAAATCTTACATACAAAAATATATTTGTTTGGAAATTATTATTTTTGTATGGGAACATCAAAAATTTTTAAAATCAAAATTTGCAATTTTTTACTAACTACCAAACATTTATACACGTAATGGCGTGAACCTGTGGTAACATACTGAAATATTCGATATAAAATTTCATTGGCATTAAAAACAATTTTTGTGTATGGCAACATTGTGATTTCATATTTTTCCCATAATCACCATACTATAAGGAATAAATCTCCCATACATTGTTGATACTCCAGATCTACAGTTTTTGCTCCACTATTCGAAACATGAAGACCAGGAAAAAAATTGAAAAAATATTCTAGCTCCCAGTGTTGCCAGGTGGTAAAGATAAAAATAGCCAAATGTCATTGAGACAGCCATTTTAAAATATCTGAGTCAATATTTTAATCAAAAATGTTTCTCCTTCTACTTTTCATGTTTTTGAATGGAAAGTTTACAAATTTGTATGAAAGAAAAAAAAATGACAAAACCTGGCAATACTTCAAGTCAAGTTACACAACCGCTCGGTACAAAGTAATCCTCTGAAACGTTGCCAACCACCAAAATTTTCACACCGAAAAATAGAATTTTTTGTTCTTTTTACAAACTGGCCACCACGGCGTCCGCCATCTTGAATAAAAAAAAATGTAACACAATCCGTCAAAATTGAGAATACGCTAAAGCCAATAGATGTCAATTGTAAAATGAACCATTAAATTCCTTGAACAAAAAACTCCCGTAAAGTTACCTCGAAAATTTACAATTTTCAAATTCAAAAATCTCGGCGGCCATTTTGTTTTTTTTATTTTTTTCTAATTTCATCGTATTTGTCGTCTCAATATTATTCGAAAACATGTCCAATATTGGGTACGTGTAGAAAATAAAAATAAAGTTGACCTGCTCAGCTCGGCCGCCATCTTGAATTTCTGACGTTTCGGATTTTTCCTATAGACACGAGGGTAAATCAAAAATATCACCAATACATTATTATTACCTCCCATGTTTACTTTTGGCTGTGTAATTCGATATGTCGAAAAAACGGAAAAAAAATTCTAGCTCCTAGTGTTGCCAGGTGATGAAGATAAAAATGATCAAATGTCATTAAGACAGCCCCTTAAAAATATCTGGCTCAATATTTTAATCAAAAATGTTTCTCCTTCCACTTTTCATGTTTTTGTATGGGAGGTTTCCAATTTTGTATGAGAGAAAAAAAAATTGACAAAACCTGGCAACACATCGAGTCAAGATACACAATCGATCAGTACAACCAATTCCGCTGAAATGTTGCCAACCTGGCAAAAATTCACGTCAAAAAACTTGATTTTTCGTATGTTTTACAAAATGGCCGATGTGGGTCAGCCATCTTGTTCAAAAAAATTATAGATTACAATCTGTCAAAATTGAGCATGTGCCAGAGAGAAGAGTAAAAAAAGCATACTTAAATGTCAAAAACCCACAAAATGGCGACCCCGCAAACATACCTCGAAAATCGGAAAAATTCAATTTTATGCATCTCGGCGGCCATCTTGTTTTTTCAATTTTTTCAATTTTTTTCGTTTTTCTTGTCCCGCTTTTACTCGAAAACGACACCCATCTCGGGTCGGTGCGAATAAAAAAAAAATATTCACCTGCTCAGCTCGGCCGCCATCTTGAATTTTTGACGTTTCGGATTTTTCCCATAGACACGAAAGTCAACCAATAATGTCACCCATACACCATATTCACCCCCCACCACTCCCCGCTCCGTGGTAATAGACAATGTGTGAAATGGGAAAAAAATTCCTGCGGCCAGTGTTGCCAGGTGATGTCTTCAAAAATGGTCAAATGTCATTGACGGCATCACAATACGTCTGCCAATTTAATTTTTTTATTAAAAAATCTTCTCCTTCTACTTTTCATGTTTTTGAATGGAAAGTTCAAAAAAATGTATGAAAGGAAAAAAAGTTGACCATACCTGGCAACACTTTGAATAAATTCCCACAATCGCCTGCAACAAAGCAACCCGATTAAATGTTGCCAACCTCGAGATATTTCCCCTCGAAAAATGGTGTTTTTTGCTCTTTTTACAAAATGGCCGCCAAACGTCCGCCATCTTGTTTAAAAAAATTACTACCCACATCTCGCCAGAATTCAGGGTATTTCCAAGACATTTTATAAAAAAAATCTAAAATGTATCAAAAAATCACCAAATGACAGCTCCTCAAACACACCTCGAAAAGGGCAAAAATTCAACCAAACGTATCCGCGCCGCCATCTTGAATTTTCAAAAACGGCCATTGTTTTCGTAATCTCCACCCCAAAATTATTCGAAAACGACACCCATATTGGGCATAGGGAAATAAATAAAAAATTTGACATTTCAAACTCGGCCGCCATCTTGAATTTTTAAATTTCGAAATTTTTCCGTAAATCCCTAGAGGGGATAGGGGAAACCCCTCATACATCACTTTAACCGTATCGAGCTCCTTGGGGGAGAGGGGGGGAGGTGAAAAACGAATCCTTTTAAGATTATATAATATAACTAGGTTGCGCGTGTTGCGCTCGCAGCAAGCTGCTCGCGTGGCATACTTTTTGTCGTATTTTGGTAGAAAAATTTTTAGCTAGTTATTTATTTATGTAGCAACAATTGATATCTTTGTTTTCAGGCAAAGAACCGAGATGATCTACTCGTTTCAACGATACAAATTATTCTCTATATATAATATCGTTATACCATAGTTTATAGAACAGTCAAAATTATTGTGTAATGGTAAATTAAAGTCTGGAAAGTCTTTTGCAGGTTAACCGGGTAGGTAGGTAGTGAGGTGAGGAGTATTCCAAACTGTGTATTTTATATACCCGTGTGACGCAATGTTTACCATGCCAGACTGCCTATCAGGGGATCCCGAGTTCGATTCCCTTCGAAGCAGAAATTTAAATGATGAGTTTAAAATTTCTGTTCCCGGTCTGTTTGTGTTTCTGTCTTTGTGTGGGTCCTTGGTACTGACAACACATGGTATATCTACCCTACTGTGGGGCAATGAGTGTGAAAGAAGCATGAGGAATACCGGAAACATTATTATAAGTAGGTACCTACTGTATTTTACCTGAGTGCAAAAGTACAAACAGGAGTTCACATACGCTAATATACTATACATATTATGATAAATATTAACTACCTACCGCTAATTCAATTTCTGGCTGCAACCCTTTTTTGCCACTACTGGGCACGGGTCTTTGATTCCCCATTACGAGGAAAGCCTGGAGCTTACTTCACTGTTCTGCTCCAAGTCGGGGTTTTAGATGTGTAGAAGCAACTTGAAGCAACTCTGTTCTGTTGTGTTTCAGTGGGAAGTAGTGGGTGTCGGCCACAGTTCTACCTATGATTGTAACCTTTTTTTTGTATCGGGTGTGAAACCTTCAAAAGGTACCCAGCACCTTGGGAGAGGATACTGGGCTATGCGGGATTTGACCTCACTAAAACCCCCTCGGTGGCCTGCCTCTGCGCTTGGGGAGGACTCCGGGATCTCTCGTGGAACGCACCGGTGTCCTCCATACGCGACACCCTGGAACGGGCCCATCTTTGGGAGAGCAGATGTGCTCTCCTGCACCTTCCGATGCTTACGGCGGCATGCGGCCACGCACACACCGCCGTCCTTCCCGGGGCTGCTGGCTGGACGGGTCGAGCTCCCACTCTCACCACTCGCAGCCCCGGAAGCTCCCTTTTAGTCGTGTATTACGATCAGGCAGGGGATACCGTAGCTGTATTCTTAATCCCGAAACTACAGGAAAATACTACCGCTGAATCTGTTTCAGCTCTAAAGTAACTCTATTTTGTTTCGGTAGGCAGCCGCACTTGCTGGCCACACTTTTATCTGTGGTTAAAATCGAGAAAGTACTATCGCTGAGTCTTTCTGCTCTAAAACAACTCTATTGTGTTTCGGCGGATGAAAGCGGCTGCCGACAACACTTTTATTTGTTGAAGTAACTCTATCGTTTTCAATGGACAGGTGCAATTTCTGACCACACTTTTATTTGTGCATGTAACTGAGGAGGTACTACCGCTGAATACATTTCTCTCCTGAAGAATTTCTATTGTGTTTCGCCGGAAAGATGCGGTGGCTGGCCACTCACTATCTGTTATTGTTTTGTGTTTCCGTGGAAAGGTGTGGTTGCCAGCCAAACTTTTATCTGTTTAAGCAACTCCCGCATGAGCTTACGTAGAAGCACACTTTATCATTCTATTTATATTTGGATTTTTAGATATTATGTAGAAATAATTTGAAGCATCTCTGTTGTGTTTCAGTGGAAAGTTGTGGGTGCCGGCCATACTTCACTTTGTGGTTGTAACCGAGAAAGTACAACCACTGAAATCTTTTTAGCTCTAAACCAACTTTATTGTGTTTTGTGGACAGGTTCAGTCCTTGGCCACACTTTTATCCGTGGTTGTGACCGAGAAAGTACTACCTGCTAATTAGTGAGAGTAACTCTATCGTGCTTCGGAGGACAGGTGTAATTGATGACCACACTTTTGTCTGTCGTAACTGAGGAGGTACCGCTGAATCCATTCCTGTCCTAAAGCATCTCTATTGAGTTTCGAGGGAAAGGTGCGGCTGTCGGCCACACGTTTATTTGTGGTTGTAACTAATGAAATACTACCACTTAACTCATTTCTGCCCTGAAGCAACTCTATTGTGTTTCAAAGGACAGATGCAGTTGCTTGCCACACTTTTATGTGGATGGTACTAAGGACGTACTACCACTAAACCCATTTCTACCGTGAAGCAATTCTATTATACGAATATTCATTTATAATAACCTACATAAAGCAAATTATACAAGTATGAAGGCAACTGTATACGACCTCAGGCAAGAATGGCTTGGTTGAGATATGTAGATGTCCATGGGCTGTAGCGACCACATACACCGCGAGGACTACAAATGGTCATTGACGTGTGAGATGGATGACCGCTGGTGGCAAATTTCAAGCGCGTTTTTAAGCTTCGAAAGATACACTAAGCCGTTGGACCTGGGTTATATCAATAGCTATGTAATTGGTCGCAACCCTTTTTGCGTCCCACTGCTGGGCACGGGTCTCTCCCCATTATTGGGAAGGCCTGGAGCTTACTCCACCACGCTGCTCCAATGCGGGTTGGTGGAGATGCGGGTTAGTGGCCAACCCGCTGTCGGATGTTTTCAAACCGCCCATAAGGCCTCCGACAAGGTTTAACGACTGTTATCTATCGACAACAACCGGGACCGACGCGCGACGGCTTAACGTGCCCTCCGAAGCACGGAAACGCGCATGATTTTTTTTTGCCACTAACGGTCACCCATCTCACACCCGACCGCGCCCGTTTGGCTTAGTTGCATAGATCGTTTGCGTTCTACGCTAACCGCCGGGCCATGCGCGCTTCTATAATAGCTATGTAGTAGTCGTTAAACTTTGTCAGTGGCCTAGTGGCGGTTCGAAAACATCTGACAGCTGTTTGGCCGCCAACCCTCATTACAGAGCGTGGTGGAGTAAGCTCCATGCGTCCCTGATACTGAGCAGAGACCCATGCCCATTAGTGGGACACGAAAAGGCAGCCTTGCATTACGAATTACGTCGAAACGGAAGAAATTATATAAATAAAATATGTTCTTGAGCAGCGATGACCGAGCGGGAAAGACCGCAGCCTCCGACATGGATATACCGTGATCAAACCCCGGCTTGGAGCTTTTACAAAGAAAATTTTTATGTGCCAATTAATTGCTGTTGATATTTAATTACCATATTTTCAATCACCACGCATGCCTGAGAGTTACTCATAATTACTCAAAGGCATGATATCCACCTATCCACTCTTGGCCAGCGTGGTGGACTATGGTTTAAATCCCTCCCACTTTCTAGAGGAGATTTGTGCCCAGCATTGGGTCATAAGAGGGTTGAAAAAATATGTATTTCAGGTAAATTATTAAATCATTATAAAAACGTCTATATTCCGAAGTTTAAAGAACACAATGTATGCTCAGATAAAATAAAAAAAGTAAACAAAACCACTTTTACGTGTATGTACTTTATAAAAGCGTTTAAAACACTCTTAGCAGAAAGAGCTCAATATTCTCGAAATAATTTAATACACATAGTATGTAATAATATTATTTAATCTAGCGCATATCAACACGATTCAACTTAAAAATAATATACATATATTACTCTTGACATGAAATTAGTTTGGTATGTAAATTATTAAATTAGGTATTTGATCAATTAGTGGTCAAAGGTGAAATATGGTGAACAATATGTTAATTATGTAAAATCTTTGTACATACCCAATTTCTCTTCAAAATAAATGCCGAAAGTTATGCTTGTTACGCGAAATTTAAAAAAATCTACAAACACACATTCAAACACATTCAAATAAATCACTAATTGAAAACAATCCATTTTATTACGCAAAATTTACAAAATGGTTGCGGGAATCAAAAGAAATTTGAGGCAACTATTTACCGCCAATTATCTTAAAATTTTGAACATGAGTTTTTTTAATTCCAAATTTAGAATATCTATAAGTGGCCAGTACAATCTTTAGATTATATTAAATAGCCGTATTATTTACAATAGCCGTACAGCCAGTAATGGTAAGTTTGAACTTGGTTAAACTTTGTTATTTTTTTTTACAATGTTTGACGTAAGTATGTAAATAAAAGCGACCAATAATAATAATGTAAGATGGAACTACAGATGAAAAAAAGTCATCAAAGTAAGCATATTACTATTAAGCAGTTATTGATTTTATACCTACTTTATATTTTAAAGTATTAATTTAATTGTAATATAAATACTTTACATAATTTTAATAAAAAAAAATATTCTGTCATATTAATCAAAGTCACTGAATTGTTCCTAATTATGAAGGGTATTCATATCAACAGGAGACTATACTGTTAAATATTTCACACAAAAAAGCATTTGTATAAAAATGTATAATTTTTGAATGGCAACAAAGAAATATTTTTGCAACGACATGTAAGGTGAATTGGTACCTAGAAATTGCCCATACATTGCACTTAAATCAAAACGACATAATAGCCTGAAAACTTACATTAAAAAAGCGTTTGTATGAAAATTAATATTTTTTGTATGACAACACTAAAGTATTATTACTTAAATATGCAGAAAATCTTAGTACTTACAAATTTACATACATTGTAATGACGTCAAAAGGAACACTGAGTCCAAACTATCACATAGAAAAATGCATTTGTATGAAAATTATTATTTTTTGTATGACAACACTAAAGTATTATTACTTAAATATGCAGAAAATCTTAGTACTTACAAATTTACATACATTGTAATGACGTCAAAAGGAACACTCAGCCCAAACTATCACATAGAAAAATGCATTTGTATGAAAATTATTATTTTTTGTATGGCAACACTGATATTTTTTGGAACCAAAATAAACAAATAGTTTGTCCTTCTAAACGCCTAGTACATTTTAATGTTCTTAAATAGCACCGACAGACTGAAATAATGAATACAAGATAACAATTTCATGACATATTCGATACTTGAAAGTTTTTGTAAGAATTTTTTTATTTTTTGTATGGCAACCCTAAAATATTTTTTCAATAATATGTACAGTATTGTTGTATCTTGCAACGCTTCATACATTGTAGTATCGTTACAAAGTGGTAACAATTCGAAATTTGATATAAAAATATATTTGTGTATCAAAGTCGATTTTTTTGTATGGCAACCCAAAAATATATTTTCTCTGAAACATTAACAATATTTTTATCTACCATAAATTCAAAGTTATAATTATGCCAAATGTTGCCAACAGGCTAAAATATTCCATACAATACCCGATTTGTCGGGAAAATTTTAAATACTTGTATGAAAAAAATTTTTTTTTGTATGGCAATATTGATTTTTTTTTGGAAAAACTTATACAGTGCAATAAGTTCTACAAACGCCTCATACCATTTGTTGACATCAAAAGGAGATAAAACCTGAAAATTTAACATACAAAAGTTTGTTTGTATGAAAATCACTTTTTTTGTATGGCAACACGAAAATATTTTTCTACAAATATTTATAATTTGTGAGCATCTACAGATTCAAAGAAATTAAAATTGCATTAAATAGTGCGAACAGACTGAAGTATTCGAAGTAAAATTTCCTATTTTCTGGCAAATTTGATAGGGTAAATCATTTGTATGAAAATTTTTATTTTTTGTATGGCAACTTTCAGAGATTATTCCAATAATTAGTAAAGACAAGTAGTAGCTTCAAACGCGTCATACATTGTAACAACATTAAAATAAAACAACTGCGCGAAATCTTACATACAAAAATATATTTGTTTGGAAATTATTATTTTTGTATGGGAACATCAAAAATTTTTAAAATCAAAATTTGCAATTTTTTACTAACTACCAAACATTTATACACGTAATGGCGTGAACCTGTGGTAACATACTGAAATATTCGATATAAAATTTCATTGGCATTAAAAACAATTTTTGTGTATGGCAACATTGTGATTTCATATTTTTCCCATAATCACCATACTATAAGGAATAAATCTCCCATACATTGTTGATACTCCAGATCTACAGTTTTTGCTCCACTATTCGAAACATGAAGACCAGGAAAAAAATTGAAAAAATATTCTAGCTCCCAGTGTTGCCAGGTGGTAAAGATAAAAATAGCCAAATGTCATTGAGACAGCCATTTTAAAATATCTGAGTCAATATTTTAATCAAAAATGTTTCTCCTTCTACTTTTCATGTTTTTGAATGGAAAGTTTACAAATTTGTATGAAAGAAAAAAAAATGACAAAACCTGGCAATACTTCAAGTCAAGTTACACAACCGCTCGGTACAAAGTAATCCTCTGAAACGTTGCCAACCACCAAAATTTTCACACCGAAAAATAGAATTTTTTGTTCTTTTTACAAACTGGCCACCACGGCGTCCGCCATCTTGAATAAAAAAAAATGTAACACAATCCGTCAAAATTGAGAATACGCTAAAGCCAATAGATGTCAATTGTAAAATGAACCATTAAATTCCTTGAACAAAAAACTCCCGTAAAGTTACCTCGAAAATTTACAATTTTCAAATTCAAAAATCTCGGCGGCCATTTTGTTTTTTTTATTTTTTTCTAATTTCATCGTATTTGTCGTCTCAATATTATTCGAAAACATGTCCAATATTGGGTACGTGTAGAAAATAAAAATAAAGTTGACCTGCTCAGCTCGGCCGCCATCTTGAATTTCTGACGTTTCGGATTTTTCCTATAGACACGAGGGTAAATCAAAAATATCACCAATACATTATTATTACCTCCCATGTTTACTTTTGGCTGTGTAATTCGATATGTCGAAAAAACGGAAAAAAAATTCTAGCTCCTAGTGTTGCCAGGTGATGAAGATAAAAATGATCAAATGTCATTAAGACAGCCCCTTAAAAATATCTGGCTCAATATTTTAATCAAAAATGTTTCTCCTTCCACTTTTCATGTTTTTGTATGGGAGGTTTCCAATTTTGTATGAGAGAAAAAAAAATTGACAAAACCTGGCAACACATCGAGTCAAGATACACAATCGATCAGTACAACCAATTCCGCTGAAATGTTGCCAACCTGGCAAAAATTCACGTCAAAAAACTTGATTTTTCGTATGTTTTACAAAATGGCCGATGTGGGTCAGCCATCTTGTTCAAAAAAATTATAGATTACAATCTGTCAAAATTGAGCATGTGCCAGAGAGAAGAGTAAAAAAAGCATACTTAAATGTCAAAAACCCACAAAATGGCGACCCCGCAAACATACCTCGAAAATCGGAAAAATTCAATTTTATGCATCTCGGCGGCCATCTTGTTTTTTCAATTTTTTCAATTTTTTTCGTTTTTCTTGTCCCGCTTTTACTCGAAAACGACACCCATCTCGGGTCGGTGCGAATAAAAAAAAAATATTCACCTGCTCAGCTCGGCCGCCATCTTGAATTTTTGACGTTTCGGATTTTTCCCATAGACACGAAAGTCAACCAATAATGTCACCCATACACCATATTCACCCCCCACCACTCCCCGCTCCGTGGTAATAGACAATGTGTGAAATGGGAAAAAAATTCCTGCGGCCAGTGTTGCCAGGTGATGTCTTCAAAAATGGTCAAATGTCATTGACGGCATCACAATACGTCTGCCAATTTAATTTTTTTATTAAAAAATCTTCTCCTTCTACTTTTCATGTTTTTGAATGGAAAGTTCAAAAAAATGTATGAAAGGAAAAAAAGTTGACCATACCTGGCAACACTTTGAATAAATTCCCACAATCGCCTGCAACAAAGCAACCCGATTAAATGTTGCCAACCTCGAGATATTTCCCCTCGAAAAATGGTGTTTTTTGCTCTTTTTACAAAATGGCCGCCAAACGTCCGCCATCTTGTTTAAAAAAATTACTACCCACATCTCGCCAGAATTCAGGGTATTTCCAAGACATTTTATAAAAAAAATCTAAAATGTATCAAAAAATCACCAAATGACAGCTCCTCAAACACACCTCGAAAAGGGCAAAAATTCAACCAAACGTATCCGCGCCGCCATCTTGAATTTTCAAAAACGGCCATTGTTTTCGTAATCTCCACCCCAAAATTATTCGAAAACGACACCCATATTGGGCATAGGGAAATAAATAAAAAATTTGACATTTCAAACTCGGCCGCCATCTTGAATTTTTAAATTTCGAAATTTTTCCGTAAATCCCTAGAGGGGATAGGGGAAACCCCTCATACATCACTTTAACCGTATCGAGCTCCTTGGGGGAGAGGGGGGGAGGTGAAAAACGAATCCTTTTAAGATTATATAATATAACTAGGTTGCGCGTGTTGCGCTCGCAGCAAGCTGCTCGCGTGGCATCCTTTTTGTCGTATTTCGGTAACAAAATTTTTAGCTAGTTATTTATTTATGTAGCAACAATTGATATCTTTGTTTTCAGGCAAAGAACCGAGATGATCTAGTTTATTTATGTAGCAACAATAAAATTGATATCTTTGTTTTCAGGCAAAGAACCGAGATGATCTAGTCTACTCATTTCAATTTAATCAACAAATTATTCTCTGTATATAATATCGTTATACCATAGTTTATAGAACAGTCAAAATTATTGTGTAATGGTAAATTAAAGTCTGGAAAGTCTATTGCAGGTTAACCGGGTAGGTAGTGAGGTGAGGAGTATTCCAAACTGTGTATTTTATATACCCGTGTGACGCAATGTTTACCATGCCAGACTGCCTATCAGGGGATCCCGAGTTCGATTCCCTTCGAAGCAGAAATTTAAATGATGAGTGTAAAATTTCTGTTCCCGGTCTGTTTGTGTTTCTGTCTTTGTGTGGGTCCTTGGTACTGACAACACATGGTATATCTACCCTACTCTGGGGCAATGAGTCGCCAAGTCGGGGTTTTAGATGTGTGAAGCAACTTGAAGCAACTCTGTTCTGTTGTGTTTCAGTGGAAAGTTGTGGGTGCCGGCCACAGGTCTCTCTGTGATTGTAACCTTTTTTTTTGTATCGGGGGTGAAACCTTCAAAAGGTACCCAGCACCTTGGGAGAGGATACTGGGCTATGCGGGATTTGACCTCAATAGAACCCCCTCGGTGGCCTGCCTCTGCGCTTGGGGAGGACTTCGCCGACACCCTGGAACGGGCCCATCTTTGGGAGAGCAGATGTGCTCTCCTGCACCTTCCGATGCTTACGGCGGCATGCGGCCACGCACACACCGCCGTCCTTCCCGGGGCTGCTGGCTGGACGGGTCGAGCTCCCATTCTCACCGCTGGCAGCCCCGGAAGCTCCCTTTTAGTCGCGTATTACGATCAGGCAGGGGATACCGTAGCTGTATTCTTAATCCCGAAACTACAGTAAAATACTACCGCTGAATCTATTTCAGCTCTAAAGTAACTCCATTTTGTTTCGGTAGGCAGCCGCAGTTGCTGGCCACACTTTTATCTGTATTTAAAATCGAGAAAGTACTATCGCTGAGTCTTTCTGCTCTAAAGCAACTCTATTGTGTCTGACCACACTTTTATTTGTGCATGTAACTGAGGAGGTACTACCGCTGAATACATTTCTTCTCCTGAAGAATTTCTATTGTGTTTCGCCGGAAAGATGGCCACTCACTATCTGTGATTGTATTGTGTTTCCGTGGAAAGGTGTGGTTGCCAGCCAAAGTTTTATTTGTTGAAGCAACTCTAGTGTGTTTTGGTGGCATGGTGCGGTTGCCGGCTACACTTTTATTTGTGGTCGCATGTGCTTACGTAGAAGCACACTTTATCATTCTATTTATATTTGGGTTTTAAGATATTATGTAGAAATAATTTGAAGCATCTCTGTTGTGTTTCAGTGGAAAGTTGTGGGTGCCGGCCATACTTCACTTTGTGGTTGTAACCGAGAAAGAACAACCGTTGAATTCTTTTTAGCTCTAAACCAACTTTATTGTGTTTTCTGCACAGGTTCAGTCCTTGGCCACACTTTTATCTGTGGTTGTGACTGAGAAAGTACTACCTGTTAATTAGTGAGAGTAACTCTATCGTGTTTCGGAGGACAGGTGTAATTGATGACCACACTTTTATCTGTGGTCGTAACTGAGGAGGTACCGCTGAATCCATTCCTGACCTAAAGCATCTCTAGAGTTTCGAGGGAAAGGTGTGGCTGTCGGCCACACGTTTATTTGTGGTTGTAACTAATGAAATACTACCACTTAACTCATTTCTGCCCTGAAGCAACTCTATTGTGTTTCTGCCCTGAAGCAACTCTATTTGTGTAAGGACAGATGCAGATGCTTGCCACACTTTTATATGGATGGAACTAAGGACGTACTACCACTGAACCCATTTCTACCTTGAAGCAATTCTATTATATTTAGATCCTACGAATATTCATTTATAATAACCTACATAAAGCAACGTATACAAGTATGAACGCAACTGTATACGACCTCAGGCAAGAATGGCTTGGTTGAGATATTATGTAGATGTCCATGGGCTGTAGCGTCCACATACACCGCGAGGACTACAAATGGTCATTAACGTGTGAGATGATGACCGCTGGTGGCAAATTTCAAGCGCGATTCTAAGCTTCGAAAGATACACCAAGCCGTTGGACCTGGGTTATATCAATAGCTATGTAGTAGTCGTTAAACCTTGTCAGAGGCCTAGTGGCGGTTCGAAAACATCTGACAGCTGGTTGGCCGCCAACCCTCATTACAGAGCGTGGTGGAGTAAGCTCCATGCGTCCCTGATACTGAACAGAGACCCATGCCCATTAGTGGGACACGAAAAGGCAGCCTTGCATTACGAATTACGTCGAAACGAAAGAAATTATATAGATAAAATATGTTCTTGAGCAGCGATGACCGAGCGGAAAAGACCGCGGCCTCAGACATGGATATACCGTGATCAAACCCCGGCTTGGAGCTCTTACAAAGAAAATTTTTATGTGCGTATTTATTGCTGTTGATATTTAATTACCATATTTTCAATCACCACGCATGCCTGAGAGTTACTCATAATTATTCAAAGGCATGATATCCACCTATCCACTCTTGGCCAGCGTGGTGGACTATGGTCTACATCCCTCTCACTTTCTAGAGGAGATTTGTGCCCAGCATTGGGTCATAAGAGGGTTGAAAAATATTATGTATTTCGGTTAAATTATTAAGTCATTTTAAAAACGTCTATATATAGGACCGAAGTTTAAAGAACAGAATGTATGGAAGGAACCAGAAATATAAAATAAAAAAGGAAACTGATTCTATCATTAAAAACAAAACCACTTTTACGTGTATGTAAAAGCGTTTAAAACACTCTTGGCAGAAAGAGCTTAATATTCTCGAAATAATTTAATACATTAAGGTAATAACATAGTATGTAATCATATTATTTAATCTAGCGCAGAGCAACACGATTCCACTTAAAAATAATATACATATATTACTCTTGACATGAAATTAGTTTGTTATGTAAATTATTAAATTAGGTATTTGATCAATTAGTGGTCAAAGGTGAAATATGGCGAACAATATGTTAATTTTGTAAAATCTTTGTACATACCCAATTTCTCTTCAAAATAAATGCCGAAAGTTATGCTTATTACGCGAAATTAAAAAAAATCCACAAATACACATTCAAACACATTCAAATAAATCACTAATTGAAAACAATCCATATTATTACGCAAAATTTACAAAATGGTTGCGGGAATCAAAAGAAATTTGAGGCAACTATTTACCGCCAAATTATCTTAAAATTTTGAACATGAGTTTTTTTAATTCCAAATTTAGAATATCTTTATGTGGCCAGTACAATCTTTAGATTATTTTTATATACAATAGCCGTACAGTCAGTAATGGTAAATTTGAACTTGGTTAAACTTTGTTATTTTTTTTATAATGTTTGACGTAAGTATTTAAATAAAAGTGACCAATAATAAATAATGTAAGATGGAACTACAGATGAAAAAAAGTCATCAAAGTAAGCATATTACTATTAAGCAGTTATTGATTTTATACGTACTTTATATTTTAAAGTATTAATTTAATTGTAATATAAATACTTTACATAATTTTAATAAAAAAAACTTTATTCTGTCATATTAATCAAAGTCACTGAATTGTTCCTAACTTTGAAGGGTATTCATATATCAAAAGGAGACTGTAGAATATTTCACACAAAAAGCATTTGTATAAAATGTATAATTTTTGTATGGCAACACAGAAATATTTTTGCAACGACATGTAAGGTGAAATGGTACCTAGAAATGGCCCATACATTGCACTAAAATCAAAACGACATAATAGCCTGAAATCTTACATTAAAAAAGCGTTTGTATGAAAATTATTATTTTTTGTATGACAACACCAAAGTATTATTACTTAAATATGCACAAAATATTAGTACTTACAAACTTACATACATTGTAATGACGTCAAAAGGAACACTCAGCCCAAACTATCACATAGAAAAATGCATTTGTATGAAAATTATTATTTTTTGTATGACCACACTGATATTTTTTGGTACCAAAATAAACAAATTGTTTGTCCTTCCAAATGCCTAGTACATTTTAATGTTCCTAAATAGCACCGACGGACTGAAATGTTGAATACAAAATAACAATTTCATGACATATTCGATACTTGAAAGATTTTGTAAGAATTTTTTTATTTTTTGTATGGCAACCCTAAAATATTTTTTCAATAAAATGTACAGTATAAATGTGTCTTGCAACGCTTCATACATTGTAATATCATTATAAAGTGGCAACAATTTGAAATTTGACTAAAAAGTATATTTTTGTATGAAAGTCGGTTTTTTTGTATGGCAACCCAAAAATATATTCATACTGAAACATTAAACTTGTTTTTGTCTACCATAAATTCAAAGTTATAATTATGCCAAATGTTGCGAACAGGCTAAAATATTCCATACAATACCCGATTTGTCGGGATAATTTTAAATACTTGTATGAAAAAAAATATTTTTTGTATGGCAACATTGAAATATTTTTGAAAAAACTTATACAGTGCAATAAGTTCTACAAACGCCTCAGACCATTTGTTGACATCAAAAGGAGACAAAACCTGAAAATTTAACATACAAAAATTTGTTTGTATGAAAATCACTTTTTTTGTATGGCAACACGAAAATATTTTTCTACAAATATTTACAATTTGAGAGTGTCTATAGATTCAAAGTAATTTAAATTACATTAAAAAGTGCAAATAGGCTGTAGTATTCGAAGCTAAATTACTTATTTTCAGGCAAATTTGATAGGGTAAAACACTTGTATGAAAACTTTTATTTTTTGTGTGGCAACGCTCAGTGATTATTGCAATAATAAGTAAAGTGAAGTAGTAGCTTCAAACGCTTCATACATTGTAACAACATTGAAAGAAAACAAATGCGCGAAATCTTACATACAAAAATATATTTGTTTGGAAATTATTTTTTTTGTATGGCAACATCAAAAATTTTTAGTATCAAACTTTGCAATTAATTACTAACTACCAAATATTTATACATTTAATGACGTTAGCCCACAGTAACATACTAAAATATTCGATATAAAATTTCATTGGCATGAAAAACAATTTTTGTGTAGGGCAACATTGTGATTTCATATTTTTCCCATAATCACCATACTATAAGGAATAAATCTTCCATACATTATTGATACTCCAGATCTACAGTTTTTGCTCCACTATTCGAAACATGAAGACCAGGAAAAAAATTGAAAAAAAATTCTAGCTCCCAGTGTTGCCAGGTGGTAAAGATAAAAATAGCCAAATGTCATTGAGACAGCCACTGTAAAATATCTGGGTCAATATTTTAATCAAAAATGTTTCTCCTTCTACTTTTCATGTTTTTGAATGGAAAGTTTACAAATTTGTATGAAAGAAAAAAAAATTACAAAACCTGGCAATACTTCAAGTCAAGTTACACAACCGCTTGGTACAAAGTAATCCGCTGAAACGTTGCCAACCACCAAAATTTTCATACCGAAAAATAGCATTTTTTGTTCTTTTTACAAACTGGCCACCACGGCGTCCGCCATCTTGAATAAAAAAAAATGTAACACAATCCGTCAAAATTGAGAATACACCAAAGCCAATAGATGTCAATTGTAAAATGAACGATTAAATTCCTTGAACAAAAAACTCCCGTAAAGTTACCTCGAAAATTTAAAATTTTCAAATTCAAAAATCTCGGCGGCCATTTTGTTTTTTTATTTTTTTCTAATTTCATCGTATTTGTCGTTCCAATATTATTCGAAAACATGTCCAATATTGGGTACGTGCAGAAAACAAAAATAATCTTGACCTGCTCAGCTCGGCCGCCATCTTGAATTTCTGACGTTTCGGATTTTTCCTATAGACACGAAGGTAAATCAAAAATATCACCCATACATTATTATTACCTCCCATGCTTACTTTTGGCTGTGTAATTCGAAATGTTGAAAAAACGGGAAAAAAAATCTAGCTCCTAGTGTTGCCAGGTGATGAAGATAAAAATGGTCAAATGTCATTAAAACAGCCACTTGAAAATATCTGGCTCAATATTTTAATCAAAAATGTTTCTCCTTCCACTTTTCATGTTTTTGTATGGGAGGTTTCCAATTTTGTATGAAAGAAAAAAAAATTGACAAAACCTAGCAACACTTCGAGTCAAGTTACACATCCGATCAATACAACGAAATCCGCTGAAATGTTGCCAACCTGGCAAAAATTCACGTCAAAAAACTCGATTTTTCGTATGTTTTACAAAATGGCCGATGTGGGTCAGCCATTTTGTTTAAAAAAATAATAGAGTCCAATCTATCAAAATTGAGCATATGCCAGATACAAAAGTTAAAAAAACATAATTAAATATTAAAAACCCACAAAATGGCGACCCCGCAAACACACCTCGAAAATCGGAAAAATTCAATTTTATGTATCTCGGCGGCCATCTTGTTTTTTCAATTTTTTCAATTTTTTTCGTTTTTCTTGTTCCGCTTTTATTCGAAACCGACACCTATCTCGGGTCGGTGCGAATAAAAAAAAAATATTCACCTACTCAGCTCGGCCGCCATCTTGAATTTCTGACGTTTCGGATTTTTCCCATAGACACGATAGTCAACCAATAATATCACCCATACATCATATTCACCCCCCACCACTCTCCGCTCCGTGGTAATAGACAATGTGTGAAATGGGAAAAAATTTCCTGCGGCCAGTGTTGCCAGTCGACGTCTTCAAAAATGGTCAAATGTCATAGAGGGCATCAAATTGCATCTGCCAATAAATTTTTTTTACTAAAAAATCTTCTCCTTCTACTTTTCAAGTTTTTGAATGGAAAGTTCAAAAAAATGTATGAAAGGAAAAAAAGTCTACCAAACCTGGCAACACTTTGAGTAGAGCCCCACAATCGCCCCGAACAAAGCAACCCGATCAAATGTTGCCAACCTCGAGATATTTCCCCTCGAAAAATGGTGTTTTTCGCACTTTTTACAAAATGGCCGCCACACATCCGCCATCTTGTTTAAAAAAATTACCACCCGCATTTTGCCAGAATTCAGGGTATTTTCAAGACATTTTAGAAAAAAAATCAAAAATGTATCTAAAAACCACCAAATGACAGCTCCTCAAACACACCTCGAAAAGGGCAAAAATTTAACCAAACATATCCGCGCCGCCATCTTGAATTTCCAAAAACGGCCATTTTTTTCGTAATCTCCACCCCAAAATTATTCGAAAAGGACACCCATATTGGGCATAGGGAAATAAATAAAAATTTTGACATTTCAAACTCGGCCGCCATCTTGAATATTTAAATTTCGAAATTTTTCCTTTATTCCCGAGAGGGGATAGGGGAAACCCCTCATACATCACTTTGACGTATCAAGCTCCTTGGGGGAGAGGGGGGGAGGTGAAAAACGAATCCTTTTAAGATTATATAATATAATAACTAGGTTGCGCGTGTTGCGCTCGCAGCAAGCTGCTCGCGTGGCATCCTTTTTGTCGTATATTTGAATAAAATTTTTAGCTAGTTATATAATGATATGGCAGCAATTGATATCTTTGTTTTCAGACAAACAACCAAATCAACGACAAACTATTATCTATAGTTAGAGAATAAAAATCGTTAAAACATCTTTCACGCATTAAAAAGTCATCATTTTAGTGGTGACAATGATTCATTGACGTCAGGGCCTCTTGCTGGTTAACCGAGTAGTGAAGTGAGGAGTATTCCAAACTGTCTATCTTATATACCCATGTGACGCAATGGTGACCATGCTGGATTGCCGGTCAGACGGTCACAGGTTGGATTCCCCGCGAAGCAGAAATTTGAATGATTAATTTAAAATTTCTGGTCTCGATCTGTTTGTGTTTCTGTTTTTGTGTGTGTGTGTATCCATGGTTCCCACGACACAGGGTATATCTATCCTACTGTGGGGCTATGAGTGTAAAAGAAGCAAGGGTGATGACCGGAATCCTTTTTTTTACATAACTCCAGTGCAAAATACAAACAAGATAAAGCATTTTTTCAAATTTATAATCGCCGAGGTACGCTATTATGAGATAAAAATATTGAGTACCGATGAATCCATTTCTGGCTGCAACCCTTGTTTGCCACTACTGAGCACGGGTCTTTCCCCATTACGAGAAATGCTTGGAGCTTTCTTCACCGTTCTGTTCCAATTCGGGGTCTTAGAAATGTAGAAGCAGCTTGAATAAACTCTGTTCTGTTGTGTTTCATTGTAAAGTTGTGGGTACCGGCCACACTTCTCTCTATGACTGTAACCGAGAAAGTACTATCGTTTAGTCTATCATAACATAGCAGTTGCTGCCCACACCTTTATGTGGATGAAACTAAAGACCTACCGCTGAATCCATTTCTACCGTGAAACAACTGTATTATATTTAGATACTACGAATAGTTATTTATGATCACCTAAATAATGCAACGTGAAGTGAAGTAAAGCGTGCATAGCCCGATGGTTAGCGTAGAACGCAAACGATTTATGCAACGAAGCAAAACGGGCTCGGTTGGGTATGAGATGGGTGACCGCTAGTGGCAGAAAATTTTATGCGCGTTTCCGTGCTTCGGTGGGCACGTTTAGCCGTCGGTCCTGGTTGTGGTCGATAAATAACAGTCGTTAAACCTTGTCGGAGGCCTTATGGGCAGTTTGAAAACACCCGACAGCGGGTTGGCCACTAACTCGCATCTCCACCAACCCGCATTGGAGCAGCGTGGTGGAGTAAGCTCCAGGCCTCCCCAATAAGGCGGAGGAACCCGTTCCCAGCAGTGGGACGCAAAAAGGGTTGCAGCCAAATAAAGCAACTTATACAACGCAACGACCTTAGGCAAGATTGGCTTGGTTGAGATTTGTAGATGTCTATGGGCTGTAGCGACCACTAAAACCGCGAGGACTATAAAATGGTCATCAACGTGTGAGATGGATGACTGCTAGTGGCAAAATTCAAACGCGTTTCTAAGCTTCGAAAGACACGCTAAGCCGTTGGACCTGGGTGATATCGTAGCTATGTAGTAGTCGATAAACCTTGTCAGAGGCCTTGTGGCGGTTCGAAAACATCCGACAGCTGGTTGGCCGCCAACCCTCATTGCAAAGCGTGGTAGAGTAAGCTCCATGCTTCCCCTATAATGGGAAGAGACCCGTGCCCATTAGTGGTGCACGAAAAGGGCAGCCTTGTATGACGAATTACGTCTAAACGGAAGAAATTATATAAATAAAATATGTACTTGAGCAGCGATGGCCAAGCGGGTAAGAGCGCGGCCTCCGACATGTATATTCCGTGATCAAAACCCGGCGCGCAGCTCTTACGAAGAACATTTTTATGTGCGTATTTATTGCTGTTAATATTTAATTACTATATTTTCAATCACCATGCTTGCCTGAGAGTTACTCATAATTACTCAAAGGCATAATATCCACCTATCCACTCTTGGCCAGCGTGGTGGACTATGGTCTACATCCCTCCCACTTTCTAGAGGAGATTTGTGCCCAGCATTGGGTCATAAGAGGGTTGAAAAACCATGTATTTCAGGTAAAATGTTAAGTCGTTATAAAAGCGGAGTAATACCAAGTAAAGTTAATTGGCAAGTAAAGGCTATGAGTACAGGTCAGTTTCTCATATGATTAGTGCTACTCGAACATCGTGAAATTGAAGTTACGGGTGACTTTAACCGACAATTAGCGTACTTGTCACTTACTTGAAGGTGGTGAAAGAGGCCCTAAGTAAATGAATAAATTAGGTATTTGATCAATTAGTGGTGAAATATGGCGAACGTAACATTTTGTAAAATCTTTGTACTTACATACCCAATTTCTCTTCAAAATAAATGCCGAAAGTTGTGCTTATTTCGCGAAATTTAAAAAATCCACAAAAAACACATTCAAACACGTCATTAATTGAAAATAATCCACATTATTACACAAAATTTACAAAATTGTTGCGAACCAAAAGAAACTACAGGCAACGATTTATTACCGCCAATTAACGCAAAATTTTGTACATGAGTTTTTTTATTCCAAATTTAAAGTACGATCTATATGTGGCCAGTACAATCTTTAGATTATTTTCATAAAGAATAGCCGTACAGTCAGTAATGGTAAGTTTGAACTTGTTAAACCTTGTTAATTTTTTTTATAATGATTTACGTATTTAAATAAAAGTGACCAATAATAACTAACGTAAGATGGAACTACAGATGAAAAAAGCTCATCAAAGTAAGCATATAACAGTAATATTTGCAGCTATTGATTTTATACGTACTTTTATTTTATTGTATTTATTTCATTATAATATTAATAATTTACATCACTTTAGTAAAAAAAAAATATTCTGTCATATTATTCAAAATCACTGAATTGTACCTAACTTTGAAACCTAACGTTGGTTCCTAGAAATGGCCCATACCTCAAATCCAAACGACGTAATAAGGGTAATTAAAAAGGGTTTGTATGAAAATTATTATTTTTTGTATAACAACACCAAAGTATTATTACTTAAATATGTACAAAATATTAGTACTTACAAACTTCCATACATTGTAATGACGTCAAAAGGAACACTCAGCCCAAACTATCACATAGAAAAATGCATTTGTATGAAAATTATTATTTTTTGTATGACCACACTGATATTTTTTGGTACCAAAATAAACAAATTGTTTGTCCTTCCAAATGCCTAGTACATTTTAATGTTCCTAAATAGCACCGACAGACTGAAATGTTGAATACAAAATAACAATTTCATGACATATTCGATACTTGAAAGATTTTGTAAGAATTTTTTTATTTTTTGTATGGCAACCCTAAAATATTTTTTCAATAAAATGTACAGTATAAATGTGTCTTGCAACACTTCATACATTGTAATATCATTATAAAGTGGCAACAACTTGAAATTTGACAAAAAAGTATATTTTTGTATGAAAGTCGGTTTTTTTGTATGGCAACCCAAAAATATATTTTTACTGAAACATTAAACTTGTTTATGTCTATCATAAATTCAAAGTTATAATTATGCTAAATGTTGCCAACAGGCTAAAATATTCCATACAATACCCGATTTGTCGGGATAATTTTAAATACTTGTATGAAAAAATTTTTTTTTGTATGGCAACATTGAAATATTTTTGAAAAAACTTATACAATGCAATAAGTTCTACAAACGCCTCATACCATTTGTTGACATCAAAAGGAGACAAAACCTGAAAATTTAACATACAAAAATTTGTTTGTATGAAAATCACTTTTTTTGTATGGTAACACGAAAATATTTTTCTACAAATATTTACTATTTGTGAGTATCTACAGATTAAAAGTAATTAAAATTATATTAAATAGTGCAAATAGGCTATAGTATTCGAAGCTAAATTACTTATTTTCAGGCAAATTTGATAGGGTAAAACACTTGTATGAAAACTTTTATTTTTTGTGTGGCAACACTGAGTGATTATTGCAATAATTAGTAAAGAGAAGTAGTAGCTTTAAACGCTTCATACATTGTAATAACATTGAAAGAAAACAAATGCGCGAAATCTTACATACAAAAATATATTTGTTTGGAAATTTTTTTTTTTGTATGGCAACATCAAAAATTTTTAGCATCAAAATTTGCAATTAATTACTAACTACCAAATATTTATACACTTAATGACGTTAGCCCACAGTAACATACTAAAATATTCGATATAAAATTTCATTGGCATGAAAAACAATTTTTGTGTATGGCAACATTGTGATTTCATATTTTTCCCATAATCAACATACTATAAGGAATAAATCTCCCATACATTGTTGATACTCCAGATCTACAGTTTTTGCTCCACTATTCGAAACATGAAGACCAGGAAAAAAATTGAAAAAAAATTCTAGCTCCCAGTGTTGCCAGGTGGTAAAGATAAAAATAGCCAAATGTCATTGAGACAGCCACTGTAAAATATCTGGGTCAATATTTTAATCAAAAATGTTTCTCCTTCTACTTTTCATGCTTTTGAATGGAAAGTTTACAAATTTGTATGAAAGAAAAAAAAATGACAAAACCTGGCAATACTTCAAGTCAAGTTACACAACCGCTCGGTACAAAGTAATCCATTGAAACGTTGCCAACCACCAAAATTTTCACACCGAAAAATAGCATTTTTTGTTCTTTTTACAAACTGGCCACCACGGCGTCCGCCATCTTGAATAAAAAAAAATGTAACACAATCCGTCAAAATTGAGAATACACCAAAGCCAATAGATGTCAATTGTAAAATGAACGATTAAATTCCTTGAACAAAAAACTCCCGTAAAGTTACCTCGAAAATTTAAAATTTTCAAATTCAAAAATCTCGGCAGCCATTTTGTTTTTTTTATTTTTTTCTAATTTCATCGTATTTGTCGTCCCAATATTATTCGAAAACATGTCCAATATTGGGTACGTGCAGAAAACAAAAATAAACTTGACCTGCTCAGCTCGGCCGCCATCTTGAATTTCTGACGTTTCGGATTTTTCCTATAGACACGAGAGTAAATAAAAAATATCACCCATACATTATTATTTCCTCCCATGTTTACTTTTGGCTGTGTAATTCGAAATGTCGAAAAAACGGAAAAAAAATTCTAGATCCTAGTGTTGCCAGGTGATGATGATAAAAATGGTCAAATGTCATTAAGACAGCCCCTAAAAAATATCTGGCTCAATATTTTGATCAAAAATGTTTCTCCTTCTACTTTTCATGTTTTTGTATGGGAGGTTTCCAATTTTGTATGAAAGAAAAAAAAATTGACAAAACCTGACAACACTTCAAATAAAGTTACACAACCGACCACTACAAAGAAATCCGCTGAAATGTTGCCAACCTGGAAAAAATTCACGTCAAAAAACTCGATTTTTCGTATGTTTTACAAAATGGCCGATGTAGGTCAGCCATCTTGTTCAAAAAAATAATAGATTCCAATCTGTCAAAATTGAGCATGTGCCAGAGACAAAATTAAAAAAAGCATACTTAAATGTCAAAAACCCACAAAATGGCGACCCCGCAAACACGCCTCGAAAATCGGAAAAATTCAATTTTATGTATCTCGGCGGCCATCTTGTTTTTTAAATTTTTTCAATTTTTTTCGTTTTTCTTGTCCCGCTTTTATTCGAAACCAACACCCATCTCGGGTTGGTGCGAATAAAAAAAAAATATTCACCTGCTCAGCTCGGCCGCCATCTTGAATTTCTGACGTTTCGGATTTTTCCCATAGACACGATAGTCAACCAATAATATCACCCATACATCATATTCACCCCCCACCACTCCCCGCTCCGTGGTAATAGACAATGTGTGAAATGGGAAAAAAATTCCTGCGGCCAGTGTTGCCAGTCGATGTCTTCAAAAATGGTCAAATATCATTAAGGGGATCAGTCTACGTCTGCTAATAAAAAAAAATTATTAAAAAAATTTCTCCTTCTACTTTTCATGTTTTTGAATGGAAAGTTCAAAAAAATGTATGAAAGGAAAAAAAGTCGACCAAACCTGGCAACACTTTGAGCGGAGTCACACAATCGCCTCGAACAAAGCAACCCGATCAAATGTTGCCAACCTCGAGATATTTCCCCTCGAAAAATGGTGTTTTTCGCACTTTTTACAAAATGGCCGCAACACATCCGCCATCTTGTTTAAAAAAATTACCACCCGCATTTTGCCAGAATTCAGGGTATTTTCAAGACATTTTAGAAAAAACATCAAAAAAGTATCTAAAAACCACCAAATGACAGCACCTCAAAAACACCTCGAAAAGGGCAAAAATTCAACCAAACATATCCGCGCAGCCATCTTGAATTTCCAAAAACGGCCATTTTTTTCGTAATCTCCACCCCAAGGTCACTCGAAAAGGACACCCATATTGGGCATAGGGAAATAAATAAAAATTTTGACATTTCAAACTCGGCCGCCATCTTGAATTTTTAAATTTCGAAATTTTTCCTTTATTCCCGAGAGGGGATAGGGGAAACCCCTCATACATCACTTTAACAGTATCTAGCTCCTTGGGGGAGAGGGGGGGAGGTGAAAAACGAATCCTTTTAAGATTATATAATATAACTAGGTTGCGCGTGTTGCGCTCGCAGCAAGCTGCTCGCGTGGCATCCTTTTTGTCGTATTTCGGTAGCAAAATTTTTAGCTAGTTATTTATTTATGTAGCAACAATTGATATCTTTGTTTTCAGGCAAAGAACCGAGATGATCTATCAACGATACAAATTATTCTCTATATAATAATATAATATCGTTATACCATAGTTTATAGAACAGTCAAAATTATTGGGTAATGGTAAATTAAAGTCTGGAAAGTCTTTTGCAGGTTAACCGGGTAGGTAGTGAGGTGAGGAGTATTCCAAACTGTGTATTTTATATACCCGTGTGACGCAATGTTTACCATGCCAGACTGCCTATCAGGGGATCTCGAGTTCGATACCCTTCGAAGCAGAAATTTAAATGATGAGTTTAAAATTTCTGTTCCCGGTCTGTTTGTGTTTCTGTCTTTGTGTGTGTCCTTGGTACTGACAACACATGGTATATCTACCCTACTGTGGGGCAATGAGTGTGAAAGAAGCATGGGGAATACCGGAAACAATATTATAAGTAGGTACCTACTGTACTTTACCTGAGTGCAAAAGTACAAACAGGAGTTCACATACGCTAATATATATTATGATAAATATTAACTACCTACCGCTAATTCAATTTCTGGCTGCAACACTTTTTTGCCACTACTGAGCACGGGTCTTTGATTTCCCATTACGAGGAAGGCCTGGAGCTTACTTCACCGTTCTGCTCTAAGTCGGAGTTTTAGATGTGTAGAAGCAACTTGAAGCAACTCTGTTCCGTTGTGTTTCAGTGGAATGTTGTGGGTGCCGGCCAAAGTTCTCTCTGTGATTGTAACCTTTTTTTTTGTATCGGGGGTGAAACCTTCAAAAGGTACCCAGCACCTTGGGAGAGGATACTGGGCTATGCGGGATTTGATCTCACTAAAACCCCCTCGGTGGCCTGCCTCTGCGCTTGGGGAGGACTCCGGGATCTCTCGTGGAACGCACCGGTGTCCTCCATACGCGACACCCTGGAACGGGCCCATCTTTGGGAGAGCAGATGTGCTCTCCTGCACCTTCCGATGCTTACGGCGGCATGCGGCCACGCACACACCGCCGTCCTTCCCGGGGCTGCTGACTGGATGGGTCGAGCTCCCACTCTCACCGCTCGCAGCCCCGGAAGCTCCCTTTTAGTCGCGTATTACGATCAGGCAGGGAATACCGTAGCTGTATTCTTAATCCCGAAACTACAGGAAAATACTACCGCTGAATCTATTTCAGCTCTAAAGTAACTCTATTTTGTTTCGGTAGGCAGCCGCACTTGCTGGCCACACTTTTATCTGTGGTTAAAATCGAGAAAGTACTATCGCTGAGTCTTTCTGCTCTAAAGCAACTCTATTCTGTTTCGGTGGATGAAAGCGGCTGCCGACAACACTTTTATTTGTTGAAGTAACTCTATCGTGTTCGGTGGACAGGTGCAATTGCTGACCACACTTTTATTTGTGCATGTAACTGAGGAGGTACTACCGCTGAATACATTTATCTCCTGAATAATTTCTATTGTGTTTCGCCGGAAAGATGCGGTGGCTGGCCACTCACTATCTGTGATTGTATTGTGTTTCCGTGGAAAGGTGTGGTTGCCAGCCAAACTTTTATCTGTTGAAGCAACTCTAGTGTGTTTTGGTGGCATGGTGCGGTTGCCGGCTACACTTTTATTTGTGGTCGCATGTGCTTACGTAGAAGCACACTTTATCATTCTATTTATATTTGGGTTTTAACAGAAATTTGAATGATTCATTTAAAATTTCTGGTCTCGATCTGTTTGTGTTTCTGTTTTTGTGTGTGTGTATCCATGGTTCCCACGACACAGGGTATATCTATCCTACTGTGGGGCTATGAGTGTAAAAGAAGCATGGGTGATGACCGGAATCCTTTTTTTTATATAACTTCAGTGCAAAATACAAACAAGATAAAGCATTTTTTCAAATTTATAATCGCCGAGGTACGCTATTATAAGATAAAAATATTGAGTACCGATGAATCCATTTCTGGCTGCAACCCTTGTTTGCCACTACTGAGCACGGGTCTTTCCCCATTACGAGGAAGGCTTGGAGCTTTCTTCACCGTTCTGTTCCAATTCGGGGTTTTGGAAATCTTGAATCAACTCTGTTCTGTTGTGTTTCAGTGGAAAGTTGTGGGTACCGGCCACACTTCTCTCTATGACTGTAACCGAGAAAGTACTATCATTGAGTCTATCATAACATAGCAGTTGCTGCCCACACCTTTATGTGGATGGAACTAAAGACCTACCGCTGAATCTATTTCTACCGTGAAACAACTGTATTATATTTAGATACTACGAATAGTTATTTATGATCACCTAAATAATGCAACGTGAAGTGAAGTAAAGCGTGCATAGCCCGGTGGTTAGCGTAGAACGCAAACGATTTATGCAACGAAGCAAAACGGGCTCGGTTGGGTATGAGATGGGTGACCGCTAGTGGCAGAAAATTTTATGCGCGTTTCCGTGCTTCGGTGGGCACGTTTAGCCGTCGGTCCTGGTTGTGGTCGATAAATAACAGTCGATAAACCTTGTCGGAGGCCTTATGGGCAGTTTGAAAACACCCGACAGCGGGTTGGCCACTAACTCGCATCTCCACCAACCCGAACTGGAGCAGCGTGGTGGACTAAGCTCCAGGCCTCCCCAATAAGGCGGAGGTACCCGTGCCCAGCAGTGGGACGCAAAAAGGGTTGCAGCCAAATAAAGCAACTTATACAAGTATCAACGCAACGACCTTAGGCAAGATTAGCTTGGTTGAGATTATTTGTAGATGTCTATGGGCTGTAGCGACCACTAAAACCGCGAGGACTATAAAATGGTCACTAACGTGTGAGATGGATGACTGCTAGTGGCAAAATTCAAACGCGTTTCTAAGCTTCGAAAGACACGCTAAGCCGTTGGACCTGGGTGATATAGTAGCTATGTAGTAGTCGATAAACCTTGTCAGAGGCCTTGTGGCGGTTCGAAAACATCCGACAGCTGGTTGGCCGCCAACCCTCATTGCAAAGCGTGGTGGAGTAAGCTCCATGCTTCCCCTATAACGGGAAGAGACCCGTGCCCATTAGTGGTGCACGAAAAGAGCAGCCTTGCATGACGAATTACGTCTAAACGGAAGAAATTATATAAATAAAATATGTACTTGAGCAGTGACGGCCGAGCGGGTAAGAGCGCGGCCTCCGACATGGATATTCCGTGATCAAAACCCGGCGCGCAGCTCTTACGAAGAACATTTTTATGTGCGTATTTATTGCTGTTGATATTTAATTACTATATTTTCAATCACCATGCTTGCCTGAGAGTTACTCATAATTACTCAAAGGCATAATATCCACCTATCCACTCTTGGCCAGCGTGGTGGACTATGGTCTACATCCCTCCCACTTTCTAGAGGAGATTTGTGCCCAGCATTGGGTCATAAGAGGGTAGAAAAAACATGTATTTCAGTTAAAATGTTAAGTCGTTATAAAAGCGGAGTAATACCAAGTAAAGTTAATTGGCAAGTAAAGGCTATGAGTACAGGTCAGTTTCTCATATGATTAGTGCTACTCGAACATCGTGAAATTGAAGTTACGGGTGACTTTAACCGACAATTAGCGTACTTGTCACTTACTTGAAGGTGGTGAAAGAGGCCCTAAGTAAATGAATAAATTAGGTATTTGATCAATTAGTGGTGAAATATGGCGAACGTAACATTTTGTAAAATCTTTGTACTTACATACCAAATTTCTCTTCAAAATAAATGCCGAAAGTTGTGCTTATTTCGGGAAATTTAAAAAATCCACAAAAACACATTCAAACACATCATTAATTGAAAATAATCCACATTATTACACAAAATTTACAAAATTGTTGCGAACCAAAAGAAACTACAGGCAACGATTTACCACCAATTAACGCAAAATTTTGTACATGAGTTTTTTTATTCCAAATTTAAAGTACGATCTTTATGTGGCCAGTACAATCTTTAGATTATTTTCATATAGAATAGCCGTACAGTCAGTAATAGTAAGTTTGAACTTGTTAAACCTTGTTAATTTTTTTTATAATGATTTACGTATTTAAATAAAAGTGACCAATAATAACTAACGTAAGATGGAACTACAGATGAAAAAAGCTCATCAAAGTAAGCATATAACAGTAATATTTGCAGCTATTGATTTTATACGTACTTTATATTTTATTGTATTTATTTCATTATAATATAAATAATTTACATCACTTTAGTAAAAAAAATATTCTGTCATATTATTCAAAATCACTGAATTGTACCTAACTTTGAAGGGTATTAATATCAAAAGGAGACTATACTGTAAAATATTTCACACATAAAAAAGTTTGTATAAAAATTTATAATGTTTGTATGGCAATTGGTTCCTAGAAATGGCCCATACCTAAAATCCAAACGACGTAATAGCTTGAAATTTTACATTAAAAAGGGTTTGTATGAAAATTATTATTTTTTGTATAACAACACCAAAGTATTATTACTTAAATAATGTACAAAATATTAGTACTTACAAACTTCCATACATTGTAATGACGTCAAAAGGAACACTCAGCCCAAACTATCACATAGAAAAATGCATTTGTATGAAAATTATTATTTTTTGTATGACCACACTGATATTTTTTGGTACCAAAATAAATAAATTGTTTGTCCTTCCAAATGCCTAGTACATTTTAATGTTCCTAAATAGCACCGACAGACTGAAATGTTGAATACAAAATAACAATTTCATGACATATTCGATACTTGAAAGATTGTATTGATTGTATACCCCATATTTTAAAACAGGGCTGAAGTTTTTCTCCGTCTGCTCTTTTCTTCAGCTCAGCATTGCCTAAGCGCACCCAGAGCAGACAGAACAAAAATAACGTTCACTAAGAGTTTGTAAAGGAACCGTACAGTGAATAAAGAATATTTCATTTCATTTCATTTCATTTTGTAAGATTTTTTTTATTTTTTGTATGGCAACCCTAAAATATTTTTTCAATAAAATGTACAGTATAAATGTGTCTTGCAACGCTTCATACATTGTAGTATCGTTACAAAGTGGTAACAATTTGAAATTTGATATAAAAATATATTTGTGTATGAAAGTCGATTTTTTTGTATGGCAACCCAAAAATATATTTTCTCTGAAACATTAACAATATTTTTATCTACCATAAATTCAAAGTTATAATTATGCCAAATGTTGCCAACAGGCTAAAATATTCCATACAATACCCGATTTGTCGGGAAAATTTTAAATACTTGTATGAAAAAAAAATTTTTTTGTATGGCAACATTGTTTTTTTTTTGGAAAAACTTATACAGTGCAATAAGTTCTACAAACGCCTCATACCATTTGTTGACATCAAAAGGAGATAAAACCTGAAAATTTAACATACAAAAGTTTGTTTGTATGAAAATCACTTTTTTTGTATGGCAACACGAAAATATTTTTCTACAAATATTTATAATTTGTGAGCATCTACAGATTCAAAGAAATTAAAATTGCATTAAATAGTGCGAACAGACTGAAGTATTCGAAGTAAAATTTCCTATTTTCTGGCAAATTTGATAGGGTAAATCATTTGTATGAAAATTTTTATTTTTTGTATGGCAACTTTCAGAGATTATTCCAATAATTAGTAAAGACAAGTAGTAGCTTCAAACGCGTCATACATTGTAACAACATTAATATAAAACAACTGCGCGAAATCTTACATACAAAAATATATTTGTTTGGAAATTATTATTTTTGTATGGCAACATCAAAAATTTTTAAAATCAAAATTTGCAATTTTTTACTAACTACCAAACATTTATACACGTAATGGCGTGAACCTGTGGTAACATACTGAAATATTCGATATAAAATTTCATTGGCATGAAAAACAATTTTTGTGTATGGCAACATTGTGATTTCATATTTTTCCCATAATCACCATACTATAAGGAATAAATCTCCCATACATTGTTGATACTCCAGATCTACAGTTTTTGCTCCACTATTCGAAACATGAAGACCAGGAAAAAAATTGAAAAAATATTCTAGCTCCCAGTGTTGCCAGGTGGTAAAGATAAAAATAGCCAAATGTCATTGAGACAGCCATTTTAAAATATCTGAGTCAATATTTTAATCAAAAATGTTTCTCCTTCTACTTTTCATGTTTTTGAATGGAAAGTTTACAAATTTGTATGAAAGAAAAAAAAATGACAAAACCTGGCAATACTTCAAGTCAAGTTACACAACCGCTCGGTACAAAGTAATCCTCTGAAACGTTGCCAACCACCAAAATTTTCACACCGATAAATAGAATTTTTTGTTCTTTTTACAAACTGGCCACCACGGCGTCCGCCATCTTGAATAAAAAAAAATGTAACACAATCCGTCAAAATTGAGAATACGCTAAAGCCAATAGATGTCAATTGTAATATGAACCATTAAATTCCTTGAACAAAAAACTCCCGTAAAGTTACCTCGAAAATTTACAATTTTCAAATTCAAAAATCTCGGCGGCCATTTTGTTTTTTTTATTTTTTTCTAATTTCATCGTATTTGTCGTCTCAATATTATTCGAAAACATGTCCAATATTGGGTACGTGTAGAAAATAAAAATAAAGTTGACCTGCTCAGCTCGGCCGCCATCTTGAATTTCTGACGTTTCGGATTTTTCCTATAGACACGAGGGTAAATAAAAAATATCACCCATACATTATTATTACCTCCCATGTTTACTTTTGGCTGTGTAATTCGAAATGTCGAAAAAACGGAAAAAAAAATCTAGCTCCTAGTGTTGCCAGGCGATGAAGATAAAAATGGACAAATGTCATTCAGACAGCCACTCAAAAATATCTGGCTCAATATTTCAATCAAAAATGTTTCTCCTTCCACTTTTCATGTTTTTGTATGGGAGGTTTCCAATTTTGTATGAAAGAAAAAAAAATTGACAAAACCTGGCAATACTTCGAGTCAAGTTACATAACCGATCGGTACAACAAAATCCGCTGAAATGTTGCCAACCTGGAAAAAAATCACGTCAAAAAACTCGATTTTTCGTATGTTTTACAAAATGGCCGATGTGGGTCAGCCATCTTGTTTAAAAAAATAATAATCTCCATTCTGTCAAAATTGAGCATTATGTCAGAGACAAAAGTAAAAAAAACATAAGTAAATGTCATAAACCCACAAAATGGCGACCCCGCAAACACACCTCGAAAATCGGAAAAATTCAATTTTATGTATCTCGGCGGCCATTTTGTTTTTTCAATTTTTTCAATTTTTTTCGTTTTTCTTGTCCCGCTCTTACTCGAAACCGACACCCATCTCGGGTTGGTGCGAATAAAAAAAAATATTCACCTGCTCAGCTCGGCCGCCATCTTGAATTTCTGACGTTTCGGATTTTTTCCATAGACACGAAAGTCAACCAATAATATCACCCATACATCATATTCACCCCCCACCACTCTCCGCTCCGTGGTAATAGACAATGTGTGAAATGGGAAAAAAATTCCTGCGGCCAGTGTTGCCAGTCGACGTCTTCAAAAATAGTCAAATGTCATTGAGGGCATCACATTGCGTCTGCCAATAAAACATTTTCATTAAAAAATCTTCTCCTTCTACTTTTCGTGTTTTTGAATGGAAAGTTCAAAAAAATGTATGAAAGGAAAAAAATTCGACCAAACTTGGCAACACTTTGAATAAAGTCCCACAATCGCCTGGAACAAAGCAACCCGATCAAATGTTGCCAACCTCGAGATATTTCCCCTCGAAAAATGGTGTTTTTCGCACTTTTTACAAAATGGCCGCTACACATCCGCCATCTTGTTTAAAAAAATTACTACCCACATTTTGCCAAAATTTAGGGTATTTCCAAGACATTTTAGAAAAAACATCAAAAATGTATCTAAAAACCACCAAATGACAGCTCGTCAAACACACCTCGAAAAGGGCAAAAATTCAACCAAACGTATCCGCGCCGCCATCTTGAATTTCCAAAAACGGCTATATTTTTCGTAATTTCCACCCCAAAATTATTCGAAAACGACACCCATATTGGGCATAGGGAAATAAATAAAAAATTTGACATTTCAAACTCGGCCGCCATCTTGAAATTTTAAATTTTGAAATTTTTCCGGTACTCCCGAGAGGGGATAGGGGAAACCCCTCATACATCACTTTGACGTATAAAGCTCCTCGGGGGAGAGGGGGGGAGGTGAAAAACGAATCCTTTTAAGATTATATAATATAACTAGGTTGCGCGTGTTGCGCTCGCAGCAAGCTGCTCGCGTGGCATCCTTTTTGTCGTGTTTCGGTAGCAAAATTTTTAGCTAGTTATTTATTTATGTAGCAACAATTGGTATCTTTGTTTTCAGGCAAAGAACCGAGATGATCTACTCGTATCAACGATACAAATTATTCTCTATAGTTAGAGAATAAAAATCGTTAAAACATCTTTCACGCATTAAAAAGTCATCATTTTAGTGGTGACAATGATTCATTGACGTCAGGGCCTCTTGCTGGTTAACCGAGTAGTGAAGTGAGGAGTATTCCAAACTGTCTATCTTATATACCCATGTGACGCAATGGTGACCATGCTGGATTGCCGGTCAGACGGTCACAGGTTGGATTCCCCGCGAAGCAGAAATTTGAATGATTAATTTAAAATTTCTGGTCTCGATCTGTTTGTGTTTCTGTTTTTGTGTGTGTGTATCCATGGTTCCCACGACACAGGGTATATCTATCCTACTGTGGGGCTATGAGTGTAAAAGAAGCAAGGGTGATGACCGGAATCCTTTTTTTTACATAAGTCCAGTGCAAAATACAAACAAGATAAAGCATTTTTTCAAATTTATAATCGCCGAGGTACGCTATTATAAGATAAAAATATTGAGTACCGATGAATCCATTTCTGGCTGCAACCCTTGTTTGCCACTACTGAGCACGGGTCTTTCCCCATTACGAGGAAGGCTTGGAGCTTTCTTCACCGTTCTGTTACAATTCGGGGTTTTGGAAATGTAGAAGCAGCTTGAATCAACTCTGTTCTGTTGTGTTTCAGTGGAAAGTTGTGGGTACCGGCCACACTTCTCTCTATGACTGTAACCGAGAAAGTACTATCGTTGAGTCTATCATAACATAGTAGTTGCTGCACACACCTTTATGTGGATGAAACTAAAGACCTACCGCTGAATCCATTTCTACCGTGAAACAACTGTTATATATTTAGATACTACGAATAGTTATTTATGATCACCTAACTAATGCAACGTGAAGTGAAGTAAAGCGTGCATAGCCCGATGGTTAGCGTAGAACGCAAACGATTTATGCAACAAAGCAAAACGGGCTCGGTTGGGTATGAGATGGGTGACTGCTAGTGGCAGAAAATTTTATGCGCGTTTCCGTGCTTCGGTGGGCACGTTTAGCCGTCGGTCCTGGTTGTAGTCGATAAATAACAGTCGTTAAACCTTGTCGGAGGCCTTATGGGCAGTTTGAAAACACCCGAAAGCGGGTTGGCCACTAACTCGCATCTCCACCAACCCGCATTGGAGCAGCGTGGTGGAGTAAACTCCAGGCCTCCCCAATAAGGCGGAGGTACCCGTGCCCAGCAGTGGGACGCAAAAATGGTTGCAGCCAAATAAAGCGACTTATACAAGTATCAACGCAACGACCTTAGGCAAGATTGGCTTGGTTGAGATTTGTAGATGTCTATGGGCTTTAGCGACCACTAAAACCGCGAGGACTATAAAATGGTCATTAACGTGTGAGATGGATGACTGCTAGTGGCAAAATTCTAACGCGTTTCTAAGCTTCGAAAGACACGCTAAGCCGTTGGACCTGGGTGATATCGTAGCTATGTAGTAGTCGATAAACCTTGTCAGAGGCCTTGTGGCGGTTCGAAAACATCCGACAGCTGGTTGGCCGCCAACCCTCATTGCAAAGCGTGGTGGAGTAAGCTCCATGCTTCCCCTATAATGGGAAGAGACCCGTGCCCATTAGTGGTGCACGAAAAGGGCAGCCTTGTATGACGAATTACGTCTAAACGGAAGAAATTATATAAATAAAATATGTACTTGAGCAGCGATGGCCGAGCGGGTAAGAGCGCGGCCTCCGACATGGATATTCCGTGATCAAAACCCGGCGCGCAGTTCTTACGAAGAACATTTTTATGTGCGTATTTATTGCTGTTGATATTTAATTACTATATTTTCAATCACCATGCTTGCCTGAGAGTTACTCATAATTACTCAAAGGCATAATATCCACCTATCCACTCTTGGCCAGCGTGGTGGATTATGGTCTACATCCCTCCCACTTTCTAGAGGAGATTTGTGCCCAGCATTGGGTCATAAGAGGGTTGAAAAAACATGTATTTCAGGTAAAATTTTAAGTCGATAAAAAAGCGGAGTAATACCAAGTAAAGTTAATTGGCAAGTAAAGGCTATGAGTACAGGTCAGATTCTCATATGATTAGTGCTACTCGAACATCGTGAAATTGAAGTTACGGGTGACTTTAACCGACAATTAGCGTACTTGTCACTTACTTGAAGGTGGTGAAAGAGGCCCTAAGTAAATGAATAAATTAGGTATTTGATCAATTAGTGGTGAAATATGGCGAACGTAACATTTTGTAAAATCTTTGTACTTACATACCCAATTTCTCATCAAAATAAATGCCGAAAGTTGTGCTTATTTCGCGAAATTTAAAAAATCCACAAAAACACATTCAAACACGCCATTAATTGAAAATAATCCACATTATTACACAAAATTTACAAAATTGTTGCGAACCAAAAGAAACTACAGGCAACGATTTACCGCCAATTAACGCAAAATTTTGTACATGAGTTTTTTTATTCCAAATTTAAAGTACGATCTATATGTGGCCAGTACAATCTTTAGATTATTTTCATATAGAATAGCCGTACAGTCAGTAATGGTTAGTTTGAACTTGTTAAACCTTGTTAATTTTTTTTATAATGATTTACGTATTTAAATAAAAGTGACCAATAATAACTAACGTAAGATGGAACTACAGATGAAAAAAGCTTATCAAAGTAAGCATAGAACAGTAATATTTGCAGCTATTGATTTTATACGTACTTTATATTTTATTGTATTTATTTCATTATAATAAAATAATTTACATCACTTTAGTAAAAAAAAATATATTCTGTCATATTATTCAATCATTGAATTGTACCTAACTTTGAAACCTAACGTTGGTTCCTAGAAATGGCCCATACCTAAAATCAAAACGACATAATAGCCTGAAATCGTACATTAAAAAAGCTTTTGTATGAAAATTATTATTTTATGTATGACAACACTAAAGTATTATTACCTAAATATGAACAAAATATTAGTACTTACAAACTTCCCATATATTGTAATGACCTCAAATGGAATACTCAGACCAAAATATCACATAGAAAAATGCCTTTGTATGAAAATTATTATTTTTTGTAAGGCAACACTGATATATTTTGATACCAAAATAAACAAATTGTTCGTCCTCCCAAACGCCTAGTACATTTTAATGTTCTTAAATAGCACCGACAGACTGAAATGTTGAATACAAAATAACAAATTCATGACATATTCGATACTTGAAAGATTTTGTAAGAATTTTTTTATTTTTTGTATGGCAACCCTAAAATATTTTTTCAATAAAATGTACAGTATAAATGTGTCTTGCAACGCTTCATACATTGTAATATCATTATAAAGTGGCAACAATTTGAAATTTGACTAAAAAGTATATTTTTGTATGAAAGTCGGTTTCTTTGTATGGCAACCCAAAAATATATTTTTACTGAAACATTAAACTTGTTTATGTCTATCATAAATTCAAAGTTATAGTTATGCTAAATGTTGCCAACAGGCTAAAATATTCCATACAATACCCGGTTTGTCGGGATAATTTTAAATACTTGTATGAAAAAAATTTTTTTTGTATGGCAACATTGAAATATTTTTGAAAAAACTTATACAGTGCAATAAGTTCTACAAACGTCTCATACCATTTGTTGACATCAAAAGGAGATAAAACCTGAAAATTTAACATACAAAAATTTGTTTGTATGAAAATCACTTTTTTTGTATGGCAACACGAAAATATTTTTCTACAAATATTTACAATTTGGGAGTGTCTATAGATTCAAAGTAATTAAAATTACATTAAAAGTGCAAATAGGCTGTAGTATTCGAAGCTAAATTACTTATTTTCAGGCAAATTTGATAGGGTAAAACACTTGTATGAAAACTTTTATTTTTTGTATAGCAACACTCTGTGATTATTGCAATAATAAGTAAAGTGACGTAGTAGCTTCAAACGCGTCATACATTGTAACAACATTGAAAGAAAACAAATGCGCGAAATCTTCCATACAAAAATATATTTGTTTGGAAATTATTATTTTTGTATGGCAACATCAAATATTTTTAATTACAAAATTTGCAAATTATTACTAACTACCAAATATTTATACACTCAATGGCGTTAACTTGTGGTAACACACTGAAATATTCGATATAAAATTTCATTGGCATGAAAAACAATTTTTGTGTATGGCAACATTGTAATTTCATATTTTTCCCATAATCACCATACTATAAGGAAAAAATCTCCCATACATTGTTGATACTCCAGATCTACAGTTTTTGCTCCACTATTCGAAACATGAAGACCAGGAAAAAAATTTAAAAAAAATTCTAGCTCCCAGTGTTGCCAGGTGGTAAAGATAAAAATAGCCAAATGTCATTGAGACAGCAACTTTAAAATATCTGGGTCAATATTTTAATCAAAAATGTTTCTCCTTCTACTTTTCATGTTTTTGAATGGAAAGTTTACAAATTTGTATGAAAGAAAAAAAAGTGACAAAACCTGGCAATACTTCAAGTCAAGTTACACAACCGCTTGGTACAAAGTAATCCGCTGAAACGTTGCCAACCACCAAAATTTTCACACCGAAAAATAGCATTTTTTGTTCTTTTTACAAACTGGCCACCACGGCGTCCGCCATCTTGAATAAAAAAAAATGTAAAACAATCCGTTAAAATTGAGAATACACCAAAGCCAATAGATGTCAATTGTAAAATGAACGATTAAATTCCTTGAACAAAAAACTCCCGTAAAGTTACCTCGAAAATTTAAAATTTTCAAATTCAAAAATCTCGGCGGCCATTTTGTTTTTTTATTTTTTTCTAATTTCATCGTATTTGTCGTCCAAATATTATTCGAAAACAAGTCCAATATTGGGTACGTGCAGAAAACAAAAATAAACTTGACCTGCTCAGCTCGGCCGCCATCTTGAATTTCTGAAGTTTCGGATTTTTCCTATAGACACGAGGGTAAATAAAAAATATTACCCATACATTATTATTACCTCCCATGTTTACTTTTGGCTGTGTAATTCGAAATGTCGAAAAAACGGAAAAAAAATTCTAGCTCCTAGTGTTGCCAGGTGATGAAGATAAAAATGGTCAAATGTCATTAAGACAGCCCCTAAAAAATATCTGGCTCAATATTTTGATCAAAAATGTTTCTCCTTCTACTTTTCATGTTTTTATATGGGAGGTTTCCAATTTTGTATGAAAGAAAAAAAAATTGACAAAACCTGGCAACACTTCAAGTCAAGATACACAACCGATCAGTACAACAAGATCCGCTGAAATGTTGCCAACCTGGAAAAAATTAACGTCAAAAAACTCGATTTTTCGTATGTTTTACAAAATGGCCGATGTGGGTCAGCCATCTTGTTCAAAAAAATAATAAATTCCAATCTGTCAAAATTGAGCATGTGCCAGATACAAAAGTAAAAAAAGCATACTTAAATGTCAAAAACCCACAAAATGGCGACCCCGCAAACACACCTCGAAAATCGGAAAAATTCAATTTTATGTATCTCGGCGGCCATCTTGTTTTTTTCAATTTTTTCATTTTTTTTCGTATTTTCTGTCTCACTCTTATTCGAAATCGACACCCATCTCGGGTCGATGCAAATAAAAAAAAAATATTCACCTGCTCAGCTCGGCCGCCATCTTGAATTTCTGACGTTTCGGATTTTTCCCATAGACACGAAAGTCAACCAATAATATCACCCATACATCATATTCACCCCCCACCACTCCCCGCTCCGTGGTATTAGACAATGTGTGAAACGGGAAAAAAATTCCTGCGGCCAGTGTTGCCAGTCGACGTCTTCAAAAATGGTCAAATGTCATTGAGGGCATCACAATGCGTCTGCCAATAAAACATTTTCATTAAAAAATCTTCTCCTTCTACTTTTCATGTTTTTGAATGGAAAGTTCAAAAAAATGTATGAAAGGAAAAAAAGTCGACCAAACCTGGCAACACTTTGAGTGGAGGCCCACAATCGCCTCAAACAAAGCAATACGATCAAATGTTGCCAACCTTGAGATATTTCCCCTCGAAAAATGGTGTTTTTCGAACTTTTTACAAAATGGCCGCCACACGTCCGCCATCTTGTTTAAAAAAATTAATACCCTCATTTTGCCAGATTTCAGGGTATTTCCAAGACATTTTAGAAAAAACATCAAAAATGTATCTAAAAACCACCAAATGACAGCTCCTCAAACGCACCTCGAAAAGGGCAAAAATTTAAATAAACATATCCGCGCTGCCATCTTGAATTTCCAAAAAAGGCCATTTTTTTCGTAATCTGCACCCCAAAATTATCCGAAAACGACACCCATATGAGGAATAAAGGAATAAATAAAAAATTTGACATTTCAAACTCGGCCGCCATCTTGAATTTTTAAATTTCGAAATTTTTCCTTTATTCCCGAGAGGGGATAGGGGAAACCCCTCATACATCACTTTACCGTATCAAGCTCCTCGGGGGAGAGGGGGGGAGGTGAAAAACGAATCCTTTTAAGATTATATATTATAAACTAGGTTGCGCGTGTTGCGCTCGCAGCAAGCTGCTCGCGTGGCATCCTTTTTGTCGTATTTCGGTAGCAAAATTTTTAGCTAGTTATTTATTTATGTAGCAACAATTGATATCTTTGTTTTCAGGCAAAGAACCGAGATGATCTATCAACGATACAAATTATTCTCTATATAATAATATAATATCGTTATACCATAGTTTATAGAACAGTCAAAATTATTGGGTAATGGTAAATTAAAGTCTGGAAAGTCTTTTGCAGGTTAACCGGGTAGGTAGTGAGGTGAGGAGTATTCCAAACTGTGTATTTTATATACCCGTGTGACGCAATGTTTACCATGCCAGACTGCCTATCAGGGGATCTCGAGTTCGATACCCTTCGAAGCAGAAATTTAAATGATGAGTTTAAAATTTCTGTTCCCGGTCTGTTTGTGTTTCTGTCTTTGTGTGTGTCCTTGGTACTGACAACACATGGTATATCTACCCTACTGTGGGGCAATGAGTGTGAAAGAAGCATGGGGAATACCGGAAACAATATTATAAGTAGGTACCTACTGTACTTTACCTGAGTGCAAAAGTACAAACAGGAGTTCACATACGCTAATATATATTATGATAAATATTAACTACCTACCGCTAATTCAATTTCTGGCTGCAACACTTTTTTGCCACTACTGAGCACGGGTCTTTGATTTCCCATTACGAGGAAGGCCTGGAGCTTACTTCACCGTTCTGCTCTAAGTCGGAGTTTTAGATGTGTAGAAGCAACTTGAAGCAACTCTGTTCCGTTGTGTTTCAGTGGAATGTTGTGGGTGCCGGCCAAAGTTCTCTCTGTGATTGTAACCTTTTTTTTTGTATCGGGGGTGAAACCTTCAAAAGGTACCCAGCACCTTGGGAGAGGATACTGGGCTATGCGGGATTTGATCTCACTAAAACCCCCTCGGTGGCCTGCCTCTGCGCTTGGGGAGGACTCCGGGATCTCTCGTGGAACGCACCGGTGTCCTCCATACGCGACACCCTGGAACGGGCCCATCTTTGGGAGAGCAGATGTGCTCTCCTGCACCTTCCGATGCTTACGGCGGCATGCGGCCACGCACACACCGCCGTCCTTCCCGGGGCTGCTGACTGGATGGGTCGAGCTCCCACTCTCACCGCTCGCAGCCCCGGAAGCTCCCTTTTAGTCGCGTATTACGATCAGGCAGGGAATACCGTAGCTGTATTCTTAATCCCGAAACTACAGGAAAATACTACCGCTGAATCTATTTCAGCTCTAAAGTAACTCTATTTTGTTTCGGTAGGCAGCCGCACTTGCTGGCCACACTTTTATCTGTGGTTAAAATCGAGAAAGTACTATCGCTGAGTCTTTCTGCTCTAAAGCAACTCTATTCTGTTTCGGTGGATGAAAGCGGCTGCCGACAACACTTTTATTTGTTGAAGTAACTCTATCGTGTTCGGTGGACAGGTGCAATTGCTGACCACACTTTTATTTGTGCATGTAACTGAGGAGGTACTACCGCTGAATACATTTATCTCCTGAATAATTTCTATTGTGTTTCGCCGGAAAGATGCGGTGGCTGGCCACTCACTATCTGTGATTGTATTGTGTTTCCGTGGAAAGGTGTGGTTGCCAGCCAAACTTTTATCTGTTGAAGCAACTCTAGTGTGTTTTGGTGGCATGGTGCGGTTGCCGGCTACACTTTTATTTGTGGTCGCATGTGCTTACGTAGAAGCACACTTTATCATTCTATTTATATTTGGGTTTTAACAGAAATTTGAATGATTCATTTAAAATTTCTGGTCTCGATCTGTTTGTGTTTCTGTTTTTGTGTGTGTGTATCCATGGTTCCCACGACACAGGGTATATCTATCCTACTGTGGGGCTATGAGTGTAAAAGAAGCATGGGTGATGACCGGAATCCTTTTTTTTATATAACTTCAGTGCAAAATACAAACAAGATAAAGCATTTTTTCAAATTTATAATCGCCGAGGTACGCTATTATAAGATAAAAATATTGAGTACCGATGAATCCATTTCTGGCTGCAACCCTTGTTTGCCACTACTGAGCACGGGTCTTTCCCCATTACGAGGAAGGCTTGGAGCTTTCTTCACCGTTCTGTTCCAATTCGGGGTTTTGGAAATCTTGAATCAACTCTGTTCTGTTGTGTTTCAGTGGAAAGTTGTGGGTACCGGCCACACTTCTCTCTATGACTGTAACCGAGAAAGTACTATCATTGAGTCTATCATAACATAGCAGTTGCTGCCCACACCTTTATGTGGATGGAACTAAAGACCTACCGCTGAATCTATTTCTACCGTGAAACAACTGTATTATATTTAGATACTACGAATAGTTATTTATGATCACCTAAATAATGCAACGTGAAGTGAAGTAAAGCGTGCATAGCCCGGTGGTTAGCGTAGAACGCAAACGATTTATGCAACGAAGCAAAACGGGCTCGGTTGGGTATGAGATGGGTGACCGCTAGTGGCAGAAAATTTTATGCGCGTTTCCGTGCTTCGGTGGGCACGTTTAGCCGTCGGTCCTGGTTGTGGTCGATAAATAACAGTCGATAAACCTTGTCGGAGGCCTTATGGGCAGTTTGAAAACACCCGACAGCGGGTTGGCCACTAACTCGCATCTCCACCAACCCGAACTGGAGCAGCGTGGTGGACTAAGCTCCAGGCCTCCCCAATAAGGCGGAGGTACCCGTGCCCAGCAGTGGGACGCAAAAAGGGTTGCAGCCAAATAAAGCAACTTATACAAGTATCAACGCAACGACCTTAGGCAAGATTAGCTTGGTTGAGATTATTTGTAGATGTCTATGGGCTGTAGCGACCACTAAAACCGCGAGGACTATAAAATGGTCACTAACGTGTGAGATGGATGACTGCTAGTGGCAAAATTCAAACGCGTTTCTAAGCTTCGAAAGACACGCTAAGCCGTTGGACCTGGGTGATATAGTAGCTATGTAGTAGTCGATAAACCTTGTCAGAGGCCTTGTGGCGGTTCGAAAACATCCGACAGCTGGTTGGCCGCCAACCCTCATTGCAAAGCGTGGTGGAGTAAGCTCCATGCTTCCCCTATAACGGGAAGAGACCCGTGCCCATTAGTGGTGCACGAAAAGAGCAGCCTTGCATGACGAATTACGTCTAAACGGAAGAAATTATATAAATAAAATATGTACTTGAGCAGTGACGGCCGAGCGGGTAAGAGCGCGGCCTCCGACATGGATATTCCGTGATCAAAACCCGGCGCGCAGCTCTTACGAAGAACATTTTTATGTGCGTATTTATTGCTGTTGATATTTAATTACTATATTTTCAATCACCATGCTTGCCTGAGAGTTACTCATAATTACTCAAAGGCATAATATCCACCTATCCACTCTTGGCCAGCGTGGTGGACTATGGTCTACATCCCTCCCACTTTCTAGAGGAGATTTGTGCCCAGCATTGGGTCATAAGAGGGTAGAAAAAACATGTATTTCAGTTAAAATGTTAAGTCGTTATAAAAGCGGAGTAATACCAAGTAAAGTTAATTGGCAAGTAAAGGCTATGAGTACAGGTCAGTTTCTCATATGATTAGTGCTACTCGAACATCGTGAAATTGAAGTTACGGGTGACTTTAACCGACAATTAGCGTACTTGTCACTTACTTGAAGGTGGTGAAAGAGGCCCTAAGTAAATGAATAAATTAGGTATTTGATCAATTAGTGGTGAAATATGGCGAACGTAACATTTTGTAAAATCTTTGTACTTACATACCAAATTTCTCTTCAAAATAAATGCCGAAAGTTGTGCTTATTTCGGGAAATTTAAAAAATCCACAAAAACACATTCAAACACATCATTAATTGAAAATAATCCACATTATTACACAAAATTTACAAAATTGTTGCGAACCAAAAGAAACTACAGGCAACGATTTACCACCAATTAACGCAAAATTTTGTACATGAGTTTTTTTATTCCAAATTTAAAGTACGATCTTTATGTGGCCAGTACAATCTTTAGATTATTTTCATATAGAATAGCCGTACAGTCAGTAATAGTAAGTTTGAACTTGTTAAACCTTGTTAATTTTTTTTATAATGATTTACGTATTTAAATAAAAGTGACCAATAATAACTAACGTAAGATGGAACTACAGATGAAAAAAGCTCATCAAAGTAAGCATATAACAGTAATATTTGCAGCTATTGATTTTATACGTACTTTATATTTTATTGTATTTATTTCATTATAATATAAATAATTTACATCACTTTAGTAAAAAAAATATTCTGTCATATTATTCAAAATCACTGAATTGTACCTAACTTTGAAGGGTATTAATATCAAAAGGAGACTATACTGTAAAATATTTCACACATAAAAAAGTTTGTATAAAAATTTATAATGTTTGTATGGCAATTGGTTCCTAGAAATGGCCCATACCTAAAATCCAAACGACGTAATAGCTTGAAATTTTACATTAAAAAGGGTTTGTATGAAAATTATTATTTTTTGTATAACAACACCAAAGTATTATTACTTAAATAATGTACAAAATATTAGTACTTACAAACTTCCATACATTGTAATGACGTCAAAAGGAACACTCAGCCCAAACTATCACATAGAAAAATGCATTTGTATGAAAATTATTATTTTTTGTATGACCACACTGATATTTTTTGGTACCAAAATAAATAAATTGTTTGTCCTTCCAAATGCCTAGTACATTTTAATGTTCCTAAATAGCACCGACAGACTGAAATGTTGAATACAAAATAACAATTTCATGACATATTCGATACTTGAAAGATTGTATTGATTGTATACCCCATATTTTAAAACAGGGCTGAAGTTTTTCTCCGTCTGCTCTTTTCTTCAGCTCAGCATTGCCTAAGCGCACCCAGAGCAGACAGAACAAAAATAACGTTCACTAAGAGTTTGTAAAGGAACCGTACAGTGAATAAAGAATATTTCATTTCATTTCATTTCATTTTGTAAGATTTTTTTTATTTTTTGTATGGCAACCCTAAAATATTTTTTCAATAAAATGTACAGTATAAATGTGTCTTGCAACGCTTCATACATTGTAGTATCGTTACAAAGTGGTAACAATTTGAAATTTGATATAAAAATATATTTGTGTATGAAAGTCGATTTTTTTGTATGGCAACCCAAAAATATATTTTCTCTGAAACATTAACAATATTTTTATCTACCATAAATTCAAAGTTATAATTATGCCAAATGTTGCCAACAGGCTAAAATATTCCATACAATACCCGATTTGTCGGGAAAATTTTAAATACTTGTATGAAAAAAAAATTTTTTTGTATGGCAACATTGTTTTTTTTTTGGAAAAACTTATACAGTGCAATAAGTTCTACAAACGCCTCATACCATTTGTTGACATCAAAAGGAGATAAAACCTGAAAATTTAACATACAAAAGTTTGTTTGTATGAAAATCACTTTTTTTGTATGGCAACACGAAAATATTTTTCTACAAATATTTATAATTTGTGAGCATCTACAGATTCAAAGAAATTAAAATTGCATTAAATAGTGCGAACAGACTGAAGTATTCGAAGTAAAATTTCCTATTTTCTGGCAAATTTGATAGGGTAAATCATTTGTATGAAAATTTTTATTTTTTGTATGGCAACTTTCAGAGATTATTCCAATAATTAGTAAAGACAAGTAGTAGCTTCAAACGCGTCATACATTGTAACAACATTAATATAAAACAACTGCGCGAAATCTTACATACAAAAATATATTTGTTTGGAAATTATTATTTTTGTATGGCAACATCAAAAATTTTTAAAATCAAAATTTGCAATTTTTTACTAACTACCAAACATTTATACACGTAATGGCGTGAACCTGTGGTAACATACTGAAATATTCGATATAAAATTTCATTGGCATGAAAAACAATTTTTGTGTATGGCAACATTGTGATTTCATATTTTTCCCATAATCACCATACTATAAGGAATAAATCTCCCATACATTGTTGATACTCCAGATCTACAGTTTTTGCTCCACTATTCGAAACATGAAGACCAGGAAAAAAATTGAAAAAATATTCTAGCTCCCAGTGTTGCCAGGTGGTAAAGATAAAAATAGCCAAATGTCATTGAGACAGCCATTTTAAAATATCTGAGTCAATATTTTAATCAAAAATGTTTCTCCTTCTACTTTTCATGTTTTTGAATGGAAAGTTTACAAATTTGTATGAAAGAAAAAAAAATGACAAAACCTGGCAATACTTCAAGTCAAGTTACACAACCGCTCGGTACAAAGTAATCCTCTGAAACGTTGCCAACCACCAAAATTTTCACACCGATAAATAGAATTTTTTGTTCTTTTTACAAACTGGCCACCACGGCGTCCGCCATCTTGAATAAAAAAAAATGTAACACAATCCGTCAAAATTGAGAATACGCTAAAGCCAATAGATGTCAATTGTAATATGAACCATTAAATTCCTTGAACAAAAAACTCCCGTAAAGTTACCTCGAAAATTTACAATTTTCAAATTCAAAAATCTCGGCGGCCATTTTGTTTTTTTTATTTTTTTCTAATTTCATCGTATTTGTCGTCTCAATATTATTCGAAAACATGTCCAATATTGGGTACGTGTAGAAAATAAAAATAAAGTTGACCTGCTCAGCTCGGCCGCCATCTTGAATTTCTGACGTTTCGGATTTTTCCTATAGACACGAGGGTAAATAAAAAATATCACCCATACATTATTATTACCTCCCATGTTTACTTTTGGCTGTGTAATTCGAAATGTCGAAAAAACGGAAAAAAAAATCTAGCTCCTAGTGTTGCCAGGCGATGAAGATAAAAATGGACAAATGTCATTCAGACAGCCACTCAAAAATATCTGGCTCAATATTTCAATCAAAAATGTTTCTCCTTCCACTTTTCATGTTTTTGTATGGGAGGTTTCCAATTTTGTATGAAAGAAAAAAAAATTGACAAAACCTGGCAATACTTCGAGTCAAGTTACATAACCGATCGGTACAACAAAATCCGCTGAAATGTTGCCAACCTGGAAAAAAATCACGTCAAAAAACTCGATTTTTCGTATGTTTTACAAAATGGCCGATGTGGGTCAGCCATCTTGTTTAAAAAAATAATAATCTCCATTCTGTCAAAATTGAGCATTATGTCAGAGACAAAAGTAAAAAAAACATAAGTAAATGTCATAAACCCACAAAATGGCGACCCCGCAAACACACCTCGAAAATCGGAAAAATTCAATTTTATGTATCTCGGCGGCCATTTTGTTTTTTCAATTTTTTCAATTTTTTTCGTTTTTCTTGTCCCGCTCTTACTCGAAACCGACACCCATCTCGGGTTGGTGCGAATAAAAAAAAATATTCACCTGCTCAGCTCGGCCGCCATCTTGAATTTCTGACGTTTCGGATTTTTTCCATAGACACGAAAGTCAACCAATAATATCACCCATACATCATATTCACCCCCCACCACTCTCCGCTCCGTGGTAATAGACAATGTGTGAAATGGGAAAAAAATTCCTGCGGCCAGTGTTGCCAGTCGACGTCTTCAAAAATAGTCAAATGTCATTGAGGGCATCACATTGCGTCTGCCAATAAAACATTTTCATTAAAAAATCTTCTCCTTCTACTTTTCGTGTTTTTGAATGGAAAGTTCAAAAAAATGTATGAAAGGAAAAAAATTCGACCAAACTTGGCAACACTTTGAATAAAGTCCCACAATCGCCTGGAACAAAGCAACCCGATCAAATGTTGCCAACCTCGAGATATTTCCCCTCGAAAAATGGTGTTTTTCGCACTTTTTACAAAATGGCCGCTACACATCCGCCATCTTGTTTAAAAAAATTACTACCCACATTTTGCCAAAATTTAGGGTATTTCCAAGACATTTTAGAAAAAACATCAAAAATGTATCTAAAAACCACCAAATGACAGCTCGTCAAACACACCTCGAAAAGGGCAAAAATTCAACCAAACGTATCCGCGCCGCCATCTTGAATTTCCAAAAACGGCTATATTTTTCGTAATCTCCACCCCAAAATTATTCGAAAACGACACCCATATTGGGCATAGGGAAATAAATAAAAAATTTGACATTTCAAACTCGGCCGCCATCTTGAAATTTTAAATTTTGAAATTTTTCCGGTACTCCCGAGAGGGGATAGGGGAAACCCCTCATACATCACTTTGACGTATAAAGCTCCTCGGGGGAGAGGGGGGGAGGTGAAAAACGAATCCTTTTAAGATTATATAATATAACTAGGTTGCGCGTGTTGCGCTCGCAGCAAGCTGCTCGCGTGGCATCCTTTTTGTCGTATATTTGAATAAAATTTTTGGCTAATTATTTATTGATATGGCAGCAATTGATATCTTTGTTTTCAGACAAACAACCAAATGATCTATCAACAACAAACTTTTATCTATAGTAAGAGAATAAAAACCGTTAAAACATATTTCACGCATTAAAAAGTCATCATTTATCTTAAATTTAGTTATATTAGTGTTGACAATGATTCAATGACGTCAGGGCCTCTTGCAGGTTAACCGAATAGTGAAGTGAGGAGTATTCCAAACTGTCTATCTTATATACCCATGTGACGCAATGGTAACCATGCCGGATTGCCGGTCAGACGGTCCCGGGGTCGATTCCCCGCGAAGCAGAAATTTGTATGATTAATTTGAAATTTCTGGTCTCGATCTGTTTGTGTTTCTGTTTTTGTGTGTGTGTGTATCCATGGTTCCCACGACACAGGGTATGTCTATCCTACTGTGGGGCTATGAGTGTAAAAGAAACATAGGTGATGACCGGAATCCTTTTTTTTTACATAACTCCAGTGCAAAATACAAACAGGATAAAGCATTTTTCAAATTTATAATCGCCGAGATACACTATTATAACATAAATATAGAGTACCTACCGATGAATCCATTTCTGGCTGCAAGCCTTGTTTGCCACTACTGAGCACGGGTCTTTCCCCATTACGAGGAAGGCTTGGAGCTTTCTTCACCGTTCTTTTCCTATTCGGGGTTTTAGAAATGTAGAAGCAGCTTGAATCAACTCTGTTCTGTTGTGTTTCAGTGGAAAGTTGTGGGTGCCGGCCACACTTCTCTCTGTGATTGTAACCGAGAAAGTACTATCGCGGAGTCTATCATAACATATTATTATGCAGTTGCTGGCCACACCTTTATGTGGATGGTACTAAAGACCTACCGCTGAATCCATTTCTACCGTGAAACAACTGTATTATATTTAGATACTACGAATATTTATTTATGATCACCTAAATAAAGTAACGTGAAGTGAAGTGAGGCGTGCATAGCCCGGTGGTTAGCGTAGAACGCAAAGGATCTATGCAACTAAGCTAAACGGGGTCGGTTGGGTATGAGATGGGTGACCGCTAGTGGCAAAAAATTTCATGCGCGTTTCCGTGCTTCGGTGGGCACGTTTAGCCGCCGGTCCTGGTTGTGGTCGATAAATAACAGTCGTTAAACCTTGTCGGAGGCCTTATGGGCAGTTTGAAAACACCCGACAGCGGGTTGGCCACTAACCCGCATCTCCACCAACCCGCATTGGAGCAGCGTGGTGGAGTAAGCTCCAGGCCTCCCCAATACGGCGGAGGGACCCGTGCCCAGCAGTGGGACGCAAAAAGGGTTGCAGCCAAATAAAGCAACTTATACAAGTATCAACGCAACTGTAAACGACCTTAGGCAAGATTGGCTTGGTTGAGATTTGTAGATGTCTATGGGCTGTAGCGACCACTAAAACCGCGAGGACTATAAAATTGTCATTAACGTGTGAGACGGATGACTGCTAGTGGCAAAATTCAAACGCGTTTCTAAGCTTCGAAAGACACGCTAAGCCGTTGGACCTGGGTGATATCGATAGCTATGTAGTAGTCGATAAACCTTGTCAGAGGCCTTGTGGCGGTTCGAAAACATCAGACAGCTGGTTGGCCGTCAACCCTCATTGCAAAGCGTGGTGGAGTTAGCTCCATGCTTCCCCTATAATGGGAAGAGACCCATGCCCATAAGCGGGACATGAAAAGGGCAGCTTTGCATGACGAATTACGACTAAACGGAAGAAATTATATAAATAAAATATGTACTTGAGCAGCGATGGCCGAGCAGGTAAGAACGCGGCCTCCTACATGGATATACCGTGATCAAAACCCGGCGCGCAGCTCTTACAAAAAAAAACTTTTATGTGCGTATTTATTGCTGTTGATATTTAATTTCTATATTTTCAATCACCATGCTTGCCTGAGAGTTACTCATAATCACTCAAAGGCATGATATCCACCTATCCACTCTTGGCCAGCGTGGTGGACTATGGTCTACATCCCTCCCACTTTCTAGAGGGGAGATTTGTGCCCAGCATTGGGTCATAAGAGGGTTGAAAAAACATGTATTTCAGGTAAAATGTTAAGTCGTTATAAAAGCGGAGTAATCCCAAGTAAAGTTAATTGGCAAGTAAAGGCTATGAGTACAGGTCAGTTTCCCATTATGATAAGTGCTACTCGAACATCGTGAAATTGAAGTTACGGGTGACTTTAACCGACAATTAGCGTACTTGACACTTACTTGAAGGTGGTGAAAGAGGCCCTAAGTAAATTAATAAATTAGGTATTTGATCAATTAGTGGTGAAATATGGCGAACGTAACATTTAGTAAAATCTTTGTACTTACATACCCAATTTCTCTTCAAAATAAATGCCGAAAGTTGTGCTAATTACGCGAAATTAAAAAAAATCACAAATACACATTCAAACACATTCATATAAATCACTAATTGAAAATAATCCACAATATTACACAAAATTTACAAAATGGTTGCGAGAACCAAAAGAAACTTGAGGCAACTATTTACCGCCAATTAATTTTAAATTTTGAACATGAGTTTTTTTAATTCCAAATTTAGAGTAGGTACAATCTATAAGTGGCCAGTACAATCTTTAGATTATTTTTATATACAATAGCCGTACAGTCAGTAATGGTAAGTTTGAACTTGGTTAAATCTTGTTAATTTTTTTTATAATGCTTGACGAATTTAAATAAAAGTGACCAATAATAACTACATAATGTAAGATGGAACTACAGACGAAAAAAGCTCATAAAAGTAAGCATCTTACAATAATATTTGCTGTTATTGATTTTATACGTACTTTATATTTGAAAGTATTAATTTAATAATTGTAATATAAATACTAAAAACCATTTTAATAAAAAAAATATTCTGTCATATTAATCAAAATCACTGAATTGTTTCTAACTTTGAAGGGTATTCATATCAAAAGGAGACTATACTGTAAAATATTTCACACAAAAAAGCATTTGTACAAAAATGTATAATTTTTGTATAGCAACACAGAAATATTTTTGCAACGACATGTAAGGTGAATTGGTACCTAGAAATGGCCCATACATTACACTAAAATCAAAACGACGTAATAGCCTGAAAGTTACATTAAAAAAGCGTTTGCATGAAAATTATAATTTTTTGTATGACAACACCAGAGTATTATTATAATAATATGTACAAAATATTAGTACTTACAAACTCCCCATATATTGTAATGACCTCAAATGGAATACTCAGACCAAAATATCACATAGAAAAATGCCTTTGTATGAAAATTATTATTTTTTGTATGGCAACACTGATATTTTTTGGTACCAAAATAAACAAATTGTTCGTCCTCCCAAACGCCTAGAACATTTTAATGTTCTTAAATAGCACTGACGGACTGAAATGTTGAATACAAAATAACAATTTCATGGCATATTCGATACTTGAAAGATTTTGTAAGAAAATTTTAATTATTTGTATGGTAACCCTGAATTTTTTTTTTCAATAATATATACAGTATGATTGTATCTTGCAACGCTTCATACATTGTAGTATCGTTAAAAAGTGCCAACAATTTGAAATTTGACATAAAAATATATTTTTGTATGAAAGTCGATTTTTTTGTATGGCAACCCAAAAATATATTTTACTGAAACATTAACATTATTTTTATCTACCATAAATTCAAAGTTATAATTATGCCAAATGTTGCCAACAGGCTAAAATATTCCATATAATACCCGATTTGTCGGGAAAATTTTAAATACTTGTATGAAAAATATTTTTTTTGTATGGCAACATTGAAATATTTTTGAAAAAACTTATACAGTGCAATAAGTTCTACAAACGCCTCATACTATTTGTTGACATCAAAAGGAGATAAAACCTGAAAATTTAACATACAAAAATTTGTTTGTATGAAAATCACTTTTTTTGTATGGCAACACGAAAATATTTTTCTACAAATATTTACAATTTGGGAGTGTCTATAGATTCAAAGTAATTAAAATTACATTAAATTGTGCAAATAGGCTGTAGTATTCGAAGCTAAATTACTTATTTTCAGGCAAATTTGATAGGGTAAAACACTTGTATGAAAACTTTTATTTTTTGTATGGCAACACTCAGTGATTATTGCAATAATAAGTAAAGTGAAGTAGTAGCTTCAAACGCGTCATACATTGTAACAACATTGAAAGAAAACAAATGCGCGAAATCTTACATACAAAAATATATTTGTTTGGAAATTATTATTTTTGTTGGCAACATTGAATTTATTTTTACATCAAAATTTGCAGTTTATTACTAACTACCAAATATTTACACAATTAATGGCGTTAGCCTGTGGCAACACACTGAAATATTCGATATAAAATTTCATTGGCATGAAAAACAATTTTTGTGTATGGCAACATTGTGATATCATATTTTTCCCATAATCACTATACTATAAGAAATAAATCTCCCATACATTGTTGATACTCCAGATCTACAGTTTTTGCTCCACTATTCGAAACATGAAGACCAGGAAAAAAATTGAAAAAAAATTCTAGCTCCCAGTGTTGCCAGGTGATAAAGATATAAATAGCCAAATGTCATTGAGACAGCCACTTTAAAATATCTGGGTCAATATTTTAATCAAAAATGTTTCTCCTTCTACTTTTCATGTTTTTGAATGGAAAGTTTACAAATTTGTATGAAAGAAAAAAAAAATAACAAAACCTGGCAATACTTCGAGTCAAGTTACATAACCGCTCAGTACAAAGTAATCCGCTGAAATGTTGCCAACCACCAAATTTTTCCCATCGAAAAATAGCATTTTTTGTTCTTTTTATAAACTGGCCTCCACGGCGTCCGCCATCTTGAATAAAAAAAACCCAACTCAATCTGTCAAAATTGAGAATACGCCAAAGCCAATAGGTATAAATTATAAAATAAACAATTAAATTCCTTGAACAAAAAACTCCCGTAAAGTTACCTCGAAAATTTAAAATTTTCAAATTCAAAAATCTCGGCGGCCATTTTGTTTTTTTATTTTTTTCTAATTTCATCGTATTTGTCGTCCCAATATTATTCGAAAACATGTCCAATATTGGGTACGTGCAGAAAACAAAAATAAACTTGACCTGCTCAGCTCGGCCGCCATCTTGAATTTCTGACGTTTCGGATTTTTCCTATAGACACGAGGGTAAATCAAAAATATCACCTATACATTATTATTACCTCCCATGTTTACTTTTGGCTGTGTAATTCGAAATGTCGAAAAAACGGAAAAAAAATTCTAGCTCCTAGTGTTGCCAGGTGATGAAGATAAAAATGGTCAAATGTCATTGAGACAGCCCCTTAAAAATATTTGGCTCAATATTTTGATCAAAAATGTTTCTCCTTCTACTTTTCATGTTTTTGTATGGGAGGTTTCCAATTTTGTATGAAAGAAAAAAAAATTGACAAAACCTGGCAATACTTCAAGTCAAGGTACACAACCGATCAGTACAACAAGATCCGCTGAAATGTTGCCAACCTGGAAAAAATTAACGTCAAAAACTCGATTTTTCGTATGTTTTACAAAATGGCCGATGTGGGTCAGCCATCTTGTTCAAAAAAATTATTGATTACAATCTGTCAAAATTGAGCATGTGCCAGAGAGAACAGTAAAAAAAGCATACTTAAATGTCAAAAACCCACAAAATGGCGACCCCGCAAACACACCTCGAAAATCGGAAAAATTCAATTTTATGGATCTCGGCGGCCATCTTGTTTTTTCAATTTTTTCATTTTTTTTCGTTATTTCTGTCCCACTCTTATTCGAAATCGACACCCATCTTGAGTCGGTGCGAATAAAAAAAAAATATTCACCTGCTCAGCTCGGCCGCCATCTTGAATTTCTGACGTTTCGGATTTTTCCCATAGACACGAAAGTCAACCAATAATATCACCCATACATCATATTCACCCCCCACCACTCCCCGCTCCGTGGTAATAGACAATGTGTGAAATGGGAAAAAAAATCCTGCGGCCAGTGTTGCCAGTCGACATCTTCAAAAATGGTCAAATGTCGTTGAGGGCATCACTCTACGTCTGCTAATAAAAAAAATTATTAAAAAAAAATTCTCCTTCTACTTTTCATGTTTTTGAATGGAAAGTTCAAAAAAATGTATGAAAGGAAAAAAAGTCGACAAAACCAGGCAACACCTTGAGTAAAGTCCCATAATCGCCTCGAACAAAGCAACCCGATCAAATGTTGCCAACCTCGAGATATTTCCCCTCGAAAAATGGTGTTTTTCGCACTTTTTACAAAATGGCCGCCACGCATCCGCCATCTTGTTTAAAAAAATAACCACCTGCATTTTGCCAGAATTCAGGGTATTTTCAAGACATTTTAGAAAAAACATCAAAAAAGTATCTAAAAACCACCAAATGACAGCACCTCAAAAACACCTCGAAAAGGGCAAAAATTTTACCAAACATATCCGCGCCGCCATCTTGAATTTCCAAAAACGGCCATTTTTTTCGGAATCTCCGCCCCAAAATTATTCGAAAAAAACACCCATATTGGGCATAGGGAAATAAATAAAAATTTTGACATTTCAAACTCGGCCGCCATCTTGAATTTTTAAATTTGGAAAGTTTTCCATTACTCCCAAGAGGGGATAAGGGAAACCCCTCATACATCACTTTGACCGTATCAAGCTCCTTGGGGGAGAGGGGGGGCGGTGAAAAACGAATCCTTTTAAGATTATATAATATAAAGTTAGGGGCATTTTAGCTACTTATAATGGTGAGATGTAACCAGAGGCGGCTCGTGACATTTTTTGATGGGGGTTCACAAAAAAAAAACTTAGAGCTTACCATTTATTTTATTTATACAGAAAATTCATTCGCCGGTCTTTTTGACGAGCGAAGACATCTATGACTTTCTTGTGAAAATCAGATATATAATTAATTAATCGTTTTTCAATGCTTATCATACATAATGCATTGAGACGTTCTTGCGCCATAATTTTTCATGTCAAAATGTCAAAATTATTAAATAGCTAATTAAATTTATGTCATGTCAGAATATCATGTTGTTTCATGTCATAATCAGATAAATTCAATATAATAATACACAGTTCACAATTGATAAAATTAAAAATAAAATAATACACAATTAACCAAACCTCTATAGATTCCGGGATTCAGGGATTCCGTAGATTCATCATGCCCTCGTAAAGCAACTTGAAATGCACCACAAAATACCACACAATCTATCAAACGCCGTAAAATATATCGATTTTCATCAACGCGTTCATTGAACTCTCGAATAGATTTTCGATACGCAGAATCGAGCGCTTTATGAATATCTTGTCGGCCAATCGATGCCAATAATTGCACTTCACATAACATATGAAATCGAGATTGCGAATGTTTTTTCAGTTTTATTGAAAGATGCGCTAAATCGTCAACACCCGTTGTGATCCATGCAGATTCACCTCCACTGCCGGTGTCAGTTTCCAAACACCAGACACGGAAAACAAAATAATTTATTGGTCTCTTTACAACCACACAACCAAGGAGTTTTAAAATATTGTTCAAACTTAAAAACACGCGTAAAAGATTTAGTTTTTGTATTACATTTTTGTGTAAGTGCAATTTGAGGACCCTTTAGCTTTTAGTTCAAGGCGTATTTCTATAGTTTTTGACACTTTTTAATAAAAGATACACTGTATTGTTCCATTTTTAAAACAAAATGTCGCGCATAAACTATTTTTTAATTTTAATTTAAAGAAAAACTGCGATATAACTGTCAAAGCCGACGACACGTTTGTTTGTATACATAAGAACGGCAACATCGCATAAGCAGGTTGAGGCCACGCCCCACGGCACGCGTCACGGCCGAACCCACGGTTTGGCAACGTCGCGCGTGAGCGGCGCTCCAGATTAAGTTAATTTCTCATACTAAATCTTTTGTTTCACACGTCGGCTATGTGCGATGTTTCTCTTTCGCACTCATTGAATACAGCGCTAGGAATCGTACTAAACTTCGTTTCATTAGGAGCGCAATCGCTGGCGCTCCACTCGTACAATATGACGAAAAATGTACGCGTAGATATAATGTAAGTAAGGATAGATGATAGATGTAATGTAAGGATAGTATGTAGTATTATGAAGGAATATAGATTACCTATGTAATTTTCCTATGTAATATTTAAATTTTAAAGTGGGAGTGCACTGCACCAGCGCTCTTTAGGATGAGCCGCCACTGGATGTAACCCTTTTTGTATCCCACAAATGGGTACGGACCTATCCCCATTCTTGGGGAGACCTGGAGCTTACTCCACCACATGGCTCACATGGCGGGTTAGTTGTCACCTTGCTATCATATGACTTCAAACAGCCCTTAAGGTCTCCGACAAGATTTAACGACTGTTATCTATCGATAATATCTATTTCTCTAGTATTTCTATTCTCGTAGTATTCTATTCTATTCTCGTTAGTAGTCTTTCTATTCCCTAGTATCTATTTTATACTTATCTGAAACTTTGAATTCTCTATTTAATGAAATATTTTTTTTCATTTTTTGTTTATATGCTGCCTGAACAAGTGTTCGACTATGTAGTTCATTGTAACAATATTTAGAATTGTAGCCCTCAAGTACCACCTACCACCTACGTCTTTTACGAGCATTTGAATAAACAGGTGATATGTATTTAACTTTGCTTTACGTGTTGTATTAGTCCTACCGAATAGGGGTCAACGATATTGACACACTTTATAGTAAGGAGCGCAGCTTCTAACAGGGAAGGTTATAAATATGGAAAGAAAACTATTATTACTACGGGAGTTGGCTCATTGAAAAAGTTGTAGAAAGAACTTCAGATCTAAATAATCTCGTTTGGTCAATAAAACTGAGTATTTTTTTATTATTGGGGGATGGATTATTCATTTATTAGACAAAACAAAATCAAAACAAAAATTTATAGTCTCAATAATAAGATAAACTTCGACACTTAGTAGAAAAGTTAATATAGGTAGATTTAAGTGTATTTTGATATCTTTAATTATAATAATAGTAATTTTTCATTTCTTTATCTATATTTGCATACCTTACGGAGGTAAATATGGCGGACATTAAAATATATAAAACAACTTCTGTAGTACCCATATTTGCGCAAATAAATTATTTTTCTTTTCTTATTTCTTTCTTAAACAATTTTAGGCACAACACCACTATTCGACATTTTAGGCATAACAAAGGATCAGGAGGAGGATAAGTTTTTTTTTCACGTGGTTGTAAACGATAAACACATGTGATAAGTAGGTTTTTTGTAAAGATGTTACTTTACGACAAACGCAATAGAAATATAACAAGTCTCTAAACTTCAGTTGCATTGAAATCGCTTTCCAATAACCATAAGCAACACGCGACGAAGGATCGAACAAGTACACTATTAAGAAGCGTCGACAGTCGCGACTCCAGTGAAATCCAATTTGAAATAAGTAAGTGCCCGGCGAATTAATCCAACCACTCTGAACGGACCGGACGAAATTCTGGTATTTTTCACGTCCAGCAATAAAAACGGGCCGAAAAAAGATGAGTAATAGCTCCTTAGCTCTGAGGGTCTGTAAGGAATAATAATATTATGCTCGTACGATGGAAACCTTAATCCAGACCCGAAAAGATATGGGCTTGACGTCTGTTTAACGAAAAAGGAAGTATTTTAGAATTTCATCTATCTCATGAGTTGGGTATAAATAACAAGGTATAGAGAATTTCATCTATCTCATGAGTTGGGTATAACTAACAAGGTATACACAACTTACATCATGAAGTAGATATTTGTGAATTAACTGTAACAAGAATGTAGAATATTTGAAAGAGTTGGGTTCGTACATACTACCTATATTTTTTTTCTGCTAGAGCAATCTTGAGTCTTATTGGAATCGTACGCATTTTGTATAAGTTGAGTCATGTAAAAAGAACGCTGGAAGAAAGTGGAGAGGGAGTGCGCATGGGTACACTCGCACACGAAAGTCTAGGCCTATGGCATAAGAATAAACTATGGTTTTATTTTTGAACTAACCTTTCACTCATGACTTCGTATATTGGTTATCGGTAGGTTATTGAAAAACCTCATACCATTAAATAGACTGATAAATCGCCTAATGCGCAGCTTGACCATCAGCGTTATTTTTACATGACGCGACCTATACTAGGCGGATTTAATAATTTCTTGTACTACTTGCAGACGTAGTGTACATAAATTTATTAGTTGAACCAAGAAAGTTCAATCACTTAAAAAAATGTTTGAATATTTCAATTTTCTTACACGATTTTTCAGAGCCATTGAAACCAAAAATATATTTGCTCTTTTCAGACAAAGCTAATTTCTCAAGCAAATTAAAATTGGAACGAAGAAGATACGAAGCCATTTAACGACCGAAACATCAAGCCTATCAGAAGGAATTTCAAAACATTTTTATCAGCAATACGTTCAGTAATTTGCCGCTCCACTTTAATTAATTATAGAACATGCGGCATCATGAAATCATCAAAAAAGTCGCTTCAGTTATCAAAAGCAATTAAATGTTAATGCTTTGCGGAGAGCCGTAATTTCGGAATTAAGTAATTTAGCATTCAGAACTTGTGTAATTAACATTCAGTTGAAAATTGTCGTCGCCTTGTCGGCTATTAACAATTACAATGCTGGTGTATTGTAGGCTGTATCATCAACATTATCTAAGTCTCATGCATATACATACCCAAAATTCTCATTATCGTTATCCTTCATTAACTTGCTCTGAAGCATTACGTTGATTACGCTTTTTTAAATATTAATCGTATTAAACACATTTTTTTTCAGTAAAGAAGAATAAGAATTTAGGTAGAGACATGCTACATCATTTTATAGGTATTCTATTTCAGGAAATCTGATCGGCTCTGGTTGTAGTAGTGATGTGTACTGACAAGCGCTTGTATGCGTAAGCGTAGAAATATATTATAAACATCTTCCTCGATAGCAAAAAAAACCTTTAAAACATTGTTCCCCCTCACACAACTCTTCTAGCTAACGTTACTCGACACTGGGCGCTCTAGAAGTTACGCACTCTAAATAAATTAGTTAAAATAATGTTCAAGTGCAGGCCTTTCAACATTCATAGCCATATAGACTTTGTGATAAAGAAAAGAACTTACATCTATACTAATACTATAAAGAGGAAAGATTTGTCTTTTTGTATGTTTGTAAATAAACTTAAAAACTACTATTCCGATTTCAAAAATTCTTTCACCATTAGAAAACTACATTCACCCTGAGTAACATAGGCTACTTTTTACCGCGGGAAAATGTTTCATTCCTACGTGAAATCGGGTAATAGGGTCAACGCGGTTGAAGCAACTGGCTAAACGCCTATGATTTCATTATAGCAATGTAGCCTGGAATAGCACATAGGCTATTTATTATCCTACGAGGAACCATTAAACGGGTCCACGTGGGTGAAGCCGCTGGCGGAAGGCTAGTTGATAATAAAAAAATATAGTTTGCTGGCAGACTTACAATCTTATTAAGTGAGAAAAATAATGTAAGAAGATGTATCACTTTCCATTGAAGATTTGAGGGTTATTGACATCTTTATCATTGGAAAAAACGCTAACATAAAGATTGGCAAAATTGACCCTTATGAGGTTTCCTTTAGTCATCGGTTCGTTGAACTTTTATTGAGCCAAGGATATAGGTTTTTTTTACAATATATATTAGCGAGGTTGTTATCGCAGTTTCGGTCGATATTTCAGAAATGTAATTAATGAAGGTTTTACATATCAAAGTATCTGTTTCCAAATATTAATCTCTTGTAATATATAAATTTCTTGTGACACAGTGCTTGAGCAAAACTCCTCCGAAATGGCTTGAAAAACTTTAACGAACTTTATGAAATCATGTAATTCTGTTGGTAGTCCTAAATAAATAAATAAATGAAAGCTTGTGTGTACATTAATAAATAGGTCGGAGAATAGGGCGTCAACTATCTTAAATACCCCTAGGACAATGTTTGGAAAAATAAGGGTTTCCTAAGGAAAAGTGAACGAAATCACGGCCGGTCTATTATTATGTAAATAGTAAATGTAACTTGTTACTACCTGTAATCGCTTAGTTATGGTGAAGGATCACGTATCCTCATCAAACACGAAGCCCAGGGACTGACCTTCCAAAAAGTCGTAATGGTGAACACGAAGCCCGAGAAAAGAGGTGCACGACAGTGTCGCCGATGCAGTCGTTGCCATCACTAGACACACGTGCTACTGTGTCTACTATTCGGACGTCAACGATGATGCCATTGGGAACTTCATACAGGCGCCTTCAAAAGCAACAACAGCGACAATCAATGACTACAACTTGGCAACTGCCATCAGCCACAGGGACATGACGGTCATTGACGAAACATTAAAATGACTCCCGGGACCAGACGCTGGACCTCAAGGACTAAATAAAAAAAAATTAATAAATTAATTAATCAATTTTAATTATAATTATTTATTTATTATTATTAAATAATAAATAAATAAATAAATAACGCTTCACACTCATAGCCCCACAGTAAGGTAGATATATCCTGTGTCGTGGGTGCCATGGAAACACACAGAGACAGAAACACAAACACCCAGACCGAGAACAGACATTTAAACTCATCATTCAAATTTCTGTTTCGCCGGGAATCGAACCCGGGACCCTCCGATCGGCAGTCCGGCATGGTAACCATTACGCCACGCGGGTCGTCAATCGAACCCGGGACCCTCCGATCGGCAGATCGGCAGAGTGGTGTTAGTAATTAAATTAATTACTAACACCACTCTGCTGTTAGTAATTAAATTAATTACTAACACCACTAACAATAATAAAAATATGGTAGTTTAAAAAAATACTAATAAAGTAAATAAAAAATCTGGAGCAATAAATCGTGACAAAAAAAGAAAAATAAAGTAAAAAAGCAAACAAGTGGAGTTTAACTATTGTAATAAAAAAAACCTCTTAATTCATATTCGACTATGACAAAAAGTTTGGCATTATTAATAAGTCAATGGAATAGTCAATAGAATATAAAAGTTAGTGATTTCGTCTAGTACGATTCACTGTCGCCGTTCGAACTTGGGCATAATAAGCCAAACTTCGTAATAATTATTGGAATTGCTAATTGAAGGCACTTTGCAATGTACTCCAACAACTGTCAAGGGATGTCAATTGTCACAATAATGTTGTAAAGTAAAAATGTTAGATGCATATAGCATGAAAATATTTAGTATATCCAACCATCCAACCATCCATCAGCCATTAAAAGTACTCTGATGGACATATACCTCCCCTAATGTTCGCCGCTTCGTCCCGTCCTGTGCCCTCCTATTCCAGCGGCTTCCTTTGGTCTTCTTTAGTTTAGTTTACCTAGTTAGATGGCGGCCTGTGCTCTTTCTTGTCGAGATCAATGATTTAAAATATAGCAACGGCAATGTATTTTTATATTTTTCGTTCCTTGCAAATTACAACATGCTGGCTTAATTTAATATGCATTAATTTGGTCTTTTCGGGGGACAATGTTCAAAGGAAAATTTAATACAGATAACCTATCTATTTTTTTGTCTGTTAAGGCGACACCGATATATATGTTTCAGAACAGAAATAATAATAATAATATATCATTTCTGTTACGTAATAACGTTTCATACTCATAGCCCGTAAGGTAGATATACCCTGTGTCAGAAACACAAACGCCCAGACCGAGAACACAAATTTAAACTCATCATTCAAATTTCTGCTTCACCGGGAATCGAACTCGGGAACCCGATCAGCAGTCCGGCATGGTAACCATTGCACCACTCGGGTCATCAACTAAATATTACGAGGGAGGCCCATTGTCCAGCAACAGACTCTAATGGATGGACGAAACCTATTTAAGTATTGTTAATTTCTAATGTTATTGGTATATATGATTTTTGTGTCTGAGATTTATATTATAGCAGTGATTTTAAAATAATATCATGTTAATGGCAGCTCTACCTGGGTTTTATGGTTTGTATCAACAAGTTTTAGTTAGAACCACCTGCTTTAGTTGAGCTTCAAACTAGATGGGTTAACACCCCGTATTAACGCTCGCGTGAACATTTATGGGTTTGGATTTGAGTTACTCTCAATATTATCAAAGATCATCTCTCTTTTTTGTGCCTATATCATTTTCCTAGTATTGAGTTACGATAATATTCTGTAAGAGATATTCGCAGTTAACTTAATTCTTACTGTGGTATCATATAAGCTTACATGTGAGTTTTTTGTAAAACTAATACCTACCTACAACTTACTAAATTGCAGAACGTAAGTAAAAGCTTAGCTTCCTCTCAACTTCTACATCGTGTACGTTAGCCCAGTGGGCTGATTTTGTAATTCTGAAAGAAATTATTTCAATCAAAGTAAATGAAATAATTTTGTAATTCTGAAAGAAATTATTTCAATCAAAGTAAATGAAATAATTTATTTCAGAATTACAAAATCAGCCCCCTGGTATAAAGCTCTAGCTGAAAACAATTGTTAAATGTCTTATTTGATTATGGAAACTTCCTGATTCCTCAAGAAAAACCCAAAAATTTCTCAAGAGCATATAAACTCCATCAACCCAGACTTGCCGTGCGTGAACTATGGTTGATGGTTAACGCAACTTATTAAAAATGATTCTCATACGATTATATGGTGCATTGAATGTGTTATCTATAAAGCAAAGCCATTGTAGAAAACATAGTGACCATTGTAACTGTTGTTAGATATATATGCGCGATTGCTCATTAATAGCATAGAATAGATAATTATTCAGCTAATTATATTGTAGTTCAGTTTTTAATCTTAATTGAATAAAGCATTGCACTATTTTAAGATTTAAGTATCCTTATCCTTACATAATAACGCTAAGGAAGTACCAGGCAAACATAAAACGAAAAAGGCTAAGGATGCCTACTTCGGTGGCATAAGCCATAGCGAGAATTGTCAATGCAAACATAGGTAGCGGTCAAATGGAAGCCCCTTTGTGTCAGAATGTATTCATTTGTATGGAACGCCTAATATTGACTGTACGAAACTTGTTTCGTGCATGTAAATATTGAACAGTGAGATGGAGCCATCTCGTGATTGTATTACTCACCCCTCAGTTATTTCTTAAGTTACTCCCTAAGTCGTTGTACTGTTATGGTAGAGTAGAGATTGGTTCATAAAGTGACGGAGTTGTTACGTTCTTTTCAGTTTTTAGTCAATGCAATACGGTATTGAGATACTTTTAATGAGCTATCAATTCGTCATTCGTCTTTATACATTTTTTATGAGAAAGTGAATTGAGACGTCACAAAATCTTAAAATTAACTGTCAATTGTTATTATTGATTTATAAGAATAAATTTTGTATAGAAAAAAATTAACAATTTTCCTGATATCCTAGCGTGGTTTCGTGCGACCTTTTTAAGTCCAATACCGTATTGATTACGACCATAAACTTGCATTCCCAAAGTGTCGGCTTCGTAAAAAAGTCACTCATTTTTGATTGGGATATCTGTTAGGATTTATAACAAAATTCCAGAAAAAGTACAATCCTCGTTAAAGAAGTCCTATGCCGCAAGGTCTATTATGAAACCAAGGACTATTTATAGGATATTAAACTTAAGTCACATAAGGCTGTTTCTATATACATACCATGTAATATTTTTATTTTTGAAATTTGTGAACGGATGGCACTATGATAGCATTGACACACACGATATCTGTTTCGTGTGCTCCTTCTCGCCATACAGCCATGCTGCATTTTACCTGTACCTGAAAATTTATTTAGAAGAAGACTAGATTTTTGTCCGCCTGCTTTTTTCTCCTAGCCCATAATATAAGCCTTAGCGCACCTAAAGAGGATGACGGTCAGTCAATGGCCGTACAACAATGAAAAAAATCAAGTGTATATTACCCAGGATTTTAATTAACTATTTATACATATATACATTTTATTTCATTTCAATGTTGCAGGCAGAACTGTTATGTATACTAGCAACATATAATTAGTTGGTTGAAAGTATAGCCATTGCCTATAGAAATCTTTGTATGTTTCTTTGTTCTTACACACCCATCCATACTAGAAATAGTCAAAAAACACAATATATACCTATTAATTTTCATGTTTATTATGCATCATAATGGATAAAGAATACAATTAAATCCTTCTTTACTCGTCTGCTCACATTGAAATAATTAAGACACAAAAATACTTTAACCCTGTTTTCATAAAAAAAATACAACAGTCTTTTATGCATATTTTAACCAAAAAGTGTTTTGTCTTCTTTTGACGCCTGAGATATGTCTTTAACAAAAACGAGACAAAACACATTTTAGTTAAGGCTTACAACGTTGATTTTTTATGAATAAGGGCGTAACGCTTTTACTAAAAAACAGGTTGAGGTTCAACGTTGAAAATAAATTCATTCTTTTTCATGAAGATTTAATTGGTTGTGGCGTGACAAACCGATAATTACTTCGAATGCAGGATATTAATGGTCTTAATCATTAAATGTCTATAACGTCTCAGAGACGTCGGCGCCTATCTTTTAAATTGAAAAAAAAAACTTGGCATTTCTGTCATTTCCACAGACTTATAGTATAGTCTGTGGTTATTTCTGAGCTTGATGTACGAGCATATGGGTTCCGTGCGTTCATTCTGGCAAATTGATGGGTTGTAGGATGATTACTAAAAGCTGACACGCACAGTACGTTTTTATATGTGAGTGTGTATTTTATATCGTAAGCCGATTTTTGTACAGTGATTATGTGACGATAGTTGCACATAAAAAAATCGGTTATGGTTTCATGTAGTTTTAGTAGTGCAGAAAAATAGATGATTCTTGATTGCAATTTACTTAATTGTAATTATTATTTATTTTTCTTTTAGTAAAAGCATCACACAATATAATTATGTTTAATGCCAGTGTCATTTAGAAAGTTTTGAATGCAGTTTTACAAAAACATAAAAAATATATTAGTTATTATGATATTTTTTATGATAGTCGAATTTTGACCATAGCCCTACCACCTTATTACCCGAAGAGCACACGTGACAGAAAAAAAGAGATACTACCAGTTTTCGAGAAGTAAATGCTAACTAGTTGTTAATTTTATTTCTAATTGGCAGTTATAGATCTCTGAAAAGAAGACTACGTATTTTTGTCTCATCAGGGCGAAATAAAATTGTCTCTGGAGTCGTGGTTGGACGCAGTAAAAAGCTTAGGACTTGGAACATAGATAATGCATTAGATTTTTCTGCAGAAGAGTTTGAAATGATTTGAATTTAAGTGGCAGACTGAAAAATGAGTTTTATTTCCAGGAATTTCACCCTGGACTAGGAATTAAAATATGGTACATTTTTAATAGGAATATCATTATTGCCATTTTTAGTACATATACCTACGTAATCTATACCGATATATAAAGCTTAAGTTTGTTTGTTTGAACGCGCTAATCTCAGGAACTACTGGATTGAACTGAAAAAATATTTTTGTGTTGAATATAGAATATGAGCCTATAGCCTTACCCAATTTTTTAATTCGAACCAGTTGGTAGTTCCTGAGATTAGCGCGTTCAAAGTGTTCAAACAAACAAACAAACGTCCACGCGGACGGCCGCTTAAAATTAACAATTTGGTAATTGACATGGTAACCGACTTGGTAATTTTCGATCAGTGTATCGTTAACTTGTGCTGTAATGGCTTTATACCTTTCTTTATATGTATATCAACCTTCTTAATTGAATAATTCATGAGCAAATATACCCGTACATAATGCTTAGGCAAATTATATTCGGTTGCAATTCTTCAAAGATTGTAATATGCAATATTTTAATCAATTATGATTGATACTAATAATATTACATAAGTATATAAGGAAAACATCCGTGTTATCGTCAGTTTTCGTCTATGTCCCTGTACTCGTCATTCATAGAAAAAATATAACTTTTGGACGTTTTTCTGTCTAATTACGAGTACTAGTACCTTTAACTTACGTCTCGAATGAAATCGGTTAGTAAATATTCGAAAAGTGGATAAGTTGCGCCGCACGCTATCTTCACACGACTATCCGGATGCCAAAATTAAGGCTTTTGAATGATAGTCGGAAACGAAAATCTCCTTTGGTGGTCTCTACGTACTAATTAGTATTCACTTTGAGTCATTCCCGTATCATGCGTTCATGTATTATAAGCAATAAACTTTATCCCGTATTTTATAGCCTTTACTTAGTTTAGGATTCAACATTCAGGCGATGTAATATTTTGGTGTAAAATTAAAATCTTTTGCTAATATTTTTATTTTGTACTAGCGGCCGCCTGCGACTCCCTCCGCGTGGACTATAGTTTTAGATATTTTCTTAAAATAAATGTAGCCTAAGTTACTCCTTATTATATCACCTGCCAGTGAAAGTCCCATCGAAATCGGTCCAGCCGACAGACAAAAATTGGAAAAAAGATTATTTCGGTACATTCATAAGCATGTAGTTAAAAGCGGTTATTAAAATAACCGGTTATTTATTAGCGATTATTAAAATAACCAATATTACAAACAGGCCCTCCAATTTTGTTGCCAAATTCGATCTTCATACGTCAAACGGTTTCTGAGATTTCGTAATGAGCGAGTGATTCGCCTTTCACTTTAATATTAAAATTCAAAAATCATCCAACCGACATTTCCTCGTAAGACTCAACAAATTATTAAATTTTTCGGTTTATTATAAGGCGCCGTCCCTTTCCAGTTATAGACCCATAATTTTAATGGTCGTTCAAATTACACTAATAACAAAGCACTAAAACAAGCAAACCCATTGAGACCATAAATAGATATGAAGACTCCTCACGCGACTCCTATGTTTATGAACAAGGGAGTCAAATATTTCGTGTAGGAAAGCCATGTATAAGATTATTTTGAGATAATTTTGGAATATTTCGAACTATCCAGACATAAGTAAATAAAAGTGCATTTAATTATAATTTGTATGTTGTAGAACTTGCATGTAACTATTTCTGCCGTAGAGCAATTTAACTGGATTTATTTTGAAACACCAATTTACCAGTTGCCAGAAATACAAGAAGTATTCGAAATGGTTCTACTACTGATGGTTCCACTATTCGAATGGTTACTGGAAAATTGCTTCTATTCTCTAGGAGAGTATATGTCATGTAATAGTAATATAGGATCTGGATAACTATAAAATTGTAATTGAAGAACAATGTGTAATCATAAAATGTTGACATGTTAGGTAGATTCTTGAGTAATTTTAATGGTTTGTTAATGTATTGTATATGAATTGAAATACAGGTGACATTTATTATAATTTGACATTATTATACTTTCTTCATTTGTAATCTGTATATTAATTGACATATTAATTTAAATTTAATTGTTTTGACATTATTTATTGTATTTTCTTTAAAACTGTGAACATTGCATGCTGTATCCAGCCAAGTATGTTTGAACTTTAAATGTATTTTATCACCTTGTAAACCATGCTTGTCGCAATAAATAATAATAATAATAATTATTATTACTATTAAGAAGTAACCATCAGCCTACCTTAGATATTAAACACTAAAATATTTAAAAGATGTGTGTACGTTACTCGTATTATGAGCTGCAGCAAGCAGTAAACATCCTCCGTGACAGCCTCCGTGGCGTAGTTGATGAGCCGACTGCGAAACGTGAGGTCGTGGGTTCGATTCCCACCCAGGACAAAGATCTGTGTGATGAACATGACTATTTGTTCTGCGTCTGGGTGTTAATTATCTATCAAAATATGTATTTAGAATTATATAAGTATGTTTATCAGCTTTCTGATTACCATAGTACAAGCTCTGCTTAGTTTGGAATCAGATGGTGTTGTGTGAATTGTCCAAAAATATTTATATTATATATTATATGATATTTATATCTTTGACGGCAACCGTAGGTATATACACTACTGCAAGGTTGATATTATTGTACCTTTCCATAACTTGGGAAACGAGAAACTTTAGCCCTTTTTAGGGTTCCGTAGCCAAACGGCAAAAAACGGAACCCTTAAAGATTCGTGATGACTGTCTGTCTGTCTATCCGTTCGTATGTCACAGCCTCGTTTTTCGGAAACTATAAGAACTATACTGTTGAAACTCGGTAGGTACGTAGATGTATTCTGTGAACCACATTAAGATTTTTACACAAAAATAGAAAAAAGCTATAAATTTTGAGGGTTCCCCATACTTAGAACTGAAACTCAAATTTTTTTTTTCATCAAACCCATACGTGTCTATGGATCTATGGATGGATAGGTCTTCAAAAATGACATTGAGTTTTTTTTCTAAACTGAATAGTTTGAGCGAGAGACACTTCCAAAGTGGTAAAATGTGTCCCCCCCCGTAACTGCTAAAATAAGAGAATGATAAAACTAAAAAAAAATATATGATGTACATTACGATGCAAACTTCTACCAAAAATTGGTTTGAACGAGATCTAGTAAGTAGTTTTTTTAATACATTATAAATCGTAAACCACAATTTACCTTTCATTTAATCTTAATGCAATGATTTCTATGGATAATCAAAGGCAATGTATGTATGTATGATGTATTTTTGTTGCCGTTCTTGTTATACAAATACTAAAAATAGAATAAAATAAATATTTAAGGGGGCTTCCATACAATAAACGTGATTTTTTACAGATAACGGAACGGATATACGGAACCCTTCGTGCGTGAGTCCGACTCGCACTTGACCGGTTTTTTTAAATAATTATTGTTGAAAAAAATATTTTGGTAATCAAATCTGGCATATCGTATCTAGGTATATTAGGCTGAGCTGAGCAATCCAGGTGCTTAAAACACGCAAATTCTATATCGGAAACCCTGCTTCAAATTTCTTAATGCACCTTTGATATAGTGTCCTGTGTGCTCATTTATATAAGTTACTTCCACAGTTTAAGTAGTACAAGATAATATCATGCCGATGTTTTTTCTTACTATATTATCCGCACTACGTCAGTGTGATGAACTGTGGTATCAGTCCGTTAAATTTCTCAAAAGAGTCTTGGGTTCAGCAGGCGGACATTTAAAACAGTTGAAAAACATTACATTGAATGTACGTAATATTAGCTAGTGTAACGACTGTAATGATAGGGTAATTCCACTAAAATCTATAGATTTGGCAACCCTAATCTATCCCGATCCCACTGTAATCAAAAGGCATGGGAACCGAACTTTAAACAATTCCGAAATCTGTGTAACAACCAATTTGGTGAATAGATAAATGCATTGTAAAGTCGCCAGTTGCCACCCAATCACCCCCGTAATACGCAATGGCCCGGCCGATGTAGGGATGATAATATTGTTTGGGCGTAACCGATCGCTATGGTAACACGAAGCCAGTCTTGTTTTGAAATTGGAATTTCAATGCGAATACTAGTATACTGCTAAATAATAGTTTATGATAACAGATAATGAAGACAGTTCGGGTAGTAAGCCTATATTCTTTCATTTGGGTGTAGAACTTTTCTACTGTGAATCAATTATGTTATAGGAGTTGCGGCTACCGGCCACACTTACATGATGTGTCCATCAGCGTAGCGTCATTGCATAAGACCTCACGCAAAACCCATGATTGCTTTTCATGAGTTTTGCGACCACTTCACACAAAGTAGCTTGCATAATTGTTTGCTAATTATATAAAAAAATGTAGCTTGAACATTGAAATATGTAGAGCACGAATACAGTCACTTTTGCCATCATCTGAGTTACCACGACTGCTCGGACAAGAGCGAACAACTAAGAAGAATAATAATTATTATATTATATTACTATTTTCATTCTAATTATTATATTTAAGAATGATAAAAAATGTAGAACCGAAACATTTTATCTTGTTTAATATGATTTGAAAATCTCTGTAATAACTAAATACATGAACGGACGTAAATATAGGTAAGTGATTCTAATACAAAATTCTCTTGCGTGGCTTTAATAGAAGAAGATTATATCATCAAAAAACCACGTAGTAAATTGAGGTAATTTTCAAATTTCAAATACTCTACATACGTCATTATTCTACTTAAACAAATAGTTCTATTTGTTGAAGGAAAACAATCGTTACACTGCCACTCGAAAACGTTGTTTAATTTTCATTAATGAATTTCATTATAAGAGAAGAACAAGTTCAACCCACAAAATGTTTTAAGCTGATAATATTACATTCTGTGGATTTGATTGAATCCGCAAATAGCTTCCCATGGTTACACACATAGTGTTGGCATGATATAACTCATTAAAATTTCGGTATCGATATATTTAATATATTTGCCAGCTTATAATGATATTATATAAGATATTATTAGCAGAGAGAGAGAGAAAATAATACTTAAATTGAATTAAATTTTAATCAATAAAACTTTACTAGATAAAAAAAACATCGTAAGTATAATATGTGAAGTACTGAAAAAGGGTGTGTCTCTTTATCATTTTTTAAAGTTTTGACGTGACAACGTCTAAATCGAGGAACGCCGGCTCTACGCACATAGCCATAAATGAAAAATATTTACATAACTATCAATTAAATTTTGTGAAATATAACAAAAACGTAAATAAGGTTAAACATTCAAATATAACGTATACTACGATTTTGTGTAATTTAATTCTAAGAAGGCTTTATTCATATTTAGGTCATAAAACACTCATTCGCCTAACCAATACAAGAAATCAAAATATAATTCTGTCTATAAAACAGAATTGACATCGATAAACACAAATACGGGTACATCACTAGAAAGGAAATGACATAGTGCGTGATATGCGGAAACGTATTTAATGAAACGAGAGGGTGAACGCAGTGGGTCCGCACTAGCGCTTACGCACACATTGTATTGTTGTACACGCACACACTTAGAGTTTTATGCATACGTATTGTTTCGGAACCAACCGTATCACCAACTCGCAACTACAAAGATGGGCGATAGATTGAATTACCTATACCTTATAAAAGCTGCTTTTGATATAGGTTACGTAATTATTAGTACCTGGACGACCGAGCGTTGCTACGAACATTCATTTACTTAGTGTTACTTAACAACGCCATTTGAAGTAGTCCCAATTAAAGAAATATTTTCACAAAAAAAAAAAATCGCAATATCGTTTTGATTGAGGTTTGAACCCGGGTCTCTAGTTCCGCAGTCAGCCCACGTATCCATTCGGCCAAGGAAGCTTTAATTCACTGAACGAATTTTTTATAGATCTCTTTCAAATCGACATCTAGACACGCGGTAGCGTGTCAAGCCAAGTTCAAGCGAAGGAACTGGCTAGCCAGCGCCAAGAGTAACATTACACGAACCACCTAGTGCCACTTTTGACCCTTCTATAACTCAAAACCTATTCGACGCAAACACATAAAATTACGTGTGTTTAATTATATCCATAAGAACATCTAGAAACCCAAATTTCATGAAGCTAGCTCAAACGGTTATAAAGATATGAAGGTAAAAAGTCGTAAATTTTAGCACTGACTGACCGACATATAGTACCTAAACCTAACCTACTTCCAGATGATCTAGAAAGATGAAATTTTGAATCCAGCTCGGTGGATTCCAAATTTCAATCGTGTGTAAGCGTAGGAAAAAAACTAGAAATAAAAAAGTTAAAAAATAGGGGGGGTCTCCATACAAAAAAAGTTTTTTATTTGTAGCGTTGGAACCAATACAAGCAGATATTTGAAACTATCCCAATGCGCACTATTATCTCTAACATTCAAGAGAATGTACAAAATAGCATAAAAAAGTAAACCACGCGGCGGAAACGCACCACACACAAACACGAAAAAACGTTAAATCTAAATACCTGCCAAGTTTTCTTTACAAAAAGTAATTTAATGACATCCCATCAAAAACATAAATGTAAAAAAGGAGAGCCAAGTTCAATACAAAAATTATGCTTGGCTGTGGGCTTCGCCGCAAAAAGAATGGAGATCTAAATGAGTGCCAAGTTCTATACAAAATCCAAATATGTATGTATTTATAGGAACAAAATAACATTATGAACAAGTATTAAACTCTATTTCTTTGCTTTATTGGATAGGTATCCAATATAGGTATAATAATTGCTGTTATGTAAAAATGTGTGATCTTTGTAGGTTAGATTTGACTTGGCCAGGCTCTCCTTTTTACATTTATGTTTTTGATGGGATTATCATTTCTTTGAACGTCGGGTTGGCGGATGGCATTTGACGGGCGGCGTTCTACGCCACAATACTATTAATACTCTCCAATAGATTTCAGGAAGAGTCGTATTTTTCAGTAATACTCTCTAATACATGTCAGAAAGAGTCGTATTTTTCAGTTCATGTTTAAGTTGATTATCGCTGAATATAGTTCTCTAAAATTTAAATTTTCTAAAAATAAAACCTAGCTGGATTGATTTATTACCCCCGAAACCAGGGTAATAAATTTCATCAAAATCGTTGGAGCCGCTTTCGGGTATTAGATATTAGAGGTACCTATATTAATATACGGAACACGGAACAGCTAAAGCCGTTATCATAGGTCCCCAGTTTCTCAGTTTTCAAAACCGTGTATGCTTGAAATCCACAATAAAATTTCTAGAAAGCATGATGTGCACCGATTAGCACTTCGCCAACTAGTGCTAGTAGACTGTGGTCTATCCTTCTCAATTCCGAGAAGACTCCTTAAACCTGCAGTAGGACATTAATAAAGAAAAAAAATCTAGTGCTTATAGAAATATAAATGCAGGTCTATATTGGGATAAATAAAAAAAAGATTATTTAAAATAAAAAGTCGCGGCCCCCACCTTGTTTTTTTTTACTCCGATTTAATCCGATGTTACTTGGAATGATGTGAAGATCATAACAATACTATTCACAGCTAAGTTTGTTTAGGACTTTAGAATTAATGATAATTCTGCAAAGATGTAAAGAAACTCACGCACATTAATGAAACATACAAAACAATATTACGTAAAGCAGTCGTGTAAAAGCCATGACTAGGCATTATGGAAATTCTAATAGCTCACACAAATCGTTTCCCCGCATATTTCATAAGCCAAACGCCGATTTCAGTAACTTTATTTGCCACACAGCAAGATCCTAAACAAGAAATTCGTTACAAACGTCCCCTATTTCTATAATAGGTCTCAATTGAAAATCGGTGACGGCTGCTTCAATTCCTAGGTTACAATAGCGGTCCTGCTGTGTGAATCGATTCGTAGCCGTATGGCGAAATCGTTTCCCAATCGCGACAATAACTTAATATATTATTACGTTTATTCGACAATAGTTGACACGGCTTATTAGCGAATAAAGTTACATGTCGTTAAATAGCCCGAGGCTAAACCGATAATTTAGGGCTTGGCCCCAGGAGGCAATCTCGACCGATTTACATGCTGTGATTCTGGTATTCCCCTCTGTATTGAGTAATTTTAGACTTATAATTAGCTTGTGCGGGTAAACTGTTTCATTTATAGAAATGTGTTTGTGACAGGATGTTATTTATAAATATAGAGTTGGAAATGAAAAACGGCAGAAAGTTTAACACGAAATATACGTAAGGATAACGTCTTTTCGTAAAAGTTTCAGTTTGAATTTACATATTTTGTTATTATTTTTATATACTATGTTCAAAAGCAGATTTGGCATGGAACTTAGTGTTGTGCTGTGTGTATTTTTATATGTGAGTCTTATAATATTTTAATAATAATATTTAAACCCGCTAGTGACTACTTTTGCGATTATTTACGAGTACTAGCAATTGTTTTCGAAATTTATTAATTAATATTTACAGCAGTAAATAATTACAAAGATTTGTTCTTGTAAATTTTAGTAAAATTTTAAATGTGAGAGGACGTTTCATAATAAGCTACTAACTTGTTTCTATTGCGATTGTAGAGAATCGCATTCATAATAATAATTCACAAATCCCCGTCATAATCTATGACTTGCCGTTCGTGAGAAACGTAAACAAATAAAACGAGTATCAACCCCATCAATGCGATATAATGAACCTTTTTGGCAATAATAAAAAATAATTCGTAAAAAACGCCATTAACGGTGGACTGCAACAAAATATTATACTGTAATAAATAATGGTACACCCCGAATTTTAGCGATCATTGCACACAGCGTACGCTCAACTTAATATCCACAACCCACGTTTAAAATGTACAACCCTACGTTTAATATGTACAACCCTACGTTTAAACCTGACATTCAATTCATTGTAGGACATAAATGTTCGCACCGACAACGCGACTTATTATTTATTGTGACCCTGCATGTGTCTGTCGCGTAAAAAGCACAAAGAGTCATTCGAGATTATTACATCTTTCCACGTTTAATTGTACACAATGGGTAAACAACAAAAGCTGAGCTACATTTGTAACAGTTGCACTCGAATTCATTACAAGCGACACAAATGAAAAGAATGCGTACATTTGTTGCGGCCGCGATTTTCTATGACTCGCCCGGAGAAATTTGAATGATAAAGCTTGATAGTTCGACCCGTCGTTCCGAGCACGTGAGTAGATGAAGATATATTAATCTAGTTGGGGTTAAATTGTTATTAAAAGTATGATTAATGATTCCCGTTAATGGGCAGCAGATTAAGGAGCGGGATACACGCAACGTTTAAAATCTACGCCGAAGCTGGCTGAGACACAGAATGTAAATTTATCATCATCATACCCACGTTAGCTTCGATGAGAGATCGTAACTCGGTTATCGTACCGTGCTTAGTAATTTGTTAAATAGAGACAGTTGTAAGCCACAAAAAAGTAATTAAAAGGTTCATTGATGATGAAAGGTAAGCCTTCATACTAAAACATCTACAAATTGATGCCTCACTACGCAATAAGGTTGATGAGTAAGACTTAGAATGCTGTGGGATATTTTATAAACTCAAACTTCAATATCTTTACCAAAATCTTTACGATATATTTTTTGACGTCAATAAGTAGGTAATGTCAGCATTGTTACGCTAGGACCGGCGGTAAAGCACAAAAGTTGAAAGCTTCAATTTTTATAAGTTTTTTTACCTTTATTAATTCAACACTGCGACTTTTTAGAATTGTGAAATTTAGACTACTTACCTATGGTCCCGGGTACGCGGACTTGAAGTGATTTTGGAGAAATTTTGACTCAATGTCAGCTAATGAAGTATGTGTGATAAATAAGCGAGCGAGGAAGCAGGAGAAATATTATACTGTACCACTGATAGTGGCCGCCCGTGATTACATCCGCGTGGACTTTGGTATTAGTCATAGTATGATGTTAAATAGCCTATAGCCTTCCTCAATAAATGTACTATTCAACACAAAAATATTTTTTAAATTCGAACCAGTAGTTCCTGAAATTTGCGCGTTCAAACAAACAAACTCTTCGGCTTTATATTAGTATAGAAATAGAATAAAAAATTGTGTATTTTTTTTATATTGTCTTTATAAGCCGATAGGATTTCATTTCACGTTCAACCTTAACCGCCTGTCAGTACAAACAAAATTATCCACTTCCATTGCCTCCGGAGTCGTTGCATCCGATACAAACAAACTTATATCGGCGAAAGTAAACATGGTCGTAAATTACACTACGGCATTCCGGCACCGGAAATTTGACAGAAAAATTAAAATTTGCTGTTTTCCCCTCCAATTTTACTGTACATACTATAAATCTAATACCTTTAAACGAGCAATTCTTGTATGTATATATCTAAATATATTTTTTGAAACGGCTCCAAATATTTTGATGAAATTTGGTACACTGGTTGTGGGGATCATAAATCGATCCATAATTTTTTATTGATAAAAATTGTCGTTTTTTTAATGTTTATGCAGTTAAATATAAAATTACTTTACTGACATCTATTGGAAAATATTAATAATATATTGTGGCGTACAAAGCCGTCAAATGGTCAACATTTGACAATCCACCCTTCAAACAAATGACAATGTCGATATGAAAGACCTCTATAAAAATTTCGTCAACGGAATTAAAGTTTTCTCAGTCGAATGGTTACGAAAGCCGACTACGGAGCTAGAGACCCGGGTTCAAATCTCAAGTAGGCAAGTTGCGTTTTTTATTTTTTGTGACAATTTTTTTTAAAATTGGGAGCTATGTATTTGTAAAGGATTAAACGATTTGTAAAGTAACACTAAGTCAATGAATGTTTTGCTTAAAAATAAACCAAGTAAATAAATTGTTTTTATCCGAGCAACGCTCGGGCGTCCAGGTACTTAAATATTATATGCATTTATTAAGATTTGATCAGAAAAAGGCTAGTATGTCTTTTTTTCTTGACATATTTCATGTCACAGTACCTTGGAAATAATAAGCCTCAAGAGTAGCTAAAAATTATACCTTTCTTATGACCAATTTTATTTTAATTTTGCCGGTGTCATTCGGGATGGTTCTTTCCTAGTGTTCAGAACGATGGTCAGACTAGTCTGACTTTTACGGATTCTAAAGATATCATTGATATACATTCAAATCTTTTCACTTCTCTATAGTGAGGGAAAGCATTGTAATATTTTAAGTGATGTTTGCTCAAATTGTTGAAAGGTATTTCATGTCCACTAATACACTCGAGTGTCATACTCATAAGTGTATAGATGAATCATAAAACATTATACTCCTCCTTATTTTATTATAAACGTCTTTTACAATAATTTATTCGATATTTTCATTTTATATTGCGTTGCAGCAACGGTTGCGAACAAACATAACGTTACCATTAACTTTATTGACGTACTTACTGGCAATTGAATCTAAATCTAAAAAGGCACGAGCAAGCGTGACGAATGAAACTTCTGTAATAAAATTAGCATAATCGATCGAATTGCACCCTTCCATGCACCGTAACGATCTGTATCGAACTTTATTGGCAGCGCTCCACACAAGTTTACATATGTACTCGTAGTTAATGCACACGAATTGAAATTAAGCATTATTTCATGCAAACGACCCGGTAACGACAATTATTGCGATACGATCGCAGTAGTCAGCGTGCACGGCTATTGAAACTAGCACGCTTGTTTACCTTCGTTACGAGTGAGTTACATAAGTTGCATACTAAATTTGTATAGTAGTATCTGCTATTTATAAATAAATAAATAAAAATAAACAACGTTTCACACTCATAGCCCCACAGGTATATCTACCATATACGATATACCCTCTGTCATGGGTACCACGGACACAAATGCCCAGACCGAGAATAGAAATTTAAATAAATAAATAAAAATATCATCATATATTTAGCTATTGGATAGTATAGTCTTTAATACGGTATTAGATTACCAAATCAATTTAAATACTCTTAATAAGCTCTCAAAATTTTCTAATACAAAATTTACACAAGCGAGTAAATTTTGTATTAGAAAATTTTTTCTGGCGTCACAAAATCGTATAGTCAATTGTACAAGTGAAGTGAATGAAGTGTGAAGTTTTTCTCCGTCTGCTCTTTTCTTCAGCTAAGCATTGCCTAAGCGCACCCAGAGCAGACAGAACAAAAAAATAAAGTTCACTAAGAGTTTGTAAAGGAACCGTACAGTGAATAAAGAATATTTCATTTCATGAAGATAAAAATAAATTAACAAAAATCCTTCTTCCTAAGCGTAGTTAGTGTTTTTATAAGGTTTGCGTTTAGATTTTTTTTCCAATACTGTATTTTTTTGTCCAATGCCGTATTCCTCACACATATAATATAAAATGTCTCCAAACCATTACATGTCAACTGACATAAACTTGAACTAAAGCCTAAATACTAAGGTGACTTGCGTTCTGCTATGGGAAGAGAAATATATTGCAAAATATTATAATCGCTCTTTACCTAGGGTTAGAGCTAACTGAAAACATTACTCTAGAAATAAAACGAGATATCAATAAGAAATGTAAAAAAATACATTTAATCTCGAACTTGTAATATAAAAACGGTTCTACTAACTCGGTTTTTCGGGATCGCCCTAATAGTTTTTATATTACAATGAATAAAGACACTCACGACACCTTTAAGGACAAAATAATCTCGAACTTGTACAAGCTTTAGAATATCCAAAGGATCTTTTGATGTATTGTTTCGTACGTACGTAGCCAAGATCAAACAAAATAAGCAGTCTCCGTCAAAAGAGTTGCTATTTTATAATATTTTGCCATTATCATTTGCTTTATCATTTCATTACAAAACATAATTATTTATCAGAATGTAATGATTCCTGGTTGTTGACGAAAGAATTCTATGTTTCCATGATATTTGATGGACTCTACGGCACCAAATAAGGTGAAAAATAAAGAAATGTTATCTGCGTCGTGGACCTCTAAGAACTCGACCTATCGACAAATCGTGCCAAGCGTTGCTTGCAGGTCGACAGTGCTTGCATATGCGTATTGACTAGACAATCGCATGCCGTGATAGGGCAGCCTCACAATGCGTATTTGGAAACCTCGCACAGTGAGACGAAGAGATATTGTAGTTTACAAAATGTATTAAATTTGTTTCGTTTCTTTAGGACACTCAATTCTTGTTAACTCATTTCATTAGAACACTACATTATTAACTATTAAATGGATAAATTAAAGTACCTTATTAGCGTAGTCTTCATCGTGAGTTAATAGAGTATTGATTAAAAAGTTGCTTGCCGTGACAGGGCAGCCTCACAATGCGTGTTTGGAAACGTCGCACCGTGACACGAAGATAATTGATAGCCCGCAAAAATGTATTGATGTTGTTTTATTTCCTAAGAACATAATATAAAATTACGGCCATACCTATAAACCGCTAAAAATACGATCTTGATTACAGTAAACAGAGCACCGTATGAACAATGGCATGCATATACGGCAGGTTCAAAATCTGTGTTTGAAAAAGTAAGATACTTTTTCTCTTTTTTTTTGGGTCGAACAGACGTTAATTTTTTTTATGATTTAATTAATTTTCGTCTTGACTCTTCGTCTCCTTTATTCATAATGTAGATATGTAAAGAAAATAAAAACAAACAAAATATTGCTGTTTTAAAAATTTAATTAATATTAACTTTTAGCTTATGCATAAGCAACTCTCGCTTTAAAATCACTTTTATAATACATATTTTTGCAATCGCTTTTAAAATACAAATTTAAAACGATTTATTTACAATACTTTTTGTATTTAATTGAAGTTACTTTAATCATTTTATCAGTACAGTGTCAAATCACTAATGATTTGACATTTTAGAGATTTGTCCGCTAGATGTGAACTTAGGCGCATGGTGTTGTGTTGGGGCGCTGTAAGTCAATAGCTAAGCACACGAATAGGAAATCACTGCTACGAGTATTATGCAATTCTCTGTACTGTTTGATAAGCTTGTTGATAGTTCATGCAGTGAAGAAATCCTACTACTATTATAAAGGCGAAAGTTTGTAAGTATGGATGTATGGATGTATGGATGTATGGATGTATGGATGAATGGATGTTTGTTACTCTTTCACGTAAAAACTACTGAATGGATTTGAATGAAACTTTACCACAATATAGCTTATACATCAGAATAACATATAGGCTACAATTTATAAAGATATTGTGTGAATTGTCCAAAATATGACGATAAGTGTCAAGTAAGTAGGAAAAAATCTACCATCTGCGAGCTATTCTGGCATGCGCCGCCAAAACCGCTAGAGGTACACCTATGTAATGTATGATGTTAATGTTTATCTTATATAGTCCTACAAAAAAGCCGGTCCACGGTACTTCAGAAGGGACTTCACTTTATGCTAATGATCCTCTCTAACGCGGGTGAAACCGCGGGGCACAGCTAGTTACATAATATCAGAATTCGTCTATTGAAGGCTCATTGGAATAGATTTTTCATTTCGTTGGAGGTACGATTCTTAAAATATTATCTGACGTGGATATTTATGGATATATGGATATTTCAGTAGCGAGTGAGCAATTTACTATAGGGCTGATGAATGGATGATGATGGAATGTACATATATGAAAAATGAAACTTGGTGAGTGCGAATCTTGAGTTTGATACACACTTGTAGAAGTTTAATTATTTCACAGCTCCAAAGGACTGCATACCTGAAAAAAGAAAGTATTGTTTTTAATTTTGACTTGATACCTATCTCCATGAAATTGTAAGAAAATATTGCTCATAGAAAGGCATTTAAAGAGACCGACAGACATTTGGACAAGCTGATAGCAGCAAGTAAAGTATTATTTTATTAACCAACTACAAAATACCGTAACTCAAAAACCCACACTATGTTACGCGATCCTATCCACATCAACACGGCAGAGTCACAAAAAATATGATTCTCCCTAAAATTGTTTCCCTCTTTACAGTTACTATTAAGAAAGGGTTTCTTATATTTAAAATATATTTTGAGGTATGTACCTAAAAAAATATTATCTGACTTTAGTAACTATATTCCGCCATCACATTCTCAAAAAAGTCATGTTAAATAGTTTGCCGCAGACTACACGCAAACATTGACATGCCAACATAGCGTCAGTGTACATTTGGGGCTTTATCGAACTCAATGCTTATTAGCAGTTCATGTAGAGTATTGTAGAGTGGATGTCACAAACGACGTATATCAGAGAATAATATGTATTATTAAAATTATATAAAATATTTGATGAAACACTGAAATGGACAACATAATAAAAGGTTTTCTGGCTAAGGCAGAACACATAACAAAACATATATAGAGACGGATAACATCATTTATAAGGACTTTTTTAGGAGTAGTGATGTCCTGCAACGTTATATGACCTACTACGTTATACGACAGCCTCCGTGGCGTAGTGGGTGATGAGCCGACTGCGAAGCGTGAGGTCGTGGGTTCGATTCTCACCCAGGACAAATATTTGTGTGATGAACATGACTATTTGTTCTGTGTCTGGGTGTTAATTTATCTATTTAAGTATGTATTTAGAATTATTTAAGTATGTTTATCAGCTTTTTGATTACCATAGTACAAGCTCTGCTTAGTTTGGAATCAGATGGTGTTGTGTGAATTGTCCAAAGTTATTTATATTTATATTTATTTACCTACTGGTATCTTTTCATAGTAACCGGGGTCATAAGCGTACTTTCCAAAACACGGTTAAGCCATGAAATTTGCAAGTGGTCGCCCAAATCAGTGGGTAAGACCGCTTCTATAATGTGAGGAACTCGTATCCAGCAATGGGACGTAAAAAGCGTTGCAGCCATTCTCAAAGAAGTGATGTTCAGTAGAGTTTACTGCAGTGTAACATACTCCTAAATCAAAATCAAATCAAATCGTTTGTTTCATGTTATTAAAATATGTACAAAATGCAGTAGAGAAATATCTGCCTTTTACGGTAGTTTTCACAGTGTTGTAAAAGACAGGTGCCTTCCCCAGAGTAGTTTAAGATACAGTTAGGTTTGTATAAAGTACAGAAGATATCAGATGCTCTTTATATTACAATGTACAGAACGTTACATATATATATGTATATAAGTGTGTGTGTATCTATGAGTGCTGGTTAGGGTAATTTATTCTCAAATTTCTCTTATTTATGTAATTAATCCTAAAGAATTTTAAATATTTCGTGCACATATTATCATACTTGGTAGTACAAATGGTCCACACAATTTCCATAGTGCACCACAAACTACGCGTAAACAGAGGCATTATTGCATAGATACATTTGGAGCTTTGTTCATTCATTCCAGCTCATTGCTTCGGCCTAATGTGATGCGATCAAATTTTGTGTGCTATCCAGAAATTTATAGATAATTGATTGTATGAGCGAGATGACCTTAGTCAAGCTAGTAAGCAAGCAAGCAAGTAGCAGATGAACATACAGGCCACGGGGTCTTAAGTGCTCGCTGCAGCCCATGGACAACCACGCACAACCTCAAACCTAAGTCTTGGCTTTTTTTGTATTGGGGGGAACATTCAAAAGGTACCCGCCACTTTAGGAGAAGATATCGGGTTATGTGAGATTTGTACCGCACAAAAACCCTCTCGAAGGCCTTGCGCTTGAGGAGGACTCCGGGATCCCCAAAGGACCGCACCGGTGCGTCCCACGCGCGGCGCCCTAAAACGGGCCCATCCTCCGGAGAGCAGATGTGCTCTCCTGCACCTTCCGATACTTACGGCGGCATGCGGCCACGCCGGTCTTTCCCGGATCTGCTGGCTGGATGGATCGAGCTCCCACTCTCAACGCCCGCAACCCCGGAAGCCTTTTAGTCGCCTCTTGCGATCAGGCAGGGAATACCGTAGCTCTATTCTTACTAAGTCTTGCCTGTGGTTGCATGCGTTGCGCTGCTACTCCGAAAGCTGGTGGTCGCCTCAAGTTAGTCTGGAAGGCAAATGCATCGCACCGAAAAACAACAGAATTGCTTCGCGGCAGTGTGGGGGAAACGGTGGATTCAACCATAACAAACATCAAAAGTCGGACTCGACTCGCACTCGGCCGATTTGTTCATGGCCGATTGTTCGCATCGAGGGTTCCGTAAAATATTTTTAATATATGATGTGACAAAAACTTCATGGTTTCCGCAATTTTTCCTTTATCTATGCTATAAGACGTTGCTTCGTACAAAATTTCAATATTCTAAGTTCACGGGAAGTATGTTTTGACTCCCTTGCGAATGTCGAAAATTTGCAGCATAAACGACTGTATATTTTGATTGCGCTGGCTTCTTAAAGAATCAAAGGTACTGACTCACCCGTCAGTGGAGAGGGCATTGGGCCTCGCTTCGATACATAATTTTTGTGCCAAATCTGTTGCGGGGGAAGAACGCACACATTTTAATTTTGTCATACATTCACAAATATTCTTTCATCGCTACAGACGCATACATTTCTAAATATTTAAATTTCAATTAACAACGTCATTTTCTATGCACCGACAACAATGACACCGACACACACAGTACTAGTTGTATAACTAGAAGGCACATTGTGTATGGACGTTGTGACGAGGGGTTCGCCCGTAAATGCTACTCCTCTGTCGGGTGTCATACCTGTCAGTACCTGTGATGATCTAAGGCTAGCTTAGAAGTTTGATTTTTTCCTGAGGAAAAGAGTTTTGACAGACAGACGGACATCAAAGTGAGTTAGGGTTCCGTTTTTACCTTTCGAGGTATGGAACCCTTAAAATGACCTATAGTATAACACACGCCTTTTCCGGCCCAGTTTATTATTCCACTACTAGTCATCGGTTCTCTTTCAGCATCGAGAAGGATTTAGGCCATAATATCGCGAAGACTGGGTCTTCGCAGGCTTGTTGACATGCCTACGTGAGAAATTTTGAATGATTCTCGGGGATGAAAATTAATGAAATTATATAACCAAATATGCCTACATCACCATTTCATGATTATACCACCAGACGAAGGTTAAAGTTCCACCGGCACCATCTGGACTCGTGGCGGTCCTCCACAGTCCGCTTTGTACGCTTCTTTTTACCACGGACGTGTAGGTTATGGGACAACCTTCCAGCTGAGGCATTCCCAGTGGACTATAACATGGGGTTCTTCAAGAAAGCTGTAAAAAAAGCTCTCCTCCAAAGCCAGCAATGCACGGGCGGCTCCCCTAGGGTTGCCCGTGTCCATAGGCGACGGTGATCGCTTAACACCACGCGGCCCGTCTGCCTTTTTGGTAGGTTTATTTATAAAATAAATACATAATATGATTTTCTTTACAGTTTCACTAATTATAAATGTGCAATAGCATTTTTTCTTTGTTAGAATTTCAACCCGGTCTCCAGACGTTTGAGTTAAGTGTAGTTACTCCTTAACACAAACGCTAAGTATCAACTACTTAATTAATCAACGTTTACGATACAGAATCTATTCAAAGGTATTTAGTTACAATACTGTCAATTATTGTAAGTAATCTAGGTGAATATCGTTAGTAGAAGTAAATTAACGTCATACAAGGCTAATTAGGTAGTTGACATTTCGTTAGTTCGAAGGAGGATAATTAAGTAAATAATATTGTTTTCTCAATACCAATATAAAATATAAGTACATATATCACTATCCTACGACTGTGATATTAAGTTAATGTGTAGGTGGGATAACTTTATACGTGTCAAACGGTTTTCGGTCTGGGTGTTTGTGTTTCTGTCTTTATGAGTGTCTATGGCACCCACGACACAGGTTATATGTACCCTACCGTCAGGCTATGAGTGTGAAACGTTATTTATTACGTTATAATCCTGTTATTAAGTTTTCTGTTACTAATTCGTGTTCTGGAAAATACTAAGCAGGTGATAAAACGCGCATGGTTCGACCGTAAGTACCACCGCTGCACTCATTTTTGACGTCAAACAAGTTTAATTAATGTGTATCGTAGTGAGGTGCGATTGGCGGCGATAGTAGCGTGAGGCGCTACAACAAAAGACTGTAGTCTTGCTTCGGGTTATTTTTAGGCGTCTAAGGTATATAGTGAGATCACGCGGCCTGAACGATCTTTCTTTATTCTTTATTCATTCCTTCTCCATTAAATGAAGAAAAAAAACTTCTAGGAACAATCTTCAACCTAAATTCTTAACCTCTTGAATCACTTCTCAGTACAGTTACAATAAGCACTATTCACACAATTAATGCTAACACGGAGTCCAGGAAATCCTAATTACGTAATCCTCATCAAGTACATCGTGTAGCGGAACAAGCAAATTTCAACGTGTCACATTACCGAGATGCGCCAATGAACCGGAACTAGTACAACAAGGGCCTATATATTTTACACAATATGTTCACTACAAATACTTGGGTACAGACTACTGGCTTTGTAAATGAAATCCCACTGGTAATGTTTCAAACATGGTAGTATTTGCATGCTAAGCAAAGACAAGATCAAGAAGATAAGGTCTGCTTTTAAGTTGTCGTAGAAAAATATCAACTCTTTCCTAAAGTAAAGCAGCAATCTAGGAGTAGCATGCAAATCATATTTATAGTGTTAATGAGCTTCTGCTGCCATGGGCTGTGACATCAACTCGACAAGTCCCACTGAGCTGCCCAGCAGTAGAAGCCTCTACCCATTTTTTTATTTATTTTTATTTATTTATTTATTGGATAACCAACAAGGCATACAATACAAAAAATCAAGTTAAAATTACAATATACTAGCTAAATACTGCCTTAATTATAGGTTACCATAAATCGAAAGGCCTGGTACTTATTGCACCACACTAAATTAGCGTTGGTAGATTTTAGAAATGAAAACCAGAAGCAGAATATTTAGATCACCATTTAATTCACAAAGCCTTTGATACAATTTACAGGTAACGATTTAAGGTTTCTAATTAATACAACAACAATTAAATAATAAGTAAGCACAGATACAGAATTTCGGTACGCAATCGGGCAGAGTAACTGTCGTTATTACGATTACAGCACTAATAATCCCCCCTTAGAGGAGGCCTCGCTTTTATAGGAGTTTTCTCCTACCTAGTCACATTTTTTATTCAACTACCGACATTAATTCCTAACACGGCCCTCCTGACATCCTGGCGTCCTCGCCAGGCGGTGAAGATCCTTCAATGAATAGTTTAGCGTCTAAACTGCAGCTGGCACCCGCAGTCACACATTGGTCACACATTTTCAAAGGGGGCCTTCTACCAGGTTTCCACAACCACCCGACTTGGAGCAGCGTGGTGGAGTCAGCTCCAGGCCTACCCAATAATGGGGAAGAGACCCGTGTCCCAACAGTGGGATGCAAAAATAGGTTTAACTACATAGTCGGTAAGGACCTAAGGACCAGGATTTCCTAAGCATGGAAACTATCTTGATTTTTGACACTGCGCGTCAATCTGTCCTATCTATTTTTATTTTGTAATCCTACTTTCAACCTGCGCCCGCCATTGCATAGTTGCGTAGATCCCTTGCATTCTACTACGTTAGCCAATGAGATGAAATATTTTTTATCTTTTTAAGTTCTGTTCTGTTTTTCTTGGCACGTTTGAAAATGTAACAAGATAAATTAGGTACTCGTAATTAGTACATTTATTTTCGTTTTTGTCTGTGTATAATTCTTTCTTAATTAGATAAAAGAGCAAGGAAACACCCTTGTAAATAGTGCTATATCGTATATCACATATAGCATTGCACTATACATATAACACTGTATCCCACAAGCATCCATTCTACTCAATATTGGCTTGGACGTCAAATCAGTTTTATTGGCTATGTTCATGCATGTTAATGAATGTGTGGGCGAACAACCGATACTAAATTAATTCTTTGTCGCGATGTTCTCACATTTGCATTCTTGTTCCAGTTCGTCAGTGATATAGGTAGGGTTTTGAAAGACCCAATTATTCCACTTGGTCTACCTGAGAAAAGTATAGACGATAGGTTGGTAGCCATTCATTCCATATCCCGTACGGGAATCATCACAGTGTTAACTAACGCGTTTCTAACTACTACATTACAACAGTTGATTATCTACAACGGAGCTATTAATTTGATGTTGCATTTGATCAATAGTTATCAATATTTTGGCTATTAATGAAATTTTAGCTATCTAAAAGTGTTGTTTTGAAAGTCCAAAATAATTTTAAGAGTTTACCTATCACTATGATAAATCCTACAACAAAACGCATTGAGGCAACGTGGAGGAATAAGCTCCTGGCGTTCCCAATAATGGGAAAAGTGTGACAAAAAAGGTTTGCAGCCATTGATCAGTAATAATGAAGTGTATATAATCACGAAATATTTGTAAAATAAATAAAATCTCAGTTAAACTCAGTATGATTTACCTAATAGTATACTCAAGTAACAAATCCTAATATGTTAAATCCCACACGTTAGAATAAGTTCAAACGTTCACGTTCAAACTAAGCAAGGTAACTGCAAAACTTTAAAACCCGGAGCAATATTTTTGTAAACAAGGAAAAATAGGGTAAAACGTAAACCTAGAAAGCGGTTTGCAACATTTGTATTAATTTCCTTCTCAGTTCCTTCTCATCTGCAGTACAAACTTAGACAATTACGTCATAGTGCACGTAATGCCACAAATTCAAGTTAACTGACCTAATAAATTTATTGTGCCATAACTAGCTATGCTGGTGAGTTATGCGCCGCTGCGTCGACCCGTTTCCACTGTCACTCCATAAGTTATTTACGGCTACGTAACTTAGAAAATTTAGAGGGCCCAATAAATGCGGTCAAGAACGCTTTGAAACGGCCAGTTTCGCAGTATACGGCTGAAATGGTATGACTTTTGGCCACAATATACAGTAATGTATGTAAGAAAATGGTTAGGGCAATATTATGTGCGGTGTTTCATATTTCACGGTGACTTTTCTGACCTTTATGAGTGCTAAGAACAGCGACAAGTATATTCTCACGATAAATACATTGACAAAATGTTTCTACGTGATAGGTATGAGATTTAACTGGCGCTGCTTTACAAATGCGTTTGGTTTTTTTTTATTTGAATGGAGTAGCAGATGAGCATGCAGGCCACGTGGTGATAAGTGGTCTTTAAGCCCATGGACATCTACATACAACCTCAAGAAAGCGAGGTCGTATGCAGTTGCGCTGCTACTCCGGAGGCTGGTGGTCACCTCATGTAAGTGTGGCCGGCAACTGCACCTTTCTACCGAAACACAACAGAATTGGTTCACGGCAGAAGTGGCTGCAGCGGTGGTACTTCCCAGGGCGAACCATAATAGTTCTACCACCTACATAATTTTACTTACGAATCGCTTCTTTTTTTGCGTTTTGTCATCCTGTGTCAATTACAGTGAGCACGTTACTGACTACAGTATGTGCAAGTGACAATGGTCTCTGTGACCTAAGACAAAAAGTCACTAATGAAGTGCTAGTAGGTATATTGAGGCTGTTCCTCATAACTGTCAACCTGTTGTTTTTAATCATAATTAAATACAACAGGTTGACAGTTGCGAGGAACAGCGAGTGGGAAAGAGCGCGTTGAAACGGCCAGTTTCGCAGATTACATATGAAATAGATATTATTATAACTTTTGACAACAATATACAGTAATCTATATAAGAAAATGGTTAGGGCAATGATTATTGTGCCATAACTAGTTATGTTAGTAAGTTATGTCTCGTATCGTTGACCCGTTTCTACTGTCACTCCATACGGCGGCGTAACTATCGACTCTTGAGTCTCGACGTAAAAATTTAGAGGGCCGTCGAGACCGCGTTGAAACGGCAAGTTTCGCAGATTACAGCTGAAATAGATATGACTTTAGGCAACAATATACAGTAAGTAAGTATACAATAAAATGTTTATTCCAATGTTATGTACGGATTTTATACATTTTAGTGCACCTTATCACACGATTTCATCTGCTCTAGATGGACCGGTCGCGAGTAAATGATTTATGTCACAGTGACTTTAGTGACCATTATAAGCGGCAAGAAGATTGACGAGTATACGCTCACGACAAGGACGTTGACTAAATGTTTGTACGTGACAAAAAACCTTATTTAGCACTGTCTTATACATGGGTTTATACCTATTACTTACAACTGTAGCGTTCTTTATTTACGGCGGCGTAACTTAGAAAATTTAGGGGTTCCAATAAATGCGGTCGAGTGTTAGCAGGAATGGCCAGTTTCGCAGATTATATGAAACTGAAATAGATATGACTTGTCGTTTTAGTGAGACTAGGCAATAACAATAATAAGAAAACAGGTTTTGTCCTATTGTGGTTTGCGTAAATATAAAGAGGTGCTGCCAAAATCACTATTTCTAACTTAGCAGCCACTACAGAGATGGTGACAAAAATTTTCTGTGTGATGTGAGGTTGTGATTAACAGTACCACAATACAAAGAGCTTCGTCCTTATACTTAGTGTATAGTGACGGTACTGTGCTCATGAGCACATTGAGTGTCCTTAGCATCTTTGCATTTTAAAGTTTTTAAAAGATAACGAAAAAAATAATAAAAGAAACGAATTGAGCAAACAGTTACATGTTAAAAATAACAATAAAATTTATAAATAATAATCGAAGATGAATAGTAAAACGTAGTGCAATCTGCCTGACCTAGTAATAACTTTTTGGAAATTCAAACAAAATCACAATTTCATTTCAATAAGAGCGTTGAATGAGCAAGCAAAAGTTAAGCGAAACTTCATTCGCTCCTCACTAAGGAATTAAATTGAAAAGTTAAAGCGCCAACATAGAAGATAAAGAAGATAAAGTAAATCACCAAACTGCGATAGTTTCTAGGTCATGATGCTATACTGTGTAGCTAGATTAAAAACATAAATCTTTACGGTACACTCTAAGCAAGACGAAGCGTATTCACATTGAATTATCGTGACGTGAAGTGAAATGAACACAGACTCTAAGAGGAGTTCCGGACAATTCTGATGAAGATTTATAAAGAGCATGCTAAGTCACATACAACGTATTATTCATAAGGACTACATTTAGTTGCTTGCTTTTATTTGTAAGATGTATAGTACTGTCGCTTGCTTGTTTATGAGGAATACGTATCGTATTATTACGCAAATACAGTTAAAAACATGTTTATATATATATTGAAGTAGTTAATATAATTTTATTTACATTCTATACTAGTGATCAAGCCCGGCTTCGCTCAGGTGATTTTAGTTTATGTAATAAACTAATTTATCCCGTAAGAACAGTACGTCTTTCCGAGATAAAAAAATATACTATGTTCTTTCCCGAGGTCCATCTATCTATGACCATCTATTTATCTATGTCTATCTATCTATATTAATTTTTTTTCAGTAGTTTGGACGTGAAATAGTAATAAACACAAACACAGACAGAGTTACTTTCCCATTTATAATATTAGTAAGGATAATATGTATACTTATGTGTTGTAAAATGAATTATTCAAATCAAATTCACGCCATTGTGAGCAAGTTGATAAAAATTTAACTATTGTCTTCAATAGGGTCTTGGACACTATGCACAAAAAAAATTCAAAATCCTTACCTTAAAAAGGTTGCACTAAATCACGCTTGGGAAGCAATATAATTGTTAATTATTTTTATATATGATTTTTATTACCGCTTAAATCAATAATAATGAAGTCAATTGACTATATATTATGATAAGTGACGTCACTTATCATTTTCTCATACAAAATGTATGAGGATGTCACGTTTTGACAGCTCATTAAAAGTATCTCAATTGACTTGGTAGTTCAAGACCGGATTGTGTTTTGTCCTGAAATAGTAGGGATATTTTATTTCTTGTGATTTAATTACTTCAATTTTAGTTTAATTACTATAAATTCAATTATAAATCTAGTAACTACGCAGTTATTTTCTTAGCTAGTAATATTTTTTTCTAGTCTCTCTACGCGAATATTTTCTTACCTTGTAATTATTTTTTCTAGTCTCTGCTGGTAGCGCATAAGAAAAGTGGCTAATGCATAGTTTAAATCCTGCAACATTTCAGTGTAAAGTTTCCGAATGCTTGGCAGCGCGTTATTTTTGGTGGCAAACTAACTAGCTGAAAGAATAACATTTCTGTCCATCAAAAACTAATTTTGTAAGCAAACTCCAAGTTTTACCGGCATGGCTTGCAACGCGAGCTTTATTAGCTTAAAAGTTTTGTGGACATAAATATAGTGTGAAATAATAGTGTCATATTTAAATCTTGTATCTTTTTTGTTTACATCTTTAATTTAAAATGGTTTAGAATTTTGTAGGAACTAATAATTTTTGTAGATACCTGGAATCCTCACAAGGTCTTTTGAGAATGTGTGATACGAGCTCAACAATTAAAAGTTTGTTTTACTTAACGTTCTACAAGACAATAATAATAATAATCTTTTCGCCATACTGGGTATGGGAAATGGGTATAGAAAATAGGAATGAGATCTAAAGCTTTTAGTTGATTTTTTTTATCGAAAATGTACAATTAGGGCTTAAAAGTGTGTAACTAGCCTTTTTTGGTCGATTTTCGCCTGCACTCTTCAAGCATTTTTATCTTTGTTTTTAGCTTAGTGTTTATCTTAGTATGTGATGTGCTCATGGAAGAAGGTCATATGTGCTAGCATCAAATTTACACGATTGTTTTATTGAAAATGCTACACCACTTCGGCACCTTTTGAATATGTACATTTAAATTGTAATTAAAGAAAAATCACTCGCTTAGTTGTGAAGGAACAGGACAAAAAATCTACATCCGTCCTTTTTATCTCTCGCTTATTTCTCTAGTAAAACAATTTCCAAAAAAGATCTTAAATAATATATTCTCCGTCTGACGGATCGTACCTCCAAAACAAAGATGTTTTTTCCTCTATAAGTTGCTTAAAGTTTTTAGATACGACCTGATGTAAATCGAAGGGAACAGTTAGTGACAAGTTGGTAAAATAGAATGGCACCCGAACTTCTCAACTTTCATTTTCCTCTTACAAACTTTAACTCTATTTGTTACCTACGCGTGTCGGTTGGAAGTAAAGAAGCAAATAAAATAATTTACGTCTATATATTTTTTTCTTTTATTAAATTACTTTCCGCTAGCGGCTTCGCCCGCGTGGGCCCGTTATAGCCCGTATATAGGTCCAGTTTCCCAAGGTCCACTTTATCTGTGTTCCAAATTTCATTTAAATTGGTTGAGTAGGTTAAGCGAGAAAGCGTAGCAGACAGACAGAGATACTTTCGAATTTATAATATTAGTATGGATGTATGGTTGCAACTTTGTTTGCGTCCCACTGCTAAGCACAGGTGTCTCAATAATATTGATGAGGCCTGGACCTTACTCCACCATGCTGCTTGAATTCGGATTGGTGAAGATGCTTTTTTGCAGGTTAGTGGCCAACCCGCTGTAGGATGTTTCAAAAGTGCCCATAAGGTCTTTCACAAAGTTAAACGACTGTTATTTATCGATGACTGGGTCTGACGTCTTAGGGTACTGTCCAAAGCACGGACACACATTAGTTTTGCCGCTGGCGGTCACTCATCTCACACCCGACCGCACCCGATGGCTTAGCTGCATAGATCTTTTATCGTTTATTTTATTAAACAAATTACCAGGCTAGTATGCAGGCTACGTGGTATTAAGGGGGTTGCTATTGTCACTGGATACCCACACTCAATCTCCAAAAATCTCGAGTCTTATTTGAGGCCACTCACGGTTGCGCTGCTTATTGTAGAAGGCTGATGGTCATTGGTCACCTTATGTAAAAGCGGTATAAATAGGTGCCAGATAAAGCTTGGTAGAATCATGTAAGTTGCATCACATTTAAAGCATTGCAACTAGAAATAAAGCATGGCAGGCGTAGGTACAACATTTTAAAAGTTTTAATGTATTGAATTTGAATTAAATATCTTTGATAGCAGCTTTCAATTCGTCGAAAGAACTCGCGTCGAAAAATATTGAAATGGGTAGACGAAAAAAGTATTTCGATTTATTCTGTGTTGTTTTACACTGAAACCCTGTTTTAGTGAACTAGAAATCCCCTTTAAGTGCCAAATTCAAAGCATCTAGGGCCCTAGTGCGTGTTCAATTATTCACTTCGATACCAAACAACAATCGTCATTTCGCCCTTCAAATGAATTCTAATAGACGTACTAACCTACAGATGTAATGAAAAAAACCGATCGTGTGCGAATTGAAGCGAATTGTGTAGAGGGTTCCATAGGTACCACGTTGAGGGATTTAACATACGTTTTTTTCCAACCTTTTCTTATGTCCCACTGCTGGGCACAGCTCTTCTCTTACAAGTTAGAGGGATTTAGGCCATAGTCCACCACGCTGGCCTAGTGCGGATTGGTGAACATCATACCTTCGAGAAATTATTAGTTTCTCTCAGGCATGCACAGCAATGGAAAAACATCGTAATTGATAAAATATCACAATATTTTCCATCACCGTGGAGCAGCGATTAAATGCGTACTTTATTTTTTACTTACTTTTTTTACTTTATTTATTGTGTCAGAAGTGCATGCCGATGATTTGAACCCTGTATCTCTCGCTAAGGAGACCGTGATCCTTACAACTTGGTCATCGCCGCTCTATATACAAATGAACTTATACAAAAAATGTAGTGTACCATATAGGTAGCATCATCTAGCTAGGTAGGCCATTATTTACTGTTTGAATTAGTCGAGCTAGATAGGCTTAAAGGCCAGCAAGCTGTAGTGGTTATTACACATGATGACCATCTGTCGAACACCCGATAACTGGTGGAGTAGACAGCTCTTGGTGGAGACCGCGTTTAGCTAATCGTTGAGTGTGACGCTCCCCTTTGACTTGGCACGACGGCTTACGCCGGATGGCGGGAACCAATTGGATGCGTGAAGACCGGGCTCAGTGGCGCACCTTGGGAGAGGCCCATGCCCAGCAGTGGACTGATAAAATCTGAAGAGAGGGAAAGAGAGAGAGAGAGAGTTGCCTTTGTTCCGGTTTCTAAATAACGGTAACGGTGTACATTACATACATTACATTACGTACATTGTATAAGTACTTACAAAGACACATCTCCAGGGTATATCGGTGTAGCCCACAGCTTTAGATGTTTCACATCAAAACACCTTGACTAAATATAGATAAACAAACAATCTACGAAATCTCTATTGTTTTTGTGTCGCGGAACCCTAAAACCATGTTCTTGATGAATAAAAGCCCTCATAGTACAATACCAACCCAACTAATGGTGTATAGTGCGACGTCCCGATGTGTCGTTTTAATTCATCAGCACCGAGCCGCCCCAATCACTGAACACTGCGGAGTAAATAAATAGGAGCGAATAGTAAATATGTCGCTTTGTGATGTAAAGTGACTCTATCGTAAAAATGTCGCGTAACCTTTGTACAAGCAAAAACAGACCAGATGACCGTACAGTACAGGCTGATTTATTAAAAGGTAGCCCGGTGACACTTGTCACACAAATTCAGTTTTATGTTGCGACATGTGGTACATACCATCACTCTAAATGTAGTGTATTTTGCGCAAATGTGACAGCTTTTTGTAATCGACATAATAATATAATTTACTAGCTGTGTCCCGCTGTTTCACTCGCGTTATTTTTTTTCTGATAACTAATATATTTTTACTTGTGTTAACACCAAGAATATAATTTACTAGCTGTGTCCCGCTGTTTCACTCGCGTTATTTTTTTTCTGATAACTAATATATTTTTACTTGTGTTAACACCAAGAATAGGTACAGATACTTCAACTCAGTTGTGCGCGCGGCGCTATGTGTGGGTAAACCTGTATATACACAGTGACTTTGTGTGCGTGACAAGAGGTACAGTGAAGTTGCTCGGACGATCACGGCCGCGTCACTGTCACACAAATTAAAACTGCATAATTACTAGCCCACGCACACATAGCGCCGCGCGCACAACTGAGTTGAAGTATCTTTAATAGCTATGTACAAACTTTCATGATGATCGGTTGAGTAGTTTTCGCGTGAAAGAGTAATAAACGAACTTACTTTCGCATTTGGAATATTAGTAGGATATAAACAAAATATGTATAGCTTACCTTATATATATTTATACCTTGATAATATTGTGATTACACTGCTTTGGATCTTACATTTTTATATAATATTTTGGAGTTAAGGTGGAGTAATCTATAGGCCCCTCGAACTATGAGGAAGTGGTTGGAGCTTAAAAAAATTGCTAAAAATTGATCTCGCCAAATAAATTGTTCTATACCTACTGGAAAAAATTAAATATTTATATCATCTATTAAATAAACAAATTCGCAGGTATTCACTAAGTAAGATTAATTACAATAATGTACTCGTATTCATGCGGAAGGTTTTCAGAGAATAGCCGTGGTCTTATACCACTTTGCCTTAAGACTTATGATCGCTCTCTATTGTAGAAATGTATTATTGTGGAAGAAGAATTTTAAAGAAGCATTGCTCTGTCACATCTTTCTTGAAGTTATCTGTCTATGACGTTACAATTAGAAGAGAATCCCATAGTTTACACGTTAATATAGCCACAATTAACCTAGCAAAACGGACTTTGTAGGGCCGCCATAAGTCCAGATTGTGCCTGTAAAATTTAACATTCGTCGTATGTTACAGACATAGCTTCACTTTTCTATTTAGTTCGTAACTTCGCATCAAAATCTACCTAGTAGATTTTTAAAAAATACTAAGAAGAAACAATCATTTTGTACAGTCTTCCAAATTTAAATTGTATCTAGTAATGCAGACATCCTGGTTGTAACGTTTCTTGACTGTTACTTTTTCTCGTCTAAATTACTGAATCAATATTAATGAATTATAAAAATATAGAGTGGACCTTGAGAAAGGACATAGGATAGTTTTATAGAAAAAAAATAGGATAAAAGGTGTGGAAATAAGGGTTTGAAATTTGTATAAATTTTGTCATCGTCAAAGATAAAAACTAAAGAATGGTGACAGAATTCCACTCGGACAAAACCGCGGGCGGATAGCTAGTGTAGCTTTCTACACCATAACTCTAGAACGATAACTGTCGCGAATGTAATAAGTCTAAACGTACGTTCGCTGGCATCACACGACACTTCATGGCATCATAAATTGCTACTCATAAAGTCGCACGGCCGCACCGCGTATCATTAAAATTAAACCTTTAATGAGAAAATGAATTACCAGCAGTTATGAAAAGTTACGACCACTATACCGTGTGCTTTACGCACTTTTATTATTCCCGGTGAAAATGTATGGCCTGTAATGAAACATAAATGGCTATATGTTTTTTTAAGAAACGACAGCTTATTGATTTTTTTTAAATAATGACATCGCACGTTATACGCATACTGCCAGTGTCAGTAAACGTGTTATTTTATTTTATTTTGCTCGATTGAAACCGAGTGATGTAGTATTACTAAAGTCGGTAAGTCAGTAGCTGTTTAGCAAGTTAGTAGGCAATAAGTAAGTAATATTCAAGTAAAGCAATGACCACTCTATGATAACTTTTCATAGTAATATGGAGTTTTTGAGACCATTAGAAAAGCAATATTTATTTTTGTATTTCCATACCGAACTAGATGTTCCCTACCCTGTATCTATTTTTATGAATGGACTATCCAATACAAAATATTTTTTTCAATTCGAAAAAAATACATCCCGAGATTATTGCATTTAACCTCGTAAGACCGCCGGTCCTTTTAAAAGGGCTATATATTTGTAGTCAGTAAGACCGGCGAATTTTAAAACTCAACTACGAAGTAACGCCGCCGGTCCTTCTAAGAGTACCAATTATTTGACGCTTCGTAATTTTAAAATTTCGCGCGTTCCGAAAAAGAACAGAGTATTGTCTATGACCTTATAAAATTAAGTTTTGTGTATAGGGGGTTTCATATAAAAAAAAAATATTGCTGCTTGTCAAATCTGACATTTTGTTCGTGAAGATGGTGCGCACACGTGGACGTGGTGAGTATTTTAATAAATTTTTATGACTTTTTTGAGTTTTTGTGCTAAAATCAAGATCTGGTCGTATACCTTTGAATAATGATCAACATTTGGGATAGTTATTTTGCTTATTTCGTATAGAATTTAAACGTAAATCGTATCAAAAGTTATTAGTCCCTTACAAGGGACCGTTCGGCTTGCGTGTGCGATATTAATTCAAACTTTTTTGCAATATTATGAGTAATTCTTACGCGCTTTAAATTGTTCTTTACGCTCAATTTTTAAACAATAATTTTACAAATAGGAATGTCTTAATTCTATACTAATATTGCTTTGTCTTATTTTAAACTAATATTGCAATTTGATACCATGTTAACTTTTTAAAGCCGAAAGTACTTTTAAAGGGACTAAATATAAAATATGAAATAATTCCATTCATTTTAATAATTTTTCTAATATTTTAACGCTTTAATATAGGCACAATTAAGCTTAAAAACAACTTGCATAGTATATCCTGAAATTCATATTTGCGTTGATAAAATTTAAAAAAGAAAAAATTACTTTTTATAATCAATATGACCGAAAGTCCTTTTAAAAGAACTATAAAAAAAATTACTTTTATCCATATATCAAATCCTTATACTCTAACATAATGCCCCAGTGAGTATGACACTCATAGGATTACTCTATCATATTCAAATATGGACTTGAAGTGTTCGGCGTTACTTAGTATAAAAAGTTAGTCCTTTTCAGAGGACCTTCGGTCAAATCTTCAACTTGCTTGCAATTACCGTTCGGTCTTACGAGGTTAAACAAACAAATATTTTAGCTTTATAATATACTAAGACGAGATTATAACACATTTAGCAGTATAATTAAAATATGTCATTAATGGCAACATTTTGGAAATTTTATGTGATTTTAATTAAAAAAACACACACAAATAAAAAAGGGTAAGCTATTTTCATGTCCCGCAAAAACTCCATTGACGATAAACAACATTATTTGCAAGCGCTTCTTTAACACAAACATGCGGGTTGCGTAGTGAGCACGGTTGGAAACTTTTGATCCCCTGACATAAATCTCCATCAGAAAATAGGGAGGGAGGTAACCGGCTTAAGCTTAACTGTGACTAGTGGCCCCGAACCTTACTTTAAATATATTTATAATAATGATAAAATACACTAGCTAATTTCCGTCTTTATTTGCTATAAGCTAAAGAGCATTTTGTCATAACCCCCGTTTGTTATGGGAACGCGCCCGGTGCGCAAATATTGTTTCATATTTCGGAGTTATTCGGTAAATAGATTTTGTATTATCGGAGGCAATAATCTTGTTTCGTCAGTCAGCTAATCTGTGCTAAGTACTTTGATATACGTGGTACAAAAATAACATTGATATTGACGGGCACTGAAGGAAAAAAATTTTGAAGGTGGAAGAACTATTATCGTTCGCCCGGGGAAGTACCACCGCTGCACCCACTTCTGCCGTGAACCAATTCTATTGTTTTTCGGTGGAAAGGTGCAGTTGCCGGCCACACTTACATGAGGTGACCACCAGCCTCCGGAGTAGCAGCGTAACTGCATACGACCTCAGACAAGACTTACCTATGCTTGCTTGAGGTTGTATGTAGATGTCTATGGGCTGCAGCGACCACTTAACACCACGAGGGCTGCATACTCGTATGCTACTCCGTTCAAATAAAAAAAAATTAAGTGCATAGAATTTATCAGAGCAAAGCACTTGAAGTGTTAGCGAAATATTTTTTAATCTCTTAATTTACTCCTCAAATGTGCCATAATATTACAAGTTATACATTTAGAGTTCATGAAGGTTGTGTCTCATGTAGTAGAAATGTCAATGTTTAACGTTTAATTTTAATTTTATTTAATTGTAATTGTAATTTATTGAATTATTTTTATTTTTATTATTATTGACTATTATCAGATTGAAATATTAATGACTATTGAATGTTAATTTATTTTTAAATGTTTTAAATTTTAATTAATTATGATTTAATTTTAATTGAATGTTTAATTTTAATTTTATTGTAATTGTAATTTATCGAATGATTTTTTATTTTTATTATTATTGACTATTTTAATTATTTATAATGATTTAATTTGATTTAATTTTAATTTAATGTGTTTTAATTATAATTTAAATTTGTTTTTAGACAATTGGTTTACTTGACTTTTTTATTACTGTAATGTGTATAATATGATATGTAAACTAAATAATTATATTTCAATTCAATTAACGCATTAGGCAATCGCCTGTTATGTTAGTTGATAAGGGTTTATAAATAAATAAATAAATAATTTAAAAAATACTTGTCAATATACTATCTGTTTCCCGCAAGTTTACCCGCGTGAGAAATGATTATGAGCATAAAGATAGATCCGTAGATTTCATGGGACATGTGATTTTCATAGTGGCCCCGAACCTTACTTTAAATATATTTATAATAGTGATAAAATATACTAGCTAATTCCAGTCCTTATTTTCTATGAGCTAAAGAGCATAACATAACCCTTGTTTGTTATGGGAACGCGCCTGGTGCGCAAATATTGTTTCATATTTCGGAGTTATTCGGTAAATAGATTTTGTATTATCGGAGGCAATAATCTTGTTTCGTCAGTCAGCTAATCTGCGCTAAGTACTTTGACATAGGTGGTACAAGAATAACATTGATATTGACGGGCACTGAAGGAAAAAAAGTTTGAAGGTGGTAGAACTATTATCGTTCGCCCGGGGAAGTACCACCGCTGCACCCACTTCTGACGTGAACCAATTCTATTGTTTTTCGGTAGAAAAGACTTACCTAATTATCTCTGTTACACTTTCTAGTATTATTGCAGACTAGTTGTGCCCCACGGTTTCACCCGCATTAGAAAGGATCAGTAGCATGAATTGAATATTTTTCGTACATTTTATAGGATCCAAACTCTTGTTCCCTACTTTGTCCCCTTTACACATTTTGGCTATAATGGCTTATACATGAGATATAAATATATACTGTTTTGGGGGTTTATTGTAGGACTATTTAAGATGAACATTTCCATCATACATTACATACATATGTGTTACTCCAGCGGTTTTGGCAGCGCACGCCAGAATAGCTCGCATGTGGTAGATTTTTTCCTAATTATTTGACACTTATCATCATATTTTGGACAATTCACACAATATCTTTATAAATGTGTTATTCTCATATATAAGCTATATTATTGTAAAGTTTCATTAAAATCCATTCAGTAGTTTTTACGTGAAAGAGTAACAAACATCCATACTTACAAACTTTCACGTTAATAATATGTATTAGTATGATTAGCCGTATTGATCTTAGTTAAACTCCTGAACATAAATACCTTCGACTTTTATGAAACCACACGCAACGTTATTCTTACGCAGAATGTGAAATGGAAACTTTTATAACCTGTGGACGTTAAAATATTATTACTTGTACTTAAATTGTGCGTGTATAAATATTATGAAGAACACAAGTGATCCTCGCAGATAAGCCAAACGAGAGCGGTCGGTTGTGAGATGGATGACAGCTGGTGGCAACTTTCATGCCCATATCTAATTGCTCGCTTACGATACTCGCTTTCAAAAACTGACGCTTCACTCTTAGGCAAAACACACATTTTTCGATAATTCATATGCGAAACATTTTTGTCGCTTGTTCTTAATCGGTCAGACAACTGAATTAAAGCTGAGAATTCGGTTGGAATAATTGAATTAAAACCGAATATCTCTTAATAAAGGAAAATTCGTGTACAAATAACGATTTTATTCATGGTAATGACCGCAGAAACGAGTGTGACCCAATTTTGCGTTAATCATTTCATATTAACAATTTCACTTTATGTGTCATCCAAATGCTTTAATGTCGCTTTCATGGTTTTGCTATAGAATGGGGTGGATATGACTATGGTTATTATGGATATTATATTTGATTTAATTGAAGTACTGGAATATGGAATAACCATAGATTTTTTATGACTTTGACTAGTATATATAAAAAATATATGGGAATAACTAACGTTATTACGTGCTCCTGCGCTTGCAAGCATTTGAAGTCGGTTTATTACTATCAACCGTATCAAGCTGCTTTGGTTAGTTATCTAACTAGTAACCTAGGCTTGCTAACCTATAATGATAATCTTTTGTTTTCTTTGTAGTGCTTTCTTTGCTTACCATAGGTAAGAGTGACATAGTCCCTGTAGCTTCGGGATTAAGAATAGAGCTACGGTATCCCCTGCCTGATCGTAAGAGGTGACTTAAAGGGGCTTCCGGGGTAGCAGACGGTGAGAGTGGACCTTGACCCGTCCAGCCAGCAGCCCCGGGAAGGACGGCAGTGTATGCGTGGCCGCATGCCGCCGTAAACACCTGAAGGTGCAGGAGAGCACATCTGCTCTCCCGAAGATGGGCCCGTTCTGGGGCGCCGCGCGCGGAGTACACCGGTGCGTTCCAATGGAGATCCCGGAGTCCCCTCAAGCGCAAAGGCAGGCCACCGAGGGGGTTTTAACGCGGTCAAATCCCAGATAACCCGGTAACCTCTCCCAAAGTGCTGGGTACCTTTTGAAGGTTTTTTCCCCCGATACCAAAAAAAAGGTAAGAGTGTTCATTATTTTTTGAACTACCGCGTGCCGCCGGGTCACCGTGTTTGGTGATGTAAAACATCGTTAGAAATATTACAATTGTATTGCTCACTGCGTAGTATCGATAAATACGCCATTAGTCAGAGGTGCGCGCCCTTGTTTGAACTGAGTACCCGGTTGCGTCGGGCAATACCAGGGTAGGCTTAATCTCTCTATCTGCCACTACACCACTCTACCAAACCTACGAGTACATTTACCGGATTTATCCATATTATGAGAGGAGACCTGTGCCCAGTAGTGGGACAAAAAAATGTTGAAAAAAAAACGTAAAAACGTTAAAAACTTTTTAAAAGGTAAGTTTTTACAAAACAGGCCCAAAATACTGACCAAAGTAAGAAACGCGTTGCCATTCTATTACGAAGTTGCTTTGAGTTTTTAACGCATTCAAATTGATCGTCAAACGGCCATCCCCACTAACCTTTACTGGTCTTTGTTATTCCCTGTGGTATATTATTGAGTTAATGGTGTCATTTGGCGTATTTTGATTCTCAATAGGCTCGAAGCGTGCGTATAGCCCGTCCCGCTAAAAAGGAAAGTTGAAAGCGGATTTAAATAAAAATAAAGAAGTAATAAGTAGTGTCCACTTTTTTGGTAAATTTTCTATTGATTTTAATCCGTTTTCTATTAATATTTAATGTTTTTAAAACCTTTTAGGCCTGTCTTCTTGATTATTACTTTTTTGCTATTGTAACGACCTTCCGCTACTCATCAAGAGATGGCGCCACGGGTATTCTTGAATCACGTTATCGAAGTTTTCTGAATATCCGACCATATATACAAGCTCTATTTGCAAACTGGTGACCCTAGACAAGAATACGTCCCTTCTGACCTTCATCAGTCGCACCTTCACTCCCTGGTTGGACTGCAGCACCAGCTCGTCAGGTTCATCGCAGCGCACCGTGTATACGCTTCCTGTTCCTGATACAGCTGCTTGAGTTGCCATTACTCGCCTCCATATCCTACCCTCACATCTCGACTTACCGTGGATAGAGGGCATCTTCACTCTTCGCTTCACCCTCACATCCCGACTCACCGCTGACGGAGGGCTACACAAGGTCTGCACCCTCACATCTCGACTCACCGCAGATAGAGGGCATTCCAGGCGCTTGTAAGCGAAGATTACACTTGGATTACTGAAGTCATCGACCTCCGGTCTGAGCAGGGGGTGATGTAGCGACCTTCTGCTACTCATCAAGAGATGGTACCACGGGTATTCTTGAATCAAGGTATCGAAGTTTTCTGAATATCCGACCATGTATACAAGCTCCAAATTGAGTCAGTTGGAGCGCGACCGCTCCCCGGGCATGACCACCTCGCCCGGAGGGAGATCTCCCTTTGCCAAAGCTATAAACTTTTATGTTTTTTAAAAGTATTACATTTAAATAAGAAGCGCAAACATTATCCTTCTGTAAATTTCAAAGGTATCCTAATCAATTCAACATCTAAATTTCACCAATTTTTTCGCTTTAAATATGAATGGATAATCTAAAAACGGGTTATTTCTTGTAAGATATATAATATTATTGTAACTAATGTTCAAAACATTTTATGAATAATATTGTTAGATTGTAAAATATAAGTTTATATTTGTCAATCCATTCTCCATCGGCACCGGTGACACGGAGTACTTTTTTACCCCTCATTTGACAGATATCGATGAGTCGAATGTTGGCCACAACTGTTGGTACGAACCAACCGTCGTGAAATCGTTTCGATGTTTCAGTCACCAGCAAAGTGTGATTTATTTTTTTATTTATAACCTATAGTCATTATTTATCGAAGTTGAATGGATATTCCTGTGTGAATACACGAGAAATGCTGTTGGCTAATGGAGAACGATGAGAGGTTTATTAGTCCATCGCTCGATTTTAATAATTTTTATAACAAACGTTATTTTTATTGAGTGTCTAAATTCAGATTACTTGTAAAAATATGGCTTGAGCTTTTATTATTATTAAACAAAAAAATTAACAAAAAGTTACCGACTTCAAAAGAAAACTGTCTCGGCAAAAGGAGCACAGGCCGCCCTCCAACCAGGTGGGCTGACGACCTGAAGAAGATAGCGGGAAACCGCGGGCGCAGGATCGGACGGAGTGGCGAACATTAGGGGAGGCCTATGTCCAGCAGTGTACGCCGTGTGGTGTCCGGCTAGAGTAGCACCACTCCGATTCTTCCCAGGAGGTCGTAGGAGGCGACCAAGGGACACATTCCAGGAGATGGGCAGCAGCATCTTCCTGAGTAACGTATCATCTACTGCGGTCACCAACCCGCAATGCCAAGCGTGGTGACTATGGCAAAAACCCCCTATGGCAGTCACAATTAAACCTCGGCCCCCAGTCCCCGGCGGCCCCGCTATCCCTGGTTACGACAGCGGCCATGGTAACGGCGGGGCAGGGGGTGCTAAGAATCTCCGGCAGAGATTCGGCTGTCACAAAAGAAAACGACCTCTGCACCTGGCAACATACAACACCAGGACACTGAGAACCGACGAGAAGATACATGAGCTGGAAGCAAAGATAGATAAGTTACGCTGGAGTATCATAGGATTATCCGAAGTCCGAAGAGAGGGGGAGGACACGGTAATCCTTAAATCCGGTAACTTATTCTATCACCGGGAGGGCGAACATCTGTCCCAAGGTGGTGTCGGGTTTCTCGTCCACAGGTCCCTCGTCAACAACGTGACGAAAGTCGAAAGTGTGTCAGCAAGGGTAGCGTACCTTATACTCAGAATATCAAAACGGTATTCGTTGAAGGTCATACAGGTATACGCACCGACCGCGACACACCCAGACGATGAGGTTGAGGCTATGTATGAGGACGTCAGTAGAGCCATACATGCCTCTAAGACTCATTTCACGGTGGTGATGGGGGATTTCAATGCAAGACTGGGCACGCGAGACGGCGACGAGCAGAAGGTAGGGCCCTTTGGATTTGGTCAACGGAACCACCGAGGCCACTTGCTTGCTAACTTCTTGGAGAAGGAGAACCTCTTTATGATGAACTCCTTCTTCAAGAAGAAGCCTCATCGCAAGTGGACTTGGATAAGTCCCAACGGTTCCACGAAAAGCGAGATAGACTTCATTTTGGCAGACAAACGGCACATATTTAATGATGTCTCCGTGATCAACAGGTTTAAAACCGGAAGTGATCACCGAATGGTACGAGGCACATTAAATATCAACATCAAGCTGGAACGGTCACGCCTAATGAAGTCTACGCTTCGACCAACACCTGTCCAAATCCAGGGCTCCGAGAACTTTCAGCTTGACTTGCGAAATCGTTTCGCGGGCCTAGAAAAATGCGAGTCTGTGGACGAATACAACACCAGGATGGTACAAACCGTCCACGAGGTAGGGTCCAAGTTCTTTAAGACCCCCTCCAGTAGTAGACCCCAAGTGCTCTCTGAACAAACCCTCGGTCTTATAAAGGAAAGGCGTGAACTATGCATCCGGTCTCCGTCTTCAATGTCGAAATACAGGCAGCTCAACAAACAGATCTCTTGCTGCAGACGACGCGATCTGCGTGCTCACAACACACAGCGCGTCAAAAACACTATTGAGCGCAACCAAGGCACAAAAGTGTTCACAAGAGATCTGAGTGTAGGGCAAAGCCAGTTAACGAGGTTGAGGACTGAGTCTGGCGCTGTAGTTTCGTCTAAGCCTGAAGTTCAGAGAGAAATTGAGAGGTACTACGGACGGTTGTACAGCTCCTCAAAAGCTCCCGTTACCGATGTGGTAAACGATAAGAGAGCCAAATTGACCCGACACTATACCGAAGATATCCCGGACGTCAGCCTGTACGAAATTAGAAGGGCCCTTAATCAGCTTAAAAACAACAAAGCACCGGGAGATGACGGTATCACATCAGAGCTGCTGAAGGCTGGAGGGAAACCCCTCCTAGTGGCGCTCCAAAAATTGTTCGATACCGTCATCAGTAGCGGAACTGTCCCGGAGGCGTGGAGCAGAAGCGTGGTAGTTTTGTTCTTCAAAAAGGGTGACAGAGCCCTTTTGAAGAACTATAGACCCATCGCGCTTCTGAGCCACGTCTATAAGCTGTTTTCAAGGGTTCTTACTAATCGTATTGCGCGCAGGCTAGACGACTTCCAGCCTCCCGAACAAGCCGGATTCCGAAAAGGCTATAGTACCATGGACCACATACACACGCTGCGACAGGTTATACAAAAGACCGAGGAGTATAACCTGCCGCTATGTATTGCGTATGTGGACTATGAGAAAGCCTTTGATTCTATCGAGACCTGGGCGGTGCTAGAGTCTCTCCAGCGATGCCAGATTGACTATCGGTACATCGAGGTGTTGAAGTGTTTGTACAAAGCCGCAACTATGACAGTCCGAGTTCACGACGGAAGCACTGGACCTATTCCACTGCAGCGCGGAGTACGACAAGGGGATGTTATATCCCCGAAGCTGTTTACCGCTGCTTTGGAAGACGTGTTCAAGCTGATGGAGTGGAACGGGCTGGGTATTAACATCAATGGCGAACACCTCACACACCTTCGATTTGCCGATGATATAGTAATCTTGGCGGAGAACCTGGAAGAGCTCAGCACTATGCTAGGTGACCTCCATAGCGCCTCACAAAGGGTGGGTCTTAAGATGAACATGGACAAGACGAAGATCATGTCTAACGTCCATGTCACACCTATACCGGTCGTTGTTGATGGCGCTACTCTCGAAGTTGTCGACGAGTACATTTACCTGGGACAAGCGATCCGTATGGGTAAGTCCAGCTTCGAGAGAGAGGTAACTCGTAGAATCCAACTCGGTTGGGCAGCGTTCGGGAAATTACAAAGTGTCTTCTCGTCCAGAATACCTCAGTGCCTGAAGTCGAAAGTTTTCGAGCAGTGTGTGTTGCCAGTGATGACCTACGGCGCTGAGACGTGGTCTTTTACAGTTGGCCTTTTCCATAAGCTCAAGGTCGCTCAGCGCGCGATGGAGAGGGCTATGCTTGGTATTTCTCTACGCGACAGAATTCGTAACGATGAAATCCGTAGACGAACGAAAGTTACCGACATAGCTCTCAAAATTTGCAAGCTGAAGTGGCAATGGGCAGGCCATATAGTTAGAAGAACCGACAACCGATGGGGAAGAAAGGTTCTCGAATGGCGACCACGTATCGGCAAAAGGAGTACAGGCCGCCCTCCAACCAGGTGGACTGATGACCTGAAGAAGACAGCGGGTAGCCGCTGGATTCAGAAGGCCCAGGACCGGGAGGAGTGGCGAACGTTAGGGGAGGCCTATGTCCAACAGTGGACTATAAAAGGCTGATGGATGGATGGATGGATGGATGTCCAGCAGTGGACTTTAAAAGGCTGAGACCAAAAGAAAACTATTCTAAAACAAATTAATATGCACTAAACAGTAAAAATTAACTGCGTATTCTTCTACAATTTAATAGTCAACTTACATTTTCTACCCATCCCTATGTAAGTACAATCTGTGTTTACCATATAATGTAGGTACAATTATTGTTAGTCCCTGTAGCTTCGGGATTAAGAATAGAGTTACGGTATCCCCTGCCTGATCGTAAGAGGCGACTAAAATGGGGCTTCTGGGGATGCGGACGGTGAGTTCCTATGGAGATCCCGGAGTCCTCACGAACGCAGAGGCAGGCCACCTAGGGGGTTTTAGTGCGGTCAAATTCTACATAACCCGGTATCCTGTCCCAAGGTGTCGGGTACCTTTTGAAGGTTTCCCCCCCGATACCAAAAAAAAAGTACAATTATTGTTATTTTTGGAGACCAAATTAAAAAGGGACCACATGGGAAGTATCAGCATTCAAATAAAAAATAATCATCAAAATCTGTTCACCCAGTCAAATCTGAGGTACCAAACATAATAAAAAAATGACTTGAATTGAGAACCTCCTCCTTTTTTTGAAGTCGTTTAAAAAGGCACTTAGGTATACTGTCCACAAAATAAGAATTACCTGTAGTAGTTACTTACTACTTACATGGGCTGTTGCTAGTGTCGGTAGTGTATACAGTATACGTTAAATAAAATACTCCGTTCTTGCAAACATTTGTTAAAAAATCTAGTGCCGAGATTTATAATATAATGTACTAGCTGACCCCGCGAACTCCGTATCGCGTTTAAATATTAAATAATAATAATAATGGATAGCATATAAACCTTCTCCGTGAAAAAATACATATACATACCAATTTTCATAATAATTGGTCGAATAGTTTCTGAGTTTTGCGATGTCATATATACAAACATCCTCTTTTATATGTATAGAAGAAGATGTTTTACTCACTGCTATATTATGATCGATGGATAAAGAAATAAAAATAAACTAAATATTGTTAATCATTATGTAAATTATGTATTAGCTTATCTTTTAATATGCCAGTTTTATATACCTAAGTTTTGAATATGAGATAATATTATATGCCTGTACTTTGTCATTTAGAGCAGGTTATTATTGCTTACTAATACGTACGTAAAATACCTTAAGAATATCTTAAGATTAAAACATTTCAGATGAAACCTGCGCATAAACATTTTATTAATAAGGCCGATTAGCTATATAACTATTCCTATTTAGGCCAGGTTCCGAGATCATGCATGCAAAAACTCGTCCCTTCGTTTGCATATTGTACTTACTAACCAAACATTACGCTACAAAATGACATACCCCTACGCCATAAACCCATAATCTGTGGCAAACGGTCCGGAATGGACCCCAAATGACGTTTATACGGGTAAAATTAAATAATAACCGCCCGGTTGGCGATTGAATTTTTCAATGAATTCATTAAAGTTTTATTGCACGCTACAATTGCCGGTACAGTTCATTCTGAGGTTTAAATTAAATAAAGGGTACCTACTAGCTTAGTGTGCGTGGGTATGGGTGAATACACAGATATATTTTTGTCGTTGCTTATAAGTGGATAGTCGATAGAACTCAGATCAAATATAAAATGCGAACAAGAAAATGAGTCTGAATGAAACTGAACTTCACCGTGTACTTTTTACACATTACACGCAAAAACTTAGGTACAATATAAAAAAAATATTAAGAAAACAAAAAAACCCGACTGCGTGAGGAACAAAAAAGCTAAAAATAAGTGGATAAATAAATATTTTTCAATTATATTTTAATTCATATATATTTTATTTTAATGATCATGACTGGACCTTGATTTGCCAGTCGAATATCGCTCATCGGGCAAAACATTGTGTTAAAAGTTCACAATAAGTATGCCGAATTGGCTTTGTGAATAGGTGTAATGAACACATGCATTATGATCGCAACACGTGTCCACGCACTTATTATGTATACAAAACCAGGCTCACTTTGTTTGTCGCGATACGTCTTTAACTTTTATTTGATCTGAGCGGCAGAGTTAGAACTTAAAAAGCTAAAACCTGCTTTATATAGTCATTTGCCTTAGAGCATCAAAGTTACTGACTCACCCTTCAGTAGAGCATAGCGCCTCGCTTCGATACATAATTTTTGTACCAAATCTGGTGCGGGGGAAGAACGCACACATTTTAATTTTGTCACACATTTACAAATATTCTTTCATCGCTACAGACGCATACATTTCTAAATATGTCAATTTCAATTAGCAACGTCATTTTCTATGCACCGTAAACACTGTTACCGACACACACAGACACACTAGTTGTATAACTAGAAGGCACATTGTGCATGGACGTTGGGACGAGGGGTTCGCCCGTAAAGGCCACTCCTCGGACGGGTGTCATACCTGTCATACCTTGATGCTCTATGTCTTTTACATAAGCAACATTTTTGTAAACTTAGAGTGAACTATTGACGACGACGTTAAGATGCCGCTGCCATTCCCCTGGATGAGATTCTGAAATTTAAATGATGAGTTTAAATATCTCTACTCGGAATAGGTGTCGGTGCTCTCGTTTTTTAAATCGTGCCAATAAAAGGTACTGATTCAGTTTAAGATACCGTCTAGGGCTCAATAAATAGTCCCTGTAGCTTCGGGATTAAGAATAGAGCTACGGTATCCCCTGCCTGATCGTACGTGCCGACTAAAAGGGGGCTTCCGAGTTTGCGGGCGGTGAGAGTGGGAGCTCGACCTGTCCAGCCAGCAGCTCCGGGAAGGACGGCGGTGTGTACGTGGCCGCATGCCGCCGTAAGCATCGGAAGGTGCAGGAGAGCACAAGCAACAGGAGAGCACAGCACAGGAGGGGAAAATGCAAGGATCCCGTTCCAGGCACCGGTGCGTTCCACGGGAAATCCCGGAATCCTCCCCCAGCGCAGAGGCAGGCCACCGAGGGGATTTTGGTGAGGTCAAATCCCAAAAAACCCGGTATCTTCTCCCAAGGTGTTAGATACCAAGGAGTTAGGTATAAAATACTCTCAAAGAGCTGTTATAAAGCTATTTTCTATCGACGCAGATACTAAATCTTAATTGGTCATTTAGTAACGCAGAGGGGTAAATAAATGCATGAAATATAAACGCAGGTATATAAAATAAGTGATACAACTAATCGTAATATAAATTTAATAAAATTGTATTACTCGCAACAATTATTCAACCCAGGGTCTGCTAACTCGGTTAGTCCGTAAAAGGGTGCAGAGTGTTTACCGCCGTGTGGTCAAGTTAGGTTTACAGGTGAAATATGGTATAATAGTTTAACTCGTGAGCAGGTAATGTTCTATTCAACAAATATTATTGTTTAATGTTGTTACAGTTTTATTTATTTTATAACAATGACATTAGCTAAAACATGTTAACAAAAGGTTAGACTGGACCAGCCAATTTTAGACTGTTGACTAAGTAATTCGATATCTGTTTACCATTTTTATCTGTTTACCATTTCGATATTTAAAACATTTTGTTTGCCTAAATAAATTCCATATTTAGGTAAAAATAATATATAAATAAAATAATATAAAATAATAAAAAATAAAGATAATAAAAATAAACGCTTAACATTCAAAGCCGTAGAGTGGGTAGATATACCCTGTGTCGTCGGTACCATGGACACACACAAAGACAGAAATACAAAAACCCAGACCGAGAACAGAAATTTAAACTCATCATTCAAATTTCTGTTTCGCAGGGAATTGAACCCGGGATCCTTTGATTGGCAGGCCGCCGGCCGGCATGGTAACCATTGTGCCACGCAGGTCGTCAAACAAAGTAATGTAATGTAATCTACAAAGGTAAAACAGAACCAATCCGACCGATTCAATAATAAAACGAATACCTATCCAAATATCGTACTCGGATGAAAGTACACATTATAATCAAATAAATTATGATAAACAAACTTATTTACCCCTTTAAACAATCGAAACCCCTCCAAATATTTGTAAGATTGTGTCTAAACAAGTAAAACTGCCAAAATCGTATTTAAATTCCCGATTTGGTCACCAGATAAGCAAAATCATGAGTTAGGTCCAGAGCTTCAAATACCGCTATAAAATCATAACGTTATTATCTACTTGTGCCCATATCGTTATAAAAAATATAACGTTTTACAACTAAACGTCATTTACATATCAAAATAACGCTATATCAGTAAACACTATTTAGAAAATAACGATATAAATAACGTTATATTTACGGGGAATAATAATTATCATATGCAGCGAGCTAACAACGCGGCAATATCGCTTAGCATTAACGATATTACAACGTTATTTTATTTCGATTTTGATGGTTCATAACGTTATTCTTTTAATACCGCTATTCGTCTTTTCGTTAGTAATGTCAAAATATAACGAAACGAAATACGTATAACGTTATATAACATTATATTTTGATATTTTTTATAACGTAATGAAGCTCTGGTTAGGTCGAAAGGGTTTAAGTCAGCGTGCTGCCGCATAATGCCGTTTACCTGGGGCGTCTACGTCCATAACTCTAAGGAGATATTGGCTTCCCTGAGAACCTCCTTACATACAAATAGCTCCAAATTTATACGCCTACAGCTATTGGTCATGAAACTCTCGTTTGAATATTTTGTTGACATTTGTGTTTGATTTACAGCTTCGAATTAATATGAAAATTATTGGTATTTCTTTTTTGACTCCGTGATTTAAGATTAAGGACGATAAAATAAAGCTCTCAATTTATGGGCTGCAACCCTTTTTGCATGCCACTGCTGAGCACGGGTCTCTTCCCATTATAGGAAGGCCTGGAGCTTACTCCACCACGCTGCTCCAATGCGAATTGGTGGTGATGCGGGTTAGTGGCCAACCCTCTGTCATATGATTTCTATGACCAGGTTTAACGACTGTTATATAATATACCGATAACAACCGGGACCGACGGCTTAACGTGCCCTCCAAAGCACGGAAACGCGACACCCGACCGCGCCCGTTTGGCTTTGTTGCATAGATCGCTTGCGTTCTACGCTAACTGCCGGGCCATGCGCGCTTCTTGGCCTTTAATATTAAATATTTGAAAATCAGACTAAACTATAAACCTAATACATGTCGACAAATATAATGCCTTAGTATATTCGAATGAGAGTTTCATGAGCAATAAATAGATGTAGGCGTATTAGGGACTATGTATTTGTATGTAAAAGGGTTCTTAGGGAAGCCAATATCTTCTTAGAGTTATGGACGTAGACACCCGAGGTAAACGACATTGTGCTTCGGCGCGCAAGGCTTAACCCTTTCGACCTAACTCATGATTTTGCTTATCTGGTGGCGAGATCGGAAAATTTAAATACGATTTCGGTGGTTTTGCTTGTACAGACACGAAAATCAGACTAAACTATAAACCTAATACATGTCGACAAATATAATGCCTTAGTATATTCGAATGAGAGTTTCATGAGCAATAAATAGATGTAGGCGTATTAGGGACTATGTATTTGTATGTAAAAGGGTTCTTAGGGAAGCCAATATCTTCTTAGAGTTATGGACGTAGACACCCGAGGTAAACGACATTGTGCTTCGGCGCGCAAGGCTTAACCCTTTCGACCTAACTCATGATTTTGCTTATCTGGTGGCGAGATCGGAAAATTTAAATACGATTTCGGTGGTTTTGCTTGTACAGACACGAACCGTGCAAATTATCTACAGGGATTTCAATTGCTAGATGGAGCAAAGAACTTTGTCTTTCATAATGTATTCGTGTTCCTTAACACAGGTACACAATATTATTTTTATCCAAGTATGACACTGATACACATTATTTGAATGGGTGGTTTTTGAAATGTTTTTGTTAACTATTGATTGATTCCATAGATGTTTAAAATTGTTTTCAATTAAAACTCTTACTTCTAAGATTATTAATATGGTCTTCGCGAAGTTAAATATGTATGTGTTTTCCCTTGAAACTTCTTTAAGATGAAAATATCACAATTTTCTATGAATTCTAAAGTAGAGCCTACTATATCGTATGTTTGTTTAAGCATTTTAGATACTGACCACAGAGATAATTAGTAGAAAAATCTATTCACTTAATACATATTAACTGAATGTCAGATTTAGTGCATACTAAAAGGGACTATATAGCTATTTGCGCTGCACCCGGGCATCTGTTTGCAACAAACTTGCAGATATCTCATCAAGGGTCAATCAATGTAAGCACCAACATTATCAATCGTAGGAGAGCCCACGAGGCTAATTGTGGATTTACTCGAGCGTCATCAGGACCTTGTGCATTTTATATTTTGGGTGGTAGGAAGATTAAAATATTATATGATATTTTCCGTTTCACCGGTGGGGAGAGCGCCTATAGGTTTTCAAAAATTTTATACGAAAGGTACAGGCAAAATAACGACAAAATCGATTAATAGTAGAATAAATTAAATGCACGGTAAGTCATATTTCAGTAATTTAAATGCATGGTATGTCGTATTTCAGTAATCAGATGATTTGGGTATGAATGTATGCAAAACAGCAAAATAAAAAAAACAGCATTTTGGCAATCTCGCGAGAGTTGGAATTTTTATTATTTAATAAGTCATGGTTCAACGGTAACGGGGTATTCTAATCTGACCGTTTTGACATCCCGAAGCAAGATAAAAAAAATTAAAAAATACTGTACCTACAAAGAAGGATTTTGTAATCATGGCAGTACTCAACAAGATGCAAGAAGTACCCCATATCTTAATCTGACGCGCTCGAGTAAATCCGAAAATCTCCTCTTGGGCTCCCCTAATGTAACCAACCTTCGGTTCGAATGGCATTACACTGCACTCCTATCGGCTTGCTGGCATAAACTACAGTAACATTGAGTGCCAGAATTTGAGACTAGTAAAACTACCGACTGCCTTAAAAGAGACCAAAAACTGGATAAAACAAAAGCAAGTAATCCACCAAGTCACAAAGGATTTTCATGGACAAATCCTTCAAAAATGAAGTAGCGATTAAGAAGAAGAGAAATTTAAATTGTATCGTTTAGCGGTGATTCACGTGTAGACTGCTTAACTGATTTATAGATGTGAAATTCGATATGTAGTTTCCATTGAAAAATCTACAAGTTAAAAAAAAACCTTAATTATTTTCGAAAAAGCTTTGAGTGGAGCTCAAATGTTTGCTATATACTAACGAAATCTGTTCACTTACTACGTACTAAGAAGGATTAATAAACCATGCATGCAGTTTGCGCTGCACTCGGACATTTGGTTGCAACAAACTTGTAGATCTCTCATCAACGATCAATCCGGCCCGTCTGCCTTTTTGTTCGGTTAATTTATTTAAAAAAAAGCGTGTTTGCAATGACCAACATCTTTAAAGGAAACAAGAATCCATTGCCTACTGCCGACTCAACAGTATAACTAACACGATTCGGAATATTCATTACCGAACCGACTACATTACAGTTAGGTTGGCACTGATACGGTTGCCTCCGACAAGAATAATATCGGATGCCAAATTTAATTATGCAAACACGGTGCCCTAACGTCGCATTTTATTTCACGCACCGCATTTTTATCCGGACCTCGGCCGTAATTTAGGTACCTTAATCCAGGGTTACTCGTAAGGGTGAAAGAGGAAAAAAGGGTGATTAAAGATAAACAACGGTTCAACGTGGATGCCTGCTCGGATAATTTGCAATCGTATCGTTATTTTTTTTCAACCTTTTTTTATATCCCACTGCTGGGCACAGGTCTCCTCTCACAAGTGAGAGGGATTTAGGCCACGCTGGCCTAGTGCGGATTGGTGGACGTCATGTTTTCGAGAAATTATGAATTTCTCTCAGGCATGCACGGCGATGGAGAACATCGTAATCAATTACGAGTGGTAGGTGGTAGAACTATTATGGTTCGCCCGGGGAAGTACCAACAATGCACCCACTTCTGCCGTGAGCAATTCTATTGTGTCGAAACACAATCGTCGAACAAAGTGTCGAAGCACCTTTCCACCGAAGTGGAAAGGTGCGGTTGCCGGCCACACTTACATGAGGCGACCACCAGCCTCCGGAGTAGCAGCGCAACTGCATACGATCTCAAAAAAGACTTAGGTACCTATGCTTGCTTGAGGTTGTGTGTAGATGTCCATGGGCTGCAGCGAACACTTAACACCACGTAGCCTGCATGCTTGTCTGCTACTCCATTCAAATAAAACAAAATATATCACAATATTTTCCATCACCGTGGAGCAGCGACAAATGCGCACATTACAAATTTCTTTGTCATAGGTGCGCGCCGAGGATTTGATCTCGGGATCGGCCGCGTCGAAGCCCTCGGTTTTTTTACCACTAGGCCATCGCTGCTCCGTATCGTTATCTTAGGTGATATATTAAGAGACTAGTGATGCCCAAGCCGTGGTCACCAACGTGGAGATACCAAGTTCAAATCAAACGCTCTAAAACCTTGTGATATTTGATTACGATGTTTTCCATAATCGTGCATACTTGAGAGTCACTTGTACAACCCGGTCACAATATCTGAGGATCTGACGTCGATGACGTCACGTCCAGCGCTGTGGTACGGTGCGCAAAACAAGCATCATTAGGATAATATTGTAAATAATACTTATGAACTAAATTTTTTCTCTATTATTCTTTTATATTTATTATTGACTTATTGACTAGCGGCTCGCCCTGGCTCCGCACGGAAAAAGGGAGGTCCACAGATATTGTAACCGGGTTGTAATTTCTCGAAAGCAAATACCTTGGCCAGCGACGATTGGAATAATATATTGGCTTATTTTTTACTAAGGCTGCAACCCTTTTTACATACCACTGCCAGGCACGGGTCTCTCCCCATTATTGGGGAGGCCTGGAATTTTCTCCACCACGCTGTTCCAATGCGGGTTGGAGGTGATTTTTCCTAAGCCTGTTTATTATTACTGCAGAATCTTCTTCACATATAATATTTTTCTTTTTGCATTAAAACGAAAAATAATCAAAAATCTACAAAGAAATCACATTTTCATAAGATGTAATTCTGTAGGTGGTAGAACTATTATGATTCGCCCGGGGAAGTACCACCGTTGCACCCACTTCTGCCGTGAACCAATAAAATTCTATTGTGTTTCAGTGGAAATGTGCAGTTGTTGAGGCGACCACCAGCCTCATGAAGTGCCACTACATTCAATTTTTTTTTAATAAGACTGAGGATATTTAATTTTGACGTACATAATATGTATTTTGTTTAGTAGATATTCTAAAAAAACTTTCTACTGAATTTAAATCCTTTTATTATTAACGATTTAGGATACAATTGCTAAAGTTGTAGGAAGTTTGAACTCTACGAACTCTGAAGTCTCTGTCAAATGTATTAACAGCTGATGGTATTATCTCTATTAATTTATAGCTGTCGTTTATTTCGAAGAGAGCGCTGTGACAGGTAGTTAGTGGAAAGCACCTACACTGAGTTATTGAGGAGATTCTCTGGTTAGCTCGAAGCTAAGTTCTAAGCGTAAATGTTTTTCTATTTATTTGTAAGGCTGTAATGGAGTCACATTCGATTACTATCTCAGATAATAATATTCTCACTAATATTATGTAAAAATGGTTTAAATGCTTTGAAGCAATTATAATTTTTTACCACTAAGCAATCTTTTCGTTGCTGTCAATTTTTGTATAACAACGACTGTTTTGCAAACAACAGATAAAAAAACAATACTAGTAAACTAACGTTACAGTGTCCCTGGATGCAACCCCTTTTTTTGTCCCACTGCTGGGCACGTGTCTCTCCCCATTATTGGGGAGGCCTGGAGCTTACTCCACCACTCTGCTCCTATACGGGTTGGTTGAGATGCGAGTTAGCGGCCAAACCACTGTCGGATATTTTCAAACCGCTCATAAGGCCTCCGACAAGGTTTAACAACTGTTATCTATCGACAAAACCGGGACCGACGGCTTAACGTGCCGTCCGAAGCACGGAAACGCGCATGAAGTTTTTTGCCACTAGCGTTCACCCTTCTCACACCCTACCGCGCCCGTTTAGCTTAGTTGCATAGATCGTTTGCGTTCTATGCTAACCGCCGGGCCATGCGCGCACAGGGTCCCTACAGCTGATAAATGAACTATTTTTACCTGCCTGTTGACCAACAAAGCTAAATGTAGGAAGTATTTTCTTAAATTTTTGCTAAGCAACACAAGTACAGCGACATAGCCTTTGATTCAATATAACTAGTAGTTGTATTCACAAACCACACATAGGTATTTTAATACGTCATCGTCTTCTTTACTTCACAAAACAGTGATGCAAAATAAAATTATATGCATATAGTAGTAAGTTCAAAGTTTTTGAAGTGAATATTCATATCACAGGCGATTTTTTTACAAAGTGTTACCTATTTTATCATTCTCTATAACGAATTCTAGGCATGCACCGCGACGCACCGATATTGCGGAAGTTATTGCAACCCTAAAAGGAACTCGCCATTGAACTGTGTTTTTATTAAAAACCTTTCATTCTCAGCCAGTGGATTAACAGTTATTTTTTGAATCAAAGGCAGCTTATTAAATAGATTGACTTTTACGTTTTTATTGCACTTTCTTTTATGCTGGAAATGAAAAAGAATTTTCTTTACCTACAGCTTACCTGCATTTAGTTTCAATTTCGAATTAGTTCTTGGAAAAGGTCTAAGAAGTAGTTTACTTATAAAATAACGTGTATCTAAAACCGAGTGGGCTGATTTATTAACACGCTTTTATTAGCTTCACTTATAACTATGTATGCAAGAAAATATTGGAATCTTAATTTGACCCACTTCCCGGTCTTCGATTAGAAATGAAATTTTGCACACGCTCTAAGTTCTGATGACAATACAAATGACTAGCTAAGAAACGTCATTACAAATCCAATATGGCGGCCTCCCAAGATGGCGGACAGACTATTTGAAATGCACCCCCATGATATGGGTATCAAATGAAAGGGTTTGCTGTCAGGAATACGAAAAAAATAGTCACGTGACTTAAACCCAACATGGCGGACATCCAAGATGGCGGATTGGCTACTTGAAATGCACTCCCATGATATAGGTATTAAATGAAAGGCTTTGCTGAATGGGATACGAAGTTATTGAAAAAAAAACTAACTAAAAAATTTAAAATAAATAATGTAACTGTATTTTACTACTACTATATGGTGTCAATAGTATCTTAAAAACATCCCCACGCTTTTTTAAAGTAGGTAAAATATATTTTCTTTTTTTTACTTTTTAGTTCGTATTTTCACAAAAGCGTGTCGTTTAGTTTTATAAACTACATTATTTATTTAAAATTTACAGATATAGAAAATAATAGCACTAAGTAAGTACTTAAAATTTTCAGTTGATTGAAATTTATAGAAGTATACCAAGTAACTAAGTACTAGTAACTAAGTACTAGTAAGTAAGTACTAGTAACTTACCTAAAGTTATGTAGTAAATATCGATTTTAGCTATTCAGTTAACTAGACTCTGAGCCCGTTGTTTTAAAGCTGGTATATTTAAAAAATGTTTCTTACTTTTAATAACGACGAACCAATATCGCGGAAGTTATTGCAGCTTTAAAAAGTACTCGCCATCAAACTTATACAAGTGCTTTTATTAAAAACCTTTCATCCAGTGGACTAACAGTTATTATTTCGATCACAGGCGGTATATTAAATGGGTACATTTGTTTTCGTTATTGCACCTTTTCTGTAGAAAATTTTCATTAGTACAGAGCTCAATCTGGCTTCTATTTTAATTAAGTTTATGGATAAGTAGGTGAATGTTGTTAGTTTATTATAGTAGATTTTCCAGTTGGTAAAGTTTATATTTTTGCTTTTCTTTGCTATTTTGAGTTTGATTTGATTAATTAATTTGTGGTATTTAACCAAAATTCGTTTCTGTTGTTTTTTACCAAGTTCCAAATCCGTTACATTATTGAAGTGAAAACTTCTTTAGCGGCGTTGTGCACTTATTTTGGGATGGGTAAAAAATGTTAAACTCGCGTCAACTACACGTGGCCTGATCGAAAATTCGTAAGACGGAGGGGTGACAGCTGATGACGGCTTGATTGTCTATACTTGTAAAATTCGTTTATATCAAGTATTTGAAATATGGACATTGAACAAAGTGCATCTATTAATGAAAAAAGTGACGAAGAAATAGTGAAAGAAAATGAGTGAGTACTTTATAAAAATACTAGATAGAAATTAATACTGATAATTCAAGCAATTCATGCGGAATTATTCCCTAACGATTCCAAGACATCAAAAATGCAAAACGTTAATGTTTTCACTTCTGCCGGCACTCCCGGAGTGCAACCCGTTGTTTTTTTTATCTTACACTAATTTACTTAGTTAAGAACTTACCGCGCAAATGAAAGATCGAGTCGTAGTTTTCTTTTATTTAAAAAAAAATCTTGTAAAAACGTGGCCACTTACGATTTTTTTTAAATTCTTGTAAATACGTGTACATTTTTTTATTTAAATAGCGTGGCACACGAGCATTCTGGCCACGTGATATTAAGTGGTCGCAGCAGCCCATGGACCTCAAGCAAACATAGGTAAGTATTATCTGAGGTCGCATGAAGTTGCGCTGCTACTCTGTAAATAGTCGCCCCTGTAAGTATGGCTGGCAACTGCACCTTTCCACTGGAACACAATAGAATTGATTCATGGCAGAAGTGGGTGGTGCTACTCCCTCGGGCGAACCATAAAAGTTCTACCACCTACAGCAGGAAACTGGGAAAATGGAACTAGGAATGTATCGTAAGTGACGAAAAAAGGTGATGTGAAATACTAACAGCTCTAATGTTTTTTTATAAGGAGGTGTTTAGAAATAGTAAAAAGAATATACTGTGTCTACAGGAACAAAGCAGTCAAAGTAATTGTTCTTTTATACAATTGGTTATGAGATATCACGAATAATGAAAGCCGAAGCAAGTATTTGGATACATTTCATAAGAAACGTCTGTTTCTCGAGAGAATATGCCCTATGAATATTTTTGGTAATACGAATCCGTGTTACAAAGCGGGAATATTTGATGCCTTCCTTTTCTTGTTACAGCGAACAATATTCTTATAACTTAGAGGTCTAATAATACTTTGATTTGATAACATATTTCAGGATTCAAGATTTCCTGATAACTTTTCAGAGAACATGAGTTATGAAACATGATATTATTGTTTCGTTTATATTAAATTTAAAATATAAATAGATTCCTCTACACGGTCAGTGCCATACACGGAAGTTAGATTCTAGAATGGTTTTCTTACTAACATAAATTTATTGAGGAGGCCTGGAGCTTACTCCGCCACGCTTCTCCAATTGTTGGAAATGCGGGTTAGTGGCTAACTCGCTGTCGGATGTTTTCAAACCGCCCATAAGGCCTCCGACAAGGTTTAACGACTGTTATCTATCGACAACAACCGGGTCCGACGACTTAACGTGCCCCGAGGGCACGTTAGCACGCACGGAAACGCGCATGAAATTTTTTACCACCAACGATCACCCATATCAAACCCAACCGCGCTCGTTTGGCTTAGCTGCATAGACCGCTTGCGTTCTACGCTAGCCGCCGAGCCATGCGTGCTTCGCTAGCCGCCAAGCCATGCGCGCTGCGCCTTAGAAAAAATCAAGACCATTATAATGAATTTTCCCATGGGAAAGAGATATTTTCAGAATATCACTCTAACGTGACGTAAAGGAGGGAAATCAAACACACTTTTGCATTTATAATATTAATATTAATTTGTTACCGATTATGAGTATTGTATCTGAGATCTATATGAGATCCGTAAAGACATGGAGGTTCCAAGTAGAAGTTGGAGCATAAGGCTAAGTTATTTCTGATGTGCCTTTATATCACTATGAAGCTTGATAAATTTAATATCTCATTGCGTTTTCCATCATCGAGATGCGAGTTATACAATATTACTCAGAGGTATTATGAGACCACCTTTGGTAAATGTGTTGAAGTCCCTGTAGCTTCGGGATTAAGAATAGAGCTACGGTATCCCCTGCCTGATCGTAAGAGGCGACTAAAAGGGGGTTTCCGGGGCTGCGGGCGGTGAGAGTGGGAGCTCGACCCGTCCAGCCAGCAGCCCCGGGAAGGACGGCGGTGTGTGCGTGGCCGCATGCCGCCGTAAGCATCGGAAGGTGCAGGAGATCACATCTGCTCTCCCAAAGATGGGCCCGTTCCAGGGCGTCGCGTATGGAGGACACCGGTGCGCTCCATAGGAGATCCCGGAGTCCTCCCCAAACGCAGAGGAAGGCTACCGAGAGGCCACGTGAGGTTCAAATCCCACATAACCCGGTGTTCTCTCCCAAGGTGCTGGGTACCTTTTGAAGGTTTCCCCCCGATACCAAAAAAAAAGGTAAATGTGTTGAAATGCGCCCGTAAGGTGTCCCTTGTTCCTTTCCAAACAGTACAGTTAGAGACTATAGTCCTATATCACACTACCAAGGCTACGTCTTAAATCGTCTTAATCACACTATTCTCGCGATATAATATAGCATGTTGTCTTCACCAGCCCGCATTAGAGCTTGGTGGTAAGCTCCTGGCCTCCCAAATCAGGAGAAAAGACACGTACAGAAGCGGGACGCAAAAAAGCTTGTAGCTTGTCGGTTGTGACGATTATTTTTAGGAATACGGGATAGGTTTCTTCAAATGTAGATCATCACAGTGAAATTAGCAGATAATTTATTATTTCATGCACCGAGTGAACGGAGTATCTTTATAAGTCATTTTTGTAAGCAACTGCCGTGTCCGGTCTTTATATTGTAAAAAATGATTTTTTGACTGGGCCGACTGTAATGGCCAGTTGAAAATAGAATCATTTAGAGATGTTATAACCAAAGCCTGTTATGGCAGAAAGAACCGTGTACGATGCAGTTTCATAATTAGATAATCTGAAAATTATTTGTAAAGACTATGCAAATTTTCTGGTGATCGACGACCCGAATTGTTACCATGCTGGACTGCCAATCGACGGGTTCCGGGTTCGATTCCCGGCGAAACAGAAATTTGAATGATGAGTTTCAATTTCTGTTCTCGGTTTGGGTGTTTGCGTTCCTGTCTTCGTATGTGTCCATGGTACCCACGACACAGGGTATTAATTACCCTACTGAGGGGCTATGAGTGTAAGTGTGTAACGTTTAATTATCGTTACGTGTTTTAAACAGATGAAGTAATTATTAAAAACGTATACTTTATAAATAAAAATATGTTCAAGCAACTTAGATAGAAAAAGCAAGTTACTAACATTTAAATAATAATTTTTGCCTTATAATTTAATCTGAGTAAATTTAGCCGATAATTAAAGTTAAACCACTCGCGTGTCTAATAACAAAAATGTCACTATTTTATTAATTAAGTATCGATTAGTGGTTTGTGAGTTTCAACTATTCAGCATCCGTTCTTCACGCAACAGCTCTATATAAATACCGAAGAGCTTTGGGTCACCGCAAGCAAGTAGGACGTCCCACTGACGGGACGTACACATGTTATTGACCCTGTCCTATTGTTAACGCCATATGGCAACCGAAATTATCTCGTGCCCACACAAAATTAACCAGAATTTCCTCTTCCAATACGCGCAAAACTGTTGAAAGATGTTGTGACCCGACGAGATGGTTTTCGTAGTCGTTTTTGACGTCGGAACCAATTAGATTCTTGTTCTTTTATTAGAATCGACGCCTTCAAGCTAAGTTCCTCGAAATTGGTTATCGATTTTTGAATTCCTACGTCAGTATTATTCGATTCGATATCACGAATAAAATGTTTGCATAAGTTGATTGGTAAACTGCTTGCGGATTTTATTTCATTCCTTGTAGTAAAATAATGTCTTTTAAATGAGTATTTGGAAAGACACAGTTTTTTACAGAAACCCAAATTAAAGAATTATTACCATTATAGTCAATTATAACGTTGTTACTAAATTACATGACAAATTCGCAAAATGTAGAGAGCAATTGGTGGAGTTTATTAACAGTGAAGTCAATTCATACATGAATCACGAATTAAAAACAAATTTATTTAGGGAATAAAAAGTTTTATTTGTCTATCATTTATTTATCTTTGATAATTCAATTCTCTATCATTTAACTGTGAATTACTTATCATGTATATTCTTAGATCAATCCAGCTGCGCTAGGCTAGCGTGTCCCTGTAGCTTCGGGATTAAGAATAGAGCTACGGTATCCCCTGCCTGATCGTAAAAGGCGACTAAAAGGGGGCTTCCGGGGATGCGGACGGTGAGAGTGGGAGCTTGACCCGTCCAGCCAGCAGCCCCGGGAGGGACGGCGGTGTATGCGTGGCCGCATGCCGCCGTGAACACCTGAAGGTGGAGGAGAGCACATCTGCTCTCCCGAAGATGGGCCCGTTCTGAGACGCCGCGCGTGGAGGACACCGGTGCGTTCCAATGGAGATCCCAGAGTCCTCACAACCGCAGAAGCAGGCCACCGAGGGGGTTTTAGTGCGTACAAATCCCACATAACCCGGTATCCTCTCCCACGGTGTCGGGTACCTTTTGAAGGTTTCCCCCCGATACCAAAAAAGGCTAGCATGGTACTCGTACCTATACTGTGGTGTGAGTCTCTTTCAATTCAGACGATAAACGACTTAAAAAAAGTTTAGAATGAGAAGGATTTAGACCTACGTTATGTGCATATTAGCGGAAATTACACGCATTTAAACATTTTTCAATATTTTTTTATATATCTGCAAATTTCATTGCGATAATTCTCTAAGTCATAAATTGATAAGAATGTACATTAAAACAATAAAACAGAAATGCGAGAACTGCAAATGTGTTTCATATAGATATTAGATGCTTATTTTTTACAATATTTGCCATAAACTAAAATAATATTTTGTACCTAGGTATCCCAAAATCACTTAAGCAAAACAACAATGTTACCTCCATTTCGCTATCCTTCCCAACAAGTCCCCAACATATGTCGACCGTTTTAGGCCCCGAAAAACCGATTTATAATGACGCAAAATTATATCCTAAACAAGGGCACGAATTATCGTCGGATAGACAAGGGTGGACGTGATAAAAACAGATATCCTAACACGTAATTACGTGATTGTGCGGGCTCGCCTCGGGTTGCGATGCCTCACGAATGTAGGCTAACCACACCGAAAAATAAAATTACTATTGATGGCTATAGCGTGGATACGACGTGGGATTATTGGGGATGATTTGGATATGTTACACATACTCGTAAGTATGAATGCGTAGAAGAAAAGAAATGGTCATTTTTCTCTCAGATATCAAAGTAAAATATCAGTACGACTCAACTGATACGGTCTCCTTCCTCATTTTCTTTTGTGGTTGTTATGAAATTTGCGCAGTTCCAGATTACACGTATTGGAACATAAATCGTTATAATTATTTGATATAACCAAGTACTTGTGATTAACAATGATATTATTTAGTTCTTTAGGGCAGGTACAACATAAGAACACGAAATTTTTACAGCTTATCAACCATGCGTGCTCAAATCGTGTCATTCTTTTATTTCTGTGCTGAGAACCTATCTATCCTATAGATCTGTGCTTAGGCTCAGTAAAATTGTTATATCGCAAAACAAATTATTTATACTATCTATACATATAATAAATCTGTAACAAGTCGGTTTCTGTACATTGAAGATATTTGAAAAAAATTGTCACTAGGGCTATTTATTAGCGTAATAGAACCCAAAACAATGATTTTTAGAATTATTGTCTGTTTGTCTGTTTGTCTGTTTATCTGTTTGTCTGTTTATCTGTTCGTTTGTGCGCGCTAATCTCAGGAACGGCTTAACGTAGAAGGATACGGTTTTCACTGATGTATTAGTATTTTTTTGGATTAACATTTAGGGTTTGTTTTATTTAAATCGGTTAACAAACAAAAAAGTTACGTCAATTTCAAGAATTGAATTAAAGACTGAAGCGACCATTACCGATACAAACTAAATAGCTGCATCCTTTTAACGTCTCGCTCCTCTCCTGGGCTTCCCATTATTGGGGAGGCCTGGAGATTAGTTAACCACGCTGCTCCAATGCGGGTTTTTAAATTTAAGTGTGTAACTTTTGTAAGAGAATAAATTTAATGAAGCGGTCACACCACAAGTTTCGATAATTACTAACATCTCTTAATATTCTGATAGCAAGTTTTCAATCACTTATGCTAGATTTCATCTCTAGATATTTAAAAAAACCATACGTATCACCACATATTCAAAGAAATCCTCAATACAAAATTAATGTACAAAACCTTAACAAAACGAGGCTACTGCCGACATCTATGTTCATATTCAGAACTATTTAGTGATCTGTTGCAAATTCGGTATATCGACAATTTAGTTTACACGCTATACGATAGATGTCATTGTTACGCAATAACGCTATTACAAAGTGGATTGGTGGAGATTATTTCAAATAATTAATTACGAGTATATTTACTTAATAAAATATCTAATAAAAAAATTAACAACTTAGAGACCTTTGGAACTGGCGCTGACTGACAATGAGTACAATTCATTGTGGTAGAGCATTATGGAGGCGCGGCGCGGTGGTTACATCCACATATTATTGGTATCGAACTTATTTAATAGACAATAATAATTATCGACTCGCGCAGGCGCGGTCCCAGTGGGGGGGTCACAGGGGACATGACCCCCCCCACAAAATCCCTCACTCATGCGTAGATGGAAGGCGAAACAAGCCAATTTGAGACACCTCTTCCCCCAAATTTCTTAGTGACCCCCCACCAAAATTTCTTGGCGACCCCCCCCCCAATTGAAGGCTGCGACCGCGCCTGGACTCGCGTGGCGCAATGGTTACCATGCCGGACTGCCAATCGAAGGGTCTCGAGTTTGATTCCCGGCGAAGCAGAAATTTGAATGATGAGTTTAATTTTCTGTTCTCGGTTTAAGTGTTTGTATTTCTGTCTCTGTGTGTCTCATGGTACCCATTACACAGTGTATATTTACCGTACTCTGGGGCTATCAGTGTGAAACGTAAAAAAAATCAAAGTGTTCTACCGACTTTACTATGCTTAGTGATCTTTTCAAAATGATAGCTATGTCACCATATCATGATTACACCACCAGTCGAAGGTTAAAGTTCCACAGGCCGCTTTGCACGCTCCTTTTGATGTTTGAACGGATGTTTAAGTTATGGGACAACCTTCCAGCTGAGGCATTTCCAGTGGACTTTGACATAGGGTTCTTCAAGAAAGCTGTAAAGAAAGCTCTTTTTGAAAGCCGGCAGTGCTCGGGTGGCTCCGCTGAGGTTGCCCGTTTCCATAGGCGACAGTGATCGCTTAACCACGCGGCCTTTCTGCCTCTTTGTTCGGTTTACTTATAAATAAGTGATTTCGAATAAACGAATAACCAATTGCCGAGGCACTAATAAAAAAAATTTATTGAAATGAGCAGACGTTTTCAGTGGTTAATTTAATAAGAGCTATTACATACATACGCAGTACTGGCACTGGTGTTACACTAATATGATAAAGCGTCACGGCAGCAGCACGGCATGGTGGTCACGCCCAGATTAATATTAGTAATCGATATATTTATTTCTGATGCTGTGTGAAGGGTAGTTAATAGAACTAATTGACTCTTAATCGCGTAGGGCCTGATCCTCTCACGCTGCTCCAATTCAGGTTGATGACGTCTTCATTGTTAGTGGCCTAACTGCTGTCGCAAGTTTTAAATCGCTCAAAAGACCTCCATTAAGTATGAACGACAGTATGTTAACGACAATTGCAACCAACGTGTAAGCAACCAAGAATTTGACTCCCAACTACTAACCACGCCTGACATAGCGTAGACATTTCACCACCTTTCTGCAATATATTTAAGTTACATAATGATAATGAATCTATGCATTATTTGCAGCACAAATTATTTAATTATAATGATACTTTCCGCGGGCACAGCAGTACTATCTAAACACTTTAAAAACATGCTATTATAATAAGTTTAATTTGTAAAGAAAAACTGATGATAACGACTGAAAAGTCGGTATTATAAGAGGAGTACAGTAAGAATTGTAAGGACTCAGGAAGAATGTATCTACTCAACATAATAATATGAACTTTTGTATCATAAGTAATTTCATAAAAGGTAACAATAATCCAAGGGACAGTGGAGGGCAAGCGGTCACGAATGAAATTGCAACCTCATCAGCCACGACCACTCTGTCAAGAGTGAACGACTAAGGAGGAGGAGGAACAAATAATCCAAGCCTAATCAAGCCTTTTGTACAAGTCTATCTACGCGGACGACGTCGCGGGCACAGCTAGTCTTAAATAAAAATATAAAAGAAGCCGGAATTGAATTTATTTCTAATAAGTATTGTAAAAAAATCTATCCGTAATTATCAGCGATATATTTCAATATTTTGATGCGTTCAGGTAATCAAAAGTCACTGCTAACCCTTCACGCACTAATAGCCTCACCATTGAATAGCCTGTGTTCTGATTAGGCATTCACAAAGACCAGGCCAATTAAACAACCAGGTACTAGGTTTTATTCAACCTTTTTGTTATGTCCCACTGCTGGGTAGATATCTCCTTTCACAAGTGAGAGGGATTTAGGCCATAGTCCACCACGCTGGCCAAGTGCAAAGACAAAGACAAAGACTTTTATTTGCACGAATATGGGTGTTTACAAAAGATGTTTTGTACAGGTGTGGATTGGTTGACATCATGCTTTCGACAAATTATGAATATCTCTCAGGCATGGACGGCAATGGAGAACATCGTAATCAATTAAACGACATTTTCCATCACCGTGGAGCAGTGATAAAAGCGCACATTACAAATTTCTTTGTCAGAGGTACGCGCCGAGAATTTGAACCCAGGATCGGTCGCGTCGAAGACCGCGGTTTTTTACCACTCGACCATCGCTGCTCATACCAGGTAAAACATCTAAATTCATAATTCAGATATCTCTCCCGCTGGAAGACGAACTCAGGTCCTATTGCATTATACACCACTGTGCCGTACCCTTACGGCGGTCTTACCTATGACTCTGTATTGTTGTTTCATAATGATAGTCTAAAAAATGAGCTGAAAAATATTTGGACGACATATTATTATACCAAAATTGTTTTTGGGAAATTACGCGGATTGAACACGAAATCTTATCAACATTACTTCCGCGGCGATGCGTAAAGATATAGAAAGGGCCGAACGAGCATAATAAGGCGGTAGAAGTAAAATATTTTTCTGTACCGGAATTGTTAATAACTACGATGCGGTTGAGGTCCGATATAGGCGCCAACGATTCCCATTTAATTTGAAGCTTGAGCAGGAAAGAAAATGTTAACAAGACAACGCCTAATTATAGGCCGCAGAACAAACAAGCTTTAAAAGTTATGTCGACTTTGACGGCATATGGCAGATTATAGCATGTTTTTGATAATCTGAGGTGGCGTTTCGACTCATGGAGTTGTGTGAGATTATGGTACGATAGCATTTTTAAAGCATAATTTAATGGATATTAAGAAGCGCGCATGCCCTGGCGGTTAGCGTCGAACGCAAGCGATCTATGCAACTAACCCAAACGGGCGCGGTTGGGTGTGAGATGGGTAATCGCTCGTGGCAAAAAAATTCATGCGTTTCCGTGCTTCGGAGGGCACGTTAAGCCGTCGGTCCCGGTTGTTGTCGATAGATAACAGTCGTTAAACCTTGTCGGAGGCCTTATGGACGTTTTGAAAACATCCGACAGCGGGTTAGCCACTAACCCGCATCTCCACCAACCCCCATTAGAGCAGCGTGGTGGAGTAGGCTCCAGGCCTCCCCTATACTGGGAAGAGACCCCTGCCCAGTAGTGGGACGTAAAAACGGTTGCATCCAATCTAATGGATATTAACGCAATTTGTATTCATATTTTACTTGCGCTTACTTCTTTACCCTGGTGGTCTGAGCTTTGAAATTTATTTTTTATTAATATGTATTTAGTTCTTATTAAAGTTATTGAGTTTAATGTTTAACTTTCACTAGAGGGAAATTATAAGTTATCCATATTCTTCGCATTGAAATATTATGTTCGAAAAATGAAACTATAAAATATTGACGACCCAAGTGGCGCAATGGTACCTAAACATGCCAATCGGAGGATCCCGGGTTCGATTCCCGGCGAAGACGAAATTTGAATGATGAGTTTAAATTTCTTTTCTCGGTCTGGGTGTTTGTGTTTCTGTCAGTTTGTGTCCATAGTACCCACGACACAGGATATTGTCTAGCTTACTGTGAGGCTATGAGTGTGAAACGTTATTATTATTAACGTTATTAATTGTAGATTCTGATTTGATTTTTGTTAGTGTTTGTTTTTTATCTTCTTTACGGTAAAAACTACCGTTTACTTTTTACATTTTCGTATAATGAATTAAACATTAACTACAATTTAAAGTAGTTTATAGTTCGTAATTTATATTTCATACATATTGTATAATGTAAATTACAACATTTCATAAACTAAAGAGACATTCAAAACTAATCATGAACCTAATCTAAATATGAATCACACAAAGTTACCCTATTATCCGCCAAATATTACATTTAAACAGATATTGCTATTAACCTAATATTATGGTAACATTATTCACAACATAGAGTTCAGGCATCGTATAAATTAAGAGGGGTAGAGGGGTACCATCCCCGAAACGGCGTAATAAACCATATTTCGATCTTACTGAATTAGTTATGAAGTTTCCGTCTAAAATTACTCTGCTCCGATAGTGAGCTTACAACAGCCATCCTGTGTTATGCATATTAATGAATTCTCATGTTATTATATATATCTAAGGCAGGGATGGAGAAATGGCGGCCTGTAGGCCAAATCCACAGTCCCTGTAGCTTCGGGAGTAAGAATAGAGCTACGGTATCCCCTGCCTGATCGTAAGAGGCGACTAAAAGGGGGCTTCCGGGGCTGCGGGCGGTGAGAGTGGGAACTCGACCCGTCCAGCCAGCAGCCCCGGGAAGGACGGCGGTGTGTGCGTAGCCGCTTGCCGCCGTAAGCATCGGAAGGTGCAGGAGATCACATCTGCTCTCCCAAAGATGGGCCAGTTCCAGGGCGTCGCGTATGGGGGACACCGGTGCGTTCCATGGGAGATCCCGGAGTCCTCCCCAAACGCAGAGGAAGGCCACCGAGGGGGTTTTAGGTCAAATCCCATATAACCCGGTGTCCTCTCCCAAGGTGCTGGGTACCTTTTGAAGGTTTCCCCCCCGATACCAAAAAAAAGGCCAAATCCACGCGCGAAAATAAAATAGATAAACTTTTTTTTTCTCAATAGTGGCATCACAAACTCTGTGCATATTGCCCTTGTACTGGCACTTGTTTAATTTATGTTTGTTGTCTACTTGATAAGATTAAAAGCTGCTTGGCCCGCAAAAATGTTAAAATAATTATTGTATACCAGCCTTCCGCCAGCAGCTTCGCCCGCGTGAACCGTTTTATAGGTTCCCACAGGATAAAGAACATATTCTTATGTCCTTTTTTCCAAGGTCCACTCTATCTGTTTTCCAAATTTGATTAAAATTGGTTCAGTTGTTTAAGCGGGAAAGCGTAGCAGACAGACAGATTAAATTTAGAATTTATAATATAAGTCCACAGACCACCCAGCCTGGAAGTATGGATGGCGCCCATCTCTGAATCTATTTAGGCATGTATTTTGATACACTGCGATGAGATTAAGTATTGTTGATACTTTTCAGGCTGATAAACGGCTAGCGGGCCAGTAAACATTACACACATAGCCCCACAGTAAGGTAATTAATACCCTGTGTCGTGGTTACCATGGAGACATACAAAGACAGGAACACCAAAATCCAGACTGAGAACAGAAACTTAAACGCATAATTCAAATTTCTGTTTCGCCGGGAATCTAACCCAGGACCCCTCGTTTGGTAGTCCGGCATGGTAACCATTGCGCCACGCGGGTCGTCAAAAGCAGTAGATGAATATTTACGTAATCAAATCATCGCCATCTAACTACGATAACCTAACAGCTTAGCCAGTTAGTAAACAGCTCCACAAGGCCGGATGTTGGAACATAGTAGAACCTCTGGTAACTTCCTAAATCAATGGAACAGTTAAGGGAAAGTTAGAAGGGAAATTTTAGTGACGCAAACACTATTATCGACGCCGATCTTGTTAAAGCTTCAAAACATTTAAGCTTATTTTGTGATAGGATATTGAGTGGAAGATTTAGAGCAAGTAAATAATTATTTTTTACGAGATAATAGTGTCATCGAACGCTTTGTTAACAACATTGATAGCACTTCTGTATAGATAAAGTCTTTTAATCTCAGTATTAAAAGAATTTCCTAAGGCATCGTTTATCGATATTGATGGAACTATACACCATATGTGGCATTTTGTGCACAATAACAGTACTGATGTCCAAAGATTCAAAATTCATTGACGTTTTGTTTTAACTTAAATCTATTTCTGTTGTATTTAAAAAGAAAAAAAAACAAAGATTTTTTAATTTTCATATGTATATACAAATAATGAGTTTCTGATTGCGGGCTGCTTTCTAAAACAACTTGACTGAGTGCCGATTTTTTCAATCCTCATTTATGGATATAACTTTAAATATAAAGTTATCAGTCAATTAATATTATCGCTATCCTTTTCATATATCATTTGAGTATCATTGACAGTGCTACATTTATTCGACGAATATTTTTTTCCGGGGACGGAAAAATCGACCCATAGATGTTAAAATATATAACGAACTGCAACACACAGTAAAAAAATGTTGCTACAGTAAAAAAATATTTGTTAATTTGTTAACATGATAAGAAAGCTATTACTAGTGTGAAACTACATGTATACGACATCCCAATCAATGCCAAACTGAATTACGTGTAGCAACCCTTGCGGGATCAGACAGTGCCCTTTACAGCGATCCCTGGTCTACTGAGCTTGTGCATGATAAGTTATTAGTTAATAAATATTCATACGATCATCGATCCTTGTACGACCTAGCTGTTATAGGTAATTTATTCGTATAAAATACCTGGACCGCAAGTGTTAGACGGCTAAGCGAATTTCAAAGACGCCGGTCCAGAGCAATTTATATGTGGATATTAGTTCGTGCATAATAAACGCGAAAATGCAACCTAAGGGTAACATGAATTACTTGCTCATCTTTAGTTTGATCCGATTTTGGAAACTGTTATGATAGAGTATTTATATGAATTCTGTTTCAAAACTGATAATGTTAACTGACTGATTAGTTTATTTTTAAAGTTATATCCATATGTGAGGATTTAAAATATTGAATGTTAATTAACCTTGTATGATTTTCATTTGTGACTATTGAATGAAAAATTTGAAAGACTTGTTTTGCTTCTAATAAAACATCACAGCATAATAACAATTGATTCTTATAAGACTTTTTGAATACTCATTGGCGCTTACCACAAAGTATTCTTAAGTGTTATCGAAAATTTCAAATGAAGTTTCTGTATTACGACATCCATAACATTATAGGAAATGTTTACGAAAATTAATGCCATCACTAATATTTGTTTATCTTTACGACCGTCCACGGTATAGCACAAGTGACAGAACAATTTATGGCCTCTCACAAGCCCGAAAGGTTCCGAGAAATGAATAACAATTATGATAATTATCACGCCATCACAAGCTTAATCTTGAAGACGGCCATAACAATAATTAAGACCGTATAAAGCGCTATCGGCACGAAACCAGTAAGACTCAGACAAAAACACTGTCAACATGAAGTTCTTGATTTGGATTTACGACGTTTAACTTTAGTTTCTATACCATTTTATCTCTCCCACCAATCTATTCTAAATCAGCTATAAAGTTTTAGTGCTAAGGTCGAATATCAAGCCGCATTGTTCTAATCGACGGCGAACACTATTTAATCAGACTTGGACCGAATCACAGATAAAATATCAAGTTCTCACACAACCATTATATCGTATCAAAACGGAGATGCGGCAGCGGCTTTTCCCAAATTTAATGAATTATAATTATAAACAATTACGAGCTGATTTAATGAATAAAGAAAAACGGTAGAACAGTGAAGAGGAAGGGTTTATTCAAGTGGCCATAGGTGTGAGAAAGAGGTATGTTGTGAACGCCTACGCGGTATCTTTAGGCATATACGATTCGGCAGGCGATAAAAATCGCTGGTCTTATTCGTCCGTCTTTTTTTAATTAGTGAGGGGTCCGCTGTGAACCGAGCGGCCATTGTATAGGAATAAATACGACGTTTATAAATGATCGGGCTTCCGACATGGACATTGAGAAGGACATAAGATAAAACAAGACTCGGAAGGGACGGGTTTTATTCTATTTAAATGAGCATACGAATTTCGTGGATTCGTTTCTCAATAGCAGATTCAAAGGTGTTGATTTTGGATTCCTGGGATAACTTTTCGTATCCCTTATCAGATGAATCTGATCTTAGATAGTCCAAAGTTTTGCAAATCCCAATTTGCTTTTATTACGTAGGTACTCGAATTTGCTAACATGCTAAACTTTATGAAATATTTTTATTGTCAGCTGGACATTTTGTCGGCATTGATTTGCCATTAATGCTTAATTGTTGGAAAATTATTATTTATTTTCATATACTTATTTTAAGACTGTTAACAACTAGTTGTTAAAACAATATTTTCAGGTATAATAACTCTTTTATCTTACAAGATAAAAGAGTTATTATACCTGGTATTAATACCCAAGATTGAAAAATTAAACTTATAAAAATTATTTACCTACAAGTCCTGCAATTAGCACATTATCATAACGAAGTGGCAGATTTTGTTCTCACAATTTACGAAATGCAATTCTGAAGTATTCCAACTAAGTTATAATTTTGCGGTCGCAATATTTACATAATTAGTTATGGCAACCGTATAATTCATACGATAGGGCAACATAACAAACAAAATGATTACAAATGCTAATGAAACATTAATTATACAGAATTAGATATTTTTCCCTGAAAAGAAAACCTGCACGGAACTTATAATTAGATACGTTAGAAGATATTAATAATACTGTACGCTAAGGTGATCGGCTGATAGGTTGAAATATAAAAAAATGTGAGCCGTCGCGGGAGGATTGGCAGATGTGAAACATCACATTCACAGCCTCCGTGGCGTAGTGGGTGATGAGCCGACTGCGAAACGTGAGGTCGTGGGTTCGATTCCCACCCAGGACAAATATTTGTGTGATGAACATGACTATTTGTTCTGTGTCTGGGTGTTAATTTATCTATTTAAGTATGTATTTAGAATCATATAAGTATGTTTATCAGCTTTCTGATTACCATAGTACAAGCTCTGCTTAGTTTGGAATCAGATGGTGTTGTGTGAATTGTCCAAACATATTTATTTATTTATCTTAAAATCATTTTGCTTAGATAATCTGCATAAAAGGATAGCAAGAAAAGATAGGAAAGAAAAAAACTGTCAGAAATAAAAAATGGTTAAAAATTAAGGATAATTTCTATATTTTTAGTCTTTATAAGTAAAGTCTCTATAATACCACAACATAGATAGCCTTGTGAAGTTCTATTCTATTGATGTTACTTCGTAGGACTTTACAGTAGCTTAGAAGCCATTAATACTATTGGTAGGTAAGTATTATTGTTGAATAGTACGAAACACAGTTACAATAAATTAAATGTATAACATAATTATTTTTAACAATTTATATAAAAAAGAAGGTACTTAGACGTTCGTAAACTTCACGTAGACTCTATTTTTTTTTAATGAATTAGCAGGCAAGCATGTAGGCCACGTGGTATTATTACTACTTATGTAGGTAATTGCTGCAGCTTAATAATATGGACATCTACACACAACACAACCTCCGACTACGTTGGAGGGAGTAGATTATTAAAAAAAAGTTTTTATTTTACCACCTACAAAATAGGTATGTCAAATCGTTCGCTTTATGCTTGTCAGGGGGTAAACGTATGCATAATACATCTACGTAACTTCTGATTATGTTTCGTGAGCCAACAGGATAATCGTGTAGCGTACAGACAAACAGATTAGGTAATCAGCGCAGAACCAAATCACACGTAAGCTTGGGATTAGTACGTCAGGAGTAACATGACAAAAGGGCGTTGTAACGTCATTATAATTTGCGTACCGTGTATAATTTACGCGCATTGTTCATTTAATTCGATATTGATCTGATTTGACAAGAACGACGCAGAGCGGGGATTCATGAAATGTATTCTGAAACATTGTCAAAGCATCAGATACCCACACCTGGGAGCACCTGTCATAAAGAAAATTGTAGTGAAAGAACGTATAGAAATAAAATTTTATAGTTCGGGGCTTGCTAAATGATCACAAGCCCATATTATCAAGCCTATAATAATAATATGATGAATGTCATCAACTTTATCAACTTTAGTCGAGTCTTTCTTATTCCTTAGTTTAAACTCAGGTACTACAGAGGATAAATTAAGTTTTTAACAAAAAAATAGAACCGACTTCAAACGGTAAAAAATAAAATTGTTCAGTACCTACTTCTTCCGGCTTATGGTAATGACTCTTAAAACTATTTCTGGAGTCGGGCCCTTAGTAAATGTCGTACCATTCGTTCTAAACCAACACCGTAAAACGTAAACGTACACCGACAGTACAGACAGTGGGACAGTACCTACTTCTTCTTGCTTATGGTAATGACTGTTAAAACTTGGAGTCGGTGCCCATTCAGAACGAAAGGTACACTATATTTACTAAGACAGGACATTTCACTAAGGGCCCGACTTCAAAAATAGTTTTAAGAGTCATTACCATAAGCCGGAAGAAGTAGGTACTGAACAATTTTATTTTTTACCGTTTGAAGTCGGTTCTATTTTTTTGTTAAAAACTTAATTTATTTCACTCTTTTTAGTAATTTTAATAATTCTGTATGTATTAGCATAATTGGAAAAAATTTCACAACTTCTAAACTTTAAATAGATTTACCTTTTATAATCATGTTTATTTAATAGCCATCTTATACCCTGAAAGAATATTACTATCAGTCCACCTGAACGTATAAATTAATAAAAGAATTTGCTCTCAGCTCCTAACCGTTGAGGAGTTGTACCTTCAATCATCAGTTAAGCAACAGCAGGTGATAATTACCAGACATACATATTTGTATTATGTTAAAAATATGACTAAAAGCATGTGTGTGCCTATTAAGTTTCAGTGTTTCCCTCGATATCCCTAATATCACATCATCAGATTTTGACATGGTGACAGTTGGACCACCTCAGGAATGTAAGATTTCGAACAAAAAACCATTTATTGAAAGAATTTGCTCTTAACTCCTAACCGTCATAATACCTTCCATCATGAGTTCAGCAACATGATATGACGATAATTATAAACAAATGTTCGTTTTGCTTTGTATAAATATGAAAATCATTTGTTGTGCTATAAAATTTGAATGTTCCCTTCGATTTCTCTGGGATCCCCTCATCAGACTTTGACTTGGTGACAGTTGGACCACCTCGGGAATGTAAGATTTCGATAAAAAAACTATTTGTTGAAAGAATTTGCTCTCAACTCCTCACTGTCGCAGTACCTTCCATCATCAGCTCAACAACATGAGATGATGATTTCTATGCGTAAATATCTCTTATGCTTCAGAAACTATAAGAAAATTAATGTGTGTGCCTATAAAATTTGAGAGTTCCCCTCGATTTCCCTGGGATCCCATCATCAGATCCTGATTTGGTGACAATGGGACCACCTCGGAAGTATAAGCATACGAACAAAAAAATAATTTTTAAAATCGGTCCACAAACGGCGGAGTAATCGGTGAACATATATAAAAAAAAAAAAAAATACATACAGCCGAATACAGTACCTCCTTCTTTTGGAAGTCGGTAAAAAGTAAATAAGGTTATAGATGAATTGATATGATACGGGAACGTAAGACAATACCGTGTTCCCTCCATGAGTTTGATTACTTTAAAGAGGAGATTCGTTGTCGAATCGCAAACGTATTATAATAAGTATCTGCAAAGACCAACAGAAAGGTATTAAATATCACATTACTTAGTTTATGGCTCGTTCGTACAAGTTTAGTATAGTGATTTTTTTAGTGTAGTTAACTGATTAACATTTGTTTATTTTTAAAAGTAGCAATTCGTCAAGCAATTCTTTTCATTTATTATTTTACTCAATTTTCGATTATTTAAATCAAAAATCATATTTACAACTTATCATCATCAATATCAAATTAATATTGATGCATTCATATAATCATCATCAAACGTATACGTTACAAAATACCTACACACTACACTAGCCGAAGACAGTAGCATCCGCATAATATAACGACCATTGACGTCAAGTTATACCGTTGGCCACATAAAAGTACAATATTATTACAGCGACATTGAATGCGTTAGTTTCTGCGTAGGTGCAGCTGGTTTGTGTGAAGACTGTGAAGTGAATTCTCACGAGGCATGTTTTACGCTGTAGACGTAGAAGGCGCAACTCCAGAAGTCACCTGGTGAGTTACCGACATAGTTTCAACGCCTAATGTAGGTAGAACCCGTATGGATCGAGCACGGAAGTAGCTATCGCTGATCACTGCCGCAAAGCAGATGGGTATGTTCGTACTAGTACGTGCTTTTTCTACCAAAGATGTTTAGAAAAGGATAGGTATGTAATTATTTCTTAAGATTTTATTTTTTATTTTATACAAACACCTTAAGCTAGGAGTTACAATGGGATTTAGCCTAATGACTACCTATTGGCATTGTCTCCCAGTCGCCCCTGGGTGTAGGTGAGAATGTGCGGCTGGCTTAGATTATGACTATTATGAGTAATAAAATTTTAAACAGATTTATATATAAAATAACAAACGAGGAAGAATATAAGGAAGATAAGACTAAATAATAATAATATAATACTGGCTGACCTCGCGAACTCGGTACCGGCTTTGAATGTTTGGGGTGGACCCTTATGACTTAGGAGTAGGAAGAGAAAAATACCAAATATACATATAAAATTTCATAAAAATTGTTCAAGCCGTTTCCGAGGAGTTACTCTGTGATTCGATTTTTTTATATATACGAGTTAAAGAGATACCTATTATGAGATAAGGTAAGGTGGTAATATGCCTATTAGAAAAATACGATTTTCATGACTGTCTGACTGATACTTGTGAAAAATGATGCAATTATTGTAAAAATCTGAAGTATGATATTATTATGGGTATACCATATTACTATACTTAACCAAACATTCAATAAAGTCTTAAGTAAGAATAACAAAACTGCAGGGACATCGAACGTCGAAAATTTGTTCCACCATAATCTAAGTTTTCTAATCGCGCTATAATTGAACTAACAACCGCACCTAGTGTTTAAGTAGAACTAGAAAATACTAAGTATTGAATTATACCCTGTTATAATTGTTTGCCAACACTATATTTAGTACGCTACCGTTAATGTTTCACGAAGAAAATTATCTTTGGACTTCGACAAGAAAATATATTCCTTAGTTCGTAGTAGCGCTTATATATTATATGTATGTAGTTTAAGGAACAGGTATTATATATACATATGCATGCATATGTATTGACTTAAATGATTCCTTTAAAAACCGTCTTATTTTCCTGAGTGTGCATTGTAATGTTACACACGGGGAACCCCAGTAGGGCTTTATGAGTGATAAGTATGTATTATTTAGTTTTTAATTCTTACGTTGATAAATTCGAGTACCTAGATATTTGATGATTTTCAATTAATGTTAGTACGTTTATATTATTTCATCTTTTTGTTGCCTTGTAATGTTTTAAAGATATTATTGGCCAATTTTTCAAATTAAACTTAATGTTTACATTAGAAACAAAATAACAGAATATAACATTTTCTAAATAACGAATTAGTTAATTTTGTAAAACATTATTTATGATCCCATGGGTGTCTCCATAATATTATAAGTTATTTCATTATAACGGATTTAATGAATACAGCAAAGACTTACAAGCGACGACCGCACTGTAAAGACCGTAGTCTCCAACACAGAGATATCGAGTTCAAAACCCGGTACGCTCCTCTGACGAAGAAATTTATTTTATTTATTTTATTTTTATTTTATTTAAATTTGTGATGTGTGAGAGAAAACATTGTGATATTTAATTACAATATTTCCCATCACTGTGCATATCTGGGAGTTATTCCTAATAATAATATGTCGAATACACGATATCCACTAATAGGCACTTGGCCACCGTGGTGGATAATAGCCCAAATCCCTCTCATTTCCGAGAGAACTCCTAAGCCTAGCAGTACCTAGGACATAGAAAGAGTTGAAAGAAAAAAAACCATTACATGTTTATTGATTACAAAATAAAATTTGTGAAGCAATGGAGTACGGTCCAATCTGGACCGGCCGAACACCCTCATAAGAATTCCGTTTTGGAATATTCTATGACCTAACATTATTCCAAACAGAATACACAAGCAGGTGTATATGGGATGTGAACTCTGCTAAAAAGCGTATTGAAAAGCAATAGACGCTATTGAAATAAAAATCACAATAGAAAGGATATGTGACAAGCAAAAGGACCAACGAACAAGAGTTTTTGGTTCTACGACCAAGTTTTTACATTTTTCACGAGTTTTCCGTAATGCGCTGAAGATAGAGTTGAAAATTGACTGTCATTTTGTGCTTTAAATAGCAAAACAAGAGTAGCTTGGAGTACTTACATGAATGACATGTTCAAATGTCTCCGCGATAGATTTTTTGACAATACGTTGTAATTGGTGGGTTGGGTACCTGGGTATGTCGGTTTTGTTGGCGACAATGGTTGGTTCGCTCACAAAGGGACGTGTACAGTGTACAGCCAGAATATCAGAGTAATTTACTCATTGAGAGTGATCAAAAGTAAAAAGTAATTGAGATATTGTGATTTTTTTTTAATTTTGGTGAGTGAGAAGGTAACCATAGCTTACTAAGCAAACGAAATTCTCACCGGAAAGATTTTGTGTAATAAAATAATTTGCATGTTTATTAAATAGCAGTAATAATTTGGAAATTTCCTGATGGGATTTTACTTTATAATAAAATAAAAAAGAACAACGGTTTGCACTCCGATAGTGCCGGCAGAAGTGAAAACTTGAACATTAACGTTGTGCATTTTTGATATTTTGGAATGGTTAGGGAATAATTTTGCACGAATTATCAGTTATAATTTTTCATCTAGTATTTTATAAAGTACTCAATTATTTTCTTTCAATATTTCTTATTCACTTTTTTCATTAATAGACGCACTTTGTTTAATTTCTATATAAACACTTGATTATGTAGGTACATGAATTGTACAAGAATACAGACAGTCGAGTTATCATACAGACTTATATTTCCCTGTGAGTTATCAGCTGTTACCACCAGTCTTACGAATATTTGCGTTTACGTGTCCTGACGCGAGTTTAACATTTTTTACAATCCCAAAAAAAGTGCACAACGCCGCTAAAGAAGTTTTCACTTTAGAAACTATTAATTTAAAATCTTTGAATGATAATCATTATATGTATGTTTTATGATAGTGTTAAAGTGTGTTATTAAGTCTATGCGTCATTTATAAATTAAGAAGACTTCAAGAAATCTATGACTTTCATTTGGAATGCTATCTGTATTTGAAACCCCATCAAACATTCATACCTATCTAATCTTAAAGTTAATACGACAAACTTGCTATAAGCGCGAAAGTTTGGATGAATAGAGGTGTATATTTCACTTACATTTAGGCAAAAGAAAATTTAAGAATGTGGACCTAATAATTACCTTTTTTGTTATCGGGGGGGAAACCTTCAAAAGGTACCCGGCACCTTGGGAGAGAGTACCGGGTTATGTGGTATTTGACCGCACTAAAACCCCCTCGGTGGCTGCCACTGCGCTTGGAGAGGACTCCGGATCTCCGGCGGAACGCACCGGTGTCCTTCACGCGCGACGCCCCAGAACGGACCCATCTTCGGGACAGTAGCTGTGTTCTCCTGCACCTTCCGATGCTTACGGCGACATGCGGCCACGCACACATCGCCGCCCTTCCCGGGGCTGCTGGTTGGATGGATCGAGCTCCCACTCACACCGTCCACAACCCCGGAAGCCCCCTTTTAGTTGCCTCTTACGATCAGGCAGGGGATACCGTAGCTCTATTCTTAATCCCGAAGCTACAGGGACTGAACCTAATAATTACCTACTGAATGGGTGTTGTCGAAACATATAAGTTGCATTATATCACTGCTCATTATTGATATTTCGCGCGAGGCACAGACAATATTTTATAAGAACTACCTATATAAATACCAAATTTATAATATTTATGGTAGACTTAATATTATTTCCTTCTTTCATTACATAACACTACCTAGGTACCTATGTAATTGTGGAAATAAAGAGAAATTTATTCATGTTTTCTCAAAGCGCCGGGATGCCGTTAATGGAAATATTTTTGCTATCTTGTTTCCTATGCGCGTGGAATAAATGAAAGAATAATAATGTAAGTTAACTACGTTGAAATACTTTGCCATATAGAAGTAGGTAGTTTAAATACCTCAAATTTTATATCGTCAAACCTACGTGGCTGCAATAATCTTTGCTTCCCACTGCTGCTCCAAAAACTGTTTCGATTTTAAGAGATATTACAGTTTAGCCTTTAATAATCGCGCCTGTGTATTGTCTTTAACATGCACAAAATTTTATCATAGATTTACTTTTCTAGGAGTTATGACGAGAACGTGAAAAATGCATGCCGAAGTCTTATTTAATTTTCAATTTACTGGTGCATTTTTGAGTTGATGTCGAATTAGTTACAGTGTCCGTCCTTTAATTATAAAATAAGAGAGCAAAAATATGGCTATGTATTCAGTTTGACGGCTAACTCTGTTAGAATCATCATCAATCAGTAGTTTTTGACTTTTATTATGCGTCTTAGTGCTGACTAAGAAAAAATGGATTGAAAATGTTTTTACTTGACACTAACGCACATATCGTTAGTTAGATACTTCTACCACACTTTTACTTACTGAAGTCATAAATGTCAAGTAGAGCTTATACTTTTCCGATTATCTCTTCGTTTATACGTATTATATTTAAGTAAACGACATAACCATAACTCGAAACGAAGCTTTTAGTTACGCTGAAATTCGTAAACCGCAACATCTGGTGGTGCTATCAACGTAGGTAGTCACAGATTTAATTTTGTCTACTTTCTCAAACTGGACAAACAAATTTGTGCCTTATTGTAGACTACCAGAACTCTTTTCAGGTTGACGTTAAGGGTAAAATTTGCGCGCACTTGTGATCTTTCGGTAGGTGGGGATGGTTCAATCTGTTGTCTCGTCTGTTTGGTTCTATCGAGCTATTTTATACAGACGCGAAATGTGGAATGAAGTGGCGTAAACCCGATTTTCCTCAGGCTGAAATGAAAATCTCAGAATCGGATTAAAATTAGTATGAAACGAGTGTGAGAATCATTTCGCATGCCTCAAGCAACTGTATCAAGAAAACTTAGTTTGCACGTTTAAACATACAGCGAGATTTGTCGGAGTTTCAAAGGGCTTGTTTCCTCTGATACGTTTGAATTAATTCGCAAACGAAATTTTGCGAAAACAAATGGTTGAGTTAATGTTTTAAAAGCTGAGTATTTTAATTTGTTTTGTATATACAACTTTGGTTAAAATGCAAAACAAATGTAGTAGACAATTAATCCACAATACTGTATCGAATACTGGCGTTTTTTTTTAGATTATAGGTATACCTAAATGCATTAATTGTAAATCTATAGTAAAAACAAGTAACTAAGTACTCGATTTATTCATGATTAAGTACTAATACTATATTTTCTATATTTCTTAGTGATTTGAAGCGTTATGAGAAGGCTACAAAAATGTAAACACAAAAGTTGAACCTCATTAAAACTCAATAAAATACATCAAAATTGTTCAACAGTAAATAACAAAAACAGTTTTCTTGATAAATATTTTCTATTCCACTTTTAAGTAATAACATAAACAAGTATAAAATATAATTTTTGAAAAATATTTACAAACACCATTGTTAAATAAAGTTGGCACAAAGTATCAATGTTCCGCGATTGAATAAAGAAAGTTTTAATATTTTCCTACCCCGTTCTCCCTTTTCTCATTTGTAACGTTCTCTGCATCATTCGTGCAGTGTTCATGTGGTTTCACTCATTTCGCTGGCGTAAGTAGGGCAGATTTTAGTTGATATTTTGTATCACTTCTTAATGTTATGCTTAAGTGTATTCTTGAGTGGATAGCATCAACCTAAAGTTATTAAGTATTGAGCTTTAATTCTTAGATTTTTTGTATATATACAAAATCACGTATAACCATGTTGTCTCCATTATAAGACTCGTGCGTGTTAATATATGGCCAGAAACTTTTAAAAGTCACGTTATTATTTAATTTCATGTTATATAAAAATCATTATCAAAGCGTAATCTATTACCTTAGTTAGTGTATATTTAATATTTATTATGTAACTTTTTTAAGAATTTTATTCGACACGAGAAGGCTACAAAAATGAAACATGAAATTCGCTAAAAGGTTATACTTGAACCTCATTTAAACAAATCGAAAGTGCTCAACAGCATATCAAAAATCAATCACTCTTAATTAATTATTATATTCCACTTTGAAGTAATATTATAAGTATCAAATATAATTTTAAAAAATATTCATCAACACCATTATTGAATAAAGTTGTCAAAAAGTATTGCGGCACTGTTCCGAGATCGAATAAAGAAAGTTTTAATATTTTTCTACCCCATCCTCCCCATTCTCATTTGTAACGTTCTCTGCATTAAAGTGTTCATGTGGTTTCGCTGGTGAAAGTAGGGCGGATTTTGTTTGATATTTTGTATCACTTCTTATGTTATGCCTAAGTGTATTCTTGAATGTACTTAAAGTACTCTTATCAAGCTAATGTTAGTAAGAGGAAACGCGGCTTCAGCCGAATTAGAAAAGTAGGTATTTTAGAGTAACAATTGCTATCGCGCTGCGCCCTGCGTTATCCGCCGCGTGCGATAGGGACAGATGCAGCTTAGACCAATTACACCTACAAACTTTCTGACTAAATTTAGTTTATTAAAAAAAAATTTTCACAAATATCAAGAGATAGAATAAATCTATGCCCCTATGTTTTTACATATTTGGTTGTAAAAACCTTTCTTTGTTTTGCAGTTGTTGGATTAGAGCTGTATAAAAGAGATATTTTATATGATTTAGAAAAGTCATATTTTCTGATCTAATTACTTGATTGAAAAAAAAAACTTAACATAGGGGCATAGCTTTAGCAGACTTAGATATTGTCACAAAAAATCATTCCTCTATTATCTAGCATTATCCAGGGAGAAAGTAGGAGATTTGTATGGGAATACGTCGGTAGCGTTTCCTCTTAAGTATTGAGCTTAACTTTTTAGATTTTTTTGTAGTTATATAAAGTGTTATATTTTATAATTATCACGTTGTCTCCATTATAAGACTCGTCTATGTTAATGGATGGCCAGATGACTTTAAAAGTCACGATATTTAATGTCATGTTAGGAATATAAAAATCGCTATTAAAGCGTAATATATTACACTTTAAAGTAATATTATAGGTAAAAAAAAAGTTCAAAAAATATTCACCAACACCATTGTTAAATAAAGCAGGCAAAAAGTACGCAATTTTCCGAGATCGAATAAAGAAAGTTTTAATATTTCCCTACCCCATTCTCCTCTTTCTCACTTGTAACGTTGTTCATGTGGTTTCGCTGGTGGAAAGTAGGGCGGATTTCGTTCGATATTTTGTATAACTTCTTATAATATCTGCTAAGTGTATAGTTGAATGAAATATATCAAGCTATAGTTATCAAATATTAAGCTTTCTAGCATTTTTGTATAAAATATTTACATTAAGTTGAACTTTATCATCCTGGACTTACTAAATAAATAATTTGGATGTATGCTCCAAATTTAGGAGCAACGATGGCCGAGCGGTAAAATCCCCGGTCTCCGACACGGAGATATCGGCTTCAAATCCTCGGCACGCACTTCTGACAAAGAAATTAATAATGTGCGTATTTATTGCAGCTTCACGGTGATGGAGAATATTGTGATATTAAATTAATTAAGATGCTCTCCACCATCGTGCATACCTGAGAGAAAAATCACAATTTCTTAAAGGCATGATGGCCACCAATTCGCACTTTGCCAGCGTGGTGGAATATGTCCCAAATCCCTCTCACTTGTAAGAGGATACCGGTGCCCAGCAGTAGAACATAATCAAGGTTAAAAAAAAATAGAACCGACTTCAAACGGTAAAAAATAAAATTGTTCAGTACCTACTTCTTCTTGCTTATGGTAATGACTCTTAAAACTATTTCTGGAGTCGGGCCCTTAGTAAATGTCGTACCATTCGTTCTAAATTGGCACCGACAGTACAGACAGTGGGACAGTACCTACTTCTTCTTGCTTATGGTAATGACTGTTAAAACTATATTGGAGTCGGTGCCCATTCAGAACGAAAGGTACACTATATTTACTAAGACAGGACATTTCACTAAGGGCCCGACTTCAAAAATAGTTTTAAGAGTCATTACCATAAGCAAGAAGAAGTAGGTACTGAACAATTTTATTTTTTACCGTTTGAAGTCGGTTCTATTTTTTTGTTAAAAACTTAATTTATTTCACTCTTTTTAGTAATTTTAATAAATCTGTATGTATTAGCATAATTGGAAAAATTTTCACTTAACTTCTAAACTTTAAACAGATTTACCTTTTATAATCATGTTTATCTAATAGCCATCTAAAAGTCTCAAAGACATACTATCAGTCCACCTGAACGTATAAATTAAAGAAAGAATTTGCTCTCAGCTCCTAAACGTCGAGGAGTTATACCTTCAATCATCAGTTAAGCAACAGCAGGTGATAATTACCAGACATAAATATTTGTATTATGTTAAAAATATGACTAAAAGCATGTGTGTGCCTATTAAGTTTCAGTGTTTCCCTCGATTTCCCTAATATCACATCATCAGATTTTGACATGGTGACAGTTGGACCACCTCAGGAATGTAAGATTTCGAACAAAAAACCATTTATTGAAAGAATTTGCTCTCAACTCCTAACCGTCGTAGTACCTTCCATCATCAGTTCAGCAACATGATATGACGATAATTATACACAAATGTCTGTTTTGCTTTGTAAAAATATGAAAATCATTTGTTGTGCTATAAAATTTGAATGCTCCCTTCGATTTCTCTGGGATCCCCTCATCAGACTTTGACTTGGTGACAGTTGGACCATCTCGGGAATGTAAGATTTCGAATAAAAAACTATTTATTGAAAGAATTTGCTCTCAACTCCTCACTGTCGCAGTACCTTCCATCATCAGCTCAGCAACATGAGATGATGATTTCTATGCGTAAATATCTCTAATGCTTCAGAAACTATAAGAAAATCAATGTGTGTGCCTATAAAATTTGAGAGTTCCCCTCGATTTCCCTGGGATCCCATCATCAGATCCTGATTTGGTGACAATGGGACCACCTCGGGAGTATAAGCATACGAATAAAAAAAGAATTTTGAAAATCGGTCCACAAACGGCGGAGTAATCGGTGAACATATATAAAAAAAAATACATACAGCCGAATACAGTACCTCCTTCTTTTGGAAGTCGGTAAAAAGGTTAAAAAATGCTCTAACCCATATTAGAGCATATATGGTGATTGAGTAAGTTCCTTTTTTTCTTTTTTTTTTCATCAGAGGGGAAACCTTCAAATAGTATCCTCGGGAGTACTATTGAATGGGATACCAAGTTATGTGGGATTTGTACCGCTCTAAAACCCCCTCAGTGGCCTGCCTCTGCGCTTTGGGAGGACTCCGGGATTTCCAGTATATTGCGTGAAAAATTATAATGAAACGTAATTTATTGCCTTAGTATAAAGTTTAACTATAATATGATAATAACACTGTCTATTTTAAAAAGAGATTTGATAGGTCCAGACTATAATTTTAAGCAATCACACGTCAAAGTTACCTCAAATTAATCTCGTCAAACTTCAGTTATCTCTATATTATCTTTATAATAAATTATCATCATATCATATAATCTATTTCAACACTACATTGTTAATTGAATAAATGATCTTCTTGTCTGTCATACTGTGTGTGTGTCATATGAATCATTGTCAAGTATGTAATGGTTATTTAGAGCACTTGTGAAATCGTAATAACCTTTATTAAATTGATGAAGACAATTGAAGAAATACATTATTTAGAACACTTAATTTCTAAGAATAGTTTGATATAGTTTGAGTGGGACCGAAGAAAGTTGAAATCGTATATTTCTGATTTATAAAAAAACGTGATATTTAATTTTATGGAATTGAGATATCGATACGGATAAATTGGTCCAAATTACTTAAATGTCACGTGTCGAATTAAATTTAAAGTTATATCGTTTACTGGGCATAATAATATACAACCAAGTAAATAAAATGAAGTTGATACTTAATTTTTTCGTACTGTACTTTTAGTTGTATTTTGATTCACTCGGTCGTCATTTACAGCGAAAACAAATACAATAAAAATGTCCTCATTAAAATTCCTAAGCACAAAAAATGATAGATCAACGTGTCGTAAAACAGAAGCGATGGCTCGAAGACATTGTATATCGAAGAATCGATCGAACAAAAATAACAATACACATATTCAAATCCACATATCAAATTTAAAACAATGAATCATGCCAAGTTACGGGGCTAGTTCGATACCAATCTAGAACGTGGAGCTTAATAAATCAAACATGGTAGGTACGTACCTTACGATTGTTCCGACTCATTATTGTCTCTGCGGGTATTATTTACACAGAACAGTAGGTAAGAGACCCGCGCTTACTCTGGGGTCACCAAGCTGTTTGAAGGTAGGGATTATATTTTTATTAATTTATTTTTGGTACATATTGTTGCCATCATAAACATCATTAATAAAATTAAAGTCTCTATCTCATCATTGAGAACGATCACCAAAATTTTCTTTATTTTGTAAAATGTTAATTTTGTTTTTCTTAGTCTCTAACTCACTCATTTATAAGTACTCATTACACTAATGTGTAAGAGTTTTTCACTTACCATAGATTTCCTTGTGTTACTTTGTACATATTCATTAAATACCCTATTTCAGCATTTATTATTGTTTACAAGTTTATTATTGTTTATAAGTAAACCAATCGTGATAAAAAATCAACGGGTTGCACTCCGAGAGTGCCGGCAGAAGTGATAACTTAAAAAATAACGTTGTGCATTTTTGATATTTTGGAATGGTTAAGGAATAATTTCGCACGAATTGCTTTAATTGTCAGTATTATTTTTTATCTAGTATTTTCAATAGATATTTTCATCTAGTATTTTTATAAAGCACTCACCCGTTTTCTTTCACTATTTCTTCGTCACTTTTTTTAAAAGATGCACTTTGTTTAATTTCCATATTTTTAACACTTGATATACTTGAATTTCACAAGGCTACAGACTGTCGAGCCTTCAGCTGTCACCCGTCCGTCTTACGAATATTCGATCAGGTCACGTGTGCTGACGCAGCTTAACATTTTTAACCCAACCCAAAAAAGTTCACAAAACCGCTACAGAAGTTTTAACTTCAAAAATATATTATTTAGAATTATCGTTAGTCAGTTTTGTATTCTGTTACAGTATCTTTATATTTCATTTCAAAACAAAATTTAACTAAATATTTAATGAAACAAAACTATTTAACATATTATGTTTCAAAAACAAGGTTTAAAATTATTTAGGAAAGCGCGTCGCTATGCAATGTTTTGTCCTTAAATTCTTGCAAATTAGGGACACCCGCCAGTCGAAGAAATACCACGAACGAAATGTCTTGGCACGCTCGAAAACACTTCAATTTCTCAGTCCTAAACAAATAATATATGTTACCGGTGCAGTAATTGCTGTCTATGTTTACAATCTTTTATTGTATATTGCAAAGCTAATATTGTTTTTGAATGCATCAGTTGTTCTACCTACAGCTGCGATCTCTTTTAAACCAAAAGTTAATTTGGCGTTCATTTGATTTGTATCATGTTTGGTTTGCCGAATCACATCAGGGATTTGTTTCATATGAGGTGTCGATGTTTGTGAAATTTTAACTGAATTTGGGTCCTAGCAAATATTTTAATTGAGTTTCCAGTGTATTGGCGGGGATTCGTAATCATATTAAATAATGTACACAATAAACAGTGGATATGAAAGTAGGTATATATGTATATTATTAATATATAAAGTCATATTTACAACATAGAAACCACATAACAGGATCCCTTTCATGTGACTTAAAGTACAAGAAAAACATAACTGACACCATAACGTATGCCAACACCACAAACTTGACTTTCACCCGCCCAGACCCACCTACCATCAGAATAAAGCAACATAACAGACATTTAAAAAAAGCATTGAGAAAGACGAAGCTGATATGAATAAACGGCACCTACTTGAAATATCTTAGATTTCAAACGCAGAGGCTACCGTGTAATTCGAGATCTAAAAGGAAGCTTACGCGACAGAATGGGACAGTTTACAAAAAACACTTTCAATCGAGCGAGAAGGAAACTCAATACTGCAGTGCAATGTGGATTAAATTTTGTACAATCTACGGACTCGATCGGCAGCTGTTGCCAGAAATTTAGCCAACCATTGACGCAAAGATATTCCTGGAAGAGCATCCGATTAACTAACAAACTCATTGTTTGGACAAAATAAATAACTCGAGCATCGCCGAACAGTCGGTTTATGATTTTAATTTAGTAGGTGCAGTTTGGAAAAAGGGGTTTATGAGATTGGAATTTATTAAACATTACTATAAATTTAGATATTTATTAAATTAAGAAATAATATTAAATATTTAAAACTGTAATAATATTCCTTAATGATAATAATCAGGAGTCGAAGGTCCATTAACTACATGAAGTATTTGTTAATCGACCACTCAATATCTATTTACATACAATATCAATAATTTATCTATTTAAGTATGTATTTAGAATTATATAAGTATGTTTATCAGCTTTCTGATTACCATAGTACAAGCTCTGCTTAGTTTGGAATCAGATGGTGTTGTGTGAATTGTCCAAACATATTTATTATTATTATTTATTAACTCAAGGGATGGTATTCGTCATATTCAGATAAAATAATTTCTGAATTCAGATAAAAGTTTCTGATATTTTGTGTCGTTTTAAAAGGACAATGAAACGATCAAAGCAATCAAAGAATCAGCATTATTTTTGAACAACTAAGGTATCATAACGAGAAAATTGGTCCATAAAATTTATTACGTCCAAAATCATGGACCGATGCGATGTTTTGTATTTATCTAAGTCGCTTTTACGAATACCAAATTTTATGGTGGCTATAACATTGGTTTTCAATAAAATCTTGGTGTCATAGTCGTATACAGGAAAAACAAAACAGGAGTTCAATATTATGACACGAGCCTAATAAAAGTAAAACGATTTATGTCCGTTGTAAGTCAAGTAAAATTGAAATTTACCACACTTTTACGATAGGCAGCGTCAGATAAATTACAGTCTTAGGAGAAATAAAATTCTCCTCTTTATTGAAAAAATAAGTCACTTTAAGGACATAAAGACAGATTAAATGAAGCAACTTAATTTAGTAAATATTACCCGTCCAGAATCTTAAGTAAGGGACCATCCTTGAGAGGTACTTAGCTTCATTTACTGAAATTGTTTAAACGTTGAGCGCATGCTTTCCTCCTAAGTCACCGCAAGTAATTCGAGATCTCAGACCACTAAAGGAGAAAACATTAGTCGGAGTGTGTAAACAAGGCGAACGGCGGCACGACAAATAATCAGCCAGCGTCTCAAGCCTTCGTGTAATCGGATACAAATGGTTCTAGAACCTTCTAGAGAATAAGAGACTGTGCCATTAAACAAGCCTTCTAAGAACAATTGCAGGGAATTACGGCATTTTTCTCGGCGGAACGATAACAGTCGAAATGCCGGTTTGCAATGGTCTTTGGAAAATTACTCGATCTCTTGCTTTGTATGGACTCTATTATACAGAAAGACTTTATTTTGTTTGATATGTCTATATTCAGTATTACTCAATAGGTAGAAATATTTTTGCTCTTAAAGCTCAAAGCGATAGCAAACTGCTTAAATAATGAGCACATCAGATAGATATTAGCTTCGAAGTGACAATCACGGCAAATTTTATTTTTTACGAAAAGTATAATCTTTAGTAAAAAAAAAAAACTTAATTATAAAAAGAAAATAAAAAGTTTCCTTGTGAAATTTACAGCGTTTGACCGATTGTTATTACCATAAGACTTTAATCGCGCAAAAAAATTGTTCTGTCGTAATAATACATTGACAATGACAAATGACATTTATTAAGACTTATAGGACAAAACATTGAACTTGAATAAACGAATTCAGATAAACGACTTTCAACTAGAATAATAGGTAGATTTAAACAATAATAATTCATGCTAGAAACCAGATATTTGAGTGGCATTGAATAAGATCAGTATCACTCACTACGAACTATTGACAAATGACTCGTCTTTGAAATAAAATCTGACGAACAAGAAAATGTCTTGTAATATCCATTGTTCCGACAATCACAGGCTTGAAAGCTTTCGCAATATCTGAGAAATACTCCAAAAAATCTCATACGTTTGAACCTTAATATATTTGAATACATATAGGTATGTGTAGTTTTAATAACAGTAGGGCGTTTGACGACCCGCGTGGCGCAGTGGTTACCATGCCGGACTGCCAATCGAGGGGTCCCAGGTTCCATGCCCGGCGAAACAGAAATTTGAATGATGAATTTAAATTTCTGTTCTCAGTCTGGGTGTTTGTGTTCCTGTCTTTGTATGTGTCCATGGTACCCACGACACAGGGTATTAATTAACTTACTATGGGGCTATGAGTGTGTAAAGTTTAATGTAATTGAGCCTACGTGATCAAGTTTGGAATTATTTTGAATTAAATAAAGTTATTTTTATTACAATAATTAATGAACATTGTACTGAGCTGAACAATAATCGAGTTATAAACTTAAATTCAACAATTTATATAGAGACTGACTTTCAACATAAAGAGGGTCTGCGCAAGATAACGTGATTATACTTTTTTCAGATAAAAAACTTTGACTTATAAGAAATTTCTTAGGTCAGATATTTGTGAACCGAAGTTTTTAATAAGATCAATATGATAGAGATCTATATCTTTGATGTCAGCTCATTAATACATTTTTCTCGTGTGAAAGATCACATTGATATTCATTTGGCTCTGGGCAGCATGTTCTTAATAAAGTAAAAAGCTTAAAGCTTTTGTAAATAAAACATCCAGTAGAGACTTTTGGTGACAACGAAGATCTTATCCGAGCTAAGCCTTCGCACAATGGTGATGTAATAATGGGTTCACAAAAAGTGATCTATATCAAAAACTACTACTAAGGGGACAAAATTTTTATCCGGCAATCACACATGCATTCAGTGACAAAAAATCCATTGTAAATACTTGTGCGCGTTTATTTATATCAAAGGGTTTTGGAGTCAGTATAGACCTTAAAAGATTGAAAAAATGTGACCAGTAAAAAACAGATGCTACAGAAGACGTATTTATTTTTTAAAGTTTAATAATAGGGCTCTTAAAACTAGCTGTGTTGAGGCAACTATTTTTCTTTTCTTTTTGTCAATCTGATCTTTAGATGTGATATCGCCGTTGGCTGTCGGGCACTCTCGTTAATGGGGTACCTATGAGGCCCGCGCCCGCATTATATGTGTGCTTACTTCTATACACTTTTGCCGGCGACCCTACGTGACAAAACTTTGTCCCTCCCTACATTCAAATTTCTGAAGGAGCAATTGAAATCGGAGATCGTAAAGAGAATTAGAGCGGGGTCTTTTTCGAGCGCCCGTTTTGTTTCGGGCGTTCAAAGCGGGGCTTCTTTTGAATCTCGAACAGCCATCGATGTGGAAGTGGGGGCAGCATTTATTGGGATTCCCAATGGCGTACCAATCGGCCGGAGCGACATCGCGTAATCTAATAGCTTATTAATGAAGGGAAGCCTTCAATGGCCCCCATTTTTCTATCGTAGTAAACTTTAAAATAATAGATCCAATCTCGATGGTTGGCTTTATTTATTTGACGGGTCGGCGCGCGTGGTCGCGGCGTTCCCGCGGCCGTGAGCAAAGTGGGAAGGTCGGTGGCTTGTACGATGGCTCCTCCCACTAAATTTATAAAACGATAAATGAGTGAAGTTGGCGCGGAACCGGCCGAGATAACACGTAATGCGAGGTTATTGCGTGAAAACAAACGGCAAAAAACTGGTACGTAAGAGAGATATACGGTCCGGAGTAGCGGTCCTTTATGATCCGAGTCGGCTAATATACGGGCGAGGGAATAGCGCTCCGTGGATTATCTGTGTACAATAAAGAGGATAATTCAAAATTACGTTCGCTTCAATGTTGTAACATTATCTGTAATTGGCAAAAACTGCGAGGAACTTAGCACTTTAGTACGATGATGGGCATGGGTTATAACAAGATCGGTAATAATAAAGCTAAGACAATTTTGTATTTTCTAACACACCATCACACCATTCTATATAAAACTAATTTTTTTTATTAACGCCGAAAATAAGTATGTTAGCCACCTTTATTAGAACATTTACAATATAGAACCTTGTGTAAGGACAAATTTATACAGCTGTTCTGCTGCATCTTATCTATATATTTTAAAAATATTTTTAATATATGATGTAACTAAAAATTTACGGTTTTCAATATTTTTCTTTTATCTGTGCTATAAGACGTTGCCTCGTACCGTGGGAAGTACCCTGTAGGATTTGATTCCCTTGCGAGTGTCGAAAATTTGCGGCATAAATGTCTGTATCTTTTGCTTGCGCTTAAAAGTTTGAATTTTCACAGCTCCAATGGACAGTAGACCTGAGTATTTGATATAATTTCCAGCTTGATACCTCCACGCGTTCCTGAGAAAAAGGGCCTTGACAGACAGACGGACTAGCAACAAAGTGATCCTATAAGGGTTCCGTTTTTCCTTTCGAGGTACGGAACCCTAAAAATTACGAATACTGGTGCTTATTGGCACACTATTATTTCCATAAGAGAATTTAACATAAGCAAAGCACATGTTAAAAGTCGAACATTTAGTAATCTCATTATCCACGCTTGCGGTACCATAGAGTCCATAGACGAAGAAAGGAAATGACTTTGTCTTTGGCTTAAAAACTTTAAAAGCGTAACCAGTAGCTATGAGCGTGTAATTGTGAACAGATTTCTTGTTGTTTCATCTGGATAAAAACTCCCTAATCCACCATAAAATTTGTAAAATCACCGCTTTGTGGGGTATTTTAATTCTAATTAAATTTCGTTTGATGGTAACATTACTTTTTGTTGGTGTTTATTAAAAGTAGAAGTACAGTTTTTTTTAGAAAATGTGACGGTATTGTGTTATTTTAATAGTCACAAAGTCCATTAGAACAAATATTAAAGAGAAGAGTCTCTTAAGGCAACTCTTATTCCAAAAATAATGTTTAAAAATGTTTAAGCAAAGCACTTAAGACAATTCCAAGGCATAAGCAAGTTTTAAAAAAGTCTTTGAGAAATTAGGATTCCATATAAAAATGTGTTAAGCTCCATGGTAATAAATATTTTTGGGAATGGAATGGGAACAGAAATCGAAATTAATCATTTAAATCTCTGCTTCCTCGGGAATCGAACCTGGGACCCCCGATTCGCAGTCTGGCATGGTAACCTTTGCACAACGTGAGTCGTCAAAAACGAATATTTTTAATGCAGGTAAAACCTGATGGCTCAGCTAGTAAAACTAAAGTTACATCTCCTTTTGTTATTCGATCAAGTAAATCGAGTGGCTGAGTAAGTCAAGCCAATTTAAGAGGATATCGGCTTGATTAAGCTACCTACCGCAAAGATTGGAATGACTGGTGAAAAATATACCTCCCACAAATAAAGTGGTATGATATGGCACACAAGTTCTGCGTTTAATTGAGTAAATATAAATTGCTTTTCGTTTGGGAGAAACCACAATTTTAGTGATAGGACAGCTTAATTTACATGTACATTTTCATATAACTTCTATATTTTGTTTATGTGATAACGGTGTATAATAAAAAATATTTGTATTGTATTGTTTCATCAATAATTTGAATAATTTCTGTACAACGAAAACAGAAAAAACGTGGTACTGTATGTACGGTACGGTATTATTACTGAATAACAACTAAATATTATTATAGGAAAACTAAACTATGACTGTTGTTTAGCTTTCCTGGAAATCTTAAAGTTATGACCTGTATTACTTTAATCTTTACGACATTACATGGCTTTATAAATTAAGTTTTTAACAAAAAAATAGAACCGACTTCAAACGGTAAAAAATAAAATAGTTCAGTACCTACTTCTTCTTGCTTATGGTAATGACTCTTAAAACTATTTTTGGACTCGGGCCCCTACTAAAATGTCGTACCATTCGTTCTAAATGGGCACCGACAGTACAGACAGTGGGACAGTACCTACTTCTTTTTGCTTATGGTAATAACTGTTAAAACTATATTGGAGTTGGTTGATATCCATTCAGAACGAAAGGTACACTATATTTACTAAGCAAGACATTTTACTAAGGGCCCGACTCCAAAAATAGTTTTAAGAGTCATTACCATAAGCAAGAAGAAGTAGGTACTGAACAATTTTATTTTTTACCGTTTGAAGTCGGTTCTATTTTTTTGTTAAAAACTTAATTTATTTCACTCTTTTTAGTGATTTTAATAATTCTTCACATTATATGTATGTATAAGCATAATTGGAAATTTTTTCACTTAACTTCTAAACGTTAAAGAGATACCTTTTATAATCATGTTTATCTAATAGCCATCTTATAGCCTGAAAGAATACTACTATCAGTCCACCTGAACGTATAAATTAATGAAAGAATTTGCTCTCAGCTCCTAACCGTTGAGGAGTTGTACCTTCAATCATCAGCTTAGCAACATGAGGTGATAATTACCGGACATATATATTTGTATTATGTCAAAAAATATGACTAAAAGAGAGTGTGTGCCTATTAAGTTTCAGTATTTCCCTCGATTTACCTAGTATCACATCATCAGATTTTGCCATGGTGACAGTTGGACCACCTCAGGAATGTAAGATTTCCAACAAAAAACCATTTATTGAAAGAATTTGCTCTCAACTCCTAACCGTCATAGTACCTTCCATCATCAGCTCAGCAACATGATATGATGATAATTATACACAAGTACCTGTTTTGCTTTAGTAAAAATATGAAAATCATTTGTTGTGCTATAAAATTTGAATGTTCCCTTCGATTTCTCTGGGATACCATCATCAGACTTTGACTTGGTGGCAGTTGGACCACCTCAGGAATGTAAGATATCGAACAAAAAACCAGTTATTGAAAGAATTTGCTCTCAACTCCTAACCTTCGTAGTACCTTCCATCATCAGCTCAGCTACATGATATGATGATAATTATACAAAAATACCTGTTTTGCTTTAGTAAAAATATGAAAATCATTTGTTGTGCTGTAAAATTTGAATGTTCCCTTCGATTTCTCCGGGATCCCCTCATCAGACTTTGACTTGGTGACAGTTGGACCACCTCAGGAATGTAAGATTTGGAATAAAAAACTATTTATTGAAAGAATTTGCTTTCAACTCCTCACTGTTGCAGTACCTTCCATCATCAGCTCAGCAACATGAGATGATGATTACTATGCACAAATATCTCTTATGCTTCAGATAGTATAAGAAAATCAATGTGTGTGCCTATAAAATTTGATAGTTCCCCTCGATTTCCCTGGGATCCCATCATCAGATCCTGATTTGGTTACAATGGGACCACCTCGGGAGTATATCCATACGAACAAAAAAAGAATTTTGAAAATCGGTCCACAAACGGCGGAGTAATCGGTGAACATATATAAAAAAAATACATACAGCCGAATACAGTACCTCCTCCTTTTGGAAGTCGGTAAAAATTACAAATAAAAATGACAGAATAAGCATTGTAGTATACACGCATCAGACGAGCTTTTTTACGATTTAAATAAATTGCTCCAGCCTCTGGGCATATAGTTCCTATATCTTACACAAGGAGAAACTCTCACCCCCTCGGTGGTGCTGCCTCTACAGCAGATGTGGTCTCCTGCACCTTCCGATGCTTATGGTGGCATACGGCCACACACACATCGCCGTCCTTCTCGGAGCTGCTAGCTGGACGGATCGAGCTCCCACTCTCACCGCCCACAACCCCTTTTAGTCGCTTCTTACGATCAGGCAGGGGATATCGTAGCTCTATTCTTAATCCCGAAGCTACAGGGACTTTCTACCAAAACCCTAGATATAATTATTGTTTCATAGCAAAAGGGTGTTGTTACTTTTCTTCCCAGGTTCAATCATGTAAGTTCTACTAAAATCAAGCACTTTAAAGTAAGTGACATTATATTGAATTAACTACGATTATAGCTAATTCGATCGGAAATAATATGAGGGATGGTTCACGCGTTATTACGATCTTAATTCGGAATCGACGTTCGTCGTAGCAGCTAATGTGACTAATGTACACGCGATGACTCGGCGAGCTGTTCGCTTTGTGCGATTACAATATACGATCTCGTGTTGGGGGAACCGATATACTCGAGTTTTAGGTTTATTTGTAATGGATCGTAAGTATTTAGATAGCTTTGTTACAGGTGCGTGCCGAGCGTTTTAACCCGGTATCTCCGTGTTGGAAAACGCGGTGTTTACCGCTCAGCCATTGGTCAATAGTGCGTATTTATCGCTGCTCCATGGTGATGGAAAATATTTTTTTTTCAATCTTTTTTTATGTCCCACTGCTGGGCACAGGTTTCCTCTCACAAGTGAGAGGGATTTAGGCCATATTCCACCACGCTGGCCAAGTGCGGATTGGTGTATTGATGGAAAATATTGTGATATTAAATTAATTACGATGCTTTCCATCACTGTGTATGCCCGAAAGAAACTTATAATTTCTGGAAGGACTGAGGTCCTCTGATTTGCACTTGGCCAGCGTGGTGCACTGTACCTTAAACCTGTGCCCAGCCAGACATAAAGCGAAGGCAAAAAAAGAATTGCTTACCTACTTCAGTTAGCAACGGGTCTGTACCGATTGTTTTATAATATTGTTTTACATTACATACATTATCTATATATTAATAAGTGAAGCACACAAATAACGCAAACGAAGGAGTATGAAATTTTACACAGTTAAAGTTCATAATATGAAGAAGGAGTGCAGACGCAACCTTTTTTAAATAATGCCTCAAAATTAAACTTTAAATTTGGTAATAATTAATTTCTAATTGACGTTTAATTGACAATAATCGTAATTTTCTTAATTATAATTAATCATATTAATATACTTACTATATTTATCATTAGTATGTAAATAATGTATAAGACAGCTGCCCCTAGATATTTGCAATGCCCAACCAGGGTGTAACATGTAGACCTGTAAGTTTTATGTGTTATGTGCAATAATTAATAAATAAATAATTAAAAATATGGTAAATTGTCGATTGAGCATGTACTAGAAAATGTGGTTAATTTTAAGTCAAATTTTAATTGCTTGGGTGTTCGTTTTAATAAAGGGCTTTTGTACTATGTGGATCACAGAGGTTTATACCAGTTTTTAGAAGCGACGCTTTTATATAGGTACTTTAAACCTATTCTACTCAACTTACCATACGAAACTTAATGAACTACGGAAGCTGTTTTCTATTGAGTAGTTTAAATAAACATCTTTTTTACTTTAACACGATTGGTTCGCCTTTCCGTACCCCATATGTGTCCGAGTAATGGAGTTGTCATGTTTATGATAATAAACTACAACCTGATATATCATTTATCATTTTATTACGCTATCTAAGACCCACCTAGCAAGCTTAATTCCGGTAAGTTCTTATCGAAGACTTTTTTTGATTAATGCTTTTTATTACGGGCGGCTGTAGCTCGCGAAAGAGGTCCTCACGTAAAAACCGGATTTTGATTTTATTAGGACGATTAATCGAGACCACCTATTACGGTTGTCAACCGAATTAATTGGGTTTTGACACCTACTTTTAGGTTTATAAGTTTAGTAGAAAAAGAATGGTTTCATTACATAACGTAGGTTATATGTATTTATTTATGTACTAGCCTTCCGCCAGCGGCATCGCCCGCGTGGACCCGTTTAATGGGTCCCCGTTGGATAAAAAATAGCCTATGTGCTATTCTAGGCTTCATTGCTGTATTAAAATCTTAGGCGTTTAGCCAGTTGTTTCAACCGAGTTAACCCTATCACCCGTTTTCACGTAGGAATGAAGCATTTTCCCGCGGTAAAAAGTATTCAGGGTAAATGTAGCTTTCTAATGGTGACAAAATTTTTGAAATCGGAACAGTAGTTTTTGAGTTTGTTCATTACAAAAATACAAACATACAAAAATACAAATCGTTCCTCTTTATAATATTAGTATAGATAACAAATTTTTCAATTCGAATATTACATTTCATGGCACTTTTTGAGTATATTTTATCGTCACCCATGTAAATTATGATTAACGATACTATGGCGAATTATCCACAAAAATCATTTATAAGTTTTCCTACGTTTCTAGGATAGCCACATCTATTCACTGAGCTATAATACCAACGCATTAGACCCATAAAGTACCATGTATTAAGAAACTGTAGAGAAAACAAAAGTTTTTTTTTTCGTGGTGTGGCTCTACTGTTTTATATTATTTCGTTTAGTAACGGTTTTACTTTAAAGGTGCGGTATGTTTGGCATTATTTTTAAACAGTAACAAAATAAATAAGGTGATATTATACGAAATTTAAGATCTCTAAGAACCACTATAAACTATTTTACTACTACTTAGCTACTTTAATTTTAATTAGTAATAGGTATAATATTGTATGCCAGATCATGGTAGACTGTTTAAACTCTTATAATAATTTTAAACATCTAACAGAACTGTATGTATGTAAACAGTCAACAATAAAGTATTTTCATTTCATTTCATTTCACCAGTAATCTTTGTTCCGGCTACTTCTTAACGAGCAGTTTTTAGGATAACGGTATATAATTACCATCAGTAGGTAAGATGTCCTCCTAGGGGAGACAATAATAAAACTACTGATGGAAGACGAGATTGGATTGAGTTACGGATTTTTAGTTTTAAATGGATTTTATAGTCATGATGACGCATGAGATTAAGTTCATACAGATTTTACATTTTTATCTGGTTAACAACTAAAATAATTTAAAAGAATTTTAGGGATTTCATTAATATCTCAAAACTGATAACGTTTTAAATAGCAGTTTTCCCGTTATACGTGTTTTTACGTAAAGTACTTTTCTCTGTAGTTTGCGAGATATGGGGAGGACAAAAACTAAAATGTCAATTGACAAGACTAGGTTCGTATCCGCAAGTCCGTGCGCAAGGAATTTTGGTGGGAACACTGAAGGGATAAGTTGTGCTCTTGTTTTATTTTCATTTTCTTGGTGTATTTTTGAGTTATATCGAATAAAGTTGATGGCCTTTTGCTCGATATAGGTTAATGACAGTGCACGAGAGTTGTGAAATAAAATAACAGTGCGAAAACATGTTTTTTCGGCTTGCCTCCAAAACTCCATCGGACATGTTCTGGTAAAGTAGCCATATTTTTACTTGAACATTTGACTTACTAGACTGGATACCTGACGACTTACAATTTTTTTCTAAGACTACTAAGTGATGCAAAAATTATACTTGACGCTGGCAATATGCACAGAGATTGCGATAATTGAAAAAAAAAAAATCCGTGCGCATACGCATCGTACTGCTGTTAAAAACAGCTTGTTATTTGATATTAATATTCACTTCATCATACTTAAGAAAAAATGTACATACTCGTAATGTGATGATGACTCTGGTGGCAAAATGGTTACCATGCCTGACTGCCGATCGTAGACTCCCGGCCACCGGGTTCGATTCTCGGCGAAGCAGAAATTTGAATAATGATTTTAAATTTCCTATTCTTGGTCTGTGTGTTTGTTTTTGTCTTTGTGTGCATCTATGGCACCCACGACATAGGGTATATCTACCTTAATGTGGGGCTATCAGTGTGAAACGTTTATTTTATTTATGAGCCGTTGTAGACCTGCATATTATAATGAGTAACCTCGTGTAAGTCACAATAAGATACTACCTTTTACTGCTTCGAGTGCGGAACGTTGGAATAAACCCATTTATTTACACGCGTATGGTTTTTTGAATTGGAAAAAATAGCATCCGTGTAAGCGCGTATGTCGAATTTATTATATGCGCGGAAAAATTCGTTTTTCTGAAAGCGGTCTTAACACTGAAACGCCTTACGCAATATTAATTTCTTTTAGCAAACAAAAGACGTCTATTCATTCGAAGTCGTATTTTCTTTTAGAAACCCAATACTTCTGCTGAAATAATAATATCTTCTGAAATAACTCGACCCACATCAAGTGGCGTAGTCTATTTGTTACTTAATGAGGAATTGGCGTTACTGTTTTTCGCTGATTGACCTTAATCTTTTAAGATAGGTTTTCTTAGCACACCTTATATTTATATGCTTGTAATTTAGAAGTATCTCACAGGTGGGTATAGTCAAGAAAAAATAGTATATGAATGGTATTTACATATTGGTGAAACTTTTATGGCTGCGACCCCTTTTGCGTCTCGCTGCTGGGCACGGGTCGCTCCTCCTTATTAGGGGCCTGGAGCTTACTCCACCACGCTGCTCCAATGCAGGTTAGTGGCCAACCCGCTGTCGGATGTTTTCAAACCGCCCTTAGTGCCTCCGACAAGGCTTAACGACTGTGATTTATCGACAACAATCGGGACCGACGACGGCTTAACGCGTATGAAATTTTTGCCACTAGCGGTCACCCATCTCACACCCGACCGCGCCCGTTTGGCTTAGCTGCCTAGATCGCTTGCGTTCTATACTAACCGCCTAGCCATGAATAAAACTTTCATAATTAAAATTATTTGCTTTTGTATTGTTTTGGAGATACATCTGTATTAATAGGTGATGAGCACATTACACGACTCTATCGTAGAACATAAATGATTTTAAGCAAAGAGAAACGGGCGAACGAATTGATAACTTGACCATTAAAAAATACATTTAATTTTGTTTGTATTAATGTAATTGTAAAGCCGAACAACTTTTATACTATATAAAGTTTTACCAACTCATCCCTACTTCCTTACTAATATTATAAATTCGAAAGTAACTCTGTCTGTCCGTCTGTCTGCTACGCTTTCCTGCTTAAACTACTGAACCAATTTTAATGACATTTGGAACACAGATAGAGAGAGGACCTTGGGAAACGACATAGGATGGTTTTTATCCTGCGGGAACCTATAAAACGTGTCCACGCGGGCGAAGCCGCTGGCGGAAGGCTAGTAGTGTTATAAAATCGAACTGCTTCGCAATTATCGTTTATTTTGAATTTTGTCATCATATTCTTGGTTAATCTTAGATCTAAATACATTGAAGATGGACTCCGGGTCTTATAAAAAGGATGTGCTATAAAATTCGGCACCTCCCTTAAGGTAGGGAGTACCTATTGACGATACGGAAAAGAAATATCAGAGTATCATAAGGTAATAGATATGGAGTAGATATCACCGTTAATTTTTGGACAATCACTCTTCAACTTGTACCCGAACTGAACGTGTTCAAGTGACATCCTCTATACCTACCTCTTTTGTTTCTCGCGGATCTCGAGTAATTGAACAATGGGATGTATTTGTCAGCGTCTAAGCACTTAGAATACGGTGAAACAGGTACTCATTGTGTTTGTTCGTGTAACATTTAGTATTCAAAACCAGTCAAGTGCGAGTAAGACGCGCGTTAAGGGTTTCGTAGGACGGCTTGAAGTATTAGGTCAGGTGATTGGTAATGTTGTCATAGTTCCACCGAGAACGTACCACCCTACCATCTTCCAAGGACAACAAAGCATTTTTGTCTTTAGTTGGATATTTTTTTATTATTATTTATTAATTTATTCAGTCTACAATTAGCTTACAGCCATTGACCGAACACAAATGTGAAATTTTTTACAATTTATATTATATAATAATTGATATACAATTACTTGAAAAATAACACAGTATATAAGTATACGTACTCGTATTAGCAACTATTGGCTAGAGCTTAATATGCAATACTGCTGCCAATGGTCATAGACACTATGTACTGGACTGCTAGCGTCCTGAAACTATTGAGTGAGCATTCAAACAGGTCTAAATCAGGGTTATGTGTATTGGTGGAATGCGGTTTCTTTTACTTTTTAATTTAAATAGATCACTATCACTAAGTGACAAGTACAAGTGGTCGTTGCAAGTAATGCCAGCCCATGATTATCTCCACAAAAGCTTAAGTAGTATTGAATTACATATTAGGTAGGTATATGGGCATAGCTCATGGGCATTCGCTCTGAAGTTTCTTCTCTAGATATTATTTTATAATATTCGTTTACCTAACAACCAGAAAAGTTCGTTAACTACACAAAATTACAAAATTTTAGTAGTAATAGAACAGATTTTAGTAGCGGGGTTCTTTTCCTCGGAGGCAGTACCCAAAAAATTATGCGTTAACATATTCGTATATGGGACACGGGATGGTTTCCAAGTGCTTCTCTTCAAGCTCTCAGAGATATTCGTATTGTATTTATTCATGGTTTTGGACTACATTTTATGCTTAAGTATGCAAGCGTGGCAGGCGTTTTGAAGTTTATTTTTCTTTCTTTCTATGGATGTTGTATTTAAAGAGAATCGTTTGCTCTCTTTTTAAATGGACATTCCGAGTTGGTGTATTTATATGGGTTGTTTGTTAAATGTTAAATATGTTGTATGTCAGTTTTACTTTTAAAACCTCTGGAGATTTTTGTGACTTATTATCCCTACTCCCTACTTTTTGATATTATAATTTCGAAAGTAACTCTGTCTGTCTGTCACGCTTTCCCGCTTAAACTTTTGAACCAATTTTAATTAAATTTGGAACAAAGATAGAGTGGACTTTGGGAAAGGACATAGGATAGTTTTTATCCTACGGGAACTTATAAAACGGATCCACGCGGGCGGAAGGCTAGTTACCTTGTTGTTAAAATGTTACAAAAGGGACTCATATTATGTTACTTGAACATGACGCTAAGTAGCTATGGTCACCACACATCGTTGTATAGTGTGGTTCTGGGTTCGATTCAGCGGGGATGATATCTAAGTGATGAATTTAGAGTTCTTTACCTAATCTTGATGTTCATGTTCTTGTATTGTGTATGTTTCATAGCACCCACGATAGAAAATAATATTATACTACTCTAAATGTACTATTCCTTACAGTGAAGCAATTTTATAATAAAGATATGTCCCGCGGAAGACCGTGGGTAAGAACCCGCATTCAGCGTAGTGCTAAATACCCTAAAATATTTTTTATATGTCTATTGACAATCCACTATAAACATTGATTTATATATGTACTAGCGAACCCTATAAAATAATCTTTCAATTTCTACCAGTATTTCCCAAATAAGCGCTTTTAAATAAATAGTTTATAATATTTGTGTAGATGCAGTCTCTGATGCACATTTTACATACTCACTATCTTTGCCGAACTATGTAGGTTTTGAATTAAAATCTCACAACAATTAACCTTCTCTTAACGCTATTTCAAATCTTACTTCAAAAGAATTAACCCCAGGAATTTATCAGACAGTTCATTGCGCCTAGAACGACGTGTCTAACACATAATTTTCGTCTGGAACAATAAAACTGACCTATTTATTGCCTCGACTCATCTGATAAGCCAAAAATTTAAGGCCATTAACAGTTACCACGATAACACATTTATTTATTACGACCAACTCGCTTTATAGCCACAACTGTTTTTAATTTGATAAAGCATTTGTTCTATTACTGGAAATTAGCCGTTGTTTATTATGAAAGATAATGTTATCGTTCCTATTTATTTTTGTTTTGTTTGGTGGCTGATGAGCTTTAGTGCTATCGACAATTATTTCAGAAAAATAAGTTTTATTTGTTGTATAAAAAATTAGACCAGAATCTGTACTATTATTATTCTGTGCCAGAATTCGAAACTAATATAAAATGAAAATGACAACTTATTAAGCTGCATGGAATAGTGGCTTCATGATCTATTTTAAATATAAAATTCTCGTGTCACAATGTTAGTTACCGTACTCCTCCGAAAAGGCTTGACCGATTTTTATGAAATTTTATATGCATATTCAGTAGGTCTGAGCATCGACTACTATCTATTTTTCATCCCCTTAATCGATAAGGTTGGCCCACACCAAACATTTAAAAGCGGTACGGAGTTCGCTAGTATATCTATAAAATAAGTGATACACATAACATAATAAAATTATAAATTATGAATTCTAGAAATTTTGTGACATGTAGGATATTTTTTTATGATGTTTTTGTTATATTATTATGCACTTTAATTTATTAGGGGTTTTTGTGACATATTCATATTGTATGGAATTTATTGTTAGTTAAAATAATTTACAGATATTATGTTATAGCAATCAAGAACTCTGGTCATGCCAGAGGAGCTTTTGTTATATAAATAAATGAATAATAAAAAAATCTACATTTTTTTAATTTATAGGATCATTCGTGTGCCTTTCCGTCCGCCTGTCACGGACAATTGGCTTCGAAACTACTGTAAATGAGTTGAAATTTGATACTTACTCATTTGATTTAATGTGATACCTTCCATGAAATTTAAATGGCGAAATAAAAAAAGTATTTCATAATAAATATAGTTTAGTATAGTTCTAAAATAGATATGTACTTTTTAAGTTATTCGAGAAGGAAGACTATGCTATCATAGCTAAAATGTTAGCCACAGCCTTAGAATTCGTTTAAAAGAGCAGCGATGACCGAACGGTGAAGACGGTATAGTTACTTCTTCATACTTTGCATTGTTGTTGTTATACAATATATTACTGTATTTATCTACTTTTTTCAACCCTTAATCTACTTTGAAGAAGATACATATATATTCAGACTTGGCAACGAGGATGGCTGGCACAGTTAACCGAGTGCACTAGTTCATAATAAACTTACCGAGTAACATCCCTACGGGTTGAGGAGCGTTGTACTTTGTATTGAAGTAACCTAAATAAATTACAGTGGATCATCCCCGTTTTTTAAATGCTTCTAAATGTATACTTTTTTCATTAGGTACTTTTAAAAATAATCCATTGCTTGCATTTCCTTATGCTCAGGTTTGCTCTTGGAATTGGATTCAAGCCCTAAACCACCCCGACGGTCAAGTGCGAGTTGAGAAATGATTTCATATTATTTTATTCTCATGCCTGCATGGAAATTGTTGTTTGTTGTACGTACTAATTTCTGCAAATCTTTTTGGATCCTACTGGCTGTAGAGTTTTTGCATCCCACTACTGGGCACGGGTCTCTCCCTATTATTGAGAAGGCCTGGAGCTTTTGAAGTATTGAAAAAGTATACATATGCCACGGAGCTGGTTGGTGGATATGCGGGTTAGTGGACAACCCGTTACCGAATGTTTTAAAACCGCTCATAAGGCCTCCGACAAGGTCGACAGCTATCGATGAACTACTACTAAGTACTCTCCCTTTCTTTTATGTAACCTTGCTCCTTTTTGAGTTACTAGAAATTCAGGTAAGACCCGCTGTCAAATGTTTCATAACCTTCTACTTACAAAGCTTAACAGCCTAGGTCATCGACAAAGTTTAATAAATTAAACTAGGACCGACGGACTAATGTGTAATGTGAAGTATAGAAAGAGATTGATATTTTAGCCAAGAAGGACCACAAGGACTTGTAAATTGCAATTGCAATTTTTTCCTATTAGTTTTTATTTTCTCTCTCATCTCATCTCATCAGCTCATATTAGTCCACTGCTGGACATAGGCCTCTCCCAAGGCGTGCCACTGAGCCCGATCTTCGGCTCTACGCATCCAGTTAATTCCAGTTGCTTCCCGCCACCCGGCGCAGATCGTTGCGCCACCTCGCAGGGGGGCGTCCGACACTACGTTTGCCTGAACGCGGTCTCCACTCCAAAAGCCGTCTCGTCCAACGATTGTCGGCTCCTTGGCAGATGTGACCAGCCCACTGCCACTTCAGCTTACTGTCTCTTAAAACTATGTCGGTGACTTTAGTCTTCCTCCGGATTTCCTGATTTCGGATCTTGTCTCGAAGGGACACACCGAGCATAGCTCTCTCCATTGCTCGCTGCGCGACTTTGAGCTTGTGAACCAGTCCCATCGTCAGTGTCCACGTTTCGGCTCCGTAGGTCATAACGGGTAGGACGCACTGGTCGAAGACTTTCATCTTGAGGCTTTGTGGTATGGATGACGAGAATGACGCCCAGTCCAAGTGAATCCCCCTAACGGTTTCCTTCTCGAAGCTGTTTTATCAATTAGGATGGACTAGGTTTTTATTTTAATTATCTATAATTATCCTGTATATGACCTATTGAATGCTTCTACTAGACATCTTATATTATTATTATTTTTATAAATAATAAATTTAGATGTAAGAAAAGAACTACCTCTTACTTAAGAATGAAATTTTAAAATCCATCGATGTAACCAATTTCTCTCGTCTCCTCTAAAAGTGTTCTAGCGAAGTTATGACGCAAACTTCAACAGAAATTCATAAGCTCGAGCAAATCCGAGCTAACAAAACTCAGAAATATTACACGATCATAACGTAACGTATAAATTCGTGATATAAACCGTGCATAAGACAAATTCATAACCTTGTTTTATTCAAGAGAGCAACTGAAATATAAAATTCCATTTTTAAAACGCGCTCATATGATATGGGCCCCAATCCATCTGCTTACTGATATGATATGTAGCGTTTGAAACGGCTATTCTGCAATGCTCACCGGATTTCGTAAGTGGATAAGAGAGAAAAGATATTGTAGGGAATAGATAATTGACGAGGGTGAAGGAGACATAAAGTAACTTTGATGTGTTCTAGTGGAGTAGAAGAAATTTTGCAATTCGTGAGCTGAATAATTTGTAGTTAACTGACCCGTCATGTTATTGCAAGTAAAATCGAAGGAAAATATTTTGTTATATGCTTCGATGTGCATATAAAGGCAATGCAGTAAAAAGGTTTTTTGCATATAAAGTGAATTGCATAGGAGTGTAAAGTCTAGCTGATTAGATTACTATGTTTTCCGTTACTGGGAAGCAAATACGAGTAATACTCGAAGACGGTAACATTTTTTCATGCAATAAAGTTCCGAATTGACACACTAATAAAATATTATAACAATAATCTTTAAAGACTATGTTTTTTCTTTACAAAGAAAAGTATACCTGTCGAAAATCGCTTCTCGCTAGTTCGCTGTTAGTAACGAAGTCCTCCATCTTGATTTGTGACAGTTATCATCGTGCATAGAAAGCACTCGCAGAACTTATTTCAAGCGGAATTATTCAGTACAGAATTGACACACTAATAAAATATTATTACAATAATCTTTAAAGACTATGTTTTTTCTTTACAAAGAAAAGTATACCTGTCGAAAATCGCTTCTCGCTAGTTCGCTGTTAGTAACGAAGTCTCCATCTTGATTTGTGACAGTTATCATCGTGCATAGAAAGCACTCGCAGAACTTATTTCAAGCGGAATTATTCAGTACATGCTTACCCTCTCTCCGAAATATCTGATAGAAGGATTCTATTGTATCTAAAAATGGAATTTGCGCATCAATTTGTGTCAGCCATAACTGACGTATTGATACACCAAGAGCATTCAAATTAGATTTTGCGATAGAAGTCGTTTCTAAAAGGTTTTCTAGTGGAGATTTGTATAACTATTTCGTGTTCTCGTGTTGAAATTACCTGTAACAAAACAGAACGACACGTTAGAGTCAATTTGAAATATCTTTAATTATAAAGAACGCATGGCTATGCAATTTTTATAGACGCTGGCGACTTATACTAATGAAAGAAACCCTTCAAGCTTCCCCAGTTATGGGTTATCTCCCCGAGCTCAAAAAGCCGTACAGTCAACCAAAATGTAATCTACGTACAGAAAAAAATCAAGATCATTCATAATATTGATGGATCGGTACTAAGTTATGACAAAAAATCAAATATAGAGCAGTCTACATGTCTGGGCTTCAGCTCCATACATTTCGTAACCGTAAGCCCGTTCATTCATACACGACTCGTATCACAAGATAAATTGTCCCCGTACACAAATAACGCGGTCGAGAGAAGAAAAGGGAACAAAAATTCCAAGTACAAGTACCAACTTCTAAGGGCTTCCACAGACTAGCTACTTTTAGTATTAATGACCAGCTTTAGCTATTTTTCGGAGGCAAATATTATTATATCTAAACTAATGATCCTGGCCGGCTTCGCTCTAGTGATTTGAGTTTATACGATTATACTTAATAACCTAACACGTACACACACAAAGTACATTTTTCCCAGATAAAAAACTATCCCACGTCCTTTCCAAATTTCAGTATTTAGAGTTCAGTTCAGCAATTAGATGTGGTGTGAAAACCTAACAGGTACACATAAACACACACAGTGATAGAGAGTTACTTTAGCATTAGTATGGAAATATTGTTAGTAGGAGCTGCGAGAGTGTGCGCTTTTTTATTTATTTAAATGGAGTAGCAGACGATCGTGCACAACACGTTGTTTTAAGTGACGACAGCAGTCCATTTACTATACAGAACTTTAAGAACACCTGAGTATTAACTGAGGTCGATATTGGATAATTGGATAATAGGAGTTACCTCATATTTATGTTTATGGCAACTGATCTTGCCACTGAATTTCGAATTGCTTCTCGGCGGAAATGGGCACTGGTGGTACTTTGGCGACCATCCGGTAGCATGGACTAGTAGAGCAATTACGTAAAACCTCAGACAATACAGGAACCTTTGTTGAGGTTGTGTCGATGTTTTCAAAGACTGAAGAGATTACTTAATACCAAGTGACAAAAAATACTGGTTGCAAGGACCCGACTTTATTCGAACATGAAAGGTTAAAAAATTTGATTGTAATATGTGACGCAATTGCAAAACGCAATTTCGATCTCAAAAGCGTAAATAATGACGCTAAAGCCTAGTCCTCCAGCATATACTTTATAACAATTATAACAATTACTAAATGCGCCTTGCAGATGTTGCGATAGAATGCAGATTGAATTGAATCGCATAAACACGTTGCAACACTAATGCAATCGGTAAAACGCAGATCAATGCTAAAGGTAGCGTGTCTACAACGGCCCTTAGAAGATGGCCAAGTAATTTATTATATTCAGTTCGCTCCGATCCATTGACTTTTGTGGTCGTTCAGAGAGCATCTTTTGTCATAGCGTCAAGAGGTCTAAGCGGCCGTGTAATATGAATTAATAAGTACAAAGGACGATTATAATGCGTTTATTTGTCGCCACAAATTCCTGGAGTTTTGATTTTATTGTAAGATGCGGCTTTGTAAGCCCAGAACAAATTTTGTTGTATCGCGTGCGCAAGATATTCTCGTTGGTTCTAATAATTTCAAAGATTATGTACTATAAGCAGAGAATCTATCAAATTTCAAATAAAAATACTTAATAATTTCTGTGGTCATAAAATGATCTTTATAGTTTACTAGCCTTCCGCCAGCGGCTTCGCCCGCGTGAACCAGTTTTATAGGTTCCCGGGAGCTCGATCCGTCCAACCAGCAGCCCCGGGAAGGGCGGTGGTATGTGCGTAGCCGCATGTCGCTGTAAGCATCGGAAGGTGCAGGAGAGCACATCTGCTCTCCCGAAGATGGGCCCGTTCTGGGGCGTCGCGCGTGGAGGACACCGGTGCGTTCCGCTGGAGATCCCGGAGTCCTCCCCAAGCGCAAGGGCAGCCACTGAGGGGGTTTTAATGTGTTCAAATCCCACATAACCCGGTACCCTCTCCTAAGGTGCCGGGTACCTTTTGAAGATTTCCCCCCCGATACCAAAAAAAAAGGATAAAAACCATCCTTTGTCCTTTCCCAAGGTCCACTCTATCTGTGTTCCAAATTTCATTAAAATTGGTTCAGTAGCTTAAGCGGGAAAGCGTAGCAGACAGACAGACAGAGTTACTTTCGAATTTATAATATTAGTACGGATTTATGCCATATATCATTTATCTGTCAAAGTTTCATATTTTTTCAGTAAATCCTACGTTAAAATAGCGTCAATAAATATTTAGTATTGACTGATTTTTGCAGTTAAAGGTTGATTTGATCGGTTATAACTTGTCATAATGTATGATTGTAATAGTTATTAATGTTATTATAGATTTTGTGGCATACGACAGGATATAAAGAACCAATTACCACTACGTTTTACGTGGTTATTTCATTAGTGCCACATTAATAATCTTTCTGATCTACATTTGGTACAAATTAGACGCTGCTGACTTTCGGCTTCTGTTGCCTTAATATTTTGGAAATAGGGGTTAATGACGACTACATTTAGGTATACTGCATAATTAAGTCCTTGATCTATTTCTTTATTCGCATAAACATAAACGTGCTATTCGATGTTTAAATAGATTCATCTTTTGTTTTAATTAAGTTTTTCATAAATTATATTTTTGTTTTAAATAAATTAGTGTTCAAAACGCTCACGCCTGTTCTCTTTCTGATCAAATCTAAGGGCCTATCTGAAGATACTTGTACTATGACGTGTAATGACTCGCGCGCGAGATGAAAGGGTCGCCGAAGATCAACGCAGTACTATCTAATGTTGAGGTTATCGAACTAACACGTTGTTTCCGATTGCCAGATTTTGTGTGGTGAAATAACGTTATTTAACAGCTTGGCTGCAACCCTTTTTGCGTCCCACTGCTGGGCACGGGTCTCCCCCTTATTGGGGAGGCCTGGAGCTTACTCCACCACGCTGCTCTAATGCGGGTTGGTGGAGATGCGGGTTAGTGGCCAACCCGCTGTCGGATGTTTTCAAACCACCCATAAGGCCTCCGACAAGGTTTGACGACTGTTATCTATCGACAACAACCGGGACCGACGGCTTAACGTGCCCTCCGAAGCACGGAAACGCGCATGAAATTTTTTGCCACTAGCGGTCACCCATCTCACACCCGACCGCGCCCGTTTGGCTCAGCTGCATAGATCGCTTGCGTTCTACGCTAGCCGCCAGGCCATGCGCGCTTCGCTTCATTTAACAGCTTACGCACAGAAAAAACGTATATCTGTAGATTTGGACAACAATATATTTTTATTTTTAAAAAACTGATTTTATGAAAACAGCATGCATGCCACGTAAAGGACACCATAGACAGCCCTTAGACGTGTACAGCAAATCCCAAAAATGTGGTACTTTTACATCACAAATCATGCATGTACTACCACTGATAAATTATATATATGTGTTATTAGCACAATTTTTACATTCTGTCTACAGGAAGCCTGAAGAAGAAGAAGTTTTATACAAAAGGAGCCCAGGCTGCCCGCCAACTAGGTGAGTTACGACTTGATGAAGAAAGCAGGTAGCCGCTGGATTCAAAGGGAGCAGCACCGGATGGACTGGCGAACATTAGGGCTACGTCCAGCAGTGGACTACCCAACAAACAAATACGTCGTATAAGTCTTGACTTGTACGACCTAAAGTTGGATAGCAGTCTTACAATGGTAATGATATAACTACCAGGTCCTATATACGTTTTTAATGTAACTAATTAGTCGTGCGTCGAATAGGTCATAGTAAGCTGGTCTTAGCAACGTTTGGGTGACTAAACTATATGACGTTATATTACTTCTTAGCTAAAACGTTTGTACGACAACGCAATAGTCATACTAACGTTATAGTCCGATAAATGTTTTGAACTGACCAAATTATGTCTTTGGAAAACCTTTATATGACATTTATATAACGTGCATATTGTATAGACGTTTTCACAGAGACGTTTATATAACAATCACTATCTTGTTTTACAGCGGTCAATTAAATACTCTTAAATGACTTGGTTGTTTATTGACGACTCAAATATAACCTTTATATTACATGATGTCCGTTTAATGTCATGCCCTGACTTTAATCAAACTTGCAGTCGCATTTAAATCAGGTTTTGACTTTATAATGACTAGGCGGCCATATTTACGAACTTTTGATGAAATTTTGTTACGGAAATGGAATCAAAAAATCGTGGAGTTGTTAACGAGAATTAGATTAACGAGAATTTTGGTGAATATTCACAATATGAAAAGGGTTTTTTATGTTTCTTGAGGAACCCTAATAGTTAGCTGTCATGGCGACCATTATCATCACCATCGGGTCGTATAGAGGTAAGTTTGCGACAAAAGCAACATGTCGGACATTTTTAGAAAAAAAACCTATTTTTATTAATAAAAATCTATTGATTTTAACTCAAAATTACGAGGGGGCATGAAAATCTTAATAGTATTCACATAGGTATATTATCATAAAACTTCAGTTCCCAGTCGAACTAAATAGCATGAGAGACAGATAAAGTAAGTAAGATATGAAAATGACATAAACTCAGCTAGCATTTATTTCCTTGTAATTATTTATTTTACACTAAAATCTTGAAACGAAACCACAAACATAATACGAATAAGTCTTACAGGTATTGTCTCTTGACTCAAATAAAACGTTTTAGTCATTCAGTAACACTTGTACAACCACAATACAACAAAGCGACGAAAGTTATGGGTTATCCCATAACATTTGTACGACTTTTGAATGACGTTAACGAAGTTGGCTCGAGACTTCTGTATGACCATTATACGACCATTGAGGTCGTATAACTGGGGCCATTTTCGCGTTTAGTAAACGTTATTATAAAGTTAGTATGACTTAACTATTGCGATGTATGGTATTCAGATAACGTTTACTAAACCTTTATACGACGATAAATTGTTACTTGGGTATGAAAGCCTGACGTAATCGTAAGACGTAATCAAAATTGAAGTTATAAAAAAAATAATGAATTCAAAATGTTGGTAGCATCAAAGTTAGAAATAAATACCATCACCATTTCTTTAGTTATTTGTTCATATTTACTGGCCAAATATTTCAGCCAATGCCATGGTACTTTCAGACTTAAAAAAAATTTCATTAGTCGTTTTTAACATTAACACCACCTGACCCACGAATTATAAAGCCTGCATGTTTCTTTCCTTGCGTTTACTTGATACAAGATTTTTTTCTCAAGCAACGATTCTATCTTTTATTCACCTCATGAATGTTTGAAGCTTGTAATAAACGTTTTGGCAGTTTGAATCCTTGTTAACATAATTTAGATAAGCTCCATAAAACCGCACAGAGGCCGTACTAAAATTTTCAGGAAATGTTTCATTAAATATCTACCTGGTTTATAATTTCAAGCATTATTCAGTTCCAAGGAAACATAGAAGTGTTTTTATAAATAGGAGCAGTGGAATAAAAAAGTTTTTTTATAACATAAAAAAACATAATATTTCCTTTTAAATTTAATAATCTGATTTTTATGGTTCAATTAATGAAGTACCATCGCTGCCACAATTTCTTCTGTGAAGCAATTCTGTCGTGTTTCGGTGAAAAAGTGCAGTTGCTGGCAAGACTTACACAAGGTGACCATTAGAATTCGGAGTAGTAGCGCTAATGCATACGACCTCAGGCCAAGATAGGCTTACTTGAGGTTATGTGTATATGTAGATTCTATTGTGATATAAAAACGGTTCTACTCACTTGGTTTTTCTGGATCGCCCGCCTAGTATCGGACCATTCCGTGGTCCTTAATCATGAGCTCCCGCCGCTCGCCGCGAAGTGACGACGGAGACTAGTTAAGGACCACGGAATGGTCCGAAACTAGTTGGCCGATCCCGAAAAAACAAGTGAGTAGAACCGTTTTTATATCACAATGAACAAAGACACTCACGATACCTTTAAAGACAAAATATACATTCTATGTTCATAGGCTCCGGTGACTAGTCCCTGTAGCTTCGGGATTATGCAGAGGCGACTAAAATGGAATTCCAGGGTTGCGGGCGGTGTGAGTGGGAGCTCGATCCATATAGCTAGCAGCCCCGGGAAGAACGGCGGCGTGTGCGTGGCCGCATGCCGCCGTAAGCATCGGAAGGAACAGAAGAGAAGACCGGTGCGTTCCCCTCAGACAGAGGCAGGCCACCGAGGGGGTTAATAGTGCGGTACAAATTTAAAGAATGTTATTGAACATATAGGTACATAACAATTTACACAACTGAAAAATTCGTAAACGGCTACAATAGTTGAGACTGAGTCGCAGCCGCTTAAGCTTAAATCCTACATAATCCGGTATTCTGTCCCAAGGTGCAGGGTACGTAGATACCCTTTTGAATGCCCCCTAATACCAACGTTTGTGTGAAATATCATATTCAATATTAAGGAAATGGTGTGAAAATTATTAGAAATCACGTAATATTTATAAACCAATATACAGAATCTAAAATGTACCTACACTTGCCTATCTACTTTTTTATAATACGATTCCCACAAGTGCAAACTAATGATAAGAAAACAGATGTATTCATGTATTCCATTCAATGAATAAACTTTCAACCTTTATTGGCAGTTTCTTTTCTTCCGCCCATAACTTCTTAAGATATACTGTAGTTTTTCGATAAAGGAAGGAAGTGAAGGGACCGTTAAGATACCTGCACCCTTTCTTACTGCGCCATAACTTAGTATGAAAAGTGGCTACAGAGGGGTGAGACTGCCCCATTACTTGTCTTGCTAGGTCAGCTATGAACTGTTTAGTCACGGGACTAATTTGTAGGGACAACGACAAATACTTTTGTTGTTATATTAATATCTTACATATTTGTGATTTAATTTAGTTTAAAATATTTGTAATTTTTGCATACCTCAAGAAATAAATAATAATACGGCGAATTTAATGTATTAGAACAACTTACATTTTATACATTTATATATTACATCATTATAATACATTTTATACACTTTTGTAAACACCATATTTGTACAGTAAGTTAGTCTATCGATATGTTTTTTCCATTCAATTCAATTTCAATGAAGTATATTGTGATAAATAATAATAATAATAAATTATATATTTTCACACTCATGGCCTATAGTAAGGTATACCTAACCTATGTCGTGGGTGCTATGGACGCACACAAAGACAGAAACACAAACATCCAGACCGAGAACAGAAATTTAAGCTCATCATTCAAATTTCTGCCTCGCCACGAATCGAACCCAGGACCCTCCGATCGGCAGTCCGGCATAGTAATTATTGCGCCACACGGGTCATTAAAAGATTGGTGAATGATGAAACATTATATTCGATGTAATTAAATATAATATTTAAAAACTTACTAACATAATTATGTAGATAAAAATTGTTCAAATAGAAAATAAGCTGTAAAGTTGATATATCATACTTAACTCTCCAAAATAAAAATTGTAACGAAAAGCATGAGCAAACTCGTATATTTCACGTTGTAAAACGTTATATCTTAATTATAATAAATGTCCACAGTTTATTTTAAGATTTCATTTCACAAAGCGAAGACACAAAGGGAGATGATTTTTATTATTTAAGTTCACAAAGAAGTAAAAGGATCACGTCGTCTGTCTGTCAGGATTTATTAGAGGATTAGACGACAATAAAACTGATCTAAAGTAGCTCACGACCCATGTGTTGGAAGATAGAAATAAAACGAGGAGTTATTAGAAACATATTTGTTACTGACTTGTCTATAAGTACCTATGGATTTAGGGAGTTTTAACTCGAAATTTATTTTTAAAGGCCTGAGTACGTTTATAGATGCTTTATTTAATCAAGTATTTAGTAGGAATGTATATCATTTATAATTGTTGTCTCTTGGAATTGAGAAGAGGGATTCAAGCCATTGTGCAACACGCTAGTCAAGAGCAGGCTAGTGGATATATGCTTCCGAGAATTAGCCGTGCATGAACAGTGATGGAAAACAACATAAGGCATTTAAAATGTTTTCCTACATCATGAAGCAGTGCTATACACATTTCAAAGTCAGCGTTGCATGCCACAGTTTGAAATTTGTGGTCTGATTCAAGCTTCAGTATTTTCATACAGTTCTGTCTGGCTGGCTGCAACCCATTTTGCGTCCCACTGCTGGGCACGGGTTTCTCCCCATTATTGAGGAGGTCTGGACCTTACTCCACCACGCTACTCCAATGCGGGTTGGTGGAGATGCGGGTTAGTAGCCAACCCGCTGTCGGATGTTTTCAAATCGCCCATAAGGTCTACGACAAGGTTTAACGACTATTATCTATCAACAACCACAGGGACTGAGAGCTTAACGTGCCCTCCGAAACACGGAAACACGAAATGAATTTTTTTTCCACTAGCGGTCACCCATCTCACACCCTACCGCGCCCGTTTGGCTTAGTTGCATAGATAATTTGCGTTCTACGCTAACCGCCGGGCCATGCGCGCTTCTAACTGTTATCTATGGTGTCTGGCGTAGAATGCAAGTGATCTAGCTTAGCCAAACGGGTGCGTTCGGGTGTAAAAACCCATCTTACACCGTTAGTGGAAAAAATTATTGGTTGTTCTCCATAGATAACAGTCGTTTAACGTTTGAACCTCCAACAGTGGGATAGCCACTAACTTGCATCTCGCACCAATCGACATTGGAGCAGGATGGTGAAGTAAGCTCCAGGCCTCCCTAATAACTGGGAGAGACTCATGCCCATCACTAGATCAGAAAAATAGTTGCAGCCAATCTACTGTTATCTAAAATGCATGTTTATTATACAAAATATGGACACGGGACTATGATCAATATAAAAAAAAGAATAAAAACACGCGTGGAATACGCGCTATAAAAATATAAGTATAAAAAAATAAAAAGAAGCGCCTATAAAATATTTCCAGATTTTACGTCCGCTTATCCACAACAATGGCCGAAATTGACTGTATCCTATAATATTACAGTAGAACGCACTTCATAAAAATACCCCTATTTTTGGCAAAATTCGATACGAGGGCCTTATCGCTGTGAGAAGTGGCCGGATTTCAAGCTTGCTACAAATATTTCTGTTTGAGCATGTTCAGTGACCTACAAAAGCGTATTTAGAAAAGTTTTTTCGATAATGTTGAGTTTTAGTTGTAGTTGAGTTTGAGACATAAAAACAATGTTTAAGAAGGTAGTATTTTCATAAATAAATTCATAATCAATTTTGGGAAATGCTTTCATGTACCTTCTCTATGAATTTTTCTATTGAATACAGGTAATAAATAATGAAATACCTAAGCCTTGTCTGACTTTTGCGACTCTGTCCGGTGCTGCGTTCTATACAACCAACAGTCTTACACTGTCTTCTTAAGATCGTCAGTACGCCTGGTTCTGATTGAAAGCCAACCTATCAAACTCACAATAATATACTTATACCTTTTGCCGAGATGTGCTCCCTAATAGAATATCACTATGCCCCGTTATCAGTTTTCTTAACTATGAATGGCCCAAAAAACATTACCGTACCTACTAGGAAAGTTTACACTGAAAGAACCTTTTTTTGGTGTCGGGGGAAAACCTTCAAAAGGTATCCGGCACCTTGGGAGAGGGTACCGGGTTATGTGGGATTTGACTGCACTAAAACTGCCTCTGCGCTTGGGGCGGACTCCGGGATCTCCAGCGGAACGCACCGGTGCCCTCCACGCGCGACTCCCCAGAACAGGCCCATCTTCGGGAGAGCAGATATACTCTCTGCATTTTTCGATGCTTACGGTGACATGCGGCCACGCACACACCGCCGCCCTTCCCGGGGCTGCTTGTTGGACGGATCGAGCTCCCACTCACACCATCCACAGCCCCGGAAGCCCCCTTTTCGTCATCTCTTACGATCAGGCAGAGGATACCGTAGTACTATTCTTAATCCCGAAGCTACAGGGACTGCACTGAAAGTACCAAGAAATCAAAATAATACCTATTGACCTTTTTAATAAATCACCTAAATTATATACGTATGTATTTATTAATTAGGCTACCATTCAAAACCACAGCAACATTTGAATCAGTAAACAAATTCACCAATTAAATAAAAATTGGCGAACCTAAATGAATTTGTAAATCAATTGCAGCAAACAATATTATTTCGTAGTATGAAATTCGTAGTACAAAATTCGTATATTGTTGGTGGCCAGCAACCATTATCCTAAACTGTACGGTAAGTAAACCGCCTGCTATAACGTTACATTAAGTCGATAATAGCGTGAACCGTTTCCGACTAAATTATGCAGCACAAATAACTTTGACACATAAAGTGCACGACAAAATAGCCTTCGCTGACGTGATGGGGCGTATCTTAGTGCTATATTTGGGATGCGGCTGCTCGGATCTGCTATTGCCTGAGGTCATTTCGTGCTGCATAAAGCTAAGTATGACATAATGAGTCTACGTGATTCATGCCTTTTTCTACCCTTTGATATGGACCAGCTGGATCAGAGGTTCTCAATCTTTGAAAAAACTTTTAACGGTTCACACTTAAAGCCGTATGATGCATTTCCTTGCGTTGTGGTTTTGGATATGATGGATGAAAACAAATACAAGGACTTAAACTAGACCAAGAATAAAGGGTCTGCTCCACGTCTGAAAACACGACTAGAATTACAATGGCGTGGTAACCGCTACTCTGTACAGGTTTCTAATTTTTTGGTATCATTACTATTATAGGCAAAGCAGGGACACTTCCCTGCTTTGTATATTTTATCCTATGCAGTCCTTTAGCTGTTTGTTGGTTAGAAAGAGATACAAGGTCACTGTTTCCTCCCTCTTTAAACAGTTTGTTGTGATAGACATTGAATTGACAATGTGTTCTTTACTTTATCTTGGATAAATTACTTTAATCAGACTTAATAACTTTACTTTTTTATTATAATTGATTATATTTTATTACAATTAAAAAAGATAATATACATTTTTACAAAATGTCCCAAAAAATACTTTACATAATGTATAGGTACATATAGCTTCTAGTTTTCATAAAGCACGATAAATTAAAACCTTGTGAAAAATATTTCATTAACATAAAAGCAATCTAACTTCAGTGGCGATGGCCGAATTGTAAGAAATCGGGGTCTCCGACGCGACCGATACGGTACAAATCCTCGGCGCGCACTTCTAAAAAAAAATTGTAACTGTAATATGAGCATTTATCGCTGCTCCACTGTGATTGAAAATATCGTGATAATTAATTGTTTACTACGTTCTCCATTACCGTGCATGCCTGAGTAAAATTCATAATTTCTCGAAGGCATGACGTCCACCAATCCGCACTTGGCCAGCGTGATGGACTATGGCCTCTCACTGAGAGGAGACCCGTGCCCAGGAGTGGGCTATAAAAAGTTTGAAAAAAAAAAACTAACTGCCGAGTAATGCAAGTCTGTTCCAATAGTTTCAGAACCGTTGACTTAGGCCTCTAATACGTGCGATTGCCCTCAAGATCACCGTTGAACTGTAACAAATGTGATTACTATGTACAAAATAGTAAGAATATATTATGCAAGTGATACTTTACTACGGTATTACAATACCAGCACAGAACGGTACCGTTACAGGTACAGCTACTTAACATATCGTGACAAAACGTATTCTACCAGATAGTGCTCAAGTTACAAAATATCGTGGAATATCTAGTATAATATATCACAAGAAACCCAATGTTTAATTTCCAATGGTAAATGAACCATGTAGCATATATTATGTGAAAGAGTTTTAGAACCAATTCAGGTATTGAAACCACTTTGACTGAAAATACGTACATAATGATAGGTAATACATATAATAGGTGCCTAAACCATTCTCACTTTAAGATGAAGCTTTGAGTCTTTAACCTTTAGTAAAACTTGTAATATAAAACTTTATTAATGATCTTTTACAAAACACGAAAAAACATTTTCAGTAGATTATTTTAATACAAACAAAATAATAAAAATAATCGAGCAACTCTACTTGAGGCAAAATTAGTATCATCATATTTTACGATTTGACATTCACACTAAATATGATGATTATCTTCTGACCAACATTATACTTAAAGCGAAAACTTTTAATAGAATTACTTTTTGTTTCTACGACCAACATTTTCTTGATGCAAAAACAACTCTTAATTTTATAAGACATTATACGCATATACAAATTTTAGTGTATAAGATAAAGTTCTGTTAATTACACCATTTATAACGTAAGTACTTCTGTGGCTGGACTAGGTGTTTTTTTTTTATTTGAATGGAGTTCTGTGGCTGGACTAGGTATTTTTTTTTATTTGAATGGAGTAGCAGACGAGCATGCAGGGCACGTGGTGTTGAGTGGTCACTGCTACCCATGGAAATCTACATACAACCTCAAGCAAGCATAGGTAAGTCTTGTATGAGGCCGTATGCAGTTGCGCTGCTACTCCGGAGGCTGGTGGTCACAGAGTACATTTGTATATACTGAAACTGGTGGTCCTGTACAATGTACTGTACTTTTCCACCGAAATACAATAGAATTGCTTCACAGCAGAAGTGGGTGCAGCGGTGGTACTTCCCCGGGCGAACCATAATAGTTCTACCACCTACAAAAATTTTGAATTCATGTTTATGTTTTCGTCTTTATAAACATAATACGCGTGCGTGCACCCTTATTTGTAGGTTACGATAAACACGCACAGAAAATAAAACTTTGTGAGATGCGCGCTTCGGGGTTCGAAGTCGGGACAACTCGTGGGATACCGGTGTCTTAACAGCTCAACTATAGCTGCTCTCGTTATAATTATATATTTAAATAAACATAACGATCATTAAATTACTTAGTTTGTATTAAAAGACAAGGGAACCATTTCTGCTAGTCACGAAAAGCCGGTTAAAAAAGTCAGGTAAGAGTCAAAATTGCAGAAAAAAATAGCTTAAGATAGTAAAATTAAAACCGACTATGACGTTTTAGCTTCAGTTAGTCATGATTACAATTAATAGTTGTTAATTAAATAAAAGATACACACTCATAGCCCCACAGTAAGGTAATTTATACCTTGTGTCGTGGGTACCATAGACACATATAAAAACAGGAACACAAACACCCAAACCGAGAACAAAAATTTAAACCCATCATTCAAATTTCTGTTTCGCCGGGAATCGAACCCGGGACCCCTCGACTGGCAGTCCGGCATGGTGAACATTGTGCAACGCGGGTTGTCTTACCAAGAAGACTAGCCATTAAAAGCTGTTTCCGTGTAAACCTTCATTTAAATAACAACTTATCACAAAGCAATTAAACTACTAAATTGAATACATCAACATGCACTGCCTCTGAACTCTAAAAATTTACGTATAAAATAAATAAAATACATAAAATAGTAATGTCAGGGCCCCAATCAACTACTGTGGAATTTACTTATTCCGACGAAACTAACGAGACTCGATTTAATTAAAAACATATCAGCCGAACGTTCCCCGAATATTTACGATGCCGCTAAAACAGAGCCCTAGTAATAATTTAACTGATACCTAATAAGAAAATTATGTAAAGCAGAACGATTATAATTAATAATTCAGGTTAGGACGAGGAATACATTAGCGCCGAGTATTTAAGCGAGCAGTGACTTATTTTTTATATTGTAGAGAATATTTTATATTGCTAAGGATGTTTCACACTGAAGTAATTAAACTAAAACACTAAAATTTTAGTTTTACTGCAAGTTTTTGAGTTTATTTATCTTTCAGAAACTTTAGTTAACTCTCTGGTATGTTACGTTTAAGTGTTAACCAGTTTACCGAGGATCCAGTGATAAATCCGCAAGTATCAATGGATTTTAACCAGCCCAGCTTGCCAACCGAGCCCAACTTGAGATACCAGTACTTATTAGCTCACTCACTATTTTATAATTGCAGTATTCTTACAGGTACTATAAGTATCTGTAAGTCGTGTAATTCGTGTTTGGATATACGAGAGTTGAATTTGTCGTATTTCCAAACTAATTTAACTGTTAGGAAATACGACATTATTCGATTGAAGTGACGGTCAGAATTAATATTGTTTAATTTTTTAAGCTCATTACCTATAGTAGCATCTTACTCAAATCTTACACATTTAAATAAATATATAAAAATAAGTATTTATATTAAATAATTACTAAATTTTATATTTGATAATAATAATTGTTTTCTCATTTAGTTTTTTTTACAGTAATTTGCTTTCGTCTTATTCCTCATGTTTTGTATACGTATTCATATATACGAGTACTTAGGCTATTGTAGATCATCCTTTATACTGATTGGAAATTAATATACGTTCAATCCCATTGGGCTTAAACGCTGTAGATACGGCCGAGATCGAACAAGCTTTGATTAATGTGGACCCAACGACAAACAAGCCATAAATAAAAAAGTTCACAAATTAAGTTGTGGTAATGTATGTAGATAATACGGCGAATTATTCATTGCTTGATTTATAGCAAAGCCTCGCTGATAATGCTAATGTTAAACATGTTTTATGTTGAAATTCATGTTACTGGGAGGTTTTATATGTAGTTAACATACTGTTTGTTAGTATATTGGTTTTACCCGCATTGGAGCAGCGTGGTGGAGTAAGCTCCAGACCTTCCCAATTATGGGGAGAGACCCGTGCCCAGCAGTGGGACGCAAAAAGGGTTGCGGCCATATTGGTTTTCACCAAAAATTTTGGTTAAAGTAATAATAATGATAAAAATAAGCGTAGCAATCTTTCTTTATTTTTCCCTTTTTTTAAATAATAACTTTAACTCTCATGGCCCCACAATAGGGTGGATAAACCCTGTGTCGTGTGTACCATGGACACACACAGAGACAAAAACACAATCACCCAGAGCGAGGACAGAAATTTAAACTCATCATTCAAATTTATGCTTCGCCGGGATTCGAACCCGGGGCCGTTCGATTGGCAGTCCGACATGGTAACCATTGTGCCACGCGGGTCCTCAATCATGGATATCTTAAACAACAAATTGATCGGTTGTCCAAAAATCATTGTATTGTTTAATGTATTTTATGTTGCAAATCGATGAATGTTTTTCAGTAAATAATAAGATAATTAACACTTTTAATTTAAATATTTTTTTATCTTTATCTAGAATTCACCACATTATCTCTGTCAAAACAAAGTAACCTGGTAGGTGTTAGTACTATTATGGTTCGCCCGGGGAAGTACCACCGTTGCACCAACTTCTGCCGTGAGCAATTCTATTGTGTTTCGGTGGAAAGGTGCAGTTGCCGGCCACACTTACATGAGGCGACCACCAGCCTCCGGAGTAGCAGCGCAACTGCATACGACCTCAGACAAGACTTACTTATGCTTGCTTGAGGTTGTATGTAGATGTCCATGGGCTGCAACGACTTAACACCACGTGGCCTGCATGCTCGTCTGCTACTCCATTCAAATAAAAAAAAAGTAATCGACGATTTACCGAACAAGCACGGTACCTAACTACATTTTACACTTTGATTAGGTACTGTTTCCCCTGCACAGGATACAAAAAGAGAAAAATCATTGCTTTGTTTAGTAAAGTGTAGTGAAACGCACACAAGTTGGTTTGACACTGATTTATTTTTAAAATACCCTCATATACAATACTAATATATGACATCCTTCCCTTTTCAAAAAAAAAAAAGGAAAAAAAAATTAACACACTATTTCTTAAAAAAAAAGCCTTAACAGGTAACCATAAAACTACCACCTAAATCACAATATAAAGTAAGTATTTAAATTAATAGGTTTTGTTTTATAATATACAATGTAATATACCTACTACAATGAATATACCAGTATAAAGAAATATTATATAAACATTTTAATTATTTAGGTATCATTTACAATTCTTTAGGTGTTCCAAAAAGTAAATTTTTTAGCATTCGTGCAGTTCTTTCTAGTGGGAGACATAACCGGTTGTACGTTATTATCTATAACAATTTTATATTTACCCGGTAGCTTTCCTAACCCTTCAAACAAATTCGAATAATTGTTAATATTTATTCCATCTATGCGACCTATTAAACCCATCTTTATACACCCTGCTAAGCCCAATACGTTTTGACAATTAAGGTTCACAACAACAAAAGGCAAAATGTAAGTTTTATCATTATAAACAACTGTCAAATCACACGACCCCATTACAGGTAAAAGATTTCCCGTAAAAGATTGAACTCGTTTTTTAAATGGTTTAAGCTGTCGAACAGATAACCCTAGATCCAAAAACTTACATTTTGAAATTACATTTATCATGGAACCTGTATCTATTTTAAGCATTAATCGACTACCATTACACGTAACATATTCAATCCATTCTTTTAACGACTCACCCGGTCCGTCGTCCTCGGCTATGGTGTTAACACTGTTAACATAAAACACTCCATCACTATCACATTCCGAATCTACAGTAAGATTTAGCACTTTACGCAACGATTCCTTTCGCTTACACACTCGCGAAAAATGGCCTGTCTCGTCACACACAAAACAAACAGCATCACGAGCTGGGCATCGGTTTCCGGAGTAGCATCGCGTGCTCCCACAGCGAGCACAGGCGCTGGGGCCGCCCGCACCGCTCGCGCTGACCCGCGCCGGGCCGCCTCGCCCCGAGCGGTCGCGCGCTGTGCCCGCGGTGCCCGCACGCGCCGAGCTGCCTCGCCACCGGCGCGCTGGCCGGCCCGCTCGCCGCTCGCCGCCGCCGGCCAGCCTCGACACCGCATTTACCTGCACATCTTCCGACGCACCGTCGATGCATACACTTTCCTCCTTAGTTATCTCTGCCGCCTGACATATTTGAATCGCCTTCGACAAGGTCAATTCATCCGTGCGAAGTAAGCGGTCCCTGACTGAATTGTTGACGATCCCACACACGATTTTATCACGTAGGAGGCTCTCGTGCAAATCACCGAACTCGCACTGTTGACTTAGCAGTCGCAGGGCGGTCACATATTGATCGATATTTTCTTGATCATCCTGATTGCGCGTAAAGAATTTGTACCGCCTCACTGTGATGTTCGATTTAGCGCCAAAATGTTTATCAAACTTTTGTAGTATGCACTTGATGTCATCCTCGCTTTCGCCCTCCCCGAACGTGAAAGTGGAATAGACATCGTATCCAGCCGGTCCAATGAGGTTCACCAACAAGCTAGCCTGCACTTCCTTAGGCTCCTTGCTCACTCCGGACGCTTTCAGAAACACCTCGAACAGCTTACGCCATTGCCGCCATGATTCCGACCGCGCGGCCGGACCACCCTCGAGTGTTAATTCCGCCGGAGGACGTGCGTGTTCCATTGTGGCTCGTAACTAACTATTAGCCCGACTCGAATATGGAATTATTATTGCTAATAAACTACTTTTTACGAAGATTCACCGGTAAAATTAGCAATAATACGACACCGCTGCCACCATGTAGTGAAACGCACACAAGTTGGTTTGACACTGATTTATTTTTAAAATACCCTCATATACAATACTAATATATGACATAAAGTACAACTCTATTTTATTAATTGTTTTAGCTCACTACCTATTGTGGCTAGTTATAAAGTAAAGTTCAAAATGTGCTTGTTGTAACTTTTGAAAACAATAAAAAAGTTATTACGTAATGGGATTTTTATAAAAGTAATTATTAGAGACGCGTTTTGATTTTATAATAAAGTAAGTATGTGCTTTGTAGAGGTGAAAAAGAAATAGCAGTAAGTATGCTTAAAAGGGTAGTAAAAAATTCTCGTACCTAGTTTTATCGCATTATATTAAAATGAATCACTAAGCATTTACTACATCTCTTACAAAATTGTACCTGATATCAATTTCAAATCATCCCTACTAATATTATAAATTCGAAAGTAACTCTGTCTGCTACGCTTTCCCGCTTAAACTACTGAACCAATTTTAATGAAATTTGGAACACAGATAGAGTGGATCTTGGGAAAGAACATAGGATGGTTTTTATCCTACGGCAATCTATAAAACGTGTTCACGCGGGCGAAGCCGCTGGATGGCGGAAGGCTAGTAGTTTTATAAGGATTCCGTGTCATGGGTGCCATGGACATACATAAACTCAGAAACATAGATACACTCTATGAAAACAAAATTTATAAGTTTCAGCTCCGCCAGAAATCAAACCCGAGACTCTCAATCAAGTATTCAATCACGAAAAATATTTTTTTCATAATTTACCGTGTTTTAAGAACTGACGGAATGGGACGAACACGAAGTTTTTTTAAACATGACTTCTAAAAGAATGCCATTATTTCATGCACTAGTGTATATACCTATGCATCGTTATAAAAAATCAGACCCTCACATTTCATGTTCAAAAGTACCTACATCAAATTAGCCTATCATTATAATCGATATTTCAAACAGTGGATCGCCGCCATCTTGATCTATTGAAGTTCAACGGTTGCGCGCATTTTATTTGCGTCCAGGTGTTACCTTGACAAAACAATCGGCCCTTGAGCGCGAACGGGGCGGAGTTGCCATTCATAAAAATTTATAAAATTCACCAAAAAATAAAAGCTTCCACACAAAAAACTCAATAGCTCTGTTCTCTCCGATGGCCGGGCAATATTTCATAATATTAACTACTTAGGGTTGTGAAGAATGGGAGTGCTACAAAAATTTGTTATTGATTACATTGTATCGGTTTCTTTATTCGACTTATTCTGGACCACCTTCGGTATTAAATTTTATGTTTCGTTTTATGGTAGCGGTCAACATTATTTTTAAAGTTTTTATATGAGTTCGAGTTTTGAGATGGTAATAATCTAGTGATGCTAATGAAATCAGATTCTCGCATTTTTCTAGTTTGCTAATTAATACTTCTTGCATAATTAAAATGAAAAGAGTCGTCATTTTAACGCAATGGTTACCATGCCGTATTGCCAATCAAGGGTCGCCGGTTCGATTCCCAGGGAAACAGAAATAGGTTTAAAGAGTGTCAATTACTGTTCTCGGTCTGAGTGTTTGCTTTCATGTGTATCGATGGCACCTACGACACAGAGAATCCTAGTGTAGACCTATGAGTGAGTAGCGTTATTAATACTACCTACTGTCTCGACGTAATAAAAAAAACTGCCGGAGAACGTTAAAGACACCTATCATAATACGCTGTATCAATGGAACCTCTCACATTGTAGCATGTTTTCATAAGCCTCAAGTACCGCCTTCTGTACCTTAGGGATCGAAAATCTTAACGCTCGACCACGCACCAATGCAATAATTAGGTGTATATTTTACAATTTGCCAAAGATCTCCATTTATTTATTTATTTATTTATTTATTTATTTATTTATACATTATACATGCTTGCAATACTAACAGCAATGCCAAGGCGCATTGCAAGCCAACATTATTATAAAACTAACATAAATTTAAATACAATAGCATAATTCATAATGGAATAATTGGGAAATATATTAATTATTAAAAGTAAAGTGACGAATACACAAAGATATAAATTTAGAAATAGACATGGAAAATATGTCGGCGTCTGGTTCCTGAGCAATCAGAGCGTTGATAAGATTGACGGCCTGCACGGTTGGAGCGTGCCGCGCGGTCTGCGTGCGCGCCGCCGGGCCCGCCAGCAGGCACCGCGCGCGCACCCGCCGCCACAGCCCCGCGCGCCGGGCCGGAGCAACAAGTGATACGCGTGCTAAAACGGTAGGGTTCTCAATTTTGTTGTTGAGAAGCAGAAAGTAATGCAGCATTAGCGCACACTTTCGTCGGAGCTCCAGTGTGGTAATACCCACCATACCCGAGACAAAGAGGGACGGATAGAGGTATGGATAGTATCCATAGGTCTTTTTGTACAAATACCGACCAAATTTCTTTTGTACTTTCTCGATCATCAGCCGGTACTTATGTTCGTGAGGGTCCCAAACTATGGCGTTATATTCAAGTTTACTCCTCACGAAAGCATTCATTGTACTCTTTGTGTTGTAAGTGGATTCGCTACCAACAAAGAAAGCTTATCTTGACACCGGCCTGACTACAGGATGGATAATGCGCGTGTGTATAATGTTATTATTCGGAGCCGCATCTGTCAAAGGACGTTGCGTCCGTAATTTTACAGTTTAATCAGCGTTAAATGCACACAGACTTACCGCGATCGCAAAAAATTTGAGGGTTCCGACAGTCGTTCAAGTTTGGAATGCGAACTCATAAATCATTGGACCTCGATGACGATGGCAATAAAATAAAGGGAGCACCTTAATAAGAATGTCGAGGAGATGGAGTGGTAGATGGAAATATGCTGACTTGAAATATCTTTTGAGAACAAATCACTTCAGTGTAATTTTTAAAAACCCTCGGAAAAGGGAAAGGAAACCCAATTATTTCATTGTAATATCTAAATTTGAATAAGTGTAAATTTTGGATATAAATGTTATATTTGTATTATGCTGTAATTTTGCTATCATATATATAATCTTTTTAGGGTTCCGTAGTCAAATAGCAAAAAACGGAACCCTTATAGATTCGTGATGTCTGTCTGTCTGTCTGTCCGTCCGTATGTCACAGCTACTTCATTCCAAAACTATTATTACTTCAAAGTTGAAACTTGGTAGGTAGATGTAATCTCTGAACTGCTTTACGACTTTTATACAAAAATAAAAAAAGGGGGCTCTCCATACATGAAACTCAAACAAAAAATTTTTTGCACGTGTGCACGTGTCGGGTGCACGCGTTTCCGTGCTTCGGAGGGCACGTTAAGCCGTCGGTCTCGGTTGTTGTCGATAGATAACGGTCGTTAAACCTTGTCGGAAGCCTTATGGGCGGTTTGAAAACATCCGACAGCGGGTTGACCACTAACCCGCATATCCACCAACCCGCATTGGAGCAGCGTGGTGGAGTAAGCTCCAGGCCTCCCCAATAAGGGGGAGAGATCCGTGCCCAGCAGTGGGACGCAAAAAGGGTTGCAGCCAGTCGAGTGGATAAGGCATCAGACACCGTAGAACCAAGGTGAAATCTCGATGGTTACATCTAGCTAAGAAATATTTTATGTTTATGCTGGGTCACTGCCGCGGTGAAGAAAAACATTGTAATATTTATAAAGATTATGTAACTTAAAAAGTTCTCAACGGCTTGTCATATTCTTGTATTTAAATTAGCATGGTAGACCTAATTACTTCTTGATTCTGAGAGGACATATTGTAATTTTTAACACGCTTATATTAGCTTGCCCTGTATGTATGTATGTAACGGAATCTTTTAACTTCATTTTCACCTACTTCTAAGCGTCTGATTAACTTGAAAAATTTGTCAAGGGCCGATGACAATGCAATAATATGAAAAAAATCCGACTGAAAAATTATAAATAAATAATGTAGTTTAAAAAACTAAACAACACGCTTTTGTGCAAATACGAACTAAAAAGTAAACAATAAGACAGAAATGTATTTTACTGTAAAATAAAGCTATCGGTGCTTTTTGAGATACTATTGACACCATGCACCCCACGCTGTTTTTTTAGTTTTTTAAACTACATTATTTATTTTTGTGTAAGTATTTGACTTTACGATCAAATTTGATGAGATTTAAACAAAAAGTAGTTATTTAGATTAATTATAAATATACACAATTTTGCAAAAAACCAAATATAGTAAAGACTAATAGCACCTACAATCTTACAAATATACCTTTAAAGATCAAACGTTTTGTTAGATGAGATTTACTCTGGTATTAAATAAATGGCTATGAAAATAAAGAACTAGGTTGAAATAACAAATACGTAACTGTATGAAACGAATATGTTTCTACTGCGAGGGCAATTATTGAGATAGATTTGCGTCTTAACTTCAAAGAGTTGGCTCTACAATGAATAATAATATTGGAATAAGACGGTACTTCATTGAGGACACAAAGAGATATATTATGTCATCTATTATGTCTCGTTGCAGTGACCACTTAGTTCAGGGAGGAAATAATTTATTCAAATCGTACTATGGTCTATCTTCTCCTTATTGGACCACTTAGAAGGGCGATACTACTGAGGCGTTTTGAATACTTAAATTTTGTGGTGCTTCTACAGCTCCTTTGTCTTCTCAGAAATGTTTAATTCTACAGAGACTGCCTCAGACAGTGTTCATCTTTTATGTTCATTATTATTAATACGTACTCGTAGTATAGTTAAGTGTATTATTACATGAAGACTAAATTTACTGTGGATAATAAAATGTTTTTGTGGATATTTGTTGCAACATTCTTTTATGATCTGATCTTCTGACGACCCGTGACCCGTCTGGCGTAGGTTACCATGCCGGACTGCGGATCTGAGGGTCTCTTGTTATGAAGTTAGTTAATTTGAATGATGAGTTTAGAATTTCTGTTCTTAGTTCTTGGACGACCCGCGTGGCGCAATGGTTATCATGCCGGACTGCCAATTAAGGATTCCCGGCGAAACAGAAATTTGAATGATGAGTTTAAATGTCTGTTCTTGGTCTGGGTGTTTGTGTTCCTGTCTGTGTATGTGTCCATGGTACCCACGACAAAGGGTATTAATTACCTTACTGTGGAGCTATGAGTGAATAACGTTTTACGTTTAGGCTGGGTGTTTGTGTTTCTCTCTTTGCGTGTGTCCATGTCACCCACGACGCAGCGTATATCTACATACCTTACTGTTAGGGAGTGTAAAACGTTATGATAGTTATTCAGTGATTCTATGTACAAAACCTTTTATTCACTCCTTCACTTTGGATAATATTTATTGCGAATATTCCCACTATTATCCCCGGCTGCTCTGATATTTGCTTCTCAGTTTAGCAACCCATTTCCCACGTCATTTTGATATCCACGAATTACTAAGTCATCAATTAGCTGTTCATTGTGTGGTAGCCAGTTAATGAGTCAAGTTCCCTGTACCGTTCACAAAAACAGCAGATGGGAGTTCGAGTACAAGCTGCATTATTAGTTGTTCAGTAATGTTTTTGTTTTTATTTCTTTCGCTAACCGCCCGCACTAAAACACCATCTGTGTTCGGCCACGGTTCACTGTGGGTTTGCAGTACATACGGTCGAGTTGTATGACGAACTTTTTTACGTCCAGGGAGTTGTGAACAGGCTTTATCGTGTGATGCTAGGGCTAGCTTTTTACTGGTTGGAGGCATTTTGGGTTAGTTTCTACTACTTTTTAATGTAAGTCCTTACATATGCGTTGATTCTAAAATATTGAAATAACTCGTTATGGTCCATAATGTCGTCAGCGTGCTAATACTCGTCATTCCATAGAAAAACAGTCAAAAGTAAAACTTTCTCTATGAACAACCAGTATCGGGATACTGACAAAATCAGACGACATTACGGACGTTTACCTTACAAGGTATTTACTTTAGTAATCGGTCGTTCAATATTTTAAAATACTGGTGTATTTAACTGAATTCTATTAAATTTTAATTTTATCAACTAAAATAGCTTTACTCATAAAAAAGTGTTAGTTTTTTTTGTAACTATATGCAGCAATAATAATTGTGCGTCAACCTTTTAACCAATGTGTTCTAATCTAAAATCAACTTAATTATAACACTTGTCTATAGAGACTGTACGAGATTGTATGACTGTAGTGGAAGATTTATTGCAATCTTGCCGACTGGGTAAGTAAGAGCGGCTAGCCTTTTTGTTTCATTCGTTCCACGGTTAATCACTGAATGATGTCGGCCTAATGTGTTTTCGGTATAATCTGGTTAGTGTCATAATTACACCAATTTTCTCCCTTCAATGTCGTTAGTGCTTTCTACTGAATAAAGCTTTTTGAGTTCGGATTATGTACTGGTTTTAGTTAATAATCAAGTTTGGAATAAATTTTATTGGTAAACTTCTAGAATTACGTACATATATATACTCTAGTTATTACATTACTTTGCTTTTTATATGCGAATGTAACTATATTTTTTGGGAAATTATTATTTCAACGGAATGAAATTTTACCTTATTACAATTATTTGAGTCTTTTCATTCTTTTAGGTTTACAATGTGAACCTTATTAGCTTTTAATAGAAAATATAAACCAATGTTTGGTTAGCCAAAATGTACATTGATTCTAGTGTAAATTGATTCAGTAATAAAATAATACATCGACCGGTTTCTAAATAAATCGGTGTCTTGATAATAAGGCGTTTGAAATATCTTTTCGAAACTCTACTATAACTTGCTTGGTGTTATAAATTTATTTTAATTGGTTATACCTTATAACAAGAAACAACTGCCTCAATTTATACGTTTTTGAAGATCAGAATTCATTTTGGAGAAGCTATTTATGTTTATTGGAATTAAAGGTTTTGGAAATCAACTTGAAGTTATTTGTTATGCTTTAGGTATAGTAATTTTGAATACTTATTAAATATTGTAATTAAACATAGTTTGTTAAATTACAATCTTTGTATTGTTTTTAATACAGTCGATTAATGAGCTGTTGATATTATTTTGAATGGCATTTTTTCTACTAATAAGGTACTATGAACCACCTACAACCGTAGATATATAGAAAAGTAAGCTTGCAAGTAATTTTTAAATACAATATTTTCGATATTATTTGAAACAAAATATACAAAGTAGTATCAAGGTCAATTATGTTTTGAGATGATTTTGATAACTTTTGATCTGCAGATCAAAAATTGTGTTGCAATACAATCTATGGATGAAGATTTTACTGGCAGGAGATACGCGAGAAATTAACATCTATTGGAAATTAACATTTACTCGAACGAACTGAAGGGTGATTCTGGATGCAAATTGATCAAGGGTACATGCAATCGGTATTGAAGAGACATACTCATTTGCATATCACACGGTATGAATTTCCCGAATTCTCAGCCATAATTTTTCGAATGCATTTTTGAGTGGAATTAACCTTTTTAATGCATATGAAGTAGGAAACGATCTGGCAAGCTGTTTGGCGCTACTGTAGCATAATTGGTATTCGTAATTTTATGCCTTGATATGCCTTTCTGATAAATTCATATTAATTAATCTACCAATCCACATTGAAGTAGCATGGTGCTCACTCCACCATCCACTCCCCATTCTCATCTATTGGAGAGGATTGGAAGGATATGCCAAGCAGAGGGACGTAAAATGATTTTCATCCAGCATATTATTATTATAAGCATTAAATTAATACTGGTTGTTTTTCGTAGTCATTGTCATAGTAAAATGTAGCACAAACGAAATCTTATTTGATATAATAGAGAAAGAATATTTCAATGAATATGTCTTTTATTTGTTTTTTTAGTTTATTTATTCAAATTAAGTACAATTTTATATAAACCGACCTCTGCTAATCTGTGAAATAGTTTGTCAATAGTAGTTCTCGTAGATTTCTACTAAAGTACTTAATTACTACATATTAACGATATTATAAGGCAATAATCTTAAGTATAAGTTATGATATATCATCAAGTAAACTTATTTTGTTACATGAATAGTGATAACTTATAAGCGTGTGTTTGTTTATTATTTGAAGTCATTTAAAAAGTTCGTAACTATTTTGTTTTTTATACCAATGTTACACACCATGGCAAAGTGAGTAGGTAAAGAGGTAATTTAGATTTAAACAACTGCTTAAAGTTGAGTTACTTTGTTTAAGTACATCCACCCACTAGCAGCGTGCTTCAAAAGTGTTATACCTGCATACTTTACTTCAAGATACATACTTGTCTTTCGACAAGAAGCAAAAAAATGAAGTCTATTTTTTAGAATCAGTATTGAAATGATATCGATAGGTGCTTCACTCATTAAAATTGAAATCGAATACCATCTCATTTATGCGTGTGAGTACTACAATATTATGATTTCTACTTGTACGCTTGTACGTTGAAAAGGCGGATCGATTCGTTCAATTAATACCGATGACTATGCTACGTATCAAACAAGCGGTGGTAATTTTGAACCCGTTGTTTCCGCTTATGTTAATGATGAAATATCTGTGTTAAAAGTTACGTGTACTAACTGTAACCAAAGGTTTATCAATATTTTAGAAAGATCGGGTAATGAAGTAATCTTGAATGATGAAGGGAAATTTTATTAATTTAACAACGGTATAATTTTAAAGAAAGAAATAAACGAGGACGTTAAAGTTTTGTTGGTCTATAAACTGATTAAATATTTCACTTTATTACTAAAACAATAACGATCGAAATATATTTAAGCGGAAGTATAAACAAGGGAACGCATAATCTAGAGCGTCATAAAAACCTGTAAATAACTCCTATAATATCTCATCCCTTCCCATATAACTCATAAATTTCTAATGTTGACAAAATGATATTTAATGTGCGTTCATTCTATTCTTATACGTGTGCGTGAGTTCGTTACACAAAACTCATTTGGGACCTAATGCCCTCAAGCATCCATCCTTAATTTTAAAGGACACGTTTTTTCTTCGACCGCGTCATCAATCCGTCCGTCTCGAGTCCTACTTATTTCCTTGTTATTTCTTTCGTCCTGCTCTTTAAGCTGCATGGAAAAGGTAACAAATAGAGAATGTATTATCTATTTTGTCTTAGCCGTGACAATAATTAATGACTGGATTTAAACGCTTCCTCACGCCCGTGACATTAACATAAATAGCTCTTCGTACGCTCGTTCCAGCCCCTTTGATTCTCGTATTTTTAGCTTAGCAGGCTCAACTTTTGTATATTAATTTGTTGGTTGTACGTGCAGTGCCGTATCCAGTACTTTGATGTTTTGTGTTAACTGTGTCTGGTGATCTTCAGCTTAGTGACCGTTGCTGAATCCATTGGACAGTTTACAAGTATCTGTTTAATTCAATCACCTCAAGCTTATTAAAGAAGGAAAATCTTACTTAAGTTTTATGCATGAATCTTATAGATAGCAGTATAAATTGATGTTTATTTTATAATTATAAAGACGAACATTTTAATTTAGATGAATGTTTATTGTAAGCATTCAACAGGTCCTTTATTTTGGTATTTAAACGAAGTGCCAATGAAATCATTATATTATGGGAATGCTGAAATAACTTTGCCGTCTTCAGAACAAAGACTATAGTAATAAATTCATTGGGCCTTGAAGGCAGCTATAAAGCAGGCGATTAATGCAAATAGCGCCTGACAGCTTTGGACAAAGAGACAATAGAATCTTCAGAACTTGTAAACATAACACGTGTTAAAATAAACTTTGTTGGTCATTTTAGAATGTTTTTGCTAGGACTAAATATAATTCTTTTGATAATCACATTTTTAAATAAACATATACAAGGTTATGTAAATTTACTGATAAACTCTGTTTGGATGTAATTTTTCTATGAAGTTGCATACATGTTATGATTTTGCAGTTTCAATTAATTTAATATTTTTAGTTTGATTGTAATGAAGTCTTATGGATATTTATGAAAAAATATGTAAACTTACACTAATAGGTACCATAAATTTAAATTTTTAGTGGCAATCATTTTAAGTTTACAACATTATTATTATTCGTTCGTCGTATTAAATTTGCCAATTACAATAAAAGTTTAATGATGAAATGAAGTTGGTACCTATATAGAATTACTTATTATTATGATAAATATATGATCGATTCATTCTTATTTTTGAAAACTCTTTCTATGGTGTATTCTCTAATCATACAATGTTTTTACTACAAGCTAGGATTATGTAAAATACATGCAAAATACAAGTTCTCCAAAGCAGTTCATTGCGTTGACTATTATCTAGTTCATTGTGTCGACTAGCTTTATTGGGCCAATTATGATAATTTTATAATCCTTAATGAAGATGAACAGAACTATTTTAATAACACCTTTTAAAATCAATATATTAAATTTAATAATAATTATTAAGTTGCCCGTGTCCATAGGCGACGGTGATCGCTTAAAACCACGCGGCCCGTCTGCCTTTTTGTTCGGTTTATTTATAAAAAAAAAATTAACGAATTCACCTTGTTGTTTACTAGTGACAATCCAATGTAGTAAAAATTATCAAAAATAAAATCAAAGGCAATACAAACATTAAATTGTTGCGATTTTCTCGTTGAGTAAAATATCTGTAATAAAATGAAAGGAATAAAGATCCTATTGGATATATCTAGGATATCTATTGGAATCTAATGGTTTATATAGGTAATGATATCTAATGGTATATATGTATTTGTTGAATATATCTCACGCAGGCCTAGAACGAGTTTGTGGACTTTTCATACCCTAGGAATTTTTGTTGTATTAATAACTACTACGAAATGAAATATTTTTCTTTAAAATATTTCATTCCTTGTTTCATTGCCTATTAAATTAGTTTCCTTTTACCCTGGGGAATCTTTAACACTCAGGCCTGGTGTCAGGCTGCCACATAGGTACACGCCTTAGTAGAATAGAGTTCCGAATTGAATAATGTTGTTGTATCCAATCGTTTATTGTTACTCTTACAGTTGCTTGTTATAACTCAAACATCATCTAACTAAGAAGAAAACTAAGCATCAGACTGGCATGTAATATACAGTGTAGTAAAAAAAATCAAAAATATTTATTTCATAGAATACAAAATATTCGCTTAATGAATGTCATTTTTTCCCGGTCATCGCTTTTAGGTGCCCGTTAGGGCTAGATGTTGAGCTGAGAGAAAAAAGGCGGCGGAAAAAACTCCCAGCAGCACTCTTTTTTTTTTTTTTTTAAAGTACATATATAATTGAGATAACAGTATGGCTATGGGTCCATGATGGGCACACGTGATAGCTGATCGTATGAGACACTATAAACCCACTTCCAGCTGCTCACTCCAGTTACTGAGAGTTAGCAAATGACCCTTGCCTTACGTGTACACGATGGTATCGGCCGATCGGGGACAAATGAAATGAAATGAAATGAAATATTCTTTATTCACTGTACGGTTCATTTACAAACTCTTAGTGAACGTTATTTTTTTGTTCTGTCTGCTCTGGGTGCGCTTAGGCAATGCTGAGCTGAAGAAAAGAGCAGACGGAGAAAAACTTCAGCCCTGTTTTAAAATATGAGGTATACAATAATAAGCTTTCTTACAGAGTAGACAGTGCGGGACTTCCGCGACTTGTGTAATAAACTATGTTGTGTAGTAATACTAGTAATGCTATACAATTTAAATGGGAATTTAGTAACTCACAAAAGTAAAGTTTAAAAAAATGTACCTATTTTTGAAAAATACTCGATTTTTTTCAATTTTTTAATAGATCCAAAATACTCGGCGCAAGTCTCCTTTAGGAACTGAGAGGAATTTAAGCCATTGCCATTGTCCACCACGCCAAGTCAAGTGCTTGTTGGAGTTGAGCCTATGTGATTCTTTTTTCTACATTTAATGGTCAAGAAATATTGCTACCTACATATTCTCATATCGTGCAGCAGCACTAAATTTTTATATGATAAATTTAACATTTTGTTCGACAGCATTAGTTACAACCAGGGCACTCTATGTCAAAGGCTGCGGTGTTTTAGCCAAATAGCTACGTTCTTGTCAGCTTGTTAAAGTCGTACATATTATAATATATACTGTGTGCGGTTACTGAGAGTCAGCAAATGGCCATTGTCTTACGTGTACGCGATGGTATCGGCCGTTCAGGGACAACGCGGTACCTCATCGACTTTTTGAAGTGAAAACTTCTTTAGCGGCGTTGAGCACTTTTTGTGGGATGGGTAAAAACTATGAAACTCGCGCGAGGTCACGTGTGCTGATCGCAAAATTTCGTAAGATAGTAGAGGAGACGAGGAAGATCGACCTTCACCGATCTGATAATTCGATGAGACATATTGTTAGGAAATATAATTTATAAACATATATGCCTATGATAACTTGACTATCGAAAAGTGTTCATAGCTATTTTTAATTTAATTAATTTTAATCAATTTACCTTCACTCTTGTAACAACCGAACGAGTGAATATTTTTACCAGCTCTTAGACCAAGACGGAGGGGTGACAGCTGATGACGGCTCATCTGACGGCTGTCTATACTTTTTTTCTTCAATTATGGCATCGCAAACTCTGCATATTGCCAGCGTCAAGTATAATTTTATCTTAAAATTCGTTTATATCAAGTATTTAAAATATGGACATTGAACAAAGTGCATCTATTAATGAAAAAAGTGACGAAGAAATAGTGAAAGAAAATGAGAGAGTACTTTGTAAAAATACTAGATAGAAATTAATAGGTACTGATAATTCAAGCAATTCGTGCGGAATCATTCCCTAACGTTTCCAAGACATCAAAAATGCACAACGTTAATGTTTTCACTTCTGCCGGCACTCCCGGAGTGCAACTGAGAAATATGCGCATGTTGCCAAGCGTGTTGCTATGGCATTGACAGATAACAAGTCAGTAAATAACTAGCTGTGTAAATTAATGGTGGTTTCATTTACGCAAATCTTAAGTATTTAAGCTTATTCACTTCATTGGCGACGAGGAGACTCCTATCCACGCGTAAAAATATGCCGTTTATAGGTAATCTTTTTAATTTCGACCACAAAACCAACGAGTAGGTGATATTTAGCGGCAAGCTTACGCAGTTCCTAAAGATTAACGACGTAAAGGAAGATGAAAAAAAGTGTGGTATACTATTAACCCATAAACCCGTAGTAATGCTATACAATTTATATGTGAATCTAGTAACTCACTAACGTAAAGTTTATAAAAATAAATACCTATTTTTTTTTAAATATTCGCATTTTTTAAATTTTTTTTATTGATCCAAAATAATCAGCGCAAATCTCTTTTAGGAACTGAGAGGAATTTAAGCCATTATCCACCACGCCAAGTCAAGTGTCCGTCCGTTCTTGTCCGCTTGTTAAAGTACGAATAGTATGTAATAAACACTGTGCGGTTACTGAGAGTCAGCAAATGGCCCTTGTCTTACGTGCACGCGATTGTATCGGCCGATCGGGGATAGCGCGGGACCTCTGCGACTTACATTATACGATATAATAAACTGTGTTTGCAAACTTTGCAATACTCCACGTATTGCTATGCAATTTCTAAGGGAATCATGTAGGTATTCACTTAAACGTACAGACTTTAAGCAACGCGAGCAATGAAATGTAATTATTGGTATTTTTTAATTTTATTTATTTAAACTTTATTGAACCCATTAAAATTGCTTGAGCTAGCATTTATTGTTTGACGTCTCCTTTCGAAAGTGCAATGCAATGCAATGTTTTCAAAATTGGAACACTTTCTAAAAGACCCATTTTGGAAATAACCCATTTAGGGACATCTTTTGAAGCTTATAAAAATAACTTTATAATGAAGTAAAAATTAAAAAGGTATGTTGTTAAAAAATAAAGTTTTATTTATTTTATTATATTTAGTTGCAATTCAATAACTTTAATTTGATGATGATTAATGATAATTTGAAAGCCTTTTGAGGCCTTTTACTAATACCTAAATAAATAAATAAAAACATGCAACAAAAAGAACACACAAAAAACATACACTGACAAATGAATCCGTTATCAAATGATCAATTTAAAAAGTATTTTTATTTGGTTGTTTATATTTATTAATAAATTGAATTTAAAAAAATTAAAATAACAAAGATGTGGTTCAAAATATATTGCAGTAAATATGTGGCTTTAATGTGTCAAACGAAACGTGACTAAATGCGGTTGTGTGGACGTGGTTTTATTTCAATCCGTTATTATAATTTAGTCGCTAACGAATGACCACTAATAGTTTTCAAAATTAAAAACTATTATAAATTCTATGGCGGCGGCCATTTACGTTGCATCCGTTTTAGAGTGTTATGGTTTACGAACGAAATACCTAATGAAAGTTAAAAAGTTGTATTTATTAAATAAGATATTCGATGCTAACTGATAAATGAGTTCATTATTGAGATACGCAGTTGTTAAGTGACCAATTTTGCAAAATACTGTTAATTATAATAAATTGATTTAATAGAAACGACAACTGAAACCGTTTTTTAATGGAATGGAAAATTAGGACCGATCAAGGTCTATATGAACCTTTTTGGTACTTGGTGCCAAACTTTCGAAACGTACCCGAATATTCTGGGAGACATGCCGGCTTATGGCTGGCTGCAACCCTTTTTGCGTCCCACTGCTGGGCACGGGTCTCTCCCCATTATTGGGGAGGCCTGGAACTTACTCCACCACGCTGCTCCAATGCGGGTTGCCGGCTTATACGAACACTAATTTATTTATTTATTTATTTATTTATAAACTTTAATTAAAACGGTACAAAACCAGTTACATTAATTAAAGACAATACATTCACGCATCATGAACTCATGACATGCTAACAATATATTCCTCCATTCATCCGCAAACATATCACACTCAGGATATGCGTCTAGGAGAGCGTTGAGAGTGGACAGCATGCGAGGAATAGGCGAGTTAGCTCGCGCGACTGTACGCACTGGAGGTACGGCAAACAATTGTTGCTTGCGGCACGTTCGCATGGGCAGCTTATGGGGCAAGTGTAACCTACAAAGCTCGTTACTTAGATCGGAAGCGTCAATCTTGCCATGAAATATTTTACAGGCAGTCGTTAATTGAACATACTTCCGACGGACTTCCAAGGAGTTATAATTCAGGGTCCCTAAAAGAAATTTAGTCGGATAGAGATACGGGTATCGTCCATAAGTACGTTTGTAAAGGTATCTTAAAAATACCTTCTGGACTTTTTCTAATAGGAGTGCATAGGTACTTTCGTGTGGGTTCCAGACACACGCGCTGGTTTCGAGCTTAGTTCGAACCAGCGCGCTGTAAATAAGACGAATAACATTGGCGCAGCGAAATTCCCTTGCACTCCTGAGCACAAACCCGAGACGCTTGTGGGATTCCTTAGCCAACGCTACAACATGATCGTGAAAGGTTAGTTTTGGGTCAAATAGGACACCCAGGTCTTTTATAGTTTGCGATCTAGTTATAAGCATATTGTTGATTTTGTATGCAAACCTTATGGGATGACGTAATCGACAAAATGTCATCATATAACACTTCTCGATATTGAATACCATTTTGTTCAGATTACTCCATGTGAGAATAGAATCAACATCTCTTTGTAGGGCCTCACAGTCAGCTTCACCCTTTATCTCTCTGAAGAGTTTTAGGTCATCTGCATAAAGTAAGCATTTAGAATGCGTTACCACTGCTGGTAGGTCATTGATCATCACTAGGAATAGCAATGGGCCAAGAATTGATCCCTGGCTGACTCCGGAACGCGTGTGATAGGGCTTGGACTCATATATGCCAAGTCTCACGTACTGCTGCCTATTATGAAGGTAGTCTGCAAGCAGCCGTAGAAGACTAGGCGCGAATCCGATTGCTGACAGTTTTGCAAGGAGTATGTTGTTATTGACCCTATCAAACGCCTTCCGAAAGTCAAAGTACAGGACGTCAACTTGACTCTGCTTGTCTAAGCATGAAGATATGTAATCAACCAGCGACAACAGGTTGGTGTCAACAGATCTTTTCCGCCTAAAGCCGTGTTGCTCATTGCAAAGATACTTATCAACCTGTGCATATATGTATGAGTGTAAGATATTTTCAAATATCTTTGCAGATGAAGATAATATAGCAATAGGTCGGTACCCATCTACCGTCGCTTTATTTGCTCCTTTCGGTATTGGTGTTACCCTGGATATTTTCCACTCTGGTGGATAAACTCCGGTTTTTAACGAGGTGTTAAATATGTGACAGAGAGGAATGCAGAATGATTTTTTTGCGCCTTTGATTATAAAAGACGGTAGGCTATCCGGACCAGTGCTGCTGCGTGGCTTTAGTTTATTTATTGATGCAATAACATCAGTAGGAGTTATTTCAGTAAGGTTGACATAGTTGCTATTATTATCAGAGTCAAGTTTTATGATATCGTCAACGTTAAGATTTGGAGTGTCTGGTAAAAAGACACTAGCAAAATAGTCCGCAAATGCTTCCGCAGCTTTAGGTCCAGAGAACGTGGTATTGCGGTAGCTGATAGTAGGTTCAAAGCCACCCTTAGACCGTAAACTAGAAATATGCTGCCAGAAACTAGATGGGTTAAATTTGATATGGCTTTCTATATTTTCCACGTATTCGGCATAGGCAAGATCAATACGGGACCTTAGGTCAGCCCTAAGATCAGAAAAAAGACGGTAATCTTCATTTGATTTCGTACGCTTCCAAGCTGAGTGTAACTTGATTTTACGTTTACAGTCCTTGATGATAGGTAGAGTAAACCATACAGGATATCGGTTAGATTTACCAGATTCCCGACGCTTTTTGGGCATACATGTATCAAAAATACTATAAATTATTCTATAAAAGTTTTGGCAAGCAGTATGAACATCTTGGGCCTCAAGTACACTGTGCCACTTGACCTCAGATAGTAAATTTAATACTAAATTTCACCGTACTTGAATCTCTTCATTACGTTCACGAGTAATTCAAACGACCAATTCTTTTATGCGTTTTTTTAAGAAGAGTGTCTTTTGCTCCATCTAAAACTTATGACAAAGTGATATCAAATACATACCTACAGTCATTTTTGGTTTCTCTAACTGTTTGGTTACAGTTACAGTCCCGCAATAGAGCAGCAAGGTAGAGTAAGTCCCAGGACTCCCCAATAATGGGGAGAGACCCGCACCCAGCAGTAGGAAGCAAAAGTGTTGCAGACTATCACTGGATTAAAATCACCTTGATTCCTGACGCGTCTGACCTGGCTTCTTGTAGTTCCTAACGTTTGCTTTTTGCAATTTAATCTCTATCATCAGAAAGCTTTGTAGTTGAAACTTACGATCATGTCAACATAATCTGGAAAATTTCCTTGTATCTCTTATTAATTAACGTGCGCCGAAAGTAAAATACTAGATAATTACTTTGTCTAAAATCAAGTAAGACTTTTCTTAAGTCTGATTTTAAAGGCAAGCCAAGGAATAAAAGCGCAAGCGCGATAAGCACACCTTACGCCAGACAAAAGTTTATCAGATTCCTCAGTATTCTAGCAATTATTGAAGAATTTCTCTCACTACTGGCTTGAAACAACTTGTAATAATAACTTGTGCGTGCACTATCTGATACTTTATTGCTTACTAGTTTTAGCTCCCAGTTTCGCCTTCGTTACTGGTTGTTTATTATTTTAGTGAGTATATACTATACAATAAATTAATTTTGATACAACTAATAAGGACTCCTTCATTTAAATGCGTTTTTGTGTTTTCATTACAAAATTACTGTCGGTGGAATGGTTGTCAAGACGACGCGTGTTTTATGTTTGACTATGTATAACAGAGTAGTCCGATTATGATAATCTATTTTTATTTAAAAAAATATAAATTTTTAACAATATCCCAATTATAGAGAAAACAGAAAAAGGAAAAAAAACTCGCTCTTATTAATCGCTATTCCGAATAATGATGATGGTCGCCTCATGTAAGTGTGGTCGGCATAATTGTTTACACACTGATTTTACAGATTAGTTCAATTGCGATTAAAAATATTATGCAAAACCAAAATACCTAATGCCAAATAACTATATTTTTTACTTTTTAATTTATATACCTAATATTACGCTTTACGCTACGCTGTTTATGACGCATATCGTGTCAACATGGTGTTATTAGTTATTTGGTTGACATAAAAAAAGTAAAATTGATTTTATTAAAATTACTACGTTAGTTTTGATACAAAATAATGTCTTTTATATAATAATACAATAGGAATTACTACGACAAAAAATATTTTATCTGAAAAGAACTACATAGGTATATTATATAAAGAAAGTTCCTCTTCAAGCTTACTTTTTGTGTGCAAAGTCGAATTTGGTAGTAGGCGGAATGAGATTAAGGAAAGCATCCCGATTAGCCCAAGCATCTCCATAATAAGAATTGCTACAATATAGACGAGTACGCGACAAGCGATAATATATTAAAACATGCACTGTCTCTATACTATTTTACATATAACTAGTGGACCCCGCAGACGTTGTCCTGCCTTAAAAGTAATAAAAGAGGATTTGTTTTCTTATTATCTTAAAGAGACTTCATGTTACTATCAAACAAAAATATAAAACAAATAATGACATACGAACTGTCCAGTTATTCTGACTGTGTCAAAGTTTAGAACGACACGGCACGAAATACAAAACGTTTGACAGGCAGGAACAATTTATATGGGAAAACTAAATAAGTAAAAAAGTAATTAAAAAACATTTCCAGTGGCCCAAATTGTGAATATAAACCATCCTCGAATCCATTTGAATACACACAAAAAAATTCATTAAAATCTGTCCAGCCGTTAAGGAGGAATTCAGTGACATACACACTCACAGAAGAATTATATATATTAAGATTACATACATACATTTATTTTATATTACAGTACAACGCAGTGTTAAGAATTGTTTTTTATATTAATGCTAGTAGGACTGTATGGCGATGAACTGTATGGCCAATGATAACCATGCCGGTCTGACATTTGGAAAGTCCTGGTTTCGATTCTCAAAAAATATCCGAAAATTGGACGATGACTTTAAATTTCAGTTTTTAGTCTGGGTGTTTGTGTTTCTGTTATTATAATGTATTCGTGGCACTTACGACACAGGGAATTCTAGTGTGGGGCTATGAGTCTAAATCATTTAAAAAATGTAGTAACAGACAAAAATGCAGCCCACGTGATGTCAAGTGGTCAACCTATGCTAGTTCTAAATATTAGGGTTTAAGGTCACACAATTTGAATCACACAGATTAAATAAATATGTTAAATCTTAAATAACGGGTTTCAATTTTTTGGTACAAATGGGCAATTTTCTATCTTAACCCAAATATAATAATATTATTATTATTATAACCATATTTTTGTATTGTTAATAATATTATGTTATATAATAACTGTTAATATAATCAAATTTTTATATTTTTATAAATAACGCAAGCGATCTACGCAACTATGCCGAACGGGCGCGGTCAGGTGTGAGATGGGTAACCGCTAGTGGCAAAAAATACCATACGCGTTTCCGTGCTTCAGAGGGTACGTAAAGTCGTTAGTCCCGGTTGTTATCGATAAACAACAGTCGTTAAACCTTGTAGGAGGCCTTATGGGCGGTTTGAAAACATCCGACAGCGGGTTGGCCACTATTATTTGGCCACCAATATTTGGGGAGACCCGTGCCCAGTAGTGGGACGCAAAAAGAGTTGCAGCCATTATTTGTTAAAAATGGCTGCAATCCTTTTACTGTTGTACATAAAGGTAACTTTTAATAATAAATTAACTATAAATATTAAATAACAAAACAAGGTCCGTTCCATGATGTTGACTATAGTAAATATGTGACTTGGTTTCACTATACATAAAATATATTATGATAAGTATTTTTATGCACAATATTAGACATTTTATATTTTTACTCTCTCGTCGCCGATGGTGAAACTCCAAGTTAAAAATGGACATCGCCATGTTAAGCCAGAGCCCCAGGGAAGGTGTCCTCTAACATACCACATTGTTTTTGTCCTTACCTCAGGACAAATTCTCCAATTATTAAATTCCTCTTACTTATGCATTCAGACGCGGGCGATGAAGACAATGGCCGAAGAAAAAAAATTAAAACTGTATTGAGCTGTATACGAAATTATTATCATATCATTTCATCATCGACAGGCATTAACATTTTAATGGTGATCACATCGTTTTTAATTAATAAGAGATATTTATAAATAATTTACTGCATGGGCTTTCAAAATGGAGGCCGCGCATTGTAACTTTTTAATTTATTGGTCTCTTCGGACGTCGTAAATATTGACGTTGTGCCGACTTAAGCTCGAAAAGAGAGCATAAAATTATATTTAATCTGTATGTGCAAATGCGAAAATGTTATTTGTATAATTAAGAAGAACATCGTAATTCATTTCTTTGTTTGAGCTCTTCGTTATGACGTCGCGATTTATGTTCGAATTTATTGAAGCATATTTCAAGAATAGCCTAGCATATTTTATTGTTTTAAGAACTTAACCTCACATTTAATGCCCGGTTTTATTGCAGTAATTAAAGTTTTGTTTTTGATGTTTGCGAAACCGATATTGCTAATTTCTGTTTAGTATTAGAATAATTACAATTACATTATAGAAACCAAGTTCGCGCGCCAAAATTGAACTCGGTAAGACTAAATCCGTAAGGTTAAATTTTATCACAACACTTTTTAAAAACAAAAGAAGTTAATAAAATAACTTTTCACAGTGTTTTCAATATTTTGTAGTATTTTATAGTCAATTTGGTCAAAATAAAAATATTTTGTTTGTCACATGTGACAGCTGTAGGAATCTACTATTTAGTGCTTCAATTTTTACAGCGCGCTTGTATGAAGACACTCATTCTATAGATACGTATTTATTCTAACACCCTTACAAATATAATAAAGGTCGTAAGTATTTAGTATGTTCCCACGAATTATAAAGATTGTACAGTACCTTTAGTTTAAAAATCTGAAAATACACGTAAGATATAACGTTAAAAGTATTTTTTTCAATTATTTATCTTACGATCTAATCTATGTCAACTTTGACCTCTTTAGAAATTAACATTGCCATGAAATTAGTATGCTCGGGAGGCTTAAGGGTTTCAAAAAATATGAAATCGAGGAACGACTAACAGGACAAGAAAGCTACAGTAATATTATATATGTAATTGAATAAAAAGGAACTCAAACAGTAGGGGGAGATGGGGTACATTGATACATGGGGCACATAGATACAGTCAATATTTATCGAAAACAAAACGCGTTAGGCGAGCCATCTGACACAGATAAGAAGGTAATAATACACCCTACACGCACACTAGCGCGGAGCAACGTACTCTCGAAGACTAGCGGCTGGCACTTATAAACCTGTTTCTGATGCTCGCAACAAAATTTTCGTAGTTTTCTTTCGGATGTGATTCTTCTAATTTATTTAGTGTTACCTGTGTTATATTAAGACATTTGGTAAGTACATATCTGTCATTACATTACATAGACTTATTTTTTTTGATTATTTATTGCTTTAATTTTTATAAAATATTTATTTTGTTTGTAGTAGGCAGGGGCACATTGATGCAAGTGCTCTCGGGGCGCATTGATACGTATCAATGTACCCCGATGTTTTGTTAAATGTATGTATGAGTATGTAAGACTTAATATATTTTTATTTTCTTTATAGAAAAATGGGTCCAACATTTAAACGCAAAACGAAGAGAACTTCCATCGATGAAATTTCTGTGGCTTCTGCGATATCTGACTATGTTATAACAAAGGTAATTAACGCAGGAAAGAAGCAACCTTATAAGCATTTTGTGGAAAAATAGTGTCAAGCAAGATACCCCGATAGCCTTAGCGACTTTCTAGTCTCGTTTTTAAAGCTTAGCCGACTTTAACTTTTGTGTTTCCTGATATAAAAGACGGAGCTTCGGTTAATATATCTGATATTGTGATGAAATTACCAGATCCTGTAGTAAAAAAGGAACTTGTAGAACAGCTTCTCTATTCAATTTAAAGATTAATTTGTCACCTGTTAACATTTCAATGAAAGCTAATTTACTTCATAAAAACTAGTATTGACTTATTAGGCCAAATAAACTATGATTATGTCTTTTTGTTTAAATATTTTTCATGGCGTAGTTTATTGTTTAGATATACTTGTTCTATTTTTATATAAAGACTGCAAAAAGTATTTTATTTCAATTAGTACTTAAGTGCACATAATTTACCAAAAAGTAAAAAATAAGCAATTAATAAATAAATGTCATAAAAATCAGTAAAACTTGTTTAATTTGTAGAAACATTTCTATGAATCAAAGTGCCCCAGTATATGTATCAATGTACCCCACACTCGGGGTACATTGATACAAATTTCATTTTTTAGTAAATAGACTCTCATACTTTTTGTCATTAAATTTAACGGTTAATTTGAATTTAACAAGTTAGTTGAATATATATTGAATATATTATAATTATTAAATTGGATGTTACTGTCAATAGATCGTCTATTATTGGGTCTAAGTAAAAATCGTATCAAGGTGCCCCACCTCCCCCTACAGTCTACTAAGACCCTAATACGAGGATTGGTTCTATAAAATAACCTCAAATTAGTCTAAATCTAGTATCCAATAGAAAGTTACTTAATTGTAGCCCAAACACATGACTATCATTATTATTCCCTATTCTGTCGGTCAAACAATCATGGAATTATGGATTCAAATATGCAAATTGATATTAAACAACAAACTTGAAATCAAAATTTGATTCAGTGATGAATGAAATGGACATGGAGTTACAATCATTTGAAATGGATTTGCATAATAAGAGGTAAAATATTCGAACTAATTCCTCGAATCGTAGAATTGATATTCAAATATTAACTCGTTATTGATTTAAAAATAACGATTTTAAATGTTCGCTCGTAACTTTGAAGCGGTTAAAGTGGTCTAATCATCTCTATAGTTGCTAAATTAATAAACTGACGACCAATTATTTAACAGAATTCGAAATTCAAATTAGTTGATCAATTAAAAAACAAGCGGTGTTTTGGCGGGAAGCCGAAAAAGACATATTGTGCTCTTGTTTTATTTTCATTTTCTTTGTGTATTTTTGAGTTATATCAGATAAAGTTGATGGCATTTTGTTTGATATATGTTAATTACAGTGCACGAGTGTTTGTGAAATAGAATATCAGTGCTAAAATATGTTTTTTCTGCTTGCCTCCAAAATTCCATCGGACACGTTCTAGTAAAGTAGCCATCGCTTTACTTGAATGTTGGACTGACTGATTACTGACGACTTACTTACTGGCTTTGTTATTACTTCGTCCAGTTTCATTGAAACTGGCAAAAGATTGATGCAAAAGTTATACTACTTGATGCTGGCAGTATGCACAGAGTTTGCGATGCCATAATTGAAAAAAAAAAAAAACAAGCGCAATGTTTTTGTTAATTATTTTACTTTGACTATTTAAGAAATAATATACCTAGTGTAGTTTGACAACGTGGTAAATACTATTCGATATTGGACTACCAAATAAATTGAGATACTTTTAATGAGCTTTGAAAATGTGACATCCTCAAAGATTTTGTATTAAAAAATGGTTTGAAATACTATAAAATTAAATAATACATTTAAAAATAATTTGTGACACCACGAAATTGTATGATAAAATTACTGAATGAATACAGATTTAAAAAGGCAATAAAATGTATGTATAGAAAAGAATTAACAATTATCCTGTTTTGCAAGCGTGGCTTAGTGCAACCTTTTTATGGTAGCTATGCATTTTGAATAGGTTTGTTCATAGTGTCCCAATACCGTTTTCCCTCCCATCCCATATCCTCTGTCTTTTCATCTTTCCGGAGAAAAACATATAATTTTCATGATGGTAAATTCCTAATTTTATAAAAAAGCCTCTTCGCCTCAGATAAGTAGACACAATAATTTACTTAACTATGAATAAATTCGGAACAACTTAGGTTAAAACGCAAAAATATTTCGTGCAAAAACAAAATCTACGACCCGGATCAAAATCACCGAAGTTGCTCCAAAATTATTCGACCAAAAGCAGGACTCTGCGAAACTGCGCAGACTTTAAAATTAATACCTCGCTGCAGTCCTTAGCAAAAGCACAATGTTTGACTAAATTTATTGGGGCGTACGACGCTTGTAGGCTACTCGGAAGGCCAAAAACAAAAGACAAACCGTCCGTGTTTTATCATCCCGGCTGTTTGTTTGGTTACGATGTATTTATGTAACCTATACGGTTATACATTTTTTGCCCGTAGTATGATAAATTACGGCACCGACCCGCTTGAATGCAAATCTCTCGAAGTAGGTCAACACGGCGATATTATTTCACGTCGCAACACTAGTGCTGTACCTCGTCTGCGGAATGATTGATCTCTTATTGTCTCTTGACATTTTTACGATTAAGGGAGTTGTAAGGAATTTTTACAACGGTTACACGAGTGCTGTTCTTTTGTGTGGTCGCTAAGCTCATTGTATTCTTCACGAGTGTGTGAATGCACTGTTTTTGCAGTTCCGGTCACTGACAGCTAAATCGATTAGGCGTATGTGAAAAAATGCAGTTGGCTAAATAAATCATCGCGTTTTGAAATCACAATGGGTCCTTGTGATGCTACTCAGGTACAAGAAAGTTCAAAGTTAACTTAGAAAAAATGGTGTATTCTTATAGAGCGATTTATTGACATTATATTAAATGCAAAGAAATGAAATGAATTGAAACGAAAATACATTTCAATTTCATTTCCTTACAAGTGCATACAAAACGTATAGTGTAGGTATATTTGATATACTTAGACGACATTTTTTAGACTTTCTTAGAGTCAAATAGTATGTAGTGATAGTATGTAGTAAAGGAAGGGAGAAGATGCAAAGGATATTAAGCTGTTACATTTGTACAGTCTTTTCAGAAGAAGAGAACGACAAAATTACTTAAATTCTTAGCTTTGATTGTAAATTAGTTTAATAACCTTTTTTTACGTCCCATTGCTGGACACTGTTCTCATCCCATAGTCTGTTGGCCCAGGTGCGGTCGCAGCCTTCAATTTGTGGGGGGGTGGGGGGGAGTGTCCCAAATTGGGCTTGTTTCGCATTCCATCTACGCATGACTTATGAATTTTGGGTGATCATGTCCCCTGTGAGTCCCCCCCTGGGACCGCGCCTGGGTAGACCTGGTATGCTGGAGTATATAGCACTTCACCAGACTGCTCTAACGCGGGATGGAGCACCCACTGTCGGCTGTTTTCAGTTCTCCGATAAGATTAAACGAAATCAATTGATACCAACTGGAAGCGATGGCTTACTATAGTCCAATGCCCGGAAAGGTTCATGAAATATGACGTTGACGAAAAATAGCGTTCACCCATCTTACCTCTGACCGCGACCGTTTTGCTTAGATGCGTAGATCACCATGCATTCTGTCCTAGCCGTAAAGCTTGCGCGCTTCTAAAATTACTTACGAAGTTTAATAACGAAAATCGATATTTAAATATGCGAAGACGCAGCGTATCGAATCTGAGTAGCGGAGTTTAGCAAATCGATCATGAATTTAAATTTTAACCGCATACATCGTTCTTGTACGAACGGCTATTAGGCGGGTAAATTATGTGTAATAAAATGCAAAAACTCGGAATCTCTGCCTTGAGAAAGTAAGAATCGTGTGTTCGATAAACCGCTATTCTCGATAGCGGAGGAAAATGAGTTCGTGTCAAGGTTAAAAGCTGGCAATATATGGTTTGGAGCAAACAACTTTTATAGGTACCTTATATCTAAAGCACAATGAAATTTATAAAAGGAACACTATATACGAGATGCTGATACTTCATCCTTAGTTTTCATCTGTTTTGTTTTAGAGCAACGACTGTATTGACATCCATCGTTGCTTTGAGCTTTAGTTTTTATTACTTTTTTTCTTTTTTTAAATTTAAATGTTGTTTAGATTAGATAAGGAATGTAGTAAGATTATATAAAAGATGTTTACATACAAGATTTAATGTAACCTGAGATCGTTTATAATTGCGCTGCTACTCCAGCTGCTATTGGTTGCCTCATTTGTAAGGCCGGCAACCGCATATTTTTTTTGAAAAGCAATATATTTGCTTTACATCTGGTACATCTCCTGTCGGAATGGCTGCAACCCATTTTGCGTTCAACTGCTGGGAACGGGTGTCTCCCCCATATTGGGGAGGCCTGGAGCTTACTTCACCACGCTGCTCCAATGCGGGTTGGTGGAGATGCGGGTTAGTGGCCAACACTCTGTCGGATGTTTTCAAACCGCCCATAAGGCCTCCGACAAGGTTTAATGACTGTTATCTATCGACCACAACCGGGACCGATGGCTTAATGTGCCCTCCGAAGCGCGGAAACGCGCATGAATTTTTTTGCCACTAGCGGTCACCCATCCCACACCCGACCGCGCCCGATTAGCTTAGCTGCATAGACCGCTTGCGTTCTATGCTAACTGCCGAGCCATGCGCCTGTCGGAATAGCAGCAATAGTTACGATCTCAGGCAAAACTCAGATTTGCTTGAGGTTGGGAGACCACTTAACACCACGAAACGTAAATGCCCTTCTGCTACTTCATTTGAAAAAAAAATATAAAAATAAAAGTCTCTACTTTTTTAAACCGAATACAGATTCAATACACATTCGCTATTTCGGTAGTAAAATTGAAATTACAGAATTTCGATTTTACTAATGTGGTTAAAAATTACGAGTTTTCTTTAACTCCACTCATTTGATTAGAAAACATCAATCATATCTTACTTTGAAAGAACCTAACAGGTCAAGCGTGACGCCGCAAACAGCGGGGGGTTCCGTAGAAAGTGAAATTCGGAAATATTAGAATAACATATTGCGCCAATATGTCAACGTACCGTAGTTTTCCTGTTACACAGTTACTTTTGAGTTATGGTAGCAAAGTGACATTTATCACATCGGGAAAGTTTGGTTTTCGCGAGTAAATAAATAAAAAGTATCAAACTCAAACTAACTCTTCTGACGGATGGATAGTTTTTTGCGCTTTGATTTCTTTTTCAAGTGATATACAGATACACAAATTCAGTTCTTTGCTCGCCATACAAATATAGAATTTTAGTATTGATTTTGTCGACGACCCAAAGGTTTATTTTACTCATAGCCCCACAATAAAGTAGGCCTATATTCCATAGTATCCATTAGACTGGCGTAGGTGGGTACTATGGATTTGGACACACACATAGACATTAAAACAAACTCCCAGATCGAGAAAAGAAACTGAAACATTTAAATACATTTCTACTATACAAGTAACTAGTTTCTGTAGTAATCCCTCAATTATAGGAAGAAAAAAATGATACACTGTGAAAACCAAATATTTTTACATCAAAAAATAAAATTAAATTTTAGTGTTAGGATGTCTTTTTTTTCTATCCCTAATAATATTATAAATTGGAAAGTAACTCTGTCTGTCTGTCTGCTACGCTTTCCCGCTTAAACTACTGAAACAATTTTAATGAAATTTGGAACACAGATAAAGTGGACTTTGGGAAAGGACATAGGATGGTTTATATCCTACGGCAACATATTAAACGGGTCCATGCGGGCGAAGCCACTGGCGGAAGGCTAATATTTATTATAATTAAGCAGAACCCTAATCAAAAACATTACGAAGTCAAAAAATATGATGATGATGATGACTTATGTAATGCAATCATACATCGTAACATTTGACGCGGGCTTTGTCCGACTAAGGTACTGTAGACAAAAAAAATGTTTTAGAATCTAATCTAAAATTTTCTTATGCGTTTGTTTTTTTCTACTCCTCGTTCTTTCTACTCCTTTCATTTATATAGATTTTTTAATTTACTGATTTACTTAAACTCTACTTTTAATTAAAAACAAAATGATTTATAATTAGAGTTACTGTTAAAAGTATAAAACTGTAAGCTGTAAACGATTACAAAAATATTACATATATTGAAAACTTTATACTTTAAACAAAACTAAATATAAAAGTTTTATAAAGAAATCCACATGTCTGTATGTCTGTCTGTCTGCTACGCTTTCCCGTTTAAACTACTGGACCAATTTTATTGAAATTTTGAATAATAGAGTGGACCTTGGGAAAGGACACAGGGTGGTTTTTACCCTACGGGAACCTATAAACTTACCTATAAGCTTAAATAAACGTAAGGCTACAAATAACAATCCAGGTATTGTTTCACAAAATTATGTCTTCAGGATATCAAAAACTTTAAAATGAGACCTGTGTCCTGCACATTAAATTATTTTGCTGTTGCTACAAGAGTTGTTGGTGATTAAAGTAATATGGCGTAGCATCCGACTCGTCAAACTCGTCGTTACTACCCCAGTACTAATATGGGCGGATACATTCGTGGAAATGACATTCACCTTTTTTTACACATTTGCCTGTCAACTGGTTCTGTTGTGCTGAGTCGGGGCCATGTTATGGTGTCTTATGTCGGTCAAGGCTAAGTGCATTTTTATTGGAAAGGATTTTACAAGAATTTGTTACTCTGTACTAACTGAGTGAGTAATGAATTAATTCATAGGATAGGTATATTATTATGCTTAAAATTCCTATAGACGATGTAAATAGGATAAAAGTTCCATAGTAGTTTTTAGACCTTAAGTTTGCTAGGAGGTATTCTATTAAATTCGAATATAAGTGGTTAAAATACTTTTCATAGAACTGTAACGGTTAGAATATGTAATGGGTACAGATCTGCCTTGAGTTACTAAAATTATTTAGGACATAGGTCATAGGGTACTACTTCACAAAATTTGTAGGGCCTTCTGTCTCGTAGGTTTTATCGGGATTTACCGGAAGTCAATACCTGTGATGCTCTAAGTTTTTAGTTTTTTCTGCACAGCAAAGAAAGTGACAAAAACAGGTAAATCCTATGAGCATTGAATAACGCCGAAGTAGTCCTAAGTTTCAAATATCCAAATTATGTTTCTATCCATTCCATCGACTGCTTCTCTCTATATATCCTTAAAATAACCTAAACAAACTACGTAGCTTAGATGCGAATTGGTAGAGCTTTACCATATCTCCTAATACCGAAACCCCTAACGCTGCGACATTAACATTTTATTGAACACGTGACGTCAAAATCCTTTCAGCGTTGATGTATATTGAGTGTAGTAAACTATTTCACTTGCATCGTAAAGTTAGGCAAGCACTTGCAACTTGAGAGCAAACGTTGTTTATAGGTCAAATCGAATTGACCAACTCCTTCCACTCGTAAAGTTATACATGCCAGAGGACCTTATTCCAAATTGACTTGGCTAAGGTTCCTTTTAGTTTTTGGTAGCATAAATAAATAACGCATTAAGTAAAGTTTTTATTTACAAACTATTAAAGCTACTTTACAATTTATATTAAAAAATACTTAACTAAATACAATAAGAATAAAAAACTGTACAAAAATATTGTAATTACAAAAATAAAATTATTAAATAAATAAAAAACTTCCTCTAAAATGTCCGTGTTCGGCGTGGCGCCTAAGACGCTGGCGGCATTTCCCCTTTGAATACGAGGCTGAGCCTTTGGGCGAAATACTCACCAGCTCTCAGGTCACCACATGCAAGAACAAGCATGGACGACATTTCTGACATGAATTTTTTCATGTCAGAAGACCAAGGGCCTAAGGTCTCCACAGCAAGCGCCGCAAATAAGTAATTGTCTGATAAATTACAATACTTACGGCGCTTGAGGACCTGGGCCTGGTCGGCGGCAGACCCAGGCCTCTCCGCAGTGTTATTAATATGCGAGGGGGCTAAGGTATCTACACAGGTAACATCCCATACCAAGGTACGCCCCAGAAAAGAGCCAAATATTGACATAATAATATAGTTCGCGTCATGTAAAAATAACGCATAACGCTGGTGGAGTGGTGAAAGTGGAGGGGGTATGTTTGCGCATGGTTACACTCGCACACGAAAGTAGGCATATGATTTTATTTTTGAACTAACCTTTCGCTCGTGACTTCGTATGTTAGTTACCTATCGGTAGGTTATTGAAAAACTTCATACCACCAAATAGACCGATAAATCGCAGATAATGCACAGCTTGACGATCAGTGTTCTTTTTACATGACGCGACCTATACCTTGTAAGATTATAGGCACATGCCATCACGGACACTCACGAAGACACGGACACAAATGCCTAGACTAGAAAAATACTACTAATTTCATCATATAGATATCTCCCTGCCTAGGACTCAATCCTAGGATCCCAGGACGGTACACTAGCGTAGTGACCTCTGCTCAAAAGTTTTGTCACCATATGAATGTAGTAATAGTAAGTATACGCTGATTAGGAGCAACACACACGGTTAAACAATGGCTTTCACGCCAAGAGCGTGCCTTCAAAACTTGGCGCATTCAGACGTGTGCTCTGACTTATTTTTTTATGCGCATTATCACTTGATCCTCCGTAAAACCAACTTTGAAACATAGACACATCACTTTTCTACCTAACAATTCACAGGTGGAGCCTGTGCGGTTATTGGAGAGGCCTGGAGCTTACTCCATCACGCTGCTCCAATGCGGGTTGGTGGAGATGCGGGTTAGTGGCCAACCCGCTGTTGGATGTTTTCAAACCTCTCATAAGGCTTTCGAGGTTTTACGACTGTGGGACGGACGGCTTAACGTGCCCTCCGACGCACGGAAACTAGCATGAAATATTTTGCCACTAGCGGTCACCCATATCACACCCGACCGCGACCCATTGGCTTAGTTGCATAGATCGCTTGCGTTCTACGCTAACCGCCCGGGTCGTGCGCGGTTCATTCGAACTTAGTGTAAAAACAGTAAAGTATGTATAATGTTTTCTAATTAGTTTTATCACCATTATGATCTGTATCAAAATCAAACTTTTGTAATTAATAATATACCAAAGTTCAAGATACAATCAAAACATTTGAAAGAGGAGGTTGAAAGGAGGAATAGTGAGATAGAGGTTAGTATGATTGTTACATAAATCTTGTACATAGTGTGGAGTATTTGATTGGGATAGAAATATCGACATTTAGATTGAAACGGATCCTTTAATAACCCACTGCTGGATATTAATGTTCAAAGGCAAAGATTCCTGAATATTAAGTCACTACCGAAAATACATACAAAGCAAGATCTGATTAAGTAGTTACATGGGTGACTGCTATGAGAAAATATGGCTATGGAATAAATTATCTCCATGCTAATGCTCTTGCTTTAGTGTGTGACACGAGATCAATGTTTTTAATAACCTTTGCAGATACCATTTCTCTTTTTCCTCACACCGTGACATGGTCAAGTTCATCATGTCAGATGGCCTTATATGCAGTATTAAACTACGATGGGTTAGCCCCGTTGACCATACTTTATTATAGTCTAGGTAACTCTTTGCTTAACAGTCGAAATAAATATGCACCTTTCGCTTATAATTTTGCGAAACAATTTTTCAAAACTAGCAACCGTATTTCAGCAAAAGCTACCAATAAGTTATCCAGCTTTTACCGCGTAGATTAGTGGACCACAACATTACAACCGTATTCTAACAAAATTACACTTGGAACCAGATTCGAACCGTGAGCAATAATCATTACCTTGGGCAGTCTCATCAGCCTTGAAAGATGGTTTATTGTCTCGATTCGGCTCGTTGTCGACTTGTTACGAGTGTTATGATAGAATTAAAATAAAAAGACAACAAACCCGTTTTACAAAACCTCACGCGATCGTTACACGCGGGAAAAAAGTTCGGATCATATTTGGACTCCGTTGAAATGGCCCGCGTTGATAGGTGTGGTTGGTAGTCGTGTATATTCTAGTGTATTAATTACTTGTAACGTTATCTTGATTCTGTATCGTAAATTGTAATGAACTTTTATGCTGAGAAATTTAAAGATTAATTATATAAAATGTGGTACCTATATGGTATAAAATCCGTATTTTGATGGTCTGGGTAAAGCAATCAAAAAATGTCCTTGAAAATGTCGGGAGTGGTTTTCTAAAGTAACTTTGCCAAAGGGGGTGGTAAAAAAATGACGGCCTTATTTGTGGACTTCAAATGCATTACAATCATTTAAATATCATACCGTCATTGTGAAGCCCCAATAAGTTACCATATACATTCGGGTACATTAAACACCAAATTTCTATGGTCTCTTAAAGTTTCCAATGTACAATTTCCAGAAACTCTATATCCACTCGTAAAGCTAGCCTGAAGAAGTATTTTGTTATTTATAGGTAAAAGGACGGTTTATATTTTTAAACTATTAATGCAGGCGCGGGCGCAGTCTTCAATTTGGGGGTCGCCAATAAATTGGTCACTAAGAAATTTGGGGGGGTAGAGGTGTCCCAAATTGACTTGTTACACCTTCCATCTACGCATGACTGATGGATTGGGGGGAAGGGGGGTCATGTCCCCTGTGACCCCCCCCCCCCCTGTGACCGCACCTGAGCTTATGTACACAGAATATCATACATAGCCCATCCACTGACAGAGCGATGCGAGAAATAAGCACGGTCAAAAGAAAATTGTGTGACAAATTTCACATTTATTCAGAAGGCTCGTCATCGTTATTTGAATCCATTATTGTCTACAAATAGCAATTTTATAAACATCCGACACAGGGTTGGATAACGTTTCGTTTTACACTCACAGTAAGCTACATATACGCTGTGTCGTGGGTACCATGGACACACTCAGAGACAGAAACATAAACACCCAGACCGAATCCATTATTGTCTACAAATAGCAATTTTATAAACATCCGACACAGGGTTGGATAACGTTTCGTTTTACACTCACAGTAAGCTACATATACCCTGTGTCGTGGGTACCATGGACACACTCAGAGACAGAAACATAAACACCCAGACCGAGAACAGAAATTTGAACTAATCGTTCAAATTCGCCGAGACCCTTCGATTGGCAGTCCGGCATAGTGACTACTGCGCCACGCGGGACGTTAATTAAATTTAAATACAGGTTCTAGATGGAACAAACAAACATATATGCTGGTCACGTGGTTTTAAGTAGTCGCTATGACCTCTACACAAAATGCAATCGGCCTGAGTCGCCGGAGGTCGTACATAGTGCTACCCTGGAGTAAGTATGGCCGGCAACCGCAGTTTTCCATACAAACAGAATAAAATTGCTTACGGCATAGATCATTAGAAGCTCCAGACCTCCCCAATAATGGGGAGAGACCCGTGCCCAGAAGTGGCACGTAAAAAGGGTTGCAGTCACGGCATAGATGGATGCAGCGCAGGTATTTTTCCGGTCGAATCATAAAAGTTCTACCCATAATGTTTTGTTCTATCTACGTGAATTTTATTTCCTTTATCCTAGTTTCCTTCCAATAGTTATCGTCTGAAACAGTTAGTTATGGTCGCATTTATAGCAAAGTCAGCAACCATAACCTCATAGTACCAATGTTTTTATCATAATCCTTGTCCAGTTCCGTTCATGATCCAATAAAGTATACCCACACCAAACTGTTATTTCTTTATTATGATACCGATTTGGATCCCAGTTGTGAACAATGGAGTACGCAGTTCATAGAAAGCGTATATGCTGCTGTAAGTGCCCATAACTTTTTAGGGGCATCATGAAATAAGTTTTACGATTGTTGGAAATTAATATATGAAAAACGGAATCGTAAGTTATACAAATAAAAAGAACGTCATTCATGTACAAAATTCTTCGTTTTGGTTTCTTAGTGAAAGGTGATTTTAGGGTTCCGTATCCAAATGGCAAAAGACGGATCTTTATGTATTCGCCATGTTTGTTTGTTTGTCCTTCCGTATATCACAGCCACTTTGTTCCGAAACTATAAGAACTAAACTATTGAAACTTGGTAAATAGATGTAGTCTGTGAACCGCATTAAGATTTTTACACAAAAATAGAAAAAAATGTAAGTACAATAAATTTTGGAGGTTACTTTACGTTACTTACTTTGGAGGATACTTAGAACTGAAACTCAAAAAATTTTTTCATCAAACCCATACGTGTGGGGTATTTATGGATAGGTCTTTAAAAATGATATTGAAGTTTCTTATATCATTTTTTTCTAAACTGAATAGTTGCGCGGGAGACACTTCGAAAGTGGTAAAATGTGTGTCATCCCTCCCTAAGAGAATGATAAAACTAGAAAAAATATATGATTACAATTCCACCAAAAATTGGTTTGAACGAGATCTAGTAAGCAGTTTTTTAATACGTCATGAATCGTAAACCGCAATTTACCTTTCATTCAATCTTAATGCAATAATGGCTATGGATGATCAATGATGTATTTCTGTTGCCGTTATAACAACAAATACTAAAAATAGAATAAAATAAATATTTAAGGGGGCTCCCCTACAATAAACGTGATTTTTAATAGATAGTGGTACGGAAACCTTCATGCGTGAGTCCGACTTGCACTTGTCCAGTTTTATTATTTATTTATTTTAATGTAGCGTGAGATCACATGGTGTTAAGTGGTCGTTACAGCTCATGGAGATAGTAGAAGTAAGAGAAATACTTCAAAGGTTGATGGTCGCCTAGTGTAAGACTTGCCGGCAACTGCACCTTTCTACCGAAACACAATATTCTTCACGCCATGTTTAAAGCTATAAATCTATAAAATACCTATATTTATTTTAATTATTATTATTTTTTAAAAACACGTTTGCATCCTTGCTTCTCTGCTGGGCATGAATCTATTACCCTTAATATGGAGGTTTAGAACATCCTATATCACACTATTTCTATGTATGTACCTTATATTGGTTGCAATACGGGTTAGGGGCCAACCTGCTGTTGGATGTTCTATTTAATATTTTGGATTTTGGGACTACTTTTAGGACAAGAATGAATTTTAGATTTTATACAAGTTAAGGTTACTCACCTATCTATCTGAGGCACATGCCACAGAGGTTCAAACAGGAGTCTATAAAACAATAAACATTTTATCGCAGAAAATACTTCCGTACTGCATTGCATTGTACGTAAAGGCAGAAGCTTATCTTACATTGTTCCAAGTTTCCACGATACCTTTAAAAATATTTATTATCTTATTACATCAACGCTATTTCCTTCCCAAGAGAAATGTCCCGAACGGTATGTGCAAGTACAATTAAGATCTCCGGCCATTAAAGACTCATATCTTTTAAGTCACTCGAGTGGAGAATAAAATGCGGGAGCTTCCTGTTACCATGCCCTGAGCTGACGTTTATTGAGAAATAGTGCAAAGGGTTTAAAAATTTGTTAACAATACTATTTAAAAGAAGGGAAAAATGTTATAGCCGCGCAGAAAATAGCCCCTAAAATCTAAATGGCATATTGTGTCTTATAAGCTTGTCAGCGCATTTGCTGAGAGTAGCTGCCATATTCAACAACAGGGGCACCTAGAGCCGGTGGCCGCGAAAAGATCATTATGAAAATATTTTATTCCAAAAATTAAAAAAATATTTTTATTTCAATAATGATTAAAATAATTTAATTTTTTTTATTTTAATCGACAATCAAACTGAAGTATTATGCCGGTAACATATTTTTTTTGTTTCAATTAAATGTGTGAAGCAATTTGAATTTGTTTACGAGATATTTTTTTCGATCGAGTCTCGTTGTACTCAATGATGAGTATTGACGCTAGTGTGCGTAAGCTTATGAAGCGTTTATAAATAAATCTGTATATCTCTGTCATTAACAAAAAAAAAAAGCTTAAAAGCCTTAACCTTACACGCACAAATCTTAACTCTCTTAACACTCGATGAATAGTGCTGAGCACTCCCGAGGTTGCATAGATTAAAACAATGTGCATGTTCAGTCTATATCCAGCCAGTCCAGCATACCTCACAACATTCATAGCCAAACGGACTGCGTGATATAGAACATCTAAATCTTTTTATGAATTTTGCAGTACATTTTTTGCAGCTAATGGATTAGTTCTTAACCTTCGTAATTATTTGAGTCAGGACTCAACAGGTTTGATGCACGTTAGTTGATACCTACTTACTTATAAGGGCGGTTATAGAGTCTTTAAAAAAATAAATAGGTATGTAAGTATGGGCGCTGCTTAAATATTAGACTGGTGGCATTGGCTGCCAAGCAAAACGTTTGTTTATTTGAAATAAATGGATTCGATTGTATTTGAAACATACTAGTAAATTAAAGGATTAAATATGATGTAAATTATATAATTGTGAGTCAGCGGTACAACAAAAATAGATTTTTTACACGATCTAACAAAATTATCTAGCTTACATTATCAATTACCTATCTATTCTACTTAAACACCAAATAATTTGGAATACTATTTATCCATTAAATCTCCAAATTATTTACTACATTGTTTTGAATCCGACTTCTCGGAACTAAAGCTCATGAATTCATAAACAGAACGTCGATGCCGCCATCTTTAAATAAGAAACCGCAAATTACTGTTGATTACGAATCAAGATACCGGAGAATGAAGCAACTGAATCTTTGAAATTAATTAATTAATTTCCCGATCATTAATATGAAAAGGAAAACAAATGTTTGTTTTAAATTTAAATAAGATTATTATGATGAAATGATGACAAATTGAGATTAATATGCCATCGTTCTGCGACACACTGTAATACCCGAAAACATCAATCAAGATATTTGAATTAACGTTTAAAAACAGTCGTGATACGAAATGAAGGTTTTAGGTAAATGTAAAAAGCTTTTCGCGATCGAAAAATGGAAAAAATTCACTGCTTGTAATACAATACTGTGAAGCGCACATGGCCCGGCGGTTAGCGTAGAACGCAAACGATCTATGCAACTAAGCCAAACGGGCGCGGACCGGTGTGAGATGGGTAAGCGCTAGTGGCAAAAATTTCATGCGCGTTTTCGTGCTTCGGACGCCACGCTAAGCCGTCGGTCCCGGTTGTTGTCGATAGATAACAGTCGTTAAACCTTGTCGGAGGTCTTATGGGCGGTTTGTAAACATCCGACAGTGGGTTGGCCACTAACCCGCATATCCACCAACCCGCATTGGAGCAGCGTGGTGGAGTAAGCTCCAGGCCTCCCCAATAATAGGGAGAGACCCGTGCCCAGCAGGGGGTTGCAAAAAGGGTTGCAGCCAATACTGTTACATTCTCATAGAAATATCCGATTCCAACTGTTTGTTATCTATAAATGGCGTTCAATAAGTTTCTCGAAATTATCTATTTGTTTTAAACAAATTGCAGCAATAAACGCATGAACTCTAGATTTTTACTGCTATTTTATTTTATAACCAAATGAACTACCTATATAAACTTATAATATGTAAGATCTCATTTTGCATCTCTGTACATTCTCCAACATTCACAATCGTAATAATAGCCCAACTAATCATTTACACCGTTATAACCCGACAGTAAAACAACACCATTAAAAAACTCCACTAAGCGGGCCCCGAAAAAACTTTTTGTTTTAAATACCCGCCCGAAAAAGGTCGCCTAATTTGTCGACCGGAATTGGACATTATTTCCCTCTTTCATTATTTGTATTACGATTACCGAGAGGGGTAAATAGCGTTTAGCCGGCGACTTTTTCGTTTAACTTACCCGCTGTTACCGGGGTAAGGGTTAAGCTCGTTCCGTAAACGAAAACTGCTTGATTTTCTTTCAAGAAAATAGGGTAAGGGGCTGAAAAATCGGCGTAATCTTGGTATTGTGTTTCTGATACGATTGTAAAGGTTGCGGCCCCGAGTTTTAATTAGAAATACAATATGCGGTGTGATTTTAAACAAATCATTAATTTTTGATACAATTATGAGAAGATAATTCTGTTAAAAAAGTATAATTAAATTTAGAAGCAATGAAGCGCCTGAGTTTCATTACCTACGAATCCCGGTGCTCCTGAAAAAAAATAGACTTACAAAAAACTAAACACTACTTCACATTCGAAGTTTCACTTTAAAATCAGTGTTATGAGTGCCATAGAATGGAAATCGAACTATAATTATAATTTGCGTCATATATTTCATCCACTAAAATAGCCTGACAGTTGTTTCAATTTATCGGCGAAATTAAAAAAAAATGATATACTTGGTTAGCGCACATGTTTTACGAAAGATACACATAGGAATCCCTTCGGAATAGGATCGTTGTCGATAGTGTGAACATACATATTTCATTTTATAGCCATTTTGCCTCAAAAAAATAAATTCCTTTCTTATCTACACGTAGGTTTTGTTAAAGTGTAATTAATGATTAAATAATTTCACTGTGCGCTTTGAAATATGATAGATAGGCGCCACGTGTGATATAAAACTCCTGTTATGCGAATAATGATTGAGTCTGCAAAAACCGTTTCTGATTACCTATCATACTATTCTATTACAATCGTGTTGTGTAGGAATTTGGAATTTAGGACATCCACTATGAACTCTTATTTTTAATAGCGACATTAGTAATTTAGTCTTGAAAAGGCGGTACGGAATTCGCGGAGTCAGCTAATACATCTTCTATATATTAAAATGAATTGCTGTCGTTAGTATCGCTAAAACTCGAGAACGGCTGAACCGATGAGGCTAATATTGGTCTTGATATATTAGTAGAAGTCCAGGGAAGAAAATTGCGAAATTAATAGATAAACAACTTATTTTATTTTCCTGTATAAACTGTTCGTAACTGTCAAACATTGTTTCTTCACGCCTGTGGCGCGATCGTCCAGAAGTTTGACATAATCTGAATAACAATTCATCTGTCACTATTTGTTTTATATTTTTTATTTGACAGTAACATAAAAACTCTTTGAGATGATAAGGAAACTAATTCTCTTTCAATACTTTTAAGGCAGGACAACGTCTGCGGGGTCCACTAGTAATATGATAAAATTCTCTGAGCTAGATACGACTAGTGAACTAAGAATTCTGCCTGAAAACACCGACGCGCCAACAAAGATGAGAACTTGAATATGTAATTCTCCCTTCAAGATCGCCTTACACGAGCGAAGCCTTTGATGTATGAAATCAAAGGCTGAGCTTACGTGATCAGTAACATCTTATATTAATTTTACGATATCGTTTTGAACAGCAATAATCCGATATTACTCTCAGTATATTTGCATAGTGTATATGCTGTCAAAAGTTGACTAATAATGTTATCGTTTATGATGTAGCTAAATATATAATATTATAAGTTTATATGTAGGAAAAGATCATAACACCATGTGAGTTTCAGTCTTTAAAGGAATGGAATTCTAGTATGGGACAATGAGTGTGTAGCGTTATTTATTTAATAACGAGTAAAAGATAAGAAAAAAAAACATCGTGCACTAACTATGCAATAATGAATTTCACTGTCTGTTCTCGGTCTCGGTGTTTGATTTCATATCCATGGTACCCACGACATATGGAATTCTAGTATGGGACTATGAGTGTGTAGCGTTATTTATTTATTTAATAACGAGTAAAATATAAGAAAGAAAACATCGTGCACTAACTATGCAATAAATAATTTCACTTTTGACGGTGTTTGAGTGCATGTCCGTGGTACCCATGATACATGGATTTCAAGCTTGGGACTAGGAGTGTGTACCATTATTTAGTTATTTAATAACGAGTAAAAGATAAGAAAGATAACATTGTGCAATAACTTTGCTAGTAACATTTCTTGTAAGTACTACAAATATTTTTAAAGTTTGCTTTCAGAACTAAATAACTAAAAGTTATGGTAGAACATATTTCTTGTTGTAACTAGACACATTTATGGCCCGTTCATTCGCCGGGGTCTATCCTCGGGATTATGAAGCGACTATAATTTTCCAATTGATCAAATTGATTTGACATTGGTGCAGCGCTTTGGATAGACCATGTTGAACTATTCAATAAAACGAGATTTAATTCAATAGCTATTCTCAGGCCATTTCGATGTGTACCTCGTGATTAGCTGCATCTCTATTGCATTTCAATTCTTTTGAGCCTTTTCATGTCTCAAAATTGGACAAAGGTCTTCTCTCACAAGTGAGTGGGATTTAGGTTCAATAGGTAAATCATGCCTTCGAGAAATTATTAGTTACTCTCAGGTATACACGATGATGGAAAAGATCGTAATTAATTAAATCCATCCATCCATCAGCCTTTTAAAGTCCACTGCTGAACATAGGCCTCCCATAACGTTCGCCACTACGATCGGTCCTGCGCCCTCTGAATCCAGCGGTTTCCCACTATCTTCTTCAGGTCGTCAGTCCACCTGGTTGGAGGGCGGCCTGTGCTCCTTTTGCCGAGACGTGGTCGCTATTCGAGGACCTTTCTTCCCCATCGGTTGTCAGTCCTCCTAGCTATATGGCCTGCCCATTGCCACTTTAGCTTGCAAATTTTGAGAGCTGTGAGCAGACATGTACCACGAGGATATGAACCCGTGTCTCCGTGTTCACTTACTTAGAGGCCACTGAGTCTACTCCGTTTATTCTAGTGAGGAAGTATAGGAAAAATATCAACCCACTGTCGGATGTTTTTGAAAGGTCCCAAAGTCTATGAATTAATCAGCTTTGTATATCGCTTCCATTGGATAGTTTTAACTTTAGAAAGATTTAAAATTATTTGTGAAATTGGAATTAGTAATTAGCCAATATTCATGTAAATAATCATAAAATATTTAATTTATATTATTTTAGTATTTATTTGGCCATAATATTATCTTCATTATTTGAAATGCTTTTTGCATTGTTTATTACTTATAAATACACTAGCCTTCCGCGGCTTCACCCGCGTGGACCCGTTTTATAGGTTTCCGTAGGATAAAAACTATCCTATGTCCTTTTCCAAGGTCCACTCTATCTCTGTTCCAAATTTCCTTAAAATTGGTTCAGAAGTTTAAGCGGGAAAGCGTAGCAGACAGAGTTACTTTAGAATTTACAATATTAGTATGGATAATATGTTTTATAATTACTAAATCATCATGTTAAGTATTTTGGCATAATAATAATAATAATGATTTATTCAAGAACATTTATATAACTAATTACAGTTACATGCTCGTTGGTCCCACACTAGGATTCCCTGTGTTGTGGATGACCACCTTCCCAATACAGTTTTTAACAAAATGATTTTACATAGGTACATACATTAGTATATTCGTAATACATAGAACATTAATAATACCTACTTACAACTATTTTAATTTAGTAATGAAATAAACATATCAAAATATTGCTAAATGTTGACACGTTAATTTCTTAAAATCGTTGGTTCCGTAACCTTATTTACAAGATGTAATGTAATGTAGGAGTAACTGTAAGAGTCACGGTAGCAAAGTAAAAAGTTACAGCATTTGATTGTACTCTGCATATTCACTTTAATATATCCATCCATAACAGAGGACATCTTCAACGAACGTTTGCCCCAAGCCGCATTACTATGCACTCATTTCATTTGAAAGAACTCTGAGCTATAATTATATTCTTCTAATTTAATGCTACTGTTTAACTGTGCGTTGAAAAGACAGTTGAAATAAAAAATGTGCTTGAGATCAATCCGTCATATTAATGTTTTGTACCTATTCAAAGCAGCGATGGCCGAGTGGTAAAAGCCGCGGTCTTCTACGCGACCGATCCCGGGTTCAAATCCTCGGCGCGCACCTCTGACAAAGAAATTTGTAATGTGCGTATTTATCGCTGCTCCACGGTGATGGAGAATATCGTGATATTTCATTAATTACGATGTTCTCCATCGCCGTGCATGCCTGAGAGAAATTCATAATTTCTCGAAAGCATGACGTCCACCAATCCGCACTTGGCCAGCATGGTGGACTATGGCCTAAATCCCTCTCACTTCTGGGAAGGAGACCTGTGCCCAGCAGTGGGACATAAAAAGGTTGAAAAGAAGAAGAAGATTCAAAGCATACAAATATTTAATTTTGTAGATGAGCCTACACAATATTTGACGGCAATAATAGCAAAGAAGTTAAAACACCCAACACCCACCTACCATGCTCGAATGAGGCCCAGGCTTAATCCCGGAGCACATTTCTTAAAAGTGCTTAGTTACCAGTTGCTTCAAAGAGAAAAAAAAAAACGAATTGATATTCAATAATGTTTTTTATCTTGATATATTTTGTGTTACACATTTTTTTAGGTAAGCAATAAGATGTCTAACTGCTGACACAGCGAGATGGACTATTGGTATGACCTAAATCATTTTCTTTACTATAAATCTGATTTACAAATGTTTTAGCACTGAAGACACAGAACCTAAAAGTGACAATGTAAACAATTCCCATAGATATCTAAATAACTTTAAAATAAGGAAAACAATGTAACACGTAAATCGATAAAACTTAGTTAAGAAAGGACCGAAGCAGTGTTTACCTTAACAAGGTGTGAGCGCCGAGCTTAACTAAGTACCATCTCAGTACAATCTAATTTGCTAACTGAAATGAAAATATAAAAGAAATTTTCAAATACTGACATCTGTATAGAAATAAATAAAATGAAAAGAAGGTCATAAAAATAAGTTCAATATCTGACGACTAAAAAGTTATGACTGATAAATAATGCATTCAACAAAAGCAGGTTGTAGGTGGTAGAACTATGATGGTTCGCCCGGAGAAGTACCACCGCTGCACCCACTTCTGCCGTGAACCAATTCTATTGTGTTTCGGTGGAAAGGTGCAGTTGCCGGCCACACTTACATGAGGCGACCATCAGCCTCCGGAGTAGCAGCGCAGCTGCATACGACCTCAGACAAGACTTACCTATGCTTCCTTGAGGTTGTATGCAGATGTCCATGGGCTGCAGCGACCACCTTACACCATGTGGCCTGCATGCTCGTCTGCTACTCCATTCCAATAAAAAAAAAAATTAAGCGCACTTAGTCCAGTGCAGCTAAGCTAAGCGACTGCGGTTGGATGTGAAATGGGGTGACCGCTAGTGGGAATAATTTCATACGAGTTACCGTGCTGCGGAGGGCACATTAACCCGGTTGTTATCGATCGATAACTGTCGTTAAACCTTGTTTGAGGATGATCGTTCTGAAAACATTCGACAGAGGGTTTGGTACTAACCTGCATCTCTCTACCAACCCACATAGAAGCAGTGTGGTGAAGGTGGGAGAGACTTGTGCCCAGCAGTGAGGCGTAAAAAGGGTTTCAGCCAAAAAATACATTATATGTATTTCGAAATTTAAAAGTTTAGCATACGTAATGACCGGGAAAAAATGATATTCATTAAGCGAATATTTTGTATTCCTATTAAGAAATACATATTTTTTCTTTTCTTTTCTTTTCTTGTTGTGGTTTAAACGAAATATTTTGAAATACATTCATCATTGCTGTGTAGATTTAAATATAAGGGTTACGGATATACGGGCTTATGGCTTACCCGCTCCTGGAAATTCACAAACCGCCCAAGGCCTCTGACACAGTTTAACTTTCTATTGAAATACCTACTCTATTCAATGCTATTTTTAGTACAATACTACAAACAATATACCTATTAAATTGTTTTGTTTCAATCTTTGGCTATAAATGTTTACACCAACTAATTACGACCTTAAAAGGAATATTTCTTTTTTATATTCTTAAACAAGAAAGAAATGCATTTGACTTAACACCTAACATCGATAACGCACATCTCCAGTCCTTAATAAGGTGTGAGCACAAGTCTAACTTAGCGCAATCTCGTTTTTACATAGAGCAACACGGTACTGAAATCTCTCAAGGATACCTCAAGCACTTCGTTAGATTAATAAATAATTAATGGTGCACATATGAGTATGTAGCATTATTAAGTAGGTTAGGTAGGTAGGTAGGTCCCCACACTAGGAATCTCTGTGTTTTGGGTACCATGAACATACACGAAACCGTGAACACAATCACCCAGACTGAGAACAGTCATTGAAGCTCATCAGTCCAATTTATGCTCCACCAGGAATTGAAACAGGGTCCCTTAATAGGCAGTATCTCATGGTAATTATTGCGTTCTAGGATATAGTAATATGTTTACAATATTATAGAACACCACCATCTAAATAAAACTGTGAATAGTTTTTTAAATCTTTGTCTAAAAATTTATACCTCTGCGAACTACTTATTTCCTCAAAAAGAACGAATCCTAAACAATAATGAAATGCAGTTCGACCTAACACCTAACATCAATAACGCACATCTCCAGCCTTAATAAGGTGTGAGTACAAGCCTCACCTTAACTTAGCGCAATCTCGATCTTACATAGCGCAACACGGTACTGGAATCTCTTAAGGGAACTTCGAAGTGCTTTGTATAAAATAAATGTGTTATTACTGGTAAGATTTTTTTATCGAAACAATGAAACGCTCAACGTAAGTCAATCTATTTCTTACAAAGAGTAAATTTTTTTTTCAACCTTTTTTTTATGTCCCACTGCTGGGCACAGGTCTCCTCTCACTAGTGAGAGGGATTTAGGCCATAGTCCACCATGCTGGCCAAATGCGGGTTGGTGGACAGAGTAACATAGAGTAACAGTATCCATCAAGAGAAAACATTTTGTGCCACCTTTGGTCATTTGATGCCATTTTTAGTGACTAAGTCAGAGCCAGCACAGAGATGAGGTAAGGTAAGAAACTAAACTCAATAACTTAGCTCAACCAAATTCAGTTTCTCGCTTAGCAATACGGGCTGTCAGCATCCGTCAAAGAAATATCGACGGCTTCGGCGCCTCGCTCTCATATCTAAAGTTTCAGCTATTTTAGTTCATGTTAGCTCTTAATGCTATCTTTGACAAAGAGCCATGTAACCAGCTTACTGAAATTCTCACACAATCAGATTCTGTTGGTGCAACTAACGGCAAATAGCTGATCGTAGAGACGAACATCGAGCTTACATCAACACATGTGATATTAATAACGTTCTGCGTGGACTGCCACGTCGTATTAAGTAATCGCTGCAGCCCAAGGACAACAGAGATATTTGAATAATAAATTATTCTGAGCTTGAAGTGATATTCAGTTATACTCCCCTATATACGACCGCCAGAAGTCACCGGACCCGCGCTCACATCGCCGCAAAAATTGTGACGTACTTTTTAAGTTATAATTATTATGTATGCTAGTCTGTAAGGCATTTATTGTATGGGCCTTGATGCCTGAAATAAAGGAATTATTATTATATTATTATTATTATGTCCTACTCACTACTATGTAATAATTTCTTACATAGCTTGCAAATCTGTAACACATTTGTGTTTAATTTGCGTTCTGGTTGCATTTACATAATGCTGCAAATATTTTCGCTGCTATGTATTTTTATTTTTAATTTAAATAATAATACCTAATAATATTCATCAAGGAACTTTAACTTTACTTATCATAACCATAAACCACTTCATTAACGTCGTCAACTGGTTTATATTGGTAAAATACTAAAAGTGTCCCAAGCATTATAAAGCAAACTCAGTTCTTTAGACGTTTTTTTTTAACCTTAAGCTAGCAGCCGGCAACCACGATGTCCACGATTCTCTATGGTTAGTGCATAGAATCTATGCACTTCAGACGCGATCTCTTCGAGTAGTTGATAGCTCGATGCGAGCTTATCAACAATCGCTCCTCTTAATTGTTGCTCGGCGCATGTCGGCCCTTAATTAGTGAAAATACCGCGCCCTATCGCCGGCCATCTTTGATTTTGAATGCAATTATTGTCCCTTTGATAAGGGTAGTGCGTAAGAGTGAGGCAGTTTTTAATTACATATTTTAATTAGCAGATATTTAGAATTTTATTGATAAATACATTTTTATTTTCTAATAGATTAAGAAAAAGAATATTTTATGAAAACGTGCAAAATTGTGCTAATAGTTTGGCCCAAATTGTGCTAATAATTTGGCCCAAATGGTATGTGAAATTACTTCACATACCATCGTTGGAAGTTAAGAGGTCCCTTTTCACTGCTGTTGTTAATTGTAACTTTCACTGTTAAAGACATCCGTAAAGCAAAACACGCGAATAGTTTGACAGTAGAAGTCGATGCAAGAGTTCTATTTTTTGATTGCAAGTCTAATTCCAAGAAGTTTAAAAAACTTCACGTAGGAGGATTTGCAGAAGAACTTACAGAAAATATTGAAAACATTTACTAAAATATTGCGTTTTAACAATTTGAATAAAAAATAATAATCTTCTTAATTTCACGTTGAAATAATTTTAATTTAATTAAATTTAAATTAAATTAAAGCGGATTTTAATTTCTATTCCCTCCACTGAATCCGTGCTAAATGCGGAGGGATTGGAAACGCGTTGGAAGTCACTGCAAGTTCAATAAAATCTACCCCCACTTGGGAACGTGGATTTATACGAGAAAGTTGTTATAATGAATCTAATTAATGAAAATGTTCATTGGTTTGCGTTGCGTACTTTCTGTAATTTAATTTTAACGCGTTGCGTGCCTACCGCATAAGCCTATTCAAGTTATCTAGTGCGGATAATCTTTAGTTGCGCAGTGAAATGTGTGCTGTAGCCCTTTTATCCTGACGGCGCAGACTCAAAAGGCGGTAAAGGCTTAAATTTTAATTAATTTTTCTCTTGGAAGACGTCAGTGGAATTGGAGGCTTAATTGCCAAAATATTTCGTAATCCCTCGTTTTGTGTCGAAATATTTTTAATTGATATAGCGAAATATTATAGTCCAATGACTTTTGACACCGAAAGCTACCAGTAGCTACACTCAGTAGATGACAGATTTATTTTAACGTTTTTGTTGTATCTTGATTATCGTAACTCACATATTCTTGCTATAACCATATTTTAAGATCCACTGTTGGGCACGTCAGCAAGTGACTCTCCCTATACTGGGAACGGTCTTAAAATTTTCTCTGCTTTAATGCGGTAGTAGAGATATGGGTTAGGTATACTGCTATCGGTTTCAAACCGCACTTCAGGCCTAATTAGACAGTTTTTAACTACTTGTATTTGTCGATAACAACCATGGCCACCTCCTAACGTGCCTTCTGAACTACAGATTTTTTCTACTAGTGGTCACTCGTCCAACTCCTGACTAGCTCCATATTGTTGAAATACAAAATCATTCCACGTTATTCCATTCGCATTTCGCATTTACGCATTCTACGCTAACCACCAAACTAAGTGCTCTTCTACTCACTACTTCTTCGCTGTGAAAATATGTACCTATACCTAAACCTATAATGTCTGTTTTTCATTTTAAAGCCCAATATATGACACAATATCGTATTAAATAAATAGATCCACCAAAAGATACAAACATCCTACAAAAATAGCCTCTTAAACATCATACAACCCTCTCCATAAAGGACTACGACGTAGTATCTACAAAACATGCCATCATGTACTCAAAAATTTAAATACGCTACAGAAGATCACAAAAGTCTTCCAATTCATTTGCTTATCTGTTTAAAAAGAGGTTAGCTAGGGATATTCAGGCCCAATGGAGCTTAATGTCACAAAATGTCAGTGTAGGCTCATCCATCCAGACATGTGAGCGATGAATGAGAAGGAAAAAAAATGTAAATATGTTCAGCGATGCGAGAGTTTTGGAGTAGGTATCGGTATTTTTATGGTTCCGTAGCTGAAATAGAAAAAGTAACTCTTACAGGATGATCCTTAGTTCACATCAAGTTCACAATAGTTTCTCAAATACTGTCTATTTTTTTTCGGAAATGCTTAGAGTTATCAAGATAAAATTTATATTGCTTGCTTCACGAAACTATTTCGACTGTCTCGAAAAGATTTGACTGTTTCTGTTTCATTTCACACATTTTGCAAGTTAATCGAAAAATTTATTTTTGGAAGGAGGTACTATCCCAAAGCGGAGATGGCGATATTCTATTGCCCAGTGTTGCCGTAATTCCAGCAATAAAAGCCGGTGGCGAAGGATCGCGTTAGCTGCTGTCGAACAAACCAACTGTGACAACTAACCAGTTGTCATCATGATGTCACGACCACTCCGTCAAGAGTGATTATAGAGATTATCCCAATGAATAGGGAACAATCTGGAAACTGAGAGTATCATCCACCATTAAGTTGATTAAAATATCTTTTTTTCCGCTGGTTTTTTTCCTCTCAGTGTACAAAAACCCTGCAATATGGGTACCCAAAGCCGACGATCGGATCCGATCCGAAAAATAAAAATAAGTAAATAAATAAAATTAATCAATAAAAAGTATGTAGGTACGGAATTCTCAGTTAGCTACTGTTAGTTTTATTGTATTGAAGATAGGATAGATAACCGTAGTATGACGACATACCTCGGTACGTATGGATACTTTTTGCTTTGATAAAATACTTCTATTCTTCCTCTAGTTTTATTTATTGAATGTCTTTTTATTTTCAGATTCGATGTTAAGTGCTACGAACTTCTTAAGAAAAGAAAAGAAGACTTGGAACAATAAATTACCATTTTGCTTGAAAGTGAATTCGTTATTATACAAATGGGTGATAATTTTTTTCAGGTATTATTGGAATATTTTTTGTCTCCGACACAATTATTAATAAGATCTTTATCTCTCCTGCCGCCTTTAATGTGAGTAATAAATTCATTTCTTTGTGATTATATTGAAGAATAAGTCTGTGAAAAGGTTTATTGATAGAAAGAGTATTTTTTAGTATTTCCGTAGGTAAAAGATGATCAAATATAGAATATTACTAGAATTTCCAAATTTTTTTCCTAAATTTTACAAAAGTGCAGGCAGCAACGCTTTTTTCGACCCACTAACTGGGCACGGGTCTCCCACATTATTGAGGAGGTCTGTAACTTAATCCACCACGCTACTCCAATGTGTGCACTTTTATACACAAGCTCAATGTTACTATTAAATAAACAAGTACATCAGCGATAGTCGAGACGTAAAAAAGCGCGGTCTTCGACGCGACCGATCCCGGGCTCAAATCCTCGGCGCGCACCTATGACAAAGAAATTTGTACCTAATGTGCGCATTTATCGCTACTCCACGGTGATGAAAAATATCGTGATATTTAATTGATTATGATGTTATCCATCGCCGTGCATGCCTGAGAGATATTTATAATTTCTCGAAAGCATGACGTCCACCAATCCACACTTGGCCAGCGTGGTAGACTATGGCCTATATCCCTCTTGTGAGATGAGACCAGTGCCCAGCAGTGGGATATAAAAAACGTTGTAAAGAAAAAACCAGTTAAAATAAATCAGGTATATTTTAGCATTAACCCACTTTTCATACTTTCACGGCAGCATTTAAAGCCATTTTCAAGTCAACTTAAACTACAAACAGCAAAGTTCCATCGGAAAGTGCAATTTGTATGAATCAGTAGCGCTATTAGCAACCCTTCCCCTTGTTCTAGAGGTAGGGAAGGCGCAATTACTGACACCCGTGCAATCTTGTCAAATTACCTACATTGCAATATGTTTACTGGTCCTGATTTGTATCTACTCAATTTTATAGCATGAACAATGAAATATGACATAATTTAATTTTAAAAAGTCATAAGCACTATGACCTGTGTTGACCTAGTAGGTATTTAGGATAGTCGCTTCGGGATTAAGAATAGAGCTACGGTATCCCCTGTCTGATCGTAAGAGGCAACTAAAAGGGGGCTTTAGGGGTTGCGGGCGGTGAGAGTGGGAGATTGATCCGTCCAGCCAGCAGCCCCGGGAAGGACGGCGGTCTGTGCGTGGCCGCATGATGCCGCCGTAAGCATCGGAAGGCGCAGGAGACTACATCTCTCTCCCAAAGATGGGCCCATTCCCGAACGCCGCGCGTGGATGACACCAATGCGTTCCACTAGAGACCACGGAGTCCACCTCAAGCGCAGACGCAGGCCACTGATCGGGTTTTAGTGCGATCAAATCCCACATAACCCGGTATCCTTTCCCAATGTGTCGGGTACCCCCCTCGATACAATAAAAAGTATTTATTAGCTCGTTACAAACTTAAGTTATTTATATACGATACCGGGATACACACATGAGCCTGGTTTATATCTGAGCCAAAACCTCAAAGAGAATTAGTTAGATGTCTATTAGTTACTTGCTCTACGGAGAAGGAAAAACACTACAATGAGTCTCCAGTGTGAGTTGATGAAAATATCACTTAGTGGCCAACCCGCAGTTAGATAATCGGCTTTTTCAAACATATAATATCAAAACCTAAGACCTCTTACAAGATTCAATGACGGCTGTACATGGGCGAAAAGCGAGGCGACTAATAAACGCGCCTCTGAAGCACAGAAAAGCATACGAAATTTTTCACTAGCGGTCATCCATCTTACACCCGATCGCTCTACCCAGGCCATGCGCGCTTCTTTACTAAAATCATAATTTAAATATTGCTTATTTATGATTATTCTTTACTTAAAAAAAATCTGCAAGCTGAAGTGGCAATGGGCAGGCCATATACATAGTTAGGAGGACTAACAACCGGTGGGGAAGAAAGTTCCTCGAATGGCGACCACGTCTCGGCAAAAGGAGCACAGTCCGCCCTCCAAGCAGGTGGACTGACGACCTGAAAAAGATAGCGGGAAACCGCTGGATTCAGAGGGCGCTGGACCGGACGGAGTGGCGAACATTAGGGGAGGCCTATGTCCAGCAGTGGACTTTAAAAGGCTGATGAATGGATGGATGATTCTTTACTTTACTACATTGTATAGGATAACTTTTAAACTTTTAAATATTACTTATGTTATTAGAAGACTTCCAAAAAGAATCCACATAAGAACTTTTATTTCTTTGCCAATTCAGGAAAATCCTTCAGCCCAATTGTGTTGACAAGAAAAACTTTATATTAAGTTACACGTCACCCTACATTTCTGTGGCGACTGTTGCCAAATGGTGTATTTAATACCGAGTTGCCAATAGCAACTTTGGCAACTAAAATGGTGGAACTAGCGCTTATGACGGAAACATGAAGCATTGTATAGCTTTACTAGCCTGTAGAAGCGCCGTGGCTTACTTGGCAGTTAACCTAAACTACTTCCTAGTAATTTTCTAGAATTTGTATAGTTTGATCGGTGAAGTATCATCAATGCATTCATCCCTACTAATATTATAAATTCGAAAGTAACTCTGTCTGTCTGCTACGATTTCCCGCTGAAACAACTCAACCAATTTTAATGAAACTTGGAACACAATTAGAGTAGACCTTGGAAAAGGACATATGATGTTTTTTATCCTATGGGAACCTATAAAATATTTCCACGCGAGCGAAGCCGTAGGCGGAAGGCTAGTTATGCTGTAAGGCAATTCGTTTAGCAACAAGAGTAAAATTGTCCGTTTTTCAGGTCGCAACAGTACAACGGAATGACCTGATTCTGTATAGAGACAAGTGATGGGATTATGCTGGGGAATGACATAGACTACTCTTATACACAGGGAAGCTACTTGTAAATTGTATAACTCTCAGGTCTGCAAGGTGATGGAAAACATTGAAATGCAATATTAGACTATTAAGATTAACCTCCACAGTGGATCAGTGATAAATTCTCTTTTAATAATTTTCTCATGAAGTACACGCTTGGGCTCGAGCTCGCGAGCCCCTTCTGGTAGACCGGTGTCTTAATCACTCGGATATCGTAACTCATCTTTTATTTATATACATATTATAAACAAAAAAACACTAAAATAATTCACCTAGTATTTATCTTCTTTTGGTCAATACTACATTCATAAGAAAACATATTAGTATTACAAAATGACAGTAATTGTTTATCTTTGTTATTCGGAACCACTGAACATTTCATATCAGGGACTAAAGAAAACATGAACGTAAATAAATAAAATTGAATGACGATACAGTAGCCGACGTAGGTGTTAGGAACGACGGCTGATGTACTTAGAAATATAATACCAGTATGATAGAACCTGTATGACTGCTTGCTTCTGTTCAGTTACGTATCTCTTGTGAGTATCGTGAATAAGAAAGACGCTAAAGCTTTTAAGATAACGTAACATGTTTTTGAAATATAAAGCGATAAAGAAAGATACTGGTAAATGAAGACTGACTGAGTTAAATTAATAATGATAACACTCCTGCTAAATGGTTAGAACAATTTTATTAGTCCCACAGAACTCTTCTTTAGACCACTGTTTGAATATGGAAAATTCCCTGCAACATTCGTCGTGCCAAAAATAATTTGAATATATGTGAATGTGAATATGAATAAGATGTAGGTAATAGAACTAACACGGCTTGAGCGAAGAAGAATCACGCTTTAAGTACTCGTACTTCTGCTTAGTTCTATTGCCTTTTAAATGCTGGAAAGATTTCTTATCGCCAAAATCAGCCATCAGCATCGGGAGTAACAGACGACCTGTGTGGCCCAATGGTAACCATGGTGGACTAGCGATCGAAAAGTCCCAGCTTCGATTCTCGGGGAGACAGAAATTTGAATAACGAGTTTAAAAATTCTGTTCTCGGTCTAGCTCATTGTGTTTCTTTCTTTGTGTGTGTTTCTTTGTATTGTGGCTTTATGAGTGTATATCGTTATTGGCTGCAACCCTTTTTGCATCCCACTGCTGGGCCCGTGCCCAAATAATGGGGCCTGGAGCTTACTCCACCTCGCTGCTCCAATACGGGTTGGTTGAGAGTATTAAAAAACAAAAATAAAATATTATGACCTAATACTAAGCTAGCTTTACTTAATATGGATTTCCTCATGTCTTTGTGTGCATGTTCTAAAAGGTGGTACGCTGAAATTTCTTGTACTAATTCATTTTTATGTTCAAACGTATCTGGCATACATCAAACCTGTTGGAGATGTGCTGTGTATAGTGTGCTTCACAGAAAACACTCGCATTTTTAAGCGAGTTTGTGTGTGACAGATTTCAGTAATTGACCAGATTTCATCAAATTTAATTATTTTTTTCATTAGATTCCACAAAAAACACCCTTATTTAATAACCAAAAAAACTGTTTTGTCTAATTTACGAGTAGGTTCGCAACATAGCACGGAATTCACTACGAGTACGTACGTGATTCTGAAACTTACGACGACATTAGTATTACTATTGCAGAATATCTTCACTCGCCAGAATCATCCATATCAAAATCAGGCAAGCAAACTTTCCGTTAAACATATCGAGGGGTCAACAGCTACTGGCAGCTGACATACGTGGGTGGTGCTTTAGAAGAGTCAAGATCTGTTACACGGAAGCCATGTTGATTCATCGGTTGCTTTCAATGGTGAGATTTAAGATTACAACATATTTGCCATTACCGGCCATACTTACATGATCTGACTATCAGTCTTGTAGTGAAATTAAAGGGAGTTTAGGGATAAATTGGGTTTATTTAATAATCTAGTGGTTACAGAAAATATACTTCACTAAGCGTATAACTAATTTTAAAACTAGCACACTTAATGTCCCTAAGACACTCGCGGAACGATAGTAAGATTATTAGAAGGTACCTCCTTTAGTGGATGGTCCAGTGCAAATCCAGGCAATATTGTAGATATCACCAAAAGTCCAGTATCCGTTCGCATAGGTATAGGTAGTATAAGTTTAGGTAGGTTTACATTACTTTCACTTGTAATTACTTCCAGAAAGACTAGCAGGATACGTTGTTGAACCAAGAGAAGGAACTCCAAGAAAGCACCAGAAAGACAGAGAACAGAGAACCTCGTGTTCGGCCGTCCGGCCCTTATATATCAAAATCATTCAAATTTGAATTTACTTCTTCCATGGATTTCCTTTATGCATATTCTTGCATTCGACCAGCAGGTTATCCAAAGAGTTTCCAGTATCCATAATTTCAGCGAGTGTCGTAAATTAATTTTAAATGATAAATAATACAAAACTAAATTAGACAAACATTATATAATTTTATTATTTGAAAATAACAACTTAAAATTATAATATAAAAAACATGTAGCAGCCAAAGACAATATTAAAATGTAATTAGGTATCTATGAAATTAAATAAGAAACATAAATGACAGATAAGACAATTTTGATAGGTAAACAAACATCGTATTAAAGTAATGAAGAAATAAGAAAGGAAAAGTAAATATAATAATAGAACAAAAGGATATAAGTTATAAAAAAATGATAATGGAAGTAAATGAAGTAAGTAATAACATGTAGGGTATTAATAACACTACAGTCTCCGGAGTAGCAGCGCAACTGCACACGACCATAGGCTAGATTACCTACGTGGCCTTCATGGTTAACTAATATTCCATTAATATTAAAATAAAATAAAATGAATTATGTTCTCAAAATCCTGTTGTTAAAGCAACCTCTAAAAATTGAGATAAAGTGCTGGGAGATGCATTGGCGCTCTCTCAATTCTGATATCCGAGATTAGATCTCACTTACTACTTCCGTACGATAACTGAGCGTTAAGAATTGCTTGCAATCGATTTTTCTTACTGAAATGTTGCTTTCTTTGAATTGAAGAAGCATATGACAGCGGATTTCATTCTTTTTCTGAAGTCGTACGCAGTATATAATAATATGGTCTACTATTTCGGAGGACTACGATGGCCTCATACTGCAGTTTTGCATTGAAGTACAATCGAAAGGCTTCTCGAAAAAATCGTTGCAGAGACAGAGTTAGTGTTTACAAAGCTAAATTGTTCTATTTCAAAGAAAGAAATAAGGATTTAAGGTAACGGAAGCTAGGCGATGTATTGGTGCTCTCTTAATCATGAGATCCGAGATTAGATCACACTTACTGCGCAAACTACTTCCGAACGATAAGTGAGGGATAAGATTTGTTAGCACTCGATTATTTTTCTGAAATTTTGCTTTTCCTCTTATGTCTTTCTCTGAATTGAAATAGCAAATGATATTAGAGATTACCTGGTATTAAATTGTCTATATAGTCCGGATCTCATGACTTTTATAAGATCGTAAGCAGTATGTATGGTCCACTGTTTAATAATAATTTAATACACTCGAAAGGCTTCTCGAAAAAATCGTTATAGAGACAGAGTTAGTGTTTATAACGCAAAATTATACTATCTCAAAGAAATAAATAAGGTTTTAAGGGTAACTGAAGTTTGGCGATGTATTGGTGCTCTCTCAATCGTGAGATCCGAGATTAGATCACACTTACTGCGCGAACTACTTCCGAACGATAAGTGAAGGAGAAGATTTGTTTGCACTCGATTTTCTTGCTGAAAATTTTGCTATTCCACTTATGGCTTTCTCTGAATTGAAATAGCAAATGATATTGGAGGTTACCTGGTATTAAATTGTCAATATAGTCAGGATCTCATGACGTTTCTAAAATCGTACTTAGTATGCATGGTCCACTGTTTTGTAGGACTACAGCGGCCTTATACTTACTGCAGCCTTACTGCAGCTTTGCATTGAATTGCAATCAAAACGCTTCTCGAAAAAATCGTTGCAGGGACAGATTTTGTGTTTATAAAACAAAATTGTGATATTTCAAAGAAAGAAATAAGAATTTAAAGGTAACGGAAGTTTGGCAATGTATTGGTGCTCTCTCAATCGTGAGATCCGAGATTAGATCACACTTACTGCGCAAACTACTTCCGAACGATAAGTGAGCTGGAAGATTTGTTTGCACTCGATTTTTCTTTATGAAATGTTTTTTCCTTAAACATTTCATAAAATATTAAGAAATGAGTTTTAGTCTAAAGTCATAATTTTAAATATTCCTATATATATATGTACACGGCAAACGTTATAAAAGTCAAGCTTGTATCTAATTTGACTTCGGCTACAATTGTACCGTAACTAAAGGTAGATGGACATTTTATCTAATTTTGTGTTTAAAGATCTTTATTCTCAAAAAAGTAAAAAAGACACAGAAATGTCACTTCTATGAGAACATTCTAAAACTTATTAAGTGATATTTACAAATTCGTCGTTTCATACAGATACAGACATTTTACAGATTTGTTATGTATTATTTGGCTACACTACGTTTTAGACCCATCCAACTCTTTTATTTTTATTTTATCAATCTAATCTTTTTAACGAAATTATAAAAGACGGTTTTCAATACCTTTGCTGCCCTAAGACTGAAACCGCAAGACACATAGATATTTTTTATGCACACTAATATTGATTTACAGCAAAAATAGATAATGGTGGTCCCTTCATGTTAAAATCGTGTTAGTTTTACATTGTTTTATTATAATATTGCCTAAAGCTGTTTCTACATAATATGTATATAGGTAGTTTGCTCATACATAATAATAATATGTATTGTTCTATTTATTGTACTCGTTTTTGTAAAAATAGAACGGAAGCGTTTGATAATGTCGCTTTTGACACAAACAATTTCCATTTATGATGTAACAGGAAAAAAGTGCGCCCTTTGATTGAACAAGATAAACCTATTATATTTCTCTTCAAAATGTATATATATGACTGCCTGATAACGAGATTCATACATTGTTATCTCATATCAAAGCTAGGCTTACTGTCTCGGGTTCGAATAAATAAAATCCTGGACTCTTTGATACCAATGCGCTTTCTATTGGTTTTAAATTAATTGATCAGTTGTTTAACACTGATGGAAATTGTTGTGATAAAATCTAGATGCCTGAAATTAGGCCAATATTTATCATAGGACTATAAATTCTACTTTTCCACTTTTTTGTGTGGTTCTAAGTATACAATTTTTTTTTGTTAGGAGATTTTTTTCATCTTTATGCATATGAATATTTGCTTTGTAAACGTTGTCTATGATGATAACATCAATACTGACTACTCTAAAAGTCTCAGTAGTGGAAGTTAAAAGATTTGGATTACTAAAATAAACTTAAAAATTTAACTCTACGCTTTAAAAGAACCAGGGGCGTAGAGAATCACTTTCATACCAAAGTTAATTGAACTTATTATTTTTAATACTTATTAAAATATAAAAGTACATATAAATTGGAAAAACATTTATAACATAAAGAGCGATCCATGTGAACCAAAACAGATAGAAATCGAATTCGAGCTAAAACAATACAAGTCACATACCTCAGCGTATCGTGATAACTCAAAGAATAAATTCTATACGTGTTGCCTCATGTGGCTCCAATCGTTCCCTCTCAAACTAGATAGCAGTCGGTAGCTACGAAGATATAATCTCGATTATTCTCGATATGACCATTGTGTTAATCGATTCATTCGAATGCTAAGTGGTTTAGAACTCTCACTGCACGAACTCTAATCAACTTAATGGTTGTCAATTTATTACATCGCTAATTATTCTGCGCGTTCTCATGTAACTAGTATTGACGGGCCAATCAAAGTTATGATTAGGGTTACTTACTTGTCCACCAACGCACATATTTATGATCTGCTTTTAGTTTTACGACTTTGTTTTGTTTTTAATACATTGCTCGTTAGGTTTGGACAAGAAATACTTGAAGCGTTGTAACATGGGAATGTATAGCTTAGTGTGCAATAAAACCGATTTTATGATCAGTTTTAAATCGAGTCTTATCCTTAAGTCTGAGTTTCTTAACCTTATCGTTCAAGGCTTAAATTTTGGTCCTATTTAATTATAATTACGGCGAGTCAAAACTTAAATCACAGGCTTTAATTAAAACCAAGTCTAGACACCGCTCTTCACTATGCCTCTTGATTGGAATTCCCTTGTCATAGTCGTATGTTACGTGCGTTCAGCCAAGCTCTATTTTCTAATTAAATTTTTAAAGCGATTTTGTTTTGAACTCTATTTATTATTTTCATATTAATTACTGAAAGCTTTAAAGATGACCTCTGGTTATACAAATATGTAGTTCTTTTGATTTTTTAAACCTTTTGCGTCCTTTTTGCCCGCAGTTGGCACGGGTCTCTCCCCATTATTGGGGAGGCCTGGAGCTTACTCTTTTACCTTTTTTTAGCTTACGCTTTTACTACGAAAAATTAATAATGACACCTTGAACCACCTGATACAACTAGGTAGCAACAAACCAATCTTCCATTACAATGTCGTCTTACATTTCGACGAGCCGTGTGGCGCAATGGTTACCATGCCGGACTGCCGATTGGATGGTCCCGAGTTCGATTCCCGGCGAAGCAGAGATTTGAATGATGAGTTTAATGTTTTTGTTCTCGGTCTGGGTGTTTGTGTTTCTGTCTTTGTGTGTGCCCATGGCACCCACGACACAGAGCATCTGTGGGGCCAACCACCCTGTGGGGCTATGACTGTGAAGCGTTCTTCTTATTATTATTATTAAAAATATGGTTAGTCTGCACACCAAAAACATTCCTTAAAAGCAATCCGAGCGAAATGACGAAATATTTTGACATACACTTTAATTAGCTTTTTAAGCTCACGCGCCAAAGGTTAAGCGCGTCGTCCCACACTAGATACAAAACACTAGTGATGTGCTGAATATACGTATCCATATCCTTATCTGCGGAAATCCTAGTGACAAGAAACGTCCGTATCCCCTCCGTATCCGTGACTTTTTTGACGGATCTTTTACTATATGAATTTTTACTATCTACATAGATGAAACTTAATAAGGTTATTTTATAATCACTAAAACACTCGTAAATGCATCACTATATAAATATCACCTTTTGTTTCACAATTCAAAGTAAAAATAATTTTATCTTTTGTTTTCAATGTGTCTCCAGAACAAACGTTGTTTTTTATAGTGTTAATAACACGTACCTAGAAGGTTTTCAGTCAATTCAAAATATGTACCTCTGAATGAAGGTTATTGAGAAGGAGTCAAAACTATCGGTAGAGTAAGAAGGTTAAGATCCGAATCCGTGTCAGTATCTACGCATCTAGTTTGTTAACGATCCGGCACGTCACTAAAAAACACTAATGTGTATTATGTGGGCGTCCATCTTTCATTAGAAGAACAAGGTTCATCACGATCGAAGGCACAAAACACGGGCGCGAACCATCCACTTTGTAATTGAAAACGTTCCATGACACTTGGCCGACGTTGATTGATTATTTTTCAAAGTTCTGTTTGTTTATGATCAGTGTTTTGTCAGCGCGGAAATAGGTTGGGCTGGCCAGCTTTATTGGTCGAGATTGGAACACCGGCAGTATACGTACTTGTATTGGTTATTGGTAACCGGTGGTCTTGTTTACGAAATCATGTTAGGTATCAAGTTCTACTCATCAACTAGGATTAACTGGTAGAGAATTTCATTAGGCATTTTAAGTACGCCCTTTTTAAAGTAATACTGTGAGATTTAATAAACATTTTTACTACTTTAAAGCGACTATTTTCGCATCAATTTGTGCTATGAGTATTTTCTAATTGACACTACCTACATTTAAATCCATTAGGAGTTAATCATAACTGCAATTTTATGGTATCTAACTTCTTCTAAACATGTATAAAAATATACCTATAGGTACATGGTTTAGGTACATTTCGAGTCGGTTCTATAATATTTCAATTACTCGAAAGCATGGCTCGGCGGCTAGCGTAGAACGCAAGCGGTCCATGTAGCTAAGCTAAACGGGCGCGGTCGGGTGTGAGATGGGTAACCGTTAGTGGCAAAAAACTTCATGCGCGTTTCCGTGCTTTGGAGGGCACGTAAAGCCCTCTGTTCCGGTTGTTGTCGATAGACAACTATCGTTAAACCTTGTCGGAGGCCTTTTGGGCAGTTTAAAAACATCCGACAGCGGGTTGGCCACTAACCCGCATCTCCACCAACCCGCATTGGAGCAGCGAGGTGGAGTAAGCCCCAGGCCTCCCCAATAAAGGGGAGAGACCCGTGCCAAGCAGTGGGACGCAAAAAGGGTTGCAGCCATTCGAAAGCATACGCGATTGTAAGATTACTAAGAATAATAAGTACCTGAGCATATTATTTTGTAGTGCTTAGATATGAATTCTGAATTTTTACGCTAACAAGAGTCACATAAATAAATAAGGTAACAACAAAATTTCTGCGATAAACTTTTGGATTGGCAATAATTATTTTTGTTTATTATTTTGGTTTTAAAGAAAATATTAACTATACGGTACCAAACCATACCTAACTTCCATTTTAAATTAGCTACACAATAACGGTCTGAAACCACCTACTTACAAGTACAAAAATAACAAACTTGTTATAAACCTAATTTCTCCTTAGCATTGTCTTGTATATTTTTGCTCCAAAAATAATATATTTGGAGCGTATCCAAACATCGGGATAAGACTTCAAAAGTTGTTCAGTTCCTGTCTTAGTAAGTTTCAGTTGAAATGTTTCACCCCGAGTTTGCCGCAACACGGAGAATATCGAGAAATCGAGTTCCTGTTTAGGCGCAAACGTCCAAAACTCAATCTCAAAGTACTTTATAATCGGTTAACTCCGCGTTTGACCTTTACCGAGCGCTATCTACGGATGTATAGAAATAAATCTTGTTTTAGACACAAGCTTACATAAAGTGTGTGTCCGAAACATTATTGCTAGAAACGGGAATTCCAGATTTAGCCTTGCTGGTATTTGCGATAACAGTTCGGTAGTCAGTTTGGAACGTAAGCAACTTTAAGCAAATTCTTTCTTATAACCTACCTACGTATACCCGCATTCATTATCTATTAACGCGCCGCAGAACTTACGCCCCTCCTACGTTACTCCCTATCTCGGCTTAAACAGCACTTTCCCGGTTTCGCTGCGTCTTGGACTGAGATCAGATAGCAACGCTCGCACGAACAGACTACACTTATTTATTTACCGCACTAAGACGATTATTTACGACGCAAACCGTGTAATAGCTTGCAGTATCTTGTTTTTTCTTATAAGATCCGGCATCCAAAGCATCATTTGAGGCGAACAAGGCGATTGGAGATCTTGCGCCTACATCGTCCCTTTTTTCGTAACGAATATATTCGCAACACGAGGCGAGATTAGCATAGGAAAGTAATTTAAACAAATTGCTTTAGCGATTTTTGTGAGGAACGCAACGCAATTTGCTTAGATAAAGTAGGCTTGTATCTGCTAGTCGATATATCAACGTATGTGTGATAGTCGAATAAATTTATTGGTCGTTAATCATATTACAGCGTTTTCCTACGAGTAAAACTACCTGTCTTCTAAGTGAAAATATATATAAGGATACTTTTGATATATAGTTATCAAAATTACCATTATAGATTTTTTCTACCGTCTGTGTTATCCACCATACCATACTTCACCAACATGATAGACTGTGGCCTGAATCCGTCTTAAATTTAAGAGGCAACTAGTGCTCAGCAATGGTAAGTATTAAGAGTTTTGGCGGGAAGTCGAAAAATACATATTGTGGTCTTGTTTTATTGTTACTTTCTTGGTGTATTTTTGAGTTATATCGAATGAAATTGATGGCATTTTGTTCGATATATGTTATGTTGTGAATTAAAATAACAGTGCGAAAATATGTTTTTTCGGCTGGCCTCCAAAATTTCATTGGTCACGTTCTAGTAAAGAAGTCATCGCTTTACTTCTGACTGACTTGACTGACTGATTACTAACAACTTACTGACTTTACCTATTATTACTCGTTCAGTTTTACCGAAACTGACAAAAACGTGATGCAAAAATTGTACTTGACTCTGGCAATATGCATAGTTTGAGATGACATAATTGAAGAAAAAAGAATCGGGTATTAGAATGGGTTGTTGTAAATAATTTTAATCCAATATCGATATCGTGTACCTTCTACTAAAGCATGATAAAAGTCAATCTTGTTATAATTACGGCTTTTTTCGTTACGATATAAAAAATTGGCTGTATAAATATTTTTATGCGACAGTAGGTCACGATGGTTCCATAATTCATCGAAATTATTTTATATGTTTTGGAGTAATAAAGGAGAAAAAGACCATCACATTAAAGGCCCCGTTTAACTGTTGCCCGATAACATTTTGCTGCGAAATACGTAAAAGTGTACATAAAGATAAGTCCTGGTACGCTCCAAAATTTTCCCAGTAAATTTTATTCGCACAAAAACGATTTTCGGATAATGTCCTCCCATTAGAGGTTCGGAAAATGTGATCTTTTGTAAGCTTTTTGCCTTGCGGATCCACTTTAACATTAACAGCAGGGTATTTTGTTCTGAAATTATAAACAGAACGTGCTTACTTTTTAAATTGTATTGTAATTTTAACTTTTTTATGGACCACTTAATATCCACTTAATAGACTTACTGACTGTTAAGTTTTTGTTTGTAGAGAGATATTACTTTAAAGCAATACTGACCACATAGTGCAAATATTAGACACATGATTCGTTTTATGGAATTTTAATGTAGAGTCAAAGGTACTTTGCTATTTTCAGCATTATCGACAAATCTCATTTGAGGTTCTTTGCTTGTTTTGAAAATATGAATACTTATTTAACTTGGATGTTAATCGAAATATCTATAGTTATAATATCATAGACAAAATAATATCCATAGATGGCAATGACCATTTTAACACTCTACAAAAAGACAATCAAAAAATTGATCGAACATAAATTGAAGTCTCATTATAAATACAATTTAAGTTTGCACCGGCGACTGAACTAGACTCAATAAAGTTTAAAAATGGCGCCTTATGATCGGTTGCCGTCGTAAAACTCCCTTGTTATGCCATTTAACGGGTGGCCGACATAAAACTATTTATAACGTTAAGGAAAGTATTTCGTATACATTGGGAGCAATAAATATTAATATCGGAGGCACGAAGTTTCTTTTATGAGCCATCCTTAGGCGTATCAGTGAAAGTATACAAGGATAGCCGACGGCTTCCCCGAAAACTAATTTCTTCTTCAAAAACAAAAGTGAGACTTCTTCGAACGTTCCTTTTCTTTATTAAGATTTTTTTCTGCTTAGTGGCGAATGAGTTGGCAGTGATACAATATTGGGTATAAAGGATTTCCTTTTGTTATTGCATTGTGTAAGAAAAACTTCGTTTCTTATTTTGCTTCTCAAAGTAACTCTGTATTAAGTGGCTTTTACTATAAATAGACTGCTAAGAAGCTTTTAATTTTCGATGTTAAATAAAAAAAATCGGAAAATATTTATTCAATTGTCTTTGATCATTATAAATTAGTAACATACATAATTTCTAATCCTCTCTCACGAACAAAGATATTTCTAGTTTAATAGTTATTAGGGGTGATATTAAACTTTAGATCATTTTTACTACGTCATATCTTGTGAAGTAAAAATAATGGAATCAATTTAAAATGAGTCATATTTTAAGCTCGATGCAACACTATTTCGAAAAGTTGTAAATAAAATTGTCCGCCATAAATCAAAACAAAAGTTGTTATCCACTTTTGTTTCTTTTGTTTTGACGCATCTCTGGTATGTAAATTGGGCCCTTTTCAGCTTTCGCTGACTGTAAAAGTCATCATAAATATCTAAAAAAATCAAGGACCTCGAAAAGTGAAACTAAGCCTTTTGTTATACGTTAGAATCAATAACTATTCCCCGAACCAAACAATTTGGACTATCGAAGGATGAAGTAGCGACACAAAAAAATGTTAGAAATTTTGACTAAGGTAAGGTAAGTATGTAGTTTGTGAAGTCACGCCTTGTAGAGTTAGGGCGTGTAGAGTGTAAGGGGTACCATAACATTACCGACCTATTCCATAACATGAACCCTTCACATGTACTGAGGCAGGCCACTACTACTAGACGTTTTGATTAATATAAATCTAAAATTATTTGATATCTTCCCCACAGTGATCTTAGTACCTTTGGAAGTTTAAGATACAAAGGAAATTCTAGGAACATTTTACGCATGTTCGAGCTCACAACTCATTATTTCATACATTAAAATTAGATATTTTATCCCAAATACCTCCACACATTAGTAGATCAAGGCGTGCAGTCTACAAATAAATCCCATTAACTTGTCCGTCTAATAGTTGATCTTAGTGAGTTACAATAAAACAAAGTTGATTAGGAGCATCGTGATGTTCCGACCATAACCCAATAGTTTCGTATAGAGATACACTCACGGCGCATGTAATGCCCCAATAAAATGTTTATTATTACTCAGAGCCGTTTTAATCACATTAGAAGCCTTCTCTGGACGTAAATCGTATACAATGGAGCGAGAATAATAAAGCCGGGAAAACTCGATTTAATTAACAATGTAATACGACACGCTTTTTGAAAACAAACATGTACGCGAAATGAACTCACTCATTTTTAAATGGTATAAAAATATCGAGGCCATACTTCAAAAGGACGAAGCTTTCGTTCGTTAGCACACATTTCGATGCTATGTTCAGTGTTTTTATTTTTTTCCAATATTATGCGTATTGCCAGCGCCATGTATAATTTTTGCATCATTCAGTAGTCATAGAAAAAAACAGTAAGTCATCAATAATCAGTAAGTCTAGTCAGTCTGATGTTCAAGCAAAGCGATGGCAACTTTAACAGAACGTGTGCATTGTTATTTTATTTCACAAATCTTGTGCACTGTAATTAACTAATATCGCACAAAACGCCATTAAGTTTATCCGATATAACTCAAAAATACACCAAGTAAATGAAAATAAAACAAGACTTCCCGCCAAAAACTCATGTTCAATTTTGGTGGAGGAAACAATTCCAAATTAACCCAATCTTCCCTTTTAGGCAAATCCGCACGAGCTCCTAATCCTTGTCTTGTATGCATGGTGACCCGATCAATCAAACTAAGATGCAAAGATCCTGAGCTATGCCATAAGCTTAACTACTTTAGAAGATATAGCTGTGCCCGCGACGTCGTCCGCGTGTATAAAGACTTTTATAAAATGGACTGATTAAAAATTAAAGATTATTTATTTGCATTGAATAAGTAGTAGGTAGATTATTCTTACATTATAGTAAAATCACTTATAATACAATGTTCATATGTTCAGAAGAAACCTAATGTATTTTTTCTAAATCATTCAAACCTAAAACAGTAAGGAATGCTTACTGTACTGATCTTACTATCCACTTTTCTCACGTTTCGCTTTTCTCGCGCAATCAGATTCTCTTTACAAATATGTACCTCGTTTATTAAAGTTAAGAGATATTGCTGTGCCCGTGACTTCATCTATGTTAAAAATAGTATCTTTAGTAAATTGGGTGAATTTATACTGCAAAGAATGTATAGACTCATTCTATATACATAGCTTTAACCTACTGCAGAAAAGAGGAGCACTATACAACTACTTGTAGTTGGGAGATAAAATTTCTAAACATACACGTGCTTAGGATTAAACAATCGGAAAAATAATTGTAAGGTCAATTAATAAACTATAGGTTTAAAACTTGCGGACAGCAGTTTGGTCATAAGTCATAACTCATATAACACAGTGAAAACTAAAGCAGAAGGCAGGGTCTCTACACAGTGTGCTATCTGTATTTGGAAATAAAGAATATTTTTATAAAGAATCTTTAAAGAATCCTTAATATCTCCATCAATCAACGTGTGCGGATGAGCCCTCAGCCCGTACGCAATAAAGAGACGCAAAAAATGAGTTAAGTTATCATTGGTCCAATTAACAATGTTCAGCATCTTACGTATACCTACCCAACGATGGGACAACCCGCGTGGCGCAATGTTTACCATGCCGGACTGCTAATCGAACTGTCCCGGGTTAGAATCCGGGCGAAGCAGAAATTTCAATGATGAGTTTAAACTGTTCTCGGTCTGGGTGGTTGTGTTTCTGTCTCTATGTGTGTCCATGGCACCTACGACACAGGGTATATCTACCCTAATGTGACGCTATACGTGTGAAATGTTATTTTTTTTTACACTATGTACTTACTTTTATTAGACTTAAGGCTTTTATTTGAAATTATCTCCATCGAATCACTTTGGAGAAGAAATGAATATTGCTCAATAACGCCATCTACCGTATGACATGTAAACTTTGTGGTTGATAAATCGAATGTCAAATTACCAAATAGGTAGATATTGAGATTAACAGTTGGTTCACTAAAAGTTTAACTATTCGTCACCTAGATGTCTGCAGTAGTCGCGTTTTGTTAAGGCTTTGTACATTCTGTATGAAGGTTTAGATTCCGTATCTTACAACCTTAATGCTGGATGCATTGAGATTGTAAGATTTGGATTTCGGTTCATCGGAGCTAGAGGCCTCCTCAATATTGGGAGAGCTCCATGCTCAGCAGTGGAATGCTAAAAAGGTTGCAGCTTGATATAATGACAGCGATAATAATCGTTTCAGCTGCAGCCTGTTCATAATCTTCCACCCCAAAAGAACTAATAAGGTGAGCAACTAACTCAATGGAGCCTGTGATGTAAGGTTCGGCCGCGGTAAGGCTCGCGATGCACTTATTAGGTACCTATAGTCTAGCTATTCTCGGCCAACGAAAGAAAATACAGTAAGCTAATCTAAGTATATTTAATATAGTCGACAATATAAGTGAGAGTTCAAAATAATTTTACTTAAATTTAAACTTTTATTTATGGTTTTGAATGGGCTGTTACCGAAACTTTCATACAAATTCCCCAAAGTGCCTTTTAAGTTTATGTCGCGTATTGTGTAAACGAACATAACTTTTTTGTTTATCACCCGATTGATATGAAATACACACTAATGTTACGGAAATTCATTCAACAATATATCAGTAAACACATCATTCAAAGAAGGGTAAAGAATTAGAGAATGAAATATTAAGTTAAGGTTAATTATTGTACGCTTGAGATACCAACTTTCGAATCCATTTTATTTGCTATTGAGGGGTAGTTTTGAAAAAAGCTTAAATAGAATTCTTACTATGTTAGTAAAGATTACAAATATAAAATTATAAGTATGTTACTCTGCACAAAAATATTCTGTACATCAAGTTTCGACACTCAATTTTCAAAGAGTTTCAAAGAAAATTGACCTTTAAAGGGTGAATTTCGGGAAATGCTGAAACAGGTATTCTTTTATTTTGGTTAGAAATTATTTATACCAAATTTCAAGAAAATCTATTGAAAAAATCAAAGTTTTCCATACAAATTTTCATCGCTTATTTCACACCCTTAAAGGGTGATTTTTAAAATTATCTATAGCCTAAATGTTAGCGAGAACCAATATATATAAAACAAAAAAAGTTTCATCAAAATCCGTCCAGTAGTTTTTGCGTGAAAAGCTAACAACAGACAGACAGACAGAGAGACAGACAGACAATAATTTCAAAACTTATATTTTTAGCTTCTGTTACTTATAAAAAGATCCCTAGAAGTATTTTTTTAAATTTATATGCAATGTACAGAATTGACCCTGCTTACAGTTTTATTATATGTATAGATTACAGCTTAGAGATAAACAAACTTAAAAAGCTATATTCTATCCAGTAATAACGTTGAAACGAATTTTTAAAATGAAACGTCATTTGTCAAAGCTCCCGTTATTAAACGAACTCAAGCAGCGAGGACCGTGTCGTTTCTCTAAAAACATGTCGTGCCACATCACGGCGTAGTATAGGAAAGGGAATAAAAAGACGGGCTTGTACTAGCACGATCCATCAAGCATAATGTTAAAGACGTCTTCAACCACAATCGTGACGAATACGTGCCAGACTTGTGAATATAAAAACGTCACACGGTCCGCTAAGGTTCATTCACCTTTGTCGCGAAAGCTGCTAGACCCATCGCGTATCCAGATGTGCCCGTAATTTGGGACCTATTCCTTTAAATCTCTGGACCATTCGCTCCGTCTTTATGTTAGACGAAACTATGTTTAAGAGCCGCAATGATGGGACTGCTTTGTTCCCTTAATTACCATGCCTTGCAGGAGAAATTAAAAAAAACGAAGTGAATTAGTGGCTGCCTCCTTTTGTGAGTCTTAAAACAATGTTTTACATCTCCAATTTTAATTTGTAACTAACAAATAACAATATATTAAATACTCGTGGACTTTAGGCAGCTTTTAATTGTCTCTGTGATTATTATTATCATCATCAGCATTATTATTTTATGCAATACATTGGAAGCTTTTGAATTATTGAAGTATTGAATTTCGAGAAATTTGAGTGTTTACAAGGAAACATTTGGACCCTTTTTATTTAATTACCGCAGATAACGCCTGTTATAATAGCTTCCGTATTCTATTTTTACTACCACATTTTTCCCTTACTAGCAATTTGTATCCAAATGTAAAATTATATTAAATAAAATCGTTTCAACATCCGTTGTCGTATTAATCTTTGAAATAAAAACGTTAAAGATACTAAAATATATGAGAACTATCATATTTAACACTTTTTTGTACTCCAATTACTAGAATAGTTAACAATCTTAGAATAATAACGTTAAGAACGTCAGTCTTCATACAAGCGCGCTGTCAAAATTGAAGCACTAAATAGAATCCTACAGCTGTCACATCTGACAAACAAAATATTTTTATTTTGACCAAATTAACTATAAAATACTACAAAATATTGAAAACACTGTGAAAAGTTATTTTATTAGATTTCTTTGTTTTCAAAAATTGTTGTGATAAAATTTAACTATAGCCTAACGCAGCGGCCCGGCATTTGTTGCTATTAATGGCACCAATCAACATGCTTCAATTTGGGCGCGCTAACTTGGTTTCTATAATGTTATTGTAATTATTCTAAGTTAACAATGTAAATTTGGTTTTCAACAGATTATATTCCCAGTATTCACGCCCCAAACACAATTTGTCTCTAACAAATGAGCTGTCATCTAAATCAAGCATAATAGCAGACTCTAATTTTATGCATTGATTTATTTAAAACGGTTCTAAATAATTATTTTTGAACATCGACACCATTATTTTAACCATTGTTTAAACGCGCTGCTGAAATATGGGCCGCCATGGCAGAATGGATAGTTGATTTATACCTAACTGTAGGCGTTTGAGAACTCATAGATATTCATCGTCTACATGATAATTAAATTTGACCTCGGGCGTTAGGAGGAAATACAACTATCTTCGTATTTATGATCACAACGAAATTTACTTGACACGTTAAGATACCAGGTGCTGACTTGTTTTTACCTTCGGCAGTAAATATTGTTAACGCTTAGGGAGGAAGAGAAGATTGTTCGTTTAGTACATTAGCGTTAAAACATATTCATGGTATCAATAAAGTAAAATTCTTTTTTTATAACGTCTCACACTAATAGCTCCAAAGTAGGGTAGATATACCCTGTGTCGTGGGTACCATGGACACATACAAAGACAGAAACCCAGACCGAGAACAGAAATTTAAAATCAACAAATCTCTGTTTCGCCGGGAATCGAACCCGGGACCCTCCGATTAGCAATCCGGCAGCGTAACCATTGCGCCATACGGGTCGTCAAACTCTTTCTTTAATACATACATATTTCAAATGACATGCATTTAAAGAACCAATAACAGTATCTTTACAACTTCCAAATCATATTTTACGCTTATTTTGAATAAGCAAAAGAACCAGAGAAGAACTCTAGGTTGAAATGTTATCCAAACATAAAAAAGAAAGCTGTAAATATCATTCCTTCAGAGACCACACTTGCTAAAGTGTAAAACTTTCAGGCTATAAATAAACCGAAACGATGTTAACTTCGTTTTGATGAGTGCTCCCAATGATTATTGTTGTTAACTGACACATAAATATGTTCACGGCGTCAGTAACAACTATAGACTCAAAGGGATTAAGCATTTCAGTGATATGTTGCCGGAAACTGGGCCATTAGTGGAACGCAGTAAATTCTACAAATTAGTTGCGTATGACAAACTAAAATTAATGAACTTTTGTCAGCTCGAGGCATTTTTTAATTTCGCTCGGTTGGGCCCTAATGATCGAGCAGATGTCAGCGCCGTGTCAGAAAATGACATTCCCGCATATATCATCTATTTCGGTTTCAGTTTAAGGTCATTGGACTTCGGTTATTTTTCATCTTCAAATTTTATACGTCGAGGATTTGAATGAAAATCGAACATGTGGTCTAGGAACAAAGTAAATTCTAAGGGGCTCTATATCCAGTTATGTGTAGGGTGTGTTAATTGTCCCAATTATGTGCAGGGTTCTCTAACTTAAATGATTGAATTTACAAATTACGGATATAAATAAATAAATAAATAAACGTTACACACTCATAGCCCCACAGTAAGGTAAATAATACCCTGTGTCGTGGGTGCAATGAACACATAAAAAACAGGAACACAAACAGCCAGACCGAGAACAGAAATCTAAACTCATCATTCAAATTTCTGTTTCGCCAGGAATCGAACCCAGGACCCCTCGATTGGCAGTCCGGCATGGTAACCATTGCGCCACGCGGGTCGTCATATTTATTTATACGTAAGCATATACGAGTATTTTATATTTTATTTTACGTAGCAGTTTGAGTAAGCACCAGTGCGTAAACAATAAAAATTAAATCAAAACATTCTACGAAAACTGGCGCATAAATATACGCACTAGATCCTATTACAATACAGGAGAGGGAGCTTTTGATTAAAATTTCATAACCCTAAGCTTAAATGGAACAGTCTCACTGTAAATTATGGCGGTATCCTCAATATTTAATGAGCACAACCTTTGTTAACAAGTGTAAAAACGCTCTCAGTGATGCCGATTCTGTTGTTTTGAACAAAGAAACGCTAATTACAAGTAAATGTTTGTACGGGATTGCTTACGTATGCAATTGTATTTTTTTTAATTTTAAAAATATGAAAAGTAGAATTTAAATTTTGAATTAGGAATAGGTTTATTTACCTAAGTTCTTTAACAGTATTGCCGATCAAGTGAAAAATTAAGAAGTATAAACAAATAGCAGCAGAAATGAATCATAGAACCAACAGTTTTAAATCTAAACATAAAAATTGAAAGGTTGTTGAACACGATCTTGACGATTGTAACGAACTACATATCTATATATAATATGTAATAATACTTCTTGTTTTAAACGATAAATAATTGAAAATTTTCGAAGGTAGGTACGGTACAGAGTTAAGTACATAACGATTGATAGTGTCTCACACGATCAGCTGTCACGTGTGCCCATTATAGACCCATAGCCATACTGTTATCTCAATTATAATGTACTTTTTTTTAAAAAAAGAGTGCTGCTGGGAGTTTTTTCCGCCGCCTTTTTTCTCTCAGCTCAACATCTAGCCCAAACGGGCACCTAAAGGCGATGACCGGGAAAAAATGACATTCATTAAGCGAATATTTTGTATTCCTAAAATGAAATAAATATTTTTGATTTTTGATTTTGATATACCTACTTTATACTGTGTCTTGCTTAACTACGGCTAAGATGGCAATCAATTACGAGTATGCCACTTAATACATACATCGAAATAGTTTGCTTTTCTATTTTGTACAAACATTTTTATTTAAGTAAAAGATCAAGTTTCATCAAGTCAAGTTAGCGATTATTGGTTGCAACCCTTTTTGCGCCCCACTGCTGACCACGAATTTCTCCACTGGAGGCCTAGAGCTTGCTCCACCGTGGTACTCCAATGCGGGTGAATCTGACCTGACCGCCCATTCACTTACCCGCGTAGATTGCTTAATTTCTACGGCAGACACGCCATGGGCGCTTAGTAGTATATATAATAAGTTTTTTTTTCAACCATTTATTTATATCCCACTGCTGGGCACAGGGTCCTATCACAAGTGATTTAGGCCAAAATCCACCACGCTGGTCATGTGCGAATTGGTAGATATCACGCCTCCAAGAGTTTGAACTTTGAAGAGTTTTTCCATGAACGGTGATGGAAAACATCGTAATTAATTAAATATCACAATATTTTTTATTTATTGTATTTCACTTCTATTCTGATCCTTCTCTCAGGTAGATCTTTTTGATTCTTGTTGCACCGCCTTTATATTCTCTGCACTTCTTGAAGGTTAGCTGGTAGAAAATGCCAATAGGCATTAAGCTCACCTTTTTTTCAAATTGTAAAATTTGGTCAATAAAGAATTAATAATAATAATTTAATTTCCCATCATCGTGGAACAACGATACGTATTTATCGCTGTTCTTATATCATAGGAACATAACTTTATTTTTCAGAGGTGCGCGCCGAGAATTTGAACCCCTTATCCCCGTGCCGGTCCTTACCACTCGGCCATCGCTGCTCGAAGTTTGTTATACTAATCATAAATTTCGTTGAACCGCATATTCGATATCAAACAGCAGGTCACATTTCGAGTCGACCCCCAAGACATAACAGAACGATTTGCACTCCCTCGAGATCGCAAGCGGCTGTATTTCATCCAACTATCGCGTCAAGACTCCAGAAGCTATATATCAAGTTAGATTGTCAATTATGGGCGTTCGGTGCTTGAAACTACCTCTGGATTATCTCTCGTACTAGCCTAAGGTGGTAGCTTATAATATGTGATATGTACCTCAAACTCTAGTTCTATATTCTAAAAGTTGTCTAGCAAAATAACTTTTTAACTTAGGAGGTATACATTTTAACATAAAATTTTAACTATTTATATGCTTTTAAATTCGCATCGTTAACCTACTACTTAAACTCTTTAATAGCATAATTACTTGCATGATTAGTATAGATTAGTTTTACGAGAAATTTTACGAACATTTTTGTTTAACTAGGCAACGCATACCAGTCTGACACGCTCATGAGATTTATTATAGGAAGGACACTAAACTGACAATCAACTCTAATGCTGGGAAACTGGAAATGAACACAAAGCGATGGAGATATTTACTTCGGTTTAAAAATTCCCATAGTCTACACAACTGACATTCCTCGGAACGTTCAGAACGAATTAACGACGAAAAGTGCACGAGAAACTATTGAAATTAACACTGAACTAATCTTTTAAATAACATTCATTCACAATCCTAACAACATTCTTTATACAAATTTAGAATTCTCTGGACATTTTTAGTTCTAGTTAAAGTTTATAAATGTCTACAAGTTTTCTTCAGTAACGATTTTGGTCGGCAGTTGATGCGTAAGGAAATCTGTGCGGGCGGACCGAAATAGAATTTGTCAACAAATAAATGCGTTTCAATGATTCTCTATTAGATCTACTAAATATTTTTGGGGAGCAACGGTGCATGTGATTAAGGGATGGGACATTATCTGTGCCGCTTTTGTCCTCGATTGTCCTTGTTTTGCGGTCTGTGGTTGGAATTCCATTTGTGAAAAGATTAAAATTATTCCTTATTTCTTCGATGATAGAGTATAGTTTGATTTGTTGCTTGTGAGGTAAACATTTTGTATTGAGTTACGCAAACCCAATACCGTTGCCTAGGCGAAAGCTGATCTCTTTCGGTGACATCTCTAGAGTACGTAAAGGATTATCGAATGACAATATGCATTTTTTCATGTTTGTATTTAGACGGTATTCATCGGGACCGGCTTTGAGACTAGGATGCTATTAAATTGCGCATGCGTCTTTTGTCGTACCATATGGCATTTTACAGCAGATGGCTCTTTTGTAAAGTCTACCGTTTTGATCCAGTGTACTAACATGATTATTTAAGGAAGCTAAAGAGATTTTAAATACAGAAGGATCTACTACAATACGTTTTAGCTTCACCATAAAACTTCTGTTTTTGCGAGCTTGCGTCACTCTTCTATACATAATATTTAATATGTCGTTTAAAAAAACTACTATTTATTTATGTGTGGTATTTTGACCATATATAAATAACCTTTAGTAATATTACCTGGGCACAGGACTCTCTGCCTCTTAGAAAATGACTATATGAATTGTTTACGGTTTAATTTCCTGATAGCATCACCTCATTTTGTGAGCTTAAAACGTCACATGGGCAGCCAGTATGGTGGACTGTGGCCTTAATCATTTTGAGCTCCAGGAAGATTAAGAAAACGAAAATTCAAATACTATAATACATAGATAGCGTATTTAACGTATTTCAATCCTATATCACATACCTTTGCCAAAAGTTTTTCACTGGTTCCATTACTGTTTTAAAACTTTAATTTCATCTCTTATTCAATTTGCTTTCCATACGAATACAATGCGAGAAGTTTTGGCTCTCGTATTCAGTAATTCCTAGGAAAGTCTATTTTAGACTGAGAAGCATTAAAATCTTTTGTTCAATGCATTACGGAATTTCCACTAACCAACCAAACTTTTTGGTTTCCATGAAATACTATTAACGCTTTATTTGTGTTTGTATGTATATTGCATGTGTTTTTATGCATAATAATTTGCATTATGTATCCTTATGGTACATGGGATATGGGATCCCTTATTACGAATGATCGTAATACGATGACCTAAAATGTGCAAATTAAAGAGCGCTAGAACCTGTGACTGGTGTAGAATCCAAGCAATCACTGCGGATAAGCATAATGGAAGCGGTCAATTATAAGATGGATGAATGAATGAGATTCTGTGCGAAAGATGGATAGGAGTTATTGGAACTTGTCGGAGATCTTTGCGCGGTTTTAAAATATCCCACAGCAGATTAGTTGTTACCTCTCTTCATCTTCGTCTTCTCTTCATCTTAGTTGTCTCATCTCTTCAAACCCGTACTTGAGCAGCTTGGAGAAGAAAGTTCCAGGCCTCCTCAATTATTGTTGTACCAATGTATTTAAGTACAATAAGTTATAAGCAATTATGACAGATTAACGCATACATTTTTTTTCAATTTTCGAGTTCAAGGAAAAAATCTTTATGGGTTTTATGTAAAATAAAATAATAAAAGTTTATAATCCGTAGAAACATTAGTAAGAAGTTAGATTTTCTTAAACACACTCATAGCCCCACAGTAGATATACCCTGTGTCGTGGGTACCATGGACACAAACAATGACAGAAAACAAGCACCCAGACCGAGTACAGAAATTTAAACTAATCATTAAAATTTCCGTTTTGCCGGGAATCGAACCCGGGACACTTTGGTTGGCAGTCCTTTGGTTGGAATTTGTTTCGTATTTTAATCATATTAATAATTTTGAGTAACATTATTTCTTTGTCTGTTTTGAGTATATTTCCATACAGGAGTGTATATTTAGTTTTTTTAATAATTATTTTCAATTAGCAACAGATCGGTGTTTTCGATTTAATTAACATAATTCATTTACAACAGTCACATATATTAAAGATCGTTAGAACGTTTCATATTTTATTTGATTTAGATACGTGTGACTCGTGTGAGGCGACTTTAAAGATAATTTGACTATTAATCACGGCTTCCTGTGTAATCAATAACATTTTTGTAACATATTCAAATGTCTGTCGAGTATGACACCTTTTTAACCGATTTGACAAATTGTAACATAACTATTTATTATCATAGTTTCGCAAAATTACATTAATTTTGTTTTAAGCCGTGTCCGTTAGTTAAGCCGCTTGCTTCCCTTTGTGTAGATTATGTTAGTAAGCAATTTTATAACTAACGCGCATTTATATTATATTCCATTGATGTATTAAGAAGTATAATATTTTGCATCGTCAGATTCTTGAACAGCTCGGTTTTACAGCTGATGAAGAATACATACGAGTAGCTAAGCAAAATGGGTGCGGTCGAGAGTAAGATATGTGACTAATAAATGTTTACAGATAATTTAATGTGACAGTTGTAGGTATTAAAAGTTAATATCTTACGATTTTTTTTCTTTACTTTAGACCTTTTTTGAACCCTTTTTTGAATTTTTTCAGATTTAATAATAATATGATTCTATTAAATTAAATATGTGCAAAGTTGCAAAATGGTAAATTTATAATTAAGAACATTAAAGATTGTTTATCGATCGTATCGATTTCATTTAATCATTAACACACAACTACAACCATTTGTTGTAGTTGTGAGTGTTGTGACTTCTATAGATCAATTTAATATCTATTGTTCTATGCGATACTAAGGAATTAGTATTGGTGAGAGTCAGAAAAAGTGAATTTACAGAATCCCTTCCTCTATAACCGTTTGGTGCTATGACATATCTGTTTAAATAGTGTAGGTACTATTATACGGAAGCAAAAGCAAGGAACTTTCCAGATAAAAACTTTTAAATTTGTTTCTTCCCAAGTTTAACTACAGTAAGTTGCATTCCGCTTCATGTTTTGGAATTATTTGCCACGTTTAAATACTTTACACTAATACGTTTATTTATTTGCATAAACAAAAAAACCGACAAATGTAAGGGACTAAGAAAATCAAAGCGAATCGGGTGAAGCTTCTAATAAATACCTATAGAATATTTTATTCCGTTTTATATGTTTTAGGTATTGATAAGAACTAATATCCAACAGCGGGGAAAGGCCTCTTACCTAAATCTTCGTTTCCACTTGCTAGACGGATATACTTATAGGTAGATGGAAAACGTATTTATGTATTACTAGCAGCCGCCCGCGCCTACGTCCGCGTGGACTCTAGTTTTAGAATTTTTCTAAAATAAAAGTGAGTTACTAAAGTAACTTACCTAAGTTACTCCTTACATCAGCTACTTGCCAGTGAAAGTCCCGTCAAAATTGGTCCAGTCGTTTCAGAGATTAGCCGGTACAAACAGACAGATAGACAGACAGAAAGACAGAGAGATAGACAAAAATTGTAAAAAATGATATTTTGGTATATGTACCGTATATACATTCATAATAAGCGGTTATTTGAATATTACAAACAGACACTCCAATTTATTTATTTGTATAAGATATGTTTAGTTTTTTCTTACATGAGACGTAACCCTAAAAGGACCTAATATGCAATCGCTAGGCTAGGTCCCTTTACTACGAAAAAGCAATTAACTGTTTGGCGCTCGGACATATTAAACAGTGTTCCATAAGATGCAGGCAGAAGCAAAGAGCTTTCTGGTTAAATCCCTTTAAATGAGTTCTTCCCAAGTTTAACTTCGGTGAGTTGTATTTCCGCCTCGTGTAATGCAATCCTCTGTAGTGTTAAAGATTTTATGCTCGTACGTTCTTATCTTGTAAAATATAAGGTTTTAAATGCATTTTAAAACTGTAATTTAACCTTTTAGTTTTGTTTGATGTATCATGGTATTCATAGTAAATTTTAATATAGGGCGAATTAGACAATTTGCCTGTAGGAAAATGTTTAAGTAAAAATGTATTTTTCCAAAATATTTAAAAAGTGGCATTTTAATAACTTGTCTTTACACATACTTAGAAATTTGTGTAAATAAATGCATTTAACACTAATGATACCAATTTTTCACGCGTATAGATTAAATAAAATAAATAAATAACGATTCACACTCATAGCCCCACAATAGGGTACATATACCCTGTGTCGTGGGTACCATGGATACACACAAAGACAGAAACACAAACACCCAGACTGAGAACAGAAATTAAACTCATCATTCAAATTTCTGTTTCGCCGGGAATCGAACCCGAGACTCTTCGATTGGCAGTCCGGCATGGTGATCATAGCGCCACGCAGGTTACTTTAAACAAATATTTTTAGAAGCGGGCCTGTTAGTTAAATTCATAGTATTTATTCTTTTTTTTTTATACAAAATCTCGTTTACTATAGCTATCACAACAGTAAATCTGTTGGAAAACACAAAACAAAAATACACTAATGTTTCGTTCTGCCATAGATTCTCACAAATCTCGTATATTTTAACTTACAAATGTTTAAATATCAATTAGATCCCACCCTTGTAAATGTTGGTAAAATAGAACACAGCTTCTAAATTCAAGTTTCATAAAATTACACGACATCGAATACTCGACCCTTGGTTACTAAATTCCTAACTCCGTCACATACTTGTGGCTTCGTAATATCAGTTCAAATACGCAAACGTTCTAACTAAATTTTATACCATATAATACCAACTACTATATAAGTGTGTGGGTATACCTTTTAAGCAATAAACTAAGTTAAATTATAAAACTAATTCCATTATCCCCTTATCCCTAACGCCCCTAATTTTCACAATAACTAAATACGGGATAAATAGAAATAGTAGGTACCTACCTCGTCAACAACGTTATCTTTCGAAGGGATCTTTACAGGTCCTCCAAAGTTATAGTTACAAGATAGTAATAGAGACAACCTATCCTATGGGCTATGGCCCTGCGATATGTGGGATTATATAAATGAAGAAAAAAAGATTAAATAAGCCCGCATTGAGGCAGCCTGGTGAGTAAGCTAGTCCCTGTAGCTTCGGTATTAAGAATAGAGCTACGGTATCCCCTGCCTGATCATAAGAGTCGACTAAAAGGGGGCTTCCGGAGTTGCGGGCGGTGAGAGTGGGAGCTCGATCCGTCCAGCCAGCAGCCCCGGGAAGGACGGCGGTGTGTGCGTGGCCACATACCGTCGTAAGCATCGGAAGGTGCAGGAGAGCACATCTACTCTACCAAAGATGGGCCCGTTGAACACTGGTCCGTTCCACTGGAGATCCCGGAGTCCTCCCCAAGCGCAGAGGCAAGCTACCGAGGAGGTTTTATTGCGGTCAAATCCCACATAACCCGGTATCCTCTCCCAAGGTGCCGGGTACCTTTTAAAGTTTTCCGGGTCCCTCCCATTATTTGGGAGGCCTGGAGTTTACTTCACCAGATACTCCAATGCAAATTCGTGGATACCTATAAGGCCGCCTCTAAGCGCTATCGTCCGAAGTATCGTTTATTTTTGAGCGATCATTTTGTAAAAGTTTGAAGGATTATCAAATACTTATCCTTAATAGCTCCTTAAGCTCGATAACTTTATAAAGAGTCATGTATCGACAAATAGAAAGGTCAGGACAGGGTCCAAAATGTGCTGAAAATATTTCGATATATCGAATATCATAGTTTAAGAGTAGACATCCTGTTATTTATCGATAAAAACCGAAGTACGGAAACACGAATGAAATTTTTGCCAATATCGGTTACCTAGCTCCCACCCGATCGCGCCCGTTTCACTTGATATCGCTGCGTAGATGACGACCCGTGTGGCGCAATGATTACCATGCCGGACTGCCGATCGAAGGTTCCCGGGTTCGATTCCCGGCGAGGCAGAAATTGAAATGATGAGTTTTAATTTCTGTACTTGGTCTGGGTGTTTGTATTTCTGTCATTGTGTGTGTCCATGGCACCCACGACACAGGGAATCCTAGTGTGGGGCTATGAGTGTGTAGCGTTATATCGTTTGGGAACTTCAAAATTGCCATAGCGAACATTTCTCATAAACTCTTCCGGGTTCAGGAAGCGGGTTCAAGGTAGAACCTACTAGACTTACTAAGGCTTAAGTACTTACATTACCGCGTGGTTATTCAGGCATTTGATACGATGGGAATCAGCTCGTTAGATTGATTAACGTTCATGCCAGTTGGCGAGTGATAAATCAAGTATGAATAAACTGTAAGTGCGTTTAGCAAAATAAAAGAATTTTTTATAGCTATATAAACATTCATTTTAAATATAATATAATAATAATTTATTTATTGTTACTCACAAAGATGGTACAATGGTACAAATTTAACATATATAAATGTAAAATTCACAACCTTACTTTGTGAGAACCTGGTGCCTGATATGGGTTAATAAAAAACCTGTGTTACAAGTCACCAGTGCCCTCCCGCGGAAAGATATACAATTTACATCAACATTACATGTGAGATAGGTAGCTAGCACTTACACTTACAAAAAATTTCTTAAATTTAAAGGATTATTAAAATGTTACAAAAATGTGTGTGTATGCGTGTATGTGTGTGTGTGTGTGTGTGTGTGTTTTGGTAAATGTTTTGGTAAATCCTGATGCTAACAAAGATTCGATGCATTTACGACTTGATTCGATGTCACTGCTTACAAACGTCTACAAATTTGGTGGGTTCGTATTCTAGTTGGTAGAGTCTATAATACAATGATTTCGACTTTCAGAATTAATAAATCTTTGTTTGATCTTAATATATATAAATTACGTGTCACGTTGTTTGTCCGCGATGGACTCCTAAACTACTCAACCGATTTTAATAAAATTTGCACATCATGTGCAGTTTGATCCAACTTGACAGATAGGATAGCTTACACCTCAATTTATAGTCGCAAAATTATTTTATTTCTGATACTTTAAGGCAGGACAACGTCTGTCTGATTCATAATTTGGTCCACTGGAGAATGTTTTTTTAATATTTTTTTTATTTATAAGTAGTTTTCCCATATACATTGTTCCTGCCTGTCAAACGTTTATATTTCGTGTAGTGTCGTTCAAAACATTGACACAGTTAGAGTAACAGGACAGATATTCTAACTGTGTTGCATTTTCATTATTTGTTTTATATTTTTGTTTCACAGTAACATGAAATCTCTTTAAGATAATAAAGAAACAAATCTTTTTTCAATTCTTACCTTGGCAGAGCTGGTAGGGATCACTAGTATTTTTATCTATTAAAATTATCTTAATATATATAATTCTTCTGTGAGTGTGTATGTCACTGAACTCCTCCTTAACGGCTGGACAGATTTTAATGAATTTTTTTGTGTGTATTCAAATGGATTCGAGGATGGTTTAGATTCACAATTTGGGCCACTGGAAATGTTTTTTAATTACTTTTTTACTTATTTAGTTTTCCCATATAAATTGTTCCTGCCTGTCAAACGTTTTGTATTTCGTGCCGTGTCGTTCTAAACTTTGACACAGTCAGAATAACTGGACAGTTCGTATGTCATTATTTGTTTTATATTTTTGTTTCATAGTAACATGAAGTCTCTTTAAGATAATAAGAAAACAAATCCTCTTTTATTACTTTTAAGGCAGGACAACGTCTGCGGGGTCCACTAGTTCTCTATAAATCTCAAGTCAGCAATAAATTACCAAAAATATGTATTAATGATCAGCTATTTCGAGAAGAACCCATAGAGATAGAAAAAAAGGTTAAGAAGATTATGTTTCAGAAAGGAATTAATCCTTTTTGACTTTGTTTTTGAATACAATGATAGTTAACATATTAGATACTAAAAATGTCCCACTGTCCCACTGTCCCACTGCACAGCACAGGTCTCCTCTCAAAAGTAAGAGGGTTTTAGGCCATAGTCCACCACGCTGGCCAAGTGCGGATTGGTGGACGTCATGCTTTCGAGAAATTATGAATTTCTCTCAGGCATTCACGGCGTTGGTGACCTTAGTCAATTAAATATCACGATATTTTCCACCACCGTGGAGCAGCGATAAATGCGGACATAACATATTCCTTTATCAGAGTTGCGCTCCGAGGACTTGAACCCGGGATCAGTCGCGTCGAAGACCGCATTTTTTATCACTCGGCTATCGCTGCTCGCTGCTATTTGAAGAATATTTTGTAGCAATTATTCGAAACTAAATCTATAGACGTGAACAAGTGTCGGATAGCGTCCATATAAATAAACAACGTTTCTGCAGTTTTATCGGCTTACATTTCGCGTAGATGGCGAATTCCTTTCAAGTACGTAATGCACTATGCAGATTCGAGTACTTTTAAGCTTATCATGAACAAATCTTTACGAATGGCTGCATGTTTTCCTTAAAAGAGAATTCCAAAAAATGGAAAGTACGAGTAGGACTCCCTCATGAAGGATTTCATAGAGTAATCACCTAACAATTACATCGCCAGTTTTTTTAACGTTAGACACTCATAGCCCCACGGGCCCACAGTAAGGTAATTATTAATCTGTGTCGTGGGTACCATGGATGCATACAAAGACAGGAACACACTCAGACCGAGAATAGAAATTTAAACACATCATTCATATTTCTGTTTCGCCGGGAATCGAATCCGGGACTCCTCGATTGGCAGTTCGGCATGGTTGCGGCACGCGGGTCGTCAGACCGGTACAAAATGACTACGATTTTATAGCGTTTGTATAAATATCAAAGTAATATTTTTGTATCAAAGATATATTATATGTTGTATCTAAGTTAACAGTGACAAATTATCAATTAAGTTTAATTGAACTATATTATATTTTGCACACCACACTATAATAGTAAATGTGAACGACTATTGTTACATAATTATGTAATCTGTAAACGCCTCATTTATACTAATATTATTATTTTCTAATCGTTGAAAGTATTTATGCATTATATTAGATTAAACAAATATTTTCGTTTTAATTAATTTAAAAAAATGTATAAACTTTTTTAAACTAAAATCGTGAAAAAATTCATAAAATACACCTAATAAATGTCAACTGTGTCCCTTTTAGAAAGTTTCGTAATAAAGTGCCTGTGACAAACAGACGAACAGACAGACATGACGAATCCATAAGGGTTTCTTTATTTGCCGTCTACTACGGTACCCTGACAACTCGAAACGAAAGTGTTAAACAGTCGACTCGTATAGAGCTATTGACCAATCTTTAGTATTATCTACATTTATTCACACGAGAGACATAAATATACGGTATCTGATAAAATGATGTGACACCGTCCGCTCTCGCTTTGGGATCGTAAAAACAAGTTTTCCCATTATTTCTATGCTGACCCGTCGCACGCTGTCGTTTTGATAAGGGTGCGAACGCCAAAAATAACCGATGCTGATTTCGTTTTGATTTGTCTGCGTCGAGATAATAGCACTTTCATGAGTTGATGAGTAGGTGCTGTCCGCGGTGGATATAAGTGGATATAGCTGGATAAATTCGGTTTTTGCTGTATTTTTGTAGGCATCTGTATTTTGAATGTGTCAACTCTTAAAGGAGTACCTACATAACTCGTACTATATTATTGGCGAAGAAAAAATTACAAATGCTAATTTGCTTTTTGATTTGTCTGCGCCGAGATAAGGGTATTTTCATGACTTGAAGAGTAGGGCCATACACCTTGTAAATACTTTAAATAGATACGGTTAAAACTGAATATTTGCTGTCTTCTTAAATAAATAAAAAAGACGTTTCAGGCGTTTCGTGTACGCAAGATATCTCAAACAGCTAGTCTGATAACGCCGTATTGTAATGAAGTCATTAAATAAAAGTTATTTTGAAGAAAAATAATTTATTTGCACATGTATGAGGAGTACCTACAAAACTTGTTCTGTTTTGTGACCAGGAATAAAAGAGCTACTTAAATTATTGATAAAAACCAAAAGAAAGGTTTCTTTGTACTGCCTGTGTAATTGTGAGAATAGGTTTTAGTAATTCGATCGAATATGAAGAAATTATCATCATAGCAACGCGTTTAAATACCTTTATTTTATAACATTAAGGAGATTCAATAACTCGTAAGAGGTTGCATATTGTTATTAAAAAAAAAACGGCCAAGTGCGAGTCGGACTCACGCACGAAGTGTTCCGTACCTATATCCATAAAAAATTAAGTTTATTGTTTGGGAGCCCCCTTAAATATTTATTTTATTCTATTTTTAGTATTTGTGTAACAATAGCGGCAACAGAAATACATCATTTCCTTTGATTATCCATAGAAATCATTGCATTAATATTGAATGAAAGGTAAATTGTGGTTTACGATTTATGACGTATTAAAAAAAACTACTTACTCGATCTCGTTCAAACCAATTTTTGGTGGAAGTTTGCATCGTAATGTACATCATATATATTTTTTAGTCTTATCATTCTCATATTTCAAAAGTTACACTTTGGAAGTGTCTCTCGCGAAAACTATTCAGTTTAGAAAAAAATGATGGTAGAAACCTCAATATAATTTTTAAAGACCTATCCATAAATACACCCTATCCATAAATACCACACACGTATGGGTTTGATGAAAAAAATATTTTGAGTTTCAGTTCTAAGTATGGGGAACCCTCAAAATTTATTGCTTTTTTTCTATTTTTGCGTGAAAATTTTCAACAGTATAGTTCTTATAGTTTCGGAAAAAACGTGGTTGTGACATACGGACGGACAGAAAGACACACAGACATCACGAATCCGTTTTTTTCCATTTGGCTACGGAACCCTAAAAATGAGTATCTCTATTATTCATCTGTGAACGGTAATAAGAATCAAATTAAATAATCAAATAATTAATAAGGATTGTATACATGTGTATGTACGTAATCTACCCTTGATTCGCCATTTTGCCAATTTAAATGATATTCATAGATCGTACTCGTATTTTCGAACATCTGTAATGTTTTGCTCAGTATCTGGGTCAGAGGACGCCGGATTACCATCTGAAGACAACCGGCCTTGAGCACGAGGGCAAGGAGCTTATAGATATAATAATTTGAAAGCCTGCAGAAATTATCGGATTTAGTCTTGAGGCATGATGTCGGCGTGATGTTTGATGTACTTAACCCGTCCCTGATTTATGGAATATCCGAATAATACACAAATTAACCCGTTATAAATAAGCGTTGTGTAAGCTTGTTATAGTTAAATAATAATATGTTTTAGATATACCTAACATAAAAATAGGACAAAATAAAAAATAAGTCTACTACACCTAGGTACTTCTACGTACAACAGTTTTTGTATCAATATTAGTTAACTGTTTTTGAAATTCATCAACTTATAGAAAAATATCTTCATAATTAACAAATAATTTCGTTTCCCTCTAAAATCTTACTTTTTTTAATGAAACGTAATCTGTCCTATTATGGAAACACAATTTTTATGTAAGGAATTCGGAATATAGTAAATAAGAAGGTACTTACTTATTAATAGTAATCCATAATACACTAAGGTAATATTAAAGGTATTAAAAGTATTAAAGGTATTAAAGGTCTAGATACATAACTACTAATGAATGCAATAAAATGAAACTCGATAAGTTCGCAAGTAAAAGTTTTAAATCAGCCTCAGAAACTCTGTGTTTGTGAAATGAAACCTTCCCTGTTCTATACTAAAGAAAAATCTTACCTAGCCTTTCACCAGATCCGTAGTTCTACCTAAATTAAGAATTCTCTCAGCAAAGTCCCGGCGTTTTCAAAGTTATTTCGTCTCAAAATATTCTTAACTAATCAAACATCCTTTCCCGCTTCTCCTAAGTAAGTAAATTTGTCTTTGTAATTACCTTTTTAGCATATTGAAGAAACTTTCCAGCCTTAGTTCGCTAAACTTACTTAAGACGTGGCTTTAAATTCTAATCTCACTTCAGAAAACCATTACATTTGTATCAACTTCGATGATATTTCATTTTGAACTTTTAATGCTTGTTCAAGGTTGACAAAAGCATGTCATTTAAGTTTAATTACCTGATTTTGCTTTACTTAGCGGCGTAAAGAACAAAAAATGAAAGAATGTGAGCTTTTATTAATATTTCTTTGATATCACTTACCGTATCGTTTTCGTAAATGTAGTTTTCATTGTATTGAAAATAAGTTTCATTTCTCTATGCTCTTTCAACTTATTTGTGTGGGTGTGTGCTTAGCACATTATGTTCTTAATCGAAAAAAAAATTGTTTCAGAAAATTGTTTTAGAAAAAGTCGTAGATTTTTCTAATAAGTCAGATGTTTTATGTAATAATAAAACTTTGTGGTGTGTTTGTGTGCTACAATGTTAGTTTACACTCACGATTCGTTTAATAATAAAATAATAAAATGAATTTAAAATTTAGAATAAAAAATGTATCTACGTGTGTAAAATGTGTTGGGTATTGAACATTTTGTCTCAATCCATAACTCCATAGATTTTAAAAACTAGGCTTAACGTTCAATATCGTCAAATAACTTTAGTTAATCTGATGCAATGAATTCCTTATTTTAATGTTTGCTTAGTTACCATTTATTCTCGATACTATTCAATCTTCATTACTATTCAATGAATTTATTGAACGTAGTAAGAGGTTTAGTAATGAATGCTTTAACATCATGAGTTGTAATTCAAAATTGAATTGAGTTTATCAGAAAGTAAGGTAATGTTTCTTTTATTTGTAGTATTGATATCTATAGTGTATAAAAATAAATAAACACAACGGGTAACTCAAAGTGGTTTAAAGAAATGAAACAAAATAAAATAAAATTTGAAATGTGTATATTTCTTTTTCTTTTGATAATAATTATTTTTATATATACAAATATTTACAAAAACGAGCATAATATTTACATTCTCTTTTATGACAATAGTTTAGTTAACATTTGAAAATAAATGCATCTGTACATGAGTATTGTAAGTTTTAAACTTTGGCATTATAATAATTTAAGCGATCGATTCATATTTTTCTAAATTACTTAGAATAATTTTCGTACCATAAAACGAGTATATACAACGACCTATTCTGTACACCTATAAATATTATCGCAGAAATTAGGAAAACAATTCACAATGTACAAATAAATGCGTTTAATATCCTAATTAAATACAAATATAGAACATCTTATACCTATATCACTTTGTTGGACTAATACGCTTAAGCGTTGCAGTTAATTACCTGCGTTGGAGCATACGCTACGCCCAAAGCTGCGCATGCGGCGGCATTCGGTGGGGATGTGAGTCGCGTGCGTGCACGCCGGCCGGCATGCCGAGCCTGTCCGCCAGCCCGTCAGCCAGCAAGGGAGGCAGCTTGCCGGGCGGCGGCGGAGGGGGCGGCGCCGGCGCCCGCCCGGCCCCCACCGGTGACACTGATGCGTAAATATTCACAGTCGACCTATGATACTGACACTTCCTCAAGTCCGGCATAGCGAACCTCAGTTTTTGCCAGAATTGCCTATCACTCCACTCTATACACGTATTTGCTTTCAAACACAATCTCAACTCTGGGTCAATGTCTCTGTTCGGTAGGTCGCCTAGCAATATTATTATCAGTCTTCTTCGTCTCTCTTTCAAAACTTCATGTAGAGCCGTCTTAAACTCGAATCGACACCACTCATTATTTATAAAGTTTTTGGATAACACTATAATTGTTCGTTTTGAAGATTCTACGGCCTCTACAATCGTGTCTGCCACGTAGGCTGATGCATTAAAATCTCGATAATGTAAGCAAAGTCGAAAGCTCGGGTCAGACGATTCTAGGCCGGGCGCTAACATTTGAGCGACGAACGCCTCATCTTTTACGCTGTAACTGATGTAAGCGTCGAATAGCCTATCTTTATCTGCCTCGTCGTCGAAAGCTGTACTTTTATAACATAGCCTGAATCCGCAATGATAATAAACCCAGACTCGTAGCTCACGTCGCCAGTAAAATATGCCGCATATTAAGGCGGAACTTATCACAAATACACAGAGCGATATCAGCAATAACGGAAGATAATCATTTATAACTTGGTTCTCAATTATAGACGAGCTTCCCCCGACGTGACTCGTACAAATCGTGGAGTTAAAATCGGTCATGTGCGGTCCGACCGTGTTCGTTATATTATCAAATATACAAGTAATTTTGTCAGAGTCTTCAACTTTTCCAAGATTATTTTTGAACCAGTTTCGAAATTTATGCATGTATTGACAATCGCATGACCATGGATTGCGCGAAAGGCTTATCTCTACCAAATACGGATTCATCGTGAATTGCCACACAGCAAAGCTGTAAATGCTATTCCCTTCTAAGCGCAATACCTCCAAATGTCTCAACTCTATAAAAGTTCGATTGTCGATGTAATGTATTTTATTGTCTTGTAGATGCAACTCTCGCAAATTCTCCAGTGGTGACAATTCGAAACCGAGTAACTCTTTTATATTGTTCTTTTCTAAATGCAACACTGTTAAGCGTTTTAGTCCACTAAACGTATTATTATACAGCGCATCGATATTAGAATTATTAGCATATAATATTTTTAAGTTTTTGCGTCCAATAAAAGCGTGACTTGTTAAACCACCAAAATTATTACCGTCTAAATACAGTTCAGTAGCGTCCATAGGTATGGTGTTAGGTATCTCTGAATACCCAACTCCAGAACAGTCCACAATATTAGCCGACCACGGTTGGTCGTGATAACACGTACAGTTCGACGGGCACGTCATTTCACAATCACACGCGTCAAAATCACAACAATGGCACAACGTAAAGCAGTGAGTCTTGTATGTACACAAAAACTGAGACGATTCAGCTTCGATAAGTGGAATATAAGTCCTTTCTCTATTATAAAGCAACTTGCAGTATATACTCTCCAAGTCCATTACCCTAGGGTGTTGCCTAAGGTGATCAAGTTTGTTGATTCGCTGTAACCACTCCATTGTACAGTCGCACTGAAAGGGATTTCCTCCAATATAAAATTCGGGTAGGGGCCGCCCTGGATCGACCGGAGTTAGACGAAGCGCATTGAGATCCATGCTAGTTATCTGATTTGCATACAAATCGACTCTCGTTAAATTGGTTTTTCCAACAAAAGTTTGAGCTTCAACTTGCGTAATTTGATTATCATTCAAGAACAGGAGCTCGACACTGCTGGGAATAGAATATGTAGATATTTTTGTCATTTTGTTGAAACTTGCGTCTAATGTTTGTAATCGTAGTTCTTTGTCGAGTCGGTAGTTATTCCCCAGCTCTTTGATGTTGTTGCTGTGAAGATCAAGCCACTGAAGTCCTGCGGGAATGACTGCGTAGTCAAACCATTCTATTTGGTTATCTGACACGTTCAACCACAACAGAGAAGGTATATTTACAAAAAGGCCCTGGATATCTGTTAGTTGGTTTGCGTCTAATCTAATGGCTTGTAAGTTATTTAACGTCTCAAAAGCATTCATATCTATATGCTTAAGTTTATTGCGTGCTAAATTTAGAATTTGTAGGGTTGGTAAATCAGATAGCACGTCCTTACTGATATTCTCTATTTTGTTTCCGATGAGACGCAAGCCATAAACATTATGTAATCCAACGAATCCTGGCTCCTCTAATGATGTTATCTGATTTTCTCCAAGATCAAGAGTCCTTAGTAGTCGCATATTTCTTAGCGCTATAGGCACTTTCTTCAAACGATTTCCATTTAAATTTAAATCCTGCAGAGACGACGTATTTCGAAATGCCTCAGGGTGAAGTTCTTCAAGATGATTATTGTCTATAGATAGAAGAGACAAAACGTACAATCCATTTAAGGCGTAGGCATCTATGTGAGATATTTTATTATACGATAAGATTAAAGTATGTAGGTTATTCATTGGTGAGAAAGTGTCAGCGGCAATACTTTCCAACATATTGTGTTGTATATTCAAAATTTGCAAAGTGTAGAGATCTTTAAAAATTCTTGGTTCGAGCTTGGTTAGTCTGTTATTCGATAGATTTAGTAACACCATTCTTATCAGACCAGTAAAGGTATTTTCATTTATCCATGTGCTAGTCAGGTGATTATTAGATAAATCCAAAGCTAACAGTTGATCTAAGTTAGCAAAAAGACTTGGTGAAAGCACACTTATAGAGTTATTTTGTAGATATATCTCTTTGATTACAGGTCGGCAATCTCTAAATAAATCTTGTGGTAGTGCGACAATTTTGTTATTAGATAAATCTATTATTTGTAGTTGTTTCAGGCCAGAAAGTGCCTTGTCAGCAACCATAGATATTTCGTTGTCATGAATGTGTAGCTCTTTGAGCCTTCGAAGTGCCATAAATCCATTTTCTGGCATTAAAACGAAGTGGTTACTAGACGCATCTAGTACCTCTATATCTAGAGAGCACGCGGTATGAGATAGTGATGACGATGAAGGAGATGGACCATCTTGCTCGCTTATTAATGCTTGATGCATAGCTCTTTCTCGAAAACCCAAATCACTGACATCTTGGAGTCTGTTTGATGATACATTCAAGTACACTAAATTGGTCAAAGGGCAAAATAAGTTTTCCGGAAAAGACCAAATATTGTTAAAACTTAAATCCAACTTTTCCAACTGTCGAACAGCCGTAAAGCTTTCTGATGCTATCTCTAAACTCATAGCGGCCCACTCAGTGTTTTTCGTTCGGATCGTTAAGTTTCGAAGGTCTCTCAAACCGGAGAGTACGCCAGGCGGCCATCTTCCAATTTTACAGTTATCCAAAACAAGTTCACGTAGTTTTACTAAATGTGCGAAACTGCGATCATCTAATGAGCTTTTGTACATCATTTCTTCATTGCACTCTATTCTAAGCGATGTTGTGTGTTCCGATGGAATAACACTGAAGTTAGTAGTGTCGAACTCACTGTTTATTGTACGAAGTTTGCATGTGAGAGAAACCTCATGGGCATCATTGGGTCCTCTCAGCCACCATTGACAATCATCAGGAGCCTCGTATTTGAGTGGCAACGAGCTCTGATTAGCCACATTTAGTCCAACAACAAACCAAAATAAGATTTGTCCAAAATGTAGGTTTCTTAAAGATGAGAGTTGAACAGCCATTATGATAAAAATCAAATATCAAGGAAGAAGGAAAACAAGACACGGAAAGCTCAGTGTCATGTTTTTTCCGTCGGCATTCGTGTGTTGCTTCCCCCGGCCGGATGTGAAGTATCCATCAATTTAGAACTTTATGCCGGTCAATTTAACAAGTCGTCCTTTTAACACGAAATATGCACATGATGGTATAAATTTTGGTAGTCCAATGTGGAGTCGGAAACGTAAACAAAATTTTCACGTAACAGTTCACAGTCTTTATGTAAATAAAACAGTCACTTGATCGTTACGAAAATAATTTCTAACGATGATTTTCACTGATAGGATAGTTGTAACTTCATATATTTTATCGAGTTCGTAAGTTGTTTTTAAAACGCGAAGTGATGAACGCGTGATCACTGAAACATCGTCCGTTCAGAGCGTCGAGTGGCGCGACCGTGCCTCAACGCTGCGGCGAGTCAACTGAATGCTTGTAGAGGCATTGCAGTCGTGTTGAGTATACGTTCCGTAGAGAGGCGAAGGGTGCGGGGTAAGATGGGCCGAGCGGTGGCGAATGTTCACGACGACTTATTACAATAAATTATTTTTTACGGAGCTTTAAGAGATCGGCTGTGCGTATCCCAAACCACAGAGTTTGAATGAACGTATCAGCTGCCTCGGTAATATAATAATAAAATCCAATTTTCGTTGTTTCAGAATTTTTATAAATATTTTTTATTTTTGACCCTTTGACTTTTTATGTCTTTAACATAATAATATGTCAAAGAACGCTCCAAAATAGTTTTCAAATTAAGAGCTATATTTAAATGAAATTGTGCTATTTATATTTGATCATAAATATTACGATTTTATGTAGGTGATTTATTTTCAAGTTATATCTAAGATATAAGTTTGTGTACTTTGGTACCTTCTCATGGATAGATGATATTCAAAATAAAAAATCTTGCCTTTTTGGAACGCGGATGCGTGTGGGAATTTCTCATTGGCATCGAAGCCTCCTAAGTTGTGGAATATTTAGCAAAGGAACTTCGACGTGTTGGATACAAAGCCCTATCAATTTTCTTCGCTGAAATGGTTTATTTGAGCGAAACCTTCCGCAATGCATGCGTTTAGCATCTTATTTTTTATTTAGAAATCATAAATCTAAATTGTTTTAATCACTAAGCCCGTTGAATTAAAAAGTCTTGGTAAGTTGTAAAGATATCTTTAGATATCTTTATTATGTGCTCCCATGTACCTAATTGTCGCAAATTGAATCAACAAAAGATAATTCTATTGTTATGCTCATAGACCTATAAATGTAAAAATAAACCTATTCTAACGGATATCTGATACATAAAAGTTTCTGTACCGCAAAGAAACTCACGTTATTATCCAGCTAAAAATAATGAACCATTAATTTATTTACAATAAATAGGAATCGGCAAAAATGTATTTCTCAGTAATTATTTCACATATATTAAGTCTGTAGAAATTTAATGATCTTTAGTATCTTACTACAAATAAACATACTTACATTAAAATTGTTTCCCATAGATGGCGCTAGAAGCAAGTTTAAACGCTCTCTGGAAATACGTAACTTACAGCTTTATTCAAACTGTTCATAATAATGATGATACCTGTTCTTTTAACCTTTTACATAATAATTTAGTTTTAAATTTGTCTTCAGATCTTTTTTCTATTTTGAGTTATTCAGTATCTGATAAAGGTCTTAGGTACATGCTTTGAACTCTTTAGAGCATATGAAAATTGTTATTTTAAACCTAAAAAAAGAACAGATGGATTTGGTGACAAAAAGAATTTTAAAGGGTTTAACCTAAGCCTGCTAAATCTCTTTACGTCCATTAGAGTTTTTGTAGAAATCAAAATGAATTTACAGCCAGATGGATGCGACCGTGAAGCAACAAAAGAATTGTACCGCTTAAAGAGTGAGGAAATGTTAAGGAAGGCGAGATTAAAAATCACCCTTTTATACTCCGAATGGCAAAATTAAAAAGCAACTATGGTATAAAAGTATTAAGGGCTTACGGTAACAAAGGGCGGTTCACGCTTCGTGGACCACACTGACTGTAAGACGGAAGGTATCATTTTAATCCTTTTAGGAAAGTTGACTATAAGATAGAACTTATGACGACCGCGTTTTTCTGTTTTCTGCGGAGATGGTAATCATAGAAGAAAACGGTAACGCTTTTTGGTTGATTTTTAATGCTTTTTTAAAAGTTTTATTCCATTAGAGGCAGAATTTTTATGTGATTCAGAGAAGAAATGAATAGAGAAGGAAATAGATTTTTTTAAAGACGGCAATAGGGTACTGCTGAAGAAGCAGTTTTGACAATAATATCAAAGTTAGAGCTGAAGTAATTCTTATTTTATTTTTATTTAACTTTATTAAGACTTACCAAAAGTATTTATCCTCTAGAACACAATCGTTAGTTTTGGTTCATATTTGACTGACTGACTGATCAATGAATTTGACTTTCTCTTTCACTATTTTTGACATTTAATTATTTTTAAAACTCTTATTTTATGAATGCAAGGTAATCTTAGTTACTTATAACTTACTTTTTAGTGAACCTATTATAATGAGTTAAGTAATGATAAAGAATAGTGCCGATTTCAATAATATTTGCGTTGAAATTTAACCAACGTGTTTTAATTAGCTCCTTTATCTTATTTTCAATGGGATGTAAGGTACGATACAAAAACTATGAAAAAGGTAAAAGTTATAGTTTTAGCAGCTGCTGACTCACATTTACAATAACAATTGGACCACTTTTACTAACTGTGAACAATAGTACATTGTATGATATTGTTTGTTACAACAATGATTTCACAGATTGTAAAATTAGTGAAAGTTAAAGTCATAAAACTTAAACAAAATTATTGTAAACGTTGACACCATTGTAGTTAATACCTATTTTGTGATTCCCTAAATATTTTTAACAATCCTATGTTCGTAGGTTTATAAATACATAGATACATACTTACAAGACCAGACCAGAGCATAATTATTATAAAGCAGCGATGTCCGAGCGGTTAAGAAAGAGATCTCCGACACGGAGGCACCGGGTTGAAATCCTTGGCAACCTCTGGAAAGAAATTTTAATGTGCGGGTTTATCGCTGCGATTCGATCATGGAAAATATTGAGATGTTTAAATGATTACGATGTTTTCTATCGCCGTACATGCCTGAGAGTAACATAGGTAATTTCTCGAAGGAATGATCTTCCACCGCACTTGGCCAGCGTGGTGGTCTATGCTTAAATCCCTCTCACTTATGAGACCTATGCCCAGCAACGGAATTTAAAAAAAGGCTGAAAATAAATTTAAGATAGATGAGTGAATAATTATTAACGTCGAGATCACTTTTCCTTAAACAGAACTAGATTTCTCATATATCGTTGATCATTATTTTCACTACTTATATCACGCCCAAAATTTCTAAGAGCCAATACCTATAATATTACCAAAATTTATAGCGCGATACATTAAAGTGCCACGAACCCATACCATGTTCGTCATGAATATTAACGCCATTGTTGGTTATAATTTACGACATGTTATATTTACTAATGTCACTACTAATATTAATATTATACAGTTTATCTGGTATCATTTGTATATGAATATACCAAAATGGACGTCGATTATAATAATAATAACACTTGTTTGAGACACAACATTACATCGATCATCGGGACGATCGGAGGCGAAACTCGAAAGTTTTGATGACGCAATTAGGTACAAATTAACGGTTGATTTCTGAGGAACATCGTGGTCATCCCTATATCTGACACCTAAATAGCGCAGCGGTGGTACTTTTTCAAAGTTCTGCAAATGAAATATCTGCATTTTCTGTAGTAAATTAAATTAATAGAAATAAAGAAATGGGTAAATTATTTCAGCGATTTCAGCTTTTGCTGGACCACTTGATTATAAAATCACGCGGTCCAATACGTTTTTAAAGAAATATATATATATAGGTATATCTACCTATTCAAACTAAAAAACTTATAATATTTGTCATCGTACACGTATTAAGAAGACGCGGAGGGAGCGTGTTAAAGTTATTACGAAGAAGTGTTTCCACATCAAAATCTGTCAGCCGACGAAATGAGTAATGATCAATCGCTTTCGCATATATGCCTTAGTAGGGCATCTTTTGGCAAGGTAGAGCAATATTCTTTTTTAAATTATTTATCTATAGTGCCAGATGAGCAAGTAGATCACTATAATAGTTTCTTGCGTAGAAAACCAGAGTTCTTGACTTCACGAACTCGAAGTTTATAAAAACAAAGTTTATATAGATATTTCAATACGAAGTTTGATTATAAAGTCACCAAGTACTCAGGGTTGATTTCGGGGGAGCTCTACTAGTTTCGAAAGTAGTATGTTATTATAATATTTTATTGCAATCATGTTTATGAGTTTTACGTGAGGTTGTACGCAGTATTGCTACAACTCCGGAGGCAGATAACCGCCTTCTAAATCTGGCCGGCATGCCTTTCCACCTAAACGCAACCTTCGATTGCCTTGAAGCGATTCTGTTGCTGGTGTTACTTCCTAAGACAAACCTTAAAATGACTACCACCTACAAAATTGTAGTAGTTGAATAAACCTTAAGATTTTGGTGCGTGGGCTGGCGATGTTACAATAATTCCTGGTAATCAAATTTTAATGGGTGGAAAGAATCAATCAATGATGACTTGAACAGTTTCAAAAGAATTTACGATTTGTTTCAGAGTTTTTTAATGACTATTTCTGATTGATTTTAAGGCTTGTTAGACATATTCAACAATGTTAATTATATTTTTAAGTTAGAAAAGTTTCCAATATTTGAATTTTAATGTGTCTAGAAATATTATGTTTAAAATCAAGTGTAATTTTCTTTGTTTTCAATAGTTAATTACACATTTAATTTTGAGAGCGAATTTAATATTTGATACTTGGATTTTATCCAAAAAATAAATTGTTAAATTTATAGAGAAAATATACCACCCCATTTTGAGTTTTGTTCTTAAATTACTATTTTTAATAAAAGTTACAACGTTAATTTACCTTTGAAACGATATAAGATTGTTTTTAATTTCACATGTAATATCATAACACCATTTTATTCTAAGATATGATTTAAAAATAAAATTAATAATAATATAAATAAAAACATTTAAACAGAAATAAGAACATTTAATATGTTCATAATATGACACACCCCAAATTTTTGGAGACTTGTCAAAGTAAACTTATGTTTTTTTTTTCTATGACATTAGGTTATCTGGAATCGCTAATGGTAAGACAAAATTTTGAGACCAAAGACGAAAACTGTTCTGTTTTTATTACCCACTTGACGCACTCAACCTACGTTAAAAGTGCTTGAAGATAGAATTGAAAAGTATAAGGCAAAACACGCCAGATCAATGAAAACAAAAAAATATTGTGTAACGTAATGCATTGTAGGCAAACATTCGGAACCTTGCCTACAGGGACTCCTTTTAATAATAATATGTATATATTAATTAGGTACTATATTTTTTTTAAATTGTATTAAGTATATTGTATATACGAGTAGTATAATTTAATGTTAATGTAATTATTTGTGTTAAATACAATGTTCATATAGGTAATTTATTGATTATTATATAGACGTATTCATACTAATATTAAAAATGTGAAAGTATGTTCGTTTATCCTTCCTTCACGTTGCAACGGTGCAACGCATTGACCTGATTTGTTTGAAGATACTTGGGGAGTTGAAGTGTGACAAAGGCTACTTTTTACCCGGGTAAAATATATCAATTCTATGAGAACAAACGTGTAGCTTGGACGGAAAGCTAGTACCTACAATCTACTTACATTGAAGTCTTTGACAATATGTACATAATTTCTTATCATTAAAGTCATATAGCAGAACTGATAAATATTAATGTATGATGTTTAAATAACTTTCCTTAGAAAAATTACACATAATTTTATAGTTCGATATAGTATTTTTTATCATTGGTGATCTATTAATAGCTAAAATTGAAGACAAAATTAAATAAGTAGTACCTACCACTAAAACTATTATTTATTATGCCTATTATCATAGATTTAAAGTAGAAATTCATGGTACTTATATCCGTGAATATTTTTAGGTTCTGCTAAACACGATAGGTAATAAAGTGTGTAAAATATTCACCCCATGTGTTTTGTAAGACAGAGATACGTTGCCAAGAGAATTCCAGTTAGCATAGAAATTACTTTTTAGTATGTAAAATTCTGATTATACATAATAAATATTGTTGATAAAACAATATATTTAATATGATTTTGCGGAAAATTTAATACAAATAGATTTTTAATAAATGGTTACACAGCATGAGATGTCAATATTTTGAATGATTTATAAATTATGCGAGTTATTGACTAGTCAGGTGTATCGTTAATTTACTGTGTCAATCAATTAAATATTATAATGAGATGAGAAATAAAAGATTTAAAAGTAACTTACTAAATGTCATTAAAATTTAAAACGTTCCAATTATAAAAATCGAAAACTGCTGCAAATAAAAAATATACTGAAATCACGATAGTCCTATAATATAAGGAAAAATTATTTGAAAATAGGAAGCATTTATTCACGCTTATTTATGGTCTAACGTAGAATGTTGCTTAGTCGCCTTCTCACAGTAAATTTATGTCACAGCACGAAAAAGGGAACAATAAATCTAACTTATAAAAATAATACGTGAAAGAAACGAGCTCAAAAAACTGAACTTCCTATAGGAAACGCCAAATACTTCCTTCTTAGCTTTTTATCAGTCCAATGTGTTGACAGTCACGGTACCCTGTAGTATTCAGCGGGCTATAATGCACAATGACCCTAACCGACGATGGGTAAACACGGCATTCAATATAAAATTCCACATTTCACAATACCGTCACCGTAGAAAATCATAAAATATGAACCCCTACAGAATGCGTGAATCACTAAATTAATATCCTTGAAATCTAATCAAAGCAATTAAGAATGCGTCTTTCTTTATCCCGTCGTTTGGCTATCTCGTTTTCTCTTGCCGAATGTTTTGTTTCTGTCTCCTTCTCGCAGAGGTTTTTTAAATTTTTATAAGGTAGATATGTGACAGGGGTTGGACCGCAATATTTCACGAGCGGTGTCTAGAAGGCACCCACGCTCAGGTAGCAAACATTATCACTATAGGCGTTGTTCATAATTTAAAACGGTCCCTTAAAAAATAAATGGAGTCGTGGCGTGGAGTCGACTTTATCTTTAAAATATTTTATTTTCTATATTCAGTAAAAGTACGCATGCGTTTATCTTCAACGGATGTCTACAACTTGTAGTATCTGTTTTAATTAGTTCAAAATGAATTCACACTTATTAGTTCCTGATCTTTCTTTACGACTAGTTAGTAAAACAAAAGATTGGAAAGGAACGTCTACATAAGGAAGGAAGGAAGGTAGGTAGAAAATTCATGATGAATTTTAAAATTCAATTCAATTTCAATTCAATAAATTTAATACATGACTCGAAATTTAGTTTTAGCAAATAAAGATGCAGCGTTTTGCAAAACATTTAAAAACTTTTTTACAATGAGGATTAAATTAAGAGATTTTAAAAAGTCAATTAACAATTTCATTGTGACTAACTTTTTTACGGGTCTTACATTCAAGAAAGTTAAGCATTAAAGAATGGCGACCCTATGCCTTTCTGATTTTAAAATTCGAACGAAACTATGAAACACATAAAAAAGTAAGCCGCTCACAGTCGAGCTGCAAAGAAAAAATAACGAAAAAATATTAATCTCAAAAAAGATAGAGCGCTATTTAGTTCGAACTTCGAACGTTCTTTTTTTGCGATATGCCATCTTTTGTGCCAATTATGAAACTGTTTTTGGCTGTTCAGTTCTTTTTTTGATGAAACAAATGTCAACGATAGGTGGGAACCTGCGAACGACGCACTAATTTTTTGTGAACCGTTTTTCATAAAATTGCTGTTTTTATACCCTATTTTGTTTAAAGAGTTACCATAGTAAAAAAAGATTTACTGATGATAAGTATACTTGTAGATTAATCAGTCGGTAGCTTGTGATATTTTTAATGTGTTTCAAATAATTATACCTACTTAACCATACTTTTTTAATTTTATTTTACAACAATAGTGCACTATATTTAACCTATATCGAACAAAATGCTGTCAACTTTATCTGATACAACTCAAAAATATAACCAAGTAAATGAAAGTAAAACAAGCATATGTCTTATCTGACTTCCCGCCAAAAAGTCCATACATAAACGTTTGTTTGTTGTTTTTTTATACGTTTCACACTCATAGCACCACAGTAGGGTAGATATACCCTGTGTCGTGGGTACCATGGACACAGAAAAAGGCAGAAACACAAACACCGAGACCGAGACCGAGAACAGATATTTAAACTCATCATTCAAATTTCATTTTCGTCGGGAATCGAACCCGGGACCCTTGATAGGTAGTCCAACATGGTAACCATTGCGCCACACGGGTCACACAAAAATTATAACAGTGTTTTCTGATACATTTTGAAAATAAATAAATAAAATGTATAGCTATAGAAGCAAGCGTCCTGAAGCAAGAAGAGGCAATTACTTAGCCTTCGATCGAACTCGTTACACGTAATAGGCATACGCTCCTTTTCAACTAGCCGCAAGATGAGATAGCGCGCAGCTATTAGGGGTATATGTTGAATTTACATTAGAACCGCTCAGCTTGCGAAGAGACATAGGCTCGCTCTGCGTGTTCTACCGACTTTACTATGGTGAGTGCTCCGAGGAACTTTTGAAAATGATGCCTACGTAACCATTTTATGATTACACCACCAGACGAAGGTTAAAGTTCCACCGACACCATCTGGACTCGTGGCGGTCTTCCACAGTCCACTTTGCACGCTCCTTTTTACCACGGACGTGTAGGTCATGGGACAACCTTCCAGCTGAGGCATTTCCTGTAGACTATGACATGGGGTTCTTCAAGAAAGCTGTAAAAAAAGCTCTCCTCCAAAGCCGGCAATGCTTGGGTGGCTCCCCTGGGGTTGCCCGTGTCCATAGGCGGCGGTGATCGCTTAACACCACGCGGCCCGTCTGCCTTTTTGTTCGGTAAATTTATATTAAAAAAAATTTGCTAATTTAAATGTCATTTATTTCTTTTACTTGGCGCATTCCACTTCGGGGCAAAGATCTCTCCAAATGATTGGGTCTGGAGCTTACTCGATCACACTGCTCCATAGCGAGTTAGTGGAGTCATAGGTATTCGTTCCTTTCCAACTAGCCGCAAGATGAGATAACGCGTGGACATTACATTGAGGTATTATGTACTATTATGGCGACCACGTATCGGCAAAAGGAGTACAGGCCGCCCTCCAACCAGGTGGACTGATGACCTGAAGAAGACAGCGGGTAGTCGCTGAATTCAGAAGGCCCAGGACCGGGAGGAGTGGTGAACGTTAGGGAAGGCCTATGTTCAGCAGTGGACTATAAAAGGCTGATGGATGGATGGATGTATGATTATGTACTAACGTACATTATACCATTATAAGTTAGGACTATACGTCGAATTTTGCATTGATTTGGTCATAAACTAAATCATACTTTTTTCTGTCTCCACTTGCTATTTGCTATGTTGCAGACCTTTATTATGTAAAGTGCAGTGTCAGCGGAGGCGTACTTTAACAATATTAACTCTAAATAAAAAGCTCATAAAAAGGTTGAAAAAAAATCTAAATAGCAATATAAGTTAGAATAAAATTGAGTCATTTAGATAGACTAGATTTATATAATGTGCTCATTAGTTTTATATCACAAAAAAAAACTTGCAACCTATTTAGAAAATAGTTGCAATTTTGTCATTTCAAAACTACTTTACTTCGTTATAATATGAAATGAAATAAAAAAATAATAATTTAAAAATTAGAGTTCCATCAATCTATCGATCCATCAGCCTTTCATATTCCACTGTTGGACATAGGCCACTCCTAACGTTCTGCAGCTTCACCTGGTCCTGCGCTCTTTGAATCCAGCAGCTCCCCGTTACTCTTCAGGTTGTAAATCCACCTGGTTCTTTTGCCGAGACTTTTGCAGAAAACCTTGTCGGGGGTCTTGTGGGCTCGACCCGCTGTCGAACGTTTTCAAATGGCGGTAACTAACCCATAATAATATGTACCAATCTGCATTGGAGCAACGTAGTTGATTAAGCTCCAGGCCTTCTCAATAATGTGGAGAGTACAGTAACCAGCAGCGGAACGCAAAAACAATTGCAGCAATTAAAAAAAATACAGTTGCAATTTCTGTTCAATAAATAAATAAATTTATGTTACTATGCATTCACTTATTTCATCATAAAATTTAAAATTAAATTTAAATGATGCTTTGTTTGGTCTTACTATCACACTAAAATATTAATTAACTTCTACAATATAGTACAAAAAAAACATTTAATTTACCATTAAAAATTTTAAGGAACCATTATGCAAAATCAATCTTATACGAGTCCAATTTACGACCATCTTCGCTCATAGTTCACCCATTATTTATTTTAATTAGCCGCAAAACATGGACATACACCACGTTCTCTGTCAGCAGAGTCATTATTCAACCGTAACGATTAGAAAATAACTTGTAGAAGGGAGGCCTAAGAGGGGATATCGGATTTTCTCGGGCGTATCAGGCAGCGATGCCCGCTATGGCAGCGATGGCAGCGATAGCAGCGATGGCAGCGATAGCAGCGATGCCGCGATGGCCAAGTGGTAAAGAGCGGCCATGGCCGAGCGTTAATGAACGCGGTCACTGACACGGAGGTAGTGGTTTTAAATCCTCGGTGCATACCTCTGACAAAAAATTGACATATGTGTTCGAAGGTGATGAAAAATATTGTAATACATATTTAAATAATTTCGATGTTTCCCATCACCGTGCATGAGAGTAACTCATAATTTCTCAAAGGTATGATGTCGACCAATCCGTACTTGGCTAGCGTGGTCCCTCTTACTTATGACAGGAGACTTGTACCTGCATGGGCAGCATAGACCATAAAAAATATTGAAAAAAAAACTCAATATGATAGTGGGTGCACCTTGCACACTGGTAAATACTCTTACGTTATTAGAACTTTTTAGTTAGAGATCAGGTATAAGGATTATTGATAATCCCTTACTTTTTTAAATTGAATACTTTTGATTGGAAATTGGAAAATAATTCTTTTGTCATGAATTTATCCATCCATCTATGAATTACAATGGGTTCCCGCCTCGCTCTAGGAAACCCATATTTATCTTCTGGGGCGCAGTTGCTATTGAAGGTTCCTTTCGGCTAGTAAATTTCGAGAAATCGTTTAGTGACTGGGAGAAATTCGATATATGGCGTTAAACAAGTCCAGTGTCCCGCTGCGCTTGGTATAGGTAATTTGCTTCGAGCGAACGGAGGGTTAAGGATGGCGATCACTTTATAAGTAGTTTACGATTCGAAACGATGTGATAAAATTGAAATTAGTTACCCTTGTACAGTGAATGTGATACTTTATATTTTTGAACCATTAGGAATTATTAAAACACTTAGTAGAAAAATAAACACCTTTACGTCCAAATCTCTTCAGAGTTTGGTAAATAAACTCACGTACAATAACGGTTCAAAAGTTAGCCTTGGTCGATTTTCGCCTGCACACTTCAAGCAATCTGATTTATGTTCAGTGTTGTGCTGATGGAAGAAGGTCAGTGAGACCGACAAGATGATGCGTTGTTTTGGAATTGATACACCACTTCTGCACTATAATACATCCACCAAAACGCATCGGAGCAGCAAAGAGAAGTTAGCCTTGCCAATTCAGAGGAGCCTGGCATGGACGACCTAATAATAAAATAACGTAACAATGGTCACTGGTTACGAGTACGTAATTTTTTTAAATAAATAAACCGTACAAAAGGGCAGACGGGCCGCGTGGTGTTAAGTGATCACCATCGCCTATGGATACGGGCAGCCCCAGCGGCCATCCGAGCATTGCCGGCTTTGGAGGAGAGCTTCTTTTACAGCTTTCTTGAAGAACCCCATGTCATAGTCCACTGAAAATGCCTCAGCTGGAAGGTTATCCCATAACTTACACTTCAGTGGTAAAAATGAGTGAGCAAAGCGGACTGTGGAGGACCGCCACGAGTCCAGATGGTGTCGGAACTTTAACCTTCGTCTGGTGGTATAATCATAAATGGTGACGTAGGCATTATTTTGAAAAGTTCCTCGGAGCACTCACCATAGTAAAGCAAAGTAATGTAAAAGCAAAAAGTACGTGCCTACGTGTACAAATAAGTTTATTTTTCTTTGTTACTTTCCAAGTATAACGCTATTATGTTCAATACTGTCCAAAATAATTCAAAAGCCGCAGTTATAAAATTAAACGTTCAATCTCAGTCCTACTCCATAAATTTAACTTGCGGCCTAAATACATTTCGATGGTTTGTTCAGCGGAATCAAAGTACAAATTCAAATTGTAACAGGATGATTAGTTGACAGAGTGGAACAGTGGTACCAATAAGTTTACTTCCGGCTGTACAACTCAAACACGGGTTGAATCTTGTGGAGTAGAAACGACCAGTATTGTTTGTTAATTGTGTTTTATGTTGTACATCCAAACAATATTATGCGCAATTTCTTTTATAACCCATTTTATGCAGTAGGACATAAATCACAGCAAAGGTACATGACACATCTTCCACACCTGATCGGAGCATCGTGGTGAAGTTCAAGGCTTCCGAATTCAGGAGAGAATGCCCACACTTTTGTAGGTGGTAGAACTATTAAGGTTCGCCTGGGGAAGTACCACCGCTGCACCCAATTCTGCCGTGAACCAATTCTATTGTGTTTCGGTGGAAAGGTGCAGTTGCCGGCCACACTTACATGAGGCGACCACCAGCCTCCGGAGTAGCAGCGCAACTGCATACGACCTCAGACGAGACTTACATATGCTTGCTTGAGGTTGTGTGCAGATGTCCATGGGCTGCAGCGACCACTTAACACCACGTGACCTGCATGCTTGTCTGCTACTCCATTCAAATAAAAAAAACTTATTACATAATAGCCTGACAATGTCCACTGGTAGCATCATGTAGAAATTAAAGTACTACAGAGTTTGATACTTCACAACAACCTTAATGATGATTGGATACTGGATACTTATAAAAGTTTACTAAGAATATATTATTTCTAAAATACGAATAAGATGTCGTTCTCTTCTGTATTATGTCTGATTGACTGAGTTTTAGCTTAGCTCCCATTAAAGTGATATTTAAAAATCCTAGGCAGTTTCGGTAGCTTCCCCGCAGTATAGTACCTACGTCACGGTGTACTAAATTAAATACCGGTACCTAATCTTCTTACTTGAGGCAATCGCCAGTCCCTGGAGTAGACCAACTGCATGCGACAGGCAAAACTCGGCCTTGAGTCCATGAGCTGCAGTGAACTGATGGCTTAATGTCTCCATCGAAGCACAAAATGGCGCATGACAAATAATAAATAAATATGGTAATCATAGGGTACGGTAGATCTACCCTGTGTCGTGAGTACCATGGACGCACACAATGACAGAAACACAGCAACAAAAATTTAAACTCATCATTCAAATTTTTGTTTCGCCGGGAATCGAACCCGGGACCCTTCGATTGGCAGTCCAGCATGGTAAACATTGCGCCACGCTGGTCATCATGTTTTTGCTACTAGCAGTCACCCATCACACACCCGACCGCGCTCGTTTCGCTTAGCTGCGTAAATCGCTTGGGTTCTATGTCAGCCGTAGCACAATAGGCGCTTGCCTTAAGATTTTTAATTGGTATAAGAGCAACGTATTGGAATAAGCTCCAGGCTTCAACCATTATGAAAAATCCGTTCCCGACAGAACAAAAAAGCTACAGCCAATTACATTTTGTCTTTTTCCTATACTTTTGTCCTTTTACAAGTGACCACCAACAGACAGACATATGAAGAAAAGGAGTCAATCTTCCGCTAAAGAGATTATGATAAAAGGCGCCGGCACTAGAGCCTTACGAGATTAAATTAGCATCGCGAGACAACAATAGCATTCAAGGTGTTGAATAAGTTGTACGCTTTTACAATTTTGCTTTCTATTACTGTTGGAATGCACAGATTTAACGTCTTGCGGTATAGGATTAGCCGTAAAATAATATGTTGCATTACTTTTGCATATGAAAAAATATCGGTGTATAAAACGGGATGTGGCTTACGGGTTCTGTGTTACTGCAAAATTACGATTATCATCGAAACATAATGATACTTTATTTCAGCCCTTTTAAAAATCCCACTGCAGAGGCCTTAGTGTAAGTCTGCACACGCGAAAACGTTACTATCGCGTTTGCGTTAAGAATTTAACAATAGACCTTACTCCTTTCAGGTTAAGATCTATCTGTCCAATTTTAACTCGGACGCAGTAGTAACGTTTGCGCGATTACAAGCTTACACTAAGGGCTGTCTCCTCTCGAAATTGATAAGGATTAAGATCATGGTACACTATAGTCAAATCATAGTTCGAGATGGATTTATTAATAAGACAATAACACAAGCAATCAGCTTATGTTATTGTCTTATTGAGTAATTGAGTTAAATGCTTTTTATTCGTTTTTTAGGGTTCTGGAGCCAAATGGCAAAAAACGGAACCCTTATTGATTCGTGATATCTGTCTGTCTGTCCGTCCGTATGTCACAGCCACAGAAACTATAAGAACTATATTGTTGAAACTCGGTACGTAGATGTATTCTGTGAACCGCATTAAGATTTTGACACAAAAAGAGAAAAAAAAACAATAAATTTTGAGGGTTCCATACTTGGAACTGAAACTCAATTTTTTTTTTCATCAAACCCGTGTGGGGTGTCTATGGATAGGTCTTCAAAAATGATATTGAGCCTTTCAATATCATTTTTTTATAAACTGAATAGTTTACGTGAGAGACACTTCCAAAGTGGTAAAATGTTGGCCCCCTGTAACTTCTAAAATAAGAGAATGATAAAACTAAAAAAATATATGATGTAAATCATGATGCAAACTTCCACTAAAAATTGTTTTGAACGAGATCTAGTAAGTTTTTTTTATACGTCATAAATCGTAAACCACAATTTACCTTTCATTCATCTTAATGCAATGTATTCTATGGATAATCAAAGGCAATGATGTATTTCGGTTGCCTCTATTGTTATATAAATACTAAAAATAGAATAAAATAAATATTTAAGGGGGCTCCCATACAATCAACGTGAATTTTTTATAGATAATGGTACGGAACCCTTCGTGCGTGAGTTCGACTCGCACTTGGCCGGTTTTTTATGTCCCTCAGCTGGGTACCGCTCTGCTATCAGAAGTCAAAACCTAGGTATGTACGTCATCCTAGTTCACCATGGCCAAGTGTGGATTGGTCAACTTTATGCCTTCGAGAAATAATGAGTAACTTTCAGGTATGAACGTTGACGGAAAACATCGTAATTAAATATCACAATATTTTCCCTCACCGTGGAGCAGCAATAAATACGCAAATTTTTTTGTTAGCAGGTATGCGCCGGATTTTAATTCGGTATCATCGTATCGGTTTCGTACTATCAGTTAGAGAACTTCAGATATTAAATTTTTTGAAGCGCGCATGGTCCGACGGTAAGCGTAGAACGCAAACGATCTATGCAAGTACGCCAAACGGGCGCAGTCGGGTGTGGGATGGGTGACCGCTAGTGGCAAAAAAAAATCATGCATTTTTCCGTGCTTCGGAGGGCACGTTTAGCCGTCGGTCCCGGTTGTTGTCGATAGATAACAGTCGTAAAACCATGTCGGAGGCTGTCACTAACCCGCATCTCCACCAACCCGCATTGGAGCAGCGAGGTGGAGTAAGCTCCAGGCCTCCCCAATAATGGGGAGAAACCGATGCCCAGCACTGGGATGCAAAAAGGATTGCAAGCAGCCAGCCAGCTATATATTTAAAAAAACAAAAATCTTAAAATTTAATTTATATTATACTACTTACCTACATTATCTTCAGTTTGAAATAATATTATATTTCAAGAGTTCATAGGCCAAGAAAGCGAATTAACTTTGAAAAGCGCACTTAATAATAAATTCCCAAAGTAATTTAACATTTAACTGACTGCAGAGCCTGTTTTCATTCAAATAGATTGTTGCCGAAGTTAACTGAAAAACATCAATTAAAATTTGTAGCTCAATGTCTAGACTTTGCTTAAACTCAAGTGTGTTAATGCCATCAACAGTAAAATTGATTATTTTGATAAACTTTGATGTTAAACTTGAAATTAGTATTGCAATTATTAACATTAGAATCTTTTGTTGCAGTATACTTAGTTAAATAACTTCTAAAATTAATAATTGGCTTCTTAAACTTTTCAGACGACCATAAAAAGGCTTCTTTAAATTCTCAAATAATGTGTAGTTATTTGACTTTTATTTTTTATCATAATATAGTGCCTACGTGATCTAAAATATACAGTGTGCTCATACAAGGTCACGAGCCGTGATCTTGAATTATGAATGTATTATTTCTTTATCCAGATTAGGCCTTATAATAGGAATAATCTTGTTATTTATTGTAAGTGTTAGGTTTATTATCAAAAAACAAAAATATAAATTTTTCTGTCATAAAGATATTTAGGCATTTCTTCTTCTTATTTTATTTACAGCATAAAATTTAAATATGTTACAACTTATTGTATAAATAATTAATCAAAGCAACATAACTTCAACAGTTCCACACGAAGCCACAACAACTACACTTCGTTGGAACTAAGGTATGAACTTGTTGCGGTCTGCAGCCGCGCTGTCCGCTCGTCCCGGTACTTTGTACGGTTCCTTTGTAATCAAATTGGTTTATTTATCACCTTCTTCATTTTACTACGGAAAAATACATAAGTAATAATAATAAAGCTCTAAAAAAAGCCTTGAAAGCCGGCAATGCTCAGGTGATAACACTTTAGTTTCCCATATCCAGAGGCGACGGTGATTGCTTGACACCACGCAGCCCGTCGTCCTTTTTATCCTATTCATGATATGAACAGAGTTTTTATAATATTATAACAAAAAAATGTTATGTTAAAATCAGTGTGGTGCTACATGAGGTATGCAAATATTACAACATTTAAAAATTTAATTAAATCATAACTATTAAAATGTACAAAAAAAATATTATACTTTGTTCCCCTATTACGCTTTTTAATAAAAAATATTTTTATTAACTTATTTCTCTATTTTGGATGGGGTCCGATCGTGGGTTTTAGGTCCCCTTGGGTTTAAGACGTTATAAGTAGCATAGGTACATTGAATCAGCATGATGGAGTAAGCTCCAGACTTCCCCAATAATGGAGAGGGACCCGTGCCCAGCAGTAGGATGCAAAAAGGGTTGCAGCCCGGAACATTGAATCGTGCAGTACAAGTTTCTTATAAGTTTTGAGAACTTACGTGACCCATGTATGGAGAGACTTTTCTTGTTACGGCTGTGGTACGTTTTGAAACCACTGCTTCGTGATTTTGATTAACTTCTACTTTGTGCAAGTTGAATGGGTTATATAATAAATTACCTTCAATGCTTTGATTAACTTTGGGTTGTATTCAAAGTTATAACATTATGCCACAGGATGAATACAAATTAAATCAAACAAAAATAAATCCTTTCCTTCATCGTTAAACTTAAGAGTTTTAAATGTATTATTATCCGCACGTATTAAGTAGTGTGTTTTAGGAGTGCTTGCACATTGCATCTTTGTAGCCACACACGAAACCCGTACGAGTGTTGACGCGCTTAAGAGATCATATAAGTCAGCAGATTCGAGTAAAAAAACGCTGAAATAAACACGTTTACGCGCGTGTACTTTTTTGAAGTGCAAAAAGGACCGCACTTGTAAGCGCGTATGCCAAAATCAATGTATACACATAATAAAATATGATGGCGTAAAATTGCCTTAACTATCAGTTCCTTGGAGCTCTTAAGCAACCCTCCACCCCATTCAAGAAATGATACGTTTTTTGAAACAATAAATCAAAGTACCTGGATAACCAAGTGTTGCTCGGATAAAAACAATTTATTTTCTTGGTTTAATTTTAAATAAAACACTCATTGGGTTAGTGTTACTTAACTTAACAACGCCATTTAAAATATCTGTGAATAAAAAATTGACACAAATAATAAAAAACGCAACATGATAAAACCTAGCTGGATCAATTTATCACCCCTGAAACCCTGGGCACTAAATTTCATGATTATTTAAATAGGTATTTACAAGAATTGCTTGTTTAAAGGTATTATTAAGATCAAACACAGTATATTACGTAAATGTCAAATTTTCGGCAATTGGTAAGCAAACATACAAGTTTGTGGTTCAAACTATCAGACGGACAGCACTGGGACTTCCAACCGCGACAAGTTCGGGCCTTAGTTTCGAGAACGTTGCTTGTTGCGGCATGATGTGAAACCGCTGACGTGTTGTTTTGATTAACTTGTACTTTGTCCCTGCTGATTTGGTTAAACAAGTTCGTACCTATAACAAATTAGGTACGATGTTTGAAACTTTAATTTAACTCGACTCGGGCTTATTTTAGAGTTACATGCGCCAGGCAAAGTACAAGATTAGACACAGTTTATTGGAATAATGCCAAAATATATGAAAATTCTCCACCAACCCGCATTGGAGCAGCGTGGTGGAGTAAGCTCCAATAATGGGGAAAGACCGGTGCCCAGCAGTGGGACTTAAAAAAGGGTTGCAGTTGCAGCCATATGAAAATTCTAAAGAACGATTTTCCTCAACTTTTATAATTTGAGGAACTTTAAATGTGTGTTGATCATAGATCCTATCAGAACTAAGAAGAGTCCAGGCCGTAAAGGTGATGGAAAACGTCACAATGATAATCACAATGTTTTTCCCATAGACATAGTACCTATTTCGCTACGTTTCCCTCACCGTGGAGCGCGTAGCACATTAAAACCGGTAGACCGTCTGTACCGCTCGGCTATCGCTGCTATATTCCATAATCTGTCATAGCCGTTTATAATGATTGCCATTCAAAAACCATTATCAAGGTTTCTTCATATGTCAGAAACTTAAGATTTCATTATTTTATGCCTTCTAAAGTTTTGAAAATAGTTTGTTACTTATTTAGAAAGATAATCTATATACCTAATTAATTCCGCGATGACATTCAAAAGCTTTGTTCTGTAGCTAAAAGCGTTACATTTGTGAGTACCGACTATTTCTTACAAACGGAATGCTAGAAAAGAATTCAAATACCAATACTGAATAGAAGATAGCCGATTCAATAGCTAACAGTTGGAATCGAATCGAATCGAGTTTTTGTCGGATCGATTTAAACGAGAACGTAGAGTCAACTTGCGCAACTAACAGTATCTAAAGGTACCAAAACTTATTACTTATTTCTCCTTTGTTATATATATATGATAAATGTTTAATGTGAGTTTTAGGTTTTAATTAATTAAATTAAACCCTAAAACTGCCTTTTGTTCACTAAAAAGCCAGCAACCCTTTTTGCGGCCCACTGCTGGGCACGGGTCTATCCCCATTAATGAGGAGGCCTGGAGCTTACTCCACCACGCTGCTCCAATGCGGGTTGGTGGAGATGCGGGTTAGTGGCCAACCCGCTGTCGGATGTTTTCAAACCGCCCATAAGGCCTCCGACAAGGTTTAACGACTGTTATCTATCGACAACAACCGGGACCGACGGCTTAACGTGCCCTCCGAAGCAGGGAAACGCGCATGAAATTTTTTGCCACTAGCGGTCACCCATCTCACATCCGACCGCGCCCGTTTGGCTTAGTTGCATAGATCGTTTGCGTTCTACGCTAACCGCCGGGTCATGCGCGCTTCAAAAAGCATTAAAATATAAAAAAAACTGTGTGTGATCATCTTACTGTTATGGTGTGCAATAAATCATATAAATAAATAAATAAAAAATAAATATAGTGAACAGGTTTATATTTTTAGTTATTTTATTTACATAGGGAATTTGTTGGATCTAGTAGCATTTACAGCTTGACCTTTTGTCGGCCCCATGCTTAAAAGTTAATTCTATAAGTTGATTCTTTATTTTATTTAATACTAGCCTCCCGCCAGCGGCTTCACCCGCGCGGACCCGTTTTATAGGTTCCCGTAGGATAAAAATCATCATATGTCCTTTCCCAAGGTCCACTCTATATGTGTTCCAAATTTCATTAAAATTGGTTCAGTAGCTTAAGCGGGAAAGCGTAGCAGACAGACAGATAGAGTTACTTTCTAATTTATAATATTAAGTAGGGATTATAAAGTTGTAGCTATTTGAATGAAAGCGCTAATCTCAGGAACTAATGGTTCGGATTGAATAAATCTTGCGTTGGATAGGCCATTTATCAAGGAAGGTTTTAGGCTTTAAAACATCACGTACCAACCATAGATCCGGGATCTCCAGTGGAACGCACCGGTGTGCTCCACGCGCGGCGCACTATAACGGGCCCATCTTTGGGGGAGCAGATGTACTCTCCTGCACCTTCCGATGCGGCCGTAATCGTATCGTTTATTTATTAATTTTATTTATTTTAAGTATAACCTTATTCTAAGGATACAAGGGTGTGCTTAATGCCTAATGGCATTCTCTCCCAGCCAACCCTGGGTGATATGGAAAACTAGTGGTAGGCCATCCTTACTATATTATAAACTATATCGTTATCGTAATCGGAAATACACATCGCCGTCCTTCCCGAGGCTGCTGGCTGGATGGATCGAGCTCCCATTCTCACCACCCGCAACCCCGGAAGCCCCCTTTTAGTTTTCTCTTACGATCAGGCAGGGGATACCGTAGCTGTATTCTTAATCCCGAAGCTACAGGGACACGAGTAGCCCTCCTGCTTCTATGCGTTCCTCATAATCGACATGAATCGATAGTTTGTGACATAACGAACGCACTTCAAATAGCGCCTTTGCATAGTGTTGCTTACTTACATAAGCAAGCATGCTTCTTAAACCGAGTTTAATATAAAATTTTCGGGCCCCAACACAATGTGAAAAAATAAATAATAAGGTACGATGTCATTAACCTTACATTTGGTATGTTTTAAAAAAGTTGTATAAAAAATTTATGATAATTCCTTTCAAATCCAACAAATACTAACGGATAATAAAAGAAAATATTAGATAAAAGATATTAAAAAATAGATACATAGAAACGTGCCTAAATAACCCTGTCCAAAACTACATTCAAGATAATTATCACAGTACATTATAAGTAATTTGAATTCAAATACGCCTAATTTGCGAACAATGATAACATCAAATTCCGTCTCTTTTGATATCGGCAAATAAACTTAACTGATCACTATTCGGCGCCGCTATCTCAAAGTAAAATTAGATAAACGGTATTATTACCTTTACTTCGAGTTATTGTGAAGATACTTGATAAAAACTTCATAAAATAGTGCTAAGTAATACAAAAAGTTTATTATGGGGCGTCTACTATGAATCCGATAAATAAATGAACGCCATGATTTGTATATACTTAGGTAAGTTGCTTACTAACTTAATTTTTATTTTTAAAAAGATATAGGTATAGCCTCCATTCTCCAATAAACTGAATTATGGCAGAATGGTGGAGTGGACTACTAACTAGCCTCCTCAAAAGCCTTACTCAAAATAGCAACTTCATTTACCATTGCCATACCAACCCATTGTAAAGATTATCTTTATGGGATTCATAACTAATTCCTATGTATTGAGTAAGAAATCTCGAAGAAGAAGTCTCGGCAAAAGGAGTACAGGCCGCGCCCTCCAACCAGGTGGACTGACGACCTGAAGAAGACAGCGGGTAGTCGCTGGATTCGGAAGGCCCAGGATCGGGAGGAGTGGCGAACGTTAGGGGAGGCCTATGTCCAGCAGTGGACAATAAAATGCTGATGGATGGATGGATGAAGTAAGAAATTAAATAGGTGAATATTTTTATTTGGACAATTTATTTTATCACAATGAAATACACACAATACGCGTGACCTCGCCATTTTAACATGAAAATGCATTCATTCGTGTGTAGTGACAGAGATCCACCTTTACTGAAGTATTCTACCTTTATTTGTACTTTTGCACCCGATTGCTTCTATAGTTAAAGAGATTTTTATTTAATTTTGCAACTCACAGTGTCTCGTCTATTCTTAACCAATCCCCAATCGAATCTCGAATCTGTGAGGCCTACACAACACACCCATGGAACTAGGACTAGAGATCTTAATTAACTTCAAAGCAGACAAGCTATCGGGCTACTGAGGAAAATATTTCATCCATCATATACGGTTGATTGATAATGGAACGTGAATTACTGATGAATCGAGCGGCTAGAATGCTCATCTCAATTTATTTACATGTGTTTGTGCTACTTGTTGATGGTACCAACGAAAGATTTCGAACTCTCTAGGAATAGATGGATGCGGCATATTATGACGCCCGGTATGACATTTAAAAATGTATTCAGGAAAAAAGAAGACACTGGATCAAACTGGACAATCACTGATATACTAAATATATAAAGAATTTAAAAATTAATTGACGTTTTTTCTAATTATGAATGAAATAATAAAAATGAATTAAGACGTAAATAAGTAAAAATGTGGTTCATTTTCATAGATGGACAACTGCGTATTCTACCTATCTATATGGTTGCAATCTATTTTGCGTCCCCCTGCGGGGCACGGGTCTCTCCCCATTATTGGAGGAGGCCTGGAGCTTACTCCACCACGCTGCGGGTTGGCGAAGACCTACCTAGGTATGTATTTATTTAAAATTTAAGTAGAAGTTTTAATTTCAATTAAAATACCTATTATACGAGTTTAGTAACTAAAATTCCCATTACAATACACAAATATTTAAGACTACCTATTAACGAAATAAAGATAGAAGTTATTGACAAGATAACTTAATAATAAAATTAAAACATGAATATTGATGTGCGTATAAAATATTTTTCTTCTTCACTAGGACATAATAGATGTTATCCTACTTTTGAAAATGAATATTAGAAACATTATAAAATAATGAGAAAACAACACCAACAAAGATAATCAAACATAGATAAAATTCAAATGCCTCCTCCAAAGTGACTTAACTTTAAGTTGTCGATTGCTGATACGAGCGCTAACGAACCGTCGGATATGATTGAAAATCATCGTAGAGGAATGATGTCCTAGACGGAAGCCATTATAAATCATGCCCGGACAGTAGTCCATACATCAATAAGGTCGATTATTCGATAACTCGATACATAACACGGTCAGCCTACCGACGGTTATCGTCCCAAATCAATGCAACATTCATATGAGTGGTAATTAAAATATTTTTTTTATTAAACGTTCGAACCATTTAGGTAAGATGAAGTTGAAAGCATTGATTGCTATGACCTTGCCTCCAATATTTTGCTTCCTAGGGTATAATTATAATAATATGGATGTACATTGTACACCCTTGACGAGCTTGCGTACACACATGAATTCGTCTTGGTGGAAAAGGTTTTATAGGAGATAGAACATTCATGGATCGACCGACAAAGTAACAAAGCTGTACCCACGTCTGCAGCTAAGCAACTCTATTGTGTTTCGGTGGTAAAAAACGTATGCTGATCAGACTTACATGACGCAAAAATCAACTTTCTCAAGCAAGACTGAGGCTTATTTTATTTACCGACTTCCAAAAGGAGGAGATACTGTATTCGGCTGTATGTATTTTTTTTATATATGTTCACCGATTACTCCGCCGTTTGTGGACCGATTTTCAAAATTCTTTTTTTGTTCGTATGCTTATACTCCCGAGGTGATCCCATTGTCACCAAATCAGGATCTGATGATGGGATCCCAGGGAAATCGAGGCGAACTCTCAAATTTTATAGGCACACACATTGATTTTCTTATACTCTATGAAGCATAAGAGATATTTGTGCATAGTAATCATCATCTCATGTTGCTGAGCTGATGATGGAAGGTACTGCAACAGTGGGGAGTTGAAAGCAAATTCTTTCAATAAATAGTTTTTTATTCCAAATCTTACATTCCCGAGGTGGTCCAACTGTCACCAAGTCAAATTCTGATGAGGGGATCCCAGAGAAATCGAAGGGAACATTCAAATTTTATTTTATTTATTTATTTTTATTTATTTATTTCTGTGAAACACCTTAAAATAAGAGTCACAAAGGGTAAAACTTAATGCCAATTGGCATTGTCTACCAGTCCACCCTGGGTGATGTTGAGAATGCGAGGTAGGCTTTAGTAGTCAACAGGCTATTACAAAGAAAAAATGTTTTGAATTTATAATAAAGTCATAAAAATACATGTATACTTAAATACTTTATCAATACATATAAATATCTATATACATGTAAAATACATACATATACTATAATATATATACATACATATATAAATACATAATACGTATAATAAGATACAGATAGGTGATGACTCTTAATGACACAATATTAAATGGTAGTAGTGATACTCAACAAATACTCTCTGACCAATTTTTTGAAAGCCAGTTTACTAGGTGCCTTACTGATATCTTCGGGTAGGGCGTTCCAGAGCTGTATAGCCTTAACTGTGAAGGAGTGATGGAAAAATCCAATATTATGTGGCGGAAGTAAGATGCTAAGGTTTTTGGAAGAACGTAATCCTCTGTTATGGGCAGAGCAGAGGTACTGAAAGTTTTCCTTGAGGTACACAGGAGAAGATGGGTCATGCAAGACAAAGTACAAACCCATTAAAATTCTAGAGTTACGCCTTTGTCGAATGGTAAGCCATTTGAGCTGGCTTCGAAATTTGGAGATATGATCGTATTTGCGTAAATTGAAAATAAACCGAATGCAGTTGTTGAGAAGGCGCTCTAGCTTATTTAGAAAATTTTCGCTGAGATCAGGGTAGGACACATCTGCGTAATCAATTATGGGCAACACAAGTGTATGTACCAGTGCAAGTTTTGTGTGCTGCGGTAGGAAGTTTTTAAACCGACATAAAGCTTGAAGAGTTGCATTAACCTTTCGGCTAACTTCCGTAATCTGCGGTTGCCAATTTAAGCAGTTGTCTATAAGTATGCCGAGGTTTCTAACAGTTTTGTTAAGCTGCACAACATTGCCATCGTAGACAATGGAGGGTAGGTCTGACCACTCAACTTTAGCCAGTAATCTAGAGCTGCCCACAATAATTCCCTGACACTTCAGGGGGTTGACTGTAACGCCATAAAGAGAAGACCACACCTTTACAGCCTCCAGGTTACGGTTAATCGCACCAATGGCATGGCACCATTTATATCCTCAACGTTTGAGTGTACATATAACTGGAGGTCATCAGCGTACAGATGGTACGAACAGTCGATAACAGAAACAATTGAGTTGATAAACAACGAAAATAATAAGGGAGAGAGTATACCGCCTTGTGGAACGCCAGCATTAAGGTCCATCCACTCAGAACATTTTTGCTCTAGTCGAACTGACTGCTGACGATCACGAAGATAAGAAGAAAACCACTGAAGGGTAGTTGGAGCGAAATTATGATAGGAAAGTATAGAAAGGAGGATTTCGTGGTCAACTGCGTTAAATGCATTTGAAAAGTCAATCAGCACCACTACTGTAATTTGCCTCTTATCCATAGCATTCCGGATATCATCTGTTACTTTTATTAAGGCAGTAGTAGTGCTATGACCAGGACGGAACCCAGACTGATGTACACTCAGTTATGTCAGTCACTCGGTTATGCGTACAAATGAAGGAGGAGACTTGTTCATGCACACAGGCTTCCATGACTTTAGATAGGAAAGGAAGAATTGAGATAGGACGAAAATGACTAGGAAGTGTGGGTTTTGAGATTTTAGGAAGAGGTACGACAAATGCTCGCTTCCAATTTTTGGGATATTGGCCCGTTAGCAGAGAGCAGTTTATGATGTCTGTTATTGATGGTAAAAGGATCTCCACTATTGGGACTATCATAGACCTGCCAATGGTATCGCACCCAACCGCCCTCGACTTAATTTTAGAGATTATCTTCCTTACTTTCTCATGCGTCACGGTAGAAAACCTGAAAGCAGGGATGGAAGGTGATTGCAATAATTCAATAGAATTCAAAGTGTGGGATCTGATTGCAGGGTCTAAGGGAGAAGTGGAGACAAAGTGTTTATTAATGGAGTCAAGAGAAATGGAGAAACTGCAATCATACGATAGTGGTTTAGTAATTCCCATGGACTTTAGAAACTTTCACACTTCAGCGGGAGAAGAATTGACAATATTTTCATGAATATAACGGCGTTTTGCAGCTCGAACCATCTGATTACACCGATTCCTCGCCACCTTAAAAGCTGACCAATTTATTTCGGAACGGTCTTTTTTAAAGTTACGGAAGGCCTTGTTCCGTTTCCTCATCGCCATCATGACTAACCTAGTAAGCCAAGGGGCCGGAGGACGCTTTAGGCGAACTTTGTGGACCGGTGCATGGGTGTCAAACAGTTTCAGTATAATATTGTTGAGAAGTGAAACTTTACTATCTACTGTAGACGCCCCTAGCACTTAGTGAAATGTCCTGTCTTAGTAAATATAGTGTACCTTTCGTTCTGAATGGGCACCGACTCCAATATAGTTTTAACAGTCATTACCATAAGCAAGAAGAAGTAGGTACTGTGAACTGTCCCACTGTCTGTACTGTCGGTGCCAATTTAGAACGAATGGTACGACATTTACTAAGGGCCCGACTCCAGAAATCGTTTTAAGAGTCATTACCATAAGCAAGAAGAAGTAGGTACTGAACAATTTTATTTTTTACCGTTTAAAGTCGGTTCTATTTTTTTGTTAAAAACTTAATTTATAATTCATAATTAATTTCTTTGTTCAAATTGTATACAGAGTTGTTACATAGAGAGTCATATCTCACAATTTACCATTTTCATGGTGTGCAAATTTTATATAAAGTATATAATATTAGGTACAATTTAATCAAATTGATAATTAAAACATTATACAATAATAACAAAATATTGATGACCCGTGTGGCGCAATAGCTACCATGCCGGACTGCCAATCAAAGAGTTCGATTCCCGGCGAAACAGAAATTTGTATGATGAGTTTAGATTTCTGTTCTCGGTGTGGGTGTTTGTGGTTATATCTTTGTATGTGTCCATGGTACCCACTACACAGGGTATATACACCCTACAGTGGGGCTATGAGTGTGAAACGTTTAATTATTTATTTATAATAATTATAAATATAAATAATTTACACACAATTGATTTGAATAAAATAATTGAAGTGAGCACTTGACACTATGTTATTACATATATGTATGTTATTGTTATTCTATGAAACTTCAAAAATGAATAGTTCTATATTTATATATCTTACACATCCGTGACAAAGCCCGCTATCAGTTATATGAAGAATTAAATAAAATTGTTAGGAGGCCTTTAGATGCACTACGACCTTAACTTTGAACTATGTTTGACATGACTTTCGAATTACTGTGTCGATTTACTATATAACAAGAATGTACTTACAACAATAGCAACGGCGTCTTTGTTCTCCAATAGATATCGCGTTGAGACCCAATCATAAAAGCTACAATTACTTAATTAGAGATTATCGATAACCAGGGCAGGTGTAAGCATCACAGATCACGATCAACTAACGGCCGGACATCAATTCGTTACAAATTTGACCATTTTGTTACGCCTCGTTGAGTCAAGGACTCTCCAACTCATTCCGGGCACAATGAAAAGGGAAAAAATGAAACAAATTAAACTATTGAACCTGTTCTGTATGAGGACCCCTAAAGAGCGGGTTTCTGTTATAGTGGACTAATTTATATCCACCTGTATAATAAACAAAATAAAGGCGCCGATACGGGATGTTTTGGAAGGCATTAAATATTTTATTCGATAAGATACGGCGTTGGGCGTATTTTAAAAAGATGTTACGTCGTAAAACATTGTTTGGGAGTGCGAATTATGTCTTGTTTATACTCCCGCTGTGCCTGTCTTTATTTAAAATGTAATGTCTGAAGTCCTAACTGAGTTGGTAAGCTTTGTTTTACTAAGAATACTGTAAATCGCTTAGTTTGCGAAGTAGGTTCTCTCTACGTGTTCAATTTCGATTTCAATTTTGCTATGGTGAGTGCTGCGAATTATACAAATTGATGCCCACGTCGCCATTTCACCGTGACACTAAAAGACAAAGGTTAAAATTCTACCGTAACCATCTGAGCATATGACGGTCCTCTACAGTCTGCTTTGCAGTACCCTTTTTGCTACCGACGTGTAAATTGCGGGCAAATCGTCCAGTAGAGGCATTTCTATTGAACTATAAGATAAAGTTTCTCAAAAAATATCATTATTTTTTATATAATAAGTTGATAAAATGTGCGTGCCCAAAAAACTTAAAAAGGAGTCCCGGCACGATAAAGGGACTTATATAGTGTGATAGGCCTTTATCCCCCCTCGAACATGAAAGTTTTAACCTAAAGGGCGTGGTTTTAAAGATATACTTAAGGGCTTTTTCAACCCTTCATCTTGGAAATTAAGTGTAGAGTGGCGACATTTGTTGTCGAGTATTTGAACTTCATTCACAACAACGATTATTTGGGTTCATGGGCGTACCCAGGTTCTAGGCCGGGGGGGGGGGAGGGCAATTCTTGGCCAGGGGGGGCAAGTTCTTGGTCACGGAGGGAAGGGGTGCAAATTTTAAGGTTCTTATATTAGGGATTCAAGCTGGGTACCGCAATAACGTACCGCAGTAAATTTGTTTTCCACGTTACGCAATGACACGCATACAAAATCCAAAGTCCACGCGGACGAAGTCGCGGTCGGCCGCCAGTAAGTAAATATATTCATGTACAAAAAAGCATCCACAAGTTAAGTTCAACGATCGATATTTCCACATTATTAGTGTCATTATTTGAGCTAACTGTATATGTATCTAACATAAATTGGTTTCAGTTAGTCGATATTAAAAGGTCCTATTGGCGGCGCGGTAGTGGTGCACAATATTCCATTTCGTTTGCCAGTGGGGGGCTCGGGCGTTTCAATCGTTGCGACAATTAATCACAGTATAGCAGTGTCATCCGGCACCGGTCCGGCCGGCAACCGACGAATTTATAGTGCATTTTTTACCTTTTCGAGTTCTGTAACTTAAAAGGAAATAGAAACCGTTAGCTTACTTTGACGTAGACTGTCAGTCTTTCTAGACGTTGGACGAGAACCAACATGCAGGTATCCACTTGATTATGTGTTCTATAGAATACATATTTGATATAATTTTCAAAATTCAATTTTTTTTCCAAATCAAATCATTTATTTGTAGAATAAAGTGAACAGTTGGATGGACAGTCATTATTTTTATACATAGTACGCTTATTCTGCCCCATTGGGCGTACAAATATTTATATTCATAGTAAAATTAAAATTTATGAATCTAGAATTACATGTTACTTTTATAATCAAAGATATCATTAGCAAAATAAATCATAAAAACAATTACAATAATGGCCAATAATAATAATAATAATTATATGTCAACAGTTACTCACATTAAATAAAAATATAAATTACAATATAGAATTAATTAAAATAAACATTGCAACATTAGACAGAATAATTCAGCACCAGTCAATTCATATTTAATATTATAAGTACAATTATTATTTCATATTTATACAAATGTCAATTATTTATTGTATAAGTACGTTAAATCTAATCAATCGGTGTCTCTTGTTTTAATTGAATAGTCAGTATATAATATAGTATATAATAGTCAGACTTCATCTATTCCTTCAAAAAGCATCTGGTTTTGATTATTGGATACTTCACGCTCACTAACTTTGGCAATGCAATGTCTAACCATACAAATAAAACAAAAAAAATAATTAAAAAAACGGATTTATTTGTCACTATCGGCCGCTCGCAGCTTCGTCACTATTCAACACAAAAATAAGTTTTCAATTCGAACCAATATTATAAGAATGAAAACCAGAAGTGGAATATTTAATCACCATTTAATTCGCAAAGCCTTTTACACGATTTAAAAGTAACGATTTAGGGTTTCTAATTTACATTTCCTCATACAACCACAATTAAATAACAAGTAAGTTACTGACCTTACTAATATCACAGCACTAATGATTCTCCCTTAGAGGAGGCCTCGCTTTTATAGGCGTTTTCTCCTACTCCGTCACATTTTGTATTCATCTACCGACGTTGATTCCTAACAAGTAATTCCTGAGATTCGCGCGTTTATACGAACGAAAAAGCTTTGTATTTTTAGTATAGATTAAAAATTGGGATTCATACTAGGTATTTTGTACGGTGCAGTGCACGCCGACCAGTAGTGAACTCAACTTGAAGTTTTACTTTTTTTTTAAATAAACATTGCATACCGTTGAGACTTAGACAATCTGTGCACATCACAAAGAACAACATAAATCTAAATCGTTACAGTTTGGTTGCCACGGTTGTTGTTTAAAATGTGGCAAAAGCGCCGTCGGTCAGTGAGTTGTGTTGATGGTTCTGAGATTTATAGCGAATTTTGGAACACTTGATGAATTTACGAACTTTGAGTCGTTTCATCAATCTACGTGAATCAACTTAGAACAGAGCTTATTTTGCTTTTGAATTTTGAGGTTGGACACACTAATAGGGTAAACCAAGTAGTATCACTTATTTCACTTATTTGTCGGTTTGTCTGTCTATAAAAACAAATAAAATAACGCTTCACACTCATAGCCACATACAGATTCCCTGTTTCGTGGGTACCATGGACAAAGACAGAAACACAAACACCCAGACCGAGAACAGATATTTAAACATGTCATTTAAATTTCTGATTCGCCGGGACCGAACCCGAGACCCGTCGATCAGCAGTCCGGCATGGTAACCATTGCGCCACACGGGTCGTCATAGTCTCTATCCGTCAGGAAACATTTTTATTAAAATGATTCCCTAGGAAATATATTTGTATATATGTTGAAATAATTTTACGTTTTTTTATTATTTGAATGGAGTAACAGAGTAGCATTGATGGATATTTACACACAATCTCAAGTCTGTCCTATCTGTGGTCGTATTAAGTTGCGCTGCTACTTCGAAGGCTGAATACTGGTCGCTTATTGCAAGTCTGGCCGGCAAATGCACCTGTTCAAAGAAAAGAATTACTTAACAGCAGAAGTGGATGTAGAAGTACTTCCTCGGTCGATTCATTAAAGTCCTCAGCCGTATTCAAGAAGCATGCTTGCTTAATCTATGAATTCGTTTAGATGACCCTATGCGTTGGCGAGCACTATGAAACCTCATAGTATTGTTAATGAATACGAGTGTAAGACTCGCTTATTTACATAAGACTAACGGTTACTTGAAAATATTGTATAGATTTCCATGGTCGGCAGCGGCTACTTGGTCGTACACGTGGTCTGCATGGTCGTCAGCAACCTCATTTAAAAAAAAAGAGTCGATCGTACCGACCATGTTGTATTTTGCTTAAGGAATTTTTTTAATGTTTCATCCTTCTTAAGGACAAAATTGTTTGTTTTTCTTAATTCACGTAGGTTACATTTAAAACCCATAGATTCTTCAATTCCTTCAAAACTCGCTACAAACCTTAGAGACATCCACACTAAAAGTCAAAAACACATTATGCGGTCAGCAGTGACACTGTTTAAAAAATAAAAGCATAAAGTATGAATCTAATTCACGAATTCAAACAGGCAGATAGACAGATATACGGGAGAATAAAGAAGTAAGGCTAAAATGTATTATATTTATAGGCTTCCGTTTTCGGTGAAGTGTAAATATGTTACAAGTTTTATAAAGATATTTCCAACGCCGGTTATGTGTAATACGTAAGTCCTATTAGTTGAAAAAATTATAAAAATGTAAAAGAATAATTGTTTATTAAAAATATATTTTAATAATTCAGACGTCAGAATAAATAAGTATCGAATGAAATTGCTCGAGGACATTCCGAAAAATATAATAATACTAGAGCCTTCCGCCAGCGGCTTCGCCCGTGTGAATTCGTTTTATAGGTTCCCGTAGGATAAAAACTATCCCATGTCCTTTCCCAAGGTCCACTTTATCTATGTTCCAAATTTCATTAAAATTGCTTCAGTGGTTTAAGCAGGAAAGCGTAGCAGACAGACAGGCAGAGTTACTTTCGAATTTATAATATTTTAATAATTCAGTTGTCAGAATAAATAAGTATCGAATGAAATTGCTCGAGGACATTTCGAAAAATATATTAATTACCTACTCGTAATATCATTATGTATGCATTTTCCCGAACTATTGTTCTAGGAAATATATTAAAACCTTACTGAAATGAAACAAGCCTTGCAGTCCTGTCTTTTATTATTATTATTTATTAATAACGTATTTATATATCTGCAAATACCTGTTAGTACCGTATGAGACTCGTAGTGAATCCCTACAGGATTCATGCTGGCTCCCGTTTTAAATATTATACATAACGAGTCCGTTCAACAATGAATGTGTGAGGCGTGCACATACCATACACATTGTTTTTGTGTGTGTAACCGCTAAACTTCTGCTACTACAACTAAACTGAAGTGACAATTAAACGTAGAACGTTAGTGTAGTAGTATGTAGAGTTTTTTGATAAAGACAGATGTTCAGATGTTTTTGCTAAAGCTTCAAAAGCTTACGCATACAAGCGCGCTTGTTAGTACACATCACTATTAGAACGAGACCCAATTGCACTTCGTGAAATAGATCATCTATAACTATAACATAGATATGTTAGATAAGACATGTTATAGTTATAGATAAATAACCTATTTCACGAAGTCCATTTTAGATAAAAGCTATTGAGAAGAAACATATTGCTTAACTGTACGTATTCTGAGTGTACACTACTGTACACCTAAATCTCTACAACGTACACATTCCTTACGTAAGTATAAACCGGAACAAAATATTTTTACTTGTCACAACAACAAGCGTTACTTTTAGAATTATGAGAAAACGAGATTTCATCTTGTTCATAAACATTACACACATTATTGAAACGGTGTCCAAACACGTCAAAATATGTCTAAACATGGTTGTATTAAATTCTATTAATACGACTACAAGCGGAAAGACAATGTCCGTGGGCTAAATACAAACATGTTGACGCTACTGTTTCCTTATATATATACTTCCTAGAAAACAATAGAAAAACATTCTTCTACCTTTGTCCAATTAAAATGTTACGTACACATCCAGATGTACGGTAATGTCCCAATGATTAAAGAATCAGGAACACTTTTAACGCTAAGAACGTCAGTCTTCATACAAGCGCGCTGTCAAAATGGAGGCACTAAATAGATTCCTACAGCTGTCAAATCTGACAAACAAAATATTTTTATTTTGACCAAATTAACTATAAAATACTACAAAATATTGAAAACAATGTGAAAAATTATTTTAATAGACTGATTTTGTTTTTAAAAAGTGTTGTGATAAAATTTAACCTTAAGTCTTACGGAGCGGCCGGGCGGCCCGGCGTTTGGTGCCATTAATGGCACCAATCAACGTGCTTCAATTTGGGCGCGCGAACGTGGTTTCTATAATGTAATTGTAATTATTCTAAGCAGGAACATCATGTTTGCGCGGAACATATTATTATGTACTTACATAGCATAGAGGTAGCTCAGTGGAAAAGAAAGAAGTGGTCCTCGCCGCGGAGGTCCTAGTACAAACTCTGGCGCGCCTAAGATTATTATGTTAAAAAAGAAGAAAAAAAATTACGCTTCACACTCATAGCCCATAGTAGGGTAGATATACACTGTGTCGTTGGTACCATGGACACACACAGAGACAGAAACACAAACACTCAGACCGAGAACAGACATTCAAACTCATCATTCAATTTTCTGTTTCGCCGGAAATCGAACCCGGGACCCTTTGAACCCATGCATTCCGGCATCGTAACCATTGCGCCACGTAGGTCGCCAGAGAAAGACGACGAAGAGAAAAAGAAAGCACTTTATTGTTGACTGTTTACGTACATACAATTAGATGTTTAAAATTATTATAAGAGTTTAAACAGTCTACCATGTTCGGGCATACAATATTAAATTATTAATTAAAATTAACTAAAATAGTTTTACTTTAAGCTCCGTTAAGAATATTCATCGGCTTTTGATGCCTACGTACCGCTGGGTCAATGAGAGAAAAAAAGCCAACGGAAAAAAACTCTCAGGCATTGTTTAGTGTTAGTATTTTACGCGGAAGCTCCCCAAACCATGTGCATATTTGTTGCTGTTTCAGGTGAAGGAAAATATAGAATCTAATAATTCAGTACAGCGTTTTCCATAACTTTGCTTACCAGAAAGTTATCGCACCCAAAATATTGTCAAAAGCATGATGTCTAAGTGCGATTTGGCCAGTGTGGTATACTATGGTTAAGTCCTTATAAAATTTCAGTAAAAGACCTTAGCCCAGCAGTGGAACATTACGAAAAGGGTTGGTAGCGAAGGTATATAAAGCTTGGTGACTTGTAAATGTAGGTGGTGTAAATGAACTTATAAATCAATATACAGTAAATTTGCGCTTAAGATATTTGGTTTAAATATTTTGAGCTCAACACTCGATCGGCGAGTAAGCTGTCTCGATAATTTACGTTTATATTTAAGTGCAATGCAAATACATTAAATTAAATAATAATTTGTTTAATTGATTATTTACTTGATTACAAATATATACGAATTAATAATTTCATTTTAAAAGCAATCTAATTTATGATGGCACTGACTGAGTAATTCAAGGACGTCAGACAAATAGCGAGCAAAGATTAAGAACTGTTCTCGAATTTGTATTCATTAATCGCGAATACTCGTAAGTTTTATACCGATGTGCATTTTTAGGGCTTTGAGCCCAAATTCCTAATTCAAGTATAGTATTAGTTCTACGTATGTAGAAACTTTTATGGTACGCTACATATTCAATTCATTGCATTTTTCTATAATTACGAGTACCGTGGCTCTACGAATTCTAATAAGCACGATCTATGCAACTAAGCCAAACGGGCGCGGTCGGGTGTGAGATGGGTGACCCCAGTGGCAAAAAAATTCATGCGCATTTCCGTGCTTCGGAGGGCATGTTACCCGCATCTCCACCAACCCGCATTGGAGCAGCGTGGTGGAATAAGCTCCAGGCCTCCTTAATAATAGTGAGAGACCCGTGCCCAGCAGTGGGGATGCAGCCAAGAATGTCAGTGGTCTGCTATATAAAAAACCGAAAATACATAACTGCCACAATCAAATGCTGGTCAGACAAGTCCTGCGTGTCCTATCTAAGACTTTGAGGACACTTGCCAAAGCCTATCTTTATATCAGGCTCTACGACAGACAAGCTTGGACTCAATCCAAAATAGTTGAAATTCGGGTTATTCACACTCATTCATACTTAAAATACTTACTTTATTGAAGAACTTTTAATTAGTGATGCGGGTTGAGATTTTAAAAATACATATAGATTTTTTTAATGTCGTGTCATCAAACTCATCATACTCGAGGGCCTACTGTGTTCATTAGGCATGGTTTTTAACATTTTCGGAATATTTTTTTGCATATTCAGATCGTTTTTTATATCACGAACAGTAATAACAATATAAGATTAGCGTAGTCTTTGATAAGATAAGGCTATTAATGAATAACATTGCAAAGATTTATGCAGTATTTTCCAAAAAAGAAAAAAAAATAAGAAGAAAAGTGAAAGAAAAAAGAAGAAAGAAGAATAATGCGTACAGAGTAGGCCTCAAGGTCTCATAAAAAATTCATACTACATATATACTGAACTCCAGGCATGCATGCCTTTTCCAGAGGTCGTTTGCGGTTGCGCTGTTACTCCGGAGGCTGATGGTCGCATCATATCAGACTATCCGACAACCGCACCCTTCCAGTTCGGTCAAATCATGAAAATTGTACAAAACTGTTATTAAATTTTGAAAAAAAAGAACATATATTTAGCGAAACCGAATCTAATCCGCACCAGCACCATTTCTAGTACAATCATTTCAAAAACGTCATAATGCTAAATGAATGAATGTCAAGAATAGAAAAAATTGATTAAGTATATGTATGGATTGGTCTGAAATAATGATCCAATTAAGCCTTGCCAAATTGATAATAGTGTTATAATAAAAGTTGCTCAGTAAAGGGGAGATCACATCGGGGCGAGGGTGATTAGAATAGAAAAAAATTTTTATTATAAATTGGTGTATTTGGTACAGTGCAGATGATTTAGTTTTTTTTTATATTTTTAAATATGTAATTTTAACTTACTTTATTTAAAATACTATTAATGTGTACAATTACACAATGCGAATGATTTCAACCTTTTTAGTGTCTTAGCTACAGCCTTCCTTCAAGACTTCCTCTCGGTTTTGAGAGGAATTTAGGCCATAGTCTGTCAAGCTGCTCCACCAACCCGTATTGGAGCAGCGTGGTGGAGTAACCTCCAGGCCTCCCCAATATTGGGGAGAGACCCGTGCCCAGCAGTGGGACGCAAAAAGGGTTGCAGCCAGGCTACCACGCTAGCTAAATAAAAAAAATATGAGTCAGAGGTACGTGTCGGTGTTTTGAACCCTTGACCGCCAAATATTTTTTGAGAACCTATAAATTTTATGAGTTACCAAATATAAAGTTTTAGCGTTGTTAATTTAATTCTAAGCTTTAGCAACATACAGTAAATATTATAAATATCCTGGCTCAATCTTATGTGGATGAAGCCTTACAATTTTTGAGTATTTTCGGGTCATTTGTTACGCAGACGTCTCGGAGTGAGACGAATTTAGCGGATTGTATACTTTGTTTCGATTGACTACTGACAAGTAATTTTTGACTTAATTTTATTTTTGTGTCTATTCACAAAGCTTTTTATTTTTTTCTTTTGTGTTGTGATTATACCTACCTAATTAATTTTGTGAAGGTACTAAGATATGACGCAAACATATTAGAGTCTCACTGCCGGCTACAGGACTATCCCCATAATTGAAGAGGCCTTATTTTAACATTGGAGCGATACCACAATTGGAATAATCCATCAATGTAGATACCGATAACTTACCGTGCACTCCGAAGCACGTAAACGCGGGAGAAATTCACCATAATGTCACCAGTTATACAAAAATATGGATGTTTAAATAAAAAATATTGACTTAAATATATTAACTCAATAACCACGTTCGCAATTAACGTCCAATCGGACAGTAAAAAACATTGAATTATCAGAATAAAAATTCATACAAAATACAAAAAGCTGAAAATATTTGACATAAAGTATTCATTTACTATTTCCGACACGGTTCGTTATGGCCGCTGTTCGTTTATTGGAACATTGTGGCGGAATTGTTTGTTTTATTAATTGCTTAAATGTATGCAAGCGTAAATATTTAAAAGAACGGATTTACGCAGTGGCATGTTGTATGGATACTTGTAGGGACAGTAATTAAGGGCCCAGACTCCCCGCTCTTGGGTGTACCGAAATCGCGGCACGCAATTCCGTCTGAAAAAAATAATTGTGACGTGTTTGAGCCAGGTTGCCTGTATAGTTCTATTTTTCGGCAATTAGATGACGTATACAACGTATTTGTACAAACAAATCATTGTCTTTCTTTTTGTTCTTGTCTTTGTCTGTGCTTGCCTACTAGCCTGGGCAGTGTGGTGGATTATGCTCAAAATTTTACTTGTATTCTATACCGGTCGTAGATCAAAATACGCTTTATTATTTGCTTGATGCATGTTGTGAGGGATTATCAGATTCTTGCCTTATTGAATTATGGTCTAAATCCTTCTCACTTGTGGAATAGACCTGTGTCCAGCAGTGGGACTTAAAAAAGGTTATAAAAGGTAAGGATTTGAATACAATTAGATGATTACTACTAACACTTTTTCCTCATGTCGAAATAATTCCTAAACAACGTACCCACTACTAAACTTGTTTACCTCGCCAAACCTACGATACACGTGTTTCGGCTCAGATTAGGTAAGAAGGTGCAAATTGGGTCGAAATCCTGAACAAATTACAGGAAGCCAACAAAATAATTTAAATTAATGGAAGCGCATTCTTACTAACGCTCGCTGTAAATAACTTGTTTCATCACTAACGGGCAACTGAATGCGAGTAAAATAAATCAATACTTATAAAAGTAAGTAACACCTCACTGTCATAGTGTCTCTAATACTTGTACATTAATTTAACATGGGTACCATGGACACGCACAAAGATAGGGTGCTGCAATTTAAATACATATATCATTAAAAATTGAAGCGCTGTGAATATACCCTGGACCCTTGAATGGCAGAATGTTGTTTCGCAATGTGGGTCTTAAGAATAATTGTTTATGAAATGAAAAAAGGGTTGCACTCCGGTAGTGCCGGCAAAAGTGGAAACTTGAACATAAACCTTGTGCATTTTTGATATTTTGGAATGGTTAGGGAATAATTTTGCACGAATTGATTTTATTATCAGTATTATTTTTCATCTAGTATTTTCAGTAGGTTTTCATCTAGTATTTTTATAAAGTACTCACTCATTTTCTTTAACTATTTCTTCGTCACTTTTTTCATTAATAGATGCACTTTGTTCAGTTTCCATATTTTAAACACTTGGATATACAGGAATTTTACAAGTATACAGACAGTCGAGCCATCAGTTGTCAATCCTCCGTCTTACGAATATTCGATCAGGCCACGTGTCCTGACGCGAGTTTAACATTTTTTACCCATCCCAAAAAAAGTGCACAACGCCGCTAAAGAAGTTTTCATTTCAATATATCATTAAAAATTGAAGCGCTGTGAATAAATCCTGGACCCTTGAATGACAGTCTGCCATTTCGCAATGTGGGTCGTAAGAATACTTGCTTATGAAATAATAACTTCTGCTATAATTTTTCCAACTTCGTTACTAATTTACTGTCAATTTACTTAATTTCAGATGCTTAATTTACATAATATGGGTTATTTTGATATTTGAGGCATTCCATGTAAACTGCACCACTTAAAATATTGATTTTAGTAATATTTCACATGTTAAGGTGTTTGTACAGAACAAGAGTATACACGGAACTGGGGATTTTGTAATGATTTTTCTAATCACGCTATCTGGATCGTCAGAATGCTTATTTTGAAATAATTGTTAAATATTTATATGTGTAGATGTCCATCAGGGCTGCAAACACTAAACATGACGTGGCTTGGCTCGTTTGTTACTCCATTTAAATGAAAAAAATAATGGAGAATATTTGTAATAAAACAAAAATAAATAATAAATAGGCTTAAAAGACCTTTAATTAAACTGAAAGATTCGTAGGATATTGAAGAGAGGTGAGAGAGAAAAGATGGTAATTTAGCGATTTAAAAAAGTTCTGTCACCCTTAAAACTACCGTCAGAAATGACTTCTTGAAAATTTCAAAGATCTATCGGTTATCATTCCATGGTGTGACACCATCTTATGGTTGTCTCGAAACGAAGTTACAAATTAAGCTTGACGTTTCAATTACATTCCCGTGCAACTATTGTCTTCACTGAGTCTCGCAAACAATTATATGGAGTCTCCAGAATTTTTCAGAGCTAACAAAGGATTTGTCGGCTTTGATCATCGAATTCTCTTTAAGACTGATGTTAGAAATCGTGGGGTTGTTATTTGCTCTAAAAGCTCTGAAGTTATAGAAAGAAACTTTAGAAAAGGGGTCATTATTGAAAGTCTATGCTTAAACAGAGGTAGTTGAGTAGTTAAGACACTGTTTCCCGACACGGCCTCCCCAGTTACAATCCCGGCATGCAGTTTTAAGTATTTACACGCTCCACGTTACGCTTCACGTAACAGGACAAAATATATTTTTTTATCTCTTACCACGCATAACTTTTTAGAGAGTAGGCCTATTTTGATAAATCTGTAATTCGAAAATTCTAACTCTAAGGGCAGGAAAACAGAGATAATTGATTGTTCATTTACTGATTCTAATGTATGAACACGAATAACTTTGTACAGAGTACTGAGATTTTGATATTATTTTCTTTATTGGTTGGGGAGATATATTGATATATTGGACACTTTTGGACACTTTTACAATCGAACTAAAAAATAAACATATTTCAAAAAATCTAGTGATAATCACTAGAAAAACTGTTTTGTAGTCGGGGCCCATTGATTTAGATTGAAAAGTCCGCCATTTTACTAACGGACCCGACTCCAAAATAGTTTTGAGTTATAACCATAAGCAACACACACAGCAAGAGAAAGTATTATATGCCAAGTATTACAGTTTATTATATTTTTTTTTCGACAGTTTAATTTTTTGGTAAAAATTATCTTCATCGTTCTTGAGCTATACCGCACGTGAGCTCTACCCAACAGTGAGCATAAAAGGGGGTTTAAAAAAATTTAAAAACGCTGCCTACTTTAAGAGGTGTGCTGACCAAGAAATTTGTTACGCGTGTTTACACTCCAGGTGAGGGAAATGTAATCCTTGTAATCCTTTTTTTATGTCCCACTGCTGGGCACAGGTCTCCTACTCACAAGTAAGAGGGATTTTAGGCCATAGTCCACCACGCTGGCCAAGTGCGGATTGGTGGACGTCATGCTTTCGAGAAATTATAAATTTCTCTCAGGCATGCACGGCGATGGAAAACATCGTAATCAATTAAATATCACGATATTTTCCATCACCGTGGAGCAGCGATAAATGCGCACATTACAAATTTCTTTGTCAGAGGTGCGTGCCGAGGATTTGAACCCGGGATCGGTCGCGTCGATGACCGCGGTTTCTTACCACTCGGCCATCGCTGCTTTAAGACACATAAATGATTATGATTATGAAAATATTTTATCGATGTTTTTCATCATTGTACACACCTTGCCTACACATGAGCTTACTCGTAAGTAGGCTATATTCTAAACCTATCTCAATTTCGAATGAAAACCTCTACCCAACCGGCATTCAAACGGCGTTAAAAGAAATTCTTATAGTACTGCTTGATTTTCACTAAAATTTTAATAACTCTCTTCGAAGGGCTCAATACATAAGGGTCCTTTTTCCTTTTAATATGCCGAACCCTAAAAACAAACACGGATAAAACACTGTAGCCATTCACATTGTTTAATGTTAATTACGAATGTAATAGGTTACTGTGAACACATTCGCAATTTCATTACCATAAAAAGCCAGCGCAGACCAAATCTACTTTAATTTCGATACAATCGAATACTCTAATCGATTACTTAATTCGTTTGCGGCCAAACTATGCGTGTTGCCGATTATACCGGGCGGGACAGATCGGTTTTGAAATAATTAAAACGAATACGCAAATTAAGGTCGACGGTTTTGTTCGGTTAGCCGCCAATTTTCGTTATTAAAGGCTTGTTGTTTTCATTACTCTTATCCTCATTTAAACTTCACATTTTATACCTTTTAGAAAATTTCATCCATATTTTATTAATCATACCATACCTCATAACATAATTTCTTAGTCAAAGATGCTCACTTTGTTTTTATTTTCTGTCGCATTTTGAAACATAGGTACCTGATTGATTTTTTCCCATAACTTTGGGGATTTTATTCGTCCACGCTACTACGATAGGGGTTGGCTTATGCATGTGTCAATTTATGCGAAAATAAATGAGTCGCAAAATTTAATACCTACAATGAGAACAGAAATGTTATATACAATAACCACAGCAAATAATTCAGACCAGCCAAATACCTAATGTGTGTCACACGCGCATTGCTAACATTACGTACATTAGGTTCAAAATAATTCATGAACGGTAATAGCTATGGGAAATTAGAGAGTGTCATTAGTACGGTTAGAAGATAATGACAGACCGAAAACATGCAAATGTCAGAACTCTATACGTATCATTATAATATACTTGTGTATCGGTTTCACAATAAGGCTTTTAATGCTCCAGCATTTTAAAATTACTGATATCAAATCAAATATTGGTCTTTAAGAAGTTCTAGAAGTAGGCTTATCTTCAATTTAATTTAAGAGTTTTCCGCTGCAGTTTTAAGACTATTATTCCTATGTAGTTAGATATTTGTACCATGCAGATACCAATAATTGATCGTTAAAAATATGAGTACTAAATAACAATAAAATTATCAATTATACGGAGAATTTCTAATTTAAAAGTATCCTCTACATTTTCTTTGTATAGGAACTCGACAGTGTGCAAATACCCTAACGCTATTTTTCTGTACACTCCAATTTCACCTAAACGAAACTAAACCTTATTCACGAAATAAGCCCTATTGTTTAGCACGATTTTGGCTTGCATATCAAATAAACAGTTATTGAAGTCGTTAAAATATAATAACTGTGATATTAGACCGAGAGCTTCATTGTGAATACCCAATAGTGTAAATAGTAGTTCAAAAGTCTACTACTAAATATTATTTTAGTCTTATTTTTTATTGCTGTAACCTTAGTGCTTATTCGTATGCAATATTATAGTACAGACTTGTCTTGTTTTTTTAAACAGGGTGTTCGAAATTCAGGACCAACATTTTTTTCTTAAATAATCTAATCGTTTTACGTTCTTATTTAATTACTACAGGAGTTTTGAATGCAGATAAGAAATGTTTGTAAAGTTTCTTAAAAATCGACTCTTTTTATTTTGATATAGGTACTTGATCAGTAGTGAGTATAACAGAGTATACATATATAATTGAATAACTGATCCACTGACTAACTGCATAATAATATTTTTTGTATTTAAAAAAATGTACTTATCGTAATTTGTACACTTGGCTCTTAGCCTACGTCCACTTGCTCTCGCGTAGAAATGATTGCCATAATAAACACAAATCATATGCCGAAATAGCAGTACACGGGTTCCTACAAACTTGCCAATAATAGCTGGCCTTTGCACTTTCATATAGTTTAAATTTCTCTCTCCATATGCGAACAAACGGTCACTATATTTCTTACATAGAGCGATCTCTTATCTTAAAATAATTTTTGATTTATGGAAAGCGAGAAAATTTTATCAATACCTTTTAAGGGTAGTTATCCATGAGTTTCTAATACGAGGCCTGAAGATTACTGTACCATGATTCTCCTAAACTTAAGGCTGTATCCAAAGTTGTTTTGTTGTTTAATGGTGTTTTGTTGGTTATTTACATATGGCTGGCTGGCTGCAACCCAGAACACGGGTCCATCCCCCTCAGTGGGGAGGCCTGGAACTTGCTTCACCACGCTGCTCCAATGCGAGTTGGTGGAGGAGCGAACTCTTATGTAAAATTAATTTTTGATCTATGGAAAGCGAGAAAATTTAATCAATACCTGTTAAGGATAGTTATCCCTGAGTTTCTAATAGGAGGTCTGAAGATTACTCTACCACGGTTCTCCTAAGCTTCAGGCTTTATCCAAAGTTCTTTCGTTGTTTAATGGTGTTCTATTGGTTATTCATGATTAGGACTAAGAGCTTTACATGTCCTCCGAAAAAAATGTAATTTACGAAATGCTTAGAATAAACCTTCCAACAAAAAGTTGAATACGTGAATACGAATACGGAAAGTTGATACCAAAACTTGCTTGCAGATATAAGGACCAATCTTAGAATAATTACAATTACATTATAGAAACCAAGTTCGCGTTCCCAAACTGAAGAATGTTGATTGGTGCCATTAATGACACCAAACGCCGGGCCGTTCCGTTCCGTCCGTCCGGACTTTAGGTAAAATTTTATCACAGCACTTTTTAAAAACAAAAGAAATCTAATAAAATAACTTTTCACAGTGGTTTCAATATTTTGTAGTATTTTATAGTTAATTTGGTCAAAAAAATATTTAGTTTGTCAGATGTGACAGCTGTAGGAATCTATTTAGTGCTTCAATTTGGACAGCGCGCTTAATTGAAGACTGACGTTCTTAACGTTATTATTCTAAGGGACCAATTTATTTCCCCTTTTAAATTGCCTTTATGATATACGTTCATCATTAAGTTAGAGTTATCTAACAAACGCAACAAGGAAATGGTCAGACAGGATCGGCACACACAGCAATACTTTAATGATAACAATATGTAAATTGGGACCTACATACTTTATAATGGGAGCATTGTAGTGCTGTAGAATGAAATGGCCTATCCCATTTAGGGGTGCACTAAGAGAATGCTTAAACAAGACAAGCTCGGTTGCTAGCTCTGTATACAGCTTTCTCGTTAGTAACACTATCTAATGTGATACAAAGGAATATAACGCAAGAAACTAGCAAACTCACTATCATAGGTATATTTTTTGAAATTGCTGAAAATTAGTACCAAAGGACTTTTTAACGATAAAATACTTGAGATTGAGGTTTGGTCTCTCAAGTGTGTTTCTTCTTTGTTTTTTTTTCATACTTTCGTCTTTCGTCTTATATAGGGTTTCTTTTAGGCCACTTAGACCTCGCCTATTTCAAAATAGAAACGATTTTATGTTACCAAATTATTATACTATTTTCATAATTTCAATCTTAGTTGCTATTTTTCCGCCTTCTATCTTCAGCTCATCAGTAACGACGCACATCTGAAAAATTAAAAAAAAAACATCTGTAGGGTTATACAATACTATAATATATTTATGTGCTGCATGATTGCTTAGTTTGAATTCTTACAGAAATACATCATTGTATTCATACAACGCAAAACCATACATTAGCTTGCACATAAAGAAACAAATTTAATAAATCTCGCGCAGAATTTACAACCAACAAATGGACCACAATAAAATGTGTCAAGCAAGACCGGAACGGGCTACTAGTATCATAAATATTTAGATGGCAGCAGTTAGCTGCAGTAGGCTGCAACAAAAAGGCAAGTATCAAACATGTGGCCTCGAAACATAAAACACATAAAAAGAGGTACAGGAAAATACATGTGCAACATGATAGCGGAGCTTTAACGGAGGTTAAGGTGCGTTCACACGAGCGTGAGTCGTAGGTACGTTTGCGATAGCGAGTTCAAATACGATGATTTCTGTCCAAACATCCTGAACAATGCTTAACATGCCGTAGTGTCATCGTTTAATACAGACATTTCAATAATGAGATTAATTTCTCTTCTCAGTTAATGTTTATATGTCCTATCTACAATGGTGCCCGCCCACAGTACAAGGGATCAAACTGAGGAAATATCCTTTTTGTGTTCCACGGCTGAACCACTTAAAAAACGCCATTTATACGTAATAACCGCTACGAAAAAATGACATGCAGCATAAATAAATACGCAGCAACAAAATAGAATACCGACTAACGTAGAATCATCAGTGGTACTGTCGCGTTGTTCAGTCTGGACGAACTCTTACGCCGTTCGCAAATTGTAGATGGGACCATAGAGGTGCGAATTCTATGAACTGCATTGTAAAATAACGAAACATCCATTTGTTCGAAACAGTTTGTTCTGACGAAATGTAACTTTTAACTTGGCTTTTCACATATAAAAAAGGGTTAACATTTTTATTAATATAGTTTTATAATGATAAATGTATGCCAACATCTAGGTGTAAGTCACATGATTTATATTGCAAATGGAAGTCGAACTTGCAATCTCTACGATAGATGTTTACTACTGAGATGTTCCACGACCTGAGGACCTGTATACTAAGGTCATGCGCGGTCACAGCCTTCAATTTGGGGGGGGGGGTCACTAAGAAATTTGGGGGAAGAGTTTCGCCTTCCATCTATGCATGACTGATGGATTTGGGGGGGGGGGTCATGTCCCCTGTGACCCCCCCCTGGGACCACGCCTGACTAAGGTAGACTCAGTTCATAATCAAAAAGAAAAACATGTGCGGTGTTTTTGTAACTTATTAAACGTAACTCCGTAAAACAAAGGATTAAACTAGAAATAACATAGAAGTCTTTCTAAATAGTCTATGTTTCGATCGAAGCAAAAGAAATTATAGCTATTATTAACTTACAGTTAAGACATTATTGTTTTAACCAATTTCCAAAAGGAGGTGGTAGTTTTTTTTTTGAAGTGAAAACTTCTTTAGCGGCGTTGAGCACTTTTGTGGGATGGGTAAAAACTGTGAAACTCGCGTCAAGTCACGTGTGCTGATCGAAAAACCGTAAGACGAAGGGGTGACAGCAGATGACGGCTCGACTGTCTATACTTGTAAAATTCGTTTATATCAAGTATTTAAAATATTGAACTGAACAAAGTGCATCTATTAATGAAAAAAGTGACGAAGGAATAGTGAAATAAAATGAGTGAGTACTTTATAAAAATACTAGATAGAAATTAATACTGATAATTCAAGAAATTCGTGCGGAATTATTTCCTAACGATTCCAAGACATCAAAAATGCACAACGTCAATGATTTCACTTCTGCCGGCACTCCCGAAGTGCAACCCGTTGTTTTTTTTTTCAACCTATTTTATGTCCCACTACCGGGCACAGGTCTCCTTCTCACAAGTGAGGCATTTAGGCCATAGTCCACCACGCTGGCCAAGTGCTGATTGGTGGACGTCATGCTTTCGAGAAATTATGAATTTCTTTCAGGCATGCACGGCGATGGAGAACATCATAATCAATGAAATATTACGATATTTTCCATCACCGTGGAGCAGCGATAAATGCGCACATTACAAATTTCTTTGTCAGAGGTGCGCGCCGAGGATTTGAACCCGGGATCGGTTGTTTTTTACCACACGGCCATCGCCGATTACTCCGCCATCAGTTTTTTTTTGTTGTAAGCTTATACTTTAGCGGTTGTCCTGTTGTCAACAAGTTAAAATGTGATTATATTGATTGCAAATTTAAAATATTATATGCACACACATCTATCTATATCTTCTATCTATACATATAATAAATCTGTAACAAGTCGGTTTCTGTACATTGAAGATATTTGAGAAAAACTGTCACTAGGGCTATTTATTAGCGTAATAGAACCCAAAACAATGATTTTTAGAATTATTGTCTGTTTGTCTGTTTGTCTGTTTATCTGTTCGTTTGTGCGCGCTAATCTCAGGAACGGCTTAACGTAGAAGGATGCGGTTTTCACTGGTGTATTGGTATTTTTTTGGATTAACATTTAGGGTTTGTTTTATTTAAATCGGTTCACAAACAAAAAAGTTACGTCAATTTCAAGAATGATGAAATGGCGTGCGAATGCAGGCGTTCGCAAGTTTCGATAATTACTACATCTCTTAATATTCTAATAGCAAATTTTCGATCATTTATGCTAGATTTCATCTCGAAATATTAAAAAAAGAACCATACATATCACCACATATTCAAAGAAATCCTCAATACAAAATGTACAAAACCTTAACAAAACGAGGCTACTGCCGACATCTATGTGGCGAATAGTTCATATTCAGAACTATTTGGTGATCTGTTGCAAATTTGGTATATCGACGATTTAATTTACACGTTATACGGTAGATGGCGTTGTTACTGAATAACGCTATTATAGAGTGGATTGGTGGAGATAATTTCAAATAATTAATTACGAAGCGCGCATGGCCCGGCGGTTAGCGTAGAACGCAAACGATCTATGCAACTAAGCAAAACGGGCGCGGTCGGGTGTGAGATGGGTGACCGCTAGTGGCAAAAAAAATTCATGCGCGTTTCCGTGCTTCGGAGGGCACGTTAAGCCGTCGGTCCCGGTTGTTGTCGATAGATAACAGTCGTTAAACCTTGTCGGAGGCCTTATGGGCGGTTTGAAAACATCCGACAGCGGGTTGGCCACTAACCCGCATCTCCACCAACACGCATTGGAGCAGCGTGGTGGAGTAAGCTCCAGGCCTTCCCAATAATGGGGAGAGACCCGTGCCCAGCAGTGGGACGCAAAAAGGGTTGCGGCCAATTACGAGGATATTTACATGGTAAAATATCGAATAAAAAAATTAACAACTTAGAGAGCTTTGGAACTGGCGCTGATATTTTACTCATTGTGGTAGAGCATTATGGAGGCGCGGCGCAGTGGTTACGTCCAGATATTATTGGTATTTGGTATCGATTTTATTTAATAGGTGACGCTATAGATGGCGTTGTTGCTCAATAACACTATTCCAATGCAGATCCAGAGATACTTAACAATAAATTGTCGACTCGCGTGGCGCAATGGTTACCATGCTGGACTGCCAAGCGAAGGGTCTTTGATTCCCGGCGAAGCAGAAATTTTAACGATGAATTTAATTTTCTGTTCTCGGTTTGAGTGTTTGTGTTTCTGTCTCTGTGTGTCTCATGGTACCCATTACACAGGGTCTACCCTACTGTGGGGCTATCAGTGTGAAACGTTAAAAAAATCAAAGTGTTCTACCGACTTTACTATGCTGAGTGATCTTTTCAAAATGGTACCTACGTCACCATATCATGATTACACCACCAGTCGAAGGTCAAAGTTCCACAAGCCGCTTTGCACGCTCCTTTTGATGTTTGAACGGATGTGTAAGTTATGGGACAACCTTCCAGCTGAGGCATTTCCAGTGGACTTTAACATGGGTTTCTTCAAGAAAGCTGTAAAGAAAGCTCTTCTTGAAAGCCAGTGCTCGGGTGGCTCCGCTGGGGTTTTGTATTGAAATTAACTATAAAATCGTTTTCAGTGGTTAATTTAATAAGTGCTATTACATACACACGCAGTACTGGCACTGGTGTTACACTAATATGCTAAAGCGTCACGGCAGCAGCTCTGCATGGTGGTCACGCCCAAAATAATATTAGTAATCGATATATGTATAGAGGACTTACTTTATTTCTGATGCTGTAGGAAGGGTTGTTAATAGGACCAATTGACAACTAAACTCAAATGTAACGTCCAGATTTTATTGGTATCAATCTTATTTAATAGGCGACGTGCCTCTTAATCGCGTAGGGGCTGATCCTCTCACGCTGCTCCAATTCAGGTTGATGACATCTTCATTGTTAGTGGCCTAACTGCTGTCGCAAGTTTTATATCGCTCAAAAGACCTCCATTAAGTATGAACGACGGTATGTTAACGACAATTGCAACCAACGTGCAAGCAACCAAGAATTTGACTCCCAACTACTAACCACGCCTGACGTAGCGTAGTTGTATAGTTCACCACCTTTCTGCAATAGATTTAAGTTACATAATAATAATTAATCTATGAATTATTTGCAGCACAAATTATTTAATTATAATGATACTTTCCGCGGGCACAGCAGTACTATCTAAACACTTAAAAACAGGCTATTGTAATACGTTTAATTTGTAAAAATAAATTGATGATAACGACTGAATTGTCGATATTATAAGAGGAGTACAGTAAGAACTGTAAGGACTCAGGAAGAATATATCTACTCAACATAATAATATGAACTTTTGTATCATAAGTAATTTCATAAAAGGTAACAATAATCGAAGGGACAGTGGAGGGCAAGCGGTCACGCGAGCGCTCACCTACACGTTAGACAGACATTATCAAAGCTGCAACACAGACCTCCATAGTCTAGAGTTTTCAAGATGCTACAAACCGCAGCAAATGGTGACGCATCGCGAGAGCATCATTATCCAACGAAATTGCAACCTCATCAGCCACTCTGTCAAGAGATGGTCAAGAGTGAACGACTAAGGAGGAGGAGGAGGAGGAACAAATAATCCAAGTCTTTTGTTACAAGTCTTTATCTACGCGGACGACGTCGCGGGCACAGCTAGTATTTAAATATTTTTAAACCAAAACAGACATTTTTTAATTGTATTTATCATCTCATGTTGCTGACCTGATAATGGAAGGTACTTCGAAGGGTAGGATTTGAGAGCAAATTCTTTCACAGGTAATTACATTATTTACCCGTTTCCTTAAAACTCGTGACCATAATAAAATAATAGACAAAATTTTATTCAGTCTTCAAGTCGTCAGTAATCATGTAAATATTAGAGTTTCCCAGTACCTAGTAGTTTTAAAGGCAACCCAAAAAGCCCTGTTTTCGACATTCGACATTTTTATTGAAGACATTTTAAATATTTGCTTTACCTTCAATATAAGCCCTTTATAGCTTTACAAATTATAATAGAAAAACATAGGTTAGATAACAGGCCGGCCATACACACGTGCAGTACACGACAATAAATTTAACGTCAGGCCGCTTGTACTGAAACCACACTGCAATTTAAGAGCCTCGCAATAAGGGAGCTGCATTGTTGCCGGCGTCTCGTGTTATCCGCATGCAGCGAGCTTCATTAAATCTTACCATAATTATTTTCTAGAATTTATTTGTCTCTTTATTATAACCATTTGATATGACGTCCGTACTTGCATCAAAATAGCAAGTAAATATAAGCTTTCAATAGGTAATTTTAAACTAATATAAGAATACAAATCTAAGAATTCTAGTTGTTACACTCAATACCCATCAAAAGCACAGCTAGTTAAAGAAAGCTTGATGTTGTGTTGTTGTACTATGAATGAGGTAGATAGTCTTTTATATTTTTTACTGAAATACCCAAAAACTGCTTTTTGACTACAAAACATGTTGATAATACTGACATAGATAATAATAAAAAATAGACTAATGGCTGCAACCCTTTTTGCGTCCCACTGCTGGGCACGGGTCTCTCCCCATTATTGGGGAGGCCTGGAGCTTACTCCACCACGCTGCTCCAATGCGGGTTGGTGGAGATGCGGGTTAGTGGCCAACCCGCTGTCGGATGTTTTCAAACCGCCCATAAGGCCTCCGACAAGGTTTAACGACTGTTATCTATCGACAACAACCGGGACCGACGGCTTAACGTGCCCTCCGAAGCACGGAAACGCGCATGAAATTTTTTGCCACTAGCGGTCACCCATCTCACACCCGACCGCGCCCGTTTCACTTAGTTGCATAGATCGTTTGCGTTCTACGCTAACCGCCGGGCCATGCGCGCTTCAGTTTCACTTTTAGTTAAAATATACAGATTTTTTATTTACTTCTCTGAATAACGCCTAGTATTAAGAAATAAACTTAATAATTTAAAGCAGTACTTTAAATGACATTTTAGATTACTTCATATAACTTACTGTAATTATTTCTGCACAAGGCCTAATAGACAAACATAGGCTAGATAATGAGCCGGCCCTACTCACGTGCACTACGTGCAGTACACGGCAATAATTTAACGTCAGGCCGCTTGCACTGAAACCGCACTGCAATTTAAGAGCCGTGCAATAAGGGAACTGCATTGTTGCCGGCGTCTCGTGTTACCCGCATGCAGTAAGCTATATTCAATCTTAGCATAACTATTTTCTAGAATTTTATTTTTATTTATTTATTTATTTTAAGTATAACCTTATTCTAAGGACACAAGGGTATGCTTAATGCCTACTGGCATTCTCTCCCAGCCAACCCTGGGTGATATGGAAAACTTGTGTTAGGCGCATACTTACTACATTATAAACTATATAATAATATATATAAATTATAATATAAGATATATATATACTTAGAATTATTTGTCTCTTTATTATCACCGTTTGATATGACGTCATTGTTGCATCTAAATAGCAAATAAATGTAAGAGTTTTGCAATAGGTAACTTTAAACTAATATACTTAATTATATTAATCTGAGAATTCTAGATGCAACACCCAATTTCCATCAAAAGCGAAGCTAATTAATGGAAGCTTGATGCTGTGTTGTTGTACTATGAATGAGGTATAAAGTCTTTTATATTTTTACTGAAATACGAAAACATGCTTTTTGACTACAAAAGAGCAGCGGTAATACTGACACAGATAATAATAAAAAAAGTATATTTTTTTGTGAAAATGTAGAGATTTTTGAGTTACTTCTCTGAATTACGCCTAGTATTAAGAAATAACCTTAATTAAAACAAAAGTTTAAATAATATTTTAGATTACTATAACTTATTTTTATAATTCATATCAACCACAAGGCCTAATAGACAAACACAGGCTAAATACCGAGCCAGCCATACGACACGTGCAGTACACGACAATAATTTAACGTCAGGCCGCTTGCACTGAAACCGCACTGCAATTTAAGAGCCTTGCAATAAGGGAGCTGCATTGTTGCCGGCGTCTCGTGTTACCCGCATGTAGCATACACGTTAGCTTAGCTAAGTGTTCAATTATTTTGCTAAAATGCATTATGGCGGACTATTAAATTACATGAAATAAATATAAATAAGATAAAATAATAATAAGTAACATTTAAAACAACTTTTGTAGTACCCGAATTTGTGAAAATAAACCATTTTATTTTTCTTTTCTTTTTTTCTTTTCTACAAGGATCTTATATTTAACAACTACCGCTAACTAATAAAGCAATAACTAATTAATAATTAACATTGATTAATAAAATCAACATAATCAACAACAACAAATACTCTTTAATCGTACACCACAAAAAAAAAACAATAAAATAGAGCAACGTAAAATAATAAAAAAAAAACAGCAGTGGTGACCTAAAGGCGGTCTTATCGCTAAAGCAGCGATCTCTTCCCGACAACCTTTGGGTAGATAACATGGTAACGAGAACCAATTTGTTGAGTAGTTCACTTTGTAATGAAACTTTTAAATAATATCAAAACTGAATTACGATGCATTGATGCATTTCCATTACGATATTATGTCTACCTATCATAGGCTAAAGCTAAGACAGACGTTTATTTGCACTAATTTGGTTGTTTACTAAAGATTTTCATACACATTAAGTTCGCCATATTTACCTAGTGACATGATGCCGGGAAAGTTATAGGCATAATAAACTAAGAACAGATTCTGTGGCCTAATTGGAAACGCATATTTATAATGCTGTTTTGTTACTTCGACATCTTTACGATCCATGTGGCGCAATGCTTACCATGCCGGACTGCCAATCATAAGGTCCCTGGTTCGATTCCCGGAGATGCAGAAATTGGCATGACGAGTTTCAGTTTCTGTTGTCAGTCTATGTGTTTGTGTGTATGTCTTTGTGTGTGTCCATGGTACCCACGACACAGGGAATCCTTATGTGGCGCTGAGTGTGTAGCGTTATTGTTAAATGTTTCTATACTAAAACTGCCAACAGAAGTAGAATTTGTATACTTCAACTCCCAAACTGTACTACAAGCCGGAATAGATATAAGGCTTGGGGCTGGTAATGGCATGTTAGTGGAGCGTCTGAGCTAAGCCTTAATCTAGTTTCATCCTTTAAATGTTCATCTCATACTAACATTGTTTAGAAAACGTCTCGTTGTCTTTCCGGTTAAGTTATAGATATAGTAAATTAAGAACTGATTCTATGGACTTATGGGAAACGTATATTTGTATTATAAGAGTGTTTTGTTAAAGTAAAAAGTCATGCCACTAGGGTGTCTTTATCCATGGGTTACGCTATGTACGAAAAAAAATCACAATATAGAATAATTGTTGGTTCATTTTTATACATTATTTTTAGTGTCTATAATAATTTAGTCAATTGACTTTACAGTTTTGTGATGTCACAAATTATTTTACCACAAAAATGTATGAGAATGTCACGTTTTAACAGCTCACTAAAAGTATCACAATTGATTTGGTAAGTAGTCCAATACCGGTTTGTACAGTATGGAAAGTGATTTGTCCGACCTAATGGTATGTAAATACTATTATGCATTTACTTTCAAGCGAATGGCTGATTCACTCATTAGTCTATTAGTGAATTATCTGCTTAGAGCCTTGGGGTTTCCGGGTACAATTTCCGCACTGATTAATTAATCCTCTTATATGCTTACAAACACAGATAATATATAGGTATTCAAAGTATGACTGGTTATATGCCTTTGAGCTCGTACTTTGTGGTCATACCTTTAGGTATATCGTAAAATTTTTAATACGTTTAAACTAACATTTTTTTTTGGTTTCGCGCCCATTGATTTTCATAAAATAAAGTAACAAGTCGTTACAAATGTTGTAAGTGGTTGTTACAGTTTTATGATGTGTATTCCTAACCTTAAATATAGGATTGCGATTATAAATATTAACGGAGGTGGAGATTTTAAGTAATTAGTTTATTATAAAGTTACATAAGTTCCACGAAACGAGGAACTGTAGGTAAGTGACTAAATCCATAAGACATTAGGCCATCAATATTTTTTAAACCTTATCATTGAAAAATATAAATTTATTTTTTGAAAATACTGTTAAAGACGGCAAAGTTTGAAAAAGTGGCAAAGAAAAAAAAGAAGAGTAAAATGTAAATTCCACGTATCTCTTCAGTTTCCTAGAAACCGCTTATGCAGAAATCAGAGAGTATATTGATGAATCGAGTACATAAGCTCAGTGTAGCGTGCAGATGGCGCCATAAAAAACTCATGAAACTCGAAGAAAAAGGAAATGTTAAGGGAAAGGCTTTCGAGAAGTCTCTTTTGGAAACGACTGAGAAATTGGTTTCAAGTGAAGGTTGATTTTCTTTGCTTGTTTAATCGGATTTCAATTTGTTTTCTCCATGATTTTTCTACATAGAAGAGTATTATTTATTGCAAAATAATGTAAAATAATAATAATCATATTTTATTAAGAAACCAGTCATGAGATTTTAACAGGGATACTTAATTAATTAAGACTTTGGACACTAAAAAAATTCTTAATTCTTTACAACCTAAATATTATTTTTATGAGAAACAGATAGGTATTTTTAATGTTTATTTTAGAAATAATAATTAAATTCTAAAAAATATCGTGTAACTAAATATCACTACAACACAGTGTAATTACTTCATCTCCTTAAAACGAATCAAAAAAATAATGTTTGATACAAATTAGTCGTAAATGTTTTTTTTATTTTTATAATAGGACATGACTGCAGCCATGGTCGACTAAACAAAACGTAAAGCAAGTCTCAGTTTTGTCTTAGGTCATAGCAGATACAATAGAATATTCCTACAAATTTTACTCAAAATAATATTATAAGCATTTAAATACGTATTTTTTCGCATGCAAAATAGGTGACTGCTATCACTTAAGATAAAAGCAAGTCTAAAAAGGCTATATTCAACATGTTCAATACCTTCACATAAGATCAAACAACAAAGGACAACGGGTCAAGATTGCAATTCGTGTTGTATTATCTGTAATAACCACCTTATTTAGATAAAACCTCCGGCCAATTCCGACGCAAGCAAAGCGAAAAACTTTCGCTCCTTCCGAGATAGTCATTAGGTTTGTAAGGATTACGTCCCATTTTAAACTAATGACGATAAAATATTTCTTTGAAAAATTATTTTAAAATTGAATGTTTAAGAGGGGAGCTCCTTAAAATAATTTTCACTAGCGCCCACGAACCCACCGTAAAATTAAGTTTGATTATCACGCGTATTTGTGTCACAGATTATATAATTAATAAATGCCTCATGCCTTATTTATTATTTGCTAATGCTATTATATGGCAATTTTTTCTCGAATTATAAAGTATTTACAGGAGCTAGAAAACATATTTTCTGGAATTCATAATTTCAAATGCTAGGCATATTTTGTAATTATTATTTTTAAATAAATATATTATAACTTATATTTTCATTTTTTATTTCTTTAACCGAGCAATACGTAAATTATGGATGTGTAAAGTGCAAAATGCTGTCTACCAATCCGCACTTGGCCTGCGTGGTGGACTATGGCCTAAATTCCTTTCACTTATGAGAAAGTGTGTGCCTGTGCCTAACAGTGGGACTTAAGGTTGTAAAAATATGTTGCAACAATGATTACTTGATATATAGTTACAGTGGCACTGGTGACATTTTGTGAACATTCTCAAGATAAAATCGCTTATCTCTTTTATGCTCTGTATGTGACAACCTAACAGTAGATACAAGCCAATAGCTCGGTACACTCTTTCGATCCTCCCATAACTCCACATATAAGAGGATTGCCTCACCATAAGGATATCGCAACAAATTGACTGTAATTTTGTTTTTTCTTCTCACGAGCAAATCTGAATAGGGCTCATACAACGCTAGAGAGCCGCGGTTACTCACGAGAGGCTATTCAAGATTGTAGAAAATTGCTTATTTGAATCCGTTTGTCTAGTTTCTTTGGCGCTTTTTCACGCTTCGTCATCGGGAATTGTGAGATTTCTTTAAGCGCTTCCAGTGAGTTGATTCAAAATGCCTACTATGGTGTAAATAATTTCCTACATGACCTACAAATACAAATATTAATTTCAATACTTAATGCAAGCTGTATTAATTTCCGTTCTCTACATTAGATTGTCTAAGGACGTTGGTGATTTGATGAGTAATGTTTAGCATGTCAGAATGCCATTCGGAGGGTATAAGGTTCATTTTCTGGGTTCGACGCGAGGCGAATATTTGTACATAAAACTTTATAGACTTTTATGAAATCTACAAAAAATTACAAAATACTATTGGTACCGATAAAAGCTCTGATATAGCAAGATCCATAAAAAAGCTTAAAAGATAAAATTGTATATAATATCTGTATATTCTCAAGATAACATCAATATTAAAACGGTGCAAATAAACTACAATAGTAAACAAGTCGACATTGACTCTAATTGCCAAGAAACATCAGGAGAGAAGCCGCGGGGCGCCACAAACATCTCAGTCGTACTTTACATAATTTGTAATTTACATTAATTATGCCTAAAAGTAAATATGTAAGAGGCGTAGAGATTCAACAAACCTTGACGTGTCTCGGGGCTAAACAGAGAATAATGAACAGTCATATCTTTAACTATACTCTATGTGCGATAAAATACGGAGCTATAACTTAGCTAGTACGTGGTTACCATTTTTATATTTTTTCGTTTCGTGGTATGTTATTCATTCACAATAAATTAATGAGTACATTGCTATTTTGCACCCCACAACTGGGTACCTCTGGGTACGTCAACTGGGTCTCTCGTTGTAATTGAAAATATAATATTTCTTCAACGCCTTGCTGAAATGCGGATTGGGGTAGAAAAATTCCTGATAATGGCCAACCATTTGTCGAAAATTTTAAAACCATATATATCAAACATAATTATATCGAAAATAATTGTCAAAGTATCTTGTTGTTCGTCAACGTGCTCAATGGACATCCAAAATGCTTAAAAATTTGGTTGTAGTGGACACTCCTATACTTCCCGATTCATCTTAGCCGTGTTTGGTTTATCATCGTTCGTATCTTAGATGGCTAGTGCAACTTGTGTTTACTCTAATCTTGAGACTTTCTCCATGTGATAAACTTGTATTTTCCTATGTCTAATCATGATCTGATGATAGTTATTTAGTCCTATCACTGCTCTAATTTTAATGACCTTCTACCATTTATAAATTACTAGCTTTACTAAGATGGCTCCACCCGCGTGGTCTAAATGTATTTTTTTTATCTATAAAAATTTAATAATTTTTCCTGGTAAGAAGTAGAGTATGTAACTCTTCAGCTCTCCACCGTGAAAGAACGACAAACAAACACACTTACACATTTATAATATTAGTATGGATTGATTTTTCTATAATCGTTAATTGCTGGCAATCTAACACGTTCCTAAGTATTGTGCTTAATGGATATACTTTAAGATCAACTCAAAATGTAATTATACGCTAAAGAAATTAGAAACATCAAGTGCACTGCCATGATCACTGATTTTAAAATAATTGGATAAATTATACGATGTAGATTTGATTTAGTAGTCAAACTCGTTGTGATCTTTAAGACAACTGTGGTACCTACGTATGCTCGTATTTGTGAAGTGAATGATTATTTTAATACTCCTTACTACTTAGTTATGCCTCTGTGTCACAAAATGTGTTTTAAAGCTACCCAATAGCTATTTGGTAGACAGTTGGGTCTCAGATTATATTCTCGTCGAGGCAGAAATTTCAATTCTGTTATTTTATTCAAATTCAATTTCTGTTAAATAAATCTGGATGTTGTCTCTCTGTGCATTGCATGTGTCCATGGTATCTACAACACAATGATCATCACTATGATCGATGTGTTGTATGTTAGTATAGTATGGCTGCAACCATTTTTGCGTCCCACTGCTGGGCACGGGCATGCACGGGTCTCTCTTTATTATTGCGAAGGCCTGGAGTTTATTCCACCACGATTCTCCATTGCGCGTTGGAGGATATATACGAGTATGTATAGTATACTCTCATGTAATTACTGCAGGCCTCTCATCTATTGAAGAAGACTCATGCTTCGTTGGGAATTTTATGCGAAAAAATTGTAATAATAATGCTCAAATATATTTTCATCTCTAAATGCGAAATAGTCTAGAATTAAAATATCCGTTTCAGCAAAAAGCGTTACACTAAGCGTTTTCCGCTTGGTTTTAGCTCGACGCAGTTAATAAGAGGACGTGGCCACTCAGTTTTTAAGCCAGGCTTAGTTCCTTCTGATCATTCCTCCACCGGAAATTAAACGCCAGCGCGGTTGAAACGGAAAAGTTCAAAATTAAAACTGTTAACTTTATCCTTTACATTTCTTGACGAATTTCTTAACGTTTTAATCTCCAATTCTGCGAGTTAACAATCCTTTCTTGAGAGTCGAAACTTTTTGTAACGGCCGAACTTACGGATATAACAATTTTCACTTCAGTTTAATTTTTGTAAGCGTATTTTTATAAAGGCCGAGTTTTACAGTTGCTGTTTAAGGCGAACTGACAGAACCAATCTAAACTTGGCGCCTTTAGGCTAAAATGCAAACGAAATGAGAGGCCACATGATTAAAATTTAACATTAAAAATGAGCAGCGATGGCCGAGTGGTGAAAAACCGCGGTCTTCGACGCGACCGATCTCAGGTTCAAATCCTCGGCTCGCACCTCTAACAAAGAAATTTGTAATGTGCGAATTTATCGCTGCTCCACGGTGATGGAAAATATCGTGATATTTCATTGATTACGATGTTCTCCATCACCGTGCATGCCTGAGAGAAATTCATAATTTCCTTCATAATAATTCATGATCCGCACTTGTTCAGCGTGGTGGACTATGGCCTAAATCCCTCTCAATTGTGTGAGAAGGAGACCTGTGCCCAGCAGTGGGACATAAAAAAGGTTGAAAAAATTTTTTTTAACACTTACTCGTAAGTCCACACAGTACAGGATAATCAAAAGCTTATTTTTCTTTAGTCATTATTATCAGCAATAACTGAACCTTTACTTCAACTGGTAGGCAAGTATCAAACTCACAGTCCCACAGTAGGGTACTTGTACCCTATATCGTCGGTGCCATGGACACACACAAAGACATGAACACAAACACCCAGACCGATAACAGAAATTTTCGATCCGACCGATCGGCTGTCTGGCATGGTAACCATTACACCACGCGGTTCGTCCAAAAGGTCGAAAAGAACAAACCAAAGCTGGAAATCAACGCCATGGTATACTGGGCAAAGGCTCCAAAAACTAGGTAAAGAAAAGTCTGAATAATATTTATTGTTTTTCTAATTTGTCAGATGTTCGCATACTGTTATTTGTAAGTTCTTTTCAGTAGGTTCATCAGACAGATATGAACTATCTGCCAAGTTCACAAGGTCTACTGCCTACCCAAAAATTTATACATAAGTGATTTCTGAAACACAAACATTTGTTACAGAATACACACAACCTATCTACTTCAATTTAATTAAACGAACAAAAACTTTTTGATATATTGTACCTTGATTCATAAACAATGTTTCCTCAGCTAATTGGAGTATTCTCAGAACGTTGTAGCTAATAAAAATCTACAATGTATCGTTTTATAATATCGAGCCAGCGGCAACTGGTCCGGCTGTTATAACTACAAAACAAATCTTTTAAGGGCAGTACCGAGTTTAGAGCCAAGACACACTAGCTACTTTTAAACGGCGATTGGCGATTTAGTAGCTTTATAGAAGCTAAACGCAGCGACCTAACGCTGTACCATGCACACTTGAAAACGCTAAAACGTGCGAATCTGCAACCGCGTTTGAATTTACGTAGTAATAAAATCGCGATGCAGCATTCTTACGCTAAGAACTCACATTGTTTATACCCGCGCCTGTCGCAGTGGAGGAAGTGCTGTTTGATTTCCGAACTTCCAAGACCGGAATTCCGGTCGATTACGCAGTCGTCGCGGTTGCGATTATCAATTGAATTAGCGGGAAATTATCGCATGACGAGTTGTAAGAATTGCACGGCGCTCGCGCGCCAACTAATCGCCGAGGTTGTGCTTAACCGGTGAAAAAAGTCGTTAAAATGCACAATTCTGATGCCGCGTCATACTTTACAACCGCGTTGCAGCATCGGTGCATACCTACGCAAAATCGTCGATCGCCGATACCAAAAGTAGCTAGTGTGGCTTGGCAGTAAGTTAACGAGAGTTGAGTAATTGCAGCCGTCACACAACTGTACAATAAACTTGGTGGAACAGTGCACACAATTTCTCGTTTTACGTCTTTGATTAGCGTGCGATCAAGTTACATTACTGGTGTTCATATGTTACGGTATGAATCAAAGGCAAAGGGTCCCCATTACTTGTTACTCATACCCACCCATGAACTTAATGTTTTCGTTATCGACATACCTTTGTCGTGCATACAGAAATTATTTCCAAGATTCATTAAAATTTATAAGTAGAAATCTCTCTAGAATTCCATGTAGGCAGTTCTATCTCTTTCTCAAAGTGTCACGATGAATACACGAGCAATGTAGTCTCAATTTTTTGTGTTAGAAGGAAATTGATGTTGTGGTGGACCACAACAAAGCTGTAATGCGACTATTCCAAAATCCTCTCGATGGCCTTCCGAAGCGACTTGTGGTAAGGTTCCTAAGTTCATGAGGAAAGTGCTGAGCTCTCCTTCCGCTGGGTCCTAACCGTATCGTATGCTTTAGTTAGGCAACGTATAGCATTATAATAATTTTCAAAAAATCTTAGTAAGTTTTACCTAGTATGGAGTCTTGATGACCTGTTTATCAGAATTCTGTACACGAATGGATTTTTAAGGCGGCAGAAATGCACATGGAACAAAAAGGTTACAGATTTCTCAAGCAAGCCTTAGTCTTAACTGAGGCCGCATACAGTTGCGTTGCATTTTCGAAGGCTTTTTTTTAATGGAGTAGCAGACGAGCATGCAGGCCACGTGGTGTTAAGTGGTCGCTGCAGCCCATGGACATCTACATACAACCTCAAGCAAGCATAGGTAAGTCTTGTGTGAGGCCGTATGCAGTCGCGCTGCTATACCGGAGGCTGGTGGTCGCCTCAAGTAAGTGTGGTCGGCAACTGCACCTTTCCACCGAAACACAACAGAATTGGTTCACGGCAGAAGTGGGTGCAGCGGTGGTACTTCCCCGAGCGAACGATAATGGTTCTACCACCTACAAGCGTTGCATTTTCGAAGGCTATCGTCGCCTTATTTAAGTCTAGCCGGACTGTTTTGCCACTCGATGAATACTTTTTTGATATACTTACCAACAAAAATGGGTCCATTTAAAGAGTAGTAATCAAATATGCGCAATACAAACCATTATAATCCAATCGAACGCTTGGATTGAGCTTGCAAAGCGTAAGTACTTAGACCCGGACGTCGTAACTCTTGTAATTAAGCCGAATTAAAAATAAGGTCAAAAAGAGTGCTACAGGCTACAGCTGTTGATGAAGCGCCATCTCGCGGCGACCCCATCAATAACAACAGTTTAATTAAACACTTTTATAAGCGCCTGAACGACTCGCCAGTCAAGGCTTTTAATTTGCCTTTTTATTCCCTTTTTTATATCCACTCTCTTTTGTCCTTAAAAATGAGTTAGTCCTTGCGGAATTAGGGTCAAGTGAGCCACTGAATTTTCGTTCGTTTGTATTAACGTAGGCGTTATATGTGCTTATTTGTCCACAACTAAAATTAGATGCAATAGACTGCCTAAAAGAACTACGTTCAGGCCCGTGCCTTTCTTCACTTTTACCACCGTATCAGTTCCTTTGCCACCTAAATCTAATTAATGGTTTCACGCTGTCAATCATCAATGGTGTGGCCTGTATTGTTTTTCTTTTGACACCGTATCAGTTCCTGTGCCACCTAAATCTAATTAATGGTTTCACGCTGTCAGTCATCAATGGTGTGGCCTGTATTGTTTTTCCTAAACAGTTTCTTGAGGCCCAATCAATTTGGATTCTTCGAGTTACTTCTTTCTGGAAGCTGGTATTACATTAAACGTAAAATACTCCTCAACATCGCCAAGAGCACAATACTCTTGTTTAGTGATTTACCACACCTGCAAAATGTTAAATTTTATTCGTTTTAAAATGTATGAATATGTCATCAGAACAAATAATACTAATGATTTTAATTTTTGAACTATCGAATTGACCTCAAAATTATACAAATTTATGCAAAACTCGAAAAATGAAAATAAACCGCATCAAAGGATTAAATTAAATACAATATATATAAATTTTGAAGCAGGTAATGATACAAATGATTAAAACCATGCAAAGCCACAGACGTACATGCATTATTCTTCATTAATTAGTGTTAATAGAGATTACCACTGCGTGTGACAATTAGAACTACCGCAACCGTTCCCGTACACAATAATACTTACGTTTCGAAACAAATAATAAGTTAATTAACATCACAATGAAATCGGCACTAATTTCTCTTCAGTGGAATCGTACCTATATATAGCTTGCTCTACTTATTTGAAATATCGATATTAGTATAATAAACACTATTAATTTCATATTACAATGAAACTTGTATGAAAGCAACAGGACAAGTATTTATGCACACTCCACAATTTTTTTTGGTATATAATATCACTCGCCGCACTATTTCTGTATAATGCAAATTATAGTTTCCTCGGCGTGACTGTCGCCTGACGCCTCTGTGTCGATATAATACTCAACAGAAGATTTTTTTGAATGATGAGATACTCATATAATTTTATTTTCATGGTTCAATAAGACGAGTCCGTGGTTTACACGACATGTCAAGAAATAAAATTTATTATGGAAAAAGGAACCATTTGGACTTGTGAAGGAAGTAGTACAAGTGTACCTATCGATGTTTGAAAGTATTCCTATCTAGCTCTTTTTTAGGGTTCCGTAGCCAAATGGCAATAAACGGAACCCCTATGGATTCATCATGTCTGTCTGTCTGTCCATCCGTAGGTCACAGCCACTTTTTCCGAAACTATACGGACTATACTGTTGAAACTTGATATGATTTATTATGTGAACCGCATTAAGATTTTCATACAAAAATAGAAAAAAAAACCCCCAGACATACAACTGAAACTCAATTTTTTTTTCATCCAACCCATACGTGTAGGGTGGGGTATCTGTGGATATGTCTTCAAAATTGATATTGAGGTTTCTTATATATATTTTTTTAAACTGAACAGTTTGCGCTAGAGAGAGACACTTCCAAAGTAGTAAAATTTGTGTCCCCGTAACTTCTAAAATAAGGGAATGATCAAACTTAAAAAAATATATGATGTACATTACCATGCAAACTTCCACCAAAAATTGGTTTGAACGAGATCTAGTAAGTAGTTTTTTTTAAGACGTCATAAATTGTAAACCGCAATTTACCTTTCATACAATCTTAATGCTATGGCTATGGATAATCGAAGGCAATGATGTATTTCTGTTGCCGCTATAACCAAAAATACTAAAAATAGAATAAAATAAATATTTAAGACAATATACGTGATTTTTTGATTTAGATAATGGTACTGAACCATTCGTGCGTGAGTCCGACTTGAACTTGGCCGGTTTTTTCTTCTTTATTAGTTAAACAGAAGATGAACGACAATTCGATAATACTCTTTAAAATCGAATGCAATGACATTAAACTGTACCAATGCTAGTCGATAAAAAGAAATGAAAGTGGAAATTTCCATAAAAGCGACCCCGTCCCGACTGAGAATCGTAAAATTAAAATTGTCGAAAATAATGAAAGTGCATTTTTTCATGAGACGCAATAAGCTTCGCTTGCATTCGATATAAAATTTTAATTGATTTTGGCTTCTGGGCACTTTTACAGACTGGCCCAATTTGATTTACGAATAAAACTCCCTCTTTATTATTTGTGGTCGAAAATAACAATTCCGCATTTTTTGATATCCTGTATTGAATGAATTCGCACGAAAAAGTTAAACGTGAGGAAGAATTTTTTTATCGTAATACCCAAAAAAAATTTATTTAAATTCAGTCTTCGCATAAATCGAAATTGCTACAAATACTTTTACAGCTAATAATCATGTACAATAGGTATAGTTTTTTCGGATATGATAACAAAAAGAATGGGTCGACAATTTCCAATATTATATATATGTACATAATAATTTTCATACATTATTTTTAATAATGGTATAAAAAAGTTAGTTAAAAATATTTTTTTCTTACTTACTTTAACTTGTATACTTTTTCTGGTTAATAAAATAGTATTTTTTTTAAATATTCTATCTTGACTTAACACATATTTAAAGACAAAGAAAAATACTTTTATTTGCACAGATATGGTGTTTACAAAAGGTGTTTTTATACATGGTTCGCCATATTTACCTTCATGAAGCGCGCGGCGATCTATGCAACGCCAAACGGACTCGGTCGTGTGTGTGATGGGTGACAGCTAGTGGCAAAAAATTTCATGCGCGTTTCCGTGCTTCGAGAGCACGTTAAGCCGTCGGTCCCGGTTGTTGTCGATAGATAACAGCGGAGCCCTTATGGGTGGTTTGAAAACATCCGACAGCAGGTTGGCCACTAAACTACAACTCCACCAACCCGCATTGGAGCAGCGTGGTGGAGTAATCTCCAGGCTTCCCCAATAATGGGGAGAGACCTGTGCCCAAAACGGACGCAAAAAGGGTTGCAGCCATTTAACTTCATGAGGTATGCAAATATTACAATAATAAAAAACTTAACTAGCTTGATTATCTATTAACTTAACTAACGAATTACAAATTACAAATATAAAATGTACATTGAAATAGTGTTATTTATTTTATTATGTTTATATTATTAATAGCACACGCTTACAAAAAAATTAAAAGCAATAATGTTTTTCATAAGAGGCTCTATTTATAGTGTCGCAGTAAAAGCGTAAAGTTTTACTATGTGTCTAGTTTCTCTCACGTAATCAGTTATGAATATAATGAACGTCACGTATGCGAGATTCTGCAACGTGCAACGACTCTCCTGTGATTTATATCACTCGTAGGTACTATTCTACGTAAGAGAAAAGCTTTTGACAGCACTTTATTTTGCTATTATTGGCTATGTTTTGTGACTAACACACTCGTACCCTACACTTTAATAACAATTTTATATGAGAATTATTTTCTTGAAATAAATGAATTATTATTATGTATCTCATTCTCAAATGTCACGGGTCAAAGATGTTATTTGACCCGGTCATTTATTATTATTATTATTATTTGGGTTCAATACTGGGCAGATGTCTTTATTATTTACAAAACAGGTCTGGAGGTTACTCCACCACAAATTTCTAATCTGGGTTGATGAATATAAGGCTTATTGATTGCTGTCGGTTAAGAACCGCTTATGATAAGGTTATAGCTATCCACATAATTATTAATTTGACGAACTGTGTAGCGGATGCCAAATGTTTACCACGCCGTTCGGAAGGTCCGGTGTTAGATTCCCAGCGAGGCCGAAATTTGAATGAGGAATGTAATTTCAATATCTTCTTCGAATCTACCGATCTGACCAATTGAAAAATAAGTAGTTATGGTTTAAAGTACTTATTTTATCTTAATATACATATATAAATTACGTGTCACGTTGTTTGTCCGCGATGGACGCCTAAACTACTTAACCTATTTTAATAAAATTTGCAAACCGTGTGCAGTTTGGTCCATCTTGAACGAAAGGATAGCTTACATCTCAATTAATAGTCGCAATATTATTTTCTTTCTTATACTTTAAGGCAGGACAACGTCTGCCGGGTTCGCTAGTATTATATTAAGTTTAAGACATTTTTATCCAAGACAACCCGCGTGCCGCAATGGTTACCATGCCAGAATGCCAATCGGAGGGTCCCGGGTTCTATTTTATATTGATTAATTTAAATTTCTTAGATTAGGTCTGGGTGTTTGTGTTTCTGTCTTTGTGTGTGTCCATGGTACCCGCAACCACAGAGTATATTTGCCCTACTGTGGGACTATGAATGTGAAACGTTATTAATTAGGTATTATTTTTATCAAAGAATATTCTTACGGGAAGTGCTGAAAAAATTAAGGTAGATAAATTAGTGATATTATTATGTAAAAGAATAATAAATCTAGTCTATAATTATTATTCAATACGGGCTGAATCATATTTAAGTTTTTGTTCGATAATGTATGTGTGTCAGTGAAAATATATGAGGTGACTAGTGGATCCCGCAGACGTTGTCTTGCCTTAAAAGTAATAAAAGAGTATTTGTTTTCTTATTATCTTAAAGAGACTTCATGTTACTATCAAACAAAAATATAAAACAAATAATGACATACGAACTGTCCAGTTATTCTGACTGTGTCAAAGTTTAGAACGACACGGCACGAAATACAAAACGTTTGACAGGCAGGAACAATTTATATGGGAAAACTAAATAAGTAAAAAAGTAATTAAAAAACATTTCCAGTGGCCCAAATTGTGAATCTAAACCATTCTCAAATCCCCTTAAACACACACAATAAATTTCATCATAATCCGTCCAGTCGTTTAGGAGGAGTTCAGTCACATACACACGCACAGAAGAAATATATATATATTAAGATTTAAATTTGATTGATATGTAGCAACAACGGGGTGTTTTTATAGAAATGTTTAAGCAATAAATAACCATTGCTATATAATAATTATATTAATATTCTCAATCATAAATGCTAAGCAATTTAGTTGAGCCCACGCTATAAAATTGCAATTAGGACTCGTTTAGTGTAGGTATAGTTTTTTACGCCAGGCCACACTAGCGACTTTACGCATCGGCAATCAGCGATTTGAATCGCTGCGTTTTAAATAATTCGCCGGTCGCCGATGCTAATAGTAGAAAGTGTCGCTTATTGTACTACATTGTTGTACTATTGTTTATGGTACTACAAAGATACATGACATTTTCAAGAAGTTAATAGAAATGGGTATTTAAAATACATATATAATAACGGATATGATGAGCTTTTTTGCATTTATTATTCCGGTCTTGAACTACCAAGTCAATTGAGATACTTTTAATGAGCTGTCAAAACGTGACATCCCCATACATTTTGTATGAGAAAATGATAAGTGACGTCACTTATCACATATAATCAATTGACTTCATTATTATTGATTAAATCGGTAATAAAATCATGTATAAAAAAGAATCAACAATTATATTGCTTTCTAAGCGTGATTTAGTGCAACCTTTTTAAGGTAAGGTTTTTGAATTTTTTTGTGCATAGTGTCCAAGACCCTTTTCATAAAGTATACTCACTTAGGCAATCATGATTAATATTGTAAAAACTAAATTTGCTTTGACGAACGTAATTTAACCACAAGCTGCAGTAACAAATTAATGCGAATGGTATTTTATCAATTCAAGATAAAAAAATATAAACTAATATTGTAATGTTGAAGCGAGCATGGCCCGGTGGTTAGCGTAGAATGTAAAACGATCTATGCAAATAAGCCAAACGGGCGCGGTCGGGTGTGAGATGTGTGACCGCTAGTGGCAAAAAATTTCATGCGCGTTTCCGTGCTTCGAGAGCACGTTAAGCCGTCGGTCCCGGTTGTTGTCGATAGATAACAGCGGAGCCCTTATGGGTGGTTTGAAAACATCCGACAGCAGGTTGGCCACTAAACTACAACTCCACCAACCCGCATTGGAGCAGCGTGGTGGAGTAATCTCCAGGCTTCCCCAATAATGGGGAGAGACCTGTGCCCAAAACGGACGCAAAAAGGGTTGCAGCCATTTAACTTCATGAGGTATGCAAATATTACAATAATAAAAAACTTAACTAGCTTGATTATCTATTAACTTAACTAACGAATTACAAATTACAAATATAAAATGTACATTGAAATAGTGTTATTTATTTTATTATGTTTATATTATTAATAGCACACGCTTACAAAAAAATTAAAAGCAATAATGTTTTTCATAAGAGGCTCTATGTATAGTGTCGCAGTAAAAGCGTAAAGTTTTACTATGTGTCTAGTTTCTCTCACGTAATCAGTTATGAATATAATGAACGTCACGTATGCGAGATTCTGCAACGTGCAACGACTCTCCTGTGATTTATATCACTCGTAGGTACTATTCTACGTAAGAGAAAAGCTTTTGACAGCACTTTATTTTGCTATTATTGGCTATGTTTTGTGACTAACACACTCGTACCCTACACTTTAATAACAATTTTATATGAGAATTATTTTCTTGAAATAAATGAATTATTATTATGTATCTCATTCTCAAATGTCACGGGTCAAAGATGTTATTTGACCCGGTCATTTATTATTATTATTATTATTTGGGTTCAATACTGGGCAGATGTCTTTATTATTTACAAAACAGGTCTGGAGGTTACTCCACCACAAATTTCTAATCTGGGTTGATGAATATAAGGCTTATTGATTGCTGTCGGTTAAGAACCGCTTATGATAAGGTTATAGCTATCCACATAATTATTAATTTGACGAACTGTGTAGCGGATGCCAAATGTTTACCACGCCGTTCGGAAGGTCCGGTGTTAGATTCCCAGCGAGGCCGAAATTTGAATGAGGAATGTAATTTCAATATCTTCTTCGAATCTACCGATCTGACCAATTGAAAAATAAGTAGTTATGGTTTAAAGTACTTATTTTATCTTAATATACATATATAAATTACGTGTCACGTTGTTTGTCCGCGATGGACGCCTAAACTACTTAACCTATTTTAATAAAATTTGCAAACCGTGTGCAGTTTGGTCCATCTTGAACGAAAGGATAGCTTACATCTCAATTAATAGTCGCAATATTATTTTCTTTCTTATACTTTAAGGCAGGACAACGTCTGCCGGGTTCGCTAGTATTATATTAAGTTTAAGACATTTTTATCCAAGACAACCCGCGTGCCGCAATGGTTACCATGCCAGAATGCCAATCGGAGGGTCCCGGGTTCTATTTTATATTGATTAATTTAAATTTCTTAGATTAGGTCTGGGTGTTTGTGTTTCTGTCTTTGTGTGTGTCCATGGTACCCGCAACCACAGAGTATATTTGCCCTACTGTGGGACTATGAATGTGAAACGTTATTAATTAGGTATTATTTTTATCAAAGAATATTCTTACGGGAAGTGCTGAAAAAATTAAGGTAGATAAATTAGTGATATTATTATGTAAAAGAATAATAAATCTAGTCTATAATTAATATTCAATACGGGCTGAATCATATTTAAGTTTTTGTTCGATAATGTATGTGTGTCAGTGAAAATATATGAGGTGACTAGTGGATCCCGCAGACGTTGTCTTGCCTTAAAAGTAATAAAAGAGTATTTGTTTTCTTATTATCTTAAAGAGACTTCATGTTACTATCAAACAAAAATATAAAACAAATAATGACATACGAACTGTCCAGTTATTCTGACTGTGTCAAAGTTTAGAACGACACGGCACGAAATACAAAACGTTTGACAGGCAGGAACAATTTATATGGGAAAACTAAATAAGTAAAAAAGTAATTAAAAAACATTTCCAGTGGCCCAAATTGTGAATCTAAACCATTCTCAAATCCCCTTAAACACACACAATAAATTTCATCATAATCCGTCCAGTCGTTTAGGAGGAGTTCAGTCACATACACACGCACAGAAGAAATATATATATATTAAGATTTAAATTTGATTGATATGTAGCAACAACGGGGTGTTTTTATAGAAATGTTTAAGCAATAAATAACCATTGCTATATAATAATTATATTAATATTCTCAATCATAAATGCTAAGCAATTTAGTTGAGCCCACGCTATAAAATTGCAATTAGGACTCGTTTAGTGTAGGTATAGTTTTTTACGCCAGGCCACACTAGCGACTTTACGCATCGGCAATCAGCGATTTGAATCGCTGCGTTTTAAATAATTCGCCGGTCGCCGATGCTAATAGTAGAAAGTGTCGCTTATTGTACTACATTGTTGTACTATTGTTTATGGTACTACAAAGATACATGACATTTTCAAGAAGTTAATAGAAATGGGTATTTAAAATACATATATAATAACGGATATGATGAGCTTTTTTGCATTTATTATTCCGGTCTTGAACTACCAAGTCAATTGAGATACTTTTAATGAGCTGTCAAAACGTGACATCCCCATACATTTTGTATGAGAAAATGATAAGTGACGTCACTTATCACATATAATCAATTGACTTCATTATTATTGATTAAATCGGTAATAAAATCATGTATAAAAAAGAATCAACAATTATATTGCTTTCTAAGCGTGATTTAGTGCAACCTTTTTAAGGTAAGGTTTTTGAATTTTTTTGTGCATAGTGTCCAAGACCCTTTTCATAAAGTATACTCACTTAGGCAATCATGATTAATATTGTAAAAACTAAATTTGCTTTGACGAACGTAATTTAACCACAAGCTGCAGTAACAAATTAATGCGAATGGTATTTTATCAATTCAAGATAAAAAAATATAAACTAATATTGTAATGTTGAAGCGAGCATGGCCCGGTGGTTAGCGTAGAATGTAAAACGATCTATGCAAATAAGCCAAACGGGCGCGGTCGGGTGTGAGATGTGTGACCGCTAGTGGCAAAAAATTTCATGCGCGTTTCCGTGCTTCGGAGGGCACGTTAATCCGTCGGTCCCGGTTGTTGTCGATAGATAACAGTCGTTAAACCTTGTCGGTGTCCTTATAGGTGGTTTGAAAACATCCGACAGCGGGTTGGCCACTAACCTGCATCTCCACCAACCCGCATTGGAGCGGCGTGGTGGAGTAAGCTCCAGGCCTCCCCAATATGGGGGAGAGACCCGTGCCCAGCAGTGGGACGCAAAAAGGGTTGTAGCCAAGCCAAGCCAATATTTTAAATGTGAAATTGTGTCAGTTTGTTTGTTTGTTTGTTCTTCTTTCACGCAGCAACGGTGCTACAAATTGACTTGATTTTGTATGGAGATAGTTTGAGAGTCAGACAGTGACATTCGTTACTTTATTACCCGGGGAACACGTCTTACTTCTGTGGGAAACAACGTGCAGGCCACGCGGGCGGAAGCCTAGTAGGTACAAAAATATGTTTTTAAGCGCAAGAAAAAGGCTATCAACTTTGTAAAATCCTTAGAAAGCTTCTTTTCAGAAAAATATAGTACCAGTAATCGAAACTTCTATATTCGGAACCGCGTTTTTAAATAAAAAAATAAAAAATAAAAATGTTTGGACATTCACACAACGCCATCTGATTCCAAACTAAGCAGAGCTTGTACTATGGTAATCAGAAAGCTGATTAACATACTTATATAATTCTAAATACATACTTAAATAGATAAATTAACACCCAGACACAGAAGAAATAGTCATGTTCATCACACAAATATTTGTCCTGGGTGGGAATCGAGCCCACAACCTCACGCTTCGCAGTCGGCTTATCAACCACTACGCAACGGAGGCTGGCTGGAGTTTTTACTTTTGATTTGCGTGTAACTTCTTTATTTTAAGTACGATCAGCCTTCCAACATTTAATCTGCTGAATTTCTGTAAAATAGTCTCGCCTTTTATATGTGGGAACATCTCTGCAACATCCTTTTACATAAACTTCGTGAGAGCGTAATCTTACATTATACTACCGAAACATATCGCCGAGGAATTTGAGGCCGCAACTAAATTAAAATACTCGTACGCAATTCATAATGCCGACTCAGAGCGAAGCAAAGTTGAATGTAAACTTTACTATTTGTCTGAAATTTAAAAAAATATGCATTTTACCTTTTCTTTTAGCTGGCATTTGTTTAATATCTATTTTTGACATCTAAGCTTCTAAGTAAAATTGTAAGTAAAATAGTGTCTCAAACGATCAGCTGTCACGTGTGCCCATTATCAACCCATAGCCATTCTGTTATCTCAAATATATTATACTATTTTTAAAAGAGTGCTGCTGGGAGTTTTTTTCGGCCGCCTTTTTTCTCTTAGCTCAAAACATCTAGCTCAAAATCCAAGGTCACGGAAGTATTGTGTCACTCTACCGAAAAAAGGCGAATTAAATCCTTTTTTTCCTTCAATTATACCAAGAGAAGTAACAAAAGATCATAACTTCTAAAATATGTTTTGGCAAAGAGATACAAAAGTATGAATTTTTATTTATTTATTGCTATTTTCTTCCCCCCTCCCCCATGCATTTATATTTTGCAATGTACCTACTCGTAAACAAAACGACAGCTTTTTACATATTGAAAAGACTAAGCTTGTTGAAATAGCGCTATTTGAACTACTTAATCTAGTAACAGCTTCCACATAATTTCTATTTACTTATTAACATTAACGTTATTTGCCTAAGACCTGACATACACTCCAGGTGAACTATGCGACAAAACAACTTTTAAGTACAGATTAAGATGTTTGAATTTACGCTCAATTTAAGCGAAACTCGCTTACACAAGCGCTTTCAGTATGCGAGAACCGTTGGTAATCGTATTTAGTGTGAGCACAATCTCGGTCTAATAACCACATGTACGTAAGTAGAAAAATCCGAATATAGTTTTTTTTTATATAAAACAGGTTAAACGGCGACAGGTTTATTAATAATATGCAATTAACAATTAAAAAAATATATCTCAAAAACCGTTCCCAAAAGAACCTGAAAAATGTAATTCTTAGTACCTAACGCTGAATTAGTTATAATTTATTTACTATCATTTACGTTTTGCTAGATATAAAAAAATACATTCACATTAAAGAATTTCACACTCCTTTAGTAATTTCAAAAATTGTGTGTGATGCTAAATTTGGAAAGCCGAGACGATGTTTATCTATTTACGGCATTGTGTAGATAGTTAGCACCTGCATTTATGAAACTCTTGTATTTTTAAGAACCACATGAACGTATATGATCATTGTGAGCTTGTTATATTTTTTATTTTATGTTTATGTGTTGTGTTATATTATATAACTAGATTTATATTTTTATTATTTTTATTTTAATTAATTTATTTGAAACTATTGTCACTAGCACTATTTAGCGTTATATTGGCACACTGATAGTGTCGTTTTTATTTTTATTATTTTTATTTAAAATCGTCGACTATATCATATTTTTTTATTTTATTTTAATGGAATAGCAGACGAACATGCATACCACGTGGTGTTAAGTGGTCGCTGCAGCCCATGGACATCTACAAACAACCTCAAGCAAGCATAGGTAAATCTTGTCTGAGGTCGTATGCAGTGGCGCTGCTACTCCGGAGGCTGGTGGTCGTCTCATTTAAGTGTGGACGGTAACTGCACCTTTCCACCGAATCACAATAGAATTGGTTCACGGCAGAAGTAGGTGCAGCGGTGGTACTTCCCCGGGCGCACCTAATACGAATAGTTCTACCACCTACCACTATTATATGTTTTAAAAATTCGTAAAGTAACGGCGGTCCGTCCCAATATTTTTGCTCTCCAGTAAAACTCAGAAAATGTAGGTACGTTCATTTTGCTCTTACACAGCGAAATTACGTATGCCATAATAATTTTAACAAGCCACAGTACCTCCCTTAATTGCATTCTCACATACGTCTATACTAATGGAAGAGTTCGGTGCACGGATATAATTATGTTTGGATTAATACACGTACAAGTACGCGTGCTTCGAACGTAGGCCTTTGAAGTTGAAATCTCAATTGCAAAGATGCTGAATTAAGATGAGAATGTAAACAATAATTATGACTTATTATCAGTAAAGGCACAAATCGTTATTTTTTTAAATAGTTAATGTACACAAGCCCTTAAACTTATATACATTAACACTAAGAGAAGCGTTAAGAAGAGATATAAATTTGGTGTTTTGAACGGTTAAAAATGGGTATAAAAACCGGATATTTCTGAGTTTAAATCGCACGTACCTACCTATATTGTTCTGTTAACATAAATAAACCAAAAATGTGGAGAGAGCGTACTACAAATAACAATTACAGGTCAAAAAACCTGTCATCGTCGTCATCGATGAAAAATATCGTACCTAATTAATTTAATATCACAATATTTTTCATCACCGTGGAGCAGCGATAAAAGACGCACTTTACAAATTTATTGGCAGAGGTGCGCGCCGAGGATTTGAGCCCTGTATCTTTGCGTCGTAGACTGTAGTATTTACCACTCTGCCATCGCTGCTCAAATAAATAAATACAGTACAACGTTATTATTAAAGAAATTATTTTATGAATAACAATAAAGTTATATCTCTATTCACAAATATACAACATCAACAAATATAAATTGTTCAAAAATCCTCTAAAAGCAATTTTTTAGGTATAAATAACACAACAAAAGAGTGTAGGTAGTCTTTATTAAACTAAAATATAATGTTATTATCAAGATATTTATTTTATGAATGACAATAAAATATCTCTATTCGCATAATACAATACATATTCACTGTTATGGTATCCCGTAACTATATTATACGATATTTAGAATATCTTTTGAGTATCTACACGTATCTTTAGTAGTATCTTATGACATTTATCTCCTATGTCCAGACTACGACATCTAAGCAATCTACAGAGAATATCTCAACACAGATAACGTAAACAAATGAAAGAGCGTAGAAGAAATCTCACGAACATCTATTACGGATAACAGATCTCCCAAATTAACAGTTCAAGACTATTAACTTAGCTTGTGCTGTGGCTATTCGGTGTAACGTCTTAAACACAAATGATGTATTTGAAAACGCCCATGAGACGTACCTACTTCGTAATTATCGTGCAGTAACGTGATAATATCCAAGTTGTGTTTTGATGTGTTCATCGAAATGAAAGCTGTGCTCGTTCCTGGGCCATTAATTAGACTTTTTTGTGATTAGTTCAAACGAATGAGATGTTAGATGTCAAGGTTTAGAATGATTGCACTTTAATAGTTGCAGCTATACGTTAGCGGTCATTGCACTTTTGATTGCCATTCCAATGTTAAGGTTATTATAACTATTATGTTCTACCTAACTAACTAGTTTCTAATTACCTTGTACCAGTTACTATGATCTAGAATATTTTATAGTACCGTTCCGTTTTTCGTTAGTAACGAAATGATGCCACTCATGTTATTGAATTTTTATAGTTCAAACGAAGGCGCAACACGGCGGCATTTTTTTCTGCTGTAAGACAACTCTATTGTATTTCTGGGGGAAGGTGCAGTTGCCGGCCAAACTTTTAGGAGGCGATTCCTCAGAGTAGAGATAGCCTTCAGAGCAGTAGAGCAGTTCTATACAACAAAAAGCAAGTTATTTAAAATAATGAGCTATTCGAAGGCGCAACACGGCGGCATTTTTTTCTGCTGTAAGACAACTCTATTGTATTTCTGGGGGAAGGTGCAGTTGCCGGCCAAACTTTTAGGAGGCGATTCCTCAGAGTAGAGATAGCCTTCAGAGCAGTAGAGCAGTTCTATACAACAAAAAGCAAGTTATTTAAAATAATGAGCTATTTGAGATCGCGTTAATAATTCTGATTTGCGTTTTGTGTCTAAGATATTCTTTAAAAGTTCACTTAAGAACTGTCTTTCCATCGTGGCTTCGCTCACGTCGTCTTAACGTGTTTTCTCATAGGAATGATATATTTTCAAGGGATAAAATGTATCCTGACAGTCTCTAACCTCCAATCCATACAAACAATCAGGTCAGTCCGTAGGACAAACAAATAAAGAAAAACTTATACTTTCACATTTATAATATTAAGTACATATTAGTTTAGTCTTTCGACCTCAATAATCTTCTTAATATAATTTGAACACCCATTATTTACGCATGAGACTACAGTCAGCCTCTGGAAAAACAGTGCAACCTACACTTTTTTACAGTGCGGTCTGTGATCTAAAGCTCTTAGATCTTCTTACTCTGTGTCCTATTTTTGTGATGATTATGATGATATCTAAAAAAATACAAGTAGTGTTTGATGATACCAAAAGCCGTTACATAATGTTTCATTTCATCGATAACGAAATCTAGCTGAGAAACAGCGTCGAAGTAATTGTGCTAGTTACTCGTATAAATTGCTATTTAAAGGGCAAAACAATATTCATCAGTCTATCGCTCCTAGAATTTATCCTTGGATAACCCTTCTTACCTGGGCAATAAAGGCGATAATAGTGTACCTAGCATCAATAAGGAGGTATCCATTTTCACGTCATGCAAGTTTTCGTTGTAGAGCGATACTCTATTGGTATTCAGTAATTACGCCCTTTGAAATATCGCGCCTCGGATAAGATGCGCGAGCGCCGGTAACAAGACAACATAATGATACCGACCGCCTTTTGTCTGTGTGTTTCGCCACCTGCCCAAACAGTGAAGGGAGGGCGAGTATCGATAGTTGGCTATCGACGTTAATTTAAAAGGAAATTTTATCGACATTTTGTAAACTTCCTTGCTTAAGAAGCAAAAGGCTTCTCAATAGTTAATTTTATAGTCAGTCAATTAAGTTTATTTTAAACAAATTGCAAACGAACATGAAATTGAGATGACATTTATTCATCAACGTCCAACCTCAAGCAAAGATCGATGATGGTTTATCTTTTGAGTCCTTTGAATTACTTTCAACCGCAATATTTCTAGGACCATATTCAGGTCCCATAATATGGTCCCGTTTGTTGGGGTGGGAAACCGAGTGTCCCCGTTGTGGTTATATTTTTCGTGCTAATTAATATACTTCTTTTTCTTCGTTTCAGGTTGACGGCAACCCATAAACTGTTACTATGGAAGCGGTTTCATCAGTCCGGTGTGAGAGAGGATTAAGTTACGGTATATATTTTTTTGTCTGTTATGATATAGATATTATCATTTTAATATTTAAAAAAATAAAAACTTAATAACATAAATGTGTATTTTATTAAGCTTAACACCCATTTTACAGCAAACGGTTGCACTCCTTCTCTGGTGGCTAATGATCACGTAACGTCGGCAATCAAACCAGACCTTTATACTGAAATAAACTAGTTTTGCTTTACGACAAAAGTGGATGCAGCAGTAGTAATTACCCGGTTGATCAAAGTTCGAGAAACTGAAATGTTTCACCTTATTCTCAGTCACCAATATTGTTTAAAATGTTCAGTCAAAAAGCCTCGATTCCTTTAATAGTTTTATTTTTTATTTTTACCATAGTTCGTATCAGTGTTCATACGATCTCACCTGATGTAGGGTGTGCATGCTTCGGACATGTACCAATAAAAATAAGTTTGAAAAATATATCGATAGAAACACTCCCAACTCTGCACATCCTTATAATGCTACCTTGTTAGCGGTTGTTAGTCACTCAGATGTAAGGAGAACTGAGACTCTTAATTTCAGCTTTAAAACGTGTGATTTTTGCCGTCAGGAAGTGTCAAGTCATTATTTGGGGTCGTTTTTTATAAAGTAAACTTGCACTCGGTAATTTAGGGGTGGTGAAGCGGTGCTTCCTATTATGGCGTTGTCTGATTACAAAAATATGTTGCTTTTACAGTTCTGCTTTGAGTAGTTTTCTTTCACTTTTCTCTCCTGTAGAATACTACATTGATGTTCCTCTTGATATTGTATTAAGCATTCGGAATTATCAAAACCTTATCTTATTAACAAATTAAGTATTGATTTGTTTGGAAATTGTTTTAATTATTTTTCGTTTAAACAATTGAAGCGGGTAATTGTGAAATAAAAGGAGTCAAACGCTAAATATGGCCGTTAAGATTCATACTATTAAAAAACTAAAACATAGTTGTTATTAAAATCAATGCAAAGATAATTAATTATAAAGTAAATTAAACAGATAATAATTTATTAATAAAACGAGTAGATGTTGCGCATAAGTTTACAGCGTAATAAACAGGTAATATACATTCTATAAATAAACTTATATTCTAAGATCTTCGATCGTATAATTCAAACCTCTTCAACGTCCCGTGGCTTACCAAAGAACCTTACGGATTTTACGGGGATAGTGTATATCGGCTTTCTTTGTAGAGGATTTATAGCAATTTCATGAGCTTTATTTACTTTTATAGACGCTTGACGCGAGTCCCTGCGCTATAAATAACCCAGAAGCGACCGGACACACTAGCTGTAGTGTTGTGAATAAGATTTTCCTCTTATTATGTTTTCGGATATAAATTAGGGAAGATTTATGACGTTGCTTGTAAAGTCTTTGGGTGGGGAAACCTGCTCCAAGTAGCTTGTTGGAGTTTTTGAGATTTAAATCATGTAAAATTGTCATCATCAAGAGCAGCGATGGCCGAGTGGTATAAATCCGCGGTCTTCGACGCGATCGATCCCGGGTTTAAATCCTCGGCGCGCATCTCTGACAAAGAAATTTGTAATGTTCGCATTTATCGCTGCTCCACGGTGATGGAAATTATGTATCTTGATATTTAATTGACTACGGTGTTCTCCATCGCCGTGCATACCTAAAAAGAATTCATAATTTCTCGAAAGCATGACGTCCACCAATACGCACTAGGCCAGCGTGGTGGACTATGGCCTAAATCCATCTCACTAGTGAGAGGAGACCTGTGCCCAGCAGTGGGACATAAAAAAAGGTTGAAAAATAATCATGTCTGTTGTGGAATTCGTCAAAAATATTTTGTCTGAGATACAGTTTTTGGATATAAGATCTTACAAGATTTGCATTATTTGCAAAAAAGTCTCATAGCACGCTAAATTCGAAGCTATATTTGCTATATTTTTTAAATCTTTTCTTAGCTTTATAGCTACTAATTATTCATTGTAATAATTGTTGAAACACAGATTGTGTGATTAAAATTCTATTATTGAACACCAATTATTATCATACTACTTATATAAAGACAATGGTATTATGGCATACAATGAACACTTTCTTACGGGAAATATTAAGAAAAGCCATTTTTAATTTTTACTCCGCAATCTGCAGTTAATCTTGAAAATTTAAAACAAATTCATAAAGTTAATAAAGCCCGCCTTACTTCATTTTACTACTTTGTGTACCATCCCAACAGTGAACGAAGAAGTAAATTAACTAAGGAAAATTATAAAAGTAAGTTTTCTTAGCGCAAACAAGCAAGCTACCTTGTAATGAAAATTTTCTCCGGTAATGTTTTAACTTGCTGAACGCTCTTCGCCAGTAATGATATTCTCGTTATTTTTTTAAAATCATGCCCATATTTTTTGCTACATTATCCGAAGCGACATCATTGGTTTCTATATCTGTCTAAAACTCCATGATATTAATCAGAATATTTTCTTATATTTTCATTCTTTTCTAAAAGTCTTACGAATTTTAAGGTCCTTATAAATTCTAAAGCATTGAAGGCATACAAGGCCTAATTAAGATTTTGACAAAGACAATTAATTATTTATTATGTACGCATTCGACACTCTTGAATAAGTTTAATAATATTGATTTTCATTGTTACTTTTTTTTCACCAAGCTCGCCTAAGAGATACATGAAATTTCTTAAAATATTGTTTGTTTTTGGTTGATGATATGAGTTATTGTTATGGTTATACTAATCTATCTCACGGGAACAATACATCTTTTCGGTATAGCATAGCTTATGTGCTATTACATATACCTATCTCTATGCTTTCTACGATCTACCTATCTCTACGATCCTTTCAGCCGTTCTTGTGTGATTGAGCATTGTTACTCAAATATCCATCCAAACATATATCCCTGCAATTGTCCAGAATTGTTTACTAAGGTCTAAAAATGTTTTTTATTTTGACCAATAGACACACCAGTGTCACAACACAACACTTAAAAATCGCGCAGGACGACGTTCTTTATTTTTAAATATAAAAATCAGAATCAGGCTTCCTGAAGTCAACATCAGTTTGTTTGGTAGAGACAATGGTGACTACATCACGCAATAAGTCTATAAAAAGGCTTCAGTAGGCATCCAAATTCAATCAACCACTCAAAATTGTTAGTGGATAGAGCCGGCGTAATTTAAAATGGTTGGATACCATTATTTTCGTATAATTGATATGCCGCGGTGAATCCTATTGTAGTTTGAATTTATTGTTTTACAGCTCGTTATAACTATAAATTTCTTAATTGGACTCCACTTTGCTCGACCGTCCCTTAATTTACAAGGGCGAGCACGCACTATAGCGGGTTTTTTTATAATATGTGCCTATATAAAGTACAGTCAAAGGAATAATCATTAAACAGATTAATACGAATAGGAAAGTATGATTCTAATTTTAATAATATGTTTTCTCGTCTATTTTGAGTGAAATTTTGATAGGTAATACCATGTATATTCACATACAAAATTAAATATGCGTATAGTTGTTACAGTTATCATAGGTAACATTTAGCTCCTGAAGGAAATAAAATGTAAATAATAACGGTAAAAGGTTTTGCACTAAAATTTTACCGTAAATTCAATATGAAATACTTAAAAAAATATAAATTCAACATAATATTCTTTGAAATGGTTTGACAAGTAAGATATGACAAGTTTGTAAAACCATTGAATTGACACGACTTAATTATCTCAAAGTATCCTTATTTGGTCTCTGATTTGCATTCTGGCATATTATAAAATAAAAAAGTTGCCGCAAACTACAATTTGTGAGTATGTAAGTGACTTTAAATAAAAATAAAAAACTAACGAATTCTTTATTTTATTTTCAAATTTTGTTCTGCTGACTGTACCTTGGGGTCATTCCATCGTCGACGCCGTTCAAAGTTAACAAGACAGACATCATATAATTTGGGACTGGATGCCGAGGCAGTGTGGGCAGCTGCTTGCAAACAATTTTTACGTTTTAATAGGTAGTATTTCTTAAGAAATCTGCCTGATTATCTATAAAGAGCTTTAATTTTAATTTATACATACAAGAGACGTCTTTTGCGAACCTTTGTAACATATTAAAATCCAGATACCTAATGCTCTGCCTGATTTCTATCAGCACGAAAGACATTTAAACAGTAAAGTAATAAAATTGATATGACGATGTGTTTTCTTCTACCACATATTTTTACCTATTTAAAATTCCACTATTATATCGAGTTTTGTTTAAAGTCTTATACATGTATTGCTACATATTGCTCTAGAGTCTAAACGGTCCTCATTAGTATGACCTCTTCAGAGAAATACTCAACTAGAAATATGTACTTGAAAGGAATACTCGAAATGTCCTTTATTGCATAAACAGAAGCAGCGCAGGTTCTATCTGACGAAACGTGCAACTTTTGCCACCCATCAATTTTTTACGATTGTGAATAAAGTGTCAAAATATTTTTATGTTTATGTATTTTTGGTACAACTACAACAAAACATTAATTACTATGTAACAAAATCATACTTCACATTTCTTTATATATACGTTGAAAATTGTAAGTAAATAGCGGTATTTTAGTGTCTTACTCTCTTTTAAATTTTATCTTTATTTGTGCGTATTTCAAAATAAAAATAAAATATTTAGTATTTCATATTTTTTTGCATAAAATAAAAAGTCTAGTTTACTATTTTATCTCATTTTTTTTTCATTATTTAACAACTCGTTTCTTTGATATTCGAAGGATAAAGTCGCATTTACAATTTACGAGTCAACTTGACATTAAATTAGTCTATTGTAAGCAATATCGAAATTTATACTCTACTATCAAACATTCAAAGTAAATTGTCGTTCAAATTCTAAATCACTCTATCCAATAATATTTAGAACACGTAATGAGTATTATCAAAAAGATTTCGTAGAAACTTTTATAATAAAGCGTCTTAAAAAGTTTACTGTGTCGACATACGTACCTACTAACAGATGCAAAACCAGTGAATGTCAACTTTTTTCCATAAAAATAATTAAAAATCCAATATTAAATTTATATATTTTTGCATTATTTCTAATCAAGACACCTATATAAATTAGTTTGATTCTTGCATTCAAATGTGTTTTAACGGAAATAATTTTAGTTTATTAGGTAAAATTATTATGTAATTTTTTCGTTGAAACTCTACATTATTCCGCGTCAAACCAATTAAATCTCTACATAAATGTGAATTTCATTTTGTATGGTCACGTATCACGATCACGTTCGTAATCATGTTCAAAGGAATGCTTATGTTTGTTTGTTTGTTTATGTTTGTTTACATATGTGAGGTGAATATATAAACTTTCATGGGAATGAAGAAAAACTTGTCAGAAATGTCGCACAAACTTGTATTGGCCTGCGGCAACCTAAGAGCAAAGAGTGAGCAGCGATGGCCGAGTGGTAAAAAACCGCGGTCTTCGACGCGACCGATCACAGGTTCAAATCCTTGGCTCGCACCTCTGACAAAGAAATTTGTAATGTGCGAATTTATCGCTGCTCCACAGTGATGGAAAATATCGTGTTATTTCATTGATTACGATGTTCTCCATCGCCGTGCATGCCTGAGAGAAATTCATAATTTCTCGAAAGCATGACGTCCACCAATCCGCACTTGGCCAGCGTGGTGGACTATGGCCTAAATCCCTCTCAATTGTGTGAGAAGGAGACCTGTGCCCAGCAGTGGGACATAAAAAAAAGGTTGGAAAAAAACCCTAAGAGCTAGCAGTTATTTTACTCAAAAACTAAGCGTTGCGAGCGGCAATGCGGCCAGTGTCATGGGCACCATGCCTCACATGAGTTTTTTATATGAAGTATTTTAATGGCAAAGCTTAATTTAAAAAAAATGTGTTAATTATATATTTATATTGAATAATATTGTATATATTTAGTATATTTTAATGCAAATTCATGGAATAACAATATGTTATATTTTGAATACTAAGATAAACATATTTTTTGTTAAATTTTTTATAAACCTTAATTCTTACCCCGAATTAGAAGAGTCACTTAATATTTGCACTTTGAGTGCCACTGGTCGAGACGAACCTTACGGCTTAGATATGACCGTAATTTGTAAATTAAAGGTCCGGGCCGAGTAAATGTTTTGAAATAGACCCTTAATTAGCTTTTATTAAATGTAATACATTTTTATCGTTTGAAATTGCCGGCGTTCAAACGAAACCGACCGCAAACTGGCACACGAAAGAGATGATCTTTTTTAATCTGTATCAATCATTCATATATTATTATGTCATTTAAGTGTTACTAATTAAAATTTATTTTCAAAAATGTATTATTCATTATGATAAAAATCTATTATCAACCTCTTAGATATTTATTAAAAACTATAAGTATATTTAAGAAAACAATTACATTCTTAAAATGATACTGAATCTGTTGTAGTCTCTAGGAAATTTTGCCATATTGAAACTACAAGAATTATTGATAATCATAATATGGTATCAACTTCAAAACGTGATGACACATTTTTTTGCAAAAATTCCGTTTCATTCCGTATTTATCGTTTAATATTTCAAAACTGTAAACACTAATTCATATTTAAAAGTTTTCTTACAGAAAACAATCAAGCTATATGTTATAAATACTTTGTTTTATAGATATTCTTTTTCACGAAGACCGATCGCATCTGATTGTAGTAGGATTATGTACTGACAAGGGCGCTTGTATGCGTAATTGATTGAAACGTTAGCAAAGAAACGTCATTAACATCGATCATATGTTTGTGTATACTACTAGCGAACCCAGCAGACGTTTTCCTGCCTTAAAGTTTAAGAAATAAAATAATATATTGCGACTATAAATAACGATGTAAGCTATACTTTCTTTCAAGTTGGATCAAACTGCACACGGTGTGCAAATTTTATTAAAATCAGTTCAGTAATTTAGGAGTCCATCGCGGACAAACAATATGTGACACGTAATTACATTATTAAGATTTATATGGTCATTCACAAAAAAAATCAACTCTTCTACTATTTAGTTGTCATGCTGACGTTACACGACACTATGTGACGATGTTATGCACACTAAAACAAAGTGCATGTGTAAGCATCGCAACATTCATAGATGGACAGACTTCATGACGTAGAACATCTCGTAGTGATTTTTTCCGATACTCATTTAATGTTCAGGCTATACTGCTCTGGAACTATCAGAAAGGAGTTGATACATAAACATCTGTTAGGAAGTAACTAATGAGACATTATAAGTTGGCATCATGTCTGTCACTTTTTTGGCATTATTAGTTGTATAATTATGTGTGCTTTGTATGTATGTATATATGTATGTTGTATGTATGTTGTGTGTAATTTGTATGTATGTATATAACTATTTATTTCTTTTCATTGTTTTTATGCCAATAACTTTTAAATAACACATTTTCCTGCCTACCGTAAGTTCTCACCATCACCCAGGGTTGACTGGCAGAGAATGCCATTAGGCATTAAGTCTTACCCTGTAACCCTAATTTTAAGGTGATACCTGTCCTATCTTCTGTGGTGATACAAATAAATAAACATCTATTCAATCAATTTAATTGGCATTTTAGCTACTGCGTACTTTCTTAAATAACTCGCTCATAGTTAAACACTGTCAGTATAACAAGGCCCTTACAGTCGCTTAACTCGAATATAGTTTTAAGATTATGTGTATGCTTAATCAGACGGCTTGTTTTAATTATAAAGAAAATCATTTTAAAGAACAGCGTAATGGTGTAGCTGTTTAACAAGGTACTCCATGGTGGAATTTGTTAATGGTATCGGTGAAAGAAGTCGGAATTTGTGCTTTCATCACATTTATATTGAGCATTTAAAGTTTATTTTCTTTTCAAGATAGTAATAAAAGAAGTCAATGGTCTGTTTTTATTATGCGACTATTTGCATACTAAAGTATAATAAAGTGTTGTATAGCATTACTAATTAATTTTTATTTTACTTAAACCTTCATAACACTTTGCTATATTATTGTTGAATGTAACCCTTTTTGCGTCTCACTGCGGGACTAGACAATTATTGGAGGAGCCTGGAGCTTACTCCACCACGCTGCTCATGTGGATTGGTGGAGATGCAGGTTAGTGGCTGTCGGATGTTTTCAAACGGGCGGTTTGGCCTCCAATTAGGTTTAACGACTGTTATCTAACGATAACAACCGGGACCGACGGCTTAACGTGCCTTCCGAAGCACGTAGACTTGCATAAATTTTTACCCACTAGCGGTCACCCATCTCACACCCGACCGCGCTCCTTTGGCTTAGCTGTATAGATCGCGTGCATTCTAAGCTCGCCGCCGGGCCATGCTCGTTTCGTTTGTTATGTTATTGTTATTTTGGTCAAGTTTTACTAAGAAATAGAGCTAAATTGCATTGAAGAAGCAATTTATCTGACCTTTTATTCATAATTATCAAAATACTACTGCTCTCTCAGGCTTTCTCGTTTGCTTATGAAGGTACTGCAATATTTTTAACTGATGCATTTAATACATTGAAGAACTTTATGATTCGACCAGGGAAATACCTTCACATAAAAATTTCATGTGTGTGCCATTTCAGCCGCGGAATCTGTGCGCGGAACAATTCTCCGCTTAATTTATATGAGGCCACCATTACCTCCAGAGTAGCATTGCAGCTACATATGACCTGAAAAAATTAATGAGACTTCCATGAAATTGGCTGCAGTGATAACCATTTCAACACTATTCAGTGTCAAATTAAAATATTGTTGCAATTTACAATATCGGCACATTTTCAAACAAATCTATGACATAAATTATACATAACATGCTTCGCGGAGCGCAAAACAATGAGTGCTAGTGAAACTTCGCAATGCTAGAGATTTCATTCTTGGACTGAGATGGCGCCGGTAAGCACACCAAGTAAAATATACAGGGCAAAAGTCAGTCACGAACGCCTCTTCCGATTCCTGGCGTCCTAGTACTTTTGTATTATACACATGATTTCTTCTTTATTTATATTCAAGAAAATTTAAGTTATTTTGTTGGCGACTAAATAAAGCGAGTGTAATATTTTAAAGTATTTTATATGTCTAGGCTTTGCTACTGTCTTTGGTTATACTCGTAAATAAGGTAGAGGCCACACGTCATAAACGTAGGAGATCGTGATTTAGTCGTTATTCTTTTCCTTTATTTTTAATTCCTCACTGCTGGACATATGGTTCCTGTTAAAACTGATACCATTTTGACGTGTTAGGTCATCACCATGGTGACTAAGCGCATGATGGTGAAGTCAAGCCCCCTTCGATATACTATGTTTATCTTTAAGGCATGCTAGATAATGATGATTATATTATATTAGAAGACGTGTTTTTATACCACGTACGGCTGCATTATCTATTCCATTTAAATAATACAAATTAGAACCATTTTGTTATACATAAATCATTTATTAGATAATAAAATCGGGGCATGTTATTTTTCTGAGTAGCTCTCAGCAAAACGTACCTTTGCACTTGCAGAATGTTTTATGTCAAGACATGACTATAGTTCTTGAGTAAATATGTACAATTTTATACCTTCAGATCAAACATTGTTTTACATAAGACACTAATGAATTCCGGGCTGATGAACAAGACGTCAATCTTGACGGGGATGCTTAGCCTAAATCATGGATAGGATAATAGAGTACGCCTTATCGATAATCGATGACGTTGCATAATCGCTTCAGGAATGTGGGATCCTAGTAACAGAGCTCTGAGATTAGGTAGCCCATTTAGTTGATAATAATAATTATTATTGTTAATGATACAGTTTGTTCTGCGGCAGTGAGAGACGATTCAAGACATCATTATAATTAAACGAAATACTTAATTTTATATATAATATACACTGTCTGATTTCGAAGTAGATGAAATGAAACATATCGATATATTAAGAATTATTAAGAGGTATATCAATTAAGATATCCATAATTCCGTATATAAAAAGAAAAGATACATTTTGTCTTGATTGCTTGTCACTAAGAATAAAAAAGTTGCTTTGAAAAACGTAAAACTCTAGACCATTATACTAGTCCATAGTCAAAGTGGTAGGTACATATGTCTATAGTCAAGTTGGTATGTACCTCAAATATACAAATTATGAACTAACGTTACTTTCTATTCGCATATTGTATATATTAAGTAATAAATCACTGAAAATTTGATAAATTAAATGTACCATCATTTGGATGACCTGCATAGCGCAATGGTTACCATACCGGACTGCCAATCAAGGGGACCCTCCTCGGGGAAATTTCTGTTATCGGTCTGGGTGTTTGTGTTTCTGTTTTTGTGTGTATCTATGGTACCCACGACAGGGTATTTTTTAATTTATTTAGTACGAGTATACATATAATAATTCGTTAGATTTTCTGAAACACCGGTAAATAACTGCATGCATTTGGATTATTTTGCGCCGCGTTTTGAGTGTAAACAAAAACATTGCGACAAACCTGCGCGTCGCAGATAAAAAATTGTCTGTGATTTTCCAACGCTTTGAAATAGCGGGTTAAGCTTTTTAAATAATCACCGCTTCAATTACTAAGTGCTTTTAGGGCTGAGTGTTCACAATAAATACGCATCTGTATGTAAAGTCGTGCGTGCTCGTCACGGAGAATAAAATAACACACGCTCGCCGTAAATTAAAAAAAGGAAGTTACATTTTTCAATAACATTCGTCTGGTTATGTCTGAAAAAGAATAGTAAAACCAAAACTTTTGTTTTCAATACATTTCGTAATTAAACGACCGATTTCACTTTCAAATACTCCCCAAAATATAGTTGCCCTATCCTTTTGATTTACCGAATCTAGGAAACAATAACAAAAGCATAAAATGCGATTCACTTTCGGTACACTGAGTTTTTGTGAACGTGTTGTGTCGTTATAATAACTTTTATGACAAAAATTGTTCAAATACGGCGACAATAGTGTCACTTTGCAGAGTCGAGATAAAACAAGTGGGCCATAAAGTGACTGCTGTAAACATTGTTTATAAAACAATCCCGAGGCAGAGACGCAAACAAAAGTTTCGGCGAATTTCCCACCCTTTCGGCTTCCTTAAATTGTTATGGCGGTAATAAGCCGGGGCTAGCATGTGACTTTTATAGCCAGCAGTTCTCTAGAGTTTCGGGATAGGTCGTTTTGTCACCGAGACAATTACAACCAACAGGGCTAGCACACGCTGCTATTAATTTCCTGTAATAGCAACCATACTATCAGTCTTTGCTGAATATCCTAAACGTGTATTTGTTAGCATATTAGGTATTATTTTATTTGAATTAGAATGAAAATATTACATTTAAATTAATGATTTTAAGTACCTACCTAATAAAGGACTATTTACATTTGAAACACTTTTTTTTTGGTATCGGGGGGGAAACTTTCAAAAGGTACCCGACACCTTGGGAGAGGATACCGGGTTATGTGGGGTTTGACCGCACTAAAACAACCTCGGTGGCCAAAAACCCACGCGGGGCCTCCCGGGCTGCTAACTGGACGGGTCAAGCTCCCACTCTCACCGTACGCATCCCCGGAAGCCCCCTTTTAGTCGCCTCTTACGATCAGGCAGGGGATACCGTAGCTCTATTCTTAATCCCGAAGCTACAGGGACACATTTGAAATACCTACTGAAAATTTTATTTAGTAAAATTTGGCTGCAACCCTTTTTGTGTCCCACTGCTGGGCATGGATCTCTCCCCATTATTAGGTAAGCCTGGAGCTTACTCCAACATGCCAATGGTGATGCGGATTAGTGGCTAATTCCCGTCATTAACTAAAATAATTAAAATTGAATAAGGATAGTTATCCTTTGCAATCCAGTTGCAATAACTATGAATTATTAATACTGCTGCTACTTATTCAAAAGTAATTAATATCGATATATTTTGGCGTAAGTAGTAGCCCTACTATATATTCACGGAACAGTTGGACAATGATAGGCTATCTATGACATATTGTGCGAGGACGCGCTTAGAATTACTTATTTAATTAAGACAACGTTACCTTTTTAAGATTTCATTTATTTTGATTTTTTAGACAAAGACAAAGACAAATTGTTTTTGTCTTTGATTTTTTAGGTGATAGATTGGTGGTGGTAGGTGGGACTTTCATAGTTCGCCTGGGGAGTGCCACCGCTGCACCCACTTCTGCTGTGAATTAATTTTATTATGTTCCAGTGGAAAGATGCTGTTGCCGGCCAGAGTTACATAAAGCGGACAGCAGCGTCGGTAGTAGAAGCGAAACTACATATGACCTCAGATAAGACTTACCTATGCTATGACGACCCGCGTGGCGTAATGGTTACCATGCCAGATTGCCGATCGGAGGGTCCTGGGTTCGATTCCAGCGAAGCAGGCATTTGAATGATGAGTTTGAAATTTCTATTCTCGGTCTTGTGTGTGTCTTTCGCACCCACGACACAGGGTACATCTACCCTACTGTGGGGCTGTGAGTGTGAAGCGTGTGACGCGTTTTGTTTGCTTGAGGTTTTTGGGGAGATTTCCACGGGATACAGCGCCCACTTGACACCACATGGCATGCTCTTAAGCTGCTCCACTCAAATAAAAAAAAAAACAAATGAAGTAAAACTCTACATACAATCTTGCCTTGTTCTGAAAAAGTTGAGCTTACGCTTATGCAAATTTACCCAAAGTTTTAATTATCTCACAGAAGGTTGGATGCTTAAGCTCTTATAATTAACTCTTTATGAACTAAGGTTGTTATGTTAATATCATAAAGGAAAGCAAGACTAAGCAGTAACAACATTATGGCAATATATATCTACTAATTAACACGCTTATATTAGCTTGACCTGTATGTATGTATACGGAATCTTTTAACTTCATTTTCACCTACTTCTAACCGTCTGATTAACTTGAAAATTTGCAGAGGTCCAGGGCCGATGACAATGCAATAATATGGAAAAAAACTAAACTAAAAATTAAAAATAAATAATGTTGTTAATAAAACACGCTTTTGTGAAAAAACTGGTGGTGCTTTTTGAGATACTATGGACACCATGCACCCTACGCTTTTTTTACAGTAAAATACATTTTCTTCTTATTTTTTAATTTTTTGGTTCGTATTTTCACAAAAGCGTGTTTTTTTAGTTTTAAAACTACATTTTTTATTTTATAATCCATATTAGACTATGAACACTGACACTACGTCACATATGTTTTTGTTGATCAACATTTACTTACACTAGACCAACATAAACCATTATTTGCGCTCTGAAACAATTTCGTAACCTGCGTATTAAAGTTAGCTTCAATAGAATTTAATCTCAAATTACGCAATACAAGGTTATAATTTCGGTAACGACCAAATTGTAGTAAATGACAAGGTGGGAGCTTCAAGAACTGTTACAGAAAGACATAAGTAAAATTCAAATCAATTAAATTCCGTTTCTCTACAAAGGCTTTTTGAGAGTTTCGAATTTGTTGCTAAGCCGTATTACCTGTAATTAATTACCGTCGGATAACTCTTCAAACAATAAAAGGCTTTCAGATTATGATATGAAACGTTGGAAGCTAATTCAACTCGTAATAAATCCGAATCTTGTTTCAGCAGTTTTCAAGTAAAGTCGTAAGCTTTCTCTTTGTTTACGAGAAGACTTCAAAACCCGGTTATTGAGTTAGTCATTTCATAGGCCTCCAGAGGCGTTCACGTTTAGTCCTTGTCGTATTGTAAACAAATTTCGAAATTGCCCTCCTCCAGCGGTGGAACTTTTCATTCCTTGAATTTAAAGTGCTTATAAAAATTCCGGACTTGACCCTCACGACTGTCGTCTCACGCTTATTTCATTAGACGAAGCTCAAAGGAAAATATGACAAATTCGTTAAGGAAATTAAAAAGTTACCTGCCTTAGATTAATGTACTAACGAGTCTAATTTTCTTCTTTAGTTGAGTGCTTCATTATTAGGCGGGCGATATTTTTAACGTCGTAATTTTATGAGACAGAATTTAAGAGAAATAATTTTATGAAATATTTTCTTTTTAACAGACGGAAGCTATTAATTACTTTACGGAGGTGTGTGGCAGCTACCCTTTTTAGTGTCCAAGTGCTGGGTATGAGTCATAAGCCCACTGTTATATGGGAGGCCTGCTGGAGCCAAATTCATCACGCTGCTCCAATATGGATTGGTGGAGATGTACGTGAATAGAGTATGTATCGTATGTTGTAACGTATGTATATCGTATGTTATACACTACTTTTCCAAGTGTTATCGGCGATAATTAAAGAATTTGTCGCGAATTATTTATAATTGTTTGAAATTCTTATGTCATTGTATTAACATGACAGCATTCAAACATTTATGAGCTCCTATTAGAGTAGATCTTTTGACTTTGCCCTATGTACCCTAATATAATGCATACAATATTTCCACATACCGTTTTTTTTTTTCAAAATTTCTAGCTTTAAGTGCTTACAAGGCATTAATTCTGCTCTTTTGAATTACAAAAAACTAGTTGAAATAAAAAGGAGTTCTGATCCGTGAGACTACATACGTAAAATAGGCGTTAACTTGTGGTAGGGGCCGTCAACGAAGCGAAAAGTAGGTACGCCTTTTGTTTTTTTCTCGTTCCGCAACGACTGTTCAAACTCCTTATTATGGCGTCAGCCCACATCAAGTCTGCGTCCACCCCACATCCCGATTCTAACAATCAGATATCATTTATTTGGATTAAATTTGAACGGATAGTGTTCTAATTTAAACAAATTCGTAGTACATTAATCTATTCAAGAACCTTGTCGTTTCGGGGAATAGTACTTTTATGTATGTATACCAAATACAACGCATTATAAACGAGCGACAAGCGATTTCCTGACAATTTAATACCATTGTAAGTAATCAAAGATACATTCGTTAATAACAATTATGGAGGAATGTAATGGCGTTGTTTGATATTGAGCGAGTAGCGCGCGAACTTCACAGGATGTTATTGTAGAAAACAAGCAATTTACAGAACTAGGCAACTTACACTCTGGTTGAGTATTGGAATGGTGACAAATAGTTTGTTCCTGTGTTTTTTTTATTATTTACGATCTGTTCGAGCTGCATTTCACCTCCACCTCCTTTGGCAGTCATCGACGACGTGTTCTCCTGTTATTTTCCTTTATATTTAAATTTTTTACAGTCTTTTGTTTTCGTTTGTTCTTTTTACTTGTCAAAATTTTTCACGCAACGCAACACATATATTGTAACTTTTTCGCTTTAAATATATTATTAAATACGCATAAGAAGATTAATAATATTTTATTTATACACAATACGCAACATATTTTTGGACCCACGAGTCGGATATCATAAGGAAACCAGTCAATACGCAAGAAAATACGAAACAATTGGAGCCGCTGGGAGACTGAGTTCAATACTTTGGAGGCCTTCATGTAACAATTGTTTCACGGATCCTATACAGAAGACGAGCGCTGTCGAGGTATGTGGCGTGTTTCTTTTTGGTGTTTGCATACTGTAAGTACTTTCAGCTTTCCTAATTTTCCATAATGTCTAAGGGACAATCAGATGATGTTGTTGATGAGAGTGCCTTGAAAAAATTAAATAGATTACGAGGCTCTATTAAGGGTAGATTAACTTTGTTTAAAAATTATGTGAATTCCTTTGAGTCCCTAGAAATAACACACACGCAACGGGCAGAGATAAAATTACGTTTACAGGGCGCTAAAAACTTGTATGTTGAATTTTGCGACATACAAAATAAAATTGAAGGTTTACTCCCGGTGTCTGAGTTCGAAACGCAATTATTGGCTCGAGAGGAATTTGAAAACGTATATTATAGCATCATAGCAAAGGCCGAGTGCATTATTAATGATGAGGAAGTAGCTTGTGACACGAGTACATACAAGTCCTTACCATTAAATAATTCATTCCAATCAGTCAAATTACCTATTATTTCGCTTCCTAGTTTTTCCGGGAATTTTGACCAGTGGTTAGAGTTTCGTGATACATTCTTGGCTCTTATTCATAATTCACTTGAAATTTCAGACATTCAAAAATTTCATTATCTCAAATCATCTCTTCATGGCAGTGCACGGCTAGTAATAGACTCGGTTGAGTTTTCAGCGCGCAACTATTCTATCGCTTGGGAATTATTATTAAGCAGGTACAATAACAATAAATTATTAGTTCATAATCATGTTAAGTCCCTGTTCGCTATTCCCAACGTAAATAAAGAGTCGCCGTCTATGATAAGAAAGCTAATTGACACAGTACTAAAAAATATTCGGGCTCTGAAATTACTAGGGGAGCCTACGGAACACTGGGACACGCTGGTGATTTATTTAGTTGTAACGAAGTTAGATTCCGCCACAGAACATGAGTGGGAGCGTTATAAATCTACGTTGATGCCTTCTGCCAATAATAACATCGTCACAGGTATTAAGTTGGATGATTTGATAACATTTTTGAGAAACAAGGCCGACATTTTAGAAACTTTAGCTGTGACACACTCAAAACCCGGAACATCACCATCGAATTTCAAGCGTCACTCCATCAATACACATACACATTCAAATTTACAGTGTAATTTAGTTACTAACAAATCAAAGCGACAGTCTAAATTTATTAATTCACGAACAAAACCATGCATAATGTGTAATTCGTCTCATCCATTATATTCTTGCGAACAATTTCTTAATTTAAACTTGCACAATAAACTAACATTCATTCAAAATAAACACTTATGCGAAAACTGCTTGCATCCCGGTCATACAGTAAATGAATGTAGATACGGGCCTTGCAGGAAATGTGATAAAAAACATAATTCTTTGGTTCATCGCGAGGTCCACGGGAGTGACACGGCGGTGCGGCCGGGGTTACTGGCTTCGGCCTCTGAAGCGGGAGACCATGTGCGACCTCAGCAGCCAGCGCCAGTTCAGGTAAACAACACACCTGCAGCAGCCCATACGTTCCACGCGCACTCACATTCACAATCTGTATTGTTATCTACTGCAATTGTTGAGGTAGCCGACGGGAGCGGTACTTTTTATAAAATTCGTGTAATTTTAGACAACGGCAGCGAACGAAGTTTTATTTCACAACGATTATGCAACAAACTAAAGCTCAAATTGATACAGTCCACTGCACAAATTAATGGGGTTGGTAATGTCGTCACTCAGAGTACGCAAAATTGTGACGTACATGTTAGGGCGATTTGCGGTACGTTTAGCATGCGCATTTCATGTTTAGTTTTACCGCATATAACCTCTAACTTGCCAAATTTTCCAATTCATAATCATAAATTTAATATACCTACGCATATTCAACTTGCAGATCCTACTTTCTATGACAGTAAGCCTATCGATATGTTAATCGGGGCGGATCATTTTTGGGATCTTTTACAAGAGGGAAGGTTGCGACTATCGAATGGTCCCTTCCTTCAAAACACAAAATTGGGCTGGGTCGTATCCGGTCCTATCTATCAAAGCAAACAATTATTACAAACGTTTTCTTGTAATAATAGCACAATAGACACGCAAGCTATAGACAAGCAAGTTCGTTTGTTTTGGGAGCTCGAAGAGTTGCCTAGTAATAACACGTCAGCGGATACGCGCAGCGAGGACGAACGTCTGTGTGAGGACCTCTTCTTACGGACTACAAAGCGCAACGCCGATGGAAGGTTCTGCGTTCGTATACCATTTTCGCAACCGCCTGACATGCTAGGTGAGTCATATTCCCAAGCGGAACGTCGTTTTTTAGCATTGGAAAAACGATTGCAAAGCAATTCAGCTTATAAACAGTTGTACTGTGATTTTATACACGAGTATATACGATTGGGGCACATGAGTCGCATCACAACTTATGGGAACCCTCATTATTTCATGCCGCACCATGGTGTGTTCCGTGAGCACAGCACTACTACACGTTTGAGAGTGGTTTTCGACGCCAGCGCAAAGACGTCAAACGGGATATCTCTTAATGACTTGCAGCTTATTGGGGAGCCGTTACAAGGGGATTTAATTTCAATTTTACTGAGATTTCGCGCACACAGATACGTCGCCTGTGCTGACGTCGAAAAGATGTACAGACAAGTGCTTATTGAACCCGAACAACGAAACTTACAGCTGATTTTATGGCGCGACAGCCCGTCTGAAGAAATCAGCGTATACCAGCTAGCCACCGTAACGTACGGAACAGCTTCCGCACCGTATTTAAGCTGTAGATGTTTAAAACAATTAGCACGCGAATGTGACAATACCGAGGTAGCACGGGTAATAAACAACGATTTTTACGTAGATGATTTGATTTGTGGGGAGGAAAGCATTGAGAAATTATTATCACTATGCGAAGAAACGGCAAAAACTTTAAATAAAGGGTGCTTTTCCCTTCGCAAATGGATCTTTAATTTTTATCACGGAAATTATGTTTCAGACAATACTTTTAAGGAATTATCTTTGGGTGAACATGCGCACAGTAAAACGTTAGGTTTAGGTTGGCATAGTAAATCTGATTATTTTTATTTCAACACGCAGTTTGATCATAAAAATATTATTAATCCAACTAAACGCATAATTTTATCCGTTACATCTCAGATTTTTGATCCTCTTGGATTATTGAGCCCAGCAATAATAGTACCTAAAATTTTAATACAAAAATTGTGGGTTCTTAAATTAACTTGGGATGAAGATGTACCTAAGGATATCGCACAAGCATGGCTTACTTTTGTCAATGACCTTTTGACTCTCCACGACATAAGAGTGCCACGTTACGTTTTTTGCGAGGAAGCTATCTGTAATGAATTACATGTGTTTACCGATGCGTCACAGGTAGCATATGGCGCGTGTGCTTACGTTCGTAGTGTCAGCAAGGGACTTACTGTGACAGTTCGTTTGTTGAGCTCCAAAGGCAAAGTCGCACCGCTCACTCCCACAACTATACCCAGATTAGAGTTGTGTGGGGCGCGCTTGGGTGCTCGCCTATATACCAAACTAAAAGAGTCACTTAGCGTTAATTTTGATAAAGTGATTTTCTGGACTGACTCCACTATCGTTTTGGGTTGGTTAGGCATGTCACCAAATTTATTAAAAACATACGTACAAAACAGAGTTGCAGAAATACATGACCTCACAAAGGATAATCTATGGCGTCACGTTAAGGGCCGTGACAACCCTGCCGACCTTATTTCACGTGGGGTACATTTAGACGCATTGGCCAATTCATCTTTATGGTGGAATGGGCCATCATTCCTTCATGACGTTAACTACGATTATTCCTGCGTTAACGTAGCGACGAACTTTGATGATTTGCCTGAAACTAAATCACACACGGTAAAAGTATTAACTTCTAATCAAATCACTAACGATTCACTATTTACATTTTCCAGATTCTCTCAGTTCGACCGCATGCAGCGCGCCGCAGCATACATGCTTCGATTTATATACAACGCTCGCAATAAGAACCGAAAACAACGGCGGTACGGTGCGCTTACTGCGGACGAGCTGAGCGATTCCCTGCTAGTGCTCGCGCGTCTTTCACAGCGTGAGGCTTACCCTGACGTGTATGATGTTTTTATGACAAAGAAATCTTTGCGCAGTACTCATCACTTAAAAAACTTGAATATTTTTCTGGATCATAAGAACATATTACGCGTTGGCGGTCGTATTCTTAATTCAACACATTTTACTTTTGACAAAAAACACCCAATTTTACTATCCACAAAGCACCATTTTACTCTATTGTTGTTTAGGAATGAACACAAAAGATTATTTCATGCAGGTCCCCAATTACTTTTGTATTCACTTAGAGAAACGTGGTGGCCAGTAGGTGGCAGAAACTTGGCTCGCATAGTAGTACACAAGTGCGTCACCTGCTCTCGTATGCGCGCAAAGACTTTAACTCCACTTATGGGCAACTTACCAGTCGAACGTTTGGAACCGAGTTTTCCTTTCATGAAATGCGGAGTTGATTACGCGGGACCCGTATTTATACTCAACCGTAAGGGTAGGGGTTCAAGGTTGGTCAAATCCTACATTTGTCTATTTATATGCTTTGTCACTCGTGCTATTCATCTTGAATTGGTTAGCGACTTGTCATCCGGGGCTTACTTACTTGCACTCAAAAGATTTATATCGCGGCGCGGTAAACCAAGCGAGATATTCTCAGACAACGGGATAAACTTTGTGGGTTTAATGAGCGATTTTTCAAAATTTCTTGACTCTTGTTCAGAACAAATTAAAGATTACGTAGTCTCTCAAAGCATTAAATTCCATCTGATACCTCCCTACGCTAGTCATTTTGGAGGTTATTGGGAGGCTGGGGTCAAAAGTTGCAAGCATCATTTGCGACGCGTCATAGGCAACGCTAATTTAACTTACGAGGAATTTAATACGGTTTTAATTCAAATTGAGGCTGTATTGAATTCCCGTCCGCTCAGTCCATTGTCAACGGACCCAAACGACCTGCAACCACTCAGCCCAGCACACTTCCTCGTCGGCCGCACCCTGACAGCTCCGATTAGCGAAGACGTTATTGACAAGCCTATTCGTCTTCTCACACGATTTCAACGAGTGGAACAAATGCGTCAGCACTTCTGGTCCAGATGGTCAAAAGAATACATATCTGAACTCCAAACGAGGACCAAATGGAAGCAGCATACTGACGACTTAGCGCAACATACGCTCGTCCTCATCAAAGACGAAAATCTACCACCATTAAAATGGAGTCTTGGGCGCATTATCAAGACGTTTCCAGGCCGCGACGGCATTTCAAGAGTAGCTGACATCAGGACAGCAACTGGCATAGTCCGGCGTGCTTTTTCCAAGATATGCCCTCTGCCAGTCGAATAGAAGAAAGATTGGAAGGCTAAGCGCTTCCAAGGCCGGGAGTATGTTCGAGCTGCATTTCACCTCCACCTCCTTTGGCAGTCATCGACGACGTGTTCTCCTGTTATTTTCCTTTATATTTAAATTTTTTACAGTCTTTTGTTTTCGTTTGTTCTTTTTACTTGTCAAAATTTTTCACGCAACGCAATACATATATTGTAACTTTTTCGCTTTAAATATATTATTAAATACGCATAAGAAGATTAATAATATTTTATTTATACACAATACGCAACACGATCTTTATCACTATGATCTTATGTATTTAAGCTCGGTTCTATACCCTGGGACACTAAAATTAGATTTTTTTTTCAACCTTTTTTATGTCCCACTACTGGGCACAGGTCTCCTCTCATAAGTGAGAGGGATTTAGGCCATAGTCCACCACGATGGCCAAGTGCGGATTGGTGGACGTTATGCTTTCGAAAAATTATAAATTTCTCTGGGGCATGCACGGCGATGGAGAACATCGTAATTAATTAAATATCACGATATTTTTCATCACCGTGGATTTTTGAATAGTGGAAATTTGATTAAAGTGCCAAATTCTTAACTTTGGTCTGTTTAAACTAGATAATAATAATAATAACAATTTTTGAAGTACCTTTTAAAGTGCTCGTTGTTCACAGAATTTCAACAAATATGATTAAGAATGATCTTTGATCTCCAAATAAGGACTTCTTTTTTTATTATAATATAAAACTTACAAAGGATTTATTGTTATTACTTTTGTATCAAATCGTTCGCCAGGTCATGGTGAAACAAAGTAAGCTCTAAAGAAGTTTACAAGCACCTGTTCGATAAACAGAGAGATGTTTCGTTATTTTAAAGCAGTTGTTAATGTCTTTTTAACTCGTCCTGGTTTTGATTGATGAATTGTTCTGATTTGTAATTTGTTTAACTGTAGATAACTGGCTGTTCTGTTGAAACAAGAAGCGATTTCAATTTGTTCTCCTTAATTAAGATTAATGATTTATTTTGGACACCACTCTGATATTTTAGAAATGGAATACGACGTAAAAGTTTATCTTTGGACCTGTATAAATACACTGTAACAAATTGTTTTCTAACAGCTAAAACAGTGTTTGGTAGAAATAAAAGAGTAAAAAAAATCTGTTTGATTAAAGTTTATGAAGTCTCTCAAATAGTTTAATGAAATGCAATCGGTCTGCTCGTATTCATTGTCATTAATAACCAAGCGAGTTAATCTCAATACCGGAGCAAGTTCCTCCCTTTAGTATATCACCGTATTCTGAGCGTCAAACATAGGATGATACATAATGGAGAACTTCGCTCGGCTTTGGGGAGTAACTCGCTCGGGTATTAGTTAAAATGAATACGGGCAGACCGACTGCAGTTTATTAAACTAACTGAGAGGCGTTCATAAACGCAATAACGTGCAGAATTGAACGCAGTATATATAATACTCTGAAGCGCGCACGGGCCGGCGGTTAGCGTAGAGCGCAAACGATCTATGCAACTAAGCCAAAGGGCGCGGTCGGGTGTGAGATGGGTGACCGCTAATGGCAAAAATTTCATGCGCTTTCCCGTGATTCGGAAGACACGTTAAGCCGTCGGTCCCGGTTGTTGTCGATAGATAACAGTCGCTAAACTTAATCGGAGGCCTTATGGGCGGTTTGAAAACATCCGACAGCTGGTAACTAACCCGCATCTCCACCAACCCGCATTGGAGCAGCGTGGTGGAGTAAGCTCCAGGCATCCAGAATAATGGGAAAAGACCCGTGCCCAGCAGTGGGTTGCATCCCACTGCTGGGCACAGGTCTCTTCATCATAGATGTAATCTGCGAATGTCTTTGTGTCACTAGGCCATCCTGAAAAAAAGCGTTAGGAAAATATACTCATAAGAATTCATTATTACGCTATCATTGCTGTACGGTCAGTATAGAAACAATCGGCAAAGTTTCTCATACTGCGTTTCATGTCTATATACAGTCTGCACGTTATTGCGTTCATGAAGCCTCTCAACTCAACTTGCTTAATGAACTACAGTTGGTCCGCTTGGCTACTTCATATTATTTATTAACCATGCGTGAACGTACAGAAGGTTAGGGTAATTGTGAATTCAGATTCACCTTTTTTGTCTTTTATAAGTTTTAAAGATTTTTATTTGCACAAATAAAGTTGTTCATGTATATTTAGTTCGCCATATTTACCTTCTTGAGGTATGTATGCAAATATTCATTACTACGCTATCCTTGCTGTAAGTTCAAAATAGAAACAACGCAGTATGAAGCTGTATACTGCGTTTCATGTATATACAGTCAGCACGTTATTGCGTTCATGAAGCCTCTCAACTCAACTTGCTTAATGAACTGCAGTTGGTCCGCTTGGCTACTTCATATTACTTATTAACCATCCGTGAACGTACAGAAGGTTAGGGTAATTGTGAATTCAGATTCACCTTTTTTGCGTTTTATAAGTAAACTTTCTTAACCTGTTCAAATTTATTAGAAACAGAATATTTTCAAAATCTGTGAAAGGTATGATCGTATTTAAAAGAAATTTTACTAACATAATCGGTGTTAATATCAATAAGTCTACCAGATTATACGACTTTTACTACGAAGATACTTTTCATGCTAGTCTCAGGTAAAATCTGTGAAGAAATTACATTGTATTTCATTAAAAAGTACGGCTGCTGTATCTTAAACCTTATCACATAGCACTTGTTGCCTCTGGAAAATTACTACAATTTAGGTCATAGACCCAGGCGCGGTCACAGCCTTCAATTTTGGGTCACCGAAAAAGATTACAGTAAGAGATTTGGGGGGAAGAGGTGTCCCAAATTGGCTTGTTTCGCCTTCCATCTACGCATGATTGATGGATTTTGGGAGAGGTCATGACCCCCTGTGACCTCCCTCCCTAGGACCGCGTCTGCATAGACCTCACCGCTAGTGGTGGACATGACATCTAGCAATGAAGTCTATGACCTAAATTGTAGTCATTTTCCAGAGGCCACACATGCTATGTTATAATGTTTAAGAAACGGTTTGAAATACACTACTAGTATTTTTCTATCCGGTACAATAAATACTATTAAATCTGAACATGAGTTAACAAAGCTGCATTAGCGTCGCATTGCATGACAAGGAACGTAATTCGCATTGTATGTAGCCAGCAACAATTTAAACTCTTTTCATGCTGTATTCATACAAAACGCTATCCGTGCAATCTATTTACTGCCTCTAGCCAATTAGTTAACAGTTCTTGGATTAATTGCGCTATTAAATGCGAGCTAAATGTAATTTGCATTGAAAAAGCTTAAATTCTGCAAGTATCCTCACGTAATGTTTGCGTGTATGTATTTCTTTATTAAAGGACTAGCTTTTACCCGCGGCTTCGCCCGCGTGGTCAAAGGGAATTAACAATGAGTTTTTTATCATACATGACACATTTGTGGTGGATAATTTATTTATTTATTTAGATTAGAACGGGAATCCCAATTACACTAATCAATTAAATTACAATTACAATTGCATAATTAACATTAAATTATAAGAGATAGTACATTATTATAAAAATTAAATTATTTTCACAGTTCACATACAGGAAAAAAAATATGTCAGAATGTACAAATGTCAAATTGTATTTGTCAATTTGAGAATAATCAAAAAGAATAAAATCATAATTATAAAATCATTATTAAATTGATCATCATAAATAGTGACAATTCCACGATTAAAAGATATTTAGATGAACCAGAGGTAATGCTGACCGCAGATAAAGTGTAACGTACACGGTCAGTGTGTAACACTGACATACTGGAGCTTTAAGCTAACTTCAATAAAAGTGTGCTGGTGAAGATTGATGCACGATCCACCAATCCTGCTTACGTGTACAGACAATAACTTGGAGAGAACATATTATAAGTGTGATTTGTTTTCCAAATGGGTGTGATTTTTTTCTTTTAAAGTGTTTCCAGCCATATACGGTTTGGGACACAGAACAGATCACTATTTAAATACGCTACTGTAGACAATATTATATGTCTTTCCATTTGGGGATAGAATGTAAAGATTCTGGGCATTGGACACACGCGAACATGATACATATAATTGTCCTTGGGAGAAGCACGGTTTTTTTAAGTTCACCCCCGCTGCCTTTAATGTTTGCCCTTGCGCTTTGTTCATGGTAATAGTGAAACTATGCTTAATAAGAAATTGCAGCCTTTTGAAGTGGAATGGAACATCTGAGGGAATTATACAAATAAATTATATAAATAATTATTATTTTAAGCCAAAACAACAACAGTCGACAAAACCAAAATGAAAGCGTATATTTTATTCCTTTACTAAATTAATTTTAAACCAAATCAACAATTTATTTGTATCAATTGTTAGCGTGACTCAGAACTTGCAAATGAATTTTACTAACGCCATCTATTAACAACATCCGGAACTAATTGTCTAGAAAATAACAAAGCATCGATTTTCCCATGGGGATGTTTTACCGCGGTAAAAAGTAGCCTACGTTACTCTTCACCCTCCTCACTATCTCTCATAAAAAATATACCATATAATAGCTTCGCTGCGACGTGAAAGACGGACAAACAAAGAAACACACTTTCACATTTATAATATTAGTATGGATGAAATGAAATGAAATAGTTTATTAACATCCTGGGTAATAATCTAATAATATACACTTGATGTTTGGCATTGTTGTACGGCCATCGGCTGACCGTCATCCGCTTTGGGTGCGCTAAGGCTCATATGGGCTAGGAGAAAAAAGCGAAGAAAAGGATACCTTAATTCAATAGTTTAAACTACCTATTCTGCCAAAAAATATGCATGTATTGGCTAAGACTAAGCCGATGGGCTTGTGTAGTTCTAAAAATTGGTTAACAATTCCATAGTTGGTCTAAGTTCTTTTAAGTCTCAAACATAATTAATTATTTAAGTGGTACCCATCACATTTACGACGAAGCTTCTTATATTATATTAGCCATAGGTCTATATGCCCTTCACCTAAAAGTTTGAAAACAAAAATTAATACTATAGTAGTGTTTTTATATTAATAAGATTATTTCAGTTTATTAATGTTTAGTCAATGTCAATTTTTGTTTATAATTATAATTTAAAGATATTTTATTATAAGAACGATGATAAATATATAAATAAAAACGAAAATACATAGTACTTATTTGTAAAACAATTAAATTAATAATTATTTTCAAAAATATGTTCACAATATCTTTGCAGATATTTAGTCACATAATTTTTAAAACTACCGAGATACCGATAGTCCAGTTTACTTTATTAGCTTTGTTAGCAAAATGGGGAAAATTGGACAGATTCATTGTAGGCTAAAGTAGCAACCATTCAATGCGAGCTAAGTATATTTAGCAAATTGTCTTGCTGCTTTATGTGACGGCGTCCCAATGGCCGCTTTCAAGTTAGTGCCCTATTGTGGTTAATGGGTAATGAGTCGTGACGATTGACTAACAATAAAACAAGATAAAGTATGGTAGAAGAACGTTCATGGTTCGACTGGAGAAGTAACACCGTTGCACCTACTGCTGGCATGAAGCAGATAAATAAATGAATAAGTAATAAATATAGTTTCACACTCATAGTCTCACAGTAGGGTAGGTATATCTATACATCCTGTGTCGTAGGTACCATATACACACACAAAGACAGAAATTCAAACACCCAGACTGAGAACAGAAATATAAATTCATCATTCAAATTTCTGCTTCGCCGGGAATCGAACCCGGGACTTTCCGATCGGCGGTCCGGCATGGTAACCATTATGCCACATGGGAATCAAATGTGTTGTTTTGTTGGTAAAAAGGCCAGACTAACACGTCCATACGGCTCAAACTTGCTAAATCTAATACCTTTAAACGAGCAATTCTTGTATATATCTAAATATAATTTTTGAATCTCGGAAACGACTCCAAAGATTTTGATGAAATTTAGTACACTGGTTGCGGGGATGATAAATCGATCCACAAATTTTTATTGATAGAATTTGTCGTTTTTTTTAATGTTTATGCACTTAAATATAAAATTACACATTATTGTGGCGTAGAAAGCCGTCAAATGGTCAACATTTGACAATCCACCCTTCAAACAAATAACATGTCGATAATTATGAAACCTCTGTAAAAATTTCGTCAAGGGAATTAAAGCTTTCTTGGTCGAATGGTTACGAAAGCCGACTACTGAGCTAGAGACCCGGGTTCAAATCTCAAGTAGGCAAGTTGCGTTTTTTATTTTTTGTGACAATTTTTTTTATTGGGAGCTAGGTATTTCAAAAGGATTTGTAAAGTAACACTAAGTTTATTAATGCTTTGCTTAAAAATAAACCAAGTAAATAAATTGTTTATATCCGAGCAACGCTCGGGCGTCCAGGTACTGATAATAATATGTGTAGTGTCCATGGGCCGCAGTGGCCACTTAACACCACGTGGCCTGCCTTTTTAAATACCGGATTGTACCTGTAAAAACAATTTATATTGGTAAGTTGATTCCTGCATATTGTCACGATAAAGCAGGCATGTACCTATGCAGGTATAAGAATTACTGCTCAATTATCTTTAAGACATGTAAATAATGTAAATTTTCTCATCCTGGGCTTTTGCAGCATTAACTTACCGTTAATGGTACAAAAATCTTCTCGTTTCAGAGCGGGCGTAAGAGTGTTGCAATGGATTAATAGTGGGTTAATAATGATTTTTATTTATTTATTTTACAAAATACACATAATTTACATAATTTAATATTATGTGCATGCAAAATGACTTACAAATATTTGTACCTACACTTATTCGAGCAAATCAAGCATCTTGTAATTCAAACATGGTGTGAAAATTTATGTAATTGTATTTTTTTATTCACACTCATACCGCCACATTAATATTGATAATAATATACAAAGACATAAACACAAATAATCAGACCTATTATAACTATTAATTATGATCTAATTATGAACTTAAACTTATTACTTTGGTTTCTTCTCCGCCGGGAATCCAACCCGGAACCCTTAATTGAAAGTCCGGAATAGTAACCGTTGCGCCACACGAGTCGTCACTGTTCGTCTTGTTTTTGTCATACTTACGGTGATGCTAATTGCAATATAAAAAGCCATTTCGGTTTAACCAATACATTATAAACAGCTTATCGATTTACAATTCGAAGTGATACGAAAATAATTTCGAGAGATATTTCGTATTTCGGGAAACAGTGGGCAATCGCTGAATTAATTAGTTGATTGTTGACACTGCAGTCGACGTTATTAAATGATTCATTACCAGCAGTTGAATTTTTATGAACAGTATTTGGTTAGGACGAAATTTGCTACGAAATTAGGTCCTGGGTTAACCAACCCGACCCTTCAAATACTTAGGGCCTCGTTAACCATCTCCGAGTAAAGTGTTGATTAATTACGTCCCAAGTTAATTGGCAAGTAAAATCTTTGAGTACGGGTCAGTTTATCATATAATTATTGCTACTCGAACATCCAGAAATTGAAATTGAAGTTACGGGTGACTTTAACCGACAATTAGATTACTTGTCTTTGTCTTTTGATTATTTGTCACTTTACTTGAAGGCCCTTGACGTCTTTTTTAATCAGCGCAATTTCATCGGCATATGTAATTTGAAAGGCAAAATAAACAGTCGGGTCGTTTGTCGAGGAACTTATTATTAGTCTTAAGAAACTCTTTCACAAAACTATTTTATTCATTGGATGCGCTTTTTCGTTTCTTCTCTTACCGTGTAGATAACGGCGCGTTTGTTAGAGTCTGTGTCCTCACATTTTCCTTTGAGAGATTTATAGAGAAAATAAAGTAAAAAATTACCCAGTGCGTCTTGAATACTCGCAGTGAAGGGTTCTGCAGCCCAATAAATATCCTGACACCTTTACAGATATTTGCTTTCATACTTATTTAAGTTTTCGAAAAATGTTTCCGTTGAATTTCAGCGCGGCCACAGGAATGACAAATCTCAATATTTCTGAAGAGACATGTTAAGTGGTTAGTTCCAGTTATAATAGTCAGATGGCAGTCGTTCAGCCTCGACGGCCTTTAAGAGATAAATAAACATTCTACACTGGGCTGTCTAATAATGCGTATTGTGCTCTTCAAATGCGATAAGTAAACATTATGGTAAACTCATTTGAGCAGACTCAAAAAAGGTTACAGCCACTTCTTCTCAAATAAACTGATTTAAAAGTTTTTATTGAAGAAACTGGTAGATGGACAGGTCAACATTATTAGTGCACCATTGGCAACCCTTTTTACGTCCCATTGATGGGCACGGGTCTCTACCCATTATTTGGGAGGCCTGGAGCTTACTCCACCACGCTGCTCCAATGCGGGTTGGTGGAGTGTGGGTTAGTGGCAAACCCACTATCGGATGTTTTAAAACCGCCCATAAGGCCTCCGACAAGGTTTAACTACTGTTACCTAACGACAACAACCGGGACCGACGGCTTAACCTGCCCTCCGAAGCACGGAAACGCGCATGAAATTTTTTGCCACTAACGGTCTCCCATCTTACAACCGACCGCGCCCGTTTGGCTTAGTCGCATAGATCGCTTGCGTTCTACACTAACCGGCGGGCCATGCGCGCTTCGTGGTGCACCATTAGTACTAATGAACCCTATAAGTTAGCCTCACCACCTTTTAAAAGCGGCGTCCCAAACCGATTTTGTATGCGTAATGAACTTTGAATGGGAAAATAAAGGAGTGGCTCGACTCCCGCACAACACCGAAGCGCGGTATTTAGTTGAAAGAGGCATCGCATTTGCATAATCGACGTTTCTACAGGTGCATGGCAGTTGATATAGGTGCCACGTTCGAGACAAGGGTGCCCGATGGGCGTATAAGGCTGCGGCCATTTTTATTTATTGACTGGACACGACAGGTCGCGGTGTTTATAGTCTGTTTCGTCCCCTTTTTGGTTTTTGCACTTCGTTGAAGGCTTATTTGGTGTGTTACAAATGTTTTTGTGTTTTCACAATTCTCAAGTTATACTAGGTAAGTATACAAAGGATAAATATATATTTATATAAATCAGAGAGGGAAATAAGGTTGTCTATTTCGCTAATGTGCATCAACTTCGAATTTCGCCTGAAGACGACACGTGTGGCGCAATGGTTATGGGGGTCCCAGGTTCGATACCCGGTGAAGCAGACATTTGAATGTACTCGTAGTTTAAATTTCTGTTCTTGGTCTGTGTGTTTGTGTTTCTATCTTTGTATGTGTCCATGGTATCCACGACACAGGAGATGTCTATCCTACTATGGGACTATGAATGTGAAACGTTATTTAATGCAGTTGCGTTGGTACTCCGGAGTTGATATTCGCCCTATAAAAGTGAGGTCAGCAATAAACGTCAGTAGGACTTTCATTGCGAAATTGTGTAATTCTGCAAGCTAATACTTCTCTTAAGATTTAATCTTATGAGCGATCGTAACATAACTTATCGCAACATAAATAATAATTGCTTCTAGCAAATCAAAATTGTCGTATTAGTAGTACTACCCCGTTGAAACCATGTAAGTCTAAGTATCCTTTTATAAATAACAAGTAAAATGTTAAAGTATTTACATTCATCGCTGTTTCTTGTTACGTTTTAACTCAGTATTAGGCATTTGTTTCTATTTTAGAATAAAAACAATATGTGAGAAAATGACTTTACAAATGGCTATGTAGGCTATAGCCTTTTTTAAGGCTAACGGTTTTTTTACACTTCACAGGTCAAAGGTCAAATCCAACTGCACTCGGCAGAAATCTGTGCAAATTTATAGTCTTTCGGAATTTAAATCGTCCGCTAAACCTCCCATAAAGCACAGTTCCAAACAAGGCAGCCAATAAAATTTGTCTACCTCACACATAAATAGCGACTGTTATCACTTCTTTTCTATATTAGGGCCAGTAGATCTCCAGCGCCATCTATTGTACATAACGCTTCAAATCGTGGATGGATGGCAGCGAGAACGATACCGCTTAAGGCTAGCCTCCCACGTCGTACCGATCTTTAGCGGCGATGTACCCATTTCTCAACTCATGGTAAGGATAACTGGTTTGAACTGGATACGCCAATATAGTTTGCTTAAGTTTAGATAACTGACAAATCTCTCAAAATTTGCAAGCTAAAGTGGCAACGGGGAGGCCATATTGTTAAGAGGACATATAAACCAATGGGGAAGATAAGTCCTTGTTCTAAAAGAGAGCCTTAAAGCCAACCTTCAACTAGGTGGATTGAGGACCTTAAGAAAATAGCGAAAAGCCACTGGATTCAGAGAGCCTAGCCGCTGGCCTTATGTTACTTTTTAGTAAAAGAGTGGCCTAATATTCGTTACTTGTTCAGGGAGAGCTATATCCAGCAGTGAAATTCCAAAGCCGAGGGATTGATGGATGCAATAAGATTAACATAAAATTAACACAATATGTCGTATCGTACTATGCAATCTAAAAGATTTCAGTATCTGGTTGCTCTCTATAAAACAAAGTAAGTTCAAAAGTATAAAAATAAAGTCAGTTAATTTAGGGCTCATTCAGGAAATTGTAGCAAAATGTTACAATGATGTGAATTATGAGACAAAAAAATTGTTGCAATACTAACCGTAAACCTTTGTTCAAATGTATTTTTGTGCCACATCCAGTCTCTCTAACTCTATGAAATATCCACATAAATCACAAACAATCTATATTCCGTGCGGCGGACACCTGCAAACACTGGCACTTCGACATAACGAAACCCAATTAAATACATCTTGATATACCCACAGATCATTAGGGCTACTAGGTACAACCCTTGTTAGAGAACCGAGGTGCTAACTCACTAGCGACCATTTCTGCTCTTATTATTGAAATGCCCAGATATGTTTTCTTGTCTCATGTCACCAATTTACATACTGAGGTGTTAACTGCATAGTGTGGTCGCATATTTATACGAGCATTGAAAATTGTTGGTTGGTTTGTGAAATTTAGAGTCGTATGAGGTTATTAGAGAAAGAGGATTTAGGAAGAGGATTTTTATATAGCCCATTAAGAATTATTTAAGTAATTCTTATTCTTCTTATATAATTTGTACAAAATTATTAACTGTGGGTTCGCGAAGTATATTATAATTTATAGCGTCATATAGCGTGACGCTTCTCATACGATGATCATTTGTTTTATATAACGTGTACTTCATGGTTATTAATATCTTTCTGAAGAAATTCTAAGCAAAATATATAGCAAAATAAATAGATAGCTCTAATAGAAACCTAAGGAGTATATTAATGTAAAGCCACAAAAAGTTTAATACTTTTAAAACATAAGATAAAGGAAGCTAAAAACTTCATCCTCCACTTAAAATCCCGAAAATTACAGAACGATGAACCATTAAAAATGCTTCTACTGTGAAAGTTTAAAGCAAGTTTTGAGAAATCAAACTCTCAGAAAGCATCACTCAGCCGAGAACTCACTAAACTTACATTCGAATCCAGATTTATTATCTTAACCGAGAAAATCTATTCAAGTTTAAGCCTTGATCATATCATGTGAAGTTGCTTAAGGGAAGTGTCGCACCAAAAGGCTCATTCGATAACTGAGAAAAGACTTTTAAAGCAATGTATTGTAGTAAATGTTAGCCAAGTAAATTAGTAGAACTTTTACAGTTTGACCGGGGAATTAGCACCGCTGCACCCACATCTGCCGTGAAGTAGCTCCGTCAACTCTGTTGTGCTTCGGTGGAAAGATGCAATTGCCGGCCTGACTTACACAAGGCAACTGTCAGCCTTCGAAATAGCAGCGCAATTGCATACGATCAAAAGACTTAGTCTTGCTTGAGGTTATGTGTAGATATCCATGGGCCTGCATGTTCGTCTGTTACTACATTCAAATTTTAAAAAATCAGAATACATATTTTTTTACAATTTTTTTCTAAGAAAACAGGATTGACCTCAATGAATCGAACCCTTTTAACGTTTTAGTAAATATACTACATACTCGCAAAATAAATAAAAAAGAACTAAAATAAAAATACCAATGACTTATTTTGTTGCAACTTTTCAAGCAATATTTAATTTTAGTTTACAAAGATTATTTTAAAATTAGCTGTCAATAATAATTTTATGTATTATTTTTGCACTCGTTATTTAACTCGCATAGAAAGAAAGAAAAAATATTAAATATTCTAATAAATACAAAATATTCGCTTAATGAATGTCATTTTTCGCTGTCATCGCCTCGTGGGCCCGTTTGGGCAAGATTTAATGTAGAGAGAAAAAATAAGGTTTTCTCGCTTAACTACTCACTGATCGCTACTTGCCAGTAGTATAACATCTCTCTTACGTCATGTATCAATCCAACTTTGAACATAGATCATATCAGATCAATTTACTCTGTTTGAATGCATCAAAGTTAAATTTGTCAACTCTTGAAGAGGAATTCGATCAAGATACTCGCAGTACGATAGTAAAGATCATTATCTCATGCAACTAACTGTTTATGTCATATTTACAGCAGTAAACGATGTTGGTATGCAAAACAAAAATGTACGTGGTTTGTCCATGGCGTGCATTAGTTTATTGCTTAGCATAATAGCCCTTATGGTATCCTATTGCCGGCCATGACCCATGAGATTTTCTTTTGCTCATTTTCCAGATGATGTGCCACTGTTGAGCGCAGGTCTTCCTTTGAGACTTTAAAGTATTATTCTACCACACTAACTAAGCTCAGGTTAGTAGACATGACATGCCTTGAAGAAATTTTGCACAACTTTGGGGATAGAAAACATCTAAATAATATATTAGGTACTGTATTTTCTCTCACCGTGGGAACAGTCAAAAATACTCATTGTCTCAGATCTTGTAAGTAACAGAATATCTTATCAACGTATTATGGAAAAGATGACATAAAATCTCTAGGGACTTACAACTTCCAACAATTTTTTAAAAGTTTTTACCAAATGATTGGGATTATGTGTATCATTTTGAGGGATACACCATGTTTTATTTTACGTAGTAAAATGTTATCGCATTAAAAAAACCTTATCTTTTTACATCTTCGCATACTTTTCTAAACGAAAAGATATCCAACTACGAGTATCTCGAATCGATTCAGATTACCTTTTATAATTAGCTTTCTCGAAATAGAGCTTGCGTTTTCTTCGGAATTCTTTTATTGCGTTCCTTTTGTCTGACCGCACAATATTGTGTTACGGTAGTAGTAATTCTTTAATTAAGTTCCATAAATAAAGTCACATACCGTAAGACTAGTTGTTGAAATTTGATGAGTGTTCATATTCTTGTACGTTTAACTGTATATTTTATTAAGGTGTTCCATATACATAATATTACTGTTTAATTACGAGCTTGAAAAATACGGAATTTTATGGAAATACTTTATTCCATCAATTTTATTTATATTTATTAACAAATATTTTTTTAATATTGAAATGTAACACATAATAACATATTTTAAGGGGTCACTAAGTCAAAGGTCCATGTTTTTATGGTTAAGTTAAATATGTTATGATAATCGTCAGAAAATTTACTGAGGGTTTTAGTATAAACAAAAAGAAAACTAATTGTGAATCAAAAAAACCAGCCAAGTGCAAGTCGGTCTCGCGCATGTAGAGTTCTATTATTTTTAAAAAAAGCCACGTTTATTGTATGGGAGCCCCTTTAACATTTATTTTATTCAATTATTTTGTATTTGTTGTTGTAGCCACAACAGGAATACATCATCTGTGACACCCTGTACAGCCTAATGACAGACAGACGAACAGACGTACAGACAGGGAAAGCTTAGTTATAGGGTCTTGTTGGCATCCTTCGGGTACGAAATCCTAAGAATGAATAGGAAAATCTTGATTTGGGGCGAGTAAAGACGCTATTTGTTTTTTTAGAAAACTTATGTTAAAACGGGTACCGTATATAATATTATTATTTAATTTACGATAGCTTGATCGTAACAGTGTAGGCACACCACAATTAAAATCTTTATTTCATTTAAGATTAAATCATTCTAAAACCAAAAGACCGGAAGCGTAGACTGGATTTGTATTCCAAGTTTAAAATGAGGTCTACGATTAATTTAGTTTTAATTTTCCTTGCGGCGACGGAAAACTAACGTTCCGCCGACGGCCGCAGCTGTTACTTGACGTCATTATTAAACGCTTTTCATGAACAGGTGTTGATGATAACGAGAGAGAACGTTTAATTAATGAACACTAGCGGCTCCTTATGAGAGCGATAGTTTCGTATATTAGATTTTAGCCGACAAATTGTAGGATGGAGTTTGTATTTGAGGTGAAACCAAGGTTTGCGTTGTTGTATTATATCATGTGAAAAAAGTAGTAGGTACCTACTCAAAAATCACGCTTTATGCACATCAATATTATTGTGCATAATACGGCAATTTCATAACTCCTATTATAAAAAGTAATTCACTTAATTTAATGGGTAGCCTCATAGTATCTAATATATCCAGAGCAGCGATGGCCGAGTGGTAAGAAACCGCGGTCATCGACGCGACCGATCCCGGGTTCAAATCTTCAGCGCGCACCTCTGAAAAAGAAATTTGTAATGTGCGCATTTATCGCTGCTCCACGGTGATAAAAATATCGTGATATTTAATTGATTACGATGTTCCCCATCGCCGTGCATGCCTGAGAGAAATTCATAATTTCTCGAAAGCATGACGTCCACCTGCGTCCACCAATCCGCACTTGGCTAGCGTGGTGGACTATGGCCTAAAATCCCTCTCACTTGTGAGTAGGAGACCTGGGCACAGGTCTGGGCACAAGCAGTGGGATATAAAAAAAAAAGGTTGAAAAAAATATATATCCAAGTAGGTGTACACCAAAAAAGTCATATTTTTAATGTTGGGAAACAAAATCGTATATATATATTTCTTTAAAGTTACACAACTTACATTTAATCTCACTACCAAAAGCCGATATAATCTCGAGACTGGCTCACGTCCTTTCAGAATGCTCACTGATTTGTAAAAAATCTTTATCTGATCGTCGGACCTTACACAGTCAAATAAAAGTAATTAAAAAAATTGTTGCTACTTTTTTATATCTTTGTAGTTAATAACATCAGTTTTTTTACCAAAATAAATGTAACGAAAAGAAGACGTAGAAGAACGACGTGAAAGACATAAGACTTGAAAAGAAAATATGAGAAAAATATTTTCCAAAATGTCCGTTTTGGGGTTGCGTAGCCAAATGGCAAAAATGACATGACGAATTCGTAAGGATTCCTTTATGAATTCGTCGTGTCTCTCTGTCTGTCCTTCGGTATGTCGCAGTCCCTTTTTCCGAAACTATAAGAACTATACCTACTGTTGAAACTTGACATTTGGTGGATTCTGTGAACTGCATTAAGATTTTTACACAAAAATAAAAATAACAATAATTTTCGGGGTTCCCCATATTTAGAACTGAAACTCAATTTATTTTTTATCAAACTGTTTAGTTTAGTGAATAAGAGAATGAACTAAAAAAAATATATGATGTACATTACCATGCAAACTTCCACCGAAAAATTGTTTGAACGAGATCCAGTAAGTAGTTTTTTTTAATACGTCATAAATCGTAAACCGCATTTTATCTTTCATTCAATCTTAATGCAATGATGGCTATGGATGATCAAAGGCAATGATGTATTTCTGTTGCCGCTATAACAACAAATACTAAAAATAGAATAAAATAAATATTTAAGGGGACCCCCCCTACAAAAAACGTGTTTTTTTATAGATAATGGTACGGAACCTTTCGTGCGTGAATCGGACTTGCACTTGGCTGTTTTTTTTTATTATTTTTGTTAGGTAGTATCAGTATAAGAAATATTAAAAAGAAAGGCTGTGGCCATGACTTTTCTGTTATACTGCTTTAATTGTTTAAAAATACACAAAATATAAAAAAATGACACAAAGCGAATGTTTTCACTATATATTTCCATCAACAACAACTTAAAGCGCTCATTCACACATTTTCATACTTACAACCGTAAAAACTCTGAGGTTGTCTTTTTAAGTACTAAGCAGTAACTGTAAATGACAACTTTTAATAAAAGAAAAAAGTAGCAGTAACTCATACCTCGTCGTCATACTAAGTCAAAAATATTTTATAGTCATAAAATTTATAATCACATTTTATTTAATTTTCATAAAAAATACTGCTAACAGCTCATAAGTAAACTACTTGCAAAGCCAAATGAAAAGCGTTCAAAATTCAAAATGGCCAACTCGATTATACGAAAAACATAACGTTGGCAACTTTTGAAATATAGGCCTCTACTATGGAAATGTAATGGTTATAGCCAGCAGAAACTGCAATAAAATCTGGATATTGACTTCAAACAATGTCAAAGCAAATCTGTCGTGAAACAACAACAGCCGCCACAGTCACGAATCAATACTGAAGTATGAACGCGTTCCGATCGTTAAATTTAGCGTTGAATTACTGCTGTTTCCATTTTGTGTACTTTATGAAATCAATTTTGCAGTTAGATTTTATAGCGTGATTAATGGTAACTGCTTGCAATTTAGGGCGAAATGGTACACGAAAAAAAGTAAAGTTAAAAATAATATTAAATGCTCATTTCTACACAAGGTTGTGCTTATGACGTTGTTCCATTACGCTCCTTAAGATTAACGAAGAAAAAGGAAAACACCCAAAATTTCTATAACTATTCCATGCATTTCCATTAACTCAAACACATTCTTATACGCTAATACACCGAATGCATGTACGCAAATATACACATTAATACAATTAATATTACTCGCGAAAATTTAAAGGTGACGTTTTGAAACACTATGACTCATTTCTTAGACTTTCTAAAACATCCTTTGACTTCAAAAAACGTTATATATTAATAAATTAGGCAGAACAAAACTGTTGGCAGTGCAGAAGTATACACATATACCTATTTGTGAGCAAACCCGACTGAAAAGGTTCATAATTCAAAATAACCAACTCGATTATCCGAAAAACATAACGTCGGCAGCTTTTGAAAAATAGGCCAGTACTATGGAAATGTAATGGTTTTAGCCAATAGAAATTGCAATAAAATCTGGATATTGACTTCAAACAATGTCAAAGCAAATCTGTCATGAAACAACAACAGCCGCAACAATCACGAATCAATACTGAAGTATGAAAGCGTTCCGATCGTTAAATTTAGCGTTGAATTACTGCTGTTTCCATTTTGTGTACAACGTTAAATCAATTTTTTATTAGATTTTATGGCGCGATTAATACTAACGGCCTGAATTTTAATACAAAATTAAAAGTAAATGCGCGATTATTTACAAGTTAGGTGAATATTTAAAATCAGTAAGATTCCGATTACATGCTACGAGCGAGAGACGTAGAACTAACTTATATAGCCTATCTCAGATTCACACTATAATATCTTATCTTCATTTCTAATAGGAATGTGTCTTTACACAGTTACACTAAAATATAAACAACACTATATTTTAAAAGTTAAAGTATAATAACCTCAACTTTAAAATTTTCTACTTTCAAAAAACATTAATATGTATTTATTAAAAAAAACTGTTGGCAGCTGTACAAGTAAACAATTGTAGGACGCAAAACAAACTGAAAAGTACTCAAATCGTTCCCATTTTATGTGCTTCATTAAATCAGTTTTGCAATTTGATTTTATAGTACGATTAATACTAACGGCCTGTACTTAAGTACAAAATGGAACGTAAATATCGCAATGAACCAAAAGTTGCATTATATTGTAGGGCAGATATACCCTGTGTCGTAGGTACCATATACTCAAACAAAGACAGAAACACAAAATACAATACATACAATAATACAATACAAATTCTTTATTGCACACCAATACAATGAATACATACATTAAAAGATACAATGTAAAGAAAACAAAAGGCGGTCTTATTGCTACAAATAGCAAACTCTTCCAGAGGACCTAGAAGGAAATATATAAAAGACAATTCGAAATTTGTGGGTAGGGTGCATTAGACAAAGTAGATACTACTTATACCTATACATTTAGAACAGAAGTGTGGCACAAATAACAGTAAAAAGTGGCAAAGAAAACAGAGACAACCAAGGATACAGATGACAGCGAAAAAGAAAAGGAGAAGTAAACGTAAGTGTACAAATGAGGAGAGACTATGCAAAAGGAGAGAAAGAAGGAAGGAGACAACTACTTATAACGACAAATGCAAACATCGAGACCGAGAACAGAAATTTTAAACTCATCATTCAAATTTCCGCTTCACCGGGAATCGAATCCGGGACCCTCCCATCGGCAGTCCGGCATGGTTACCATTGCGCCACGCGGGTCGCTAAAATCTATTGTTGGTGATAGAAGTTCAGTGGTTCGACCGTTCAATCGCTCCACGTGTAAGCAATGCTTTTATATTTCGGTGTAAATGTGCATTTGCTGTTCATCCTTACATTATACGGCTATAAGCCTTTGGAGTAGCTGCCAGAAGCGTACTGTATTCGGAACACAGGCAAGACATAGGCTTGAATGTAGTTGTGTGTGTATTGTAAACATGGATTTCAGCGACCACACACCACCACGTGACCTGCATGGTCGTCTGCTACTTCAATCAATAAAAGAAATACCCATAAATAAGCACCAAGATCAAACTGGGAGTCCTGATAGCGTGGAATGTCTGAACAAAAATATTGTAATAAATAGTAATAAAGGCGTTGTTGTCAATCTAATCAATACTTCATGAAATAGTTTGTCACAAATAGGTGTGATCTATGTATATTAAAACTTGTGAGTCTCTTTTAAATCTGTTTCAAAGTTTATTGTTGTGCAATAATCCTTTTATCCTTTGATGAAACCAATCAAAGTCGGAGACAGGAGTTAGTTGTAGATAAAACCGTAAGCTTTATAGTTAGTTTATTGTTCTTCAAAGGGACCGGCGATACCACCCAAAGTTCATTCGGTTCTTTTTTTAGACAATTGTTTCATCGCTTGCGTAAAACTCAGACGCTAAGTAGATTTCAAATGTCAAAAGTTTTAGTTTGATTTTCGCGATATTAACAAAAAATTATTCACAACAACCCTTTAAAGTATACATTCAAATAAATTTATATCCGTTTGTACTTTTATGGCACAATTTCTAAGTAATAAGCAAATTACTTCTAGCTATCTTAGACATATTAAATATGTGAGAGTATTATAGATTTCGGTTTCTTGCAAAAATTTGACATACCACTTGGTGCATCAAAATATTCCAACCTTATCGAGTTACCTGTAAACTAGACATAGCAGATAGTACATTTGCCTAGACGGATCACTAGATACTTTAACCAAGGCCCTGTAGCTTCCGGATTAAGAATAGAGCTACGGTATCCCGTGCCTGATCACAAGGGACGACTAAAGGGGGGCTTTCAGGGTTGTGGGCGGTAAAAGTGGGAACTCGATCCGTCCTGCCTGCAGTCCCGGGAAGGACGGCAGTATGCGTAGCCGCATGCCACCGTAAGCATCGGAAGGTACAGGAGAGCCACTTGCAGTCCCGAAGATGGGCCCGTTCTGAAATGCCGCGCGTGGAGGACACCGGTGTGTTCCATGGCGATCCCGGAGTCCTCCCCAAGCGCAGAGGCAGGCGACCTAGGGGGTTTTAGTGTGGTACAAATCCCACATTACCCGGTATCCTCTCCCAATGTGCCGGGTACCTTTTTAAGGTTTCCCCCTCGATACAAAAAAATATACTTTAACCCTCAATCAGAAGTTTGCAATTACTTATGCAGTTCTAATGTATGGCCATCATCCTTTTTTGCGTCTGATGGGCACATGTGTTTCGCTAATTGGTTCGCTAATTGCTTACTTCACTACGCTATCTCTCCACTAAAAGTACCCGAAAAGCCTTTTCAGAAACATTTTAACGCTTATTCGTCTCTAGTAAGCGATGCTACCAATTCCTTCGTGGGCACGATTCCATTAATTACGAATATGGTCCCTAATCTTTATTATGTCAGATACTAAATACGTCGTAGTTTTATGTTTCAAAAGCAGAGTTTTGTTTTAAAGTATCAGAGTTAATATTCAAAACTATAAAAGTTACTCCGTTATCATTATCGAAATCATAGTGGACATTAATCGTATCATATTTTAGTAGTTCTGTGGAACGTGGGCTCGATAAACGAGTTGGAAGTTATTTTTTATCTGTGATATACCTTTAATAAATACGAGTAAACTGACTTTCTCCGTAACTGTTTATTGGTGACGAGATGGTAAGTAGAAACTTCTGTCGGAAGCCAATACAGTATTTGGTACTTCCAACACGATACAATGCATAATAGTTTTCAAATTAAGTATATTCAGAGATAGATGAATTATAGGTAACGAGAATTCCTTTATAATGTAATATTACTTTTAATGAGAAAAACAATGTAAATAAAAATCCAAATCTAATCGAGAAATATGTGTAAACAGAAGCCGTATTTTTGTATATATTATAGGTATATTACAGGTACTTAATTTCTGTTCACAAAAGGAAATATGGACACAAAGATAATAATTATAAGATAGAACGTACAACAAAGATAACAGTATAAGAACCGAAGATAATTAATTGCATTTTGATATTATACCTATATATGCATTGATTACCAATTGAAACGTGCAATTGATATCTTTTACATTATACAATTATAATATGGTAAATTTTAGTCAGTATCAATCATATCATTTTGAATCACAGAATAGCACTTGCATGCTTATCTGCAGCTTAATTTACTTAAATAATAAAATTCTCAGTTGAAATTGCAGCTCGCATGGTTTCTCATTATAAGCAGGTCTAGTCTCATCAACTGCAAGCTTGCTTACACGAGCCAACTTCCCCTCGCATATTAACTGGACGGAGTTTCAAACTTCAGACTTAGCTGATAATCTGCTACGCGAAATTGCGACTTTGTCGGAGAAACGTTCGCATGTGTGGGACTTAAAAGGCTTTCGATGAAAAGTAATAAAACAATTATTAAGTGATTTTGAAGATAATAAAATTTGAAGATATCCGTTCCAAGGGTCCTAGGTTCAAGTTTTCTTTTCTTCATTATGTTCCATGCATTTTCGTAATACATACGAGTTAACGTAGGTATTCTTTTGTTATTTTTGACCTTATATAATCCGATTAATTTTATAATTTTTTGAAAATAAATTAGGCAAATACATAGTAATATGGCATTAAATAATTGTTTTAAGGTAGTTTTAGATATTTGTTTTGTATAAAAGTGTTTATTTTACATGATATTCGTAATAGCGAACCTGTAGAAGACATGTGATATTCCAGTTCACTAATTTTATATACTTAGTCTTATTCATACCAATTTATAAGCTAATGTCAAGGAATATTAGCGAATACGTTTGTCTTGATGCATGTTATTGTAAATAGTGCCAACACACCCTCTCTTCGTTATTATCGAACAGAGCCGGAAACTTCTTACTTGGCTTATGACTTGCTTCAAAAGTTTATCTTGTGAATATTATAATCACTAGTAAATTAGTAAAAACTTTTGGTGCTGTATGACTTAAGGAAGCTAGATAGCAGTAAAGAAAATATATTTATAAAGAAAATATATTTACAATATCCTACTTCGACGTACAATATTCGGTTCATTTATTGAATAACTATAAAATGACAAAAATATTTTTACTGGTGAAAATAACTATTAAATAACTTACTCTTTAAGGCTAACAGGTTAGCGAGATATTATTTTTAAAATCCCATAAGGCTATCATTTATCGACAGCAATCAGATTAATCAGATCTATCGATAATAACGAAAACCGACAGCTTACCGTTCAAACGTAAATGACAATTAAATTTTACCACTATTTAGTCGCACTTACTTTGCTTTGCATGTGATTTTCTGTGATACATTCAAATTTTAAACTCAACATCATCTATAACCAACCCATAATAATGTTATAAGTACCTAAATTGGCAACTTGATCTTACGAAAAGCGCAACTTAGGGTGCTTATTAAAGGACGTCGCCATAGGCCATCGTAGCTTGTTTGTTATCCGCATGTAATATTAGATGAAAATTATAATGAAGAAGGATTCCCACAAGGCGACAGATAACAAGCTCTGAAGGCGGATACAGCCGGACACGGGGGTACGAGAGGCAGCGAGAAATTAAATTTTAGAGTGAAATGATAGAGGATTTTTCTTTTTTCAACAAAAAATCATTTTTTGTTAAATTTACGGGAAGTTTTGTGTTGTTTTTGAAGATTTACTAAAACTCCCTATAAGTTACTAAAACTCCCTTTAAAGATCAATAAAATCATAATTCCAACCGAAACTCTTCTACCACTAAGCATTAATGTAGGTATGTACCCAAATTGGCAACTTGATCATACGAATAGTACAACTTGGGGGTGCTCATTAAACGACGTTACCAAAGGCCATCAGAGCTTGTTTGTTATGCGGATGTAATATTAGACGAAAATTGTAATGAAGAGGGATTCCCACAAGGCGATAGATAACAAGCTCTGGAGGCGGATACAGCCGGACGGATGTGCGAGAGGCAGCGAGAAATTTAATTTTAAAGCGAAATGAAAGTGTTTTATGATGCTATACTGAATGTAGACCAGAATGAATCGGTTCGTAATAGAAAAAGTAATGCTTGAATATACATAAAAGTACATTAAGGTGGTAGGACTTATAAGGTGTTGACCGCGGAATTAATGCAAGTATATATTTTTTTTTAAATTTGAATGGAGTAGCACACTTGCCTGCAGGCTAAGTGGTGTCAAGTGGTCGCTGCAGCTCATGGACAGCTATGAGTATACCTACGAGTATGACCTCAAGCAAGTATTGGTAAGTCTTGTCTGATGTCGTATGCAGTTGTGCTGCTAGTCTGGAGGCTGATGGCTCATATAAGTCTGCCCGGCAACGGCACCACTGAATCACATTAAAATCCCATAAAATTATTCCACTGGATGATAATAAAATTTATTCACGACAAAAGTGTGTGCAACGGTGGTACTTTTCCGGAATTCTTATCATTTATTATCCTTCAGAGTAGTAACGTGACCTCAGGCCAGATTTAGTCTTCCCAGAGGTTGTCTGTGGATTTCCATGGGCAGGTGACTACTTAATATCTTTCGGTCCACTAGACTATTGAAATAGGTTTTTTTTACGCTTTACACTCATAGCCCCACAGTAGGATAGATATACCCTGTGTCGTGGATACCGTGGACACTCACAAAGATAGAAACACAAACACCCAGACCGAGAACAGAAATTTAAACTCATCATTCAAATTTCTATTTCGCTAATAAATCGAACCCGGGACCCTTCGATTGGAAGTAAGGCATGGTAACCATTGCGCGACGCAGGTCGTCAAAATAGGTCGTTGAAATAGGTTAACTTCACTTTACAAAACCTTTTACTAAAAGGATTCAAAAATATATATGACCTGGTACAATCGCTTCAATCCTTTAACTTAAAATACATATCTCAACTCAGCACCGAGTTGATTTATGCACAGACGATTCATACGTTCCACGCACGCTGTATAACTGTTTCTGACCTCAACGTCTCATCAGCATACGTTAATCTCACAGGATACGGCGTGCGAAGTAATCGAAAAGGTTCGGGAATCGTAACAACGGATATGGGGGTTGGACTAAAGGAATGCATAATTATTTTCAATACAACATTTAAGCGAAATAATGATTCGGTAGAAGTTTTGATCCGCAATGATTTTATTTTTCACGAAATGAAATTTTTAATACAACATCGAAGTTTAATAATGACCCGGTATAAGTTTCAAGTTGTAACTATCAATGATTATGGCAAATGACAAATCCAAAAGTACCTAATAATACAAGATCCCAAGTCTTCAGAATTGAGTGGGATCCAGACCACGGTGACGAGGTTAGAGTAAGTAGACATTATCCATTCGAGAAAATTTTGTCTATCTGTCTGTAACGCGTTGTACATAACGAAAAGCAGCGTGATAAAAGTTAAAATGAGTAAAAGCTTGCGGTGGACAATATAGATACATATACATATGCTGATGTATATGTACAACGCACAGGGTGCGCGCACTGGCGTTTTAAGTCAAAATCCCGGCGTTGCAGACTTTTGTTTAATACTCATACAATTCCGAAAATATACTTGTAGGTATTATGATCCACTGACAATTCCAACACTTATACCTTCTGTCCTTCCCATATCTGTTTTTTTTTCTGTTTCAGTTCCCTTTTACTTTTTGAAATACGGTCAGAAATAACATTGAAAACATACTTGCATTCGTATCTGATACATACTTGTATCACGTGTACAAGTTTCGCTAAAGCCTAGGAAGAGATGACCCTGGGAATTTATTTGACATAAAACAGACAGAGTTCTGTTTATATAATCTGACTATAAAGCGAATGATACATTGCAAACAAAATGTTGCCTGACGTGATATATTCGTATAGGTTTTCGATGAAACATAGCGATGTCCGATGCGAAATCTTGCGACTAACCTATTTGATATACACAAGTATGATTTATAAAATTGTTTATTGAAACTGAGGCCGATTGATGGAAACATACTAGATAATGTAGCAGTTTACAAATAACTATTTTTACAGCGAAAGTGGGATAAGGGGACACACGTTTGCGTATAGTCGTGATGGCTTGTAAATGCTTGAAAATACTACGAATTGATGTATATCGTAATTCATAAATCTATGGTATAAGGAGTACTAAGGTCGACGATAGGTAGAAAGAAAAATATTTATTTCATTTTAGGAATACAAATATTCGAATGTAATTTTTTCCCGGTCATCGCCTTTAGGTGCCCGTTTGAGCTAGATGTTGAGCTGAGAGAAAAAAGGTCGGGAAAAACTCCCAGCAGCACTCTTTAAAAAAGGTACTAAACATTTATATATTTGAGATTACAGAATGGCTATGGGCAGAATAATGGGCACACATGACAGCCGATCGTGTGAGACACTATCAGATACAGTTAAATAATACAGATAAATATATATACAGTTAAATACTAAAGTAAAAATTTACGTTCGTCGGTTTTTTCATTAATACTTTTGTCCAATCTGTATGGCTCTAACTTTTTTTTGGCATTCAACTGGTGGACACAAGTCCATTATTTGGAAGTTTCATTATTGGGAAGGCCTGGAACGTCCTCTGTCACTCTGCTCCAATGCGAATAATTGGGGAAGCAGGATAATGGCCAACCTACTATCGGATGTTTTCAAACTGCCCTTAAAGCCTCCGGACAAGGCTTAAAGACTGCTATAACAATAACAACCAGGACACCTTAAAATACTAAAACTAAAAATAATATTGGAACTCCCCCGCTGTACAAGTTCAGTTTCATAAAAGACCACCAGCTCTCATAAAAACATCAATTAAAATGTTTTATCGAATTCCTGCTCACCGTTTTTACCTACTGCATCCTACCAATTTTTATTTACCTACCTTTGGCAAATAAACCAATACTATCAAAATTATTTATTTAAGGCTAGAAACGATCAATAGTTATCTAGCAGCAATTTATCTCTCGCATTAAAAAGCAAGCTTACCTTAGCACATTTAAACCATAAAAGCGTTATAAGAAATTTTATAGAGTAATTTCATACAGAAACTACGGCTATGTGAGATATCAATCTTCAATAACTCGCTAACTACATAAGGGGGATGATAAACGGGTCTTTATGTTTCTCAGCCGAAGTGTAATTTTACTGTTCTATAAACGATGATACGATTACTGCGTAAAACCTCATTTACTTGTTCCAGGCTTTTTGCGTTATTTTAAGCTCTAGGTATAGTGTAGACGATTTTTAGATGTTATACTCCTTTGGCGCGTTTGGATGAGAGTGAATTCGTGAGCTGCGCGCGCAGGAACGATATGATGAAGTTAGCCACAGAATAGAAATAATATCAACACTGAATATAGTTACAGTACTTAGTGTCCATACTATATAGTAGATAGATTCATAAGCCAGTCAAGCCAGTGTTGTGAAATATAGTATTCATATGAGTAATAATAATTATTATTTTGAATATTAATTTTAAATAATTATGACGTTAAAAAGACGTTTTTTATTTAAACAAAATATTTTTGATTGATTTTGATATTTTTCGTAGCTTACTACTGCGTTTAAGTTACCTATTTAAAAAAATACGCCAAAGAAGAATACCTAACTTCTTACGCGTGTACATAATTACACACACTCTTTTTTATACATAAACGGAACAAAAAGGCAAACGAACTACGAGATGTTAAGCAATCGCCATCATCATGGATTCGAGCAACTCCAGGCAGTGATGTGAGCATTGGCAATTTTCAAAGAGAGCTTTTTTAAAGCTTTCCTGAAGAACCCCATGTCATAGTCCACTCAAAATGCTCAGCTGGAAGGTTGTCCCACAGTTTACACGTTCGGCCGTGGAGGGCGCTACGAGTCTAGATATTATTGGTGAAATATCAACCATCGTCTCTCGATACGATATAATGACAACAGATTAATATAAGGGTAGCGGGATTTGGGCATCAAATTTAGGGACAGTTCCTTGGAGTGTGTGTAATCTTACTATTTTATGAAACAAGTATCATGAGGTACTGTTACTAAAAGTTTCATTCCATTAGCTGGAACAGGGGAACACGTGGCAAGTGGCACTCTAGACCCGCAGATTACATAAGTTAACTAATAGATATTTGTTCACGTTTCTTAAAACTCAAGTCTTGCCTTTTTGTATTGGAGGAAAAGCTTCAAAAAGTACCCGACACTTGGAAGAGTTGCTTGGGTAAGACTACGAGGCCCCGTCCGGCGCCCAAAAACGAGCCCATAATCCGGAGAGCCATAGTGCCCTCCTGCATCTTCTATTACTTGCGCCGGCATGCGGCAACGCATACACCGCCTTCCCTGCCGGGGCCGCTAACTACACGGTTGGAACTCCCACTCCCGCCGCCCGTAATCCTCGAAACCCTCTTCGGAAGCTTCTTACGATCAGGCACAAGATATCGTATTCTTGTTCAAATATACAAAATTTTATTAAATTGTGCTGTAACAAAACAAAGCTCATGAACTAGGTAGATACGAAAAAAGTTTTAATACCCTTATTATATAAAAAAATACCCTATAAACATTAGGAAACTTTTTAAATGTTTACAGTTATCGATAATAACACGACTTTATTATCTGAATTCATCCTCATTATTCAGACCTTGACGTTATTTCAAACTGGGTTACTTTGATCGTATATTACTGTCCGATGTTTTCTCAAACACGTAAACATTGCAGCTGTGTTATGTATGTAGTCGTATGCGATAATTTATTAAGTTCACGAAACTACCTCGTTAACTTCTTCACGCCAATTGACAGCGCGTGAGCAAAAAGTTTAATAGTACAGACGGTAATACAGTAAAACTATTCTGCTCTACGATTATTGCTCTACGCGGGTATGTAGGGATAAAGTTCTTTCGTTTTTTCCATTGTTTTTGTTCAAAGAGAACGTGTTTTTCTTGGTTTTATACGTGGTTTACTTTTTGCTTTAAGTTATTTCACTTACAGAGTAACAAACCACAGGTCTCGTGTACGTCGACCGTGGAATAAATATTTCATCATAAAAACGATATTCAATGGTATGATTTATATCTCTGATGCATATTAAGTAAGTCTTACGAAACGTGAAAACTCGATGTCAATTTTCTACTTTATAATAGAATGATCTCATTTTTAATATAAAATCACTAAATTCGGAAAGATTCCAGTAATAGTTCAGGAATAGCTACATAAACATAAACTCTTAAATGACTCAAAAAGCATAAAACCGAAATATAAAAATAACATCCTCAAGCCATGTAAATATCGCATCAATCTTTCACATTAACGTTGATCAGAAGCACATTCCACTGCAACCTATAACAAATGACGCTTTATAATTGCATAACCAATGTTCAACTCGCTACGCATCACCAACCCAACAGTCAATAATTATTACAATACACAATCGTAACGTAACAATTACATCCGTAATGATTAAAACGGTAACATCGCTAGTTTCGAAAGATTGACACTTGATCGACGTGTTCACAAAACATCGCCTGCTTTTAGCCTCATTTAGTTCCCGACTTAGAACGTTACGATGTTGTACTACACGGCGATTTCTTGTCGAGTTTGAAGCATTGTTTTTGAAACGGTTTTACTCAATGTTGATTGAGACCGTTGCGATGAAATTAGGCAACATGCAATTCGTCGTATTACGTGTTCTGTGGTTTTTAAAATACTTTTTTGGTTCTATATTGCAACCCACTGTGGTATAGGGTCAATTTCCGAAGCAGCAGTGCTTCCTCAGACAAGATTTAGGCTTCAACAAACTACCTAAAATTTGTAAATATTGGCTGGAGCGATCAGTCAGAGACATGCGGCCCTTTTTTTGGTATCGGGGGAGGGGAGGGGGAAGCTTCAAAAGGTACAGCGCCTTGGGAGAGGATACTGGGTTATGTAGGATTTGTATCGCTCTAAAACCCCCTCGGTGACCTGCCTCTGCACTTCGGGAGGACTCCGGGATCTCCATTGGAACACAGCGGTGTCCTCCACGCGCGGCGTTCCAGAGCGGGCCCATCTACGGGAGAGCAGATGTGCTCTCCTGCACCTTCAGGTGTTCAAGGCCGCATACGGCTATTGACACACCGGCGCCTTCTCTCCCAGAGCTGCTGGCTGGACGGGTCGAGCTCCCACTCTCACCGTCCGCAACCCCGGAAGCCCCTTTTAGTCACCTCTTACGATCAGGCAGGTGATACCTTAGCTCTATTCTTAATGTCGCGGTACAGAGACATGTGGCCTGCATACTCATCGGCTATTTCATTGAAATAAAAAAGCATATAAACGTTCCTTATTATTCTATAGATCATGTTCATTTCAGCAGTCAAATGAATATTTCATCAGCTAATAATGATTCAAAAGGAAACATAATATGCAGAGTTAATTAAACTTATAGGCCTATATCTTAACTCTGGAAACTTAATATGTTGTTATTAAAAGGTTGCGTTTTAAACGCATTTTACGTAAAATGATTTTCTATAATAATAAAATAGACACCTAACAACCTTCGCCCAGCTTATCTCCCATCTAAAATGAAAACTCACGCATAAGGCTTGAACATTAAATAATGATCGCAAAATAAACTAAAGAAAGTCTTGACCAGCGCTACCAGGTACTACATGTACAATACATGTACGTTTAATCTATGATAACACTAAAAAGTGCAATAAATTCCGGTTCATTCCACAAACACACACTACTACTTAGAGGTGAAAACTAATAGATTAAACTTGGTAGTAAATGCGATAGTATAGTTAGCTTCATTGCTCACTTACTTTGTCTTATATTGGCTAATAATTCGCTGCAAACTATTGAAGAGGAAATGCTAAGTAATTTAAAAAACATAAGATGTATCAAGGCAACAAAAAGGCCTATACGAAAGATTTTGATGCTTTAAAATATGATTCATAATTTCTGCATGAATAAACTTAATACCACGAAGCAGACTAACAATAAACTCAGATACTGAATTTAAATATCGGCTTCACAGAAATACGAAAACACAAAGCCCCAAATATTGTTAACCCGGTAATAATTCACCCAAAAATTGATCGACTTATCCTGTCACGTAGGTCTCATTACATCATTCCGACGGAACTGCGCTCGCGCAGTATTTTGAAGTTCTCCGGATAAACATCGCGTCGTGAGCGAATGTGCCTGTTAACACGTAACAAGGTGTGGAGTATAAGCCCACCAGTCATGATCATGTCTTAGCGAGTTATTCGCCGACCACTGACCCTGGAACTACCGGAGAAGATCCCAACAAGCAATCCCTTAACAACCCACTTTCAACTCCACCCCAATACGTTTTGAATTCAAATTTGATTGAGAGAAGAATAATATTAACCATTTTCATTTTAAAAAGCGGCAGACGTCGGCACAAGCGATAATTTGTATGCCTCATTGTAGTGTTATATGTACGTGAGTTACGTGTAACGATGAAGGAATACCAATGTATAAATAAGGAAATAAATGCAAGCAAATTGTTAACTTGAGTTGTAGTGTGGAGTTACTAATCGATAATTGCTACATGCTAGACAGGATGAATGATTTGAGAACATCCGAACAAATACATGGTCTTAAAATAATATTCACAACAAAAGCATTTTATTGAAGGCTTAAAAATATGTTTTTTTTAAATATCAAAGATATAATAATGTACATTATAATAAACTAAATACTTAAATAACTTAACAATAATTAAAAATTAAATATATAACGTTAATAAGGCATAAAAATATCATTTTAGATACAAGTAAAACGATAATGTTGGATGAAACTTATCAGTTTATATTTTATCAATTAAAATTATTCTAATATAAGAAATGTTTTTAGTTTATTTTTTTCCATGTTATTTATTCTAATTCATAATCACTAGTAGATTACAAGACTTCAGCAAGTTCCGAGGTAGATTTAGATTTTTATGATGCTCTAAGCGTTCCGTACGTAAAAAGAAATAACGAAACCCAGTCAGTGTCTGTTTTTCCCTTAGAGCGTCAAGGTATGACAGGTATGACACCCGCCAGAGAGGAGTGGCCTTTATGGGCGAACCCCTCGTCCCAACGTCCATGCACAATGTGCCTTCTAGTTATACAACTAGTATGTATGTGTGTGTCGGTGTCAGTGTTGACGGTGCATAGAAAATGACGTTGTTATATTGTAGCGATGAAAGAATATTTGTGAATGTATGACAAAATTAAAATGTGTGCGTTCTTCCCCCGCACCAGATTTGGCACAAAAATTATGTATCGAAGCGAGGCGTTATGCCATCTCTACTGAAGAGTGAGTCAGTAACTTTGATGCTCTAAAGTTTGTCCATCTCTGTCAACTTTACTCCCGAAACTACTGTACCAATTAATCTGTTTTTGGCTATAGTTCTAAAATTTATTTAGCATTCCGCTCCCTTCCTTATCTTCGAATCCTAAAATGTCGAAAAAAGAAACAAATAATAATTCTTAACTTAAAATTTTTTTCAACCTTTTTTATGTCCCACTGCTGGGCACAGGTCTCCACTCACATGTGAGAGGGAATTAGGCCATACTCCACCACGCTGGCCAAGTGCGGATTGGTGGACATCATGCTTTCGAGAAATTATGAATTTCTATTAGGCATGCACGGCGATGGAGAATATCGTAATCATATATATCACGATATTTTCCATCACCGTGGAGCAGCGATAAATGCGCACATTGCAAATTTCTTTGTCAGAGGTGCGCGCCGAGGATTTGAACCCGCGATCGGTCGCGTCGAAGACCGCGGTTTACCACTCGGCCATCGCTGCTCAACTTAAATATAGTACTTGTATAATTTCTAAATCTGAAAAATGCCAGGCATGCCTGATTCTATCCATTAAAACTTTCCGTCCAATTCTTTGGTAGGGCTAAGAATTTTATCACCTAACTTAATAATCTTATTCTCGCCTAAAGATATACTTGCAACATTGTTATCATAACTTACACATCTACCATCCGTCAGTGGCTATAAAACACATCGGCTACAGTAATACAGCCTTTGCTTGTTTACTTTATTTTCTAGTCCGGCTTTATTGCCGCTGTCGCCTTTAGAGCCTCCTTAGCTAAGGCCACGAAAACAGATTCTTAGAAACTCGCTCTATGTTTTAGTATTGACAATACAAAAGCTTGAGGCTTGAAGTCGAGTTTAGATTTATTTAGGGTCCAAGTATAATTATGTCACCAAAAGCTCTTCTGACTCATTAAATTTTATACCTACTATGCTTTTATGTTCAAAAATTTCCATCGAAAGTAAAGTTTTGGCTTAATAAATAATAATAATAATATTTATAAGGCAGGCAATGACTTGTACTGATCTATTATTGTTACAATTTTCCAGTGATTTCACCACTTATTTTAAATATTACTTTTAACTTGTTAGTGTGATGTGATTTAAAAGCGTGTTTTTTTAGTTTTTTTTAATTATAATTATTTTTCCCTTTTTAGTTTCATATGCTATGAATGTTCTTTTTCCAAAGGAGAGTAACAAACAAGCTTACAAACTCACAAACATACAGGTGAAGCTAATAAAAGCGTATTAAAAACAAAGCCCTTAACTTTATAAACCTTTATTCTACAAATTCTACATCACCAAAAAATGGCTTGGCAATAACCATATTATGATGGTTATGATAATAATATGATATATAAATAATTCCGAATAGTTTCTTTGTTTTATCGTATTTAAATTATGTTCGTAAACTCTAAACGATGACTAAGTTTCGTGGCCCCTTACAAATGGCGGTATAACGCGGCGATATTTTCGTGGCCAGCAGTTATCCTGTCCGTCAATCTGAAGTAGCAGCGCAAATTGATGCGCGCCCGGCGGCAACGCGCACGTAAGCGTCCACAACGTGTAAACAACTTTGTAATGGACTGGATGCAACCCTCTTAGTGTCCCACTGTGAGGCAGGTCCTCTTATAAGATTTAGGCCATAACCCATCACACCGAAAAAATGTGACTAAGTGGACATGACATGCCCTTGAGATTTTTGTAACTCTTAGGTGAATGTTATCTTAGTAGTAATGATTATTAGGTATTATGACTTCCCTTACCGGGAACATGGGTCTCTCAACATACTTGGGGAAGCCAGGAGCTAACTCCACTATGTTTCCATGACTGGTAGAGCTGCGGAGTCGTCAACCTGTTTGTTTGGAAACTATTTGTTAGGTCTTAAGGACGATAAGGTTTAACGACTGCGTTATATCGATCACAACAAGAAGTATTGTATTTATACTTATTTCGACGTTTGAGAAGATCTTTTTTCTTTTGCAATATATATATAAAGACTAAGAGCAATAGGTACTTAACACTTAAATAATAATGTAGCTTATACTTAGAAGCTCTTAACCCTAGTTTCCAACACTTAAAGTGTACTAAATATAAAATACAATAAAGATAAACAAATAAAAAATTGAAAATGTGAAGCCATTAGACTACATTGGTAAAGAATAGGAAGAGTAGTTCAAATAAGGGCCTATATTTAACTAAAATCTTGTACCAGCTAATGGTATAGCATAGACTAACATAAAAAAATAATGAGCTTAATACGTACATACTTACTACTTTTAAATGGACACCGATTCTAAACTTGAAAATCTGGAAATTCACACAGACATAGAAATGCGCTGGGTGATTCAATTACTGATATTTCAATTCCGCATTCGCCTTAACTAAAAAACTCAGCAACTCATGGCGAATTTCCCACATGGACGGACTTTTCTATTCCAAAGCATCAATTTTCAGTGTGCTTTAAGCGTCACAAAGACTTTGCTTAGTATTCAGCGGGTCAATTGTCTGTTCTTTTCTTATTTCACTGCATATTGACTGTTCTTTGCGTTCTACTAATTATCTGGACGCGTTAGCAAGTCTTTGACAGCGGACGACAAACGAATTTACTACGCTGCAGTGAGCAAAGTACTACTTCTGTGTTGAAATGAAACGGATATAGAATTGCTTTTTTATTTTGAATAAGTATTTTATAATGAAGAAGACATTTAAAGCTTTCAGAAAAATATTACCTAAGATGTAAAATTATCTTTTTTTGATTCCTGGAGTATGATAGTATTTTTATAAGCAAAATAATGGCTGCAAACCTTTTTACGTCCCACTCCTGGGCACGGGTCTCTCCATTATTGGGGAGGCTTCAGCGTAGAACCACAGAGAACTCAAGCAAAATAATAATAGTAATAAATTTGTTTTAAATGAATTTAATGCCGAAATGTATACATTTATTTTATTGAATCTTATATTATTCAGTAGAAAAAAGGCATTAAACAAACCTGTGTTTATATAAACAGGCCAATAAGAATTTTTTTCAAGTGTGTTTTCGTTAACTGTACAATCCTTATTTGATTTGATTAAACTCATACTGTCCTTCCCAATAATGGGGAGAGACCCGTGCCTAGCAGTGGGACGCAAAAGGGTTGCGGCCAAACTCATACTGGGGGTATTTTATAATAATTAATTAAAACAATTAAAATTTAATTACACTCATACAGAAATAGTTACCACAACAAACACTGAGCTAACATAAAGCGCATAATTTATCCAATTTATCATATAGATGCTACAAGTATAAAGGCATCATCACCACAGAGAGAACTCCTCGACGGGTGACGTTCCTGTTTTGATGCGCTTTTGAATCAAATGTTTGTTTGCAAACTATTCAACTATGCAGCTCTCAAGAATCCTTGTTGATGGTAAAGTTACAATGGGTTGACGTCTAAGTTTTTTTTTATTTATATAGTATAACTTACAAGAGTGTAGTATAACTTTCTATCCTAGTGTAATCCGTAAAGGTTCTTAATTCTCGATTTATAAGTAACTCGCTATTAAAATTGAAACTCAAAAAATTTTTTTTTCACTAAACCCATGTTGGGGTATCTATGGATAGGTCTTCAAAAATGATATTGAGGTTTTTATATCATTTTTTTCTGGACTTAATAGTTTGTGCAAGAGACACTGTAACTTCTTAAATAAAAGAAAGATAAAACTAAAAAAATATAGATATGATGATTTGTGATAAGTTACTATATACATATCCTAATACTTAGCAATCAAGGCTGACCGTGTAGTAAAAGTAGTAGGTGGAAATTATTTAATATTGGACACCTTCGTAAATAATCCCTGAGTCCAGGAATATTGGTGTCATATTCCATGACTCCGTGTATCCATGTTATAAGTAGCCGAGAAGAGCCAATGGCGTAACACAAGAGGGGCGCCGGTGTGTTCCTTTGAAGATATGATCTCTCTATTTTGCGGTAGTGGCCGCGGAAGAAATTTGACTAGGTAAAATCATACATCTGATCACTTGTCTTTGAGATCGGATATTTACTAACAAAACCGAAGGTAATGACGACCTGTGTGGTGCAAAGGTTACCATGCCGGACAGCCAATCGAAGGGTCCCGGGTTCGATTCCCGGCGAAACATAAATTTGAATGATGAGTTTAAATTTCTGTTACCGGTCTGGGTGTTAGTGTTTCTGTCTTTGTGTGTGTCCATGGTACCTACAATTCAGAGTATATCTACCCTACTGTGGGGCTGCTGCGAGTGTGAAGCGTTATTTTTTTTATTTAAATGGTGTTTAATTTAATTTATGTATCATAAATAACGTAGGCGCCGATTTTAGTAGGATTGGAAATAATGTTATACTAATATTATAAATGTAAAAGTGTGTTTGTTTGTCTTTCTTTCACGCCGCAATGATGCTACGGATTGACGTTTTTACTCTGGTAAAATATCTCATTCCCATGGAAAAAATGCGGGCGGAAAGCTAGTAGCTTTTATATAAAAAAACTACTCTCTACTCTAAAACGTAGTATAATATGCACAAGGCTATTTAAACCGAGTCCCCTAGCAGATGCAAGTGATAATACTCGCCATTACATGCGGAGTCGCCATTTAGCTAACAACTAACAAGCGTGACTGTGTTAAGTACGTAGGTAATACTTTGCAATTTAGTTCATGTAGTCATAACTGTACGTTTTATTAGTGCTATAAGGCGTTTTGTTTCACAGGTGTTGGAGTTATTGAAATACTTTATTTTCTTCTTATTTTTCACTATGCTACTCGTATTACCTACGTTCAACTTGATGGTTACCATGCCAGACTGCCAATCAAAGTTTGATTGAGGAGATGTTTGACGTATTTATTTATACTCGTAAAGATGCAAGTGATAATACTCGCCATTACATGCAAAGTCGCCATTTAGCTAACAACCGTGACTGTGTTAAGTAGGTAATGCTGTGCAATTTAGTTCATGTAGTCATAACTGTACGTTTTATTAGTGCTACAACGTGTTATGTTTCACAGATGTTGGAGTAATAACAATTAGTGTAAATTAGTATCCTAAGTTACCTACTAATGTCTAATTATTTAAATGTAGCTCTTAATTTAATTAACAATTAAAATCTGTTCAAAAGAGCCGTGATCAAAGGTGGACGAATTTGTAAATATGTACATAAATATTTTCTTGCTTAATGCTTTTTAAAGCGTAATGGTTTCGAAATACATTTAGTTATATTACTTACTTACGTTATTTAAATGAAGGTTTACACGGAAATAGCTTGTAATGGCTAGTCTTCTTGGTAAGACGACCCACGTGGCGCAATGGTTACCATGCTGAACTGACTATCGAGGTCCCGGGTTCAATTTCCGGCGAAACATAAATTTGAATGATGAGTTTAAATTTCTGTTCTTGGTCTGGGTATTTGTGTTCCTGTCTTTGTATGTGTCCATGGTACCCGCGACACAGGATATTAACTGTGGGGCTATGAGTTTGTAATGTATTTCGAATATGTATTATTTTATTTATTACTATACTTGGGTCTTGTTATTTATGTTTAGCTCTAACTTTCATTAAGAAGTAGAAATTTGTTAAAAGAATAGTGGCCATATGTGAATTTAACAATATTTTCTTATTTCAAACTTTATTTTTAGATGTCGAGATTTATTCTTTATGTGAATCAAAATAAATTATACTAAGTATGATTTGTATAGTTAGAGCGTTTTAACCAATGAATACACGATTTGGATAGTTTCGGTAACAAATCTTAATATATATATATATATATATATATATATATACCCTTTACTTAATATATATATATATATATATATATATATATATATATTAAGTAAAGGGTTTTCTTTGTACGTAAAGACACGGTTTTCTCTATATCATTAACTCCAATCAACTTCATGTTGGGGTGGTGAATACCCCTAAGTATGTAGATGATAGTATGGGAGTTTGATCGCGGTGGGTGGAAGTGGGTGGAAAAATCTGAAAAAATATATCTGTAATTTTACCAATAGGAACTTCTGGGTGGATCTCAAAGATTCTGGGATGATCTAGCAAATTATTTTAATTTTAATTTTATTGAGAATGTTCGAGAAAGTTCCAGAAACTTCTCGAATCATTTGGATTTTTTGAAATAATTTTAATTAATTGAGAATATTCGAGAAAGCTTCTCAAAGGAACTGGAATATTATTAATAATTGTAATCTTTTTTTGAATGATCTGGAGATTTTAAAAATAATTGCAAATTTTTTTTATTAATTGAAAATATTCGAGAAAGTTCCAGAAACTTCTCGAATGATCTGAAGATTTTTAAAATAATTGCAAACTGTTTTCATTAATTGAGAATGTTCGAGAAAGTTCCAGAATTTTTTCAAATTATCTGGAAAATCCTACTATAAACGCAAAAGTTTGTAAGTATGGATGTTTGATACTCTTTCACATAAAAACTACTGAATGGATTTAAATGAAACTTTACAATAATATAGCTTATACATCAGAATAACACATAGGCTACAATTTATAAAGATATTGTGTGAATTGTCCAAAATATGATGATAAGTGTCAAGTAATTAGGAAAAAATCTACCATCTGCGAGCTATACTGGCTTGCGCTGCCAAAACCGCTAGAGTTACACATTCGTAATGTATGGTGGAAATGTTTAGCTTAAATAGTCCTACAAAAAAGCATGTCTACGGCACTTCAGAAGGGACTTCACTTTATGATAATGATTGTCTCTAACGCGGGTGAAACCGCGGGGCACAGCTAGTTTTAAATAAAATTGAATAATATGGTTCATATTTAGACTAAGGGCCCAGTTCACCATCTCCAAGTAAAGTGTCGATTGGTTACTTCCCAAGTAAAGTTAATTTGCAAAGAAAAGTAAAAGCTATGAGTACGGGTCAGTTAATCATATAATTAGTGCTACTCGATTATCGTGAAATTGAAACTAAAGCTACGGGTGACTTTATCCGTTAATTAGCGTACTTGGCACTTTACTTGAGAGTGGTGAAGGCGCTAAACCTATCAGAAAAGTCTATCTTAAACTTTACTTCAAACGCAGTATCACGAAATAATGAACCGGAAAGCTTTCGAAGCAAAACAGTAGTATTATTCACAGGTGAAGTCATTAGTTTTTACGATTATCGTATCTGCATGCAGGCACTAAGACTATTTCTATGCTGTATCAAGTTATTCTCCGGCAAGGTAACAATATTTGCACCTGGATTTAATGAAATAGCGCTTAGCATACAGCATCATTTAACTGTATTAACATAGGTACTATTGCATAGATATGTTCTATTAAAGCAAATTGTAGGCAGTTTATAATGAACTAAATCATTATCAGCAGCGATTCCCGAGCAGTAAAATCCGCGGCCTCTTACATTGAGATACTGGGATCAAATACTCGGCGCGCACCTCGGATAAATAAATTTGTAATTTATTTATTTATGTATGTATCTTAACCTAAAACATCACATGTAACTCAAAAACTGTTTACATATATTTATAGATTTACAAATTTTATCATAAACCTGTTTATTTGTGTATTTTAAGTCTCTGAAAATGCCGTTTATTGATAAGAATGAGAGCCGCACAATAAGGGGCAGCAGCGGTGCGGCGCGCGTTCACCACAGCTACTGCAAACAGTTGTGCAGGCCTCCTACCACCATACCCACCATGCATATGGTAAATTGGTATCTCAAAACCAATTTGAGAGAGAACACTCGGATTGTCTATTTTGTTATTTAAAAACTGGTAATAATGGACCATAACAGACAATTTCCGTCTTAACTCTTGGGTGTCGAGACCAACCGTACCAGTAATGAATAATGACGGATATTGGAAGGGATAATACCCATATCTACACTTATATACGAAGCGCCACCGCGCTGCCCCGCGTGTGGCTCGGCGGCTGGCGTAGAACGCAAGCGATCTACGCAGTTAAGCCAGACGGGCCTGGTCAGGTGTGAGATGGGTGACCGCTAGTGGCAAAAAAAGTATCATGCGCGTTTCCGTGCTTTGGAGGGCACGTTAAGCAGTCGGTCCCGGTTGTTGTCGATAGATAACAGTCGTTAAACGGTGTCGGAGGCCTTATGGGCGGTTTGAAAACATCCGACAGCGGGTTGGCCACTAACCCGCAACTCCACCAATCCGCATTGGAGCAGCGTGGTGGAGTAAGCTCTAGGCCTCCCAAATAAGGGGGAGAGACCCGTGCCCAGCAGTGGGACGCAAAAAGGGTTGCAGCCATACGAAGCGCCAAAAAATTCTCTTCACCGACAAAAATATTGTGATATTTAATTAATTACGATGTTTTCCATCGCCGTACATGCCTGAGGGAAACTCATAATTTCTCGAAGGTATGATGTCCACCGATCCGCACTTGGCCAGTGTGGTGGACTACGGCCTAAATACCTCTCACTTGTGTGTGGAGACCAAGACCAGCAGTGGGATATAAAAAGAGTTTGAAAAATTAAATCCTTAACAATTCAATTCAACCTCTTTTGCGTCCCACTGCTGGGTCTCTGGCACTTATCTTCTGTACTGTACTACACCAAAGTGTCCCGCACATTCAAGTGTTATGATTGTTATGAAGTACATATTATATAAGTTACAAATACTTATATTGTTAAGATTTTAAAGATTTTTAGTGGACACATTCATTACAATTACACAACAGAAAAATTCGTAAACGGCTACAATATGTACTTGAGACTGTGACTATTGTTATTTTATATTCAGGAAGTTTTCATACTTCTATAGAACCAACAGCCAATAATTCTGTTTCGGCTATGTTGTGTTCATCATGAGGTATAAGATGGATGTTTGTTATACTGTTACACATAAACTAATGAACAGATTTTGATGAAAGCCGAAATCGATAAATTATAACAAAACAACACAGATTTGATGACTACCGTTGCGCAATAGTTACCATGCCAGACTGCAAGTCGAAGGGTCCCTGGTTCGAGTTCGAAGCAGAAATTTGAATAATGAGTTAAATTTCTTTTCTCGGTCTGGGTGTTTGTGTTTCTGTCTCTGTGTGTCCATGGTACCCACGACATAGGGTGTATCAACCCTACTGTGTGGCTACGGGTGTGAAAAGATATTTATTTATTTAATTTAATTGTTTTGTGATTACTGTAAGCATGACTCCGGTAAAAAAAAAACGCATTGAAATAATATAATTACTCTATAGTAATTAAAATTACACTATTGTAGTTTTACCACGTAACTAAAATAAATGGAGATCATTATCTCTGTATAGTGCAAGGATAAGATCTGTTTTTACGATAATTGTAAATGCTTACGATTTAGATTAAACTTGGGTTTAAGATATTGTTCCGGTAAGACCATTAAAACGCCAGGCCACGAAGCGAGCATGGCCCGGCGGTCAGCGTACAATGCAAACGATCTATGCAACTAAGCCAAACGGGCACGGTCGGGTGTGAGATGGGTGACCGCTAATGGCAATAAATTTCATGCGCGTTTCCGTGCTTCGAAGGGCACGTTAAGCCGTCGGTCCCGATTGTTGTCGATAGATAACAGTCGTTAAATTTTGTCGGAGGCCTTATGGGCGGTTTGAAAACATCCGACAGCGGGTTGGCCATTAACCCGCAACTCCACCAATCCGCATTGGAGCAGCGTGGTGGAGTAAGCTCCAGGCCTCCCAAATAAGGGGGAGAGACCCGTGCCCAGCAGTGAGACGTACAAAGGGTTGCAGCTAAGACTATTAAAACACTCAGTTTTAATTATCCTTGCTCTGTGTAGCGAATTTTTTTTGCGCTAGCATTTAATTAACTTGTTTTAGTAACGAGCTTCTGACAACTTTCTAATTTGCCGATAGTGCCAACAAGCTTATTTTTTAATAAAAATTTTTAATATTAAAACTGAAAACTAAAGTTTGATTAAAATTTATTATATTCTTTAAAAGTTTGCGGCAGTTCGTTTAAAATGTTTGTCTGGGGACTTATTGGCGCAAGAAGTACGCTACTGCAACAAAACTAGTGTTGATAACTATATATGCCAGTAGGTAATATGCCTATAATATGCCAGTAGCCAATCCGGTCTTGGACTACCAAGTCAATTGAGATACTTTTAATGAGCTGTCAAAACGTGACATCCCCATACATTTTGTATGATAAAATGATAAGTGACGTCACTTATCATACATAGTCAATTGACTTCATTATTATTGATTTAAGCGGTAATAAAAATCATGTATAAAAAAGAATTAACAATTATATTGCTTTCCAAGCGTGATTTAGTGCAACCTTTTTAAGGTAAGGATTTTGTATTTTTTTGTGCATAGTGTCCAAGACCCTATTCAAACAATGTTTTTTTAACACGCTTTTATTAACTTGACCTGTATGTATGTATGTAACGGAATCTTTTAACTTCATTTTAACTTACTTCTAGGAGTCTGATTAGCTTGAAAATTTGTACAGGGGTCAAGGGCCGATGACAATACAATAATCTCATAACTTTATATTAAAGTCCTAACTAGGATCATCAGGATAAAAAAATATACCTACGAGGGGCGGCTGATAAGTTCGTGACCTAAGGTACTTAATGAAACAAATATAAAGTTTTATATAACACGTCTAAGCGTCTGATTAACTTGAAGCCAAGTCTGATTAATTTTTTGCCAAGCCAAATTTGTGTCAAGGGCCGATGACAATGCAATAATATGAGAATAAAAATCCAACTAAAAAATTAAAAATTAATAATGTAGTTTAAAAAACTAAAAAAACACGCTTTTGAAAATACGAATTAAAAGGTAAAAAAATAAGAAGAAAATGTATTTTACTGCAAATAAAAGCGTGGGGTGGTTTTTAAGATACTATTGACACCATGCACCCCACGCTTTTTCACAAAAGCGTGTTTTTTAGTTTTTTAAACTACATATTTTTTTATTTATTTCTGTACGTTCAAAGTGCCGAGCTCTAAACCAACGCCTACAAAGGCTAATAAGTTTGGAACTGTATAACTATATCGATTAAGTAAGTATCTTGGTATGTATCTGTTCTGTACGGAATTCCAAGTAAAGTGTTGATTAGTTACATCCCAATAAAAGTAAATTGACAAAAGCGATGAGTACGGGTCAGTTTATCATACATTATGATTAGTGCTACTCGAACATCGTGTAATTGAAATTAAGGTGACTTTAACCGACAATGAGCGTACTTTACTTGAATGTGGTGAAAGAGGCCCTGAGTATAATATACGTTCGAAACATGGACAAGTTAATGAGTGTAAAATTCAGAATAAATCTAAGGTGTAAAAGAGGGAATATTATAACGCATCTCCAATATTCATGTAGACATAGACCATAGCCTATTGCTAGTGGTTGTGGTTATAATGGATGCATCCGAGAAATAGTTGTCAAACTGAAATTTCATATGCGAACCGTGTCCGTACTGTGTAGCAATAAACGTATTATGTAATCATTTTTGCTTAGGCCCTACGTTTAGTATTTATTCGGAAGAAGAATGTTTTGATGTTGTTATTTAATTTGATCTGTCATTGTCATATATACAATTTTATACCAAAGTGGTTTGTGGAAGTTAATGTCGTAGATTTTATACATACTCTTGACGTAGTCAAAATAAAATATCTATGGTTCATATACATATATTATTTTAATCTTTTAAGTCTTCCATTTTATTTCAAAACTTCCACCAGCGCGGTCTTTAAATAATAAATAAATAAACGTGACACACTCATAGCCCCACAGTAAGATAATTAATATCCTGTGTCGTGGGTACCATGGATATATAAAAAGACAGGAACACAAACACCCTGACCGAGAACAGAAATTTAAACCCATCATTCATATTTCTGTTTCGCCGGGAATCGAACCCGGGACCCCTCGATTGGCAGTCCGGCTTGATAACCACTGCGCCACGCGGGTCGTCTAAAGTCGCGACAATTTTATGTTGGTTTTGTTTAGGTCCAAATTCCACACTTATTTCCATTTTAACGTGTCTGTTTCTACTTCTGATATAATTGACTATAATACATTTGCCACTTGTAGAGGTTATGTGACCATGGTCTTCTGACAAGAAGAAAGAAATTCATATCAGAAATGTCGACCAGACTTGTCCTGTGGTCACCTGAAGGCTGGCGGCTATTTTGCCCATCGGCTCAGTCTCACATGGACTTTTTATATGAAGTCTTTTGTTTATAAGCCTTTTATATTTTGTATGTTTTTCATTTTTACTTTAAGTTTTGTATACGTTTATGTAGTTTAGTTCTAGGTTTTGTATATATGATAATATTGTATATACATAAATAAATGAACACATTTGCCTATACCAATCAAGAAGGCAACAAAACTAAAATAGTGCTAAGTTATGCAGCGTGGGTAGCAATATTCACGCCAGGATCTAATGAAACCCTGTTAGCGTGCGGTGTTGTGGCCAGTTCCGAATACAATATAGGCAACAGGGATTAGAAGGCTTTTCCTGGTAATAGAAAAGTTCGCGAAGCTTACTAGACGGGTGTTATGAGGCTTGAATTAATTAACCATTTTATCCTAAAGGTAAATAATAATAACTTTTTGTGTAATTACGATCTCATGACTTAAGTGCAATTACTGCAATTGCAAAAATTATAATTACTCAGTTACGGTTACTTATAATAATATAAAAGAACACCGTTCAGTTTTATGGTGGGCTGTATTCGTTTCTTATTCTTATATTATTTATCGAGTAAAGAGACCTTTTATTTGAAGTAACGCGTATTTTGGATTAAATAGATAGTGAATTAAAATGGGAGTGAATGAAAAGATACGATAGTCGTTAGCAAAATTTTGTTAGGTTTTTTTTATATAATTTGTAAATTTTCTACCAAAACTATAATAACGAGTAAAAAGAGATATCCGCTGTTGGATTTGTCGCGAATCATACTCATTCACTGACCGAATTCGTTCATTTCGTTCGGTCAAATAGCGAGCAATTGACATCTGTTGCGAGACTGATTGTTGCTTTCACATGAGTTGTCGATTTGAGAGACCTCTTATTTGAAGTTCTGCGAATTTTGGAATAATTAATCAATGTCGTCTGGTGTAGTTTGGATGGAATTAGTCGATAAGGTTTTGTTTGTTTCATTTTATTTGTTGGTCAATTTGTTGAAGTATTTTATATTACTGATATATGAAAATGTATTTATAATGACTTAGTCCTCGGTATGTTTTAAATTGTATGTACAATCGAAGCTTAAAAGTGGTTCAAATAGAGAATAGCTGTGAACATTTTGTGAATTCCATATAATTATATCTGTATATCTCTATTCGAACGTACTCGATCACTATCACAACTATATTCGTTCATTTCATTCGTTCAAACAGCGGGTAATTACATCTGTTACGGGAGCAATTGACGCTTCCACGAAAATAATTCGTTTGAAGGACCAATATTTGAAGTTTTATTAATGATTGAAAAGGGTCAGCTTGGTTGCTTGGTGGCTAAACTCTTCTAGATTGGAGTCAAAATCGAGCTGTAGGGGTATTATTTCTTTAACACATATGAACACAACCTTTAACGCTTCCTTTTTCTATATTAGATATCCTCTGCGTGTTCTGAATTGTATAGATAGATTTTTGTTTACAAATAATCAAAAGTGCTTACCAATGTCTTACAGTAAAAAATACCTACTATGTCGTCTATCAATTTGGTAAAAATCTGTCGAAATATTCTACTAGAGTATGTTCGGATAGAGAATAATTATGAACTAGTGGTAATTCCAAATACATATAACTGAACGTAATCTATCTCACAACTGTATTCATTCATTTCATTCGTTCAAACAGCGGGTAATTGACAGTTACAGGAGCGATTGACGCTTCCACGAGAATAATCGGTTTGAGAGACCTATTATTTGAGGTTCCGTGCATTTTGGATTAATTAATGAATGAAAAGGGTCAGCTTGGTTGCTCGTATAGATTGGGCTCAAATTATTCAATAGCTCTCAGTGGATTTGTTTAATCTAACATATTGGTCAACTTTCATTGCTTCTCTTTCTATTATTCTTATTCTACGTTATATTATTTCTCCGTATTAATAATCAACGTGTCTTTTGTCAGTAATTATCGTTCAAAGTTTATCTTGTATACAATATTGTAAAAAATATATCTAGGATCTTTTAAAGCACATTTTTTATTTGTTTAGATATATATGGTCTGCTTATGTTTTTTAGGTTAATGTAACCCCCGTGATTTCAGCTGTATTAATTTTTTTATGAGAAACTTATGTGTCATAAAGTCATGTCATGACTATTCTGTTTTCTATGAAATTATTATAAAACGAATTAAAAATAATGCATTTTTCATTTTTTTATTTCATCCAATAATGTACTTGAAACAAAAAAATTATCGACGCTGTACAAGTTAAAGTTATATTTAAAATAATAAATAAAATTTTATAAATAAAAAGCCCTATCTAAATCGCTGCACTGCGGCATTGTGCCCACGATACTGGCAGTGTTAATAAGGCAATAAGGCATAATTTTCAATCACTTACACTACAATCATATTGCCAATATCAGTAGGTATATAATCATCGAAATATTAAATAAAAACTGTTGAGATAAAATACAAGTAGCAAAATCGAATCAGGCACACTTATAATATATAAATAGATTAGATTTATATTAAACTCAATCCCTAGAGTCTGACTACATTAATTTTGCAACGAAGTATTTCAAGCAGGGCCGGTCGGGAACGAATAGGTACTTTTGTGGTGCACAAATTAGTGAGAATTAATTAATTTTTGTCTGCGGTGTAATTAGTGGTCTTTGACCGTTCTGTAAACGGTCTGGAAACTTTATGGCGGTTGCAATTTTGACTTTCAGTATTTGTAGAGGACTATCATCCGTTTAATGAGAACTGAGCTTTTAATGAAACCTAGGTAGGTAATATGAGTAAATTGCTGCAAGTGTAGGGCGCATATTTGCGGGGTTGTATGTTAATGAGTAAGCAAAATAAAACCGAATTTATTGTTTGTCGAGATTGTACTGTTTCTTTTTTCTTGGTTATCACCATTCGTTGCTACTTAAACTAAGCCAGGTCGACTGGTAGAGAGTGCTTATATCATTAAGTCCGCCTTGTTCGTAATTCCTGTAATTTTAGCAGCTTTATTCTTTTTATAAATAAATATATACCTACTTAGCTAATTGGTAAAGACATTGGCCTCCAGTGTAGTGCATTAAAAACAGATGTCTTTACCCGATTTCAAACCATGACGCGCACCACATATTGAAAAATATGTGGATAAGTAAGGACGTGACATTCGCAATGAAAATTCATAACTGTTCACTCACCTCACTCACTTTTATAACTGCATAATAGCAGCTTGTTATATGTATGTAATAACTTATTGTGATTAAGGTTTTCGGCATGAATTTGACGATGTTGGCGCTCATAGTATTCCCTGTGTCGTAGGTACCATGGACATACATGAAGACCTGTTTGTGACGTTACAAAAAAAATCAAAACTTTCTTGTGTAGTTCAATAGATCGAGCTATATTATGATGAGCAACCATACCTTCGTAGCAGAAGCCTAATTGTCTTTCCGATTGCACCTCTTCAATTAACCGCATCAAGCAAGCCTCGCTGCAATTGCCAATCAGTTAATGGTTGTGTCCTGTGTTTGTACTGTGCCAGCCATTATGTTTCACGTCAGTATGCCCTAAACTTGACTTGACAAATCCTGATGAATATTGGTTAATTGGTTTGCAATTACAATGATTAACAGGTAGCGGTTGGTTTTTATTTTTAATAATATTCTTAATTACATGTAAACTACTAGTAATTCTTTATTAGGACTTGACATACTTTTCTGTTGCTAATTTGGTTTTGATAAACTTTCAATAAAAAAATGAGAGCACTTTTTATCAAGCCAGCCTTACTGGAATTGCCAACCAGTTAATAGTTGTATCCTATGATTGTGTTATGCCAACCAATACGTTTAAAGCTTTTGTGCCCTAAATTGGGCTTGCCATCAATATTGGCAATTTTTTCATTTACAATGAGTAGTAGGCATTTTTTATATATAATTTACATGAAATATTCAGTCAACTTTAAAACCTAGCAGTAGAACGTGAAAAAAGATTATAATGCTACAATTATTGTGATATAGGTTGTCGGCATGAAGTTGACTATGAATGACTTGTCACCACAGAGTTTCAAATAACTACACTTTCCCCAACTCTATGAGAGAAGATGATGATGATGAGAAGATGTTTCATGGCAGTGCAAATATTTAGGTTTCGCTTACTTCACAGCCTTTTTTTTTTTTTTTTTTTTTTTTTTTGGCGCTGGGAAATGCTTTTACGCACCCACTAAAACCCAGCGGTACCCTCAGCGCCTTTGTTGAGACAATATGGGATCCGCTTGCGCATGCTACCAGAGAGTCTCGGCGAAAAACAGCAGTGGTCGCCTAGCATCTGGGAGTGTTCCGGGTACATATTCGGTACTCCCAAGTCTCGGAGGGGGGGGGGATACATGTGGATCCCACCTCTATGGCAGAGGGAGGAGATGGGCATAGCGCCGTCTCCTTCCCCCTGAATGTCTTCTGCGGATCGGGTCCGCTAGCGCGTCAAGTTCACGTTGCCTTTCCGCAGCCTCCTTTGCTGACATAACTGTTTCGCAAAAGGAAACCATGGCCGACCAGCACCTCTCGCTGTCGAGCATGGCGGAAACGACGCTCGGCATCGAGAGGTCTCCTCCTAATATACTCATGAGATCTTGACGCAGAGGCGCCCAGGCAGGGCAGCTCATAAGGGTGTGCTGTGCTGTGTCTAGCGGCGCATCACACTCGTAACACCTGGTGTCTGTCTCTCGTCCAATCTGGTGCAGGTACCTACCGAAACAGCCGTGCCCCGTAAGCACCTGCGTCAGCCTAAACGACAATACACCGTGACGTCTGGTGATCCAGCGCCTAAGACTGGGCCGGACTGCCTCGACGGTTATCACCCCAGCCACAGGGGATTCAAGTACCGCCTCCCATCTTTGTACTAATTCCTCATCAGCGAGGTCCCTAATTCGTACAGCCTCCTCTCTTGACGGCAACTCCCCCCTAGCCCTGGCGCCCGCTCGGAATTGGTGTACTTCTGAGAGTATTCGCGCATGCAGTTCCCATGGAGGATCGCTTGCCAAGAGAGTGGCTGCTGTCCAGGATACTGTGCGGTAGCCACGTATTGCTCTTAAGGCTATTACTCTTTGTGGCCTCCGCAAGAGGTTTTTAATGGAAGGGCAGCAAAATTAATTTCAAACTTAATGGCACTGAAACCATAAAAAATATCATAAATTGTCTTGAAATATCATTACTTATTTGTGATAACGTAAGGTGAATGTGCACAGGTGCACAGTGTACATTTTTAACTTACAAAGTAAGTAAGTTGAAGTTCTTCATAATATAAAAACATAATTTACCACAATTATAATTTTATATATATTATAATATATAAAATTATAATATAAATTACTACTAATAGTGAAAAAAACTTGGATAACCTTTAGAACTAGTATTAAAGTAACAGAGATTCTTGATTCTCTAGTAAGAAAATCTTACCAAAGTATAACAAAAAAACTCGACACTTGGCTAACTGAAAATTTTATAACATCAAAGAGAATGAGGGTCGAGTACCACTACAGAAATTTAGGTAAAAATTCAGTATAAGCTTTATGGATTAAAAAGCTTTTATAAGTACTTTGTACCTAAATAATAATTTTCGAAACATTAATATTTAAGTACTTGGATAGAAGTTTTATTGCAAAATATTTAAGATAAAATAGTTTTAACGCCGTTATTTAAAACATTGATTACTTGCAAAAAAAGGTGTAAAAATGTAAAAAAAAAATACTCAAACATTTGTTTCATTTTCAAAAACCATTTAAGCCAGGCTAACAATTATCATACAAGATGAAATCTATACTAATAATATTATAAATATTATGATAGTTTGTATGTATGTTCGTTGCTCAAACACACTAGAAGGGCTGATCAAATGGGGATGGGATGTAATTTGGCACAGATTAAATTATAGTCTGTAATAATACATCCGGGAAAAATGTTATTCAATCCTTGCGACTGGCTGACAAGTAATTATAAAGAAGAATTCCATCGACCTTGACATCCAACGTCAATCGCGAAAATCGGATGGCGCCAGTCTTCTGTGAAACTCCTACCTATTCGGTAGCCTAGAGGTTCAGCCGTGCTGTAACCTTTCCTTCAAAAACTCCGACTAGTTTTGGACCTCTCGGTGATTCAGCCGTGCTGTTTTCGAGTGACCAAGATTACGTGATCAAGACCCATCGGGCCGTGCTGAATAAATAATTGAAGAACGCCGTGCGCTCCACCAGCTCCAGATCGACTTGGAGGTTAAGGCTTGTAGTATAGAATTAGGTACTTATTAGTTTAAGCGGGGTTTTGAACATATCTTCCACTCGTGGACATGACATTTAGATTATCACAAAGTCCACTCCACGATTCTCAGTTCGATTACCGCACAAATGTACTGTTCCCGTAGGATAGATTAGTACAATCATCCACATTATATTATTAATATTATAAATGCGACAGTAACTCTGTCAGTGCGTGCGTGTGTGTATTGCTGTTAAGTTTTCACGCCTAAACTATTTACTGAGAAAATTTTAATTAAATTTACTCCGGAAAAATAAGCTTCAAAAAGGTTCAAAAAGATTAATTAATTTTTTTCTGAAGTATTGTTATCGTCTAAGATAAAAAATATGCAACTTTTTAAACTAGGCACTTAATAGTTCTTGACGTTTCGACCTACGTGGGGCAGAAGTAGGAGATAACATAGAAATATTGATTTCACTATTAACTTAGTATGCGCCTACCTCAAGCTCTACTCGTCACCCAGTGTTGGCTAGTAGAGAATGCCATTAGGCATTAAGCACACCCTTGTGTTCCTTATTTAAAGGTAATATTATAAATATAATTTTTTTTATTGAATGATACAATAATTCCACGTGGGCGAAGCTGCGGGCGGAAAGCTAGTATTATTTTAAGCTGTAATCATCCAAGCGAAACCAGGAGTAATTAATATGAATTGAAAATTACCTATTAACATTTGACACTATCATTAACTATGTTGCGGGAACTCGCAAAAACACATAAGACTGAATAACCACAGATAAAACAAAAAATGATCAAACGTAAGAACGTGTGTCAAGGCATGGGAAACGAGTGGAACAAGCTGGGAAGCAATGGAGTGTGGAGGCTGCCCAGGATCAGGTTACATGGCGGAGCATTGTCAGAGGAAACGTTGAGGCTGCTGTGGTTTGGAGAAGGCATTATATTAAATTATATTAAGTGCAGATATAGCTGAGGGGAATTTTTTTTTCAACCTTTTTTATGTCCCACTGATGGGCTACGCTGGCCAAGTGCGGATTGGTGGACGTCATGCTTTCGAGAAATTATGAATTCCTCTCAGGCATGCACAGTGATGGAGAACATCGTAATCAATTAAATATCACGATATTTTCCATCACCGTGGAGCAGCGATAAATGCGCACATTACAAATTTCTTTGTCAGAGGTGCGCGCCGAGGATTTGAACCCGAGATCTATCGCGTCGAAGACCGCGGATTTATACCACTCGGCCATCGCTACTCAGGGGTATATCTGCACTGAATATAATTTAATATTATCGGCAATGGGCAGGCCAATTAGTAAGGAGGAGCGACAACCGATGGGGAAGAAAGGTCCTCGAATGGCGACCACGTCTCGGCAAAAGGAGTACAGGCCGCCCTCCAACCAGGTAGACTGATGATCTGAAGAAGACAGTGGGTAGTCGCTGGATTCGGAAGGCCCATGACTGGGAGGAGTGGCGAACGTTAGGGGAGGCCTATGTCCAGCACTGGACTATAAAAGGCTGATGGATGGATGGATGGATAGCTGAGGGGTGAAGACATTGATATCCAACATGTGCAAACCCCCGCACATAGCTCTGAGTAATTTGGTAGCGTATACGTCACGGCTCTGCGGTGAAGCAATAGGTACTTTTTTTTTCAATAATGGCATGTCAAACCCTGTGTAGTAGGTAGTCAAAGAAAAAATCTGTAAGTTGTTAGTAATCACTAATCAGTCAGTCTACGTGTCTAGTGAAGTTTGGAAGACAAACTCAAAAAACATGTTTTCGACTATTTTTCATTTCACAACACTCGTGCACTGTCATTAACCTATATTGAACAAAATACCATCAAATACGTCACGGCTCTGCGGTGAAGCAATACTTTTTTTTTCAATAATGGCATGTCAAACTCTGTGTAGTAGGTAGTCAAAGAAAAAATCTGTAAGTTGTTAGTAATCACTAATCAGTCAGTCTACGTGTCTAGTGAAGTTTGGATGACAAGCTCAAAAAACATGTTTTCGCACTATTTTTCATTTCACAACACTCGTGCACTGTCATTAACCTATATTGAACAAAATACCATCAACTTCATCCGATATAAGTAACTCAAAAACATCAAGAAAATGAAAATAAAACAAGAGCACAACATGTCCTTTCAGACTTCTCGCCAGAACTCAAGCAAAACTTTATTATATTTATTTAGGTACTATGTTTTCCTTCACTGTGTATGCCATGGAGTTTCAAATAATTCCTCTTATACATTTTTGTCATGACAAACAACACGCGTTTGGCCAGCGTCTTTCGATTCAGAGGGGACACCTGTTTCTAGGAGGGCATTAAAGAGGGTAAAAAAAATAAAGAAAAATACTTAAATGCAGAATTATAAGAAACATTTTGAAAACTTTTAAGTATGTCCCGAAGGACTCTAATGTTTATTATTGTGATAAATATAAGGTTATTTTCAGTTCGAGGTTTTTGATCTTTTGAAATCTGTGTTTGAGATCTTTTTGAACGATGTAGATCCAACGTTATAGCAAGTTGTTATATTTCATTTTTAGATTATAATATACCAGTATTATGCAGATTATAATAATATACATAATACCTATTAGTCTTGCTAAGTGAAAGAAAAGTGACATAAGTACGTTTTCTTTGAAAAATAAGTACTTAATAAAAATATGTTTATCTTAACATTAAGTAATTAGTATACGCTGCGAGCAGCGATGGCCGAGTGGTAAAAAAACCGCGGTCTTCGACGCGACCAATCCCAGGTTCAAATCCTCGGCTCGCACCTCTGACAAAGAAATTTGTAATGTGCGAATTTATCGCTGCTCCACGGAGATGGAAAATATCGTGATATTTCATTGATTACGATGTTCTCCATCGCCGTGCATGCCTGAGAGAAATTCATAATTTCTCGAAAGCATGACGTCCGCCAATCCGCACTTGGCCAGCGTGGTGGACTATGGCCTAAATCCCTCTCAATTGTGTGAGAAGGAGACCTGTGCCCAGCAGTGGGACATAAAAAAAGGTTGAAAAAAAAATTAGTATACGCTGGCCACCTTTCAAACTTAATTTAGTAGCTCCATGTACCTAAAAACCACGTTTCAACGCAGTAACTCCATCCGAAACGCGGACCTACAGTGGCGATACTCGGGTTCACTGGTCACTCACTGGCTTCGGAATTTGTGACGTCACACTCGCGTGACTGTTTAGATGAGTGAACAGATTACGATCAAATTAGAAAAGGTAGCTTGCTTTGATATTTCGAAGTAAAACGTACAAGTTGGTAATTAAATACATTAATCACAGTGGGTTTTGTGTAAAAAGCTTTAGTTATGTCAATAAGTCATCGATTTTGGTGTGAGCTTTTTCTACAAAGGATTTATTTGTCAAGAACACTGTTTAGATGTTTTACTTAACAACACTTTATGCAGAAAGATGTAATAACAACGCATAACATGTTGGACCAGAAAGGTACTATACAGACAAACACTATGTTGGTACCTTGTTGGTCCTTACATTGGCCTTTGCATTTCAAAACTACTCTACATAGAGCCTTCACGACTCTGTCTTAACAAATTGTTTTTCTATGAGCTGGAACAAAACAAAATGACACAAATTAAGAAACAAAACTCATTTTTAAAAGATTTAAATGTAACATATAAGTACAATTATAATTTATTGGTTAATTTAATATACGAAAACATTTAAAACACCAATAGCAGGTGGTCGAACTTCAATATCTCGGTGGATGAGCGGGGTTGGATGAGCGGGGTACCTGTAACACAGGTCTAGAACAAAGTACAGGGCCCTTACGACTTGTATGTAAACGTTTTTTTATCAATAATACATTTTTGAAGTAAAAACTTCTTTAGCGGCGTTGTGCACTTTTTTTGGGATGGGTAAAAATTGTTAAACTCGCGTCAGGACACGTGGCCTGATCGAATATTCGTAAGACGGAGGGGTGACAGATGATGGCTCGACTGGCTATACTTGTAAAATTCGTTTATATCAAGTATTTAAAATATGGACATTGAACATAGTGCATCTATTAATGAAAAAAGTGACGAAGAAATAGTGAAAGAAAATGAGTGAGTACTTTATAAAAATACTAGATGAAAACCTACTGAAAATACTAGATGAAAAATAATACTGATAATAAAAGCAATTCGTGCGAAATTATTCCCTAACCATTCCAAAATATTAAAAATGCGAAACGTTAATGTTCAAGTTTTTACTTCTGCCGGCACTACCGGAGTGCAACCCGTTGTTTTTTTTTAATGTGCCGTTTCCAGTCAGATTTATATGAGGCAACCATCAGCCCTTGGAATGGCTGCGCAACTGCATAATATGACCTCAGACAAGACTCCGGTCCTCGTTCACCATCTCCAAGTAAGGTAGGGTAATACTACTCGAACATCGTGTAAATGAAATTGAAGTTACGGGTGACTTTAACCGACAATTAGCGTACTTGTCACTTTACTTAAAGGTGGTGAAAGAGGCCCTCAGGCTTGCTTTAGGTTCTGTGTTATCCATAGGCTGCAGCGACCACTTGGCCTAGATTCTAGTTTGATACTCCATACAAACAAAAGAAAAAGCAGAATATATAAAATGACTAAATTCATCGCTTCATAATAATCAGGCATCAAGTATCGTTAGTATGCTGGTAATTACAATCATTATCTATTTGGTTGTACATTCACGTATAATAGTTTCGCGAATTAATTACGAATTCAAGTGCTCGCTTAGATAATTGGATGATGATCAAGTAATGGGTGCTTGTGATTCGCGAATAATTTTGACAATGATTGAATTAATGAACGGATTTATTGTGATACACATACGCTACAATTGTATAGGATTGTACCGGATTTGTTGATATTTATTTACTGTCGCCTATGACAATCCTTACGTGTTGACAGCCTCAACGATGATAATCGAACATGAACATTACAGAGGGAAGATTATAATAGGTATATATTATATTCAAAAACTATTATAACTTTATTATATAACATAAACATAAACAGTTTACAATTTATAAACTAAAACAAAACTTTAAAATAAAATCTATATACAATATTATACAAAAAATATATAAAAAATTTACAAATAAATTACTTCATCTAATAACCCGTGTGAGGCATGGTACCAAAGACAATGGCGGCATCGTCACGTTGAATCGCAAGGCCTTTGGGCGAAGTAGCCGTCAGCTCTTAGGTCGCCACAGGCTAGTACAAGTTAGAGCGATATTTCTGAAATGAATCTTTATTATATATTGAATATTCTTTAACATAAATTTACACTTAACACGAATATTCAAAAAATCGATTACATACAATATGAACTGAAGTAATTTAAGTTTAGTTCGTCAATATTATTGATGAATGATTGTACATACAGTTTCTAACATTATTGCAAGCTAAATGCATTTTAATTGCTGTATTAGTGTAATAGCAATTGATTGTTGCCGTTTATGTAAAATTGTCAATGAACTTATCGGTTACTATCCCACCACATGCAAGTAACTAACCTATTTAGTACTATACTGATCTTAGTTAGACAGGCACGTTCAACAGCTGGGCTAATCTACGACCAATTAATATCTCACATATTAGTTTCCAACGTCAAAGGGAATCGGTAATATAGAGCCTATAGGACGCTTCGCTGATTAATAAATTCTGGGCGCCTAATAACAGGTTATTATGTCTAACGTTGTCAAAATTAATTTAACGTTAACTGCTGTAATAAGATCCTCCATTGTTATGCTGAAAGATATAACATTTGGTTACTGGGTGATATTCAGTGAGTTTTAAAAATAATACTCGGCTTATAAAAGTTGCCTAAGTGTTTTGATTTATCTTTTTACATCGATTTTCGGCCTGGTGACGTAGAATATTTAGGTACATGTACATTACTACTGTGGTACAATACAATACAACCTAAATAGTTAACTTGTTGCTTGAAGTAATGTGGAAGTAACTTTTTGATTGACGGCCGGGATTGTCGACCCGCGTGGCGTAATGGTTACCATGCCGGACTGCCGATCGGAGGGTCCCGGGTTCGATTCCCGGCGAAACTGAAATTTGAATCATGAGTTTAAATGTCTGTTCTCGGTCTGGGTGTTTTTGTTTCTGTCTCTGTGTGTGTCCATGGCACCCACGACAAAGGGTATTCTGTGGGACTGTGAGTGCGAATCGTTATTTATAACTTTTAAATCTTATCACATATACATAAATATCATTTCTGAAACACTTATGTAATTCAGATCAATCTTTATGGATTTGGTACCCGAATGACGGAGCGTTACTCGGATAAAAACAATTGATTTTACAACGCTTTCTAATGAAGTAGCTCCCAACTAAAAAAATATAATAGTATTGTATAGTATAGTATTCTATATCAGGAGTAGTCATATTTTTCAGTTTATGTTTAAATATGTACAAAAAAACACAGATAAAACGACATTTACTAAAAATGAAATCTAGGCAGATCGATTTATTGCCCCCGCAACGCCCTGCATACTAAATTTCATGAAAATCATTGAAGCCGTTTTCATGATTCGAATTATTTATATATAGGTATTGCTCGTTTAAAGGTAGATATTACATTCAGAATCACTCTATTCTACTAGTTGAACTATCTTTTTTTTTTGTTGTTGTCGGGGGGAAACCTTCAAAAGGCATCGGGCACCTTGGGAGAGAGTACCGGGTTATGTGGGATTTGACCGCACTAAAACCCCCTCGGTGGCTGCCACTGCGCTTGGGGAGGGCTCCGGGATCTCCGGCGGAACGGCACCGGTGTCCTCCACGCGCGACGCCCCAGAACGGGCCCATCTTCGGGAGAGCAGCTTTGCTCTCCTGCACCTTCCGATGCTTACGGCGACATACGGCCACGCACACATCGCCGCCCTTCCCGGGGCTGCTGGTTGGATGGATCGAGCTCCCACTCACACCGTCCACAACCCCGGAAGCCCCCTTTTAGTTGCCTCTTACGATCAGGCAGGGGATACCGTATATCTATTCTTAATCCCGAAGCTACAGGGACTTAGTTGAACTATCTAGGCGATGACTAACTTTTATTTTTAATTATTCTAAATATAAGTACATCAATGAAATACCTATTCAAAATAGTAAGGTATAAAAGTTACTTTCACATTATTTTAATGAAGAACTTGTTACCAATTTCCAGAGCTAAAATAAAATTAAAGTAAGTACAGATTAAGTTAATGAGAAAATGTAGGTCAAAATATTCCGAAACGTTTATTTTAGACAGGCACTAATTTGTTGAACAAGACAAAATAGGTTCACTAAAGTACAACAAGAAACTCCGTTGCCGAGGCTCCAGTAACAAAACAAAACACGACTAAGTAGGCACTTCATTACAAAAGGCTTAATTTCAAAACCTCGGGCGTGAGAGAGGATTTACATTTTTTAACCTCCAGAGAAAATGGGGACGCTCTTTAAAAAAAACACGGATCAGGATTAAAACCTTATTGAAAATTTAATGTTGGGGAAATCTTAAGTTGACTTCGAGCAAATGGGACACCCAATATTTGATGAGAATTTGGATTTTTCTTACCAAATTCCAACTCGACGCAAAAGAGTTTGAGGTTTCCCGCAGGATTTCGAAGTACAAGATTGAATTTTTAACGAACGGAGGCCAAAATTGAGGCTGGATAGGGAAAATGAAATAGTTTCGTGCTAAATATTTTGTATTGGATCTTACCGAAGGTTGTTATGAAATACTAGCGGCCGCCCGCTTTTTCGTCCGCGTGGACTTTAGTTTTAGATTTTTTTAAAGCCAAAGTTACTCCTTATTACATCAGCTACCTGCCAGTGAGAGTCCCGTCGAAATCGGTCTAACCGTTTCAGAGATAATAGACATGCTTTAATTACCCAAATGATTATTTCTTCCCCTCAACTCAAATACATAATTTGAAATACTATGATATGAACGAACTTTCATTCTCACTTTGCATTTAATACGCCAAACGAGTAATTACCGTACACGAAACACAAAAAAGTCCTTTCAATATACTAACGAAAATAATAATAATACCAATCTAAAAATAAGTGACGATTATACTGCGCTCGGTATCAATAATAACGTGATCAACAAAATTAACTTGATAAGCACTTGCGCGCATGCAAAACGGTGTGATGCAGTTTTTTAAGGAAACCATAAACTGCAACGCATTGTCCGCGGTGATTCAGTAAATGTATTAAATTACAGGTAATAAAAATACTGTACAATGGATGGAAATGGAAAAAAAGAGTATAAGCTACTCTGGCGGGCTGAAGGATTCACGGTTGCGTGAACCGGTCACTTATTTTATGCGACGTTAAATAACGGATGAAGATTTACAAGCCTTCGCTTTGTACGAAGACAATGGAAGGCCGATGGATGGAGTAAACGTTGCATTTGTTTTTAAGAATTATATTTTTTTGAAGTGAAAACTTCTTTAGCGGCGTTTTGTACTTTTTTTGGAATGGGTAAAAAATGTTAAAGTCGCGTCAGGACACGTGACCTGATCGAATTTTCGTAAGACGGAGGGGTGACAGCTGACGGCTCATCTGTATACTTGTAAAATTCCTGTATGTCAAGTGTTTAAAATATGGAAATTGAACAAAGAGCATCTAGTAATGAAAAAAGTTAGGAAGAAATAGTGAAAGAAAATGAGTGAGTACTTTATAAAAATACTAGATGAAAACCTACTGAAAATAAAAGATGAAAAATAATACTGATAATTAAAGCAATTCGTGCGTAATTATTCAATAACCATTCCAAAATATCAAAAATACACAACGTTAATGTTCAAGTTTTCACTTCTGCTGACACTCCCGGAGGGCAATGCGTTGTTTTTTACTATAAATAAATTCGGACGTAGGTGTAGTTTTGTGTCTACTATTACTTGACCTCTAATATTTTAGGTAAGCTGGTAATTATACAGATCTTGAATCTGCATTTACAATTCAAGATTAGATTTTCATTTTGTTTATAAATACGCCTATAATTATAAATCCATTAAGATTATGTAGCGAGGTAAATTAACTCTGTTTAATGAATTTACTAATAAGCTTCTGAAAGATATTTTTATTTAAATTAGAAGCACAAATTGAGTAGATTATATTGGAATACTTAAATAATATTATTAAGATTTACAGTACTTTAATAGACAGACGATTTATTTTATAAGGTATGCTTAATTTATTTATCAAAACTTAAAGCTAAAGAATTTATATAGCAACAAATAAAATAATTATCCCGTCATATCATATTTGTTTAAAATAAGTCTGAACAAACTTTGTTATGATACTTTCATAATTTCATTATACACTTAGTACCGAAATTTCACCATTTGCGCCTTACTCCTAAAGAATCCGGAGAAGTTAAATTAAGTAGAATTATATCGGAAAACGGATACTTTCTCGTGAAGTTACTCTTAGAAGAGAACAATAAATCGTTCGCTGAAACAAATAACTTGACTTTGGAAATTAGTTTGCGCTTAATTGTTAAACATCATGCTGGCTCTTGGGTCTTGAAAATCTATACTGTGAAAATATTTTCCGTGAGAAGATAAAAAAACTGCTTTTGGCTACTTGTTGTTGGACCGTTTGCTTGGAAATTATAAGCTATATTTGGAACGAACTGAAGATTATAATAATTATACTAGACGACTACTAATACTACATTTTATCAAATTTAAAGGTCATCTTGTACTAAAAGAAATAAATTCAGCAAATAAAATGAAAACCTGACTACTTGAAATAAGCACAGACGAGTGGTAAAGGCCTCGATCTCCAACCAATGTGTTTCGAGTTAGGGGATACCCTGTGTTGTGGGTACCATGGACACATACCAAGTCAGAAACATTAACACCCAGATCTAAAATAGAAATAAAATTCATTAAAATTTCGCCGGGAATCGAACTCGGGACCGTTAGCAGTCCATCATGGTAACCTATGGGCCACATCGACTGACTATACGTGACAGTTCCAGAGCATTATGAAAGTAATTCACATAAATCTAAATAAAATATTTATGGTAATGTAAATAAGATTTTGCATTTAAGCAATTTTAATCTTCTTTGGAAGTCCCATTTTCAAAACATGAAAAGTAATGAATTTTGTCTCTTAAGTACTGTTGTTTCCAAGTCCCTTTTCTTGCCAATTTACTGTTTCATTCTTAACACCGTTCTTATCTCCATTAAAATTTGAATTTTCTACAATAAGTTCTTTGACCTCCCTATTTTCAATTTTTTCATCTTCCAAGGTATTAAGCGCTTAATTACGCTTTTCGGTCGTGTTGGAGACCGCAGTTTCTTACCAATCGGCCACCACTGCTCGAACAAAATTATACAAAAAAAATGTTAACTAAATTCTTGGTGAGATTTGTTGTTGTTTCTTATCAGCGGATAAGTACCTTTTGATCTTGTGAAGGGTTTATTAAAAATTGTACTTTATTCGATTAAGTTTTAGTTACCAATCGGAACCTCAGAAAATAAAAATACCTCGTTTAATTAAATTAAATTAAAAGTATATTCACAAAAGCGTGTTTTTTAGTTTTTTAAACTACTTACGTACATTATTTATTTTAAATTTTTAGTTGGATTTTTATTCTCATATCATTGCATTGTCATCGGCCCCCTATGCAAATTTTTAAGTTAATCAGGCGCTAGACGTGTAAAAAATATAAAACATTATTGTTGTTTCATTAAGTACCTTAGGCCGCGAACTTATCAGCCGCACCTCGTATATATTTTTTATTCTGGTGATCCTAGTAAAGACTTTAATATAAAGTTATGAGATTATTGTATTGTCATCGACCCTTGACCCCTGTGCAAATTTTCAAGTTAATCAGATTCCTAGAAGTAAGTGAAAATGAAGTTAAAAGTATGTTAAAAGATTCCGTTACATACATACATACAGGTCAAGCTAATAAAAGAGTGTTAAAAAGAAGTAAATATTAGTACTATTTTACGCTTTATTAAATATTAAACTTTCTGATGTTCTGTTTAGTAAGACGTTTAAAATATACAGATAAAAATTAGATGTTTTTATTAATTTTTAATGCGGTACTGCTAAAAGATGGCAAGGTTGAAACATAAGAAAGAAATATATTTCTTTTTTCTTCAAAACCAATTATATAAAATTCTATCGAATATATGATATGGTTTCAGTACATACCTACTTATGTAATTTTATTGTTTGGTATCTAAATAGGTAGTATTCATACGATATTATTTCAACAATTACTGTAATTTATGCTAAGCATATGTGTAAGCATATATGAGCAGCGATGGCCGAGTGGTAAAAAACCGCGGTCTTCGAAGCGACCGATCCCAGGTTCAAATCCTCGGCTCGCACCTCTGACAAAGAAATTTGTAATGTGCGAATTTATCGCTGCTCCACGGTGATGGAAAAATATCGTGATATTTCATTGATTACGATGTTCTCCATCGCCGTGCATGCCTGAGAGAAATTCATAATTTCTCGAAAGCATGACGTCCACCAATCCGCACTTGGCCAGCGTGGTGGACTATGGCCTAAATCCCTCTCACTTGTGAGAAGGAGACCTGTGCCCAGCAGTGGTACATAAAAAAGGTTGAAAAAAAAATGCTAAGCATAATTGCGTATAACTTTCGGTTAATTAAAGTTCAGTACAATAATCCGGCAGTATGATTAAATAAATTGCCAAATTTCTCTTGCGTACACAGGAATTTTAACACTTATTTCATTATAACAACACTGAACAAAAATCCATTATCTGAAGCTGTTCAACGGCGAACATAATAACACTTATAATCATAATCAAATCGTGAGGGTTCATTTCATATTAACAATTTGCGGGTAATACTTTTAAGAGACTCAGCACACAAGCGATTTCTTGGTACAGGCGCTTGCTGCAATTCGCCGACTCGGCGCTGCAACTATACCGCTTGCATCATACTCGTAATTTACTTATTAAGATGCTATATTTTATTACTACTAGTGTCGTAACTTAAATTTGAAGTCATTTATTAGGGTCCTTTTATTATACATTTTAGCTACCGTCACAGGCCGATCGTTAATTTATGCAATCCAGTTTTATTTCTTTCGGCGGTTATATTTAACTTTAACCGACATGTAGCTTTAATCTTATTTTCACCGTGAGATATGAAACTGACCCTTCGATGTAATTAGTAGTTCTTAATTTTTTAAACCTTTCGTACCAATGCTACGTGGAATGCGTTACAAAGCTGATCAGTAACTAATCACACAGCACACAGTCTTGACTTTGACGGTTTCTTCTAAACAGCTGCGACGTAGGCGTCTGCAACTTTTTTAAACATGTTAACCTTACTGGTGACGAAAGCCTATATCAAGAAATCACTTGTGTGTAATGGCTCTTACAAGTGTTCTTAGACGAAATTATAACCTTGCGTAATTTATTCCAATACAAATAGTGGGAAAATTAAATTTCTGTTTAGATTTAAACGTAACCTTTAATAATGTTCCTATTTGAAGTTGTTTCACACACTGATTACTGATACTAATAATTCGGTTGGGATACTTCATAATATGTTCTTACCGATAAGGTACGACTTTCTCGTAGAATAATGAGAATTGATTAAAATGGAGCAGCGATGGCCGAGTGGTAAAAAACCGCAGACTTCGACGCGACCAATCCTGGGTTCAAATCCTCGGCGCGCACCTATGATAAAGAAATTTGTAATGTGCGCAATTATCGCTGCTCCACGGTAATGGAAAATATCGTAATATTTAATTAATTACGATGTTCTCCATCGCCGTGCATGCCTGAGATAAATTCATAATTTCTCGAAAGCATGATGTCCACCAAGCCGCACTTGGCCAGCTACTATGGCCTATGTCTAGACTATGGCCTAAAGCCCTCTCACTTGTGAGAGGAGACCTGTGCCCAGCAGTGGGACATAAAAAAGTTTGAAAGGAATGAAAATTAAGTTCTATATTTAACAATTTAGTTTTCTACGAGGTATATGAATTTAATAGTCTCTGATAAAATAATTTCTATCGATACACATGCAATATGTTAATAAGCCATGCATTTGTTATGTGTACATGTAATTAAAAAAATGTTAATTAAAAAAAAAGATTTTCTTTTTACAAAAATAACAGATACTTACCAAAAACCTGTTTTCAAACATCAAAACAGTGTTGACTTGTTATGCAAATGTGGGGAACAAAGAGGAAAAACACTATTACAAAATATGCAAAAATAGTAAAAAGTGTGTTGCATACTAAAAGGAATAACGTTTTCAATGTATGCAATATTTTTGTTTTTGTAACATATAAATATTTGCGTTTTCTATGTCGATCCACCGTTTGTGAACGTAACCAACAATGCTATGTGAATATTGATGAAGTGAATAAATGATCAGGCAGGTATAAGTGCCATTAATATAGTTTTTGTCGACCCGTTTGGCGCAATGGTTACTATGTCGGACTGCCGATCGAAGGGTCCCGGGTTCGATCGGGTTCGGTCCCGGTGCAAAGCAGAAATTTGAATGATAAGTTTAAATTCATATTCTCGGTCTGGATGTTTGTGTTTTTGTCTTGTATGTGTCCATGGTTGGTACCTACCCGCGACACATATTATGTATAATATGAATATCAACGCTTCCTTGGCCGAATGGGTACGTAGGCTGACTACATTTGTTTATGATGAGCCTAAATTAAAATTATACGTTTTAACTTGGGATGTCAAGAAAATATTAACCATCATAATTTAGTCGGGTTTTTTTACAAGTTGTGCAATGTCAAATGTATTAAGTTTATTATCAAGTGATTAAAGTTAAAAAAATATTTGAAAATCTGGAAGAAATCGATTTAGATGATAATGAAGAAGAATCCGAAAAACACATGAATGCGGTTAATTGGTAAGCTTATCGTTTACAATTTATGAATAATATGCATTTCAAATATGAACAGCTAGATCTTTTATCACAATTTTTATTATTTTGTAACATACTTTATGTAATACGCGTTTATTGAAGTATCATAAATAATCCGAAAAATTACAGATATATGTTTGTTTCTCTTATTATTTAAAAAAATGCATTCATTTACCCTCTTTTTCTATTCGATATATTATTATATCAATGATAATTATCATTCGTAAGGATTAAACTCCAGTCGTGCGTCGAAGCTGACACACACAATTTTTTTTAATTGGGACATATTTCAGATTGTTAAGTTACTAAGCCAATGAGTGTTTTGATTGAAATTAAACCAAGAAAATTAATTGTTTTTGTCCGAGCAACGTCCGGGTACTTATTATTTAATACGACCCGCTGTCACGTGTGTCCATTATGGACCCATAGCTATACTGTTATCTCAATTTATATATGTACTTTTTTTAAAAGAGTGCTGCTGGGAGTTTTTTTCCGCCGCCCTTTTTTCTCTCAGCTCAACATCTAGCCCAAACGGCGATAACCTGGAAAAAATGACATTCATTAAGCGAATATTTTGTATTCCTAACATGAAGTAAATATTTTTGTACGCCACTGTATCAACAGACATGATAGCTGCGAGTATCAATAAAATTATTGTAAGCAACATATTAAAATATTTACTAAACATTTCGTATGCAGTAAGATCTATTTTTATTTTACAATCATAATTTAGTACATGCTTATAAATTCGTGTTAAAAGATATTCCTTTAACTCAAATTTATAAAAACCCTTTTTAATAAATTCGACCGTTTGCACGGTTGATATCTAAATATAACTTGTGCGAATACATAGGTACCACATAAAATTCTTATTTTAATATTGAAAAATTTGAAGATAAAACCTAATCAATCGATAAAGCTTAATTGAATTTCACAGCGGAGGAAGTAATCGATCCTTTGAAGAAAGATGCATAGGGGAAACATCCAATAAGCATACTGAGGTATAAGCAGCGCTATTTATTCATCTAGAACCTCTGCAAAATGCAAGAATCATCGGAAATTCATTAACAGTCGCTTCGATTGATCCTCCTAAGTAGATCTTAGAAATAAAAAGCATCTTAAGATCCGAGTATTTTCTGAGTAAATTGAGTGTTTGCTATATAAAAGAAAGGATATACATAAGTATTTTTTCTCATTATGTGCAGAGGCAAAAATTAAGTAGAAAACAATTTAACTGAAAATTATAACAATATCCTTATTCTCATATTGAGAAATTTGAAGATAAAAGCGAATCAATCTACAAAGCCTAATTGAACCTCACAGTAAGCTATGTAAGAAGTAAGCTAAGCAAGATACAAGAATAACTGGAAACTCATTAATAGTCACTTCAATTGTGCCTCATAAAAGTAGAACTTAGAAATATAATAAGAGTGCTTCTGTGCTGAAAAAATAAAAGGATAGGTACTTATGAATTTTTCTCATTAATTACGCAGGTAAAAATTAATAAGAAAACAATTTTAAAGAAAATTATAACAAAATCCTTATTCTCATATTCAAAATTTAAAGACTTAACTTGTAAGAATATTTATCTCATAAAATCCATATTCTCATATTGAAAAATTTGAAGATAAAAGCGAATCAATCTATAAAGCCTAATTGGATTTCACGGTGGAGGAAGTAACCGATCCTTTGAAGACAGACGCTTAGCGGAAACACCCAATAAGCATACTGAGGTAGACGCAGCGCTATTCATTCATGTGGAAGCTCGCCAAGATGCAAGTATCATCGGAAATTAATTAAGAGTCGCGTCGGTAGTGCCTCATATAAGATCTTTGAAATAGAAATAGCCAGTCATACTGCTGGGCACGGTTCTTTTCCACTTATTGGGGAGGCCTGGAGCTTATTTCACCATGCTGCTCCAATGCGGGTTGGCGGAGATGCGGGTTAGTGACCAACCCACTGTAGGATGTCTTCAAACCGCCCATAAGGCCTCCGACATGATTTAACGACTTTTATTTATCGACAACAATCGGGACCGACGGCTTAACGTGCCTTCTGAAGCACGGAAAGGCGCTATGCTGTATAAAGAATAAGATTCCAGTATTTTTTCTTATTATGCATGCTGTAGGAGATCAAAAATAAGTACAATTTTTATTATTTTATTAATTTTTTTTATTTATTTGACCTGTGTGGTGCATTGGTTACCATGCCGGACTGCCAATTGAAGGGTCCCGGTTTCAAATCTCGGCGAAACAGAAATTTGAATGATGAGTTTAAATTCCTCTTCTCGGTCTGGGCATAGTCTGGGTGTTTGTGTTTCTGTCTTTGTGTGTGTCCATGGTACCCACGACACAGAGTATATCTACCCTACTGTGGGGCTATGAGTGTAAATCGTTATTTACTAATTATAACTTACGTTATAAAATAATAATATAAATCATATGTGAAAAGTAATTTTAAACTTATTTAAAAAAATGTTGAAATCTATTGCATACCTTTTATTAATTAAATTTAAATAATGCTGTATTGCATTGTATTGATACATCCACCCACAGTAGTCCACCCTGTAAAAATCTGTCATGCACAATCAACTATCCGTTTCCTTGTATGTTTAAAAAAATATATGGTATGAGCCGGAGTACCCATACCGTAATAATTTAAAATATAAACGAATTATATCAGAGATTACAGTTTTACTGATTTATATTGGATTGAAAAATGTTTCACGTACATTGTTTAGTTTTATGTAGCCAGCAATAATGATTTGTTATCCAATGCAAGCCAAAGTCTTTTTTTATTTTCTTTGTTATAATAATTCCATCCCACTGGACTCGTAGCGGATATTGCAAGTCTGCTCTTAGGATGTAGCTTTTTAAATATTTTAGAAACAAAAAATCTGCATCTGATCTCTTTTGTATGCAAAGTTGCTTGAAACTTTTTAGCTTAAGTTTTCTATATGAAAAATAGCATTGGGAATTAAAATTTAACTCGAAGGCAATTTCGAGGAAATCTTCTTTCTTATGCATAGAAATGTAGCATAAATATATTTTAAGTTCTAGAGAACTAGCCGTATAGATGAGTATGTTTCGCCATATTTTATTTGCGGGAGCTTAGCGAGCTCTGATGTATCTTTAGGCCCCAGGCTTAGTTTTAGTTGATGGAGTTAGTGAAAATTATTCATCGTTAAAGCCAATGAGAAATAGTCAGTCTAAAAGGTCAAACTGTACCTATAAATAAATATCTTTGGACAATTCACACAGCACCATCTGATTCCAAACTAAGCAGAGCTTGTACTATGGTAATCAGAAAGCTGATAAACATACTTATATAATTCTAAATACATACTTAAATAGATAAATTAACACCCAGACACAGAACAAATAGTCATGTTCATCACACAAATATTTGTCCTGGGTGTGGATCGAACCCACGACCTCACGCTTCGCAGTCGTCTCATCACCCACTACGCCACGGCGGCTGTCAATTTAATATGTCATTGTAATATTGAACGTTTCTATTAAATTATGTTTTTAACCGACTTCAATTAAAAAAGGAGAAGGTTATCAATTCGTCTGTAGATACATATGGTTTTTTATGTTTGTTACCTCAGAACTTTCGAACAGATTTTGATGATTCTTTTTTTATTTGAAAGCTGATGCTTCAAACTGCTGCTGATGCTGGCACCGACTCAAAAAACTACAGTAATTGTACCTACATTATATGGTTAACACAGATCGTACCTACATATTGATGAGTAGAAAATGTAAGTTGACTATTAAATTGTAGAAGAATACGAAATTATTTTTTTTTTACTTTTTAGTGCATATTATGTAATTTGTTTGGGAAAATATTGACTTTTGAAGTCGGTTTTTTGTTTTGTTAAATTTTTATTTATTGTTATTAAAGTACCAACATTAAAAGTTGTAGCGTATGCTTTTGTTCATGTTTGTATTAATTTTATAATCAAAATAGTATCGACAGCATTATTAGCAAAAACAAAAGCTATCTTTATTCTTTAGTTTGATATATATGATATACGACAAACGGCATTTAACATACTTTATACATTTATAAGAACGTACTACGGAGCGTTTCCATGTTTCGGAGGGTACGTTAAGCCGTCGGACCGACGTGTTTGTCGATAGATAACAGTCGTCAACCATTGTCATTTTATTTGCAAATAATTTGATGCACGTTTTAGTGTTTCGAAAAGGCAGGTTAATACATCGATCCCGTGCATTCGAGGCAAATATCTATCAAACTCGCCAAATTTTGTAGGAAGCTTTATCTGTCTCGGTTGCGACTTGGGATTTTTCTACAGTACAAATGAACAAATATTCACTTTAAGGACCTCATTAAGTTTAATAGATCTATAAGTAAATGCTTAACGTTACTTTAATTATAATATAATGTGATATAAAATGAAAGGGACGAGTAAATCAGAGAAAGTAAGAATTAAATTGACTACGTATTCAGTCCAGACATCTCATTGGCCAGTTATATCCGGAATTGCTGACATGAAAATGTCTACTTCCTCTACCTGGCCGCCTGCCCACATCGCCTGTCGTTAGACCTGGCGTCACGCCAGCAGAAATATTAGCTACCCCTACACTCGAACCTTGACCACCTCGGAGCTTTGGTTCCTTTTCAAAATTACGGTCCTTTAAATTGTTATCGAGCAGCTACTTTTCAAAGAGTAAGGTAGAAGTTTACTTAGCTATAGATTATGGTTTAACTTTTGTCAAATTCTTTGAATAAACATTATTTTTAGAAAAACTACATTTAGAAAACTAGACTCTAGTTACAAGTATTTTCACCTATCGCATCGGCAACAGCAAAAGCGAAATACACAGAACAGATTTTTAATAATTGAGTTACAGGGTTTTTAATCACAGCGTGTCCATAGAGAGAAAGTTGTCATCGATTGTCAAAACCTTCTGTCCTTTTTACAATGGCATAACATGTTTGTTTTATTATTTGGATAAATTAAGTTTTTAACAAAAAAATAGAACCGACTTCAAACGGTAAAAATAAAATTATTCAGTACCTACTTCTTCTTGCTTATGGTAATTACTCTTAAAACTATTTTTGGAGTCGGGCCCTTACTAAAATGTCGTACAATTCGTTCTAAATGGGCACCGACAGTACATACAGTGGGACAGTACCTACATCTTCTTGCTTATGGTAATGACTGCTAAACTATATTGGAGTCGGTGCCCATTCAGAACGAAAGGTACACTATATTTACTATAACAGGACATTTTACTAAGGGCCCGACTCCAAAAATAGTTTTAAGAGTAATTACCATAAGCAAGAAGAAGTAGGTACTGAATAATTTTATTTTTTACCGTTTGAAGTCGGTTCTATTTTTTTGTTAAAAACTTAATTTATTTCACTCTTTTTAGTAACTTTAATAATTCTGTGTATACCTATGTATAAGCATAGTTGGAAAAAATTTCATTAAACTTCTAAATGTTAAAGAGATTTATTTACCTTTTATAATCATATTTATCTAATAGCCATCTTATAGCCTGAAACTACTATCAGTCCACCTGAACCTATAAATTATTGAAAGAATATGCTCTCAGCTCCTAACCGTTGAGGAGTGGTACCTTCAATCATGAGCTTAGCAATATCAGGTGATAATTACCGGGCATATTTGCATTATGTTAAAATTTATGTTAAAAAATATGACTTAAAAAATGTGTGTGCTTATTAAGTTTCAGTGTTTCCCTCGATTTCCCTAGTATCACATCATCCGATTATGACATAGTGACAGTTGGACCACCTTAGGGGTTTAAATTTTAGAACAAAAAAATATATATTGAAAGAATTTGCTCTCAACTCCTAACCGTCGTAGTACCTTCCATCATCAGCTCAGCAACTTGATATGATGATAATTATACACAAATGCCTGTTTTGCTTTAATAAGAATATGAAAATCAATTGTTGTGTTATAAAATTTGAATGCTCCCCTCGATTTCTCTGGGATCCCATCATCAGACTTTGACTTGGTGACAGTTGGACTACCTCAGGAATGTAAGATTTCGAACAAAAAACCATTTATTGAAAGAATGTGCTCTCAACTCCTAACCGTCGTAGTACCTTCCATCATCAGCTCAGCAACATGATATGATGATAATTATACACAAATGCCTGTTTTGCTTTAGTAAAAATATAAAAATCATTTGTTATACTATAAAATTTGAATGTTCCCTTCGATTTCTCTGGGATCCCATCATCAGAGTTTGACTTGGTGACAGCTGGACCACCTCAAGAATGTAAGATTTCGAACAAAAAATTATTTATTGAAAGAATTTGCTCTCAACTCCTCACCGTCACAGTACCTTCCATCATCAGCTCAGCAACACGAGATGATGATTACAATGCACAAATATCTATTATGCTTCAGAAACTATAAGAAAATCAATGTGTGTGCCTATAAAATTTGAGAGTTCCCCTCGATTTCCATCCGGTCCACAAACGGCGGAGTAATCGGTGAACATATATAAAAAAAAATACATACAGCCGAATACAGTACCTCCTTCTTTTGGAAGTCGGTAAAAAGAGACTCGGGCAATGTTGGCTTGCGGCACTTAGCCTGTTGTCATAGTATAAAGTCTTGTTATAGTTGTTTTGAAATTGATGACATAATGTTGGGTTATGATTAGGTTAGGTAGGTTCGGTGTAGGTTTCTACAAGAAACAACAAAATTAAAAAAAAAAAAGAAAATAAAATACCTACGCCGTCCAAAAAACCCGCTTGAGGCACCGTGCCCAGAAGCCGTGTCAGCGTTTCCACGCAAGACTGATTTTAAATCTAGATCTTCAGTAGATACAAGGCTATGATCGTTTGCCCAAATAGTATCACAGACAAATTACTTCAGTGGTTACAAGGTTGGTATTAGCGTAACATGCTGAATGTCTCTGTAATGACCGCATATATCTTTTTAATGAACTAGTAGCCTGCGTTTGCTATGCGAAAATGGGCTTTCATGGCAGTTCCCGAAATATATGGTTCGTCTTATAAATAGCGGGAGTCTTTAAAATATACGCTAAGCGAATTTTGCCATTAAAATGAACAGTTTTATGTACTCTGATATTTTATCTAAGTTCTCTAGAATAGAATTCGTAGAGAACGATATGAGAAAGAAATAGAGTTAAGATTCAAAAATAAAGAACTCCTATACGTCATGGCAGTCCACAGATATTGTTAATTTGATCCAGAGGATTTCCAAACTAAGATATATTATGAGATATATTAGATTATACCTAAGTTAAAACTTTGTAAGTTTCCTACTAAATCTGTTAAGATTACAAAGTTTTAACGTACGTAACGTATTTAAAAAAAACGGCAAATTGTTTGTAAAGTAGGTTTACGATCGAGATGTTTACGTGATAACGTCCGCACGAGAAAATCTCCATTCGTTTGTATGCCGCTAGAGTGAGAGAGACGGAAGATCGGTCCACTCACTCGAACGCTATGCCAGCCTCCGCTCGTGAGGATTCTGCGTGACAAGTTTCACGGAATGACTGGCAGCGCTCGAGATGAGACGGGAGATCGGTCCGTCTCTCTCTCGTTATACCTGCGATCGCGCTCGTGAGGTTTTGGTGTGACACAAGTTTCTGAACATGTCACCCGACTAAAACGATTTTAAAGACGTTATCACTTCAAAATGATTTATGTTTTACTTAAAACAGCGATAGCTAAAGGGCTTTCTAAAACCTTTGTTTACAAGCTTTTATTACACAAAACAACATTATATCGATCCAATTTCGATGCAACAAAACAGTTCCAAAACTGAATAAAAAATCACATAATCACATATCGAAGTAGACGCGATCATTGTGCCCTTACCGGATTATAATAACAGTGTTCTAGAGGTGAACGGATGAATGGTAATGAGCAGTATACGAGAACGCAAGAGGCAGTGAAGGCACGTTAGTTTGAAATGCCTTTAGGCTCTCACCACGATTCTTTCAACACGTAGCAAATTGTATGTTTAATACGCTCTTAACGCTTGACATCAAAGGCCTGAAAGGATTTCAAAATCGCAATCGTGTTGGCGTAAACGAGGTACCATTTAGCCAAGGGCAAACACACGGCGCGAAACGATGTTTTGTTTGGCGGATAAACTGCCATAACGCTTTTGGATGGAGAAAATTATAGGACAGTGCGCCCTCGTAAAGGCTTATCTCTCGAGTTTGAGCGGTACACACGACTGAGCTTTGGTTTATTCAAGCGGATTATGGTTTCCTATAAAAAATATCACACGTGAGTAATTTACGAGGTACTGTTCGCGTTTCCTTTCTTGCCTTGAAATGTTCCATAAAAGAAAATGGAAAACGTGCGCTATCGTGACTGACATTATCCAATTAGCATCGATCTGTTACTAGAAAGCTATGCACGTATCGTATGATTCTTATTCATTACCTCTCCAAGTGAAAATGTAGGCGGAGTCATATACGGTTCCGCAATTTCTAAGCCGTGTGAAGTATGTCCCTGTAGCTTGGGACGAGGGTACGAGTTCGAGCGCGAGGGTCCTTTGTTTGTTGTAAGAAAGTACTGAATGAGGTCTCATGGTTGTGAGTATCTAGAGTGGGAAATTGAATTGTTCAGCCAGCGGGCTCAAAAATGCAATAGTTTGAGTGTATGTCATTGTCGTAGTGGTAATGGCACCACTACCAGCACCGACATGAGGCAACCATTAAAAGGGTAAGAGGAGCAGGAGTAGCTGCGTAATAATAATACACCTTAGACAAGTCTACATTTTTGTTTTAGTATAGGTACCTATATATAATTATCCAATATCAGAGACAAATGATCTGTGAGGTGCAGCATACAACGTTTATGGCGTAACAATTAACAATTTAAACTGAGAAAATTGAAAAAGTGTGCAATGAAGTAAATAAATTTACTTATGCCCTTCAAACACTGGCACAAAGTACAAATTTGCTAAATGCATTATCTGCATTATTGGTTATACATTATGATAAGAGAAATAACTTGCAGTTATTGTTAATTTTAAACAGTTTTTAGCACAGTGTGCTAAATTTAAAATGTACTACCTACCTACATCCAGTCCTTACTATATTCCATAACTTATTAATATAAATGCACGTATGGGTAACCTATGACTAAAGCCACATATTGCAAGTCCATTTTGCCTTAGCACTGAAAAATTAAACGATTTATCTTCGCAATTTAAACTATACTTAAAGCCGGCCGGTATCAATAAATATGTGGAACTTATAAAGGTATTTGTCGTTTTAAAGGCAGTTAAAGATAAACGAATTTTCATTAGTCAAAAATCGGTATATTTAAACCATGATTATTTTTGACATTGTAATAATTATAACTGGCGAAACGAGTATTGATTTTTTTGCATGCGTCTAATTTCGATATATTCTTTGATCTTTTGTAATATAACCAAACAATTGTGATCGAGATGTGGCCTGTGTAACCTAGCCTTAGCCGGATGACTGACTGACAATGTTCTTATTAACTGACAACTTACTAATTTTGGCTCTATATTATACTGCCTGATTTTAACAGCCAACACAAAAAAGCGACAGAAAATTGATTTCAAATGTTTTACTTGACACGAAAAAAACGTGCGATGTAATTGGCTACAATGCTTCCATTCCATTGCTGAGAGCGGGTTTATCCCACATTTTTGGTTTGGGGCCTTGGAGCTTATTCCACCAGGTTGCATGCCCCTAAGCTGTGTGACTCTGAGCCGAGTCTAGTCCTCTGGCTATACTTGGTGTATACCTCAGGGATATGGTTCACAATGAAGGGATCCGCTTGAGGAGCAAAGTGACATAGCCCTAAAGGCCAGCAAGCTGAAGTGGGAGTGGGCCGGTCACATCTGTCAAAGAGCCGACAATCAGTGGAGTGAGGGCCAAGCGCGATTTAGATGTTAAAATTAATAGCTAACAGCCGTACACAAGAAGCATAGATGCATAAGTAAGCAGGCAACGCTATGCAAAAAGCGCTATTTGACGTGCGTACGATGTCAATCCATTGGTTCATGTCGATTTTGACAAATGCACAGAAGCAGGGTTCAGTCACAATACAAAGAGCTTCTTTCGTTTAGTCAAGTATCGTCTATGAATTTGTTTCGTTTCTTTTAATGTCTTTGAGATAACCCTATGCGTTTGCGAGCACCATGAGACCTCATAGTGCTCGCAATAGTCATCATGAATACAGGTTTTACTTCATTCTCGCTGTCAGTAAGGCGTATGTATTATTCAACTCATATTTATAACAACCAACGATTGACCGTATGCATTGGTACTCTTAATACTCGTAATTATCATTGGACATGTTTTTATTCCAACGATTTATGATCCCCAAGTTACCAATTTGCAAATGTTTGTGCTCCAATTAAGTGAAGTTATGAGGTCTTGAAAGGTACTCCTTATTTGTTGAAGCTTCAGAGCTATAAACTGACTTGAAGTTTTATGAATAGTTTTATAATGTTGAGTTTTTTCGGCTTTAGAGGATTATATTTAGACAATATTATGATTATAAACAATAAACTGCTTCATTCCGCAAGAATAATATCAATGATAAGTAGTGTTGAAAATAAATATTAATTATATTTTTTCGACCTTTCTTAATGTTATTTGCTTGTGTCTTCTTTAAGATTCAAGATAGATTAAGTTATGTTGTGTATGTATTACAATGTTATTTAAATATAACATACTCGTATTAATATAAATAACATAAAATAAAATGCATAAAATTTTATTACACTTACCTACTTGTCACTAAACCTGATGGATTGGTCCAGCACCATTAAATTCTTTTCCGCCACAAGCGCAGAATAATTTAAAAACCTCCAACAATTTCAACGGTCCCAGCGAATGCCTTACGATAAAAAAAATGATAATACAAATACCGATCAGTATCTGGTATAATTAAGGCAATGTATTTGAAATTCCACCATATTATTATCATCAGATGCGTTAGCGACGACAGTAAAATATAGCGGACATAAACTTTCGAGATTTGAATAGATACTATTTCTCGAATAGTTGATTTCCGCTCTAGAGGTCCTCAGCTCTGACCTGGCTCAATATAACGTGAAAAAATCACAGATAACACTGGGTTTGATCGATCATTGCCAACTGGCTGCGGTCTCTCCAGGGCCCCAAAGACATTTGACTGTATAAATTCGAATATGTAAGTGTGCTTCGTTTCGTAGGAATTTTAGGTATGAACGGATATTTTGTAGGTAGGTACTTAAGTATTGTTATTACGACAAGCAGTGATGGCCGAGTGGAAAAAAAACCTCTGTTTCGACGCGACCGATCCCGGATACAAATCCTCGGCGCGCACCTTTTTCAAAGAAATTTGTAATGTGCGCATTTATCGCTGCTCCACGGCGATGGAAAATATCGTGATATTTATTTGATTAAGCCGTGCATGCCTGAGAGAAATTCATAATTTCTCGAAAGCATGACGTCCACCAAACCGCACTTGGCCAGCGTGGTAGACTATTGCCCCCTCTCACTTATGACTGAAGACCTTTGCCCAGCAGTGGGACATAAAAAAGGCAGATTTTTTTATTTATTACAAATACCTCCAAACTTTCTGGTAGTAATGCGGTTACAATAACAGTCCCAGCCTGCAGTAATTACAAGTAGTTACCGAATTTTGTAAATATAACACCCACCACAACGTAATAAAACATAGGTAGGTCTAGGTAGGTAAACATACCTAGATCTCTTGCGTTTTACAATGTAAAGTAATACGCTGCATTAAAACTTATTAAATATTTTACATAAAGAATCCAAGATCATCAAATTAGTCAAACCAGGTTATTTCCGTTTCGAATCTGTTTAAAGTCTTATTTATTATTACAAATACACACATAAAAGTAAAGTATTATTATAGTCCGTAAAGTGTAAAGATGAGACGCCTCCAGTAATCCGGTTTCGTATAATGCATTTTTAAGTTTACATGATTGCTCGTCATTATAGGAAATTATTCTCACTTATTTTTATTGCAAATTATAACCATTTGTACATGCAAATGTATTGGGCCTTGTGAAGGCCTTCAAATAATTTTATTAACAATTTTCTGCTCGTGACCAAGGCGCGTAAATTGTTGAGATAAAAGTGTCCGGTTACGAAATATTAATGGTGTTCTGTTTTTAATGTGTTATTATGTGCCATTTATTACGAGTTTGGAAAATATCGGTAGATTTGTGATCTTACTGAAAATTAAATATTTAAGTTTTATTTCTTTTAAATACCGGCTACATTTGGCTTAAAGTTTCATCTCCTCAATAGACCATCAATGCACATGTCTAGGAAGAAGTTCCAAAATAAGAATTTCTATGTCTGGACATTAAAATGTGACTAAATATTTTAAATTCAATAAATATTTTAATTTATTTTAACACAAGTGCTACTATTTAATTACATTAACACAGCGATGACAAAGTTAATTTGAGTTTTTCGTTTTCTTTTTATTTTCAAGAAACATTTTAAAAGGGGAGTTTTGGCGGGAAGTCGGAAGGGACTTACTTAGTGTGCTCTTGTTTTATTTTAATTTTCTTGTTGTATTTTTGAGTTATATCGATAAGGTTGATGACATTTTGTTCGATATAGGTTAATTACAGTGCACGAATGTTGTGAAGTAAAATAACAGTGCAAAAATATATTTTTTCAGCTTGCCTCCGAAACTCCATAGGACATGTTCCGGTAAAGTATTTTAAGTAATTTGACTATGGGCTTGGCTGCAACCCTTTTTGCGTCCCACTGCTGGGCACGGGTCTCTCCGCATTATTGAGGAGGTCTGGAGCTTACTCCACCACGCTGCTCCAATGCGGAAAGTTGGAATTTGACTATACTGACTGATTACTGACGACTTACTGATTTTTTTTCTATGAGTAATAAGTGATGCAAAATCGCTTGACGCTGGCAATATGCACAAAGTTTGCGATGTCATTATTGAAAAAAAAAACATTTAAAAAAAATATCTAATTTCAATATTCTTTAACTACGTCAAACATTACTTTACTTTTAAAAAAACTCACGAATAAAGAAGAACGCATCTAATTTACAATTTTCGAGGATATAAACCTAGATGTTAAAAAAATACCGAAGAATAATTTTTTAGGCCCAAGTCGCCAAAAACAAGGCATCATATTAATCAAATTATAACAGAACCAGTACCATTAGAAGCGCATTCGTAACGCACAACCTTAATATCATACCACTCTCAGTAACGCCCATTCATAAGCTAACTGTAAACTCTGATTGATGAATATCTTGACACCCAAAACAATATAGATGGCCCCGAATGCGGAGATCATATTCTCGATGATGGCTTATTGATAATTTGACAAATTACACTATTCTGGGTTCAATTATTGTGCTTGCATAAAATACTTAGCTTCTGGCCGTATGCGGTATGACAACATTAAAACGTGGGTGTACGTAGGTACATGTACATTGTATACTTTACAGATGTAAGTAAGTACCTACTTCATTTTTGAGAGATCAGCCTTTTATAGACACACAATTGACACAACTATGTCAAAATTATCTACGAAAAAAAAACAAAGTACCTATTACGATGTACGCAATCTATCTTTTTATTAACTACTAGCGGCCGCCCGCGACTACGTCCGCGAGGACATTGGTATTATTAGTCAGAGAATGATGTTTTATAGCCTATAGCCTTTCCCAATAAATGGACTATTCAACACAAAAAAGTATTTTTAATTTAAACCAGTAGTTCCTAAGATTAGCGCGTTCAAACAAACAAACAAACTCTTCAGCTTTATATATTAGTATAGGTAATAGTGTTAAGCGTGAGTAACGGCTGTCTATCCAGGGATAAAAGTATTCGTCGAATAAATATTGGCGCTGTCATTGTTACTCTAATGACATATTATGAAAATAATAACGACAGAGACAGATTAATTGACTAGTAACTTTATTTCGGGATTAAAAAACCACCGCACTGTACATTGCTTAGATATAAAAAAATTAAAATCATTTGTAACACTACTACGCTTTCATTTTGAAATTCTGTCAAAACTAGCTAACTCTAAAATTATTATCACGCAATTTACTGATTTGATATTGTATTGTACCTAAGACCTTAGCGTCATTTCACCATTGATATTGTTGGTACCATGAACACCATGATTCATCCTTAAATTCTCCTTGACTGGAAATCGAACCCAGGACCTGTATGTAATACAGCACACCGGAGTAGTGACCGCTGCGCTAGACGATATTCTTCATGGCAGTACCTGTACTATTATGTATTCAGTGATGGCAGTTCCTAGGTTCTAATTTTCTTTCATCTTTATTGGGTATGTATCTATTATACAATCTAAATACAACTTATTACTTTTATATACACATTTTCTACGTAAAACTTGTAACAATCTCATAAATATGAAAATAGTTGGCCTCTATTTATCTATGAGATCCAAGTATCGGTTTTTCTTAACTTTGAACATGAATAATGGAATTGAAAATAGTAGGTTAAATATAAATGAACATTCAATTAATACTGATAAAAATTTACTTTCACGATAACGATCTCTCGATGATGGGGGAGACGGTACTAGGAAATCCAATCGACTATTGCTTATTGACGCTTTATGTTCTTTGATGATTCAATAAACATCTTGAATCTTATCTTGTTTAGTGTCTTTAAGATAAAATTGTCTACGAATTGAGTTTGGAAATTTTTAGGATTACGGTGTTTCCAATGTCCGTTTTAGTCTTGTGAAAATTGAACAAACACATAAAGATCTTATTTGAAGATAAATTTATCAATGAATTAAAACATAAAATATTTTACTATTTTTTTCTAATAAACAGTTCATTCCCAAGATAAAATTACTGCTTCATCATCATCATCATTTCAGCCCTTCGTTGTCCACTGCTGGACGTAGGCCTCCCCTAACGTTCGCCAATCCTCCCAGTCCTGCGCCTTCTGAATCAAGCGGCTTCCCTTTGTATTCTTCCTCTGTCATCAGTCCACCTGGCTGGAGGACGGCCTGTACTCTTTTTGCCGAGAAATTGCTGCTTACGCATATGCAAAAGAAATGTGAAAAACTCTTAAGTATCATCAATATGTTTTTTTTATAAACAGTTCATTACCATGATATGATTGCTTACGCAAAACGCAAAATCAACGTTATTTTAAAAGTACCTAATTTAAAAAAACCCGGCAAAGTGCGAGTCGGACTCACGCACGAAGGGTTCCGTACCATTATCTATAAAAAATCACGTTTATTGTATGGGAGCCCCTTAAATATTTATTTTATTCTATTTTTAGTATTTGTATAACAATAGCGGCAACAGAAATTCTTCATTGCCTTTGATTATCCATAGAAACCATTGCATTAAGATTGAATGAAAGGTAAATTGTGGTTTACGATTTATGACGTACAAAAAAAACTACTTACTAGTTCTCGTTCAAATCAATTTTCGATGGAATTTTGTATTGTAATGTATATCATATATTTTTATTAGTTTTGTCATTCTCTTATTTTAGAAGTTACAAGGGGACCTTTGGAAGTGTCTCTCCCGCAAACTATTCAGTTTAGAAAAAAATGAAATTAGAAACCTCAATATCATTTTTAAAGACCTATCCATGATACCCCACCCCACACGTATAAGTTTGATGAAAAATTTTTTTTGAAAATGTTAATGTGCTTCACAGAATACATCTACGTACCGAGTTTCAATAGTATAGTTCTTATAGTTTCGGAAAAAAGTGACTGTGACATACGGACGGACAGACAGACAGATATCACGAATCTATAAGGGTTCCGTTTTTTGCCATTTGGCTACGGAACCCTAATATTGTATTCAATAACTATAAACTTTAAGACATTCTCTCTAAAGTGAGTCTTAAATTTACAAAACGACGTAAATCAAAAAACCTCTTTTATTTCGCGCTGAAACAGCCCATTCGATTTCTTTGTTCGAAAGTTTACCAATAAACATAAGACGACATAGCTACCTATATATAGCCTATTGTTCGGATGTTTGTCGTTCTGTCACGATACAATGAAACCGAAGTGTGATTGTTTCGATTCGCATCGGCAGGTTTTATTAAAATTCTCCTTATTTGTGGAGTGATTTTTTGCCGAACGCTAACGACACGGCAAGCTCGGAGTGCGAAATTTAAAGAAATTCTTTGAGAAGTTTTTATTGAAGTCGTTGCTACTACTTGCTGGCTTGTTAGTCAAGTTAACGTATGGTTTGGAAATGGAAAAGTGACGAGCGAACGATCGTTTAATTGAACTGCTTTGTAGTAATAACAAAATAAAACGAATATGGGTGCAAGTTGCGTCTACCTTAAAGGTACACCTTTTGAGGCGCAAAATTTGGAGGAATTGATCGGGCGATTTGAATAAAATTTTCTCCATTAGGTTTGTTACCTGAGGTAATTTTAAGTCGTAGTTTTTGCAGAAAAGTGAATATTCAATGTTTCCTTGACGTTCATAGACGCACCAACATAAACGACGTTGTTCCCCATTACTTAAAGTAAAATACACAATTTTGAAGTCTGTTTGCACGTGTAGTTGGATACTGGTACTCTACTATAATAATAGCTACTCCAGTTAGAAATTATAAACAAGGCTGCAACCCTTTTGGCATACCACTGCTGGGCTCAGGATTCTTCCTCTTTTTAGGGGGACTACCTAAATTGAATCAACTCTGTTGTGTTTCGATAAAAAGGTGCACGTGTCGGCCAAATTTACATAAGGCGACCGTCAAATTTAGAGTAGTAGCGGGGACTACACCAGGTGACCTGCATGCTCGACTACTGCTCCATTCAAATAGAAAATGAAAAAAATATTTTGAATATGCAACCTCAGCTCCTGCTCAACAAGCCGTTCAAACTCCATGGCAAACAAAACAACACTCGCGAGTAAACATCAACAAAATCAAAGACATCCGAACAACCACTAGAATGCTGTCAGCAGGTTTTTGTTGCGCACGCCGGTGGCGTGTTAACAAATGCTTTTAGCGAATCACTTCGACACATTCTCTGCTAACTGCGTTTCTTTTTGCAGTAAGTCAAATGTAAAGGTAGATTTTTTTATTAAAATGTATTCTGTGTCGGACTTTGTTAAAGGATATACTTTTGTTAGAAATACAAAAATGATTAAAGACACCTAAAATCTCTACACTCGTCTACCTAATTATTTACTTTGTTACTATAACGCATGTAGGGTAAGGTATAATAACCATACAATTTTGATTCCGGAACAGTAGGTATGCCTAATGATAAAAAGGCGATGCAAGATATTTAGAAAACTATCGTTAACCCTCTCCAAACACTTGAGTATGATGAGGAAGAAGCGTGATACTTAACCGGCAGTACTTACTTAGGCATGAACGTAGGCACAAGTATTTATTAATACGTGATAACCTTAAAGGTGAAGCGCGCATGGCCTGGCGGTTAGCGTAGAATGCAAGCGGTCTATGCAGCTAAGCCAAACGGCCGCGGTCGGGTGTGAGATTGGTGACCTTGGTTAGTGGCAAAAAATTTCATGCACGTTTCCGTGCTTCGGAGGGCACGTTGAGCCGTCGGCCCCGGTAGTTGTCGTTAGATAACAGTCGTTAAACTTTGTCGGAGGCCTTATGGGCGGTTTGAAATACATCCGACAGCGGGTTGGCCATTAACCCGTATCTCCACCAACCCGCATTGAAGCAGCGTGGTGGAGTAAGCTCCAGGCCTCCCCAATAATGGGGAGAGACCCGGGCCCAGCAGTGAGATGCAAAAAGTGTTGTAGTCAGCCAGCCAGAACCTTAAAGGTACGATATCGTGAGTGTCTTGTTCATGATAATATAAAAACGGTTAGTCTACTAGTCGGGTGATCCTGAAAAACCAAGTAAGTTGAACCGTTTTATATTACATAAAATACATGATATTCTGAATTCGAACCCTCGACTTCTCCAACTGAATTCAATATAATAGATATTTCATACAATTTTATAAAAAGGTTTAGTACTAGCCTCTTTTGATTAGATCAAGATAAAATCTTGTACTACAAGTATTTCCGCACTAAGATCTCGAGTGTACATCCGGACCTCAGTCCTTCTTAAATTTCACGATGTTGTCCTGCACCATGCATAAATAAATAACAGTAGTTATACCTTGTGTCGTGGATGCCATGGACACACACAAAGACAAACACAAAAATCCAGACACAATAGAAATTTAAACCTCAACAGCATCAATCAAATTTATGATTCGCCGGGAATCGAACCCGGGATCCTCCAATCGGCAGTCCGGCATGGTAACCATTACGCCAACCGGGTTGTTATTTTTTTTTAATAATTACGCGTTCTCATATGAATTCAAACTCTTCTAAATTCATGTACTTAATAAAATTATATAGGGTCGATAAAAATATCATCAATTTTGTCGAAAAAAAAATATTTTTTGTAGAATGATCCAAGGAATTTTAGCATAAACTAAACTGAATGCTCATTTACAACTAGGTGTTACTAAGAAAAATCGAAGTAACGCCGTCGCTACAAAAGTTAACCGATTTCGGAAATTCAATTACAGCAAAACTTGTTCCCCTCGTTGGTTTGTGATGTGCTGATTCCATAATGTCAGTCATACATCGCAAGTTGGTTAAACGTGTTAAGGCAAAAATAATTCAACCGCCCTCGGGCACAAGGAATGGGCAAGACCGATAGTGCGAATTTTGGGTTCCGTGAAAGTGGCTATGTAGTTAATTTGTTTACTGGTTTTATACCGATTTCCGACTGAATTCCACAACATTGGGTTCATGTCTGCAGTATCTGAGTAAATTAAAAAATAATGTAGTTTAAAAAACTAAAAACACGCTTTTGTGAAAATACGAACTAAAAAGTAAAAAAATAAGAAGAAAATGTATTTTACTGTAAAAAAAGCGTGGGGTGCATGGTGTCAACAGTAACAGTGGTAAAAACCACCCCCCGCTTTTTTTTACAGTAAAATACATTTTCTTCTTATTTTTTTACTTTTTAGTTCGTATTTTCACAAAAGCGTGTTTTTAGTTTTTTAAACTACATTATTTATTTTTAATTTTTTAGTTGGATTTTTATTCTCAAATTATTGCATTATCATCGGCCCTTGACCCCTATGCAAATTTTCAAGTTAACCAGACGCTTAGACGTGTTAAAGTACCTTAGGCCACGAACTTATCAGCCGCCCCTCGTATATTTTATTTTATCCTGATGATCCTAGTTACGACTTTAACATAAAGTTATGAGATTATTGTATTGTCATCGGTCTTCAATAAATCTACAAAGTTTGAACGAAATCTGGCCGTTTAAAGTGGGTCAAAATCGCGCCCAAAGAAGTCGGTTACAAACATACAGGTGAAGCTAATATAAAGCGTGTAAAAATTGTTCCTTGCCTTGCTTCGAAGCTTAATTTTCTTACATCTACATGCAACATTAACACAAAGCGATCAATTCTACAAAAAATAGATTGTTGAGCCCTAAACAAAGATACTTTTGAAGTGAAAACTTCTTTAGCGGCGTTGAGCATCTTTTTGGGATGGGTAAAAAATGTTGAGCTCGCGTCAGGACACGTGACCTGATCGAATATTCGTAAAACGCGGGTGGCGATAACTGATGGCTCGTCTCTTGGCCTGTCTGCATACTTGTAAAATTCATGTGTATCAAGTGTTTAAAATATGGAAATTGTACAAAGTGTATCTATTAATGAAAAAAGTGACCAAGAAAAAGTGAAAGAAAATAAGTGAGTACTTAATGAAAATTCTAGATGAAAACCTACTGAAAATACTAGATGAAAAATAATACTCATAATTAAAGTAATTCGAAATTATTCCCTAACCATTGCAAAATATCAAAAATGCACAACGGTAATGTTTCCACTTGCCGGCACTCCCGGAGTGCAACCCGTTTTTTTTAAATATTCGTTTAAAATTAAAGAAATTAATAATGATGTTTCCGAGCTTCGGAGGGCACGTTAAGCTATCGGTCCCCATTAAGATCGATTAAAATCGGTCCTTAAGTCTTATCAGAAGCTCGGGCCGTTTGAGAACATCATTAACATTAGCGGGTTAGTAGCTAACAACATTAGGTTCTAACCCGCATATAAACGAAGGCTTTCGAAATTGGGGAGAGACCTGAGTCCAGCAGTGGGACGTTAAACAGGTTGAAGCCAGCCTTTAAGAGTTACCTCTATCAAGCAACATAACCCTAAAAAGAAGCTCAGTGTGTGTTCGAACTCGTCACGATCAAAAAACATTGACGAGGTGTTAAGCCAATACAAAAAGAACTTCTGGTTCGATGCGAGTAAGAACGGAATAATTGAAAGGAACAAGGTGCCGCCGAAACAATGGTTTTTATTTTACAACTGTTTTAATGAATGTTGAACACTGTAGCTAATTCAATGGAAAGCAAAAGGGTGAAATGAAGCTTTTGATTTCAGAACTGCATTGAGGTTTCCGTGTCTTTCATGCAAGTACCTGCAATTAATATAAAAAAAAATTAAAGTTGAGTTGGGTACTTATTTTTAGAATATTTTTAGAAGTAGGTATTTTTTTGTATGACATTTAAAGAAACTTAACATTCAGAGATAATCGGAGCAGCGATGGCCGAGTGGTTAAAACCGCGGTCTTCAACGCGACCGATCAAGGGCTCAAATCTTCGGCGTGCACCTCTGACAAAGAAATTAGTAATGTGCGCATTTATCGCTGCATCAGTGATGGAAAATATCGTGATATTTAATTGATTACGACGTTCTCCATCGCCGTGCATGCCTGAGAGAAATTCATAATTTCTCGAAAGTATGACGTCCACCAATCCGCACTTGGCCAGCGTGGTGGACCACGGAGTTCCAAATAACGCGCGCACCCCCTGGTGGACTATGGCCTAAATCCCTCTTGTGAGAGAGACCTGTGCCCAGCAGTGGGACATAAAAAGGTTGAAAAAAAAAAACAATCAGATAAGCTATAAAATGTGTATACATACGAGTATATGTATGTAATTATTTTTGACCTGTAATGATAATTATCAATAAATCACTCATGACATGTGCTAGGGCGGTAATCTTCAAAAAGTACCCAACACGCGCTAAAATCCCTCAGTGGCCTGTCTGAGGACTTGAGAAGAACTCCGAGATCTCCAGAGAAACTCACTGGTGTTCTCTACACACGGCGCCCCAAAACGGGCCCAACACTCGGATAGCGATGGTGTTCTTCTGCAACTTCCAATACTTACGACGGCATGCGGCCACTAACTGAACGGTTGGAGTGCCCATTCCCGCCACTCGCAATCCCTAAGCCCCCTTTTAGTCACTTTCTGTGATCAGGCAGGGAGTATCGGAGCCGTATTCTTCATTTCGGAGCCATAGGTGCTAGTAGAAGTACCTACTTTCACCGCGTTTTCTTCGTAGTGTATCATTCCTTTTGTGTTATCGTGGACAATTGCGGTTGCCGGTTAGAACAAAATTAGGTGATCTCATCCTACACTTACTTACTACAGCTTACTCGAGGTTGTATGTAGATGTTCATGGGCTGCAGCGACCTTTTAACACGACATGGCTTATATGCTCGTCTACTTTTCCATTACATCCTTAAATCAAAAAAGGAACAGACCACAGCAAAACTTTAAGTCCTTAATTTAGCAAACGTGATTTAAGAACAGAAGCAATAAAAAGGTTTTGTAACGCCATGTTTGCTTTGCCACTTCTATTCGCGTCCGAACGAGATTAATGGCGAATCTTCCGACGCTAAATCTCGGAAACGCCGTTAAAAACACCTGTCGACGTCTCGTGTTCTGAGTATCAAACTTTTATTGCAAAATAGTAACAGTTTCTTGATTTACTTAAAAATACAGATGATACTACTTTGTTTGATAGGAATTATTAAAAATAACTATTAATTTAGTATGTTTTAATGAATTATAATTCAGATAATTTTAGCTTAAGATATTATAAGGCCTAATTCCTAACAAATACCTATAAAAGATCACACAAAAAAATTCACGATATTTAACTATCAGAAGACACTATGAATGGTAGATAGTAATGGTACCGTATGGTAAATATTTGAAAATAAGATTAAATATCTGGTATTTTTATGTAATTTTCTGTCTATTTTGTTAGTCATAAATAAAAAAGTATCATATATAATGAAAAATAAAAAAGTCGACATTCAAGAGTGACCATAAAAGAGTAGACCTTTTTATGGTGACTCTTGAATGTCGACTTTTTTTTCTATTCAGTATTCGATTTTGTGTATTTACAACCTCGTTGTCTTTTATTAAGATAAATTTACTAGGTACTTACTCGTAAATGGTACCTTTGGAGTAAAAGCGCAACCGCCTACAACCTCAGGCGAGACTCGGGCTTACTTATGGTTGTTTGTAACTGTCCAAGGGATGCAGTGACTACTTAGTACCACGTGGCTCGGCATGCGCATCTGCTTTTTCATCTATACCTATACCTACAAATAAATAAAATTGGAGTGTCTGTTTGTAATATTAGAATAACCGCTTTTTACTACGTGCGTATGAATGTATATACGGTACATATTCCAAAATAACATTTTTTACAATTTTTGTCTGTCTGTCTGTCTGTCTGTTTGTTCCTGCTAATCTCTGAAACGGCTGGACCAAAGACGGGACTTCCGCTGGCAGGTAGCTAATGTAATGAATAGTAAATTACGCTAATTTTATTTCAGAAAAATTTACAACTAAAATCCACACGGACGAAGTCGCGGGCGGCCGCTAATTATTATATAAAAAGTCAGGACTAAGATATTGACGGAGCAATATGCTTACTGAATCAAACCGGCATGAATAGTAAATTATGATTTAAAAATGGATTGGATGATTTTTAAGATCAAATCATCCAATGTTTTCATCTTGACGTGGCTAACGTTAATGTACTAATAACAGAACTTGTCATTTCACTCTTCCCTTGACAAACTGCTCATAACATTCATAAGTAGTTAGAAGAGTAATAACTAAAATCCATTATCATATTAATAGACCATTGCAAATTTAATGTGTTTGAGGTCATGTTCCTGCAAACTCGAGGGTTTCATGACTGTAGGAAACAGTTTGTTTATTGTTTGGATCTTCCCATACGTACGGGGATTTGGACCGCTAAGTTAACTTCTTTACTGTTGTGTAGCTGCAAGCACTAGACATAATAGACGTGGCCATGGACCCAGGTTCTTGGTCAAGGGGGGGGGGTTAGGTTCTTGGTCAGAGGGGGCGGGGGATGAAGGGGTTATTAGGGTAATGTTTGAGAAATTACTAATTTTATGTATGTCAGATATCCCAGCAAATATTTTGAAACCCTTTATATTTCGGAGGAAAATATGTCAGCTCATCTTTGTTCAAATAATAAAAATATGCATTGTCTAAACTGAACGATCAATAAATAGCATAAATATTAAATTTACAAGCATTAAGCACCAGCTTTATAAGCATAAAGACAGCGCTAACTTCTTTACCCGTAGTTCATATATGTATGTATTATAAATATAATACTATATTTCAATACAATACATACAAATAATAATAAAAAAGTGGTTAAAATTGAAGCTGATGGACGACTTCTAGCCATGTAAGAGTAACTGTAGCCGCACCTTTCCATCGAAGTACAGTACTCGTGCCTACATCATAATTCAGTCACAGGACAAGTTGGTGCGGCGGTGGTTCTTACCATTTCTTCAGTTGTATTGTTGAATCATACGTTCTAATAACTCCGAATTAGAACACAAGTTTAGTTAAAATTTTGTTGCTATATTTTATATGACTTTCATTATAATTTTATTGATGGTTTACTTCATTTAAATATCTCATGATTTTAATATAGATATACGATTATTTTATAGGTAGACACACTCAGGTAGACTGAATCTAAGCGAGAATTATTGTAACATAAATGCAATTGATGTAATGCATCGAACCGTGAGCCAATGCCAAAAGCCGTTAACACTACACAGGCCACTTCGTAAATACCAACACTGTTCTGTTGGTGATATAATTGTTATTGCTTCGACTGCGTATGGAAAGTATAAAAATGACATATTTGGCTGCATATTTTAACACTATTCTCTGTCTGGATTTTTAATTTATGCAACTTTTTATTTATTTTCGTTGTAAAAACCCCTTGATTGCGCTATTGTAAAATGCTTTGTAGGATTTATTTTTCCCAGTAATCTTTCCATTTTATTTTTCAAGCAGACAGCATACATCGGAAGTTTCATAGTGAATAAAGTATTAAACTAGATAAAACCATTAGGGGCCGTCCATTAATCACGTGAGGCTCAAAAGGGGGGGAGGGGGTACGGAAAACATCACGAAACATCACGAGGGGGGAGGGGGGGTCTCGTTAGACATCACGTGTATTAATTTTATTTATTTTTTGTCAAAAAGCGCTATTTCTGAACCGAAATTTTGAACGGCGCGTAAATTTGAACGTATTGTAGTATAACCTTGATTGACTCGCCCGCCGAGGGAGGGAGGTTCTCTGCGTAGTGCGCGAGGATGATGATGCCGCGTGGCTTGACGAAACCGAAGTTAATATGTCACAAACCTCTTTGCCAATAACAACTGCCAGTGAAGAAGAAGCTTGACCAGTTGTAACCTTAAATAAAAGTCTTTCAACTCCGTGGGACGAAGACAACATTAATTAATTATTAATTAATTTTGTTGCAAATACATATAAATGTTTTTCGAATCAAAACGCCATTTTTTAAATATTTTTTTCCTGTCAAAAATAGCCTTTACATAGACTTCAAAAAAAATACACGTGATCCAGGGGGAGGGGGGGGGGTGGTCCCAAACCTCACCAAATATCACCAGGGGGGGGGTCAAAAAATGAGAAAAACGACCTCACGTGATTAATGGACGGCCCCTTAAACATTGTTCTGTGTAGGTATAACATACAATTTACATGCAAACTCTAATGAAATTAAAGATTGTAGGTACTAGTATGCGTATTACAGGGGCTTGTATGCATTCATAATTATGCTTATACTTTACCTAGGAATTGTACAAAAATGTATTGAATAGTAAATTGTTTATTAGACTATTCGGTGTAGGCACTGTTACATAATTACGTAATTGCGCATTTTTATTTCTTTTAAAGTAAATAAGTTCAAATTTTATTAAGTCTAAATAAATGTAACTGTAAATACTCGTACATGTCATAATTTCTGGACATAAATTTTATGATATAGATATCATTTATAGTTTTAAAGTTTCACCACAACTAGCCCATCTCAATGAATCACATCGGCCTATAAACTTAATTAATTTGGCACAGTATTGGCGACGCAACTAGCCGCTGCACTGTCCTGATAATGCCTTCAATACAAGATGTTGCCGAAGCTAATGCGGGCTTTGAGCCAACCTCCTTCTATGAGATACATGGAGTTACGTGTAAACCAAGTTTTGTTTGTTTGTGTCTTTGTGCCTTTGTTGAACGACAACCACCTTTTGAATTTCTGTGCAACATCCAGTTATTTGCCGAGGAACGATTTAGGCTATTAAAATTTTCGCTACAGTTCTTACATTGGCTGGAATATTATTTTTTCGTATATTAGGTCACCAAAACGCACAATCAGAATAGCTTTATCCTGCAATTAATAAATTGATTAATACAATGTGTTGAAAAAAATAGATTTTAAATAATCTAAAATAAATCAGCTACTTTTTTTATTTGAATGGAGTAGCAGACGGGCATGCAGGCCACGTGGTGTTAAGTGGTCGCTGCAGCCCATGGATATTTACATACAACCTCAAGCAAGCATAGGTAAGTTTTGTCTGAGATCGTATGCAGTTGCGCTGCTACTCCGGGGGCTGGTGGTCGCCTCAAGTAAGTGTGGCCGGCAACTGCACCTTTCCACCGAAAGACAATAGAATTGATTCACAGCAGAAGTGGGTGCTTAACCAATATACTACTACTACTTAAACAATATAAAATATATTGTACCGTAATTGCAATTATCGAAGAAACGCTTTAACAGTAAAGTTGCTATCATGGCTTCTAAGAGCAGACTTATTCATAGTTTCAGATATGATTTATAGTATCAAAGTTCCTCTGACCCGTTTCAAGGAGTCACCTATATAATTAATTTGGCACAGTATTGGCGACGCAACTAACCGCTGCACTGTCCCCGATAATGCCTTCAATACAAGATGTTGATGCAGCTAATGCGGGCTTTGAACCAGGCAAGGCGCACATTATGTTGTTGTATATACAGTATATACGTTATTGTATGTATATCTATCCATCCATTTAATAGCCTGTAAGAGTCTTTTCTAATATTTGCTACAGCGTCCGGTCCTGCACTTTCTGAAATACAGCAGTTTCTTTAGGTTTTCAGTCCACCTAGTTGGTGAAACCGCTGGCTGAAAAGGAGCACTCTCTTTTTTACAAGACGTGGTTGCCATTTGAGGACATTTTTTTCCATCCTTCTAACTACATGGCCTGCCTATTGACACTTGAGCTTGCAGATTACGAAAGCTATGTCAGTAACCTTCTTTCATCAATGGATTCCATCGTTACGGATTCTATTGCGTAGGAAAATAGCAAACACAGATCTTTCCACTGTTCGCTGAGTGATCTTGAGCCTATGGAAAGGCCAACGGTAAAAGACCACTTTTCAGCGCAAAATGTCAACATTCGAAAACTTTCGACTTCAGCACTGAGGTATACTAGACGATAAAATACTATATCTATAATAAAGTTATAAAATCGGACAATTTTGTTTTAAATTTATTTCTTTATTCTTGCGGTTTCATTAGACTCTCGTATTTTAATCACAGTTAAGCTTTTATATTATTACCATTATAGCTGTAACAGTATTATCCTCAATTTTCTCCTGAACTGAATTACAAGGTTTTGGCCCGTGGCCCGGGCTCATAAGGGTCTCAAGCCAGCTTATCCTGGTACAGAGAGTATTGAGATAATGAAAGATATAAAAATACGATAGAATACGATGTTCATTTTTTACGGAGCAGCATTAGAGCAGCGGCGGCTGAGCGATGAATACCGCAGTCTTCGACGCGGAGATGCCGAGTTCGAATCCCGTCTGACAATAAAATATTTATATACGTATTTATCGCTGCACCACGCCGATAAAAACCATTGTGATATTGAATAAGGATGCTTTCCATCATCATGCATGCCTGAGTGTAACTCATTATATCTCGAAGGCGAAGATGCCCACTTCCAAGAGTAGACCTGTGCGTGGAGCACAGGCAAGATGCCCACTTCCAAGAGTAGACCTGTGCGTGAGACGTATCGTAAAAATAGTTGATTTTTCATGTAGATATTAATTAATATTGACTTGATGTTAGCTTAATAAGCGTTACACACTCATAGCCTCACAGTAAGGTAATTAATACCCTGTGTCGTGGGTACCATGGACACCTACAAAGACAGGAACAAAAACACCCACACCGACAACAGAAATTTAAACTCATTCTTCAAACCGTTTCGCCAGGAGTCGAACCCGGGACCCCTCGATTGGCAATCCGGCATTGTAACCTGCTGCAATACTTCCATAAATTATTATGTTAAAATAACTTTTACTAAGTTTAATACCATAATATTCTTATAAGTATTATAAAATAGATTAATTGCCAATAAATATAGCAAGAGAAAACCTTTCAAAACTATTTTGTGTGCGGTAATAAACACGATAATATATATGAATAAATTAAGTTTTTAACAAAAAAATAGAACCGACTTCAAACGGTAAAAAATAAAATTGTTCAGTACCTACTTCTTCTTGCTTATGGTAATGACTCTTAAAACTATTTTTGGAGTCGGGCCCCTACTAAAATGTCGTACCATTCCTTCTAAATGGGTACCGACAATACAGACAGTGGGACAGTACCTACTTCTTTTTGCTTATGGTAATGACTGTTAAAACTATATTGGAGTTGGTGTCCATTCAGAACGAAAGGTACACTATATTTACTAAGACAGGACATTTTACTAAGGGCCCGACTCCAAAAATAGTTTTAAGAGTCATTACCATAAGCAAGAAGAAGTAGGTACTGAACAATTTTATTTTTTACCGTTTGAAGTCGGTTCTATTTTTTTGTTAAAAACTTAATTTATTTCACTCTTTTTAGTAATTTTAATAATTCTCCACATAATATGTATAAGCATAATTGGAATTTTTTTCACTTAACTTCTAAACGTTAAAGAGATAACTTTTATAATCATGTTTATCTAATTTTACATCTTATAGCCTGAAAGAATACTACTATCAGTCCACCTCAACGTATAAATTAATAAAAGAATTTGCTCTCAGCTCCTAACCGTTGAGGAGTTGTACCTTCAATCATCAACTTAGCAACATGAGGTGATAATTACCGGACATAAATATTTGTATTATGTTAAAAAATATGACTAAAAGAATGTGTGTGCCTAAACACACCTAAACTTAATAGTTTCAGTGTTTCCCTCGATTTCCCTAGTATCACATCATCAAATTTTGCCATTGTGACAGTTGGACCACCTCAGGAATGTAAGATTTCCAACAAAAAACCATTTATTGAAAGAATTTGCTCTCAACTCCTAACCGTCATAGTACCGTCCATCATCAGCTCAGCAACATGATATGATGATAATTATACACAAATACCTATTTTGCTTTAATAAAAATATGAAAATCACTTGTTGTGCTATAAAATTTGAATGTTCTTTAGATTTCTTTGGGATACCATCATCAGACTTTGACTTGGTGACAGTTGGACCACCTCAGGAATGTAAGATTTCCAACAAAAAACCATTTATTGAAAGAATTTTCTCTCAACTCCTAACTTTCGAAGTACCTTCCATCATCAGCACAGCAACATGATATGATGATAATTATACAAAAATGCCTGTTTTGCTTTAGTAAAAATACGAAAATCATTTGTTGTGCTATAAAATTTGAATGTTCCCTTCGATTTCTCCGGGATCCCCTCATCAAACATTGCCTTGGTGACAGTTGGACCACCTCAGGAATGTAAGATTTGGAATAAAAAACTATTTATTGAAAAAAATTGCTTTCAACTCCTCACTGTTGCAGTAACTTCCATCATCAGCTCAGCAACATGAGATGATGATTACTATGCACAAATATCTCTTATGCTTCAGAAAGTATAAGAAAATCAATGTGTGTGCCTATAAAATTTGAGAGTTCCCCTCGATTTCCCTGGGATCCCATCATCAGATCCCGATTTGGTGACAATGGGACCACCTCGGGAGTATAAGCATACGAACAAAAAAAGAATTTTTAAAATCGGTCCACAAACGGCGGAGTAATCGGTGAACATATATAAAAAAAAAATACATACAGCCGAATACAGTACCTCCTCCTTTTGGAAGTCGGTAAAAATAAACCATATTACCGTAGGAATTATTGAAAAATAAACGATGGAAAATATGTTAACAATAACTATACAGTACCTGGACGACCGAGCGTTGCTCGGATAAAAACAAATTATTATTTTTGGTTTAGATTAAACGAAACACTCATTTGCTTAGTGTTACTTAACAACACCATCTGAAATAGCTCCTTATAAAAAATAGTTGTTTTCATAAAAATAAAAAAAAGACACAATATGGTTTTGATCGAGGTTTGAACCCGGGTCTCTAGTACCGCAGTCAGCTCGCGCAACGATTCGGCCAAGGAAGCTTTACTTCAATGAACGAAATTTTCATAGAGCTCTTTTAAAACGACATTGTCATTTCTTTGAACGTCGGATTGGCGGATGCTAGTAGGGGAGCCCAAGAGGGGATTTTCAGATTTACTCGAGTGCGTCAGATTAAGATATGGGGTACACCTTGCATCCTGTTGAGTACTGCCACGATTAAAAATATCTTCTATATAGCTATATTTTTTTTTATTTTACTTACGGATGTCAAAATGGTCAAATTAGTATCGGGGTATCCTGTACCGTTGAACCATGAATTTGAAATAATAAAAAATCGAACTCTTCCGGGTTTGTCAAAATGCCGTTTTTTATTTCGCTGTTTTGTATACATTCATACTAAAGTCATCAGATTACTGAAATATGACTTACCATGAATTTAAATTACTGAAATATGACTTAGCATGCATTTAATTTATTCACTATTTTACCTGTACCTTTCGTATAAGACTTTTGAAAATCTATAGGCGCTCTCTCCGCCGGTTAAACGCAAAACGTCATAAAATATAATCTTTTAATCTTCCTACCACCCAACCTATAAAAAGCACAAGGGCCTGATGACGCTTGAGGAAATCCACAATGAGCCAATGTTTACGCCACAATATTATTAATACCTACTCTCCAATAGATGTCAGGAAGAGTCGTATTTTTCAGTTTATATTTAAATTGATTATCACTGAAAATATTTTTATACAGTTAAAAATTTCTAACAATAAAAATTCTGTGAATCGATTTATCACCCCCGAAACCAGGGTACTAAATTTCATCAATATCTTTGGAGCCGTTTCCGAGATTTAAAAAATATATTTAGATATATACGAGAATTGCTCGTTTAAAGGTATTACATTTTGTTTACACGTTAAAATGCAGAAAATGCTTCTTCATTTAAAACTTCACCTTTTACACCAAGGAGCTCATGTTAAGATTTTTCACCACTCATTTAAGCCCTAATAATGTTTCTCTATATTATTTGAAATAAGAAACAATTACATCCATTATAAGTCTTTAAAGCAACACTCAAAGCGAAATGGTGTCGTTAAAACCAAGGATCAAAGTGCGGTTGCAACAGAAAAGTTAAACGCAAAGGAAATGCGTTTTCCTTACGCTTTTATAGTGATGGCTTTAGTTTATAGAAAGTACGAGTAACCTAAGGCCTGTTACACAGTAGCGTTGTAATAAATATGAATTAGCAACAAATCGACAAAGTAAAATTGTTTTATTTATGTAATTTGTTCAATTTGTTTGTTTTTCAATCAGTATTTTGATTTAACGAGAGAGCTGCCAGCTTTCTGGGCACCATGCCGCAATCAGGTCTTTTGTATATTATTTTTTCCTTTTTATGTAATTTTAATTGTAATAAAGTTATTATTTTATAAAAAAAATCAGTTGTTCACCTGGAAATCAAGTCTAGTTAAGAATTTTTACGCCCCCACTGAAATAGCGTGGTGGGGGAAGCTCCAGGCCTTTCCATATATCGAGAGGTAATCGGGCCCTGCAGCTGCCATGGTATATGGTTGTAGCTAACTAGTTATAAACATCTTTCAGTCAAAAGAAAAGTATTGGGTGTTTTATTTATTATGTATAATTAAATGTTGCTGTAGGTATAGACTTGTTGATTGCTCAAATTTGGTTCTGGTAAGTATTAAAAGCAGCTCTTGATTTCCATTTTTGTACATAAAACAAAACTCAGTACCTACTTAAGGTATAAACATAGAAACATAACCATAAAGCATTCAAATTATTTTGCCATGTATATTCGTCTACAATTTAGAACAATTCTGAAAAAAGGCGTAATAATATGTTCATTACACGTCATGCGTTAGTGTGTCAACACCCTAAAGCTCTCTAACCAGCCATGCACGGGTCGTTTAAAGAATTTTTCAGGTGAGCTCAAGATAATGATAGCTGAAAGGTTGCGGGTGCTTACATCTATACATATAATAAAACTGTAAGCAGGGTCAATTCTGTACATTGCATATAAATTTAAAAAAATACTTCTAGGGGTATTTTTATAAGTAACAGAAGCTAAAAATATAAGTTTTGAAATTATTGTCTGTCTGTCTGTCTGTCTGTCTGTCTGTTGTTAGCTTTTCATGCAAAAACTACTGGACGGATTTTGATGAAACTTTTTTTGTTTTATATATATTGGTCCTCGCTAACATTTAGGCTATAGATAATTTTAAAAATCACCCTTTAAGGGTGTGAAATGAGCGATGAAAATTTGTATGGAAAACTTGGATTTCTTCAATAGATTTTCTTGAAATTTGGTATAAATATTTTCTAACCAAAATAAAAGAATACGTGTTTCAGCATTTCCCGAAATTCACCCTTTAAATGTCAATTTTCTTTGAAACTCTTTGAAAATTGAGTGTCGAAACTTGATGTACAGAATATTTTTGTGCAGAGTAATATACTTATAATTTTGTATTTGTAATCTTTACTAACATAGTAAGAATTTTATTTAAGATTTTTTCAAAACTACCCCTCAATAGCAAATAAAATGGATTCGAAAGTTGGTATCTCAAGCGTACAATAATTAACCTTAACTTAATATTTCATTCTCAAATTCTGTTCCCTTCTTTGAATGATGTGTTTACTGATATACTGTTGAATGAATTTCCGTAACATTAGTGTGTATTTCATATCAATCGGGTGATAAACAAAAAAGTTATGTTCATTTACACAATACGCGACATAAACTTAAAAGGCACTTTGGGGATTTTGTATGAAAGTTTCGGTAACAGCCCATTCAAAACCATAAATAAAAGTTTAAATTTAAGTAAAATTATTTTGAACTCTCACTCATATTGTCGACTATATTAAATATACTTAGATCAGCTTACTGTATTTTCTTTCGTTGGCCGAGTATGGCTAGACTATAGGTACCTAATAAGCGCATCGCGAGCCTTACCGCCGCCGAACCTTACATCACAGGCTCCATTGAGTTAGTTGCTCAGCTTATTAGTCTTCTTTTGGGGTGGAAGATTATGAACAGGCTGCAGCTGAAACGATTATTATCGCTACATTATATCAAGCTGCAACCTTTTTAGCATTCCACTGCTGAGCATGGAGCTCTCCCAATATTGAGGAAGCCTCAAGCTCCGATGAACCGAAATCCAAATCTTACAATATCAATGCATCCAGCATTAAGGTTGTAAGATGCGGAATCTAAACCTTCATACAGAATGTACAAAGCCACTGTAGACATCTAGGTGACGAATAGAAACTTTTTGTGAACCAACTGTTAATCTCAATATCTACCTATTTGGTAATTTGACATTCGATTTATCAACCACAAAGCTTACATGTCATTCGGTAGATGGCGTTATTGAGCAATATTTATTTCTTTTCCAAAGTGAATCGATGGAGATAATTTCAAATAAAAGCCTTAAGTCTAATAAAAGTAAGTACATAGTGTAAAAAAAACAATAAAAAATAACATTTCACACGTATAGCCTCACATTAGGGTAGATATACCTACCTCGTGGGTGCCATGAACACACATAGAGACAGAAACACAACCACCCAGACCGATAAACTCATCATTGAAATTTCTGCTTCGCTCGGATTCTAACCCGGGACAGTTCGATTAGCAGTTCGGTATGGTAAACATTGCGCCACGCGGGTTGTCCCATCGTTGGGTAGGTATACGTATGATGCTGAACATTGTTAATTGGACCAATGATAACTTAACTCATTTTTTGCGTCTCTTTATTGCGTACGGGCTGAGGGCTCATCCACACACGTTGATTGATGGAGATATTAAGGATTCTTTAAAGATTCTTTATAAAAATATTCTTTATTTCCAAATACAGATAGCACACTGTGTAGAGACCCTGCCTTCTGCTTTAGTTTTCACAATGTTATATGAGTTATGACTTATGACCAAACTGCTGTCCGCAAGTTTTAAACCTATACTTTATTAATTGACCTTACAATTATTTTCCGATTGTTTAATCCTAAGCACGTGTATGTTTAGAAATTGTATCTCCCAACTACAAGTAGTTGTATAGTGTACCTCTTTTCTGCAGTAGGTTAAAGCTATGTATATAGAATGAGTCTATACATTCTTTGCAGTATAAATTCACCCAATTTACTAAAGATACTATTTTTAACATAGATGAAGCCACGGGCACAGCAATATCTCTTAACTTTAATAAACGAGGTACATATTTGTAAAGAGAATCTGATTGCGCGAGAAAAGCGAAACGTGAGAAAAGTGGATAGTAAGATCAGTACAGTAAGCATTCCTTACTGTTTTAGGTTTGAAGGATTTAGAAAAAATACATTAGGTTTCTTCTGAACATATGAACATTGTATTATAAGTGATTTCACTAAATGTAAGAATAATCTACCTACTACTTATTCAATGCAAATAAATAATCTTTAATTTTTAATCAATCCATTTTATAAAAGTCTTTATACACGCGGACGACGTCGCGGGCACAGCTAGTCTTTATATAAAAGCTTTTCAACTAAATGAGTTGTAATGACAGTGAAAACCACTTCTTAGTTTAATCTTTCGTTTTGTATAGTAACCTGTATGCTGAATTTAATGGATATCTTTTAGTGATAAGATATTGCTTGCACTATAATAACTACGCTTGAGATAAATCCATACTTAATATTATAAATTCGAAAGTAACTCTGTCTGTCTGTCTGTCTGCTACGCTTTCCTGCTTAAACTACTGAAGCGATTTTAATGAAATTTGGAAAATAGATAGAGTGGACCTTGAGAAAGGACATAGGATTTTTTTCCTACGGGAACCTTTAAAACGGGTCAAAGCGGGCGAAGCCGCTGGCGGAAGACTAGTAATTATTATAAGTTGTTGAATTTTCTTAAGGAAATCTATTAAGAAATTAATTTATTCATTTCCTACTATGAATCAAACTCTCTAAATATTATGATTACAGCTCTAACTTAAACAGACACTAAAATAATAAATCAGTCTTCATGTCATAAAAATAATTTTGAGCAAAACTGCTTTAATATTGTAAGAACTTACAACTTGTTTTTATAAAGATATATAAGGATAGGTATATAGAAGTTGTAATCAGTAGTAAAATATTCCAACAATTTAATAACGTTAATAATAGTTAGTATCATGTGCTACTGTGTAAAAATCTTGTGTCAGTGTGGTCATAACCGGACTCTTCTGAAGATTTTTATGATATTTTTTTTATTTTCTATATGTGTGAATATTTCTATCGCGTATGAAACCGTGGGACATATCGTATCAACGATATATAAATTTCAACATCAAAAACTTTAGACGACCCCTGTGACGCAATGGTTACCATGCCGGACTGCCGATCGAAGGGTCCCGGGTTCGATTCCCGGCGAAGCAGAAATTTAACGATGGGTTTTTAATTTCTGTTCTCGGTCTGGGCCTGTGTCAGTGTGTCTGGTCATGTGTCCATGGCTCCCGCGACACAGGGTATATCTTACCTTACTGTGGGGCAATGAGTGTGAACGTTTATTTTATTTTTTTATTTTTAAACGCTATTCATATTGTTAGTTTAAGTAAGAATACCCAACCCTTAATGGGTTCTTATCGCATAAAATAATATTTTCAAGAACAAGCTGGTAAAATATCACTAAATTTATTGTGTTGAATAGGTTAATTAATTAAGTGCTTCATATATTTAGGTCAGACAATATGATGAGGCAACTAGTTAGCTGTGCATTAAATTATGCACAAATGCAGTCAACAGACTACTTAATTAAGTATTATGATTAAAGACTAGGTAATGTAAAACATTATAAATTGAAATAACAAAAGAACACGCAGGTCATGCCGAGTGGTGAACTGATCGGCTGCAACCCTTTTTGAGTCCCACTGCTGGGCACGGGTCTCTCTCCATTATTGGGGAGGCCTGGAGCTTACTCCACCACGCTGCTCCAATGCGGGTTGGTGGAGATGCGAGTTAGTGGCAAACCCGCAGTCGGATATTTTCAAACCGCCTTTAAGTCCTCCGACAAGGTTTAACGACTGTTATCTATCGACAACAACCGGGACCGCAGGCTTAACGTGTCCTCCGAAGCACTGAAACGCGAATGAAATTTTTTGCCACTAGCGGTCACCCATCTCACACCCGACCTCGCCTGTTTGGCTTAGTTGCATAGACTTTTTGCGTTCTACGCTAACCACCGGGCCATGCGCGCTTCCGGTGCTGCGGTGGAGTGATCAATGGAGCCCATTTTGGATACTCCGAAGGCTAATGGTCGCCTCATGTAAGTCTGGTCGGCAACTGTACCCTCCCAATGAAGCAAAATAAAATTGCTTCACGGAGTAGTAGGTGCAGCAGTGGTACTTCCCCGGTCGAACCATTACAGTTCTAACATCTTTTTTTTGGTATCGGGGGAGAAACCTTCAAAAGGGGTACCTTGGGAGGGGATACCGGGTTATGTGGGATGTGACCGCACTAAAACTCCCTCGGTGGACTGCCTCTGCGCTTGGGGAGGTCTCCGGGATCTCCAGTGGAACGTACGGATGTCCTCCACACGCGGCGCCTCAGAACAGGCCTATCTTTGGAAGAGCAAATGTGCTCTCCCCTTCCGATGCTTACGGCAACATGTGGCCACGCACACATCGATCAAGGCGGATCGAGCTCTCACTCTCACCACCCACAACCCAGGAAGCCCCCTTTCAGTCGCCTTTTATGATCTGGCAGGGGATACCGTAGCTCTATTCTTAATCGCGAAGCTACAGGGATACAAAATTTTATGCACTGTCAGTACATACAATTGTTAATTTGTTAAGAATTTGGCTCGAGACCCTGTGTATTTTTAAATGTTACTACAATTAAGTATAAAACCAATCTAGTCGTTGAAAACTTTCTCAAATAATTTTATTTTCTATTGTGAGGGAAAACACAGTTGATGTTTTCTTGACGATGTTCTCGTAATAAAAATGTATACCTTTGTAAAATTACCTACTATCTTCTAACGTTAATTTTCTTTCCTGTAAAAGTCCATAGATGCAATTTTAATTGTCATGTTAAATAAAATTAAGTTTTTATAGATGCTAAACAAAATGTAATTGTAAGATAATAAATATAAATATGTTACTGTGCAAAAACTCTACTGATATTACGATATCAAAAATTAAAATGAAAACCTTTGGGTACATTTGAATTTTAAACTGTCGTGCAATGAGTGCTTATCTAAAAGCTATTTAGTTTCGAGTGTAGACTCCGTATTCTAGTTAAAGCCGAGTTAAACTTTCATATACACGTGGAAGCATCATCCGGGCCGCAAATTTAAAACTTTCTCGCTTTGGGGTCGGTTGTACGTTCACCGTAACTATTGCCAAACTCTTACCGGATGTCAAGTTGCATATTGTAGTGTTGCACAATACCTTTTTTACCCCTTGTCAAAAGTATCACTGGTCAATCTGCCATGAAAAAAACAACGGGTTCCACTCCGGTAGTGCCGGCAGAAGTGAAAACTTGAAAATTAACGTTGTGTATTCTTGATATTTTGGAATGGTTAGGGAATAATTTCGCACGAATTGCTTTTATTACCAGTATTATTTTTCATCTAGTAATTTCAGTAGGTTTTCATCTAGTATTTTTATAAAGTACTCACTTATTTTCTTTCAATATTTCTTCGTAACTTTTTTCATTAATAGATGCACTTTGTTCAATGTCCATTTTTTAAATAGGTACTTGATATAAACGAATTTTACAAGTATAGATAGTCGAGCCGTCATTAGCTGTTACCCCTCCGTCTTACGAATTTTCAATTACGTGTCACATTTTTTACCCATCCCAAAAAAGTGCACAACGCCGCTAAAGAAGTTTTTACTTTAATTATCCTTTCCTGGGTTTTTGAGTGAGTTTTGTATGAGAAATATTTTAGTAGCAACAATGTGCTAAAACATCGTATGACACTTGCTAATTTCTAGGTTAACTTGACATTGACCGATCTAATTTGGACGGTTACCGTTAAAGTTAAATTTTGGTCAAAACATAATGGGCGCAAGTTGACGCAATTCAGATTTCTGTGAATATATTTAACTTTAACCTACATGTACCTTTAATCTTACTTTTACCATAAGATATATAACCCACTCTCACTCGCTTGAACAGTGAAACTTTACTGTCTGTTTAGTTTAAGAGAGTCAGTTTACGTCAGATGACTTTGAAAAGTACGTATTTCAACTCTTATGCAGGTAGGAATAAAATTCTTGGTGACTGAAATGTTTGAGGCAATTTTGACGCGACAGAGGTTGTTCAAAGGTAAACCAAAGTTATATTGATGACTTCATACAGGAGAAAATCTTGCTTTAAAAATATGCAAACAGTGTAAAAAAAGTAAATTATAATTAAGGTCGTGTCTGACTTGTATAAAAAGTTCCTAATAAGTTTATATAACTCTTCTACCTTATAAAGTAAGGTAAAAACTACTTTGCAACAATCCGCAATCAGAACGTATGACGGTGTATATTTTTTATTGTTGCATGTGCATGTATCGAATAAATGTGGGAAGCAGGGAGGTGCTATTGCATGAAAAAAGTATACACCATCATACGTTCTGATTGCGGATTGTTGCAAAGTAGTTTTTACCTAACTTTATAATATAGAGTTCCGCCTGACTCTATTTATTATCTTCTACCTTAAGTACATTATTATTTTGTTCCTGTATGTTTCAAATATAATGAGTGTAATTTGTCCATCTTTAAAAAAATTACATAAAATTATTATTACTAATGCTCTTTAAAAATTTCAATGATTCTACTTTTTCTCAAAACAACGAGATTATATTTTCGATCATACTAATCAGTGAAGGATTACTTCCTAAATGACCTCCCACACTGAACCATAGAATTGCAACTCTAAAGACAAATTCAAAGATCTAAGAATTGAAAGCCGGAAGAAAAGTGGAACTTAAAAGATCTTTCCGAAGTGCTCATTATAGCCTCTAAATGTCTTCAAGGGACTCATAAAAGCTATTACGTTTTCTTTCTTCGCTTTTTTTACTTCTGACCTATAATATTCTATGATATCATAGTATTAAGTGAAAAAGAATTAACTTCATGAAAGTTTGTACGAGAATGTTATACATTTTTCCATACATAAACAGATTAAAAATTCAAACGGGCCGCTTAATGTTTATCGATCACCATGGGGTTCTTCAAGGAAGCAACAAGGAAAGAACCCTTAGTCTTAGTGGCAAAAAGCAATGTACAAAGCGGACTTTGGTCCACTGTTGGCACCGAGTCCCGATGGTGTCGGGGAAATTTCAACCTTCGTCTGTTTTTTAAAAATGTGAAATGGTCACATTTTAGGCGTCAAATTGTATAGTTCCTTGGAGCTCGGTAAGGTTAAGTTAAGCTACTCGTGACATCAACGACCACTAGGAATGTCCTTTCTAGAAAAAAGTATCCGGAATCCTTTGAGTTGGAACGCATCGGTGTTCTCTACGCGCAATGCATTGAACAAGACCATCTTGAGAGCTCTCCTGTCTCCTGTAACAAATTAATTTTATAGTTTGTACAAACTAATTTTATGCGAACCTGTCATACTGGACGGTAGTTAGCGCCAAGTTTTCGGCAATATGATGCAATCAGGGTTACCATGTCATCACCCATAGACTGGAACAGGTGGTGCTGGAGAGGTTATTGTTAATATTCTGGATATTAATAATGTACCTATACAGTATAAATACTACATGAGTAATGAGACTAATTTAAGACGCAAAGGGCCTGTAACTAACGGCAAGAACCGTCTTGCGACCCATTAATTTAACATGCATTCAACCACATTTTCTCCAATTAAGAAGCTTAAAGGAGCTGCCAGGACTTTCTGCGTCACCACATTAAAAACTTGCATGAGAAAACATCTCGCGAAGTGGGTTATCGCAGGAGTTGGGAATTTCTTGCCGTAACTGCCGTCCGCAAACGGCGCTAATGATGTGAAATACTTCGCGGTTGACGAAGCTGAACTTCTAAGAAGTACTTTCCCTTAACAAGCTTGGTGAAAAATTTTAAGACAGGCTTCGCTCATGTCTGTGATATCAAAGCATTGACGCGTAGCATAATTGTTTGCCAGATCATGAAAACAAAATATTTAGATAAATTCATCGTTGTTTATAACGTTTAATATATTTATAGTTTTATCATTTCAGTTATCATCTTATTATTGTAATACAAACTCATCATTGTCCATTGTCGATAGTTGTTGCAATGAGTCTTGAACCGTGTTACTATAAAAAAAAAATTAGCAATAACTGCATAATGTTGCACCAATCCGAGTTGAGATAGCAGACTCTATTCTGGAGCCTGGAAAATTGATCATAACAATGATTTTATACAGCCTTTTTTATTTAATGTTAAAGTATCAATGTAATAAATGAAGAGTTTTTTTTTAATTCGGTCTCGTAGTTTTTGACTTTTTTCACATATGAAAATATAAAAAATACAAATCTTTCCTCTTTATATTTTTTTATATGGACATTGGTATTTGATAACCTTACGCACAATTAGCATTAATTTTGCATTGCTTTCTGCTACTCCATTTCTCAAAAACGACTCATCTATACTCAGTGCACTCAAATATTTATCTATTAAATTTTTATTTTCGTTACAAAATATATATTAAACTGTACCATAATCCAAGTTAAGGCACCCATAAAAAGTACAAAGTAGCAACACAGTTCACGAAGTACCTCACAGAGTTAATAGGGGTGAAACAGGGCTGTTGTTAATTAAAAAAGTCAGGCTCCGGGGGTGTTACCGGCTGTCTTTACCTCAGTTGATTACGTACAAAAACGACTGATCAGGGGTTGTAAATTTTTGTGTTTCTTCGGTTAAGTCTACGATCGTGAAAAGCTTAGGCTTCGTGCTTATAAGTGTTTGATTTAAAATAAAATGTAAACGAATCATTGAGATTTTAATCTTCTGACATACTAATTAGATAAATGTTACTAACTTAGACGCTTGGTTGTCCTGCTCCGTGCTTAGAAGTTATATCAATGATGTAAAAATGATTTGATGGATTTTTATTAAAAAAAATATTTTTCATAAACTTTTTTTTTCGTCGTAGTGTAGGCCTATCCCAAATTATTCTTTCAGTTATTTTTGCCTTCAAATAGTCATCACTAATAATGATCTACTTATTACTTTTTTTGTTTTTATCTACAGTGAGTAACTAGATATTGTTTTGGTTTATAAATTTAACAATCATTCAGATTCACGCAAGATTATTACCTAAGCAAAAGTTGTTTTTAAAACACTTTCAGTATTATATGTACATAAATATGTTTTATTTTATATAATATTATATTATAATTTCTCGAAAGGTAACTTATTCAATAGCTTTTTCAAAGTAATATTTTTTTTTTTATTTCTATACAGCAACCAATCTATACATATAATAAAACTGTAAGCAGGGTCAATTCTGTACATTGCATATAAATTTAAAAAATACTTCTAGGGGTCTTTTTATAAGTAACAGAAGCTAAAAATATAAGTTTTGAAATTATTGTCTGTCTGTCTGTCTGTCTGTCTGTCTGTTGTTAGCTTTTCACGCAAAAACTACTGGACGGATTTTGATGAAACTTTTTTTGTTTTATATAAATTGGTCCTCGCTAACATTTAGGCTATAGATAATTTTAAAGATCACCCTTTAAAGTTGTGAAATGAGCGATAAAAATTTGTATGGAAAACTTGGATTTTTTCAATAGATTTTCTTGAAATTTGGTATAAATATTTTGTAACCAAAATAAAAGAATACGTGTTTCAGTATTTTCCGAAATTCACCCTTTAAATGTCAATTTTCTTTGAAACTCTTTGAAAATTGAGTGTCGAAACTTGATGTACAGAATATTTTTGTGCAGAGTAATATACTTATAATTTTGTTTTTGTAATCTTTACTAACATAGTAAGAATTCAATTTAAGCAAATAAAATGGATTCGAAAGTTGGTATCTCAAGCGTACAATAATTAACCTTAACTTAATATTTCATTCTCAAATTCTTTTCCCTTCTTTGAAGGATGTGTTTACTGATATATTGTTGAATGAATTTCCGTAACATTAGTGTGTATTTCATATCAATCGGGTGATAAACAAAAAAGTAATGTTCATTTACACAATACGCGACATAAACTTAAAAGGCACTTTGGGGAATTTGTATGAAAGTTTCGGTAACAGCCCATTCAAAACCATAAATAAAAGTTTAAATTTAAGTAAAATTATTTTGAAGTCTCACTAATATTGTCGACTATATTAAATATACTTAGATTAGCTTACTGTATTTTCTTTCGTTGGCCGAGTATGGCTACACTACCTAATAATCGCATCGCGAGCCTTACCGCCGCCGAACCCTACATCACAGGCTCCATTGAGTTAGTTGCTCAGCTTATTAGTCTTCTTTTGGGGTGAAAGATTATGAACAGGCTGCAGCTGAAACGATTATTATCGCTACATTATATCAAGCTGCAACCTTTTTAGCATTCCACTGCTGAGCATGGAGCTCTCCCAATATTGAGGAGGCCTCAAGCTCCGATGAACCGAAATCCAAATCTTACAATCTCAATGCATCCAGCATTAAGGTTGTAAGATACGGAATCTACACCTTCATACAGAATTTACAAAGCCTTAACAAAACGAGACTACTGCAGACATCTAGGTGACGAATAGTTAAACTTTTAGTGAACCAACTGTTAATCTCAATATCTACCTATTTGGTAATTTGACATTCGATTTATCAACCACATAGTTTACATGTCATACGGTAGATGGCGTTATTGAGCAATATTCATTTCTTCTCCAAAGTGAATCGATGGAAATAATTTCAAATAAAAGCCTTAAGTCTAATAAAAGTAAGTACATAGTGTAAAAAAAATAAAAAATAACATTTCACACGTATAGCCTCACATTAGGGTAGATATACCCTGTGTCGTGGGTGCCATGAACACACATAGAGACAGAAACAGAACCACCCAGACCGAGAACAGTTTAAACTCATCATTGAAATTTCTGCTTCGCCCGGATTCTAACCCGGGACAGTTCGATTAGCAGTCCGGCATGGTAAACATTGCGCCACGCGGGTTGTCCCATCGTTGGGTAGGTATACGTATGATGCTGAACATTGTTAATTGGACCAATGATAACTTAACTCATTTTTTGCGTCTCTTTATTGCGTACGGGCTGAGGGATCATCCACACACGTTGATTGATGGAGATATTAAGGATTCTTTAAAGATTCTTTATAAAAATATTCTTTATTTCCAAATACAGATAGCACACTGTGTAGAGACCCTGCCTTCTGCTTTAGTTTTCACAATGTTATATGAGTTATGACTTATGACCAAACTGCTGTCCGCAAGTTTTAAACCTATAGTTTATTAATTGACCTTACAATTATTTTTCCGATTGTTTAATCCTAAGCACGTGTATGTTTAGAAATTTTATCTCCCAAGTACAAGTAGTTGTATAGTGCACCTCTTTTCTGCAGTAGGTTAAAGCTATGTATATAGAATGAGTCTATACATTCTTTGCAGTATAAATTCACCCAATTTACTAAAGATACTATTTTTAACATAGATGAAGCCACGGGCACAGCAGTATCTCTTAACTTTAATAAACGAGGTACATATTTGTAAAGAGAATCTGATTGCGCGAGAAAAGCGAAACGTGAGAAAGTGGATAGTAAGATCAGTACAGTAAGCATTCCTTACTGTTTTAGGTTTGAAGGATTTAGAAAAAGTACATTAGGTTTCTTCTGAACATATTATGAACATTGTATTATAAGTGATTTCACTATATGTAAGAATAATCTACCTGCTACTTATTCAATGCAAATAAATAATCTTTAATTTTTAAACAATCCATTTTATAAAAGTCTTTATACACGCGGACGACGTCGCGGGCACAGCTAGTCCTCTATAAATTCATTGTGTTTTTATCTGTACGTTTCTGAGAAATTTTGTGTATTTCCATTAACTTTTCGAAAATTTTATAAAACAGATGTAAACAAAGAGTTCAATCGTTCTGCTTTTTTCTCGGAAACAATGAAATGTATATTGTGAAAATTGAATGAATAAATTTAGGGAACATATATTTATTTTGATACAAACAAACAAGAGCTGTATAAATATTTATAGATTGTACTTATATGACTATGATATGACTTGTACTCGATCAACCCGCTGTAGGTCCTTTCGAGAATATATTCGGCAAGCAGCGAAAGCAGTGGGACATTGCAATGATGGTAGATGATAATATCCTAAATTTCTTAAATTTCAAGATTCTGAGTTCACGGGAAATAGGTAAGGATGGTTTGTAGGTTTTGATTCCCTTGCGAGTGTCGAAAATTTGCGGAAACTTGCGGCATATAGCTGTATCTTTTGATTGCGCTGGCTTAGAAGTTTTTTCTCAGCTCCAAGGGACAGTAGACTTGAGTATTTGATATATACCAGATTAATACCTCCAAGCTTTCCTGAGAAAATGGGTCTTGACAGACAGACGGACAACAAAGTGATCCTATAAGGGTTCAATTTTTTTCCTTTCGAGGAACCCTAAAACCAGAAATGCTCGATTTTGTTAATGGAGTAGCAGACGAGCATGAATATGAAGACCCCGTGGTGTTAACTGGTCGCTGTAACCCAATGACATATTCTATAAATATGTATACCTATACAACAACGCGCGCATGGCTCGGCGGCTAGCGTAGAACGCAAACGTTCTACGCAGCTAAGCCAAACGGGCGCGGTCGGTTGTGAGATGGGTGACCGCTGTTGGCAAAAAATTTCATGCGCGTTTCCGTGCTTCGGAGGGCACGTTAAGCCGTCGGTCCCGGTTGTTGTCGATAGATGACAGTCGTTAAACCTTGTCGGAGGCCTTATGGGCGGTTTGAAAACATCCGACAGCGGGTTGGCCACTAACCCGCATCTCCACCAACCCGCATTGGAGCAGCGTGGTGGAGCAAGCTCCAGGCCTTCCCAAGAAGGGGGAGAGACCCGTGCCCAGCAGTGGGACGCAAAAGGGTTGCAGCCATACAACAACATTATATTAAGCAAGTCTAAGTCTTTCTTGTGGTGGTATGCCGTTTGCACAGCTACTTCGAAAGCTACCTCATGTAAGTCTGGCCAACAGCTGCACCTTTCAACCGAAACCCGAAACACAAACACTCTTTACTTGAAGTTGGCGGAATTGCGAAAACCCTGATAGCCATATTAAAAAAAATTCTTCACGGTAGCTGTAGTACTTTCCCTTTTGTAATTTCTGTTGTAAAAATAATCATCATTTTTTTAAAATAATACTTTAGGTATAATAATCATACTAATATTATAAACGCGAAAGTTTGTAAGTACCTATGGATGTTTGATACTCTTTCACGTAAAAACTAATGAATGGATTTTAATGAAACTTTACAATAATATAGCTTAGTTATACATCAGAATAACACATAGGCTACAATTTATAAAGATATTGTGTGAATTGTCCAAAATATGACGATAAGTGTCAAGTAAGTAGGAAAAAAATCTACCATTTGCTAGCTATTCTGGCATGTGCTGCCAAAACCGCTAGAGTTACACATGTAATATGTAATGGAGATGTTTATCTTAAATAAGGGGAAGGCTATAGGCTATATTACATTATGCTATGACTAATATCAAAGTCCAGGCGGACGAAGACGCGGGCGGCCTCTAGTACTTTATAATGTTACTTCAACGAACAGAAACCACCGTAGAAAAAGTGCAAGCAGCGGCTTGTATACAAATTGTGGCTAAACGTCGTCAAGCGTCACTTGTACGTGTCTTGAAGTGTCTAGTCGCTGGGAATTTTAAAAAGTTGTATTTTAAAGACATGAAGGTTTGAGTTCAGTAGCCTTAGGAAAACTTTTATAAAAGACGTCATTTTCACAAAAAGGAAATTAGTTACAATTTCATTAGTCACTGTATTGATTGGATGACGTACCTACGATATTTTGAGTTAAATTTTGAATATTATGTTTAGATGTATTTTAAAGTGTTTCATTATGCGGAAAATTTCTTATTAATAAGGTCACTATATCCAGCTATATGTATAAGTAGCAATGAATCCGGGACCAAACATTTTTTTTATAATTTTAGTAACATAACCTTTATTTGTTCTATATTATTATACTAGCCTCCCGCCAGCGGCTTCGCCCGCGTGGACTTGTTTACTGGGTCCCCGTAGGATAAAAAATAGCCTATGTGCTATTCCAGGCTTCATTGCTATATTAAAATCTTGGGCGTTTAGCCAGTTGCTTCAACCGCGTTGACCCTGTTACCTGTTTTCACGTAGGAATGAAGCATTTTCCAGCCTATGTTACTCAGGGGGAATGTAGTTTTCTAATGGTTAAAGAATTTTTAAAATCGGAACAGTAGTTTTTGACTTTATTCATTACAAACATACAAAAGAATACAAAAATACTAATCTTTCCTCTTTACAATGTTAGTATAGATATCTCTGTTTCTCCGTCAACTCGTATTGGAGCAGCGTGCTCCTCGTGCAGCTCAAGTCCTCCTTAATAACGGGGAGAGATCCGTGCCCAGTAATGTGATGATAATGTGATATAAATATTAAATTAGTATCAGCAAAGTTGTGCGTCAGTCGTAGAATAGTGTACGAACCAGTATTTACTGTTAGATCAAACAGGCAGCAAACGGCGCGTATGCAAACAGTTGCTAATGTGTTTACCTCTAATTACAATCAGGGTTACGAAAGTACTTACGTAATATAAAAGAAAGTTCATTTAGTAGTTTGTGGTCACATGATATTTTATTAAATTCTGTAACCCATTTTATGAGTACATCTCTCTGATATAATGTATACGCATTGGCTTTGTCTAAAAATGAGAAAGATACGACATACTCCCTCACTACATTGGCACAGGTTAGAAATCTTCATATATGTACTTAGAAAGTTTGAATAAATCTAAGACTTAGGGCCTTTTTCACCACCTTCAAGTAAAGTAACAAGTACGCTAATTTTCGGTTAAAGTCACCCGTAACTTCAATTTCAATTTCACGATGTTCGAGTAGCATTAATCGTATGATAAACTGACCCGTACTCATAGCTTTTACGTTCCAATTAACTTTACTTGGGACGTAAATAATCAACACTTTACTTGGAGATGGTGAACGAGGCCCTTAGACTTGTATTTTGATAACATTCAAAATGTTTCCTTTCAATATAGGTATTGCAATATTAATATTAATGTACCAATTTTTTTCTTACAGGTACATGCCAGGATTTATTAAGCCAGTTCTAGATGGTACTGATGGTACTGTGATAGTATTCCATACTAAAATTTTAGAAATTTACTAAACCTTAATATTATTATTAACAAGAATTTAAGAATTATGGATATAATATTTTGTTTTAAATAAGTGTGTTATATTTTCTTACTCAATACAGTTTTACAACATAACTTTCTTACAATATATGTATAATTTCTTACTTTTTTGTCAGTCATAGAACAGTGTATTTACTGTTAGATCAAATAGGCGGCAAGCAGCGCTATACAAACAGAAGCTAATGTGTTTGCTCCTAATTACAAACAGTGTTGCGAAAGCGCTCGGATATAATATTGGGGGCTTACATAATAACAATGGCCATTCATTTTTAGGTTTCCGTACCCGAAGTGTGCCAACTAAGCCTCCGCTGTCCGTCCGTCTGTCCGTCTGTCTGTCATCACTCAACAAGCTGTATCTCAATCTCAATATGCTTAAGCATATTAGTTCGTGACATTTTTGAAGAAAAGCTTCGGAGATAAGATCATTTATATCGAAACCATTATAATTTGTTTCAAAATAACAACAGCAATGTTTTACAGAAAAGCTCTATCTTTACAAATATCTTTTTAAAATCAACATACTTAGAGCATTTGCATGATAGTCGAAATATGAAATAAAAACTTTGAAAGGCGTCCGACGCAGCACGTACATATTTTGCTTTGTTTGTATTAAGTATTCAAACAAAGGCTCTTTATTATTCTAACTATTTATTTACAAAGCGCTTTAAGCTAGTGTGTTTTTAAGAAATTCAGAATATGCCTACAAAAAAACCTTTATAACGATTTCGTATCGCTAACAGCATGTGATGAATAAATTTCATCGACATCGTCGCCAAAATTTCACAAAAGCCTTCGACCTTTTAAATGTTGAAAAAATATTAACTACATTTGTCTCTATTTACAGCTGAAATATTACTAGCACGCTGTTTAAATACGATGGTATACATCATGATCTATTGCAATTGCGCACATATTGGAGCGCGCACATGTTGGAGCGCGCATCAGGCTGGCGTAGAGCGAATGGGATCCACGCAGCTAACACCGCACCGAAACATGTGCGGTCAAAGGTAAGATGTGTGACCGCTCGTGGGTAAGAGAGCGGGTTGGCCACTAATTTGTATGTCCACGCATAGAAGCAGCGCAGCAGAAGGGACACGAGGCCAGCAGTGGGACGCGAAAAAACGGGGTGAAGGCCATCTGCATACAACAATAGAATTATACTCGTAATATTACATTATTAATACAGATGGATTAACGTGTTCTGTAAATCACGGAAAGGCGCAAGAAGTTTTTGTCACTTGTGGTCACCCATCCAACTTGTTACACCCAATATAACTTAACTTTGTAGACATAACGATCTGCAGCAGCTGTGTACGCTTCACTACAATGTTACTATATACAGCACAAAACCGACGTGGCCAGTATCAACTCTGTAAATTATTTGACAAGGGTATATTAATCTTTATCTCACTATACCTGACTTATGGCCACCGCAGACATACTACTTCTAAGTACTAAGATTTAACCTTGGTTAGTACTCGTACGATTAAACATAGAGTTCTTGCCCAATAAAACTTTACCTATATACGACTGTTTTTGACGGCGGCAGTCGGCTGTGAGACTGATGACAGCTACTGCAAAAAATTTCATGCTCGTTTTAGTGCTTTGGAGGGCAAGTTAAGGCGTCGGATGTTATCGATAGATAGCAGTCATCAAAGCTTGTCGAAGACCTTACGGGCGGTTTGAATACATCCGACAGAGGGTTGGCCACTAATCCGCATCTCCACCAACCCGCATTGGAGTAGCATGGTAGATAAGCTATAGGTTTCGCCTATAAGAAGAGAGGCTCGTACCCAGTAGTGGGATAAAAAAAGGATTGCAGCTTAGGCTTAGTGTGCTCGGCAAAGCACGAAAAAGCGCAAGAAGTAATTTGCCTATACAGCAGCTATGTACTCTTCACTGCTATATTACTATATATCAGCACAAAGCCGACGTGGCCAGTATCAACACCGTAAATTATTTGACAAGGGCCTATTAATCTTTATCTCACTGTACCTGACTTATGGCCTCCGCAGACGTACTACTTTGAAACGACGGCGATCAGCGACTTGAAACATGACAACGATGAAACATTTGATGCAATGTGATGAACTGTTAAACGAACAAAAAAATACAGCAAAACACTGTCAATCAGCAAATGCTCGAGTCTATTATATTGTCGAATTTATGTTAGTTGCAGTGCTTTTCTAAAAAAAATTTTTTCAGCAGCGTTGGAAGTGAATCCTCATGATTCACTATCTACCTCCCACGTATCTCCGGACAAAAAAATCTGAGAGGTAATTATTACCGGCTACCACAACTTTAAAAAGCGGAACACAAAAAATTGCTCAGATTTAGCAGATAAAGATAAAGCGATGGAATTATTATAAAAATATCTACTACTTTATATTAGCACAAAGCAGAGTTGACCAGTATCAATACCGTAAATTATTTGACAAGGGCCTATTAATGTTTATCTCACTATACGTACCTGACTTATGGTCTCCGCAGACATACTGCTTTTGAGCGCCGGTGATCGGCGACTGAGACATTGAACCTTTGTTGCAGTGCAAATTATCGAGGCATTAAAAGCGTAAAACACTTTTTAATAGAATTAATAGAAAGGTACAAAATACTGTGATTCAGCAAATATTCGAGACTTTTATGAGGTCATACGAGTATGTATAACTGTCCTACTTTTCCGAAAGGTTTTGTTTTTACGGCTGGAATGCGTAAGCATTCACTACCTCACTTCCGCGTATCACGGTAGGGTAGCCGTTTCCTCTGGACAAAAAAATTTAAAGTTAATGATTATTTCTTATAAGTATGATCAACCACTATACCTTTGCAGCGGAACACAATAAAATTGCTTCAAAGCAAATAAATATAGCGGTGAAATTACTGCAAAAATCTTAAAATATGTGGGACAAAATTGTTGAATTGTTAAGATTAGCTGACTCAATAGCCGTGACTTACTAGTATGTAATTTGGCGTAAAAACCTTAAAAAGTAGCTTGTCTGTGGACACCCTAATGCCTCAACGGGCCTACCTTTATAAAGGGGTTTAATTAGAGGCGCATGCGATAAATGTGTGGTCCGGTCGCGTTATCACTTGACAAGAGCTGAATATAATCTCGAACGCATTCGTAATGTTGTAAAGATTACGAGGGCTGGGACCCGTGCGTGGATAGCTTAAAAGGAATTAGCGCTTTTATTGCTTTTGTTCTTGTCTACGTTTTAAGATTGTCCTAAAATTAGCTTCGTTACGTAATACTGTTTATGGCATGTTAGAAAGTTTGTCACAATTACTAGTATTATTTCCTTTATTAAAATTATTATATTCTTACAAGGTTAAAAGAAAGAAAAAAGTGAAATATTTATGAGCATTTTTATTTTGGTTATTGATTGAAATACATATACATATTATAGTACTATTTTTTATGAAATAATCAATATTTCAGCAAATAGTGCATTGATTTTGAACGCTTGTATAGTCATTTTGTCATCACTGTACAGTTATTTGTTTTTGTATTAAGAAATAAAAGTATGGTTCGAGCTTCCCATTATTGTGAAGTCTTTGAGCTCACTCGACTACGCTGTTCCAATGCGGTTGGCGACTTTTAAATAAATGAGTATCTAACGCTTTACTTTACACTCACATCCCCACAGTGGGGTAGATGGTATCTACCACACAGGGTAAGTTGTGGATACCATGGACACACACAAAGACAGAAACACAAAGGTCCAGACCGAGAACAGAAATTTAAACTCATGACTCAAATTACTGCTTCGCCGAGAATCGAACCCGGGACCCTCCGATCGATAGTCCGGTATGGTAACCATTGGGCCACAAATCGTCGTCGGGTCGTCAATTTATGATACAATTACATCCCATTGATTATGTTCATCTACACCTTTTGGAGAATTTACGTCCTAGTAGTGTCAATTTTTATACCTAAAATCTTTTAAATTTACCGTTATAAGCACACCTTCGTATAAGCTTTTTATAGGTAGGTATGTATTTTACACTTTTGTCATATAATACGATAGTATTGGGTGATAACCCATTTTCAATAATCATAGGATACATACGCTTAAATCAGATGCCTAAATTTTTAGGAGTCGCCTAGAGTAAAAACTTAGTGAGGCGTTCCCTAGTTCATCGTTAGTGAAAACGAGCATACTCGTATATATGTCACTTAAGCAAGAGGCATCGATCTATGAACAAATTCAATTCTTATGTTTAATTTTGCATTTTTCGTATAGATCAAAGAGAAATATGCGAATTAAAGTGCCAAGGCGATGGTCGATTAAAATAAAGAAAAATTAAATATTCCCTTATCATAGAGAGAAAAAGTTACGATAATAATGAATCCCCGAAATTCTTTTCGCGTCAGTTGTAAAAGCTCAACTTTTGTAGGTACTGTTGTTTGAGAACTAATTTATTCAATTAATTTCCTGAGGAATTTTTGGAACTTGTTGAAATTGTTCTTGTTTCTCGAATAAGATTCACGTGGGCCAGCCATACTTGAGCGAACTGTCTTTATTTAACTTGTATTTAATATCTGGGACGTGTTCGGCTAAAGTTGGTTGTGTATGGTGATGTTGGTTCAAGTTTAGAATTTGGAGTACCTTTTGTTTGCATTAATTTGAATTTATGAAATTCGTTTCTCACTAAACTTGTGGCCCTTGTGGGTTGGCTCATTACGATCATAAAAATCATTATGACGCGCAGGTTGAGTTATGAAAATCAACATCCCATTATGTTTGAAACATGTATGTTATTATGAATTTAAGTAATTTTTTGTTAGGTATACTTTTTATTTATGTAAATATTAGAAGTAACTTTACTAAAAATCATAAAAAGCTGTAAAATTGAAATTATGGATAATTATGACGACTACTTCATATATTATATTAGATATTGTTTTAATTTCACATTTTAAGTAACGATAATAATTAATCCCTGAAATTCTCTTCGCATAAGTTGTAAAAGCTGAACTTTTATACTGTTGTTTCAGATCTAATTTATTGAATTAATTTCCTGAGGAATTCTCTTGGAACTTGTTGAAATTGTACTTGTTTCTCGAATAAGATTCACGTGAGCCAACAATACTTGAGCAAACTGTCTTTATTTCGCTTGTATTTAATATCAGGGACGTGTTTGGCTAAAGTTTGTGTATTCCATGGTGAAGTTGGTACAAGTTTAGAATTTGGAGTACCTTTTGTTTCCATGAATTTGAATTTATGAAATTCGTTTCTCGCTAAACTTGTGGCTCATTATGATTGTACAAATTGTATGTAACCGTCATTAAAGACACACAGGTAGAGTTAAATTGTGTTTGAAACATGTGTGTTATTTTGAATATTAGCAATTGTTTGTTATACTTTTTATGTAATAAATCATTCAAAGTAACTACTAAAATCATTATTGTTTTAAAATTACAACAAATTTGATTTTAGACAAATATATGTACTTATAAGTAAAATTATTTATCTATAAGACAACAGAAGATGTGATGTAATATCAACTGGAAAGCCAACGTACTGGCCTACAGATTCTAATAAACTACCAGATTTAATAGACTTCTTTGTTTATAAAAACTTACCTAAAAACAAAATGAACATTGAAGGTTCACATGATATGAGCTCAGATCACTCTCCAATTTATCTGACCCTAAATAATCAATTCAATATGAGAAGCAAAAAGCTAACGTTAGTTAATTATTATACAGATTGGGATAGTTTTAAAATAACCCTTGAACGGAGCATTAATCTGAAAGTTCCACTTCAAAATTACGAACAACTAGATAATGAAGTTGATGCTTTTGTAAAAAATATTCAACAAGCTGCCTGGAAAAATACACCACAAATCAAAATAAGAGAAAATGAAATAACGTATCCGAGAGAAATAGTAGATCTTATAAAACAAAAAAGGAGACAAAGAAAAAGATGGCACGAAACCAGGTGCCCTGAAGACAAAAGGGAATTAAATAAACTAACTAAAACTTTAAGAAGAAAAATTATGAAATTTAATGAATGCGCTACCAATAATTACCTTACCAGATTATCAAATGATCGCAGCACAGATTATTCACTTTGGAAAGTCACCAAAAGAATGAAACGTCCTATCACACAAAGTCCCCCAATTAAGGATATTAATGGGAAGTGGGCAAATGATGACCAACAAAAAGCAATAAGGTTTGCCTCTTATTTAGAAAATATCTTTCAACCGTATGAAGGACAACAGTCTATTGAACAGAATGAAATCACAGACCAATCAGAATCCAACATAAAACTTACTACACCTAGAGAAATAACACGTGAAATAAAACTTAATATTAATCCAAAGAAAGCCCCAGGATTCGACCTGATTACTGGAGAAATTATGCGTAATTTACCAAAGAAAGCTATCGTTAAACTTACAACACTAATCAATGCTGCATTTAGGCTTCAATATGTCCCAAACTTGTGGAAGGTGGCAGAAGTCATAATGATAGCGAAGCCAGGAAAACCACCAAATGAGGTGTTGTCATATAGGCCTATATCGTTATTGCCAATCATGTCCAAAGTTTTTGAAAAACTCCTATTAAAAAGAATAAAACCAGTTATAGATAATAAAAAGCTAGTTCCTGATCATCAATTCGGTTTCAGGGAAAAACATTCAACAATAGACCAAGTTCATAGAATTACAAATATAATAGAAAAAACATGAGAAGAAAAGAAAGTCTGCTCTGCTGTCTTTTTAGATGTAGCGCAAGCCTTCGACAAGGTCTGGCATGAAGGCTTAATTCTAAAATTAAGAAGAATGTTACCAAAACAAATAGCAAACATTTTAGAGTCATATATTTCCAACAGAGTCTTCAGGGTGAGGCAAGGTAAAGAATACTCGGATCTGAAAGAAATAAGAGCTGGAGTGCCACAAGGGAGTGTATTGGGACCGGTCCTGTACCTACTATACACCTGTGATATTCCAAAAATAGAAAATAGTTTCTTTGCAACTTTTGCAGACGATACGGCAATATTAGCCGTAGGCGACAGCCATGAGCAAGCTGCAGAAAAGTGCCAAAGAGCAGTTAATAAAGTATACGACTGGACAAAGAGGTGGCGTATGAAACTCAATGAAAGTAAGTCGGTACATGTAGATTTTACAAACAAAAATCAAAATTACCACCCAATACATATAAATAACATATGCATACCATACGCAAATACTGCAAAATACTTAGGTATGACTCTTGACGCGAAGCTACGCTGGAAGCATCACGTTAAGAAAAAACGAGAAGAATTGGAGCTCAAATACAGAGCTATGCATTGGCTTCTTGGGAGGTATTCCTCACTGTCAGTCCAAAATAAAATTTTGTTATATAAGCAGGTCCTAATGCCAGTATGGGCCTATGGTATACAGCTGTAGGGCTGTACCAAACAGAGCAATATAGACATAATTCAAAGGTTCCAAAATAAAGTACTCAGGGGAATCGTGAATGTACCTTGGTACATACGAAACGAAGATCTACATCGGGACCTAAAAGTAGACTTCGTCAAAAATGTCATTAAAAATTATGCAGAAGCTCATCAACAAAGACTTCACCATCACGTGAATGTTGAAGCAATCCAGCTGCTCGACACCACGGACTTAGTGAGACGGCTCAAACGGACAAAACCTTTTGAACTAATTATATAACTCAGTGTAGTGATAGTGAAAAGTGACTAAAATTTATTTAGTGACACTAATGACACAAGAACAATGTGTATAAACCTTTATGTGCAATAACAAAGAAGTGCTGTGTCAGTGGACGCATTCTTCAATAATAAGTTTATTAGCAAATTAAGTTAGCGTAAAATTACTCATTAGTCGAATTATTTAGGCTAGATCGTAATGTAATATAAAGTATTGTTTTGTACTTTATACCAAAAAAAAAAAAATAGAAGATAATACTATCAATTCTACAATCCAACTTGCTTCGTAGATGTTCTAATAATTTGTTTAGTATCGCATAGGGATGAAGAACGTTGCAAATATTTGGAATTTGTAGTCAAAATATGTCATTTGAACCGAAGAAAGAAGCACTTTATTGTGAAAAGATTTAAAATAAACTTTTATATCTGATACTACAAATAATGTAATAAAAAGTCACTTTTTAACCCTTTTTACTCTCCCGCAGCATAGATTTCCCGGATGAGATGGATTTTCCACCATAGTCTACCAGGCTGTCCAAGTGCACTTTGGTATGCATCATCATTAGCCTTAGGACTATAGCCATCAGTCCACTGCTGGCTATAGTCCTTTCCCAATACGTGTCACTGAGCCCGATCTTTCCCTCTTCACATCCAGTTATTTCCCTCTCACTCTCAGGCATGTACGGTGATAAATAAAGAAATGAAAATGTTCAATAAAATATGCATTTTACAAATTCTATTCCTTAGGGCTGCGCACCGTGGTCTAAAATGAGGACACTTGTATCAATAACCGATGTTGTTACCACTCAGCTATCTCTGCTCATAAGTAAACATACGGCCCAGAAAACTGATTCCATCGTTCAATATCCACTGACGGAAGCAATTAAGTGGAACACAATCCGCACTGCTTACCGTGCGTCGACAAACATGGCGATTACAAGACACAAACTCCATCTCAAGATCTCCGCAAACATTACTAAGTGTTTTCCTATTTCTCTTCGCCGTCAAACAAAGTTGACAGCCCGCTACCGAATTATGTACGTAACAGGGAATAGGTAGATAATTTGAATTTAATATTGTTTTCCCTATCACACAGTTTATGCACCTATTATTCTCATTTTTCATTCAACTATTGAGTTAGAGGTATGTTTTTCTTACCTGGCAGTAGAACAGCTACGTGTTCTTTTCCCAAGTAAGAAAAACATAAGAAGATAGGATAAGATAATAAGATGTTTATTCTTTCTTACAGATTTTCAAGACTGGACCGAGGGCCTAATACTTACCCTAATTTTGAACAATTTGGCATTTTCAGATTGTTTAGTCTGTGACCTATTTATTTATTTAAGGATGGCCTCATGAATAATTTGTTCTTTGAGCTTCCTCGTGTCTGACTGCACTTGGTTTAACAAATTTTATCTCAGTCATATAGACAATATATATAAGTATAGCTCTTTGTATTGTGCCCGAGCTTCACTAAACCTGTTTTATCAGTGCAACGTCTTTGTTGTGTGAATAGTTGGGATTTGTTTATTTTTCTATTATTAATTACCATACAGGAGGCAGGAGGAATCCATACAACTAGGACTTAAAGTACTATATGCAAAATAAATTTATTCGTGCATCATTCAATTGCAAAATTGCATACTCTCCATTTTTTGTTTCACGTATCTGATGCGAGGCTTACAAGTATGTTACAGAAAAATGTTGATTCCACTTGCATTACAGAAGGGTGAAACGAACATCCAACTGTGGTCCACAAACGGATGGAATGTTTAATCTCTATACGAGTATATACATAGACTACCGTTTCGCAAACATTGAAGGCACGAACCTAATTACGTCTGTAATAAATATTCGCTTGCGATAAACTTGAGGAATAATTTACGAGCGTGTAAACATTTAATTTTGCCATGGATTCTGAATTCGGGGCGCGTATGCCATTCTTGCTCTGTGAAGGGAGATGTCGCAAATGTATTGCACTAAACTATGAGGAACACCCAGCGGCGCTGCTGGTTCCATTCGTATTCTCTTTTGAAAAAAATTTTGCTGCAACATTTTTTTTAAATAGAATACGAATGGAACCAGCAGCGCTGCTGGGTGTTCCTCATAGTTTCGTATTTTGTTTTTAAGTGGTGTTCATTAGCGCCCAAAATGTTTACATGTATTTTTTTAACAGACTCTGCGCTTTACACTGTCAGTCGGGATCGTAGAAATGATATTGGACTGTTCATTTTATTTAATTTAAGGTTTAGCTCAACCCTACTCAACACTGTGATATGGGTACCCAAAGCCGACGATCAGAACCAATCCGAAATATAAATTAATTACTATTTAAATTTATAAAAGGCGCAATATGGGACAAATAAAAAAACAAAAAAATAGATTTTAATGTACATTTTATAATTGTGTTATAAATAATTAAGTTTTTCTCTTTTATATTTTTATGATTGTAATATTTGCATACCTCAAGAAGATGGCGAACTAAATATATTATATAAACAACTTTGTAAACACGCATATTTGTGCAAGTAAAGACTTTGTCTTTGTCAGTGTATTTATTATAAGATTTTTTTATTACAAATCGTGAACTAGTTTGACTAACAGTTAAGAAGATAACACCAAATAAAACCCATTAGCGTGATTGTCACAATTTTTTACGCTACGCCATTTTATTCAAACATTGACAAGTCTCAGAGTTAGCGGTTACTTAGACACGAGCCTACATAATTACACGCACAGCTGATTAACCAACTTTGATCCAACTTCCCCCAAAGAATATGATTTAGAGTATCTAATTAAGACTATGAAATTTATTAATATAACTGTCATTGTATTCAAAGAGCAAATAATTTGACTTCGTTTTTCTTAACACTTAATAATTTATTTGATTAATTACTATTTCAATCTAATGTTCGATGTAAATAAAAACAAAATGGCTGCTGTGGAACTAATTTTAAACATTTGTTTTGAAATTTAAAAAAAAAATTTGACGAGACAACGTCTAATAAAACGATGAACGTGGCTGCACACACGAAAAAGGATGACTCATTGTAACGTTACGCTTATTGTACGCGATCGGCGCGTAACGTTACGTTGAGGCTTGAGCGTTTGGCTTGCGCCGTTCGTCGACTGTTTATAAAGTGAAGTGAAAAGTTAATGTGGTTTTCATTGAATTGTTATGACGTCGTCACGTTAAACTATCGTCCGTAAAAAACTTTACAGACAACTATTTCTTTTTCTTAGAAATGTGTATCTCTAAGTATTATATTTACAATTTATCACGGTTCTAAAAATATGTATGTACAAACAGATAAAATAGTTATCTAAATTAATTTAAGATACGACATATCTGTGATAAGACAGTTCTGTGGTTATAACATAGAAATAGAGCTAATAATGATTAGCTAGATTAGCAGCCAACGGGCTGCAACCCTTTTTGCGTCCCACTGCTGGGCACGGGTCTCTCCCCATTATTATCCACCACGCTGCTCCAATGCGGGTTGGTGGAGATGCGGGTTAGTGGCCAACCCGATGTCGGATATTTTCAAATCGCTCATAAGGCCTCCGACTAGGATTAACGACTGTTATCCATCGACAACAACCAGGACCGACGACTTAACGTGCCCTCCGAAGCACGGAAACACGCATGAAATTTACCACCTCGGTCACCCATTTACACCCGACCGCGCTCGTTTGGCTTAGCTGCATAGACCGCTTGCGTTCTACGCTAGCCGCCGAGCCATGCACGCTAGTCATTAAGTAGTCAAAATGTCTTCTATTTTGAAGTTGTTTCAAAACCCTTATAAAAGACATAGACACACATTTTGCCTCTTTATATCTAGTATGGTAACATCTTACATATTAAAGTCCCAAAGTTCGCGGTTACTTAGACACGAGCTTACTTAATTACATGCACAGCTGATTAACCAACTTCAATCCAACTTCTCACTCTCAGTGACACGTGACGTTTCCATAATACCTATCGTGTTACATAATCTGGAATTAAGATATTAGGTTGTAGTACCTCTATTATGTTTAAAATATTGAAAGGGCATATTCGTCTGTAGGAAAACTGCAGTGAAATACATTGTCTTCTTCTTTTGTGGATTGAAACGAATTTAAATGTGGATATGACTGAAGTTCTGAAGAAAACTTCTTCTTTATTTTTGAAGGCGGTAAGGAAAGTCTTGCATTACCTAGAAAATTAAAAAAAGACATACTCACTTTAGCCTATGAGGTATAATATTATTATTACGTCTTACATATAATTCAAGTCTTAAAGTTCGCGGTTACTTAGACACAAGCTTACTTAATTACACGCACAGCTGATTAACCAACTTTGATCCAACTTCCACTCTCAGCGACACGTGACGTTTCCATAATAATATCGTGTTAGATAATCTGGAATAAAGATATTAGGTTGTAGTACCTTTATTATGTTTAAAATATTGAAAAGGCATAATCGTCAGGAAACTAATCGACAGGAAAATCGTCATAGGAAAACCGCAGTGAAATACATTGTCTTCTTCTTCTGTGGATTGAATCGAATTAAATTTGTAGATATGATTGAAGTTCTGAAAAAAACAAAGTAAAAACCTAGATATAATTAAAATAAAAGACATTGACTCACTTTAGCGTATTAGCTTTAATTATTATTACGTCTTGCATATAATTAAAGTCTCGAAATTCGCGGTTACTTAGACATGAGCTTACTTAATTACACGCACAGCTGATTAACCAACTTTGATCCATCTTCTCACTCTCTGCGACACGGGGGTTGATACGTGACGTTTTCATACAATATCGTATTAGGGAATCTGGAACGAAAACAATGTAAGTAGGTCGCACTTTAGTATTATGTCAAAACTTCATAAAGGATTTGAGAATCATGTATGCATAAAAAAGTTTGAATAACAAAAAAAAAATCATCAATCCTAAATCGTAATATTTCTCTTGTACAGTTTTAGTCACTATGTTTTTCAATTTCAATTGTTATCTCAATTTAACTTATAATGAAGTTGTCTGAGATATTATTCAATTGCACAGTTTTTTCGAACGAAGATAATTACGTGATATAAAAATGGCCGGCAATCACTTTCGTGGCTTTCTTCAAAAATAGGTGTAACGTACCTAATGGTATGTACCTAATGGTATGTGTGTTACGAATGTCCTTAATTAAACGTGTGTTTGTGTTTACAATCTAGAAAATAATTTATGAAATAGCCTTGAAATTTTTATAGAATGGTACATTTTACACTCAGATCTACGGGTACCTATCTATGGATAGGTGTTCAAAAATGATATTGAGGTTTCTAGTAGGTATCATTTTTTTCTAAACTGAATAGTTTGCGTGACACTTCCAAAGTGGTAAAATGTGTGTCCCCTGTATCCCTGTTCCCTGTAACTTCTAAAATAAGAGAACGATAAAACTAAAAAAAAATATATATGATGTAAATTACGATGCAAACTTCCACCGAAAATTGGTTTGAACGAGATCTAGTAAGTAGATTTTTTTAATACGTCATAAATCGTAAACCACAATTTACCTTGCAATGATTTCTATGGATGGCAATGATCTATTTCTGTTGCCGCTATTACAAACAACAAAAAATACCATTTTACAAATACTAAAAACAACACAAAATTACAAATACTAAAAATAGAATAAATAATAAATATTTAAGGGGCTCTTTATTCCTTCGTGCGTGAGTCCGACTCGCACTTGGCCGGTTTTTTTAAATGTATATTTAATTACCAGATTAATAACAATTATTCTTTACTTGTTACATGAATTTCTTATTAACAAAAATAGTACAGATTTTCTCGATATTAATCTCAAGCGTCGACGAAAATATTTCGGCCGAACTAAATCATGTTTGCTGTAAATCGATTGTTTTGTAAAAACAAAAGTAAACTTCGAGTTGCGATACAATCGTGACAGGTCCGTAAACTTTGTTACCAGATTGTAAATAAGGGACAAAACAAAGTGGTACTAAAACTTCAATATCGATATCTTTTATCCGAGAACACGATTGGAACATAATATTTCGATTAGTGGTATCAGGGGTTCTTGGCAAAATTGAAAGGATGGATCTCGCCTCGGGCTGTATCCTTGATCAACTCTTTCCTTTTAATTCTTAAATGCTTCTATTTTTCTATACAAAGTTGACTGCTATTTATAATCGGTACCTATTTCCTTGTGGTAAACTCCTTTTCTCTGTTTACGACGGTTTTATCTACTTATCTTATGTAACAAAATGTTATCCATCTTTAGGATACTTGTGATGATTCTGATTATGAGATACTGACACAATTTCTTTTGCTGCATTATCAATTACTTAAAGATAAAATTGATAAACCCTTAGCTCTTACTAACTGTAGTCTTCAAATACCTACGCATCACATGCGCGGTGACTATGTAGGGAGAAGGCCGGCTCGACTCTTTGTAGAGTACCTACTTAGTTCACCCGCGTCGGACTGCTGCTACATCCCACTGTGCTGCTCCCGTACTGATCGATAGGTTGCTTGTTCAGAGACCTGACACTGACATCTATTTTGATAGCCTACGGGTCTCTTTCACCGCCTTCAAGTAAAGTGACAAGTACGCTAATTGTCGGTTAAAGTCACCCGTAACTTAAATTTCAATTTCACAATTATCGAGTAGCATTAATCATATGATAAACTGACCCGTAATCATAGCTTTTACTTGCCAATTAACTTTACTTGGGACGTAACTAATCAACACTTTACTTGGACATGGTGAACGAGGGCATTTTTAAATGGATGTTGACACTTTTTAAGTACATGTAATCCTTTAGGATAAGCCTGTATACTACATGTACCTATGTGTTTTACGAAAATAAATAAATAAAGGTACTTTAGCAGGTGGTAGAACTATTATGGTTCGCCCGGGGAAGTACCAACGCTGAACCCACTTCTACCGTGAACCAATTCTATTGTGTTTCGGTGGAAAGGTGCAGTTGCCGGCTATACTTACATGAGGCGACCACCAGCCTCCGGAGTAGCAGCGCAACTGCATACGACCTCAGACAAGACTTACCTATGCTTGCTTGAGGTTGTATGTAGATGTCCATGGGCTGCAGCGACCACTTAACACCACGTGGCCTGCATGCTCGTCTGCTACTCCATTCAAATTAAAAAAAACTTATCGCTATACGACTACATGGATCAATCGGTACGGAATCAAAAAAATTGTGTTATTTTTGTTCGATAATGGTTTTATTATCGACTATTATTAGTAATTTTAAAAATCACGTTCGTGATCATATTTTTACGTTGTGATGCTGGGAAGCTTATTCAATCTTTTTTAAGAAAGATGTCCGAGTATGTGCTTCGAAACGAATCAATTTTATTGATTGAGATCTGGAGTGCTACGCTGAAAAGCTTCTGTTGAGACTTAAATTGAATTGAATTTTGAAAACTTTCAGTTGATTAAGGTATTTTGAAAATATGTAAATTGTTTAATAATTATAGATTATACGGTACGTTTTTGGCATTATCTATAGGTAACAAATAATAATAGGCACTTGGCAAGCGTGGTGGATTTAGTCTACATCCCTCTCACTATTCTAAGAGGAGTTCTGTGCCCACCAGTGTGATATAAAAATGGTTGAAAAAAAAAGTTCGCAATATAACAAAACCAATATAACCTAAATAAATTACGAATAACGCCATTGAAAAGCAAATCAGCCGCGGTTTCCCTCCTCCCCTCTCCCTATCTATATGTTCCAATTAAAAGTAAGAATCCCTCGATTTAAATGTGCAGTAACATTTTAAACTGCCTTTGCTCTACGCTAAACCCACTGTGGTCAGGACGCGGAACAGACAGAGATTGCGAGTGTATTTAGAAGATTTTTTAGTTTTGTTTCCTTGTTGTAATTATAAGAGGGTTAAGTTCATTATGTTTCTTGCAAAAGAACAATGTTACGAGTACCTATTATTATTATTCTTTGTGAAATAAAGATGAAGGGCTTCATAAAATTTAACTTCACGATACTTTGACACGATTTGTTTAAGGATCAGAATTCAATAGGCTTCATAAGGCTACCATTTTTACTTTTAGCAAGACACGAAAATAGCTAAGGTAGGTTAGATATCTGCTGCCTGTGAGCTACTAAAAGGGAGCTTTCGGAGTAACGGTTCGCAAGAGTTAGAGTTAGATGTGTCGGTAAATAATGGCATTCTGTTTTGAAGAGTAGACGAACATAGACTCTCCCGAGATGGACCTGCAGGTCACTTCCACAAGAAGGACACCAATGCATTATATGGCAATTTTGGATCCAGGAGCATATGGGTATTTGGAATTATTACATCGCTACAAACCCTTCCGAGTTTCCAAATCTAGAGCTATTTTTGAAGGTCTTATCTTCTCTTGTGACTTACTGATTCAGTTCTTATTTAGATATTATTATGACAAGATAATTCTTTAGAGGAGTGCTTTTTATAAATAAATTCATACCTACATTGTAAGTTATGAATAATATATTGAATTTCAATTGTATAAAATAATTAAAAAACTGCAACATATGGCAAAAAACGTAACAAAAGGTTACCAGGCTTCCAGAAAGCAGAATAAGATTACACAAAACATCGTTTCGGGAGCAATAAAACAAAGGAACGGTTTCAAAAGAATAATTAGTAGTCTTCAAGTCGGTCCAACTGGCTTCGATTATTATCTCGCTTTGTCCCTAACATTGTCTTCGGCCGCCATATGGTGACAATTTTGTTGACAAAAAGAAGTTTAGTGTATTTTTACGACAGTAAAGAATTGTATGGCCGTGTTTTGTGCTAAGAATAGAAGCGTTTTTAAGAAATAATGAGGCCGAGATAAAGTATTGTGATGTTAAAATAGGTCAGAATTAATATTTCTTTATTACATTTTAGTAAAATAAGAAGAAAAGGGAAAATGAGGTTATTATTACAAATAATTTTAGTAAATTTAAAGTTTTAAACTGTTAAAAGACAAATTGTTGATATTTTAAATACGTTTTGATTTTCACCATAGTATGAATACTCCAAATGTTTTATTATTCTTCATACATATTTTAATTAAAGGGGCTCAACAATTGTTTAGTTAGTCAATAAATACACCAGACATACAAAAAAAAATAGGTTTGGAATAGGAGATGCAAGTGGTAGCACGCGTATGAGCGCATTTGCGCCTTTCCAGTTAAATAACCTGATTTGAAAGCGCTCTAAAACTTCCAAACAATCTTTCGCGTGATAGTAAATGACTTAAGAAAAAGAGTATTCGCTAAAGAGAACAGCAAAATTATGACGCTTATTATGACATCTTCTTTGTCCTCAATCAGTTCGAAACGGCTGCCCTTCGCTTATTTCTGCCGATCGCCGTTGGCATATGTTTTTGCGGCACCACGCAAGCGTGTCACACAAATGACGGATGTGCATGTGTCAGCTCGGTTTTGCTTGACATAGATTAGAAATGTGTCATAGTTGTCTCTTATACTAACTAAAAATATGCCACCTAACAAACCAACATACCTCATGATCATCATACGATGTCAATAAAAAAGTCCAGACAATCTTTCGCGTGACAATAAATTGCCCTGTAATGACTTAAGAAAAAGAGCATTCGCTAATGAGGACAGAACATCATTGATCAAATTATGATGTTCATTATGTCATTTCGGGTTTCTCCTCAATTGATTCGAGATTCGAACCGGCTGCCCTTCGCGTTTTTCTTCGGATGGCCGTCGGCACATGTTTTTGCGCCACCACGCATCCGTGTAACACAAATGACTGATGAGCATGTGTCGGCCCGTTTTGTTTGCCATAGATTAGAAATGTGTCTTGTCTCTTCAACTATCTAAAATTATGTCACCTAAGAAACAAACATGCCTCATGACTATCACATCACACGATCCGTTGCGTGACAGTAATATGCCCTGTAATGACAAAAGAAAAAGAATATTCGCTAATGCGGACAGCACGCCATTTATAAAAATATTACGTCCATTATGTCATTTCGGCTTTGTCCTCAATAGGTTCGAACCGGCTGCCCTTCGCGTTTTTCTTCAGATAGCCATCGGCAAATGTTTTTGCGGCACCACGCAACCGTGTCACACAAAAGACTGATGTGCAGAGTCTGCTCGTTTTTATTTGCAATAGATCAGAAATGTATCATATTTGTCTTTTCAGCTATCCCTTATTAAAAGCTGATGGCGAGTAAAACACATAGGTACATACGTGCGAGTGTGTATTTACTATAAAACACACATTACACAACGGTTTTAGAAGTGGAAAAACTTGTAGGCTAGTCCCTGTAGCTTCAGGATTAAGAATAGAGCTACGGTATCTCCTGCCTGATCGTAAGAGGCGGCTAAAAGAGGGCTTCCGGGGTTGTTGGCGGTGAGAGTGAGAGCTCGATCCGTCCAGCCAGCAGCCTCGGGAAGGACGGCGGAGTGTGCGTGGCCGCATGCCGCCGTAAGCATCGGAAAGTGCAGGATAACAAATCTGTTCTCCTGAAGATGGGCCTGTTTTGGGGCGCCGCGCGTGGAGGATACCGGTGAGTTCCATGGAGATCCCGGAGTCCTCCCCAAGTGCAGAGGCAGGCCACGGAGGGGGTTTTAGTGCGGTACAAATCCCACATAACCCGGTATCCTCTATATAAATCACAGATGCATTGAGGGTTACGTTGGCGGTCGCTTCAACATGAAGACGCATTTGTGTAAGTAATGAGTACGCGCTACTGTACGATAAAACGGCCCGTACATAATGACCTTAAGTTGATAACTTATAGATGGCAACATTGACATATGCAAGTACTAGTTGTACTGCGCGGTTTTACCCGCGTTAGAAATATCAAATACTTACATATTTATTGACCTATCTGTCTCGTCTTGAATGTATGTAAGCGTGTTATTAAAAAATTCTTTTCTCAGACCGTCGAGCACAAATCAATTCTTTTGTATTTTTGAATCTTCATAATCTTTGACACTCCACCGTGCCGACAAAGGGCACACTCCAGTGCGTGCGAAATGTTTCACACATTGTGACTCGGTCACACGTCACACGTGGTCGGCACAAAAACCAAAAATACACATTAATTACTACTTCGTAATCACTGCGGCCCCCTTTGTGAATACGAAAAAAGGGCGTGAAACTTGTAGATTGAATATCGCTTAGTAACATTTTTCTTGTATGGTATAAATACATATAACGAATCACACTCATAGCCCCACAGTAGGGTAGTTATACCCTGTGTGGTGGATGCCACACACACAAAGACAGAAACACAAACACCCAAACCGAGAACAGAAATTTTAAACTCAACATTCAAATTTCTACTTCGCCGGGAATCGAACCCGGGACCCTCCGATCGGCAGTCCGGCATGGTAACCATTACGCCACGCGGGTCGTATGGTTGTATGTTTTGTAGAATGAGAATAAAGACAGCATCAACGATAATATTATTGAAGGGTATTATGATTTTGTACGATAAAACCAAAAGAAACCTATTTGCTTAAATTAAAATCATAATCAGGTCGCGGCCGGACTAAAGAAATGTAAGACAGCTAGTGGTAAATTTTATGCGCGTATTCACACTTCAGAAGGCACGTAAAACCGTCGTTCCCGGTAGCTCTATCTTTTAAGCAGCGTGTAAGCTCCTGGCCTCCCTAAATATACTTAGGAAGAGACACGTGTTCGGCAGTGATTAAAAAGTGTTATCTACAGCACAGCCAAAACGTTCACTATCTTTTTTCGATTAAGCTTCTCTGGTATGCCATCATAACTAAGTTAAGCTGTAATGGCCACTTGAACCAATGGTTAACATTCCATTAGAAAAAAAATCTGTGATACTTCATATGATGATAAGGTCAAATATCAGTTATAGAACTGCCACATAGTAGCCTCATAGTTCTATACTGTTTTTTTTTTATAAATAATCTGAATAGAAAGGCTAAAAAAACTGATTTACTAAAAGTTATTATGCAAACAGTGTAAACGCTTATTTATTTAAACGTGCCCCTTTAAATTGTAACTTTTTATGAACAACCGAGTAAACAAAGTCAACTCATGAAATTAAAATTCGTTTCGTCACGAACACGGCATGTCATAAAAAGCTTGTTAAAGCTTTCAATATAGCGGGTGATACAACGTTGTTTTAGAGAACTAATTAATCCGATGAAGAAAATCTTTCGCCTAACGAGGTTCGTAGTTTACATCGCTCTGAATCGTTTGATTAATTGGGATTTAAAATTCTTCTTTTTTGTTTCTATAGTAAACTATATATTTTCTATGTTTCTATAGAAGTGATTAAATTATCACTACCCCGTCCTTGACTCTTCATCAATATGTATTATAATACCGTAGTGTGAAATATCGTCAAGTGCGTATTTCAAAGGATTTATGTTTATGTTTCACTACAGTCTATCTAATCTGTAATAGGTACTTTTTGAACGTTTCATAATATATTTTGTATCGAAGTATCGAAATAACTTTTTATAGGTTTTAACATGGATCTGACAGTGTCAAACAGTACTTCTTAGATTAAGTGGACAGTAATCACTTGAAGCAAAAAAATATTAAATATATTGATAGGTAGTCATTAAATTTAGCTCGAGAAAGAAGTGTACCTATGCTAAAAGTAACTGAAATAATATTAGGGGCTTGAGATAACACGCCTTTTCAAAAGTATTTTTAGGAAAAAGTGGATTTCCCTGCCATAAAATTTGTCACATTGTAATGCTTTAGGGTTAAACCTGGTAATTACTTGTACCTTTGCACCTAAATAATTAAAAAGGATAACATACTCGTATATCCCAAATATATAGAGTTTATGTATAAAAACCCACTACCGAGCGTAATAGGGTAAAAAAGGGAGCCAATCAAGACGTAATGTCAGTCTTGAGAAATTTATTGCTCATCACTTTCATAATACTTCTTGATAGTTTACTAAACAAGTATATTTCTCGAACATGACCCAAAGGGCGGCAAGGGCCATAAATATAAACTTGGATTGAATTTTGATGAACGATAGGAGCTCTTGTGATTTATTTATTTTGCAACACCCTTGTAATGCCTGACTCACACACTTGCCCAATTACTGTAGGTGTAAATACGCAAGCGCAAGCTAAGAAGTGCCCCCGGGTTTGGCTTAGCTTTCGTGTAGTTCTACTTTAAAGAAGCTTGTTTTGGCCTGCCTTAGGCCCGTGAGTATTTCACATTGTCAAAAATTATTAAAGTATTTAAACATGAAAAGAAGGCTTTTCATGAAATATGGCATACTTTGGTCTAGGACGTCAAGACTTAATTTTTATCTACCTAAAATTAGAAAGTCGGGACAAAGTCACAACTTGCTTTTCGCTTTTCAGGTCTCAGGAGGTATATACTTAAGTATAATAAGGTCTATATTTAAGTACCTTTAATGAGTTATCATTCTTGCTCTACCCAGAAAAGTATTACATGCCTAAGAATAAAAAAATATGAAGAGCCAACAACTGCTGTCCAACAACCGCTAAGTTTTCTTTCTTTTCATCACACTAGGCTTATGTGATGGAGTATGACCTTAGTATTTTTATTCCTGAAGCGCGCATGGCCCAGCGGTTAGCGTAGAACGCAAGCGATCTATGCAACAAAGCTAAACGGGTGCGGTCAGGTGTGAGATGGGTGAACGCTAGTGGCAAAAAATTTTTATGCGCGTTTCCGTACTTGCATTGGAGCAGCGTGGTGGAGTAAGCTCCAGGCCTCCCCAATAATGGGTAGAGACCCATGCCCAGCAGTAGGACGCAAAAAGGGTTGCAGCCAGCCATTTTTAATGTTGATACGAACCATCGGCAATGATGGTCAATTAAACAGGACTGAAAAACAGTTTGCATAACGTACACATACAGAGTTATGTACTGTACGTATACATTACACATTCTTGATAAACAGTTCACTAAGCTTGCGTATGTAGGGCAAACCAACGCATTGACAAGCATACAAATGATGAAGAATCCAAGCACAGAACTTGTATAGACTGGCATACTTTGAAAGCTTACAGATGCTTTTCAAGCATGTAAACCTAGCGTAATTCCACCGATAGAGAGCGCAATTGATATAGACGAGGTTCCCGTTAGTTTAAGGTAATTGATTGATTTCTACGCTTGGGAAGTAATATCCATTCTTCATTCCTTTCTCGTTCTTTTCCAACTTTATGTCCTTTAGACGACTTTGGCAATTTCTTTGACTCTTCTCAATTTTATTAGTTCGAGTTGACTTCGATACAATTTCACTTCCTTGGTTATATTTATTTAGCGCAGAGTTTTCCTTTATTCTAATTTTTGGAATCTAATTAAGCCTTTGTTTCTCAGACAATCTCTCAATTGAAAAGGGTTGAGTCCGTAGTCCACGTGTGGCTTGGTGTAAGTAAGTATTTATAAGACATCACGATTTTAAGAAACTTTGTATAGCGTAACTCTCAGGAATACAATTGAAGGAAAACATAGTAATGGAATACATATTACAATATTCACATATGGCTAGAAACTACATGGAAACTATATGGCTAGAAAATATAGAATATAGAACAGTAATTAAAAACGTACACGTAGAACAACGTAGGATTTTTAATTAAAAACAAATTTCCCATAAGTCATGAGGCTAGATAGTAATTTTGTATTGTACCCAGATGATACGAAATTGTAAAGAGGTGTATGGTTTGTAATTCAATACAAGTATTTCCTTACAGATCTAAATAATCCTAGGTATGATTATGAATTACGAGCTATACATATAATGCACATAACTAACTTTATATCAGAGGTACGCACCAGGATTTAAACCTAGGATCCCTGGGACTATGGCTGCATTAAGTATATTTAAATTGCAGAAGTTATAGTTATAGCAGACAAACATTCACACAGGTGAGAAGTAGCGTAACTGCTGTTATTCCAATGCTGAAATGTTCCAATACAAAAGCAAATTTTACACAATCACTATGTTAGACTAGCCTTCCGCTAGCGGTTTTACCCGCGTGAACCCGTTTAATGTGACCCGTAGAATAAAAAATAGCGTATGTGCTATTCCAGGCTTCATTGCTATATTAAAATCATAGGGGTTTAGCCAGTTGCTTCAACCGCGTAGACCCGGTTTCACGTAGGAATGAAGCATTTTCCCACGGTAAAAACTAGCTTATGTTACTCAGGGTGAATGTAACTTTCTAATGGTGAAAGAATTTTTGAAATCGGAATAGTAGTTACTATGACATAGGGTTCTTCAAGAAAGCTGTAAAAAAGCTCTCCTCCAAAGCCGGGAATGTTCTGGGGTTGCCCGTGTCCATAGGCGATGGTGATCACTTAACTAACACCACGTGGCCCATCTGCCTTTTTGTACGAATTATTAAAAAACTGCTTTTATCAGTTTTATTTTCTCAATGAACTATGTAAAGTTCTATCAAGTTCCGACGACTTTGTTTGTACGAAGTTGTTTTCATTTCTTTTACGCATTGAATGTGACTGTAAATAAAAATAGCAATTTTTTATTTTTTTAATTACATAGGAAAATTTTTCCTCTCGACATTGTCTATTTAGTTCAGCGATCGATCTATCGAAATATACAGAAGAAAAACCAAACCTTTTATACCAACTTTGGCTGTGACCTAAATCAGACAGTGATTACTGGATTAGCGATCGCTTTAATATGTAATTTCATTTTCAGCTTTAGTATCAACCTATAGTTTGATAACTGAAAAGACATTATGACGTCTTTCTTAAAGTTTACGTAAGTTGGCTGTAGCTCAATTTGCCGCTCACTGTTGGGCACAGATCTCTCCATTATTAGACAATCCGGGAACTGGCACCATCTTTGCCTCCAAGAAGGTTTAAGGAATGCTATCTTTTAATAATAACCGAGAGTGCCGGACGCTGCGTATAAATTCCGAAGTACCTTATTAATAATATATGAGAAAAAATAATATACCTAAGAACAAAAACATAACTCTACCTTAGCATTCGAGCAAAAAATATAATCATTTAAATGTCAGTAAATAATTTGACTACCATTTGGCGCAACAGTTACCATACCGGACTGCCAATGGGGGGTTAGTTTCTATTCTTGATCTGGGTTTTTGTGTTCAATGGTTCCTATAACACATAGTACATCTGCACTACTGTGGAGCTATGACTGATAACGTTTAAAAAAAACTCAAGTATATACACAATTATAGAACTTACAAAGCGATTTAAATTCTGAAGTGAAAGGGAATAATATAGCAAAAAACCTACCAAATGAGAGAGATTGGTAGCGATATTCGTTGATAATAGACGTCGTTAGTCGAAGTGGGATGGTCGTTTTGGGGCGTTACTTTTTCGAGTCATTGAGTCAATCGTTTATCACCGGCTGTTGTGTTAACTTTAACGGCAGCCTGGGGAGTTGGAGGTATGGAGTGGATTTAGTTATAGGTTTAGTTACTTTTAAAAATATCTTCGTAAGCTTAAAAGGTTATTTGAATTGCTGCATTGGCACACAGAACCATCTCGTGTTGCTGTAGAGATATGAGCGTTATTCATATCCTTGGCGCGTCTACGCCCGCCCACATTTACATTCTAACCTCTTTTAATATGTTCTGTGCAATTGGCATATAAAGTCATAGGCTCTTTTTATTTTCTCTTGCTAGTCACGAGTACATGCAAATTAAAAAAGACACAAGCACATGGTTTCGTCAGAGTCAATTTCTTTTCATTTATATGCAGAAACATAGTTAAACATTAAGGTTAACATATTAAATACATTAACATATTTAGTTCTACATGTTCTACTCAAAAGCGTGTAATGTAATAAGTGTTATCGTAATCGTTTGTCCACATCAATTGTAGAAGCGCTAAGCCTTGAAAATAACATTTCTACCATTACGACGCAATAATTTATAGTTGTATAAATTATTGCGTCGTATATAAATATTGTGATGCTTAGTCAAAGGAAATTAAATCGTCGAAGAGTATTTTAAGACTATAGGAGATAGTCTTATAGATTTAACTCTTACTTCTTTACAACCTTTTACAAGCACTAGAGATACATACGTTACTCTATATCTAATATAGGTATTTGTGGTATGTATACGAATTATTGACAGATAACGATATCAATATTTCTTTTATTATTTTTATTCATACTCATCAAACTAATGATATTTAAGATAAACAGTGAAATTTCTAGTCTTTGAGCTGTTAAAGTTAGATAAAAGCATTTACCCTTCAAATTCAATTTTTTTTTCAATAAATTAATTTCGTGATAATTATTTTCTGTATAAAATGTTTATTATGTAAGCTACTCTAAGCCTTTTCTGTTCTGTTTAGGGGAGTCATTTCGGACGTCAGCCCCATTAGTTGAGGTAACCGGTCAAAAATTTTCCAGTCACTTTCCGTCCTGATTGTAAAGAAATCTGTTATTTTGCTTACGTTAAAAGGCTTAAAAATAAAGACGAAAATAAAGTGAAACCTAGTGAGTGACAAAATTTCTTTTCTTGATTTCATTAGTTACACCAGAGAAATTATCACCATTGTTACAAAAAAATATTTTTCTAAGACGTACACTTATCGGATATAATACATTTCTTAGAAAACGAATAATTAAATAAAAAATACTGTGTGTAATCACACACATAGTCCACAGGATACTCTGTATCGTGGGTGCCATGGAAACAAAAAGACAATGAAGTAGAGAGAAACTCCCAGATCATGAAAGTACCTCTAAATTCATCATTTACTAGGAAACGATCCCAGAACCTCTTCAACGGTAGGACACTGTAACCACTGCACCATACAAGCAATGATTTTACTATGATTTTTACTTCGACGAGAAAATAAGAATTTCCGAGAAATCTAATTCAATGCCGAAATAATACAAAATAAAATACGAAAGCGCGTAATCAGTCCGCACTGAAGGCAAAGTATTAATCACTAAATTAACTGTTCCTTTCGCTCTGTTATCGAAAAAGTCTCGTCAGCAGCTGTAAATCAATTATCTTGAATGCCGAGGGATGGGCATTAATGTGTAATTGAGTTGTTCATCATTTTCTTCTACCTTTTGTTTGGTTTTTTCTATGGTACGTATTGACGTCAACGTTTTTTTAATTCTTTATTTTTCTAAAACCATTAACAAAACTGACAACTTATTACGAGTTTTGGCGGGCAATTGGATGATCCATGTTATGCTCTTATTTTATTTTCATAATCTTGATGTATTTTGGAGTTACATCGGGTAAAGTTGATAGTAAAGTTGATTGTTCGTTATAGGTAATTATAATAGGCGAGTGTTGTGAAAATAAATAACAGTGCGGAAACATGTTTTTCCAGTTGCCTCCAAAATTCTATTACACGCAGGCCAAGTGCGAGTCGAACTCACGCACGAATGGTTCCGTACCATAAACTATAAAAAATCATGTTTATTGTATGGGAGCCCCATTAATATTTATTTTATTCTATTTTTAGTATTTGTATAACAATAGCAGCAACAGAAATACATCATTGCCTTTGATTATCCGTAGAAATCACTGCATTAAGATTGAATGAAAGGTAAATTGTGGTTTACGATTTATGACGTATTAAAAAAAACTACTTACTAGATCTCGTTGAAACCAATCTTTGGTGGAAGTTTGCATCGCAATGTACATCATATATTTTTTTAGTTTTATCATTCTCTTATTTTAGAAGTTACAGGGGGGGGGGGGGACACATTTTACCACTTTGGAAGTGTCTCTCGCGCAAACTATTCAGTTTAGAAAAAAAATAATATTAGAAACCTCAATATCATTTTTGAAGACCTATCCATAGATACCACACACGTATGGGTTTGATGGAAAAAAATTTTTTTGAGTTTCGGTTCTAAGTATAAGGAACCCTCAAAAGTTATTGTTTTTTCAATTTTTGTGTGAAAATCTTAATGCGGTTGTTCGCGCCAATTAAGTCATTTCACCTCCCTCCCCTTCATCCTCCCTCTCTTTCCCGCAAGCGCACTATGGTATTATATCGGCCTCGTTCGCACCTCAACGAACGTAGATGGATCAGGAAGATCTATCAATTCAGTCTGCCTTCGTCCCGCCGCCGACGCGCACGCCGCCGACGCGCATGCAAGTCCTCTCGTGACAAGTGACAACCGCACCGCAAGCCACCTAACACGTGGTCATCAGACTCGCCGCATCGCCGCCATCACCGCTGTCAATAGTTTTGTGATTTAACTGAATAGTGCAGTGTATTGTGAAAGACAACATCAGTTCCCGGGCAAGAGAAGGCTTCATCAGAGCACGAGCATACCATCTGCTCCAGCCCCTGTGATAAGGTTAGTGCACTTGCTCCCTTTATCAATCCTTCTCGTTTTCCACCTTTAATTCGACACGCAACTTACAGTCCACAATTCCATCACCCGCAACGGGGGACCACCCTCCTTTCCACCCTTTATTCCACCACCATTTTTGGTCATAGCGAACCGGAGGTCCCCCCTTTATCCAACAATTCTTACCCTTGTCGAGCCGGATTCCCTCCAATTTTTTGGTCCAGTCGAGCCTGATTTCGAATCAATAGTTTAGTAACTTCACCCGGGTTAATTATTTAATCTCATAAATACGCATACATATGTATTTCATGTAATATATTATAAGTGCCTATTCATATTTATTTTTGCAAATAAGTATTATATCTACGATTATTTTATATCCCGCATATTAATAACGCACCGCTCACGTAGGTATATTATTATTTTTGCAAAACACACCGCACCATCCGCTATTTATTTTTGCAAATAAGTATTATATCTACGATTATTTTATATCCCGCATATTAATAACGCACCGCTCACGTAGGTATATTATTATTTTTGCAACGCACCGCACCATTCGCACCATTATTTACCTATATTTGTAATCGAAATTACACCTCATAGGTATGCATTCTATTTTTCATTAATTGAAGTCCGCCATATTGTAACTGGAACCGACGCGACCGGCGATCGTTGTTTCGCTAGTAACTACCTACGTAATCATTCATTCATTACGCCATAGGTACATAATTTTTATAATCTTAACTGTTTTAACTGATTTATCTTGTTCACGACAAAATGTCTACTAAAGGTAAAATTGTATCTGAAACGCTTTCAAGTGACGAAATTAGTTTGAAAATATTAATTGCAAAACGTGATTCTATTTACGAACGTTTACAACAAATTTATGATTTATCTATAAGTGCATCAAGTTCGTCAGACGAACAGGACACATTTCTTGACACGGCATCTGACCTTGAATACTTGCGTACCGAGTTCAAGGACACGTTAGAATCTTATAATGTTACAAATTTAAAATTAAATCCGAACGCGCAAATCGATTTCGGATCGTGGAAATCTTTTCATGATCTATATAGTCGTATTAAAAGTCAAGTGTCTAAATTAAACGCTCCATATTCATCTTCAAGTAAATTACAGAATAGTTTACCTACAAAAATTATACCATCGCTTCCGCCCATAGAATTACTTTCTTTTAATGGTGACATACGACACTGGTCTATGTTCTACCAACAATTTAAAACATTAGTTCATGATAATCAGCAATTAACAGATGCTGAACGCGTTTATTATCTTGTTAGTAAACTTAGTGATAAGGCATTATCAGTCTGCTCAGGCTTAATGCCTACAGCTGAAAACTATTCTGTGATATGGAACGCGATCATACGTAGATATAACGACGAGCGTGCGCTCGCGACTACCTACGTCAGTCAGCTGTTAGAACTGAAGAACGTAAACACTAACACATCCGCTGGTTATCAAATATTTATGGATAAATTTGATGCTTCTATTAACGCTCTTAAGCAACTTAATATTGATGACATATCTGATTTTCTATTTCTAAATATCGCGCTTAGAAAATTAGATAACGATACCGTAAAGTCGTTCGAAATGTCATGTCGCAACGTAAACATACCGAAATATTCCGCTTTGGTTCAGTTTTTACATGACCAGAATAGGGCTTTGTGCCATACAATAAATACTTCGCATAATATGTCTAACAATAATAAAATTAAAGGTAATTTTGTTCCCGCTCCCGCTAAAAATATAAGCAAAACTTTTATTAATACAGATTCGAATCGGTCATGTATTTTCTGTAAATCGGGTGATCACGAACACCTATTTGTCTGTCCGCATTTTTTAAAAATAAATGCACAGGACAGGTACAATTTTGCAAAACGAAATAAATGTTGCACTAATTGTTTAAGTAATAAACACGCCACTCCTTTTTGTAAGTCACAGCGTAGATGTAGGTATTGCTCCCGCTCGCACCATACGCTACTTCATTTTGTTAGTAGTGGGAATAAGGTCGATCAGCCTTCGGTAGAACAAGGTCCAGGAGAAAAAAATGCATCCACGTCATGTAACGTTTCGCGCGATTGTGGTAATGCGCCGCACCGCACTACATTATTGGGAACTGCGAAGATTAAAGTTTGTACTAAATACGGACACCAATATTTGTTGCGTTGTTTAGTGGACCCTGGCTCGCAATGTGATTACATCACGAAACAGTGTTGCAAACGTTTATACCTACCGATCTCAAATAAAACACCAGTTAAAGAGGCGCAAGGAATCGGTGGAATATCGCAGAAGATTTTAGGTGTTACTTCTTTGCAGTTTAGCTCCCGCTTTGATGAAAATAAACTTTATCATATTGAACCGTTAGTCGTTCCCACTATAACTGGACAATTACCCGAGTCGTTAATAGACGTTTCGAAAATTAGTTATATAAATAATTTACGTTTGGCTGACGATCAATTCCATAAACCAGGTGACATTGACGTTTTATTAGGGGTTAACACTTATTTACAAATTTTGTTAACTGATAAAATAATTAATTCGCAATCGCCGAGTGCCATAGAAACGTCATTAGGATACATAATAATGGGAGACGCAGATATCGACTTTCCTACTTGCATGCCGCGTTCTTTAGTTTCTTATCCTACTCGTATTGATAATAGTCAAACGTCGCTCACGCATTTGCTCGAAAAATTTTGGAAGTTAGAGGAGCTGCCGCAAAAAACTTATTTGAGTCCTGATGAACAGGAATGTGAGAATATTTATACTTCCACTACTCGTCGCAATTTGAACGGACGATATGTTGTCGCCCTGCCCTTCAAGGACACGCCTGATAAGTTAGGTGATTCTTTTATAACCGCTAAAAAACGCTTCTCGCTCCTAGAGAGACGTTTTAATAAATGTCCCGATCTTCGCTCCCGCTACAATGAGGTTATTCAGGAATACATCAACAAGGGTTATTTATCATTGGTTGTTTCGAATAATTTTACGGAACCTTGCTTTTATCTCCCGCACCACCCTGTCATACGTAATGATAAAAGTACAACTAAATTGCGAATAGTACTTGACGCAAGCGCTAAGTCAGACAATGACATTTCATTAAATGATATTTTACATAGTGGGCAAAATTTACAGTCTGATATTTTTAATATTTTAATAAACGTACGAGTTTATCGCATCGCCTTTTTTGCCGACGTTAGGCAAATGTATTTATGCATTGAGGTACAAAAATCGCACCGCGCGTTTCAACGCATTCTTTATCGCTTTTCTGATGAGGAAGACATACAAACATACGAATTTAATCGTGTGACTTTTGGTTTACGCTCTTCTCCTTTTCTTGCGCTACGCACACTACGTCAGTTGGCTTCCGAGGAGAAGGAGTCCTATCCTCTGGCTGCTTCGGTGGTCGAACGAGATATTTATATGGACGATATCGCGTCCTGCGCGCCCTGCGTCAACAGCGCCGTTGACGTAGCCACTGAACTAATTCAAATGTTTCAGCGTGGAGGATTTGAATTGGTTAAGTGGACTAGTAACAGTTCAGAGCTTTTACAGCACATCCCCGCAACGCACCGTCAGCTTGACGAGGTCTCATTCGACGACCAAAGTATTTTTAAGGTATTGGGTCTTCGTTGGCACCCCGCAACTGATTGTTTTTCTTTTCTAGTTTCGCCGCCGCCGCTCGCTTGTACCAAGCGTTCTATTTTATCCGCAACCGCTCGCTTGTATGATGTTCTGGGGCTCGTGGGTCCAGTAATTCTTTTCTCTAAGCTTCTCATTAAAACCTTATGGGTTCTCAAACTTGACTGGGACCAGGCTCCGCCCGCTCCCGTTGTCACTGCATGGCAACAATATATTTCAGAGTTACCTTTGATATCGAAATTAAAGTTTCCTCGCCATATGGGTATAAATAAAAATTCGCAAGTTTCGCTAGTCGCGTTCGCCGACGCCAGTGAAAAGGCGTATGGCTGCGTGATTTATTCGCACATCGTTAATGATGATGACTCACCAGTGGTAACGCTGATTTGTTCTAAGTCAAGAGTATCTCCGCTAAAAACTATTTCGTTAGCTCGGCTCGAGTTATGCGCCTTAGTATTACTCGCTAATTTACTGCGTACCGTACATGACACGCTATCCGCTAGGCATCCTGTTAGTAACATTTATGCATTTTCGGATTCTGAAGTCGCCCTTTGTTGGGCCCGCTCCTCACCCCACAGGTTTAACAAATTTGTGGCTAACCGCATTTCGCAAATACAGTCTTCTTTATCTCCTGATAATTTATTTCACGTGTCTGGTTTTGAAAATCCCGCCGATTATATTTCTCGCGGTTTATTGCCGTCACAAATAATAAATTGTGATCTGTGGCTACACGGTCCCGCTTGGTTGTCCTCACCGAGGAGTGAGTGGCCAATACAATCATCTTCACTATCTACCACCGATCTACCGGAACAAAAAACTGTAACATGTACCGTTAGTAATAGTCCGGAGCATCCATTTATCACTCTTAGTTTAAAATTTTCAAAATGGAATAAATATCTCCGATCCGTAGCTTATGTTCTAAAATTTATAAAAAAATTACCGCGTAATAAAACTATAACCGCTTCTGACTTAGAATACGCAGAGAAAACTATTATTAAAGTGGTACAATCTAACGCTTTCGCGGAGGATTTGACTAAAATTCAAAAGGGGCGTCCTTGCTCTTCTGCCTTACGCAAGTTAACTCCGTTTATCGCAGACGATCTGCTTCATGTGGGTGGACGTCTTCAATATTCGTCTTTACCAGAGTCGCAAAAACATCCAATATTATTACCAAAAGGTGGACATATAATAGATCTTTTAATAGATTATTATCACTATAAAAACTTTCACGCTGGCCCGCAATATTTACTCGCCGCGTTGCGTGAGAAGTATTGGATATTATCTGCACGACGCATTGTACGCTATCGCGTCCATAAATGCAATGTTTGTTTTAGACATAAACCTAAAGCAGCGCACCCGATGATGTCCGCGCTGCCTGCTTGCCGACTCGAGCAGTGCAACGCTTTCACACACACGGGGGTAGACTACGCTGGTCCTCTTAACATCACGTTGACACGTAGGCGCGGCGTTCGCAGTCAAAAAGCATACTTATGCTTATTTATATGTCTCGTCACTAAAGCAGTTCATTTAGAGCTGGCCTCGGATCTAAGTTCTGCCAGCTTCTTAGACGCATTCAAGAGGTTTATATCTCGTAGAGGTCCATGCAAGTTTATCTATAGTGATAACGCTACTAATTTTATTGCTTCGCGTTCATACTTGAAGGAACTTCATTCCTTTTTGCGTTCAGACGAATATTATAAAGTATTTAATCAGATCCTTTCTGATAACCGCATCACATGGAAACTTAACCCTCCAAACGCTCCACATTTTGGTGGGCTTTGGGAGTCAAATATAAAGATAGTAAAGTATCATTTATTTCGCGTCATAGGTAAGCAAATCCTCACGTATGAGGAGTTGCTTACTGTCCTCACTCAGGTCGAACGCATATTAAATTCACGACCGCTTTACGTGTTAAGTAGCGATCCGGCGGAACCTACTGCACTTACGCCCGCGCATTTCCTCGCTGTTAATCCACTTGGATGCTTACCCGCCGCGGATCTTAGTAAAGAACGCATTAATCTTTTATCACGTTTTTCATTGCTTGATTCGATAGTTCAGTCATTCTGGAAGCGCTTCAGATCAGAATACTTACATACACTACAAGCAAGAGAAAAGTGGAATAAACATTCTATTAATTCCATTTCTGTAGGAACCGTTGTTCTTATCGATATGGATAATGCTCCGCCTCTTCAGTGGCCGCTAGGCGTCGTCACTGAACTGTTTCCTGGTAGGGATGGTGTGGTGCGCGTTGCACAAGTGAAGACTAAGAGCTCCACTTTGCAGCGGCCCATTGTTAGACTTTGCCCTCTACCAACACAATAATATTTCTATATGCCTATGTAGTTTATATTTTATAAGTTATAGTTTAAGTATAAATTCTCATCCCGCTATTATAATATTTTTATTAATTTACTAATTATATTCATCGCATCGCCTCTGTTCACCGCATATATAGTTTTTTCTATATGATATTAACTCCGCTGTATATATTTATGTTTATTTTTTTTAATTCGCTATTTGAGGAGACCTCAAGGCCGGGGGGATGTTCGCGCCAATTAAGTCATTTCACCTCCCTCCCCTTCATCCTCCCTCTCTTTCCCGCAAGCGCACTATGGTATTATATCGGCCTCGTTCGCACCTCAACGAACGTAGATGGATCAGGAAGATCTATCAATTCAGTCTGCCTTCGTCCCGCCGCCGACGCGCACGCCGCCGACGCGCATGCAAGTCCTCTCGTGACAAGTGACAACCGCACCGCAAGCCACCTAACACGTGGTCATCAGACTCGCCGCATCGCCGCCATCACCGCTGTCAATAGTTTTGTGATTTAACTGAATAGTGCAGTGTATTGTGAAAGACAACATCAGTTCCCGGGCAAGAGAAGGCTTCATCAGAGCACGAGCATACCATCTGCTCCAGCCCCTGTGATAAGGTTAGTGCACTTGCTCCCTTTATCAATCCTTCTCGTTTTCCACCTTTAATTCGACACGCAACTTACAGTCCACAATTCCATCACCCGCAACGGGGGACCACCCTCCTTTCCACCCTTTATTCCACCACCATTTTTGGTCATAGCGAACCGGAGGTCCCCCCTTTATCCAACAATTCTGGCCCTTGTCGAGCCGGATTCCCTCCAGCGGTTCACTGAATATATCTACGTACCGAGTTTCAACAGTATAGTTCTTATAGTTTCGGAAAAAAGTGGCTGTGACATACGGACGGACAGACAGACAGACATCACGAATCCATAATCCGGGTTCCGTTTTTTACCATTTGGCTACAGAACCCTAAAAAACTGATGCTAAAACTTGAATCTGGCAGTAGGGACAGAGTTTGCAATGCCATACGGACAGACAGACAGACATCACGAATCCATAAGGGTTCCGTTATTTGCCATTTGGCTACAGAACCCTAAAAAACTGATGCAAAATCTTGAAGCTGGCAGCAGGGACAGAGTTTGCGATGCCATAATTGAATCAAACATTTTTTTTTCATTTTTTTTAAATCTCATTTCTTACAGGCGCTTTCCTTATTTCAAAGAATTTTTTTTATAGCACAATAAATACAGAAATTTTAATGATATCATGAGTATTAGAGCTACATAAGAGTAGGTTAATAGTTTCTATAGATTTAGTGTTTGTATTAATATTAGGAAATGTATCTGTATAATGTACGAGCGGTAACACGTATGCCATATACGCTTACAGCATTATAACCGATCGTGTTATGTTACCGCTTGCAGCATTCTATACAATTTGTAAAAAGAAATTTGCTAAAGAAAATAATATACAAAGGCAATGTTTCATATAATTTTTCCATATATTTGCAGCAAAAGTAAGCAATAGTTTGTTCGCCATACATTTAATACCCTTTTTGGTAATTTTCTTCATTACTGAAATACCTCAATACTTGGGTGTTTGCGTCCCATTGCTGGGTGGTCTCTTCCCATTATTGGAGAGGCCTGGAGCTTACTCCACTCCACTGCTCGAATGCGGGTAAACAAATATATTTTATTCTAATGCCTGCCCTACACGTTGCGAGAAATCGTTCAGATTACTTCAGATTTCTCTGAAGAAACCTGTTTCTTCAGATTTCTCGCACTGTGTGGATGGAAATCGTTCCGATTCGTTTCAATTTCTCGTACGTCGTCGGCAGTATGAAATTTCATCAGAGAAATCGTTCGTCGGCGGTTCGGGTGGCTTCGGGATCGCTCGGCTGAACTCGGCTCGGCACTCGACAGTTCGCCGGCTTCGTCTCGGACCCCGTTTATTTTCGGACGTGCGTATCATGAAGCGTGCTTTATGCAATAATATGTATGCTCCTCGATTTTTTTTTGCGCACTCTAAATAGTCACAAATTATATGTATGTATGTACATACATGCATCGAACCAAATTATCTTTGACATCTGGAAATAGTTTTATTATGACAATTAGAATATACAACCAACTACCTGATAAATTGAAAAGTTTCAATTATTTTAGACTTAAACAATAATTGTTTCAAAACATATATTTTTACCTTTTTAAAACGACTTATCAAACAGCCCTCGTATGTTTTGTCGGACATTATTATAATAATAAATAATAAACATTTCACACTCAAAGCCCCACAGTAAGACAGATTTACCCTGTGTCGTGGGTGCCATGGACACACACACAGACACAAACACAATATGTGGCTAATAGGATCACTTTCAAATCAAAAAGACACTTAAGGATTCATAAGCAAACTATTTATTTGAAACTTAAACATTTTAGAATTTACTTATTATTAAAACGTATTTTTTTATAAAATAGGAAAATTATGTCAGATAGCTATAAATGTTTCTTATTCAAAAGATTGTCACGGAATCAACAAATATGACATAATTCATTCAAACATTATACATAAACCAAACATATCAAAAGAGTATGTATACTCTGAGATTACCACACACAACAACACCCGACTGAGAACAGAAATTTTTAAACTCGTCATTCAAATTTCTGCTTCGCCGGGAATCGAACCCGGGACCCTCTGATCGGCAGACTGGCATGATAACTATTGCGCCACAGGGGTCGTCGTTATATAATAATATTATAATTCTATTATTGACATTTAATGATAAATATTAAGTTTCTTACATAATTACTGTTTTAATATTCTATTTTGTAAGTTTACAATATTATGATGTGTGATGCCTGAAAAGGTAGCATTTATTTGAACTCGTATTATGCATTAAGACCTGCAAATATTGTACTAAATGCCTCAGACCAATGTTTAAATGAATTAAATTAATAAATAACGCAAGAGCAACATCATCATTTTTCATCTTGATAACATGTTTATTGTGCGAACTTCTGCGGAAAACTGACGATCGAATCAGATATCGGTGACGTGTGGAGGCACTAGGGGCACAAATTACGTATCGGCGGCGGCGCGTTGTGCTAGGGGCTTCCGATTTCTCTGTTCAGAGAAAAATCGGCCGATCTCTGAACGATTTCTCGCAACGTGTAGGGCAGGTCTAAGTTATCCGCTTCATTAACTTCAATAAAACAAAATAAAATACGCAAGTGTGTAATCACTGAGCGCTGAAGACGAAGTATTAATCACAAATGTCGTGTAATTAATTGACATGTTCATTATTTCCTTCTTACTTTTATGGACTTTTTTCCTTATGGTTATTTTGTTTCTTTTCCTTGATGAATATACAAAACGTAGTAAAAGAGGTATGTTAACCTCTTTATTATTTATTTTTACTTGCTTTTTTGTACGACATACATTATTAAGAAAGAATTTTTTTTCATCCTCTTTTTTATGTCCCACTGCTGGGCACATGTCTCCTCTTACAAGTGAGAGGCATGACAGGCATTTAGGCCATATTCAACCACCTGGGTCAAATGTCATTTTTTGCCTTACTCCTATCTAAATTGCCTTAAACCCATATTTATTATTTTTATCAATTTTATTTTGCTTTCCACTTTTATGCGATGTCTAATTAGACAGTAATTAGGTAACACAGACACTAATTAGGTGTCTTGTCAGGTATCTACTTAAAACAGCAAAAATGTTATTCGCTACCGATAGTACCTATAATTGTTCTTAAAATATTAGTAGGTCAACCAAAATATAAGTAATAAGTTACTCGAGGCCTGATTCAATAAAATCTGACAATAATTAAGTGGTCCGCTTTTTTATCGCCAATCTCTTTACCCAAATTGGGATCCTTATAAATATCTCGAAGATATTGTGGGTAAAAGATCTTTTAAACCGCGTCTTACAGTGTCTATTTGATGGTAATTTATTACAATATTATAATATGGATAGGCAATATTTTATTTACCGAGCCCGACGAACATAAATTGTCGAACTCATTTCCCTAATTGAGCTTCTAACTGTACAAGATTTGAAGCTAATTAATTTTAAAACCTTTTCATAGTAAGTCTCCTTGATCCTTTTGAAGGACGTTTTATCAAATTAGGCAAAGTTTAAAGGCTGACAAATATATAAACTTAATCTGACAGAATATAACTTAATTCGAGAAGTGTCGACGAAATGAGAGAAATCCAACACGATTGATAACGACTAAGGTTATTGTTCCCAATTTGTTATTTTCTTCTTTGAGTGATTTCTTAATTAAGTAATTGATGTTCTTTTCGTGACAGAAACGAGTTTTGAATTGTATTCCAGTGATATTGTTGTCTTTATTCAATCTGGTAAAGCAATAAAGTTAGTGTTCAGAGGACTTCTCAAATTGTTTTTGATAGAAATAGTGACGTACGAAACTAATACCAACATAAAAGTTCAGTAACGATATATTATATATATTTTTATATACGAAAGTTTTAGTATTAATACATACATTAAGCTTATAACATTTATATTATGTTGAATATAAACAGTAGTAACATAGATATAAAATAACCCACGAGTTTAGGAAAAAACTCCACGTTGGCCGAATAGACTTCTGACTTTAAAATTTGATTAACTTGTTTTAAAGATTCAACCACCAACCCGCATTGGAGCAGCGTGGTGGAGTAAGGTCCAGGCCTCCCCAATAATGGGGAGAGACCCGTGCCAGCAGTGGGACGCAAAAAGGGTTGCAGCAAGCTATGCACATTATATTTTAACTTACAAAGTCGATATTCTCAAAAGAGTTGCTACCGTCATTAGCGCCTAGCACTTATTTAAATTACCCTTTAGCCACGCCCAATGCCTAAAAAGTTAACTAGGCAGGATATTCGACACGCCACCTCTGGTTTGTATTAACTTACATCATAATTAACGGAAATTTTACTAAAAGGATGCAAAAGTGTCGCATTTTTTGCTAGTTCTCTTGTATTTCATTTAGCTTGGATATCCAGATCAAAAAAATATATTAGGAGGTGGAACGATACTTTGGCAAAGGAAGATTCGGGGAGCGGCCGCGCTCCGACTGACACAATTCGGAGCTTGTATATATGGTAGGATATTCCGAAAACTTCGATAGCGTGATTCAGGAACACCCGTGGTGCCATCTCTTGATGAGTAGCGGAAGGTCGCTACAGTACCTACTTACTTTACATAAAAGTCTGGACAACCGAGCGTTGCTCGGATAAAAACAATTTACTTTCTTGGTTTAGTTTAAACCAAACTCTCATTTGCTTAGTGTTACTGAGGAAGCCATCTCAAAAGGCGCCAATAAAAATATTTTCACAAAAAATAAAAAATAAACGCAATATGGTTTTGACTGAGGTTTGAACCCGGGTCTCTAGTTCCGTAATCAGCCCACGTAACCATTCGGCCAAGGATGCTTTAATTCAACGGACGAAATTTTTATAGAGTTCTTTCTAATCGTCGGATTGGCGGATGGCGTTTGACGGCGTTCTATGCCATAATATTACCAATAGATATCAGGAAGAGTCGTATTTAAAATTTCTAAAAATAAAACCTAGTTGGATCGATTTAAATTTGAAGTAGTACTAAATTTTTAGAAGTTTTAGAAGTTACTATGATGGTGATGTTCCATTAATAAGTGCCTTTATATTTTTTATTTTTATTTGAATGGCGTAGCAGACCAACATGTAGGCCTGCCTGATGTCATATAGCCCATGTAGGTTGATCAATTGCTTGCATAATAGTTGCGTAGTTGCAGTACGCTGCTCAAAAAAGTAATTGCTTGCATAGTAGTTGCAGTACGCTGATCAAAAAAGGAATTGCTTGCATAGTAGTTGTAGTACGCTGCTCAAAAAAGGAATTGCTTGCATAGAGTAGTTGCATAGTTGCAGTACGTTGCTCAAAAAAGGAATTGCTTGCATAGTAGTTACAGTACGCTGCTCAAAAAATGATTAAACCGATGGAGATATTAGTGGCCAACCTGTTGGTGAAACTGATTGAATGTTATCTTTTGTTTAATATTATGTTGTGTGCTATCTATGGATAATAACTGAGATCGATGCCCTCCAATGCACAAACGCGGTCTAAATTTTTTTCACTAAATGTCCACCCATCTTACACCTGACCACCGCCGGGCGCGCCGTTTAGCTGCATTGATCGCTTGCGTTCTTCATCAGCTGTAGGGTTATACGCATCACTTTCTGTACTCACCTAGGCGAGAGGTTAACACTTTATTGTTTCTTCTAATACAATGTGTACATGAGACAGCATAGCGCATAATACCGATAAAACGGTAATTTTATCTAAACACCCATATTTCAATCCGTAAATAATTATAAGGTCATATCATTAAAAATAAATAATTACTAATATGCTTTTACTCTCCATTATTAACAACCTGTTTAAACGGGCATGCAATGTCAATTAATTAACTTCTTATTAATATTCATAAACCGTTTTTCGGTCTTTGATAAATTGGTCATATCGCTTAGCGTAATTGCTATCAATATACATAAGCAGCTTTTATCATAGGTGGTATTAATTAATATTGACAGGTAGCGATACCAAAGGGGACAGCTTAAAAAAGAATTTACTTTTAATCTTTTGTTATTTAAATAATATTCATAGACATTTTGGATGAAGAAATCTGTATACATACGGGTTACATGAAAAAGTCGGAGGGCAAGATGGTATACCTATTATTGAAATTATCGAAATAAAAGGTTATATTATTTGCAGAGTAGACTAGAAAGAGGAAGAGTTAAGATATCATACAATATGGTTGATGACATGGAAGTTATTTAAGCCCAATTTTAGGATATCCTCATTTTGAGGCAATTTCGAGTATGATAAGTAAGTGATGATTTAAAAAAGTTAAAGTGATGGAATCTTCAGTATGAAATATTTTTGGTATTCTTTACGTTTACTGTCCCAGTCTATAAATTTGCCATATTTGACACCGATCATTACACAGGCTCTGGAACTGGAGCGCATGACTCAAGATTACTTAAGCTCATTCAGGATGAGACACCCTCCATCTATCCGTCAGCCTTTAAAAGTCCACTGCTGGACAAGGACCTCCCCTAATGTGTACCTTTCCGTCCGGTCCTACTCCCTTTGCTCCCTTTGAATCCAGCGACTTCCAGCTGACTTCTTTGGGCCGACAGTCTACCTGGGTGGAGGGCAGCCTGTACTGAGTAGTGGAGTCACCCTATCATATCCAAAAGAAAATCCGTTTTTGTTGGGGTTGCAATTTACGAATATGTTTAAAATTCATATCTGTGACAAAGTTAAAAGGCAATTTACTATAACCAATTCTTTTCTATACAAACTGCTGTGTAAAAAACCTTAAAAGCTGACGTTTATGGGCACCTAAAACAACGTTCATGCACTGTAAAGCCTTTTTGCACACAACATATTGGGCCCACGATTTATTTTAACTTGCGCTCTACACCATAAAAAGTGATTGCTAACGAGCCAGTATGGAGCTTTTCGGTTGGTATTTTGCAACACACTGATAACTAATATGGATGTTAAAAAGTTTTATAACTTGCAATATTATGTATTTATTTAACCTGATCATTAAATATTTTTATTTTGACCGTTGCAGACAAGTATGTGGAACACGTGATACTGCTTCGGGATTAAGAATAGAGCTACGGTATCCCCTGCCTGATCGTAAGAGGCGACTAAAAGGGGGCGTTCGGGGTTTTGGGCGGTGAGAGTATGAGCTCGATCTGTTCAGCCAGCGGCCCCGAGAAGGACAGCGGTGTGTGCGTGGCCGCATGCCGCCGTAAGCATCGAAGGGTACAGGAGAGGACATCTGCTCATCTCGGATGGGCCCGTCTCGGAGATCCCGGAGTCCTGGATTTGTTTTGTAGTCATCGCTGCTCCATGTTAAAAAAACATTGTAATATTTCATAACGATGTTTTCTGTCACTCGAAAATTTCTTGTATTCATAATATCCACCGCACGCACTTGGCCAGCATGGAAAACTATAGTCGGAGTCCTTCTTAATTTCAAAAGGAGATATTTGGTCAGCGGATATTAAAAAAGGTCATAAACCAAAATATAAACCTAAGGTGTCACAGCAGCTTTATTGCAAGTCTCATGCAGTTGCAAGTCTGTGGAGGAACTAAACGACTCCTGGCTACATCAGAAGTTCAGTCTGCATCACATCCGGGAAACCGAAAATCTATATCCGGTAAGCTATTCACGCTGTAAACAGTACCATTTATTGTTTAATTGGATTTCAGCTATTTTTTAAAATTAAAAACATAAAATTAAACAAACTCTGTATGTATTGATTGTCCTTTTTGAGAATCAAAATATAAAAAGGAAACGCAAGATATTTTGCACATAAGTCTTTGCCTTATAAACAAACTGATAATAAAATAGAGGATGGGCCGAAAATCTGTCAATTTTCTACCATAAAAGGTTATTGAATTTAAAAAGTAGAAGGCACAATTATAATTTATTTATTATAAGTTTTTAATTTAACTCTGTAGTTTAATTTAAATATTTAACATCTGTTAACGCTATTCGAGATAAAATTTGTTTCGTAATATTTCTATTCTAATTCCTAAGCTACTATGCCTAGAACAGTTCTCCCAAACTTCTACAGTATGACAGTTCATTAAAACTTGTGTCCGTGTCTTCGATAAATGTGCTAAGCTTAAAAGATACAATATAAGTAGGTCGAGCTATTAAATGCAGGAAATTAACATTTTGTTTGAAAAGATTCCAATTATATGGTTTCGTACGACGATATAAAAAAAAAAACAATACTTTATAAGATCTTTTGCCTGTATCTGCTCGGAAACTACTGTACCAAATGACTGTAATAAAAGTGTTTCTTTTCGGATTTCAAATGCACTTTTTTTAAAATTTAACAATAGATAAGCAGTTCTTACGTTAATCAACAAAGAAGAAGAAAACTGACCTTACATTTACATTGCAAGGAGCAATAAATAAATAATAACGATTCACCGACAGTAGGGTAGTTTTTATACCCTGTGTCGTGGGTGCCATGGACACACACAAAGGCAGAAACACAAACACCTACACCGAGAACAAAAATTTAAACTCATGATTCAAATTTTTGCTTCGCCGGGAATCGAACCCGGGACCCTCCGATCGGTAGTCCGGCATGGTAACCATTACGCCACGCAAGTCGTCATTACGTTAAGAGATTTAAAGAGATAAAGGTACCTCTGGAATGTTTTGAATTGGCAATTATGTTGGATATGTTGCAAGGATGTTGAACCTGCATCCCCTAGGCATGAGTTACTTTGCCTCTATCCAAACGTTACTTATGGATTAATCACTTTGTGATAAACACGCACGCAGTTAAAAAAAATCTATCACTGAAGTTATCTTTAGATTTGAACGTCGGCTCCCAGCGTGGCTTCAAACTCCCTTTAGTCTATGGCTGCTCATTACAGGTAGATTATCAACAAATTTTTAATGCAAAAAAAGATATCACTGGTGTTAACTACTCCCCAAATTATGGTGCGACCATACAGGTGGAAACGGTAATTTTTAGTGTAAAAGCTGCCAGAACAGTAGATCGCTAGCATGTCCCAAATCCTATTTAGGATTTATGCACTAATTTAAGCATTCTGCAACTACGGAGTGCGCGACAGGGCTTTGTCAGATACGGTCTGGATTTAGGACACGCTGACCGCTCAGCTGACTATAAATACTACTGAAGTTGTTCTGAATTTAACTGACTAAATTATTAGAGCATGTGGCACTTGCTTTTTAAGTATGGGGAAAAGTAATACGATTTTACATTTTTATTTATAACCTTTACATAGAAGGACAATATTGTTATATCTATATTTCCAGTTGGTAGAATTTTCAGGGTTTCACCAGAGAGGTATGCCGTTGTACCTGTTTTTGCGGTGAAGCAATATTGTATCGTTTTGGTGTAAAGATGTGGTTATCGGCCAGACTTATATGAGCCTTTGGCTAAACGTAACTACAGACGACCTCAGGCAAAACTCAAGCTTCCTTGAGGCCGTGTGTAGACGTCCATAGGCGACCACTTAACACTGCGCGTAGTATTCACGCTTGTCTACCGTTGCATTCAAATAAAAAAAATAAGCCAAGTGACTGACGACAGCCCTTCAAGATGGATTCTCCCAACGCTAGCCAAACACTAAATTAATACGAATGTTTTATTGTTGTACATATCTCAATAGGTAATTTAGATTGGAGTGTTCAAATTTGCGCGTATGGCCCGGCGGTTAGTGTAGAACGCAAGCGATCTATGCAACTAAGCAAAACGGGTGCGGTCGGGTGTGAGATGGGCGACCGCTAGTGGCAAAAAAATTCATGCGTGTTGCCGTGCTTCAGAGGGCTCGTTAAGCCGTCGGTCCCGGTTGTTGTCACCAGACAACAGCCGTTAAATCTTGTCGGAGGCCTTATGGGCGGTTCAAAAACATCCGACAGCCCTTAACCCGCATCTCCACCAACCCGCATGGGAGCAGCGTGGTGGAGTAAGCTCCAGGCCTCCCCAATAATGTGGAGAGACTCGTGCCCAGTAGTAAGACGCTAAAAGGGTTGCAGCCAAGTTTGTGAAGAAAGACCCATTTTTTAACCATCTTATTCCAAGGAATAAGGAACAAAGTCTACATAAAACTGCTGATATCTTGAATCTTCACACTTACACTCCAACATAAAGCAAGTATAAAGAAAGCTGACATGAATACTTGATTCTCAAAACTATTATATTCGAAACAGGAACAACCCAAAGGAAATCAAATACAGATGTGCTGCGGAAAAACTTTTAATACGCTCTAGAGAATTGAACCTATTTTTTGTAAGACTGTTTTAGTTTAGGAATATGCTTTCTTTAAGTATCTAGTACTAACACAGTACTAAAATAGGTTTTAGATAAACCTAATTTTCATACCTAAGTATTTAGTATTCTGTGCCTTAGTTTAAACGTTTATATTGGAGGTTCGAAAGATTCCCAATTATGTAAGGAGTTTAGGAGTGGTATATAGGATTGACCTCATAAACTGAGGACTGGAGATGGGACCCGGTTATATGGGATTTACCTCATAAAACCTTCTAAGCGAATTTGCGTTTTAGCGTGCATAACCTGGTGACTAGCGTAGAATGCAAGTGAACCATGCAGCTAAGCTTCCAAAACAAAACAATATCATAACAGTGTATTTTGCATGGGACCAAAAATATATAACGGTCTACCGGAATTCCTCAAAATTAAAACGGGCAACGAATTTAAAAAAGGACTTAAAACGTATTTACTGAAAAAGGCGTATTACTCAGTCACTGATTTCATAAACGATAAAACGGCATAAAGGAATTCCATAAAAACCTGGGAGGTTTTTTTTCCGCCGGCTTTTTTTCCTCTCAGTGTACAAACACCCTGTGATATGGGTACCCAAAGCTGACGATCGGAACCGATCCGAAATATAAATAAATAAATATTTTTATTTTTATTTAAAAAAGGCGCAATATGGGACAAATAAAAATAATAGTAAAATAGATGTAAATGTATATTTCGTAATTGTATTATAGTTTAGTTTTTTCCTTTTATATTTTTATCATTGTATATTTGCATACCTCATGAAGGTAAATATGGCGAACTAAATATATATAAACAACTTTGTAAACACCCATATTTGTACAAATAAATGTCTTTGTCTTTGTCTTTAAGCGAAACGGGCGCGGTCGGGTGAGAGATGGGTGACCGCTAGCGACAGTAATTTCATGCGAGTTCCCATACTTCCGAGGTGAACATCTGAAGGTGCAAGAAAACAAAATTGCTGTCCTGAAGATGGGTGCCGCGCATGGAGGACACCGGTGTAGTCTGCTGGAGACCCCTGAATCCTCCCCAAGCGCAGAGGCAGGCCACAGAGGGACTTTTAGTGAGGTACAAAACCCACATAACTTGGTATACTCTCCCAAAGTGCTTTTTGAAGGTTTCCCCCCCGATATCAAAAACAAATATGCTCCAGCCAGGCCGGCAATAATATGGGGAGAGACCGGTGCCCAGCAGTGGGACGCAAAAAGTATTGCAGCCAAAACTCTCTTCCTCAGAACTTGTGGACCATGAGATCTCCTAGAACGCATCTATGTATTGTTCGTACGTCCTTTTTTCGAGCGAGTCTCAGGCGAGTTTCAGGCTGGTCGTGGATATTCTATACTATCCTTCCGGGCTTACGATCGATACGACCACATAAACGTTGTCCTTCTCTGGCCAGTTAGCTGTACCGTTTAAGCTTTTACTCTAGTCGCATGTAACTGCAGGAATCCCCATTCAGTCACCTCCAGCTAGACGATACCGCAACTCTAACTCTTATATCAGTCGGGAAATTAAAATAGTCAAGAGTTTTTTTTTTACTTCTTAACATGACATCTTCTGGAAGACTTCACGATTTTTTACTTCACGGGGACCTAAAAAGGAAACCAATATTTGAGATGCAAAATGAAACCCAAATTACAAAAACTGCCACATCAATCTAAGACAATTATAATTACCTTCCTATCTTATCTTTACATTGCTAAGAAGAAGAATTGTTACGAAAGAACATAAAGGAATATTTATAGCTGTTGTTTATTATATAATTCAGTAAATTAATGTTAAAGAAGTCCAAAGTACCGTACTGATGTCGGTTCGAAGTTCTCCGCTTCACAAAATTTAATACGTCCCATTGCAGCAATACGAATGTTTCCCTTTGAAACTGTGCCCGTGGGTACTGCAACGAAGCCATTAAAAGAATAATGTCGAAAAACAAGTACCGTCATATATAAAACTTTTTTTGGCGTTTAGATTATAGTGCCAATTTGGTTATTAGTTACCATGATTGAGATACTTATATCGCGAAAATAAAGTATTCTCCTGGTTAAAGGTTGAATTAGATTAAAGGATACGTTGTTATAACTATCAATACACGTTACTACAACGAAGTAATTTAACGATATCAACATTTTTTATTAGGTTTATTGGCCCTTAGAAAATAAAGATGATAGGCCTCGATGTTGACCCAATTTTAATAGCGAAGAAGTCAAAATTTTCTTTTAGACTGTGTTATTCAAAAGTGCCTATTATTTTTAATTATTTTATATTATTAACTGATATATGTAATGATTTATTGATTTTATCATTTTTTTATTAACCATAGCCATTACAGCCCAAACATTAACACAATAACAGGAACTTCGTGGACTTAGCTTTTAGTTAACATTAAAATTCTATAAAACATCCTCAAACGTGTATAAAGCTTTAATCCGGTATCTAAGAATCGTTTAAGAGATGAAAATTAAGTGAACCTTTCTTATATACATAAGATGAAGAGTAAACAGTGCCGTTCAATGAAGTCAAACCCTTGTTGAAGGTTCTTAGTAAAAAATGTAAGGGTTTTCCAATATCTCGCGTTCTTTGCAAAGTTATGCGATGCTTGCGGCCGCTTGATATTAGAAATCTTTAGTTAATCTCGTGGATATTGTTATGAACCAAATATACCGAAAGTTATGAAAGTATGATAATGGAATAACAATGCCTTCGGCTTTTTGGTATATTTATTTTGGAGATGTGAAAGTCAGAAGCTTAGAGTCCCAAAGTATATTATAAAATAATGACAAACTTAAATAGTGAAACCTAAGTACATTTTCTGTTAAAATACAAATCCAACTTTTTCATATCCCACTGCTGGTCACATTTTCCACTCACAAGTTTGGCCATAGTACACCACGCTGACGCTGATAGTCTTATGAGGAAACCTTAGCTGCAGTTGTGCCCTTTCTCTCCTGACTGACACCTGCACAGCTGCCTCTTATAACAGGCTGAAAATGTCGGTAGTACTTAGTTCGTACTGTGGTCTATACATAACTTAAAGTAGAAAGCTACCATTTTAACATTAATTTTCAAAGTCATCTTGGCAAGATAACAAACTACTTTATATTATAATGTGAATAAACAACTAAATCTGGGGTCAATGCGCGTAGTTTTAATTTAATCCTTTTTTCGTTACTCTTTGGCTTGAAGCAGAGCTCTCTACTCCGGGAAACTTTCTTATTTTCCCACTCATAGTTGCAACGGTTAAGCCCAAACTAACTTCTTAAAGCTTTGATGAATCCTCTACAGGCTAAATCTTTCTTTAATGGTTTGTTTAAGTTATTATGTGTACGTTTAAATAATAAGGCATTTGTTTTTGAAGTACCTTGCGAAATTAAAAAGCTTTTATTTGTAGACTACGATTAAAACAAGGTATTAGAACAGGGCAAGGTTCCCATATAAGTTCAATTAGTTCATACTTTCGACTATTAATAAAATCGAATAGATAATAGACTATTCTGTCTATCTCGACAGGAATGTTAACCTAACATTACCTGAGTTAGGGCAACTTTTTCAAATAAAACAAAATTAAGTAGGGATTGAGGCGCGCATGGGCCGGCGGTTAGCGTAGAACGCTATGCAGTCAAGCCATACGGGCGCGGTCGGATGTGAGATGGGTGACCGTTAGTGGCAAAAAAATTCATGCGCGTTTCTGTGCTTCAGAAGGCAAGTCGACAACAACCGTCGATCCCAGTTAAATGCGCGTTTCCGTGCTTCAGAGGGCACGTTAAGCCGTCGATCCCGGTTGTTGTCGATAGATAACAATCGTTAAACCTTGTCGAAGGTTTGAAAACGTCCGACGCTGGGTTGGCTACTAACTGGCATCTCCACCAACCCGCATTGGAGCAGCGTGGTGGAGTAAGCTTCAGGCCTCCCCAATAATGGGGGTCCATACCCAGCAGTGGGACGCAAAAAGGGTTGCAAGCAAGCCAGCCAAGTAGGTATTAAAATTTATTTCACTGGTTAAAGGAAGACCCTTTCAGTTGCAAGAGTAAGTATATAAATACCTACACGCGCAAAAGACATAAAAGAAAGCCAATAAAACAAAAACAATATTGAAATACCCGTAATACGGTTCCTGCTAATGTTCCATAGTTCTTTTTTGTTCTACGCGGAATACCCAGAGGCGCTCATGAATAATATAACACTTTATAATAGTATGGCGGGGTACTTTCAGCAAGAAATTGACTTGCGCATTTCGAGGTTTTGTGCTACGAATAGAATTTCTGGGTAGCCTTAGTTACTCTAAATTACGCGGTTATTTTTTTCAAAAAGACCCTTCGAATGCTTTAGTGTGTATTTGTTATTCTATTTTTAATTTTGATGAGTGCTTTGTAAGGAATTTGTTAGTAAATTATGTTTTTTTTAATGGTACGTGGTGTTAAGTGGTCGCTGCAGTCCATGGACATCTACCTACAACCTCAAGCAAGCATAAGTAAGTCTTGTCTGAGGTCGTATGCAGTTGCGCAGCTACTAATGCGGTCGCCTCATGTAAGTGTGGCCGGCAACTGCACCTATCCACCGAAACACAATAGAATTGGTTCACGGCAGAACCACCTACCACCACCTAAAATTTACTCCAATTTGTTAGTAAAGTGAATCTATTTCGTATTTAAATGAAAGTAGACCTTGATTTTACTGCCATTCAAGATAGCAATGATAATGACAATTCAAATCGGGAGATATCATTACATTATATTTAGAAAATCAAACTATTTTAATACAGATTCAACCGGTAATAAATATTTTTAAAAATATCTATGTTGTAAGGATGCGAAACGACATAAAAGAAAGCTAATAAATCAAAAATGATATTCAAACTCATAACACCGTTCTTTTTAATGGTACCATAGTTTTTTTTAGGATAGGAACTCATGAATAATACCTATAACACTTATTACAGTATGGCGGGATACTTTCAGCTAGAAATTGACTTGCATATTTGGGATTTCGTGTTACGAATAGAATTCCTAGGTATAGCCTCATTTGCTCTAAATTTCGTGGTTAATATTCTCTAAAACATTCTCAGAATGCTTTAGTGCATGTTTGTTATTAGCTTTGAGTGTCTAACGAAGGCCTTTTAATGAATTTGAGAGAAAATCATGAAGTGGTTTCAAGTTTTAAATTAAAGTCATACACTGAAAGTGCTTTAACAGATTTATACCTTTTTTTGGTATCGGGGGGGGGGGGGGGTACCTTCATAAGGTACCCGATACCTTATCGGGATTTGACCGCACTGAAACCGTCTCGGTGGCCTGCCTCTGTGTTTGTGAGGACTCCGGGATCTCCATTGGAACACACCGGTGTCCTCCACGCGCGGCGCCCCATAACGGGCCCATCTTCGCGAAAGCAGATGTGCTCTCCTGCACCTTCAGGTGTTCACGGCGGTATGCGGCCACGCATACACCGCCGTCCCTCCCGGGGCTGCTGGCTGGACGGGTCAAGCTCCCACTCTCACCGTCCGCATCCCCGGAAGCCCCCTTTTAGTCGCCTCTTACGATCAGACAGGGGATACCGTAGCTCTATTCTTAATCCCGAAGCTACAGGGACTAATAGATTTATACCTAGTATTCAGTTCTATCTTTCAATTTCTACGAAACTGCAAGATTCAATCTGGAAATTTCAGTACTACATTGTTGCTGTTAAGGAATTGCTTTGGTTTCTATGGAGATGTATGATTATTCGTAACACTGAAATGATGTAGCCTTAGTAACATAGCATCGTTTGTAGGTCGTTGTTGTACATCGATCTGCAAGTATAATATTACTGCTTGCTAAAATTGTAGTTTTATATTAATCCTAGTATCTTAGTTAGTACATTTCTAATGGTTTATTTTATTCAGGTTAAATAACATCACGCTATAACGCGGGTAAAACTGGGAACCACCTCTACGTTTTAACATTGAAGACTATCATTAGAAAAAGTATCTAAATTACAATTATTTACTTAAAATTGCGTTCATCAAAATTTTAAATAATAATGTCCAGTTTTAATGGTAACCGGATAAAGCATTACTTTCAAGAATAGCAAAATAACCACAAACTACCTCAGACGGTATCTATGTAGGTGGTAGAACTATTATGGTTCGCCTGGGAAAGTACCGCTGCACCCACTTCTGCCGTGAACCAACTCTGTTATGTTGCAGTGGAAATATGCATTTGCCGGCCACACTTACATAAGGCGACCGTCAGCCTCCGGAGTAGCAGTACAACGCATACGACCTCAGACATGACTTACCTATGCTTGCCTGAAGTTGTATGTAGATGTCCATGGGCTGCAACGGCCATTTAACCCCACGTGGCCTGCATGCTGATCTGCTACTCCATCCAAATAAAAAGGCGGCTTTTCTATTCTCTCTCTCTCTTCTAATCTCGATAATTTTCAAAACTTTTAAAGGCTGCTATATTCAAATAACTTATTTTTACCATATCAATATTTACGTGATCATAAGATTTAGTGATAGTAAGGTACAAAAACGCTTTGTTTCAACTTATCCCAGGGTAATTCAGTTTTGCTAAACAAACTCGATTATCACGATCTTAACGAAAACGTTATGTCAGCCTCTTGCTTAGCGTCTGTTCATTAAACTGAAGTGTTTACTTAAATTAAGATATTTGGATCCTCTAAGAAAGTATTATTCAGGCCTTGCTCCGTTTCAATTAATACCGAAGTAGTTGGGCTCTTTACTTATAAATTAACTTCAGTTATAAAAAAAATCTTACGGTGAAAGTTTTGGTGTTCGGCAATATTTTGTTTATTTTTTTTTGTTTCAGTTATAATGAAGAAAATAAATAAATAAATAATAAACAAAAATATCATTACGAAGCGTAAACACACAAATCACACAAACTTTATTTTCACAAGCATCGAATAGGTATATCTATTTTCGCAAGTAATCACTGTACGCTCAAAATGAAGAAATAATAGGAAATTTAAGGAATATAACTTTTATGCTTTTATAGTCTAGGTGTATATTATTATGACAAAAAAAACAATAAAAATCAATATTGCTATCTATTTTGATGTGAATTTTCAAATCGTAACCCTTTTTGTTTCCCACTGCTGGGCACGGGTCTCTCTCCATTATTAGAGAGGCCTGGAGATTACTTCCCCACGGTTCTCCAATGCGGGTTGGTGAAAAATCTTCAAATGCGGACGGTTAAATTGATTTTTGTTGTGGCGACGTGTCTCGACATTTTTTATAAATTCTACGTAGCAACCGCTTTTGCGTGATTCAGAAATCTTTACAATGCTATCTGCGTTTACTTAGGAAAATTCAAATATTTAGAAAAATATAAAGAAACCTCTAGATTTTTTATTAAATGTAGCAGGTCTAATACAAAGATAAAATTAATACACAAAATATTTCTTTTACTACTTTTATTTTCGATTGTATAAAGTATTTAGATGTTTTACATTTACCAGCCATCGCGCAATTCTCAGCTCATAAAATAATTTCATCCTTAATCAAAAACTCATGCCATAGAAAAATGTTATACAAAAACTTTTAATATAACTCCCTACGCTCACTTCATTCAGTCATCAACTACGAGTATCACTATTATTTGACGTCAACCTCAGGTGTTATCAAATGGACTATTTTTTGTATCAGTAATATCTGGAAACTATTTGTTCCGCTCTATCCCAGTAGGATACTGGCACTTTCTATTAAAATTATCATATCTCAAACATTAAGCGCGTTTTGTTTATCTATCGCTGACTAGGCTGTCTCTGCGTCCATAATAATATAGGACTAGAATAACAAGACATTTTAGTAAATGAAACTGTTATTTTTATTGTAGTTTTGTATGATTTGTTCTTTTTCGGGGCGTTTCATATGTGATCTTATATTTTTGTATATCTAAAAGGAGTTCGAAGCGCAAATGGCGCCCAGCGGCGAGTGTTGAACGCAAGATCTATACAGCTAAGCCAAACGAGCGCGGTCGGATGTGAGATGGATGACCGCTAGTGGCAAAAAAAAATCGTGCTTCAGAGGACACGTTAAACTATCGGCCCTGGTTATTTTTAAACAGGTTGGCCCCTTATCGCATCTCCACCAACCCGCATTAGAGCACGAGGTGGTGTCAGCTCCAGGCCTCCCCAATAATAGGGAGAGACCCGTGCCCAGCATTGGGATGCCAAAAATGTTGCAGCCAAAACCCTCTCGGTAGCCTGCCTCTACGCTTGGGGAGGACTCCGGGATCTCTAGTGTAACGCACCGGTGTTCTCCACGCGTGGCGCCCTGTGCACAGACCCGTGCCCAGAAATGAGATGTAAATAGGGATGATGCAGCCATTCAGCCAAAAGGAGTTGCAAGCAGGTAACGAGGTGTTGAGTGGTCGCTGCAGCCTATTGGCACAACGATGCCCAAATCATGCCTAAGATTGCATGCAATCGCAGAAGCTGAGTCAAGTCTGCCTTACCACTGCTCCTTTCCACCAAAACACAATCGAATTATTACTAACCAGATATGTCAGAATTAGATGGCACTTACTCAGTCTAACCATGAGTTTTCTACCAACTAATCTGTAATTTAATCATTTCCCATCCCTAACAATTCCAAAATCATAGTCAACTTATAAAAAGGACACCATTGCACCTGTAATCTCGTAACGACACCGCTCTCATAAAATAAGAGCCGAAAAAGACAGGTGCGAAATCCTTGCCCACCGGGGGTCCTGACCTGTCGACTACCCATAAAAAGCAACCAATAACCTTAATTGATAGGAATCGTTAACCTTAAACGTTATATCTCGTTTCCTCCACATAAATACCCGATGATTCTAATCTCATTTTTTGTTATTTTATACGTCTAGTCAGCCATCGTTTTATTTTCGGGTGCCTTTCCCGATAGTTCGTTATTTTGTAATAAACAGACCATTCTTTGTCATTCGATATTTTCGAGATTATACCAATGAGATTAATCGAAATCATCTTGGCGCCGTCCGTTCAAATGTAGGCAATAATTTCTGATGTCAAATTAGGGAGTGCAGACAGGTAGGTTTTGAGAGTTTTGAAGATGAATCTAAACGATTTACTGAGAAATTACCTTCTTCCAAGCTTCTTCTGATTGAGCGCGCGAGTCAGGGTAATTTCGTTTGACAGTTTTTAGATTAAAGTGTTATAGCTGTATTTCAGCGTCCTAGCGTCGTTTATTAGTTTTCATTTCATTCTAACATTTTCTTAAAAAAAAACAGATTAATTACTAAGGATGAGCCACGTAACATAAGTTGTTACGGCAGCTCTTGGATACTTGCAACCAAATTCATATAAATTGAACTCAGAAATTCGATACGAATAGGTTGATATTAATGAAATAATTAATAGCGTTTTAGTTCTGACGGTTCTATCACTGATCACTAGCTGGTAGGCAACCTTAACTTTTAATAGAAGTTGAATATTATAAATTACTTTACTTTGGAAATGAATGTCAAATATTTAAAGGATGCAATAAAACAGTTAAGACTTAAGATTTTTGGTTATTCTGTGAGATAATTGCGTCACCAAGTTACCAAACTTAAATCTAAAATAAATGAAAATATTTTTCTTCATAAACCGCTTTTGATAACACAAAATTGCGCCACATAAAAAGTCGATAAATAGAAGAAAATGGTTTTAACCGATTTTATTTATGTCTAGATATATCTATATTTATGTCTATATATATTGACTTATACGGAGTACACCGTATATTTGATAAAAAGAATCAAACATATTTTTTGTCAGATATAGGTAATTCATTTCTATAAAACTTTTACTTACTAGTATACTGTTTTTTGAAGTGAAAACTTCTTTAGCGGCGTTGTGCACTTTTTTGGGATGGGTAAAAAATGTTAAACTCGCGTCAACTACACGTGGCCTGATCGAAAATTCGTAAGACGGAGGGGTGACAGCTGATGAAGGCTCAACTGTCTATACTTGTAAAATTCGTTTATATCAAGTATTTAAAATATGGATATTGAACAAAGTGCATATAATCTATTAATGAAAAAAGTGACGAAGAAATAGTGAAAGAAAATGAGTGATTACTTTATATAAATACTAGATAGAAATGAATACTGATATTTTTTTTACTTACTAGTTTACTGGAATTTTTACATACTAGTTTACTGGAATGATTGCAGTAGGCATGATGACACTATTAAAGAATCAGATAATAAACGGTTTTACAAAAAAATATATGCTAAAAAAGTTCTAAAATATGATCCCGTTTTAATATAAACATTAAGATTAATAAGATTTTCAATAAAATAAAAGTATTAAATACAGCAATCGGCCATGTTATCTGAAACGCCAATCAAAAGGAATGTCGTCACGTCTCAGTTAATGTCATCGTGTTGCTTGAAGTTTGACGAGCAAGCCGACGCCATGACACCTACGAGCGTTTTCGCGCCTAATTCAAATTACATAGCAGAAAATACATTAATTTACGTTAAAACTTGAGTTTATTGCTGAAATAAACTTTTTTTCGAAACTAGGAGACGTGTACCTACAATAAGGAAAGGTATTTAAAAATCTGTCATCATGCCCGTTCTTCCATAAATATTTCGATAAATACTCAAAGCGTATCATTGATTCCTTTTTTTTTTTGGAGTACATACGAGTACAAATTTCTCTTTTAAATCCAAAAATGTAGCGTCTTCCTTAGGTATTATTAAACCTCTCTTCATTAGGATCAACCTGTGGATTTCGCCGCAACATACTTAACTTTGCAGTAGAAACCAGGAAAGTTTCACCGGGTACATTTTTTATTAAGAGGGCTACTCAGAGCGCACCCTTGTTAGGACAATTTATCGGCGGCGACTTTATAAAAACTTTAATGCACCTGTTTGGTCCATTTAGCAATAATTATGAAAGAGTGGGTGTATCTTATGAACTGAGGGTTCCGTACAAATAATATTAAGAGAATGTAACAATATCGGATCGTTTTTTTTACTTGCATTCTCTGTTAATATTTTTCTAGTGTGTGTTAAGTTCATGCTGTATTAATTATTATGTGAGAAACAACAGACAATAAAGCGTATTTTCTACGTCACAAATTACAGAAAGTTTTTTTAACGTATTTTAGTACGTGAGATATTTTCAGAAATTAATGTATATGGGTACGAGTATGTCAGTGGACAGACAGTATAAATAGGCTCCCAACCATGCTAATTTTGTCTAATAAGAGTATTAATATTATTATTACATTTTACATTTGAAGTGCTTACAGAAAAATTCCATGGCGCACTTCAAATTAACGATTCCAACATCTCATCATATAATTAAAAATAAATACCTACATTTTAACAATAGCTGAATAATGACACAGAAACAAGAAAATACATAGAAAAAAAAATTAAATGAAAGCACTTAAAAAAAATTAATACATACCTCCACAAATAGCGTTCGTTTTTCATTTACTGTGGTACAGAACCCTAATAAGTATAAAAATGTGTCTGTTTAAAATATTCACGAGTCACAAAAAGGTTGTTTTGCTATCCGATACCGCTGATAGGTTTTGAATATTAATGAGACCGTCTAAAATGAATTTTCAATTTGTTACATAAAATGTGATTGCTAGCAATAACGTAATGTTTAACACGCTTTTATTAGGTTCACCTGTATGTTTGTGAGTTCGTGGCCATGTTTGAAACTCTCCTTTGGACTAAGAGCATTGATAGCATATTAAAATAAAAAGTGAAAAATAAATAAAATGAACGAAAATACTAGTACAACGCTGACAATATTATAAACAAATCTTCTATGCCTCTTTCGCGACTCTTTCCTTCCGACTCACTCGTATAAAGGATTATTTCGCTCAGTCCCCCGCTTCTAAATAATCCATACTAATATTATAAATTTGAAAGTAACTCTGTCTGTCTGTCTGTCTGCTACTCTTTCACGCTTAAACCACTGAACCGATTTTGATGAAATTTGGCATAAACATAGAAAGAACATTGAGAAAGGACATAGGCTACTTTTTACCGCGGGAAAATATCTCATTCCCACGGGAAGCAAATGAAATGAAAGAAATGCGCCGTGTAGTGTTATATATACACTACATGTTATTACTTACTTCATTCACGTCCATTATCATATTTTATAACTTATATCTGTTTTATTCTTATACTTTACTTTTCCTTTATTATTTCTTTACAAAAATGTTTTTCTGTGTTTGTTTATTTACATTTTGACGCAGCTATCAAAATTGTCATATCTGTCTTTTATATTTCTTATTTTTCTTAATTCCTTTTATGGCATTGTATAAAAATCCTTTTAGCCATTCAATATTAAATGAAAAGAAAATTTTTATGTTTCTTATTTCATTTCATAGATTAATAAAGTAGGTATAGTATTTAATTGTCTTTGGCTTTTTCAGGCAATCACCGTCGCCCATGGATACGGGCAACCCCAGGGGAGCTACCCGAGGGTTTAGGCTATATAACATCATGCTAGGCGCTATGCGTCCACGCGGACGAAGTCGCGGGCGGCCACTAGTAAACAATAATTTACACCAGTACGAGTATTATTGTGAAAAAGGCGTCGCGCGCTCGATATATGAAAAATATGACAAAGCGCCCATGCTTTTTTCACAATAAAACTAGTATTTACGTTCATTATTGTTTTAAGCTTATTTTAAAAATTAGACTAACTTTTTAATTTGATGTGCTTTAAAAGCGTGTTTTTTTTTAATTTTTTTTAAGTATATTTTTTATAGAGTATTGTACAGCTTGGGATTTGGAAAGTGACATCCATACTAATATTATAAATTCAAAAGTATCTCTGTCTGTCTGTCTGTAACGCTTTCCTACATAAACTTTTAAACCTTTAATGAACTTTTAATGAAATTTAGAACACAGATAGAGTGAACCTTGGGAAAGGACATATGATGGTTTTTATCCTACCGGATCCTATAAAATAGATCCACGCGGGCGAAGCTGTTGACGGAATGCTAGTAGGCCATATTCTACGTAATGGGAGAATATCTCATGTTTATGGAAAAAACGTGTTAGCCGAACAAGTGGAGCCACGATTGAAAAGCTACAATTTTATATTTCTAGATACTAGAAAAAGTACAATCAAATTATGCAACAGAGGAAGTAAAATTGAGTCATAAAAGTTCAACTTATCTAGTATGTAACAGTCTCATTAATTCTCCAGCATCAAAGTCCTTATCGTCATCTTATAAAGGTACATCGATAACGTTCCAAGTTACATCGAACACTGTACGGAACAATAGAGCAGATGATAGAGGACGAGCGTCGGGGCTGCGTCACTGCACTCTGCAGTTTCTTGTCCTTATCTGCACATCTACATGGACACGACGTCGCATTATCTTAGCATGGACTTACAATAAACCTGTTATAATAAACTGTTCAAAATAATAAAAACATAATTCGGATTTTTTTTTACCATATACACCACAAATAGGTACGAGTATTTATATATTTTTTTCAACCTTTTTTTATGTCCCACTGCTGGGCACAGGTCTCCGCTCACGCGTGAGAGGGATTTAGACCATCGTCCACCACGCTGGCCAAGTGCGGATTGGTGGACGTCATGCTTTCGAGAAATTATGAATTTCTCTCAAGCATACACGGCGATGGAGAAAATCGTAATCAATTAAATATGACGATATGTTCCATCACCGTGGAGCAGCGATAAATGATATTTGTATATACATATATATTAGTATTTATATTATTATGTGCTAAATTTATGAAGCTTGAAACTCTAAGCGTGAATATTAAGTGCAGCCAAATGAGTTTTTGCAGTGAATATCTGAGCCAAAAGCCTATACAAATTAAAGACGAATATTTCAAAAGGCATTCATGATTTTGCAGTAAATATAGGCAACGTATGGTCTAGCATTTTGGTTATGCAATGGTTTTAACTAAATTGAGAAATTCAAATAAATGAAGCAGCCGAAGGCTTACTTTAAGCTACTACCTTCTTATTAAATGGATATATAGATTTTGAAGAAAAAAAAACGTTAGCCTACATATCAGTAATTTGGTTTTGATCAAATCGTATACCTACATTGTATATATACGATTCTTCTATGGGTTTGCTTTTCGCTTCGGGTTATTTAACTGTGTGACGTTGTTCGTGTTTTGTTCTTTTTTTATTAATTCTGATGTTTTTTTCGTAAGAGGCGACTGAAAGGGGGCTTCCGGGGATGCGGACGGTGAGAGTGGGAGCTTGACCCGTCCATCTAGTAGCCCCGGGAGAGACGGCAGTATATGCGTGGCCGCATGCCGCCGTGAGCACCTGAAGGTGCAGGAGAGCACATCTGCTCTCTCGAAGATGGGCCCGTTCTGGGCAGGACAGGCCCGATACCAAAGAAAAAAGGTTACCTGGAAGAGATTAATTGAATATTACTTCTTTGTATATGATTTGGTGTGCAATAAAGTATTATTGTATTGTATTGTATTTGCCCTTTCATAATCTGTACCCTTAAAATATAAAATATATTTCATTCACATACAACCTTTTGTTCAAAACTAAAGATTTGCTTATAGCAGTTTCAAAATAATGTCTAACACAATCCTGTTTTCAATTTCGGTCAATAGAGACAACGCTAGAACAGAATGGACAAAGTTTACCATATTATAACGGTATTCATACACTCATTACAATATTCGTGTAGCATCCACACGTTGTATACTAACGTCCCGTAATAGATTTTAGACTGACATTGATGGGTAGATAAGATCGCAGTGGCCGATTCATTAGCTGTAATGATATGGTTCGTTAATCTAGGACAATTGGCCATTCTGGTTGTGAAACCTATGCGTTATTTGCTCCCAAATGGTTTACAGCCGCGATGTCCGGTGAAATTGATAAAATTGGGCTCGAATGCTTGAGAAGTCACGGTGTGATCACGTCTAATGACGCTTTATGAGCCTTGTCGGTTGCATCCCGTTGTCTGATTCAATTTTGGACAACTGTTCTACGTACACGACAACAATAAAAACATTTTTCTATTACAATAGAAAGGTCAATTTCTACCCCTGAATCAATGTTTGTTGTATTAGGAAATTGAAGGGGAAGAAATTGAAATTAAAGGAAATTCCACTTGCACCATCGTTCGTGGTGGTAACTCACAATCTGATACCTGTATGCTGCATTAATTCTGCTATATTTTTTCGCAAAAAACATGTGAACTTTGAAACAGACTTCTAGCTGAGGTATTTCCAGTTAACTATAATATCTATGTGTCATGATAAAGCCTTATTTAAAGTCGGTAATACACCGGTGACTTCATTGAGGTTGCCGTATTCACAATCACAAGCGATGATAATCGCTTACCACTTCACACCATTTGCCGGGATTATTGTTTAAAAAGTCCTTTTTTAGTATGATATCCATCTAACAATTTAAACGTGAGAGATAGGTTTTTGCTGTGTATGGACGTCATTCAAGAAATTCTACAAAATCGCCTCTAATCAAATTCATTTTGATTTATTTGTGTCAACAGGTTAGTGACAACGTTACAACGTTTGTTTGTAGATTACCTTTAAATTCGGCTAAAAATGATATTTCCCTTCTAGGCAGATGTGATTCATAAATGATTATTTAGCATAATTTCAGATCCGTGCCTCGGACCGTCAGGTATGACGAGTCATATTATTCTTTATGAAATAATCAATTAAATACCTGGGAGAATCTGGAGTAGATCATATCTGATCTCTGTCGGCATATGCGTAGTCGTGAGGCCCATAACAAGAGTGTAGTTCCGTTAGCGTTCTTGATACTTGTGAGGAAGAGCATTATTTTGTTTTATATTTAGGCGATTTAGAGATACATATTTGAAAGGCAAATCACAGTGTATAATGGCTCCATCACTCAAACAGCTCTTGGTTCAATTTTGTTCCCGGTCTATTTGTGTATTTAGCTTTTTGTTTTTGTCCGTTCAATACAGAGTTGTTATTCCTAAAAACTTACTGTTAATAAAGTGTATATATTACTTATGGTGTTTATTTTTTTATACCAAAAATTTGTAATGAAATCTACATTTATATTCATAATAAAGCTGGTTGGAATAGAATAATTCTTTTTGAGAGTAATAGTCCATTTATCGAGAAAGTTTATAAATTAGTACCAATTAATTTATAAACTTCCTAACCACTAGTGTTAAATAATGTCTTTGTGCTTTCAAATTGACGAAATGAACGACGATTGAAATTATGCTCTAAATAAAAGGAATTGCTTAGTTCCAGCAGCGGTGTTATTCCTTCCGGATAAGCAGACCAATAGCATACCTAAGACGTAGACAGGACTCTAGTTTGGCTATATTTTGGCTGCACCGACTACTTGAAAGCACATAGATTTCATGAATATATATCATAAATCAATTCAAGATACTATCAAGACTTTATAACCGTGGAACAGTAACGGCTGACCTCACCATGTTTTGGTACCGACTGGTCAGGCATTCGAAGTATTGTCAGTGATATAATTGAAACAGCAGGGGCCTACCCGACCGCTCCAACGCGCATCGCCCAAAACACAGGAAACAATGTTTTGTATGAAAACTTTTATCTAGTGCTCTTTAATTGCCTCCATATACTTTAATTAGAATCGGACCGTGTTGTTCATGATTAATGTTCTACTATAAATAAGACGTGAAGATGACTTTCAAGAAAGCAGAGCTACGGGTTAATATGGGGCAATATATTGCGCTCATAGAAAAAGTAAAGTCATTTATTCGGGACCTCATTAATAATTAATTAAACATGTTTTAGTGAAGATCTTTTAATATAGAACTTGTAATGCTTGTATTACAACGAAACAAAATGACAATGCGAATGGAATGATAGACTTTCTAAAATTTGTAGTAGTTAAAAGAGTATACTATAAGTACAAAGTGAGCGGAATCCAAGACAAAAAATATTCATATAAAGTAGTGGGTCATTCCAAACTTCTAACATATACGCGTATATTTAAGTCTAAAATCCTTAATCAAAGGTAGCTTTAAATGGATTGGTAAAGAAATTATTTGAAATATGAATTTAGCTGCTTTGCCATTAGTATGTATTTTATTGCTCTTCGTCAAGTATGTCCTTAATTGAATAGCCGAACGAAAGTTAGATTCTAAGTATTGACATGATTCATAATTACCTACGTGCACTCAGTTTTTACTTTCCTCACATTTTTTTGAGCAATACTCAACGATTCACTGTATCATTGTTTGCTATTTTACTGTTAAGTACCCGAATGCTCGGCTAAAAACAATTGATTTTTCAGAGACTCATTGGCTTACTTAACAACGCCATCTGCTTCAGCTCCCAATAAAAAAATAGAATTACCTACCCGTCGATAGATGAGAGGAAGAGTTGTATTTTTAGTTTATATTTAAGTTGAAAACACGGATTAAGCAGTATTTTCTAAAAAATCCCTGCACACTAAATATCATTAAAATCGTAGGAGCCGTTTGCGAGATTCAAATTATTTATTTAGATATGTATATACAAAAACTTCTCGTTTAAAGGTATTAGATTATAATCCGTTTGTAACTTGATAAGTACTATAACGTATCTCTATGGGAGAGATCTTTGAAGTCAGAATTCTTTCAATATAGCTTTATTTGTTCAAAAACTTATACTACTAAGGTGGTCCAACTGGCACCATCTCAAAATCTAATGATGGGATGCTAGGGAAATCGAGAGAAACACTGAAACTTTATAGGCACACACATTTTTAACATAACACAAGTACTAACGGGCCCTTAGTAAAATGCACCTGTCGTTCTGAATGGGCACCGATTCCAAAATAGTTTTAACAGTCATTACCATAAGCAAGAAGAAGTAGGTACTGAACAATTTTATTGTTTACCGTTTGAATTCGGTTCTATTTTTTTGTTAAAAACTTAATAAATGTTGACGATGGTAAAGATAAAATAAAATTGACAGCTAAAACTCACTTATACAGATTTTTATAAACAACAGTGTAAAAGAAAAAATGTTCTTGTCGAGGTTCATGTAGTTCATTTGAATAACGTTGTCGCTCGGCGTACGTTCTAGATGTTTACGTAGATGGACATCCCGTGATAAGAATAATAACGTGTGACAACAATTTGTCGCCGGCATTAACGAGGCTTTAATCACTACATCGCTAGTTGGATACGGAGAGTTTCAAAATGTAGCTTACAGTTAAGGGAATCACAGAATTCATCGACCATTTTTTAGGTGCAAGCTGTGCAAAATGTTCATTCGATACTCTGTTATAATCCTAAATTTCTTCTGCTTATTTTACAGGCATATTATAATGGCGCCAAAATTTGCGACCCACTTTCAGCACGGTGTGTTTTTTTTAACTTGAGAGGCCACGTTCACCAAGATGATTACAATGGTGTTCGAATGCGGATTAGTGGAGATAGCGTAGTATAGACGATAGACGAGTATTACCTTGGATATTGATCACTTTAGCTTTGTTAAGTTTGTACCATTATAACTAGTATTAAATCGCGAATAATTTTGAAATTGCTTACATCTGAGAGTTGATAATTGCAATTGAAATTATGGAAATTAATAGTCTCGAAAATATACTTCATAATGCTTAGAAAAGTCATTGAAAGTCGCTTGCAAAACAGGTGAACACATCGAAGTTATATTACAATGTGCGATATGAACTGTAACTCGTTTGATAAATGAGAGTACTTACTATTGTTCTCTGGATTAAAGGACGCGAATCATAAATTCTCAATTTAAAGTTTCAATCAATATGCATAATTAAGAAACAGAAAACATGAACAATTATCTAATTTTGATATTAATTTTACATAACTGTATATTAATAAACAAAATGACGTCTTGTGTATAGAGCCTCATTCCTTATCAAACAGCTTTTATAGCACAAAATTTTACGAGAAATAGACTTCGTCGCTATGATGAACAATAAATTCCCTTTAACGGCCAGCGTCAACTGTCTTACTAACTACATAATATGTACAAGAGAGCGCTATAAACAGTAAGCGACAAAAAATTTGAGCCTAACGAAGTCCTTATTAATAATAATTTATCTAAACTGTAGTAAATTATTATTTTTCTAATACAGTTCTGAATAACTTAACATTTTAACAACCAATGCACAAAGTGTAAATTTGATAGCATCCATACAAGCTATCGTAAGAAAGGATACATTCGAGAACTATGTTTAAGTGACGCACGATAAAAGCATAAATTATAAGAATTACTTACATTAACAACATCATGTTGTTCATTATATTGTGATTATATCTCATTATTTTCAATTTTGTTTTTATTTTTTACCGTTTATTAATAAGTCTTATTTAAATTTTCAACTTTGGCTACTTTGTCGTTTTAAGCGATTTCTAGAATAGGTTCTCAATTCGACTGTATTTTTATTGCTCATTATAGGAGCGCTGGATTTTGGATGGAATTACTTTGCTTTGTATAGATTATGATAATGCTTTCAATAACTTCAGATAAGCTTAATTACTAAGACTTGATTTGATTGAATCGAGCTAAAAAAATAGTTAAATAGCCGTTACCTTTTTAAAACCGCTCGTACCTTATATACTCGCTTCTCGCTTCCATTCGGCGATCAAACTTCTTTGTCCCTACGGCTGCAGATAGTTCCAACTGATTTATAGTTGTGCCTTTGTTATGTTAGTTTCGTTTATTGTTTTACTGTCCATGTTTTTCAAGAGTAAGCCCGGCGAAGGTTAATGAAACCTGCGTCAAAAAATGCGGCTCCTTTGCGAATATTTATGTTGATCTTGCAGATAAGTAAAAGGTTTTTTGCGGTCTACGGCAGCTGATATTTAAACTATTTGTAGTATGCTTTTTGACTCATTTTATGATAACTTGCAGATAATTAATTTAAAGATTATCTGCAAGACAAGCACGATTTAGGTTGTTTGTCAAACTTTTTACAAATTTTAAAATACTTTTTGTGTTGCATAGTTTTTATCTGAATATTTTTAACAGTTGCGCAGCCATGTTTTATCATGCAGCGCATATATCTATACATATAATAAAACTGTAAGCAGGGTCAATTCTGTACATTGCATATAAATTTAAAAAAATACTTCTAGGGGTCTTTTTATAAGTAACAGCAGCTAAAAATACTTATAAGTTTTGAAATTTTTGTCTGTCTGTCTGTTGTTAGCTTTTCACGCAAAAACTACTGGACGGATTTTGATGAAACTTTTTTTGTTTTATATATATTAGTCTTCGCTAACATTTAAGCTACAGAAAATTTAAAAAATCACCCTTAAAGGGTGTGAATTGAGGGATGAAAATTTGTATGTGAAACTTGATTTTTTTCAATAGATTTTCTTGAAATTTGGTATAAATATTTTCTAACTAAAATAATAGAATACGTGTTTCAGCATTTTCCGTAATTCACCCTTTAAATATCAATTTTCTTTGAAACTCTTTGAAAATTGAGCGTTGGGACTTGATGTACAGAATATTTTTGTGCAGAGTATTTTACTTATAATTTTGTATTTGTAATCTTTACTAACATAGTAAGAAATATATTTAAGCTTTTTTCAAAACTACCTCTCAATAGCAATTAAAATGGATTCGAAAGTTGGTATCTCAAGCGTACGATAATTAACCTTAACTTAATTTTTTATTCTCAAATTATTTTCCCTTCTTTGAATGATGTGCTTACAGATATATTGTTGAATGAATTTCCGTAACATTAGTGTGTATTTCATATCAATCGGGTCATAAACAAAAAAAAAATATTTTCATTCAAACAACACGCGACATAAACTTAAAAGGCCCTTTGGGAAATTTGGATGAAAGCTTCGTTAACAAAATTTCTTTTCAAAACCATAAATAAAAGTTTAAATTTAAGTCAAATTATTTTGAACTCTCACTAATATGGTTGACCATATTAAATATACCTACTTAGATCAGCTTACTGTATTTTCTTTCGTTGGCCGAGTATGGCTAGACTATAGGTACCTAAAAAGCGCATCGCGAGCCTCACCGCCGCCGAACTTTACATCACAGGCTCCATTGAGTTAGTAGCTCAGCTTATTAGTCTTCTTTTGGGGTGGAAGATTATGAACAGGAACAAAACGAGACTACTGCAGACATCTAGGTGACGAATAATTAAACTTTTAGTGAACCAACTGTTAATCTCAATATCTACCTAGGTATTTGGTAATTTGACATTCGATTTATCAACAACGAAGTTTACACACTATACGGTAGATGGCGTTATTGAGCAATATTCATTTCTTCTCCAAAGTCAATCAATGGAGATAATTTCAAATAAAAGCCTAAACTCTAATAAAAGTAGGTACATAGTGTAAAAAATATAATAAAAAATAACGTTTCACACTTATAGCCTCACAGTAGGGTAGATATACCCTATGTCGTGGGTGCCATGAACACACACAGAGACAGAAACACAAACACCCAGACCGAGAACAAAAATTTAAAGTCATCATTAAAATTTCTGCTTCACCGGGATTCGAACACGGGACCCTTCGATTAGCAGTCCGGCATGGTAAACATTGCGCTACGCGGGTTGTCCCGTTGGGTATACGTATGATGCTGAACATTGTTAATTGGACCTATGATAACTTAACTCATTTTTTTGCATCTCTTTATTGCGTACGGGCTCATCCACACAGTCACGTTGGTTGATGGAGATATTAAATATTCTTTAAAGATTCTTTATTTCCAAATACAGATAGCACACTGTGTAGAGACCATGCCTGCTTTAGTTTTCACAATGTTATATGAGTTATGACTTATGACTTATGACCAAACTGCTGTCCGCAAGTTTTAAACCTACAGTCTATTAATAGGCCTTACAATTTTTCCGATTTTTTAATCCTAAACACGTGTATGTTTAGAAATATCTCCCAACTACAAGTAGTTGTATAGTGCACCTCTTTTCTGCAGTAGGTTAAAGTTATGTATATAGAATGAGTCTATGCATGCTTTGCAGTATAAATTCACCCAATTTACTAGGGATACTATTTTTAACATAGATGAAGCCACGGGCACAGCAGTACTACGTATGTATCTCTTAACTTTAATAAACGAGGTACATATTTGTAAAGATAATCTGATTGCGCGAGAAAAGCGAAGCGTGCGAAAAGTGGATAGTAAGATCTGCGTACAGTAAACAGTCCTTAGGTACTGTTTTAGGTTTGAAGGATTTAGAAAAAATAAATTATAGGTGTCTTCTGAACATATGAACATTGTATTATAAGTGATTTTACTATATGTAAGAATAATCTACCTAGTACTTATTCATTGCAAATAAATAATCTTTAATATTTAATCAATCCCTTTTATACAAGTCGTTATTCACGTGGACGACGTCGCGGGCACAGCTAGTATCTACATAAATACACATTATATAAAAGAAACTTAAATGACTTGTTTTAAGTGAAATTACATACCCTGCCTACCCACTGAACGTTTCATGTTGGCCTCCTTCCTTCCACCTTCCTAATGAAACAATGAAATCACTTAACAGCAGAAATACATTAACAGTGGTGATACTTCCACGAATCATACATCATTATTTTTTTATGTGGTTGTTTAAAACAAATAAAATAATGTGCATTTTAAGCTTATTGGACAGGTTTAATATTCTTTTAGTTAAGTATTTGAAGCATAGAAGAGACCTTCTGTTCTACTTCTTGGATTGAAATGCCTGTAACCTAATTAATTTGTGCATCCATATTAATATGCCATTGTCTTCAACTTCTTTCATTCTCTTATATTTTACCTATATTAATTTTAAAATGTACCTATAACATAACCAGGGGTAATTTTAATAAGTGGAAGGGGTCCGAAAAAAACACATTTTTATTAAACACATAAATAAAATATTTTATTTTAAATCGAACTACGGGATGATTTTTGTCTATTAAAGGCACTGCGATGATGATGGTTGTCCGTTAAAAGGACAAGAAAATACTTAAATTTAAACTCACTGCCAAATTTATTTCGTATCATGATTTTATAGCAACATTAAAATAAAAAGAAAGTTCCTCGACCACTAAGGAATGGAACCTCAATTAATTAAAACGAATTTAAAGACCTTAAAACGTAAAACCTCCGAGAAGATTTGGAGTACCATAAACGGAGCCAATATCTTTAACAAGGCAACAAGAGTTAATTAAAATTTATTCAGAATGATGCAGCCGGATAGTGGGACAATAAACTTGCCATGTAGAGCAATAACTCTTTCAAGAAATAGACCTCATACAGATCAGAACCAATCAGTAAGATTCCTGCAAAACCATCTAGTTGAGTGTTACAAGTCTAACAAGAAACATCTGCTTTATTTACTTTAGAATTTTCTCTAGGTACGGGTAGTACATAGTTTATAAATAAAAAGCGCCTATAGTCGCATGGAACATTTTAAAAACACACAAACTTTGAAACATACAAGTTACTCAATCTAAAAACTTACATATGGTATTTTACGTTTATTATTTTGTTTAGTATCCCAATGCTGGACACGGATCTCCACTCGGAAGTGACAAGGTTAATAAATCCTTGTACCAAGCCGAGTGTGGATTGGTGGACAGTCTTTGTATGAATATACTTACTTATATCAACATCTAAAATAATAATTGTGTTTGCTTAGAAAATAAACTAAGAAACAGTATTTAACAGCATTTAACACCTATTTTTAAAGGTAAAATTGTAAAAATGGAAAATTTTACCTTTATAGTAAAGCTTCTGAAACTACAAATTACTGTAATTTTAGAGCAACTAAATGAACCATCTTTTGAATACAAGTTCCTACTATAGTATTATAACTTAGTTTGCAAATACTACCTAATTTTACTACATATTAAGAGTGCTCGTTAAATACATCTTTTGCTTACCATTTGTATCACAACATCTTTGTATCGTGGAATTGTAGTTATCTTCCTCATCATAAGCTTCCTCTCCATAAGCCCGGTGAAGGACTCGGATGTTATGTAAATGAGGAAACACTTGTCCACGAAAGGCTCTCCATCTCGAGCTGTTCAGAGCTCTCACTCCAGCCAATTACAATTTTCAAATGGCAAAACTTCCATGGTTCGACCGGATTAATAGTGGTATTAATCTTAAAGCTTAAAGAGGAACTTAAAGGAGCACAGCACCTCCAACTAGGTGGACAGACGACCTCAACATGACAGATGAAAAGCCGCAGGATTCAAAGGGTGCAGGACCGGAAGGAATGGCTATTAGCAGTCGACTTTTAAAGGCTGATGGATGGAAGAATACCAATGCTGCACTAACTTTTGGAGGGAAATAAGTCTCTTGTGTTCCAGTGGAAAGGTGCCGTAGTCATACATGAGGTCATCCGCTTTCGGAATAGCAACGCAAATGTAAACGATCACAGGGAAGACTCAAGCCTACTTGAAATAATAATGTGTAGGTGTAGTAAATTCCTACAACTACCAAATGATTCATGAACAGAATTTCATGAATACCAGAAGGATTTTATGGAAGGAGTAGGTACCAGCACAAACATGGTACATAATTATTAAATATTAACATTTTTACTGAACACTCACTACGACTTTTAACTCACACTTGACCGTCGTATCTTTCCGTAATAAAAAGTTTTATAACTTCAATATGCCTCTCGTCAACGTCACGGGTAAAAAGTAACTTGTTATTCGACGTCCGCCTAATTTATTAGGACTTTTATTGTTTAAGTTTAATGTCCACTAATTTGGTTCAGAATATACGACTGATAATGTCAATGAAATCTTTATGGGTTGATCTTATTCGATGTCCGGTGTGTTCCTTACCTTGAGACTGGACGAAGCCAGCTGCTTCTATTATCACAATACGAACGTTAACGTCTTTATTGCATCGAAAACTAAATTTTGTGTTGAAAAAAAGTAACACATCCAGTTGAAGCAACATTTTGATTTGTTTTAAACAGGTACGTAATTGTTTAATTTTTTTTCTTTTCCAACGATTGCTTGATGTTTTTTTTTTAAATAAATTGATAGTCATATTTGTTACATTATTGGGAAAATATCTATTATTTTATAAATTTATGTATGTACCTATCTTCTCATTGTTACAAATATATATTGTTTTTTTTAAATGTAAAAACACTGACATCTCCTCTGCCTTTACCAGAGCCCTTATTTGCGGAACATATTATACAAAAAAAAATATTGCTGTATTAACTTAATATAAAATAATACAGTATACTCTAGTAGTAGATGTTTCTGCTACTAGAGTATAATTTACTTATGAAGAAATGCTAGTCAGCTCAACATTATATTTAGTTTTTCAACAAAAATATATTTTTTAGCAATTAATGCCACAGACTTAAATAATTTGGCTGCAACCCATTTTGCGTCCCACTGCTGGGCACGGGTCTCTCCCCCTTATTGGGGATGTTTGGAGTTTACTCCACCACGCTGCTCCAATGCGGGTTGGTGGAGATAATTTAACAATCATGTATTCAAAGTTACTATTTATTTTCCGATTTATTTAAATTGTAAATAAAACATGTAAAATAACGACTATTTGTTGTAATATAATTTCCTATACAAATCTAAACTTTAAAAAAAGGAAAAATGTTGATTCTAATCTAATAGACAGTTCACTTTAAAAAAATCCGATTCACCCCTTCGGTATTAACATCTCTCGTCGTCGACTTAAATCGCAATAATCTCGCTTGTAATATTTAAATCTGAACTGTTATGACAGATCCCGCAAGTTATTGCTTTATTATAAAAGCCACTCGAGCAAAGAATGTTCAAAGGAAGTATACTACCTTATATCGTACTTAAGTAGCTGACTGTGAAATCTCATTCACACAGTTTAAAAGACTTGTCGTACCACTTACTATAAGAACACATGAGACCGTTTTGAGTTCGCAGAAAAGGGTTTGTTTCCATGTTATAATGCAAATACACTCTATTACTTAGTAGAATTTACATTGTTGGACCAGAGAACGAAAAATGGAAGAGAGGCTTGAAGGTATAACCACTGCTGCACCAATATCTGATGTGACGAAATTAAGGCTGACATCAATGTTTCAGTAAGGAGATCATCTTCATCCGGAATAGTAGCGTAACTTTATAAGAACCAAGTGGCCGGCCTAAATGCACGTCTATATTATAAAAAAACAATAGAAGAAATAAGTTTAAGATTCGTATGATAAATTATTACCAGTCCCACTGCTGGGCACGGGTTTATTACCATTATTGGAGAGGGTTGGTGGTCAACCCAGTACCGGATGTTTTCAAACCGTCCATAAGCCCGGAGGCAGCACACGATCATTGTTATTAACCAGGACCGACGACTTAACGTGTTCTCCGAAGCACGGAAGCACGAATATAGCCACTTAAGAGGTCACCCATCTCACAACCGCCCGCTTAGATCACTTGCATTCTACGCTACCCACCAGACCATACACGTTTCAAACGCTTCACATACAGTATATTTTACGGCACTAACGTTATGGTACAGAAGGTGTGGAAAAATCTGTAGTGTGACAATCGAGAAAAAAAATCCTGTTTGTCATACTGATGTGATAATCTGGTGTGACTACGAGTCGGGACCGTTTATTCCTACAGTAAGACAAGAGCTTTATAACCGCAGTTGCAAAGTACTCCAATGATTATTCACACTTCTCCAAACTGACTTTGAAAACGACGTCAGAACTTGCATTAGCAATTTAAATTGAACCTTACGTGAAAAGCGCTGAATTTAAAATTGAACACGAAAGCTCTTAAGGCGGCCCCTAGACCTACAATAACATTGTACAATATTTTTATTGTACAATAAGATTGAAAGGCGCTATGCGTCCAAACGATCAATTATATTGCACAATAATACGAACTGGACAATGTTTTCGTGTTCAGTCGGAGAATAGGATTGAACCCGTGTGCACCGTGCGAAGCAACATGTCCGATTAAGGATTTTATAAATTTTGTGACATGTAGGATGTAATTTTTTTAAATGTTATTGTTATATTATTATGCACTTCTATTATTAGGGATTTTGTTACATATTTTATTTATTTATTAATCCTTTATTGACCAAATTTTACAATTTGAACAAAAGGCGAGCTTAATGCCTATTGGCATTTTCTACCAGCTAACCTTTAAGAAGTGCAGAAAATATAAAGGCGGTGCAACAAGAATTAAAATGACTGAGAGAAGGATCAGAATAGAAGTGAAATATAACAAAAAAAAAAACATATGTGCGATAAATATGAAAAGATATAAATATTGAAATACAGATAATATAACAGACATAATACAAAGTTTTACATAGTTATGAGCAAAGCTCCATGTAATGAGCAAAGACGCCCTTTTTGAATGAGGGCTTAGAGCACAATTTCCTAAGGTGTTCCGGGAGAGCATTCCAGAGGCGCAATATATTCATATTGTTCGGAATTTATTGTTAGTTAAAAGTATTCACAGATATTATGTCATAGCAATCAAGGACTCTGGTCATTCCAGAGGAGCTTTTGTAATACAAACAAATAAAAATCAAAATAAAAAACATGTCCGAACAAGATTAAACTGCAGCTGTAGTTTTGTTGCTTGTGGCTAAACTTAAACATTCAAATTCAAAATAATTCAAATACATTTAAGTTAAAAAAATCTCTTATAAATTCACTTTCGTTTTCTTTTGGATTCTCTTTTGTACGTGTACTCCTCGTGACGACCAACCACAGAATGAAAAATATTGCGCAATACTGACCCTACACGATGCAATGAAAAAATATTGTGCAATAAAAATTAAACTCGCTCAAACTTTTGGTCAATGATTGCGTAGTCTTCAATATTAACCCTAAACGGTCAATTATATTGCACAATTCGCAATATTGTGCAATATAATTGACCGTCTAGGGGGCCGCTAACATACGAATATGGAATAACTATTGAGCATTTTTCATTGACGTTCGAAAAGGAAAAAAAACTTTTTTGCTTGATGAGAAAGTGTTTCGTTTATAAATATTTATCACACAATTATTTTGCGTTGGTCTGGCATACGGGTAAATTCGCCCAAAGGGGATAATTTTATCAGAAAAGAAACCATTTTTAAACTTACGCATTGTACTGCTTAGCAAGAAAAAAATGCGGAACTTCTATAGTCAGTAAGTATAATCGTTCCACTAATTTCTATCGTAAAATTAACTATTGCTTTCATTTGTACGATACATTTACCGGCCACATTTACTCGAGGAGATTATCTATCTTCGATGCAATAGCGCTACCACAAACGGCCTTAGACAAGAGTCCAGTCTTGCTTGTGGTAGAGTGTAAATGTCCATATGCGTCCTTGTCCATTTGGTTCATAATAAATCAAAGCATTGACACATTGACTTACTCGTAATAGGAATAAAATTTAACAGCTTGTATAATCAAGACATGCCTAAATCGCAAGCTTATAAGTGAACATTAGTAAAATTCGGAATTGGACGCAAGGGTCCAGCGTTCAAATACGCACATAGCTCTTAGGTAAGCGCCGAGATTTATCCTTGCTCCATAGCGATAGAAAACATTGCTGTATTTATTACGATGTTATCCATTGCTAACATGCCTGAGCTACATAAAATGTCGGTTCAAATGGTAGTACGAATTATTGAAAGAATTTGCTCCCAATTCCTAACCGTTGAGGTGTTGTACCATGAAAGTTGTGTGCCTATAAAATTTTAAATTTGCCCTCAATTTCTCTGGGATACCATCATCAGTTTTTGACTTGACAATGGGACCTCCTCAGGGCTATCAGCTTTTGAACAAACAAAAGAATTAAAACTTCCAAAATTAGTCAACAAAACAAAATTGGCGGAGTAATCAGTGAAAATATCGTACATTAAAATATATTACATACATATACCTAACCGAACACAGCACCTCTTCCAAAAAGTCGGTAAAATTTTTTTGATAATCCAAAAATAATGTTCATAAAGACTCCAAAATTCGGAATGAGTATTTGTTAAATTGGTGTTGTACTTGATGGTCTTATCCATATTATTCCTAATCGGATCTTAAACTGACAAGTTGTACCACCGAGAACGACTTTAGTTGTACCACCGAGAACGACTTTAGTTGTACTACCGAGTAGTGGGTCCATCGGGAAAAAAATTATCTGTGGTATTGGTGTAGGACCAATGGTTGGACCACGGGCAACGCACGCATTGCTGCAACCCTTTTTGCGCCTCACTGCTGGGCACAGTCTCTCCCATTATTGGGGAGGCCTGGAGCTTACACCACCACGCTGCTCCAATGCGGGTTGGTGGAGATGCGGGTTAGTGGCCAACCCGCTGTCGGATGTTTTCAATCCGCCTATAAGGCCTCCGACAAGGTTTAACGAATGTTATCTATCGACAACAACCGGGACCGACGGTTTAACGTGCCCTCCGAAGCACGGAAACGCACATGAAGTTTTTTGCCACTAGCGGTCACCCATCTCACACCCGACCGCGCCCGTTTGGCTTAGTTGCATAGATCGTTTGCGTTCTACGCTAATCGCCGGGCCATGCGCGCTTCCACACACGCACGCATAAAATGGCTTAAAACCATAAGGCATGATATTCCAACCGGAAGTTGATCAGCTTGGTAAACTATGGTGTAACCCTTTAAATCCCGAGAGAGAAAAGACCTTTGCCCAAGGGAAAACATTCAAAAGGAAAAAATAAATAAAAAAGATAAAGCTGAACTAATTGAAGTGTAGATATTCCGTTTGTTATGATAATTTACAAAGATAAATGTATACATTAGTATATGTTCCCATCAACACATTAATAATCAACACGGCATGTTTACCCGCTACATATCGGTATGATGAGGTTAATCTGAAAAAATGTGATGTTCATTGCGAAAATTTAAATTATAATGAGGTGTTAAAGAACTCGTTCCAATGTTTATCACCCTTGTTAACATAATGATCGCAATGATATACAAGGTTTTATTATTATTGCGAGAGTATATGAAGCTACTTAAGGTCTGTTTACGGTGGTGATAAAAAGATCATTTCAGATAAAACACCGTAAATATAGTCGAATCAATCTGATAAGCAAGGAGTGTTGGTATATTGGATATTTAAAGACTTTGCCTTAAGTATTGTGGAGTTGTTATTTAAAATTGAAAAGAAAAATATAAATCTGACTCAATAAAGAATGTCGTTGTAAAGTTTTCTTTTCTTCCGCGACTTTATTCACAACTAACCGTCGCGTCGTAGGCGTACTACATACATTTATAGAGATATAGAAATTACATAAACAACCTTATATTATTATACAGAAAAACATACTATTCCTGTTGGATCATTTCCTTGCAACTCTGGAGACTGATGGTTGCTCTTATAAGTCTGGCTTGCAACTGTGCTCATCTACCGAAGCACTCAATAGAATTGCTTCACAGTACTACGCAAATTCCATCACCTCTTAATTTGCAAAAAAAAAAAAACATTGAAAAATAATCTCGACATAATTTATGTATTAGTACTTGTTTACCAAGATAGTAACATCATGTTAGACACATGTTATTTTTTTCCATTCAGCATAGGTACATCTAAAATAAAAATTGTTTCTGTTCGTACGCAATGCTAAATTATGGAAATGTGACATTTTATCACAGGAGAACAGCAGTTTACACTTAAACAAGCGTCGATGACACGACTGAATTGGAATTATGTGTTCGGTCACCTTATTAAATAAGCCTTATCAAGTGGTCACCGGTAAAGGAGTAGTGTGGATATGCCCTTAATTTTCACGCGAATTAAATGAATTTTAATGTATCACCACCAATATTTTGTTGTAAGATTTGAATAATTTTAAAAAGAAAAATAGGTTTTTTCTCTAGAATAAACTTAAATATAGGTAATATGTTTGTTTTAACGATTTATCAGCTCTGATTATTTTGTAAAGTTTTGCAGAAATTTCATAAATCAAGCGTCTACTCGAAAAGGGAACAAGGATTGGAATTTTATTATAATCCTATTTAAAAAATAAATGAAACTATAAATCAATATCAAAATTCGCGCCCATTTTATGTCAATTCTAAATCAGTAAAAACTCTACAAACTATAATAAACTGAATTAAAATATTGTTGATATCCTAAACGAATGCATATATTAAGTATATTTCGTTTATGATATTATTATGTAACAATTTCTAAACAACAAAAACATGCTAGGGAAGTTCCACCTTATCTCATCACATGTGCATCGCATACTACTGATACATATCGTAAAAGCAGTTTGTGTGCTGTAGATTACGGCGGATTAATTCAACGGTCTGCAGTTAGATTATTAAAAGGCTCGGTGTTTTTCTAACTTAAACCAAAGCAAAATCTCCTATTTAAATTAAAACAGCCATCCGTTAGTCCATTTTATGATTTCATAAAGTTTTAAATTTGAACAGGTGTCACATTTGCTCCTATATTTTAATTTATTTTCAGATTTCTTAACGACTATCTATGCTAAATAATTAATAAGAAATAATATCTAGAGAATAAATACAGTAAAAAACATATTGTTTATTTTTTGTATTGTTTCTACAGAAAAATAATAAAGTTAGAAAGTCTAGCAGAATAGTAAGAACACCAGAAGTAATTTCTGGCAAGTATAAAATCGTGATGAGAAAGGTCAATTCCTTTCATAATAATGAAATCATTATTAGTTTGTAAAAGCTATATCATGAGCTGTACTGCTTAGTTTTAAATTTCATCAATCCGTGTTTCTGTTTATCATTTCTCACTTTTACCATTCTTCAAACTCAGAAGCTGGCTAATAGCTGATAATACTGGTATGGCTGCCATCCTTTCCGCGTCGCACTACTGGTCACGGGTCTCTCCTTCACCTTCACCACGCTGCTTCAATGCGGGTTGGTGGAGATGTGGGCTAGTGACCAACTCGCTGTCGGATGTTTTCAAATCGCCCATAAGGCCTCCGACAAGGTTTAACTACTGTTAATAGCTTAACGTGCCCTTCGAAGCACGGAAACACGTATGAAATTTTTGCCACTAGCGGTCACCCATCTCACACCCGACCGCGCCGTTTTGACTTAGTTGCATAGATTGCTTGCGTTCTACGCTAACCGCGGGACCATGCGCGTTTCAATACTGGTATTATTATACTAATCTGTGAGCGTTTCGCATGTATTTATAAAAACACGTTTCGAACCGGGTCCGACAAAATTTTATGGGGCTCATTGTTACTTAGAGGAAGTAAGTACATACCTAACATAAAAAAAATGGTATGGCATTCAGTCTACAAAACCTAATAAACTTAATGGCTAACACGCATAATGGAATAGTTGACTATGAGAGTATATCATCAAACTAATGATGAGTAAAAATATTTCTCGTGTCGCGTTATGTTCATCGATAAATCAGGACTTTTTAATACCATTTTTGTTTTTAAAAGCATCGCTGTGTTCCTGTTTGGTCGTTACCGCATCGTCCATTAGGGTTTATTAAGAGTTTAGTCAATATTGAACAATGTTTGATGACCCGTCGGCGACATAACGATGCAATTAAATTTGGCCTCCCATGATACCGTTATTGATGTTTGATGCTCTTAAATACGCTCCAAAAGTACTCGTTGTATCGATTTAGCTGAAAATAATTAAGTTAATTGTTTGATCGGTCCACGTGCAATATTTATTTGCAATCGTAACGCTATCATTTATTCAGTCGAACCTGCTTTTGACAATATCGTGTCCGGAGTGAACGAAAATTTGATGGATTCGAATTACAGTTGAAAATATTTGTCGAATTTATTTCTCTTCCTACTGTCCCGGATTCTAAACTCTTAAACGATTGTAACAATGTGATAATATATGTCCTCTATAGGGGTATATTTAGTTAGCGGTGTTCACAGGTTGAGAGCGCTAAAGTCGATCGTAGTCCAATTTTGGTTTTGGAACTAAGCAAAAAGTTAGGATGGCAGGTAACTTGTTCACTGTGACTGCGGAGGAAAATTTGCATTGTAATGGATATCCGGCTTTCGTCCACAGTCCAGCTTGTTTATACGATCATCTTCACAACGTATGCACCAGAGAGACTCATTTATAGTCAGCGTAAATTCACAAGTCAACATGGCTAAATAATGTGGCTATTATTTTCTCTGTGCTCTGCGGGTTCATATTTCACTGCGAAATAAAAATGCAAACAAATAGCGTTCTTCCCTAATATTCACAGAATGTTTGTGTTATTTATGAAAATAAATAGACATTATTATCACGGAACAATTTAATGTGCTACTGTGGGATACAGATTTCAAAAATGAGTAGGATTTAGAATATAGCACATCGCTGTGGACATGTTTGCGTTACTCTTACAAAAGTTTGCTCGGTTTTAAATAATGAAAGTCATAGCGATATTATTTCTAATGGATGTGCAAGTGACTCGTATGCAAAATACATTATTTTAGTACTGCACTTTGGGATCGAACTAAGATTCGCGTCGTGGGAGTCCGAGGCACTAACCACTAGAAATTTTTCATTTATGGAATTATATCTTTATGAATTGTGGTCGATATTATTGCACAAAAGTTGCAGTGAATCAAGTTCTCAAATACGTTGACCTATCAACATTTGCTGTCATCAAACAATACGATTTTGTGTCGAGGCTGTATTATTTGCGGGTGGCCTGCAGCCAAGCTGACTCGGCCTTTGTGAATCTCGCAAAATAGATTCGTCACTATTGTAGGAGCCCTGCGGGATATTGGATGGAGGTACTGATTGCCAACCATAAAGTTGGAGCTAAATGTGCCAGTTCACGTCTATTTTCTGACAATTGTTGCTTCAATGGCGATTCAGTTGATCTGTTCCAATGCGGAAAACGACGGAGCTGCTGAGTACTCTATCAACTTTAGCCGTTTTATTTCGATAGATATTTGGAATTAAAGAAACGTTGTACAGGATTTTTCACGTCTATCTAAAAACATTATGCATCTTGAATGAAGCGCGTATAGCCTCGCAGCTAATATAGAACGCATGCGATCTACAACTAAACGGGCATAGTCGGGAGTAACATGAGATATACTAGTCGCCACCCATCATCAGAAATTTCTTGCATCTTGCCATACTTTGGTGGACATGTTAAGGGTCTAGGTCGTCATCGAGACATAGTCTTTGAACCTTAGGTCACTCTTTTATCTTCCCACTTTGGAGCTGCGTGGTAAGCTTCAGATTTTCTATCTTTTGGGAATGGACCCGAGGTTTATAATGGGACGCATACATTTTTAAGGTTTGTTTATTTCCTAGTTCATTGCTCTTTAGGAAACAAATATTACAAAATTTAATAATAAAAATGTTATTTACTCAGATTTGATTTTCAAATAACAATTCACATAGTTTAAAAATAGGCTAAGAGCAGGAACTGATAAAAACGGTACTGATACATAACTATTTAACATACGACTTCACCATACGAGAAGATACATTTAATACCTTCACTTTTACATAAATCGCTTCCAAATAACGAGGCAATACATTGTCACGGATACATTGTTAGCGGAAGAAATATTATAATTCCCGAACAATACAACCCTGCGGCATGCCGAACCAAATTGAATATAGTCGTCGATACAATTCTCAGGGTAAAAACGTAACGTGCGGGACCTACTGGGCTGTCCACAATCGAAATGAACCAAAGGAATCTCCCGTACATTGTTCCTTTGTTATACGCTCGTGGCGAGTATCTTTGTCCGAGGAATTGTTTTATACAGCACTAGTGTACGCTCACGGCTTTGCTTGTGTCTAATTGGAAGTTTTGTATTTTCCTATCATTCCTTAAAGAATTTATAACGTAATAAAATGTTAGTGTAAAAGCGTGACATTTTTACCGCATTTTAACTTGCTCGATGGCCTATCTCAGCGCTTGGGGAGAACTTCGGTATCTCCAGAGTAACGCACCTATTTCTACCACGTACGGCACCCCATAACGGGTCTATCATCCGGAGAGCAATGGTTCTATTCTGCACTTTCTTGAGCTAATGATGGCATGCGGCCCACCATACGCCGCTGCTTTTGCTGGGGCCGCTAACTGGATGGTTGGAGCTCTCACTCCCGCCGCTCGCAACCCCGGAAACCCCATTTTAGTCACCTCTTACGATCAGGTAGGGGATACTGTAGTCCTATTCTTAATCCCGAAGCTACAGGTAAGTACTAACGAGTTTGGACGTACTGGGCTGTCCACAATCGAAATGTAGCAAAAAAAAAATCCCCCTTTGTCCGAGGTTTTTTTTATACAGAACCAGTGTAGACTCGCGGCTTTATCTGTGCCTAATTGTAAGTATATTTTTCTGTCTTTCCTTGATAATTTGACAAAATAATTATGATTTAGTTTTATCGTTAAAAATCGTTAAACCTTCAACAGGAACCCGATACCTTGGGAGAGACACGTGAGATTTTTACTGCACTTAAACTGTCTTAAACCCCTTCGGTGGCCCAACACATCGCTTGTGGAGTTTTCCGATATCTTCATAGGAACGCACCAATATCCTCCACGCACGGCGCCTCATACAAATCCATCATCTGGAGAGCAATGGCTCTCTTCTGCACTTTTCTGTGTATACGTATACACTGCCTCCCTTCCCAGGGCAGCTAGGTATTTATATGGTTGGAGCTTCCACTCCCGCCGCTCGCGACCCCAGAAGCCCCCTTTTAGTTGCCTCTTACGATCAGGTAGGGGTAGTATACTGTAGTCTTATTCTTAATCCCGAAGCTACAGGTACTAACGTAATTGGACGTACTGGGCTGCCCAAAATCGAAATGAAGCAAAGTAATCTCCCGTAGACTACATTGTTCCTTTGTTACACGCTCGTGGCCAGTAAGTACCCTTATCCGAGGAATTGTTTTATACAGAAATAGTGCATGTTTGCGACTTTATGAAGCGTTTATGGAGGAAAAGACATTTCCTTATCATCCCTTTTCAAATTGTTAGCGTGATTGACTCTTTTCCTTGGTCGTTAACCTCCTGTGATGGCAGAACAAAATTTAAATATATATTATGTCGAGAAATTAAGAGAATCGACTTTAAGAACGTTCTTTGCTGCAGGTTGGAGTATGAGCCTAACTTTGTTTTATTCTAACAACTATTGTTTAATTTTGATTTGATTTTAATTTGATTTGATTTAGCACTTTTTTTTCAACCTTTTTTTATGTCCCATTGCTGGGCACAGGTCTCCTCACAAGTGAGAGGAATTTAGGCCATAGTCCACCACGCTGGCCAAGTGCGGATTGGTGGACGTCATGCTTTCGAGAAATTATGAATTTCTCTCAGGCATGCACGGCGATGAAGAACATCGTAATCAATGAAATATCACGATATTTTCCATCACCGTGGAGCAGCGATAAATTCGCACATTACAAATTTCTTTGTCAGAGGTGCGAGCCGAGGATTTGAACCATGGGATCGGTCGCGTCGAAGACCGCGGTTTTTTACCACTCGGCCATCGCTGCTACCTACATTTAGCACTTACATCTTTACTATTATGATCTTGTTTTGAAAATGTGGAAAAAAGATTAGAAAAATTTCAAGCCCCAGAAAATAGACACAACTATCGCTTGCTAAGCGATAAATGATAATACCTCCTCGCTGGCCTATCTCTGCACTTGGGGAGGACTCCGGAATCTCCAGCGGAACGCATCTGTGCCTTCCACGCGCGGCTCCCCAGAACGGTCCCATCTTCGGGAGAGCAGATATGCTCTTCTGCACCTTCCAATGCTTACGGCAGCATGCGGCCACGCACACACCGCCGTCCTTCCTGGAGCTGCTGGTAGGACACATCAAGCTCCCACTCTCACTGTTCACAACCCCGAATGATGGGGCTTAGTCTTAGGCTTAGGCTTAGTCGCCTCTTACGATCAGGCAGGAGATAGACGTAACATATCTGCGTCCATTTGAACCTGTAACTGTCTGTAAAAATATTTACGAATACGTTTCATAAAACTGCTAACGAGCTTGCAACAAAATAATGTTAAGAGGTTACTATGGTCCAATAATGTTAAGCGATATGACAGAAAATCATACAAACCAACTTTAATGTCATTTGAAATTCTACGAACAAAAAGACAGACCCAGCGCAAAACCTTCTTATAGACATCGAATACAAAATGTAAGTCACGAATACCATGTACTGTCTTACTGAATAAGGACGGGGCTCTGTACCGTAAGCTTATTGGTGTACGCTTTCGGTTCTCACTTACATCTCTATCATGTGCATATCAATGGGCTTGTTTTGCAAATGTGGAGAAAAGGTTGGAAAGATTTCACGGCAAATGGGGCCGCGAAGTAGACGCAAATATCGTCTTGGTGTAGCTTGCTTACCTTTACACGTACGAAAATCATACCCCATTTCTGCCTGTCGGAGCAAAATTTTGAAGTAAAGAGTCGTTGTTGACGATTTGTATTTGATTCATTCAGAAAATACATGACTTATCAAAGCTATAGATATGCAAGCAAGAAGATGTAATATTGACTTGTTTTGAGGTTTTTTCATTATACATAGTCTCATCAAAACAGAACTGTACTTTACAAAGCAAATTACATACAAGTAGGTAAAACAAATACTTCTGAATTTACTATACACATTTTTGAAACACATGTTGTTTCAACATTTATTGTTGAATTTGTAGCAAAATGTATGTTAATTAAATATCCGCATAAGTATTATTTACACTTTACCTTCCGGAAAGCTCAATGATGATGTAAAATTAAATATTTTCCTCACATTCATAATATTGTTTATTTTTAATATTAACATTACATTTTGTTTTGGTGCAAAATTGTTCCAAAAGATACAAATAATATATCTCCAGATTTCAACACAATTTTGAAATATGTAAGGTAAACTTCCATATTACCGTCAGTTTTCGTCAGTGTCCCGGTACTCGTCATTCATAGAACTTTTGGCCGTTTTTCTATGGAATGACGATTACTAGTACGCTGTCAACATTATGGGTTTATTTTACCTATAGATAGTGAAGTGATTTCATACATGGGACTAAAGATTAAAGTGTACCATGGTATTTGCGAATAGCAGCAGCGAGCGGAAAAGTGCGCGGTTTCTGACACGGACATACTCGTACGAGTACCGAGTTCAAAGCTCGGCGCACATCACTGACAATGCATTTATTACGTGTGCATAATATATCGCTGTTCCACGGTGTGGGAAAATATTGTAATATTTATTTACGATGTTTTCCAACACCGTGCATGCGTGAGAGGAGCATTTCACACTCATAGCCCCACAGTAAGGTAATTAATACCCTGTGTCGTGGTTACCATGGACACATACAAAGACAGAAACACAAACACCCAGACCGAGAACAGAAATTAAAACTCATCGTTCAAGTTTCTGTTTCGCAGGGAATCAAACCTGGGTTCTTGACTGACTGACGGTGACTTATGAATATCTACTATATAGTATGGACACTCAGTACTGTATCTATATTCAGGGTTGAAAATAATAAATATGTTTTTATTATTTCTATTCTGTGGCTAACTTCATCATGTCGTTCCTGCGCGCGCAGCTCACAAATTCACTCTCATTCAAATGCGCCAAAAGAAGTAAGTATAGCTTCAAAAAATAAACAAAAGCAGTGTTTCATTTCTCTAAATCTTGGAACCCAGTCACATCTTGATAAATGGGTAAAATAACTCAATTCTATTTTTCGATTTCTTTGTCACACATCTGTGATATACCAATAACATTCGCACGCCGCCAAAAACGTGAATTCGCTAAAGGCAACATCCCCATACCGTCCACAGTAAGTCGCATGTATTCGCTCGCGTGCCAAACTTGACCTCTTTGCTATCTTAATCTGATGTCGAGATAACCGCCTACATCGGCCCAGCGGGGCACGCGGACCTTTGGCCCAGAATCCTCGTTCCCATCACCCTTATGTCAACGGAATACGGTCAGTTTCGATTTAAGGATTATACTGGTCATGGAATAGACTCGTCATAAAAGGCCACACGACTTTTGTAACACGTTGCACTCGTGATTCTCAGAGCACAATCATGTGTTTGTTGGTATTTTTGTCGGGATATGTCATTAATGGGAATGTAAATGAAGTCGAAGCAGATTCTAAATTCAAATTTTTAATTATTTGTTTTTCTTTGCCGAAACTGTAACAGTCTTACTTTCCATTTTCGATCAATGTTTAGGTAGAAAAAGTTACCTAAATTATTCCAAAAGGGTTAATGGACAAGAAATATTTGTGGATTCAGTAGATCTATACTTATATGGGTTAAAAGTATAAACTAACATTCTTGGTGTTAGTTTAGTTCAATTTTCAATCAATATTGTACCTACCAAAATAGATTTGAATCTTCTCATAATTTGAAATTAATCACAATAAATCTTTTAACAATGACCATCTTTTATGTAAGACTGTAGAAACAACATTTTTGTATCGTAAGTGAGATTTTATCATTAGAAATCCCAAAATATTTAGGAAACACGTTATGAATTATATTTTATTATTATTTTACAGAACACGAATTTTATTTGATTCTTATAAATTTCATTCTATGCTTTTATCGGTTCTTCCTTCGCTTTTCTAATAAAACTTATAATCGCGGAAATTGCACGTAAATAATTACGAACTCAGTAGTTCACTTACCAACTTCTCAATGTACCGTTTACCGCTTTGTTATTTCAGCATTTCCGTTATAATCCAACTGTACTCCGAAAAATAAATATCGCAGTATACAAAGAAAGTAGTTTGAATGCTGCAATATTATTGCCATTTGAGTAACTATGAACTGTGAATGTAATCTTTCTTATTTACACAGCAACTGGTGGAAATCAAAAGCTTAATTAACCAAAGTTTGTTTGTCACTAATTTAGAAGCTAGATGCAACAATTGCAGATACTTCACATCCATCCGACTTTCATAGTCTACTGCTGGCCTCCCATAAAGTTTGACGCTCCACCCGGTCCTGCGCTTTCTGAACCCAGCGGCTATCTTCTTTGCGTCATCAGTGCACCTGGTTTGGCTGGCGGCCTGTACTCCTTTTTCCGAGATGTGGTCGCCATTCGAGGACCTTTCTACCCCATCGGTTGTCGATTCTCCTAACTACAGCCTGCCCAGTGCCACTTCAGCTTGCAGATTTTGAAGTCTTTGTCAGTAACCTTTGATTATTAATATGAAATGCATTTGTTCAAACGCATGATTTTCATAATACAACTGAATATCAGCGCTTTTACAATTGTATGCAAAGAGTTGCAAAAATGCGATACAACTCATGTTTCTAGTAATACGTAAAGAAGCGTGTCAGCAAACGGTTGGTGTATTGAAATTTTACCAAGCATTGAAACGACATTACGGCAGGCGAATGATTCGGAAAATACTGCATGTCTGCAAAATGGCGTCACTCACTGGTTCACTTTATTGTTAGGAATTATAATATTTTTTTTCATTAACAATTCCACAATATCCACTGCATCAGAAATTGAGAAAAACAGTTTTGCACTTAAAATCTGTAATCTGCAAATTCTTTTTAAATGTGAGTAATATCAGATCGAGCTCACATTTTTTGTAATAACACATAACATTCTTTACTTTATTACTTTACTACTACTGTGATTACACTTTATTACTATTGTGATTTACGTGTATTATAGAGCCTGTTTAGGAAAAAAATAGGTATAGCTATGTTGTAAAAAGGTACACCTATATATTATTATGAAAACGTCAAATAAAGCTCTCCTATCTATGTCTATTCTTCTCCTGAACAATGTCTCCAACTACGCGTAAACGTCATAATCTTCAATCTAATGTCCTTTGAATACTTAAAATGTTTACTAAACTATTAAAACTTTGTTGAGTATTAAGTTTTAATACTGCGTTTAATACAGTTTTAGAGATTTAATATAAGTAGATGTTAAATAAACCAAGTAATGTAATGGGAAAACAGCGTAACTCTCAGCTTTGAAAAAGTTTTTAGTACTAAGTAAATGTCTGTACTGCAATTTTATAAACATTGAAATGACAATTATGGCTGGCGGATGATTCGGAAAAGACGGCGTCTCTGCAAAATGGAGTAACTTTACTCTTCTTTTGTTTTGCGTTTCTTTCTTCATGACAGTGACTGGATAATAGTGAGAATTTCAAAGTAAATATGAACACTTATAGTTATTTTAACTTAAATTCTGTAATCCACAAATGTTTCGTAACTCGGTAGATGGCTATAAAAAATCAGATTTTAATGTATCGGCCTCAATACATGAAATAAAGGAATTATTATTATTAATATTATATTATTTAATTAATCTAAGAATAAATTGTAAGGACGTCCATGGGCTTAAGGAACCGCTTAATATCCTGTGTTCTGCGTGCTTGTTTGCTTTAGCTGCTCCATTAAAAAAAACAAACAGCATAAGATTCAATGCTTATTCCATATTATAGACTCAAAAATAATTATTCAGATAATGTGGTTTCCGGATATATAACACAAGTAGATTTAAAATATCTGAATAAAGTAATAATATTAATGAGTTATTGCCGTCGCTCTTAGCATTTTAAAAAAGTTTTTAGTAGTTAGCAAAAGGCTCCTGTATTACAATTTTATTAACAAAGAAATTTTTAGTACTAAGCAAACGGCTCTTGCACTACAATTTTTACACGCTTTTTATTAGCTTCACCTGTATGTTTGTATGTTTGTATGTTTGTAACCGACTTCTTTGGGCGCGATTTTGACCCACTTTAAACGGCCAGATTTCGTTCAAACTTTGTAGATTTATTGAGGACCGATGACAATACACTAATTTGATAAAATTATTCCATTTTTCAATTTGCAAAATATGATTTTTTTAATTTATATAATTTTCTGGTTAACTTGAAAATTTGCATAGGGGTCAAGGGCCGATGACAATGCAATAATATGAGAATAAAAATCCAACTAAAAAATTAAAAATAAATAATGTAGTTTAAAAAACTAAAAAAACACGCTTTTGAGAAAATACGAACTAAAAACTAAAAAAATAAGAAGAAAATGTATATTACTGTAAATAAAGCGTGGGGTGGTTTTTAAGATACTATTGACACCATGCACCCCACGCTTTATTTACAGTAATATACATTTTCTTCTTATTTTTTTAGTTTTTAGTTCGTATTTTCTCAAAAGCGTGTTCTTTTAGTTTTTTAAACTACATTATTTATTAAATTTTACTAAGCATTGAAATGACAATAACGGCCGGTGGATGTTTCAGAAAAAACAGCTTCTCTACGAAATACAGTCAAGTTTCACTTCGTTGTCGGATTTTTTCTGTATCTTTCTTTTATGACAACGACAGAAAGGTAATATGAATTCCGCAGTACGAGTATCTATAGCAGCAGAAATCTAGAACAGCAGTTCCTTTTACTTAAAATCTGCTATCTGCAAATGCTTTATTACTCTGTTAAATATCGTAATAACACTTGTATATATTTGTATAAAACTTTATTTTATTTTTGTAATAACACTTTATTGTTTTTTTATACAGTTGTTCTATTTTTATTAGGCATGCTTAGAAATTTCTCTTCTCTTTCGAGAACTATTGAACCAGACGTTTTAACATTACAGTTACGGCTTCTCTACTGTAATTTCATTAAGGATCAAAATTAAAATTACGAAAGGCTTTCAGGCCTTTCATTTAAAAAAAGTACTAAGCAAACGGATCCTGTAATAAAATTTTACTAAGCATTGAAATGACAATTACAGCCAACGGATTTTTCGGAAAAGACAGCTTCTTTACGGAATAGAGTCATGTTTCACTTTGTTATAAGAAATTTTGCTGTCGCTTTCATTTACAACAACGACAGAAATATAATGAAAATTACGTAGCATCTATTGCAGTAGAAGTGGACAACATACAGTTCTTTCTACTCAAAATCTGTTGTCTGCAAATGTTTTTTTTAACACGCTTTTATTAGTTTGACCTGTATGTATGTATGTATGTAACGGAATCTTTTAACTTCATTTTCATCTACTTCTAAGCGTCCGATTAACTTGAAAATTTGCACAAAGGTCAAGGGCCGATGACAATGCAATAATATGAAAAGAAAATCCAACTAAAAAGTTAAAAATAGATAGTGTAGTTTAAAAAACTAAAAAAGCACGCTTTTGTGAAGATACGAACAAAAAAGAAAAAAAATAAGGAGAAAATGTATTTTACTGTAAAAAAAAGTGTGGAGTGGTTCTTAAGATACTATTGACACCATGCACCCCACGCATTTTTACAGTAAAATACATTATATATATTCTTATTTTTTCATTTTTGTTCGTATTTTCACAAAAGCGTGTTTATTAGTTTTTTAAACTACACTATTTTTTTTAAATAAACCGAACAAAAGGGCAGACAGGCTGTGTTTGTTAAACAGTTACCGTCGCCTATGCACACGGGCAACCTCAGGGGAGCCCGAGCATTGCCGGCTTTGGAAGCGAGCTTTTTTATGGCTACAAAGCTGAAGAATTCCATGTTATAGTCCACTGGAAACGCCCCAGCTGGAAGGTTTCTGCAGCTCCTCTCTTAAAATTTATCATCTGAATGTCAGTTTTGCTGATGTTGTTGTAATATTTTATTTTTATTTTTTATATTGATACACTTGTGCTTTAAGTGGAAACACACGATTTTAATACTAAACTTACGGCTTCTTTACTGCAATTTTACAAAGCATTGAAATGACAATTACAGCCAGCTGATGTTTCGGAAAAGCCTGCATCTCTGCAAAATGGAGTCAAGTTTCGCTTCGTTGTCGGGAAGTTTTCAGTCTCTTTCTTTTATAAGAATTATAATGAGAATTCCTCAGTATCTGCTGCTTCGTGAATGAAGAATAATAGTTTGTCGTAAAATTTGGTTTCAGCATTATTTGAAACACGGTAAAATACTAATAGTATCAGGTTGACAGTTATACAGAAATTTTTGTATTCACTTGTATGTTTTCACTTATCTATCGCAATACTCGACCCGTAACGACGATCCGTGTAGCGCAATTGATTACCATGCCGGATTGCCGATCGGAGAGTCCCGAGTTTTATTCCCGGTGAAGCAGAAATTTTATTTATTTATTTATAATCTGCTATTTGGACACTGTTGTGCCGTATTTCAATTACAGCTGACAAAGATTTCAGGATTTTACTAACACCATATGGCCTTTGTGACCGATTTAAAAATTGAAATAAATAAACAATTAAAAGAATAATTTTCTTAGGTTTATATATTTTTTAAATTGAATAAATATCGTGTCACGGTATTTGCGGTCGAACTCCTTCAGAACGACTATACCAAGTTTTATAATTTGTATGTGTTTATTTCGTAGATATAGAAAATTTCGTAGATACAAAGAAAAGGTCGTTAAGTATATTTCTTATCAACGTTGGCTGTTACTACCTAGAAAAAATCTTCAAGATAATATTATAAAACTGATTAAAAAAAACGATGATGTACCCATTATCGTCCTCTAAATTTTACATGCTCTCACCTCACCTCTACACATTACATGTTATACCTATTAGGTATGTAGGTACTTACTTACCTACATAATTATGACTATTATGACTCTATGCTACTTGTATAACCTATTCATACGAGTATCATAGGGTAAGGTAGGTAGGTGGGGTAAAAATATCTAGAAATTTTCAATTTCACTTACACAGAATCACATTAAAGATATCAATTTTACACCCCATTTCCATTCGTATTATAATACTCTCCGAATAAGCACCTTCTGAGAAACGCAATAAAGTAGTGAAGGGTAAAAAATCATGACATTTCATCGACATTACTTATATGTTCCACCGAAGGATAGTTTACGGAACGAATGTTAATCTGGATAGAGTTTTGAATTTACTTACGTACTAAAGGAATTCCATAAAAACCTGGGAGGTTTTTTTTTCCGGCGGCTTTTTTTCCTCTTAGTGTACAAAAACCCTGCAATATGGGTACCCAAAGCCGACGATCGGATTCGATCCCAAGTACAAATAAATAATTAAATAAACAAACAACTAAATAAATACATACTTGAAGAAATAAAATTTAAACATTTTAATTTTAAAATGCGCAATATGGGATCAAATAAAAATAAAATTGATAATAATGTACATTTTTATAAATTCTGTTATTATTAAGTTTTTTCTTTTATCTTTGTAATATTTGCATACCTCATGAAGTTAAATATGGCGTACTAAATATTATGTATTAACAACTTTTGTAAACACCCATATTAGTGCAAATAAAGTTCTTTGTATTTTTCTGTAAACTCTTTATAATAATAATAATAATTTCTTTATTTCTCACCCACAATATAGCTTATAAATACTAAATTTTGAAGTTTGAAGTCTTTAGTTACTTAAAGGGTTTTACTTAAAGGCAAGAGGTTGGTTGGAACTGAAAATATTATTATTGTTAATAATGAAACTTACTTACCTACATGTTTGACTCTGAGCAAATTATAAAAGGATGAAATGAAACAGACAAAGGCATAGCTGTGCAGTTTGCCAAACCAAAAGTGCTGATAAATGAAAATCTAACAAATTCTACTTTTGAAGTCGTTTTTATTTCCTTTTGAAGGTTTCCGTATGTCAAAAATAAAACTTCCCTACCTATTCGATCACTGCGTTTTGTATGTCTGAATTATTGTGTGTCTGTCAAACGATCCCGTCTCATATTGAAATTAATTATATATCGCACCTACGGTGCAACACCGTCACTTATGCAAATGATGTAATTTTTCAGGAGAAACGTTTGAAAATTCGACATCTTATTATAATGTATATGTAATATTGATTAAAGAAATAGACTGGTTATATTTAAACTATAATATTAAACTTCATGCCAAACAAAAAACTAACATCTTATAATTTTGTAATAAATAATTATGAACGTTTAAAATTTACAACCCTCCCAGAAGTGACGTTATGGCACTAGAAAACAATTAACTGGGCAATTGTGTCATATGAAAAAAAAAACCACCCGTAATTATACTTTTTATGAGTTTTATTAATTAAAGTAGCAAATAAGTGTATCAATATTTTATATTTCTACACAGAATTTACTCTTACTCTCACTCCATCACTTGTGTATGTAACTCATTACTTACACAAGTGACTGAGTTATTTCAAGAAACAAATGTCACAACTAACTTAAGTGTCGTTATTGCTCCAAAAACATAAAAATAAATTGTCACAATTACATTTTTGACGTTATAGCTCCAGAAGACTGTTAGTTTTGCAGGGGGCCGCGCGCAACTGACCAATAAAACGTTGATTCTCCCAGTGACGGCTAGATTCGCGCCAAAACCTAACGACACAACTGCCCTCTCTCGGAAAGTATGATACACTACACATGCGACATTTACGCACCCAATAAAGAGGCATAATAGCTATTTTTTCGAATACTCAGATCAATTTTGACAAAAATTGCAGAAGTGACGTTTTTGCACCGTAGGTGCGATATGTACTAATAGGTATATTAAGCTGAAGAGTTTGTTTGAACGCGCTAATCTCAGGAACTACTATTTTGAATTGAAATATTATGGTGTGGAATGTGCGGCTACGGTTGACGAAAAGGTGTCTATTCTTAACAGCAATATTGTAAAACTGTTCGACAAGCATGCACCCATTAAAGCTGTTAAATTAAAAAGACCACCAGCTCCATGGATCACCCGTGGTGTGAGAATGGCAATGGCCAGGCCGCCAGTAATGTATAAAACTTAGAGTTATTTTCACGATATTTTTATCAATGGAACTCATCGAATACCAGATCAACTCATACTTTGCCGTTCTTTATTTAAATTTCTGCAGAATTATTAGCATTTCGATTCTCGTTGAATGAAAGTTGTAAGACAAGAACCTTATAACAGATTATATTTTAAAGTCATTTTACAGTACCTATATTATATTATCATGTTCGTGCGAGTTTAGACTCAGGTATGCCTTTGAGCTGTGAACGGCAGCTCACTTTGTGACTACATTTTATTAAAACGAAGTCTTCGCAGTAGAAATATGCGTACCTATGTTCATGCCTACGTAACCTACCTAATATAATACCTACGTAACCTGTAGGTATTATAAATATTAGGTAGAGTTCGCGAGTTCTGTCTAAATAGAAGACTTTTGTGCTAATTTTTATTTTGTCCTTGTTTCCTTGGAATTTCCCAAATGCTTAGCCACGTTTATAGTTGATGGAAAATAAAGTAAAAAGTAATAATGTAGTAAATCATTTAAAAATTAAAAATAAATTGAAATGTTGCCTTTGGTGGCCAACCTAGGCTATGACAAAGTCTTTGCGACATATTTTTAATGTATTAAAATGTATTTTATATTAATATTTTTGCCTTATTTGGCTGCAACCCTTTTTGCGTCCCACTGCTGGGCACGGGTCTGTGCCCATTATTGGGGAGTCCTGGTGCTTACTCCACCACGCTGCTCCAATGCGAGTTGGTGGAGATTGCCTTATTTATTAATTGCATATGCTTATTGCTTTTTGAAGTAAAAACTTCTTTAGCGGCGTTGTGCACTTTTATAGCGATGGGTAAAAAATGTTAAACTCGCTTTAGAACACGTGATCTAGTCCCTGTAGCTTCGGGATTAAGAATAGAGCTACGGTATCTCCTACCTGATCGTAAGAGGCGACTAAAAGGGGGTTTCCAGGGTTGTGGGCGGTGAGAGTATGGGAGCTGGATCCGTCCAGCCAGCAGCCCCAGGAAGGGCGGCAGTGTGTGTGTGGCCGCATGCCACCATAAGCAACGGAAGGTGCAGGAGAGCACACCTGCTCTCCCGAAGATGGGCCCGTACTGGGGCGTCGCGCGTGGAGGACACCGGTGCATTCCACTGGAGATCCCGGAGTCCTCCCCAAGCGCAGAGGCAGCCACCGAGGAGGTTTTAGTGCGGTCAAATCCCACATAACCCGGTATCCTCTCCGAAGGCGCCAGCCGCCAGGTACTTTTTGAAGGTTTCCCCCCGATACGAAAAAAAGGACACGTGACCTGATCGAATATTCGTAAGACGGAGGGTTGACAGCTCGTCGTGTATATAAAGTGTTTAAAGACAAAGACAAAGACAAAGAACTTTATTTGCACAAATATGGGTGTTTACAAAAGTTGTTAATACATATTTAGTACGCCATATTTACCTTCATGAGGTATGCAAATATTACAAAGATAAAAGAAAAAAACTTAATAATAACACAATTTATAAAAATGTACATTATTATCATATCAATTTTATTTTTATTTGATCCCATATTGCGCATTTTGAAAATTAAAGTTTTTAAATTTTATTTCTTCAAGTAAGTATGTATTTATTTAGTTGTTTGTTTATTTAATTATTTATTCATATTTATTTGTACTTCGGATCGAATCCGATCGTCGGCTTTGGGTACCCATATTGCAGGGTTTTTGTACACTAAGAGGAAATAAAAAGCCGGCGGAAAAAAAAACTTCCAGGTTTTTATGGAATTCCTTTATGCCGTTTTATCGTTTAAGAAATCAGTGACTGAGTAATACGCCTTTTTCAGTAAATAAGTTTTAAGTTCTTTTTTAAACTCGTTGCCCGTTTTGATTTTGAGGAATTCCGGTAGACCGTTATATATTTTTGGTCCCATGCAAAAGACACTATTATGGTATTGTTTCGTTTTAGAAGCAATTGAACATAATTTATTAGGATGCCTTTTTGATTTAAGGGTTTCATATTTAGCTATTTCATTTTTGACCATTAAAGAGATTTCGTAAATATATAAAGAAGGAAAAGTCAATATTTTTAAATTTTGAAAGTGTGGCCTACAAGTATCAGTTTCCTTTAGCTGACATATGGCTCGAATGCACTATTTTTGGGCCTTAAATATGGTTTGTATTCCCGTCGCGTTACCCCAAAATATTATTCCGTATCTTAATGTGGCACCAACGTACGCATGGTATGCGTCCAGAACCGCCGTTTTGCTTACAACTTTTGTTAATTTATATAAAGCAAAAGAAAACTTATTTAACTGTTTACAGACGTGCTCTTTATGTGACTGCCATGTTAGTTTGCTATCTATGTATAGTCCTAAAAATTTAAAATATATTAGTATATAATATATTATTTAAAATATGTTAGTTGAACAAAGTGCATCTATGAACGAAAAAAGTAACGAAGAAATAGTGAAAGAAAATGAGTAAGTACTTTATAAAAATTCTAGATGAAAACATAGTGAAAATACTAGATGAAAAATAATACTGATATTTAAAGCAATTCGTGCGAAATTATGTTGCATCTAAATTTAAGTCATGTGTATAAGTATTGAGTATAAAATAAATAAACACCTAATATTACTAAATAATTGTAAATGTACCAGAATTCAGTTACAACAAATTTCAATTATGTAAAGTTGCTCTAATGGCTACCATACTATTATCCAGTCACTAAATTCTATTAGAGGTTACCAAAATTGCGGTACCTAACAAATTAATGGTTATTGCGCCGTGCTATCTGCCCATTCTGGATATGTCCCCAAAACTATGTCGACAGCCACAGTTTGACCATTGAAGTCGTTTAAACTTACGCTCAGGCTTCAACTTGAAGTTACGTAGCATGTTTCGTATTAACTTACTTGTGTTGCATTATCACTAAAGTACGATGTTGAAAGCTTCATTTTATAACCTTACAAACTCCTAAGAATTGGATAACAGATCATCACTAAACTACGATGTTAAAAGCTTCATTTTATAACCTTACAAACTCCTAGGAATTAGATAACAGATTGATTAACCTGCTTGATATAAAAATATTACTTTACTTATTATAGGCTAGTAATTATTTAAAACCAAAAATAAAAAATGTATTTTTTAAGATAGGCACGTTTTCGTTTCCTTATCACACACACTCCTAAAATAAATTAACATAAAATTTAATCTGGAGTCATATATCTCGGCTTATTTTACGAAATTTTGAAATGGAACCGACAAGTTATAGTCGTCCTTCCTATCCACCCGAGTCCAAATTCTGAAACTTACCGTTGACGAAGTTAGAAACAATGATAATATTGAGAGCAATAGTACGACTTAAGACTATTAAAAAGAACTTTAAAAATATATAAGTTATCCACATACAAATGTGCTATTTACTATCAACCAAAGTATATTTTTTTATTGTTGACTAATCCTATGCAATAGTAGCACTAACAATGTTGTATGGAATTCACTTCATTGCCTCGAGCAAAGTAAACAGATTAGGTACCGCTGCCGTATAACTTAACAGTATTACTGCATAAAGTGCGATGTGTCTGTGAGTTGTTACACAGAAGTCATTTGAGCAAATATTAGCCGTGTCATCTTGTATGGCGGCAGTCAGATGCGGTTATTTGCGGCCTATACATACGGACGTTCGGTGCATCTGACTTGAAACTTTCGTAGTGCGCTCTAGAGACAATTACTTCCGGATCTATTTTTAATGGTTAAGAGCCTCGTTCATCATCTCCAAGTAAAGTGTTGATTAGTTACGTCCCAAGTAAAGTTAATTGGCAAGTAAAATCTATGAGTACGGGTCAGTTTATTTATTTATTTATTTATTTATTTATTTATGCATAAAACATGCTTGCAATACTTACAGCAAAGCCAAAGCGCATTGCAAGCTAACATTATTACAAAACAGATAGGTACTTATAAATTTTAACAACATAACATAATTTATACAATAACAATAATTTATACAATAATATATTAATTTAATAGGTATATCAATTATTAAAAGTAAAGTGGCGAATACATAAGAATATAAAATTGGAAACAGACATTGCAAATATGTCTACGTCTGGTTCCTGAGCAATCAGAGCGTTAATAAGACTGACGGCCTGCACGGTAGGAGCGTGCCGCGCGGTCTGCGTGCGCGCCGCCGGGCCCGCCAGCAGGCGCCGCGCGCGCGCCCTCCGCCACAGCCCCGCGCGCCGGGCCGGAGCAACAAGTGAGACGCGTGCTAACACGGAAGGGTTCTCAATTTTGTTATTGAGAAGCAGAAAGTAGTGCAGCATTAGCGCACACTTTCGCCTGAGCTCCAGTGTGGTAATACCCACCATACCTGAGACAAAGAGGGACGGATAAAGGTATGGATAGTATCCATAGATCTTTTTATACAGATACCGACCGAATTTCTTTTGTACTTTCTCGATCATCAGCCTGTATTTATGTTCGTGAGGGTCCCAAACTATGGCGTTATATTCAAGTTTACTCCTCACGAAAGCATAATACAAGGCGATAACTGTACTTCTATCACGAAATCGGGCCGACTGTCTCATAACAAATCCTAGGGACTTGTAGGCTCTGTTGCAGATATCTGTAACGTGGGTATTGAATGTCAATTCAGTGTCCAAAGTCAGTCCTAAGTCTTGGATCAGCGGCACCCGCACCAGTGGAGCACCGTTTATATTATAGGGATATGAGATGGGAGAGCGGGAGCGGGTGAAGGTAATGCACTTGCATTTACTGATGTTGATTTATTATATGATAAGTGAAATTGAAATTGAAGTTACGGGTGATTTTAGCTTTAGTGACAATTAGCGTAATTGTCACTTTACTTGAAGGCGGTGAAAGAGGCCTTTAGTGTACGAGCATGCAGGCCACGTGGTATTAAGTGGTCGCTGCTACCCATGAATGACCTAAAGCACGCATTGCGAAGCACGCATGGCCCGGCGGTTAGCGTAGAATGCAAGCGATCTATGCAACTAAGCCAAACGGATGAAATTGAAATTGAAGTTACGGGTGACTTTAGCTTTAGCGACAATTAGCGTAATTGTCACTTTACTTGAAGGCGGTGAAAGAGGCATTTAGTGTACGAGCATGCAGGCCACGTGGTATTAAGTGGTCGCTGCTACCCATGAATGACCTAAAGCACGCATGGCCCGGCGGTTAGCGTAGAATGCAAGCGATCTATGCAACTAAGCCAAACGGATGGGGTGGTAAAAAAAAATATGCGAGTTTCCACGCTTCGGAGGGCACGTTAAGCTGTCGGTCCCAGTTGTTAAGTAGATAACAGTCATTCAACCGTATCGGAAGCCTTGTGGGCGGTTTGAAAACATCTTACAGAGGGTTGGTCACTAACCCAAATCTCTACCAACCCGCATTGGAGCAGCGTGATTACTTTTGTGTAAAAGTAATGTACACACATTACTTTTACACAAAAGTAAGCCCAATAATGGGGGGAGACCCGTGTCCAGTAGTGGGAGTAAAAAGGGTAGCAGCCAACCTAAAGCAAGCCTCAGTCTTGCCTGCGGTCCTATACAATTGCGCTGATACTCTGATGGTTGAAGGTTGCCTCTACAGATCTGTTTGCACAGATTTATCACATAATGTGGATGGTAAATCGTTGCAATTAACTGTACGTCGGCGGCAGTAGCAAATTTCATTAGATAAATCGTTCGTCGGCGGTCTTGATCGCTCAGTTCGGCAGTTCATCTCGGACCCGATTGTGTTCGGACGTGCATATCACGGCAAAGCGCGCTTTATGCAATCGGAGAAGACTTGATGGAAAGACAAATATTAGGAGAGGCCTGAGCTCAGCATCAGGTTAACAATCTGAAGACTATGGATGTTTTTTTTAAATCGAACAGCAAATGAACATGCATGCCACGTGATTTAAAATGGTCACATAACCTAACTAAAGTAACCCTAAGTGTTGCCAGAGATCGCACTTGACGATCGCCTCTTGTAAGTCTAACTGGCAAACACAAGGAAGCGTTTTCCGGTTAGTGCGGTATCAAACTTGCGTATTTTCGGCGCGTATACAACCCGCTTGTGTTTGGACATGCGTATCACGGCAAAACGCGCTTTATGCAATATCCTCCTCGACATTTTTTGTGCTCCTCGGCACGTGGAGGCACTAGGAGCGTTTGATTTATCTGTACAGTCTAAAATCCAACGATTTCTCGTTACATTTGGGGCGGACATAAGCCTAGCAGCCAGTAGCAGCTTTCTACCAAAACATAATATAATTGAAGTGGGTGCAGTGATGGTACTGACTGTGTTGGACAGTCCATTTATTGAGGGATAACTGTAGGCTATAAAACATCATTCTATGACTAATACCAAAGTCCACGCGGACGTAATCGCGGGCGGCCGCTAGTAATAAATAATAATTACAACGCTTCACACTCATAAATCCACTGTAGGGTAGTTATTCTCTGTGTCGTGGGTACCATGGACACACACAAAGACTGAAACATAAAAATACCCAGACCGAGAACAGAAATTTAAACACATCATTCAAATTTCTTCGCCGGGAATCGAACCCGGGACCCTCCGATCGGCAGTCCGGTATGGTAACCAATACGCCACGCGGGTCGTCAAATAAAATACTTGTGTTTGAAAGTGTGGAATTTTAAACTTCAAATATCCAATAAGTGCCAATCAAACTTGTGCACCGGGTTTCACTTTTACGCAAAGACCTTAATAAAGAAAAAAAAACTTACAACAAATACAAGCGACTTCCTTTTTTATTGCTTTGAAAGATTTATTTATCCTCGTTATTCACCACAAAATGTAAAGTTGCCATGAATATACACCGCTCATAAAATATGACACGTAATTTTAACGAAACGTCAAATCGGTGTGTATCATGTCACTTTAAACATGGCTGTAGCGGTGTCTAAATAAACAGCCTAATAGAAGTATGAATATTTTCCTCAGATTAATATGCTAAGCACGCCACTTGTCTCGCAGCGAGATCCAGGCAATTTTCTCAGCATCAGACACGTGTTATAATTGAAGCGAGTAACGACATGCGATACTAATAATTTTTTTTATCAGTAATTTGTTGTTTTCTATTGGCGGGTTCTGAACTACATTCAATTAGTAACAAGTAAAAGAAAAGTAGCTGAAAAATGATAGGACAGGGCCAAAACATGCCAGTACTCATATAGTAACTTGTGGTCTATGCTAAAAAGCTATAGCCTTTTTTTCTCTTCAAAAAAGTGCAAAAAATATAAGCCTATTCAATTTCATATAATTTATCTTAAATGAAATTTAATAATTTTATGAAGCTCTAGGTATATGATTTTTTTTTGTATTGTTATAGTGTGTTCCTTCAATTGCTTCAAGAAAAAGCTATTTATAGTTAGTAACTGTACAACTTCTTAGTTGTTTTTATGTCTTTTTAATTTCATAATTTCAGTCAGTCGCAGCCTAAAAGTTTATTGGAAAGTTTTAAAATAGAACAAAGAAGCAATATATCGGCCGTTTTTTTAAATTTTTCGATGAAGCGCGCATGGCTCGGCAGCTAGCGTAGAACGCAAGCGGTCTATGTAAACGGCAGCGGCCGGATGTGAGATGGGTGACCGCTAGTGGCAAAAAAATTCATGCGCGTTTCCGTGCTTCGGTGGGCACGTTAAGCCGTTAGTCCCGGTTGTTGTCGATAGATAACAGTCGTTAAACCTTGTCGGATGCCTTATGGGCGGTTTGAAAATATCCGACAGCGGGTTGGCCACTAACCCGCATCGCCACCAACCCACATTGTAGCAGCGTAGTGGAGTAAGTTCCAGGCCTCGCCAATAATGGGGAGAGACCAGTGCCCAGGCAGCCAATCTTTCGACGCCCACTATCAAACCAAGTTATAAATTGAAGCCCGAACAAAATTGATGCCTAGTAAAATAAAATGTGATTTAAACAACTCGGTGACTCGGAGGCTGTTACAATGATATATGTCACGCATTTTTCTTAAATTCATTTGTAGAACTTTGTTCGCGTTTCCTCGAACGAAGATTTTTCAAATATGTAAGCGAAACGACATTTCACTGTTCCCATTTGTTTCTTATGAGTCTGGATTCAAATGATTAACTCAGAATCGGCTGTGATATCAGAATTAATGGTTTATTTCATGCTTGAGTACTATTTTTCAAATACAAAAACTAGTTACCATTATTAATTTGCAAATCATGCAAAGAGGCTCGCAGCTATATTAAGGTAAAGTAAACGTACGTACTATCGTCAGGTTTTTTCAAAGTCCCGGTATTCGTCATTCGTTAGCTGTTTTACTCTATAACAGTCATAAAAATAGGAGATGAAACCCCATGTCATGTAAAAAAGCATACTTATTATTACTTTTTAAGTTTAGCAAGTTGGGACCAATGTTTAATTTATTAGGCCTGCAGGCTAGTTATCTAACAGATAAAAAAATATTATGACGATCAGTGTGGCGTAATGGTTATCAAGCCAGACTGCCGATCGGAGGGTTCCCCCAGTCTGGGGTTTGATTCCCGGCGAGGCATAAATTTCAGATTCAACGATTTATTAAATAAATAAATAAACGTTACACACTCATAGCCCCTACAGTAAGATTATTAATACCCTGTGTCGTGGGTACCATGGACACATACAAAGACAGGAACACAAACACCCAGACCGAGAACAGAAAACTCACATTCAAATTTCTGTTTCGCCGGGAATCGAACCCGGAACCCCTCGATTGGCAGTCTGGCATGGTAACCATTGCGCCACGCGGGTCGTCAATTTATTATATTGAACATAATATTAGTGATACAAAAACATAGTATTCTTAACCGATTACAAAAGTTAATAAAATTAACTGTATCGTAGAAGTTTACGCCCGCCAAAAAATATATTGACAGTATGTGTTAAACTACTTATATCTGATTGATTTGAATGATGAGTTTAAATTTCTGTTCTCGGTCTGGGTGTTGGTGTTTCTGTCTTTGTATGTGTCCATAGTACCAACGACACAGGATATATCTAGCCTACTGTGGGGCTATGAGTGTGAAACGTTATTCATTTATATTAAATATATATAAAATGATAATATAAACTATGAGACAACCCGAGGTGAAGAAGAGAGCGGAAATGCAGAGATGAAGGAATATGGGAGGATGGAAAGGAATATTTTCTGTAGGTTATAGAACTTGGTGCATCATCTCATGTTGAGAAGCAATTCTATTGTGTTTCGGTGGAAACGTGTGGTTCTCAGCCAAACATCATGTGTCCTCCATGAGCCTGATCATGTGGCAACCATGAGCCTCTATAGTAACAGCGCAACTTCATACGATTTCAGGCAAAATTTTTGTAACTGTTTACGCTCTATAGTAACTACTCAGCACAATGTAACCTGAATCCTCGTTCACTACATTATTGTATAAAAACAAAATTGTTTTCAAAATTTGCTGCTTTTATTACTATCGATGTTTTTCCTTTGGACGAGTAAAACAGTTTGCAAAAAATTAATCAAGTTGAAGCTACAAGTTCTCAAATTACTTAGTGCATAAAACTTTTCAATTTTTCCTCACTGACTTGAGAAAATAATTTAATTTACGAAGCTGTAAGTACTGACGGGGATCTTAATTTGAATAATAGATCCCCATTTAGTTTTAGTGTTGCAATCTAAAGGGTACCCCAGAACTCGATTGCTGAGACTTGTGTTTGTCCCTGTGTGTGTGCTTTGAAGTTGTGAGTATATCTAATACCTTTAAACGAGCAATTTTTACCTAAATATATTTTTTGAACCTCGGAAACGGCTCCAACGATTTTTATGAAATTTAGTATCCTGGTTTCGGGGATGATAAATAGATCCAACTAGGTTTTATTTTTAGAAATGTTAAATTATAAAAAAATATTTTCAGCGATATTCAACTTAAATACAAACTGAAAAATACGACTCTTTCCGCCATCCGTCAATACGACGTTCAAAGAAAATTCTGAAATTTGAAAGAGCTGCATAAACATTTTTTTCATTGAATTAAAGCTTCCTTGGCCGAATTGTTACGTGGACTGACTGTGGTAATCGACACCCGGGTTCAAACCTTAATGAAAACCATATTGCGTCTATTTTTTATTTTTTGTGAAAATATTTTTTTTTATTGGGAGCTATTCCAAATAGCGTATGGAAGTTATACTAAGCAAATGAGTGTTTCGTTTGAAATTAAACAAAAAATAAATTGTTTTATCCGAGCAATGTACAGTCGTCCAGGTCCCTACTTTAGAACTGATTTCCCATACTTAAGAGGAAATATATTAAATCCATACAAAAAAGTCGCTGGTGGCAAATTTACGTTTCCATGCTTTGTATACGATGTTAAGCTGTTGAGTGCGGATGATATCAATAGATAAATAATTTCAAAACTTAAATCTTGTTGAAGTCTAATTGACGGGTTAAAGCGTTCAACAGATAGTTGGCCACTAACCACTTTTGAGATTCTCTGAGGTAGGTGCTCCAGGCGTCCTAAATTATGCGAATACCTGAGCCCAACAGGCTGCAATCCTTTTCACGTCCCACAGTTGTGCACGGGTCTTTCCCCGTTATTTGGGAGGCCTGGAGCTTACTCCACTACGCTGCTCCAATGCGGGTTAGTGGAGATGCGGGTTAGTGGAGATGCGGGTTAGTGGCCAACCCGCTGTCGGACGTTTTCAAACCGCCCATAAGGCCTCCGACAAGGTTCAACGACTGTTATCTATCGACAACAACCGGGACCGACGGCTTAACGTGCCCTCCGAAGCACGCGCGTGAAATTTTTTGCCACTAGCGGTCACACATCTCACACCCGACCGCGCCCGTTTGGCTTAATTGCATAGATTTCTAGTACGCTAACCGCTGGGCCAGGCGCGCTTCGAGCCCAACAGGAAGATTTAAAAATTAAAACAAAACTTGATTAAGTAGTGTAATTCAATCAAGCGTATATAAATAATATAGGTAAGTATGTAAAATATTAATAGAGAACCCAAATAACATGTCCGATAAAAATTCGTTTGTTCCGTCAATTGAAAACGCCGACTGGATATCACGAAGCGTTAGAAGGGAATATGTAATGTTATTTATATCCTCTGAGTTGGCTTATGAATACTAATTTGAGTGATAACTCCCATTTGCAAGCATCATTCAGCTGCTGTCCGCTGGGTAATAAAGCTATTTCGTTATGCTTCTAGAAAGGAAGGGTTCATATACTTCACATACCTACTTGGAACGGCTAAGTAGTAGGTGTTCATACCGTGGCGGTATAAAAAAATCTTGTAAAACTTGTAAAGTTAAACTGGAGAGAACCCGTAGTAACTGAGTAGAGAAGAGTATACTGATCTAAGTAGCATACCCTAAATCTTGTGTGACTATGTTATTTTAAATAATTTTAAATTTTTACCTTACTTCTAAAATATTTAATTCTATTTCCTCCTTTATTTTAAAAAAGTATATTCAATTAAAGTCATCAAAATTACAAACAAAAAATTATCTCGCCGCTTCTCAAAAAACAGACCAAAACCACCAGTTTACTAGCACTGAGGTACTACTACTACGTAGTGATATGGTTCAATGGTTAGTAATTACCCTAAATAGCACAGTGTTTGTGAGCTATTATTGTTATTTATAACGGCGTTTATTGTCCTTGCCGAGCTACGAAAGCTACACGCAGCTCAGGATTAAATATAATATATGTGCTATAGTATCCCCTGAAACGTAAGGGGTTGCTAAAAGTGAGCTTCCAGAGTAGCGGGCGGCGGGAGAAGGAGCCTAAGAACATCGAGCCAGCGGCCCCGACGGCGGCATAGATTTATGATTGGTCTCCGCGCGCTCCGTGCTTGATAGCAAAAATAGTCTTTAGCAATTATTAAACCTAAGGGATATATGTGTTAGGTATACTGGCATCAGTCCCTGTAGCTTCGGGATTAAGAATAGAGCTACGGTATCCCCTGCCTGATCTTAAGAGGCGACTAAAAGGGGGCTTCCGGGGTTGCTGACGGTGAGAGTGGAAATTCGACCCGTCCAGCCATCAGCCCCGGGAAGGACGGTGGTGAGCGCGGGGCCGCATGCTGCCGTGAGCGCCTGAGGGTGCAGGAGAGCGCATCTGCTCTCCCGAAGATGGGCCCGTTGTGGGGCGCCGCGCGTGGAGGACACTGGTGCGTTCCACTGGAGATCCCGGAGTCCTCCCCAAAGAGGCAAGCCACCGAGGGGGTTTTAGTGCGGAACCAATCCCACATAACCCGGTAACATCTCCCAAGGTGCTTGGGTACCATTTGAAGGTATAGTGGCATTGAACGCAAGTACTTTCTAACCTCGAGAACCTCATGTAAACATTGTGGCGTGTATCTACATAGTGTTGTAGTTAGTTAGTTAGTAGTTCGATATTGGTATTAAATTCCAATGGAGGCCGTTTTAAAGCATTCACGTTACTTTCCTGCAAACGGCGCGCTCCTGCGACAGATATTGCAACACTACTAGAATTTATTGCTACAGTTAAAAGCTTTCCTTTATTGTTATATCCTTAAATAATGGCCGGAGAAAATATATTTAAAAGTGATTCCGATGTCTTTTTATCACCACACCACTTATTTTATACTTCTCGCTAGAGAAACATAACCTTTTACTTTTCCAACTTCCAATCTTACTTATTTTGCTAAGCTGCAATCATTAACTTATCAACATAAAGTCAAACCTCTTACTAAAATTTCAAGCGAGGACGGTTCAACGTAGGTATTATATTTAGTACACTTCACTTTAGGTACCTACCGCAAAAAGGATGTGCTCTTATGACCTGTCTTATGATATCGTACTTTCAACATGCAGTTTTAATACAGTATAAAGGTTTCGTAATTTTCTTTTTGGAGAAAGAAGAATATTATAATGTATGTGTAATTAATAAACACTTCATCTTTTATTAAGGCCTCTCCTAACAGCTGTATACCTGCCTGCCAGAGCAAATACCACTAAGTAGTAGTAAGTAGTAGTAGCAAGGTGACCATTTTAACGTAGGTAAGTATAGTATTTGGGACATTTTACTTTAGGCACTGCAAAAAGGATGTGCTCCTGTGACAGTTATTGCAACATTGTTTTGCGATATTGTACATGCAACTTGCAATTTTAAAACTGCTTTAAATTCTCGTCATTTTCTAGTCAAAAAAGAAAAATATTTTAATCTATGTATTTGTTTAATAAACATTTCATCATTTAATAAGGCCTCCCCTAACTATATACCTGCCTGCCAGAGCAAATACCACTAAATAGGATATTAAAAGTGATCATTCTACTTCCTACCTACTTGAGCAGGAAGGCATAACAGGAAACCTTAAATACTTCTTTAAATAAGCTTACGAAGACACCTTTTCAACTCTGAAGATGCAACGTCAAAATACGCAATGTGCGTAAGCGGACCATAGCAAATACCATTATCATAACAAACCTATTACCACCTTTCTCATAAAAACACAATGCTACTGATTTTCTGGCTAGTTGAACAAATATCTATTTCAAGATGATCAGGTAAAAAGGACAGATGTTGACATCGGGACGAGAGCTCGAACAAATGAAGACGGGTCTTTGTTAAACAAACTACCCATTGAAGTTATTCCTCGAATTACAAAATGTTTAGCTATTTGTTAAAGTCCTATTAGGTTCTGTCACTTCGAAACAGTTTTTACAAAGTTCCTTTTGTTGACATCCAAGCAAATCTGAGCCTTGTTTCTTGTATAGAGTCGAAGTGATAGTTGCAAATGTTACTTTGTGAATTCGTAATTGTCATCCATCGCAATACAGTCGTTCGGAGTTTGAATAAGTCGTCGATAAATTAAATTTGTTTCCGCCACGTGATTTCTAAAGATGTCTCAATTTGTTATCTATTCTGCACAATGACACACTTTTTGTTCGAAAGCTTTATTTTTCAAGGAAACAATATAATGCATCTTAAATTGAGCTTGAATTTACACCATGGTTTTCTTAAAAATACACTTTATAAATAAATTTTCCATTTCAGTTACTTCGTTATCTGCCTCAATCGACAATAAAATAAGTCCAAGTTTTTTTTTTATTCTGGCCAAATATTTGCTCAACGTAACGAATTTTACAATATTAAAGGATTTTTTTTCTTTCATTATAATTTTACATAATCTTTACTAAATGAAATAACGACTCACACTCATAGCCCCACAGTAGGGTACATATACCCTGTGTCGTGGGTACCATGGACATACACAAAGACAGTAACACAAACACCCAGACCTATAACAGAAATTTAAATTCATTATTCAAATTTCTGTTTCGCCGGGGATCGAACCCGGAACCCTTCGATTGGCAGTCCGGCATGGTGACCATTGTGTCACGCAGGTGGTTATTAAAATTGTTGAAAATTTTTGTGGACAAGATCATTGAGATCATATTTCTCATGGAGCAGGATAACCAGCAGGCAGCAGCAACCAGCAGCAGGTTATCCTGCTCCATGATATTTCTACACTTTTTATTAAACGTTTGGCATTTTAACCAACCAAAATGGAGGTAACCTAATATCATAACAAGAAAGAAGAACATTACGGGAATTTAAAAAAAAAACACTTTTTAAAGGCAGTTGTAATATTTGTTGCGGTGGTTAAAATTACTTTACTGCTTGAGATTGAATTTTGGTCTCGCTTATCCCTACTAATATTATAAATTCGAAAGTAACTCTCTCTGTCTGCTACGCTTTCCCGCCTAAACTACTGAACCAATTTTGATGAAATTTGGAACACAGATAGAGTGGACCTTGGGAATGGTATATAAAGAATGGTATAGAATAGGATGATTTCTATCCTACGGGAACCTATAAAACGGGTCCACGCGGGCGAAGCCGCTGGCGGAAGGCTAGTCTACTATAAATGCGCTACATTATTACTCGATTAAAGCGATCAATTTAATAACCGTAAACAACCCTAAATATTCATGTATTGTTTAACAATAAAAGGAGCCCTCACCACATAATATCTATATACACATCACCTTTAAGATAACATCTTCAAACTCTGATAACAAAATTCAAATTATAAAATCTATGCCCACGTATTCTAAAAAACAATATGATTCTCACGTACTCACTTATCACATTAGATAAAAAAAACACTCGAGCGATGTTCGGTGGATGGTAACCGAACACTGTGTCAATATCGATAAAAGTATTTATTCTGAGGCTTACAAAGATAGAGTAAGCACTCGGAAACGCCTACCATATTACTGTATCAGACATCGATGTTTGAGATCCATTCGGACTTTGTAGGTAGAACTTTTTTTCTTTTTAAAATAAAAATATGCTCGGGAGTTTTGGCGGGAAGTCTGAAGGGACAAGTTGTGCTCTTGTTTTATTTTCATTTTCTTGGTGTATTTTTGAGTTATTCGATATATGAGTTATTAGACCTTATTCCTTTCAGGTTAAGATCTAGCTGTCCAATTCTAATTCAGACGCAGTAGTAAAGTTTGCGCGTTTACAAACTTACACTAAGGGCTCAGGTTGGCAGTCCGGCATGATGCGCCACGTTACACGGGTCGTCAAATAGTCATTACATAAAGTAGTACTACACTTGAAAACCAGGAAATGTCCTGCATTTTATAAAGTGGTTTAGTAAATAAATCGGGTGGGAAACGCTTAGAGGTCCTCATCCCTCTCGAACTCAAAGAATGTTGAAGTTGTTTGTACTATTGTCAGCGTTCGAGTTTCTCTCGTATTAACAATGTGTTTTACTAAAACGAACAACTTTTAGAGGTTGAAAATCGTTTCTTTTCTTAAACACTCTAGAGTTTCTGATCCATTTATTTTATTGGTACTACTGTAAATATTGAATCAACGCTTATATGACATTAAATTTATCTATATAACTTTGATTCCCTGAGTTTTCTACTATTCGACTGCAGCTAAGGTTTCTACTAATATCGGCCACATAATAAACAACATGTAGTAAATTTTCTGAAAAATATTTTAGCCTTATTACTTAAATTCTGGAATCCATACATTAGTAGTAGTGCACTTAGCACGACCGTACAAACCAGTGTACACGCATTATTCTATCGACAGCGAGACTCTCCAGATATTTAAGCCAAACGACGCAAGATTATCCCTTATTCATCGCATTGAAATACAAAACTAATAAATAGAATAGAAATAACAAATACCGTGGAAAAAATGCTAATAATAGTTAAACCTGCCTACTCAAAGTACGTCAATACCAAACACCTATACATTATTTGCAAAATTTTAATGATTAAATATATAGTGTATATAAATAGTGTCCTCGGGGGTATACAAAATATTCCTTTGGGACATTTATAGGAAGACAGCAAGTCTACTTCCAATAATAAACAGTATTGCCTACAAAGAGTTTTTAGTTAGTTAAATGTAGGTATACCTATGCCTAATTGACTTTTGAATCAGAGAACGGATAAATAAATATCCCAAAATACACTGGTTAACTGGTTATTGTTGAACTGGTTAAAATAGAAAGTAGGAATTCTATCTACAATAAAATACAATAACTTTTTAACAAAAAAAACCGCCTTCAAACGGTAAAAAATAATATTGTTCAGTACTTCGCAGTTGATACTTTTCCATGCTAATTGTAGTGACTCCTGTTTTGGAGTCGGTGCCCATTCAGAGCGAAAGGTACTCCATTTTACTAAGGGCCCGACTCCAAAATAGTTTTAAGAGTCACTATTACGAGCAAGGAAAAGTATCAAATGCGAAGTACTGAACAATATTATTTTTTGCCGTAAATTCTACTTAACCTTTTTTGAAGTCGGTTAAAAAGCAGACTACCCAAGTAAATTAACCATTAACAAATTCACGATAACTAAAATCCAGAATAGCTACGCAATATTGAGCTCAAATTTTGCGTTTCGAGAGGATTAGTTGTCGAATTTCACGAGTAATTTGCGCTGAATAGCCTTTGAATCGTAGCTAATGTTTTCGCTAAGCGATTCGTTTAGCTTACGAGACAAGGAACCCGCTTGTTCCCAAAAATTGTTGCTTTTAAGAACCGAAACACACCTTCCATTTTAAGGTTTTGTTTCATTTAAAACTTCAACACACTTCAAAATAAAAATGATGTTTCAAGTAAATATATGAAATACATTATATTTTTTAATAAAATTAAGTAAACGCGTTCTTGCTTCTGTTAATACTGTGAGAAATACTATCTTCCGGAAGCTTTATCATGGAGTTCATAATGTAAACCTATTGAAAGACAATTCAAGATAAGGCTGGATTTAAGGTTTCGTTCCATTTAAAACTTAAGCAATCAAAATATAAATGATGTTGCGAGTAAATACTTACATTAAATACATTTTAGTTGTTTTAATAAAATTAAGTAAACGCGTTTTTGCTTCTGTTAAAAAGCATTTAAATAAAATTTTATTGTCAGAAATATTATTTTCTAGAAGCTTTATTGTAAAGTTAATAATTTAAACCTATTGTTATGACCTTAGAGCATCAAGGTATGACAAGTATGGCACCCGTCAGAGAGGAGTAAGCCTTTACGGGCGAACCCCGTGTGCCAACGTCCATGCACAATGTGCCTTCTAGTTATACAACTAGTGTGTCTGTGTGTGTCGGTGTCAGTGTTAACGGTGCATAGAAAATGACGTTGTTAATTGAAATTGACATATTTGGAAATGTATGCGTCTGTAGCGATGAAATAATATTTGTGAATGTGTGACAAAATTAAAATGTGTGCGTTCTTCCCCCGCACCAGATTTGACACAAAAATTATGTATTGAAGCGAGGCGCTATGCCGTCTCTACTGAAGGGTGAGTCAGTAACTTTGATGCTCTAAGGTTATGAAAGTTTTTTATTCAATTATGGCATCGCAAACTCTGTGCATACTACCAGCGTCAAGTATAATTTTGCATCAATTTTTTGCCAGTTTCAATGAAACTGGACGAAGTAATAACAAAGTCAGTAAGTAAGTCGTCAGTAATCAGTCAGTCTAGTCAGTCCAACATTCAAGTAAAGCGATGGCTACTTTACTAGAACGTGTCCGATGGAATTTTGGAGGCAAGCAGAAAAAACATATTTGAGCACTGTTATTATTTCACAAACACTCGTGCACTATAATTAACCTATATCAAACAAAAGGCCATCAACTTTATCCGATATAACTCAAAAATACACCAAGAAAAGTTCAAGATAAAGCTGAATTTGGTGCCTGTCATCAAATAATGACGTTTATTTAATCGTCGTTTTTATAAAAATATCGCGAAAAAACAGTTATTGGTGTAACTGAAAGTTGTAGACTTTTCTTCAAATTAGATAGCTTGTATTATGACAGAAAGACATTGATTGACGGAAGTGGACTTTGACATGGAGTCCTTCAAGAAAGCTGTAAAAAAAGCTCTCGTCCAAAGCCGGCAATGCTCCCTAGAATTGCTCGTGTCCACAAGCGACGGTGTTCGGTTAACACCACGCGGCCCTTCTGCCTTTTTTACGGTTTATTTATATAAAAAAATGTTTTCAACGAGGAAAATTAGTAGTCCAATGCTGGACATGGGCCTCCCCTAACGTTTACCACTCCATCCGGTCCTGCATCTATTGAGTCCAGCGTCATCCCGCAGATCCCACTGTTTTCTTCAGGTCCTGAGTCCACCTGGTCAGAAGGTGACCTGTGCTCCTTTTGTCGAGACATGGTCGCCATTCGAGGACTTTATTTCCCCAGTATAACAACGAGAATAATAGAATATTATATCTAGTAAGACGTATGTAGTATATACGTAATACCTCCTTATAAGTCAGAACGCGAGCGATATCATTTGTAACCAATATCTATCGTAACAGAAAATAAAGGAGAAAAGTAATATCTGCGGAATTTCGGTTTTCGGAACAACAGATTGCAGCCAGTATTCACTTACAAGACGGTGGCGAGGATATCGGTTACAAATTAACGAAGAGAAAATGTTTACCAGAAAACTATCGGTTTCTTTGTTTTTTCGATGTTATATCTTCTTTTTAGGGGCACGGGTCTCTCCCCATTATTAGGGAGGCCTGGAGCTTACTCCACCACGCTGCTCCAATGCGGGTTCGTGGAGATGCAGGTTAGTGGCCAACTCGCTGTCGCATGCTTTCAAACCGCCCAAAAGGCTTCCGACAAGGTTTAACGACTGTTATCTATCGACAACAACAGGGACCGACGGCTTAACGTGCCCTCCGATGCATGGAAACCGGCATGAAATTTATTGCCACTAGCGGTTACCCATCTTACACCCGACCGCGCCCGTTTGGCTTAGACGCATAGATTGCTTGCGTTCTACGCAAAACCGGCGGCCCGGTGGCCATGCGCACTCCAGTTATCAATCATTACTCGTAACTCTTACATGTAGGGCTGATTTTTCAATCTCGAGATGAAGTTAGTAGTCAGTTAATATTATCGCTATCCTATTCATAATAATATGTCATTATAGTAATAGCGCTCACATTCATTCGACGAATAGTTTTATCGGGCGATGAAATAATAAGTCCTTAATAAAATTAAAACATGTAGCTGAAAAGAAAAATAAGCATGAACCTTTCAAAATAGTAAATGTGAAAAAGTATGTATAATAATACTTTCATTACCTTTTATAAAATGCGTAATTGGTGTAATTTTTGGGTGATACGGAATCTCGTAATGCGAAAACGACTCGGATTCGTACTTACTTTGATGATCATAACAAAGAATGATTGGTATTTTTATTGGCTTTCTTTAAGCCATATTTCATATTATTAATAATTTTTCAATTCGAACCAGTAGTTCCTGAGATTAGCGCGTTCTAACAAACAATCTCTACAGCTTTATTATTAAGTATAAATACAATTATACATACTCTAAAGATACATTTACATACATTTGACGTCCCGCGCGGCATAATGGTGACCATGCCGAACTGCCGATCGGAGGATCCCGGGTTCGATTTCCGGCTAATCAGAAATTTGAATGAAGAGTTCAAAATATCTGTTATTGGTCTGGGTGTTTGTGTTTCTATCTTTGTCTGTGTCCATGGCACCCACGACACAGGGTAGATATACCCTACTGTGGGGCTATGACTGATATTTATTTATTTATTTACTAGAAACCTGAAGATAATAATAGGGTCTTGGACACTATGCACAAAAAAAATCAAAAACCTTACCTTAAAAGGTTGCACTAAATCACGCTTAGAAAGCAATATAATTATTAATTCTTTTTTATACATGATTTTTATAACCGATTAAATCAATAATAATAAAGTCAATTGACTATTGATAAATGAGGTCACTTATCATATTCTGATACAAAATGTATGGGGATGTCACGTTTTGACAGCTCATTAAAAGTATCTCAATTGACTTGGTAGTCCAAGACCGGATTATCAGAATATTTGAAAAATATTTTTTTTGTAACTCATGTGTCATGAGTCTCAGTGTCATGAGTCATGTGAGTGACGCATTACTTATGCACCCCAGCATCTGTACCGCATCATTCCAGCGCACTTTTAGCCTATTTGAAAATTGCTTTATTCCAAAAAATTGTAAATCAACTGTTTTTGTTGCATGAAAAAATAAGAGGGGATATATTTTACAACTGCAATATACGCTAAAACTTCAAAGGGGAAGGTGTACTCAAAGAACTTTACGGTAACGTCTGGTAAGACCCTTCTTGAAAGCGTTATAAATATTTAAAAACCGGCCAAGTGCGAGTCTAAGGAATCTATAAAAAAGCCGGCCAAGTGTGAGTCGGACTCGCGCACCGAGGGTTCCGTAAAATATTTTTAGCCAAGTGCGAGTCTAAGGAATCTATAAAAAAGCCGGCCAAGTGCGAGTCGAACTCGCGCACCGAGGATTCCGTAAAATATTTTTAGCCAAGTGCGAGTCTAAGGAATCTATAAAAAACCGGCCAAATGCAAGTCGGACTCGCGCACCGAGGGCTCCGTAAAATATATTTAATGTATGATGTAACTAAAAATTTCGGTTTTCGCAATTTTTCCTTTAACTGTGCTCTATAAGACGTTGCTTCGTATCAAATTTCTAGATTCCGAGTTCACGGGTAGTACCTGGTTTTGATTCCCTTACGAGTGTCGAAAATTTGCGGATAGACATAAACGGCTGTATCTTTCGTTACGCTGGCTTAGATGTTTGATTTTTTCACAGCTCCAAGAGAAAGTAGACCTGAGTATTTGATATAAATTACAACTTGATACCTCCACGCGTTCCTGAGAAGAAAGGTCAGAACAAGACAGCAGACAGAAGAATACAGACATGCAGACGGACGGACAACAAAGTGATCCTATAAGGGTTCCGTTTTTCTTTCGAGATACGGAACCCTAAAAAAGGCAATAACGTTTCTTGTTGAGCCCACGAAAAATATTTATTATATTTTAATTTAATTATTTATTTTTAATTTCAATACAGAACTAAATATTCTGTCAAGCACTCAAGCAAGTCAAGTAATTAAGCACAGACCAGCCAGTTTTTGTTAATAAGATTGAAAAAAATTGCAAATAAATTAGGTTAGACGTATGGGAGTCATGTTTTTTTTGTATTTTTTGATATAGCAGTAAAAGAAATGTAATTGTAAAAATTTCAACTATCTAGCTATCACAGTTTATTAGACACAGTGTCTGGTGACAGACCGACGGACTGACAGACAGACAACGGAGTCTTAGTAATAACGTTTGCTTTATGTACGGAACCCTAAAAAGCCGCGCCTTACGTATAGGTGCACAATTTTTCGACGGATTATAAAGCTGCAGGAATCATAAGTATGTCAAGTCGAATGATTTACAACCTCTCTTGCTGCGTAAACCAGCTCCCAGCGACAAATCATACGGATCCGAATAACGCACTGCAATGATTCAGTGAACACTAAAACGGCCTTTTATTGCTCGAAAAGAAATTGATTCGAAATTTTACTGCATATTAAAATAACCTTTATATTTGATTGCCACTTATTTACGTCAAAAAACCAGCTCCATGCACAAAGACGCGGACTCCCCATTGCTTTCTTACTCATGAATCAACGTAATATAAATTCAATTAATTGAAAAATTACTCCAATGCGGTCGATAGTGAGATCGCTGACCACTGACCACGAATTTATTTCTTATTCCTAGGCCGGAATCGTAACAAATTAATATTTGTTTAAAAAAGCCATACGACATTAATTATGGAATTACGTGTCAAATAAATGCGAGCCTAAAGTATTGATATAGGGTTTTTATTATTGAGTTCTTAATAAATAATATTTTATTTAAATGGTGAGAGACATAAAGCGATATCACTGGGCAGTTGATAGGCGTTTAGTAATTGAAAAATAAAAATTATGTGCTTCGTTTTAGTGGAATATTTATAACTTAATGTGAATATTTATAAAGTAAAAGGATTGATATTCTTAATATTTTCAGTTTCACATAAAAAAATTATAGAACTCATTTGATGTTAAGTTATAATTTCTGCAGCTTTGAATAATTTTACTGGATTTATCTCCATAGAACGATTGGATCTAGGTATGCGTTTTCCTGTTTCGAGCACTGTTTCGTGCAAAATAATTTATTGTACATAACTAATAAGAGCAGCGATGGCCGAGTGGTAAAAGCCGCGGTCTTCTCGCGACCGATCCCGGGTTCAAATCCTCGGCGCGCACCTCTGACAAAGAAATTTGAAATGTGCGCATTTATCGCTGCTCCACGGTGATGGAAAATATCGTGATATTTAATTGATTACGATGTTCTCCATCGCCGTGCATGCCTGAGAGAAATTCATAATTTCTCGAAAGCATGACGTCCACCAATCCGCACTTGGCCAGCGTGGTGGACTATGGCCTAAATCCCTCTCACTTGTGAGAAGGAGACCTGTGCCCAGCAGTGGGACATAAAAAAAAGTTTAAAAAAAACTAATAACATTAACGTACAACGGACGACAGCTTACTAGTACTCGTCATTCCATAGAAAAAACGGCTAAAAGTTACACTTTTTCAATGAATGACGAGTACCGGGACACTGACAAAAACTAAAGATAGTAGAGACTTTTACTTTGACGTTTACTTAGAGACGTGCTTCGGAGGGAACGTCAAGGTGTCAGTCCTGCTTATGAAAGGTAGATATACATATTGCCCATCCTTCTAATAAGACAAGGCATACCTAACTACCTAAGTACATACACTTACACACTTATTAGATTAATTTCTTATTTACATTCTTAACTTGGTAAGAATCAAATAAGCTTTCATATCTTTAATTTCACTAAAAAACCACGAAATCAACGGTTCAATACCTACTTGTCTCATAACTGTTTCGCCACTAAACTAGAACATCAATCTTTAAAAGCTTAAGACCTACTAACAAAACTTCTAATTAAACGGGTATCGGTATCAGTAACATCTACATACAATTACGCATCTGGATTACATTTGGACATAATATATCTAAGTACATACATAATAGACGTCGGAAGAGATCTAATTAATTTGTGCGCCTAATAGTGTCGACTCAGTGACCAGCCTTCAATCAAAGTTGAAGGTGATTTGATTTAAGCTTATCAGCTGATACCTACCCGTTGCTTCATTGGTAGTACCGCTTAGACTATAATAGAAAACGAGATATTCGGTTCTGCCTACGCGAAGTAAGTCACACAGAGACAGAACGAAAAAAATCGAATAAATTTTGTTTTATAGGTACTGCGCATAGAAAAACGCGGAGGTACAATATTGTGTACATTGTTTAGAGATGTTTCGCTACTTTACTTTTAACTTTAACATTTATTTATATAAATATCTATTATTTGTACTTTATAAGGAACGAGAAAAGGGAGATGCTTAATTTTTGTGTTATTTCTTGAATAACTTGAAAACTCATTGTTGTAAAAATATAACTAAGATACTTTAATAAATCATTTTATTTGATACTCAATTCAATTTGAAAAATATATTAGGTATGTTTTGTAATATCATATTTTTCACCTAAAAGTTTCTTCAACTCCGTTAGGTACCTATACACCTAACGGACGTACGGAAGTACCAAATCTCAACGTCAGTAGTTTCTGGCCAAGTTGGTGTAGCAGTATTCGTAGCAGACGAACGGAAACAGACATTTTAATTCTTACACCTTTAATTTCTTCTTCTTTCTAATTTCTTTGTTAGTTACTCTAAGGGCCTCTTTCACCAGCTTCAAGTAAAGTGACAAGTACGCTAATTGTCGGTTAAAGTCACCTGTAACTTCAATTTCAATTTCACGATGTTTGAGTAGCACTAATCATATGATATACTGACCTTTGCCCATAGTTTTTACTTGCCAATTAACTTTACTTGGGACGTAACTAATCAACACTTCACTTGGAGATGGTGAATGAGGCCTTAAAAGTATTTTTATTTTGATTTATACTTGTCACCCTTATATAGACTAATCTATACTAATATTATAAAGAGGAAATATTTGTATTTATGTATGTTTGTAATGAATAAACTCAAAAACTTCTATTCCGATTTCAAAAATTCTTTCACCATTTGAAAGCTACATTCACCTTGAGTCACAAAGGTTACTTTTTACCGCGGAAAAATGCTTCATTCCTACGTGAAAAGGGGTAATACGGTCAACGCGGTTGAAGCAACTGGCTAAACGCCTATGATTTTAATATAGCAATAAAGCCTGTTATAGCACATAGGCTTTTTTTATCCTACGGGGACCCATTAAACGGGTCCACGCGGGCGAAGCCGCTGGCGAGGGGCTAGTAATTAATATAATTAAGAAAAAATATCATAAAGCTCATCTCTATACTATATATGTTATATTATTATTATTTGTTCCTTTCTCAGTGTTGTTGATACAACGAAATTAGTTGTACCTACTTAGCCATGCCTAAAAACTGTATACAAGTACATTTTCTTGAGCTTATAATTAAAGCAATGAATCTTTTCAAGCACAAAAACAAAGAAGCCCTAACTTACCACAATTAAGTGACCAAAACACATTACTGGCAACGTGCCCACGGAATATCGACCCAGAGCCTCCATAAATAGTCTAGCTATCAATTTGATACCCATAAATTAATTAAGTACTAGGACTTAGTACGATGGGGCCACTCTCATCATCGTCACACAAATATCTGTTAGTAAACACATGTGTGACCATGGATAGTGTACATGGATAGGTATTTGATTTATATTCTTGACCAAGCTTTTCGTAAAATTGGTCAACTTTAAGTTTCGCTTCTTAAATTTCATGTATATATTTTTTATATTATTTTTTTTTCTTCATTTTTTTCTTATATACCTACTCGTACATATTTGAACCGGACAAAAAGACAGATAGGCTGCGTAAACTTTAAAAAATCTTATTTTTTTTCATTTTCATGGAATTGTGAAAAAATTGTGAGTTGTGTCCTAGATTCTTAAGTCTATCTGTCTGAACTATCTTCAATATCTAGTTATCAGGGGCTCCTTTAGCTATAATCTGTATCTACTTATACACCAAGATATATAAAAAATATGGAACACCTCAATCATGAAAGAGTTTTTTATTTATTTATTTATTCAATTAATTCAGGCGTTTTGTCTGCAATCATTATAATACAGTCGCGTCGCTGCACTGCTGTCGCTTCTTGTAAGGCTGGTAATCGCTCTTCTTCAGCCCAACAGAATTGCTTTACGTTAAAAATGCAATGACGGTATTACACCAATACAATTATACAAAAGGGTTTGTTGCTCCAGTCACCTATAAATTAACGATCTTTTTCGCCTGAGTATTTTTTTTATTTTGTGACGTGACAACGCTCATCGTAACTTTACGTCAAGGCTTGAGCGTTCGGCTTGCGCCGCATCTGCCGAGCCCAGAGCTTCATAACGTTATAAAAAATAGCAAAATATAATGTTATATAACGTTATACGTATTTCGTTTCGTTATTATTTTGACATTACTAACGAAAAGACGAATAGCGGTATTAAAAGAATAACGTTATGAAATATCAAAATCGAAATAAACAACGTTATAATATCGTTATTGCTAAGCGATATTGCCGCGTTGTTAGCTCGCTGCATATGATAATTATTATTCCCCGTAAATATAACGTTATTTATATCGTTATTTTCTAAACAGCGTTTACTGATATAGCGTTATTTTGACGTGTAATTAACGTTTAGTTGTATAACGTTATGTTTTTTATAACGATATGGTCACAAGTAGATAATAACGTTATGATTTTATAGCGGTATTTGAAGCTCTGGCCGAGCCGCATTTCATCGAATGTTTATAATCTGAAGTGAAAAGTTAATATGGTTTTCATTGTTTAGTAATGATGGTGTCACGTTAAACTAACGTCTGTAAACCGACTTTACAACCAACCAATTTTATCCGTTAATTTTAAATGATAGCAATAAAAAATATGGTGTTAAGTGATCGCTGTAGCACGGTAATATTATCTGATATTAATATTACCGTGGCTGTAGCCCACGGAAAGGTTCATGCAACTAACCAAGCCTGAGTTTGGCCTGATATCGCATACATTTGCGCTGCTACTCCGAAGACGTAGCAAAACACAATGGAATTGTTTTTCCACTCCATAACGTTCCTCCAATGCGGGATTGTGAAAATACGGGTTAGTGGTTAACAAAAAGTGTCGGATGATTTCATAGTCAATAAGGCCTCCGACAAGGTTTAACAAATGCTATCTATTGACACGTAGCAACCGGGATTTTTTTTTTTAAACATATACATGGTTTAATAATAAATAATCCGTAACAAAAACAAACAAAGAAAGCTGATAAATATACTTATATAATTCTAAATACATACTTAAATAGATAAATTAACACGCAGACACAGAACAAATAGTCATGTTCATCACACAAATATTTGTCCTGGGTGGGAATCGAGCCCACAACCTCACGCTGCGCAGTCGGCTCATCACCCACTACGCCACGGAAGCTGTTAATGTTGCATAGATCATTTGCGTTCTACGACAGCCGCTGGGCAATGCGCAATTTGCACATAGTTTACACTACATATAATAACCTAACAAAGTTCATCTGCGATTTATAGTCTTTGAGAATGCCATTAGTTCTCTAAATACAGTCCATTAAAAGCAGCGATTGATTGGGCGGGTCGCAAGAACCTTTTTATCAAATATGAAATCTGACGTCCATAATATTATTGGAGCCTTGATGAGGATTGACGATATGGCAAAAAATGTAGGAAATATAATTTAATGCACTTTTCCTTTAGATATAAGCACCATTTTGTAGTAGTTGTTATTAGTTTTATGTTCTTACTTACCTTCTTTAGATGGCACTACTTTCTTAGACATAGAACTGATAAAAGTTTAAAAAGTGTGAGTTTGATGTTTTTTTTGACAGTCTTTAAATGGAATAGTGTGCATTAAAACTTTTTATAAATGTTTTCGTTCTTCACCCCTACTAATATTATAAATTCGAAAGTAACTCTGTCTGTCTGTCTGCTACGCTTTCCCGTTTAAACTACTGAACCAATTCTAAAGAAATTTGGAACACAGATAAAGTGGACCTTAGGAAAAGACATAGGATGGTTTTTATCCTACGGGAACCTATAAAACGGGTCCACGCGAGCGAAGCCGCTGACGGAAGGCTAGTTATCAATAAAAACGGTAACAAAATCACGTTTGTTGTATGTGAGCCCCTTTAAATTTTTATTTTATTCTGTTTTTACAATAACAACAAATACTAATTTGTTGTTATAGTGACGACATAACTACATTGTCTGTGATAATTTCAACTGTCTATCACGGTTCATGAGATACAGCCTTATGACAGACAGACGGACAGACGGACGGACAGCGGAGGCTTAGTAATAGGGTCCCGTTGGCACCTTTCGGGCACGGAACCCTGAAAAGCAATGCAGTATCGATACACTCGCAAATTGCCGATTGCCGATGCTAACTAGTGTGGCCTGGCTGTAAAGAGAAAATGTGGGGCCACCTTTTGTCCATGCTAAAGCTCTCACCTGTTTCCTACCTGCTTTATGTCACGAGAACAACGATAAAAAATTAAAACAAATATTAACTATTTGGTATAGCTTTCAAAATTATGCTTAAAATTGTTTATGCCTAAAAACTATCACTGTTCCTTGTGTCAATGACCTTACTCCTAAAATTCTTAGAAGAAGAAATGCTAATTGGCAACTCAAAATATCCAACAAGTCTCAATCATGGTTCATTAACACTGTCATTGGAGTGCTAAGAATGCAATTTACAATGATTTGCACCCATTAAACGTTTATAACTAGGTCAGAGCTTCTAAACATTTTTTGTAGGTAGCAGCAGTTGAAATTATTTTTTATTTCTATTTTAATAATCATATTTTTTGGTCTGTAAACTTCACACTCATAGCGTTATACTAGGATTACTCGTGGATACCGTGGTTACATAAAAGGACAATATAATACAATGCATACAATAGGCAGGATAATGTTGAGGACGCAGGCAAATATTGATTATTTTTAAAATAATACATATTTTATTCAGATAATTTAACAGTAGTAGGTAGTAATTTTATTTAACTAAAAAATTATATGAAAAGCTTTGTTTTTTTATTTTATTTTTTTATTGTATTTTTTATTTTGTTTTTTATTACATAATGAAACCGCTATATCTGTCGTATTGTGTGTCGATGTAGTAAATCTTGCTACGCTTTACAGAAAAAGAACTGCAGAGGAGTTACTTCACCAGCAGAATTCTGCAAGAGATTTATATAAAATTTGCAGAACGTATTTCAAAATTCAGCCTTTAGGGTCTCTGAATAGTTAAGAAATGTTCGTCAAAGAGCCAAAAGTTCATAGCGTCTGATTTACAGCGGATTCCTCTTGCATTGCGCAATTCGTCGTGCGACAAATTGTTCGCGACGTTGTCGACGCCGAGATATCACCCGGTTGATTTACCACCGCCATTATTAATATTCAACTCTCATTTACTCTTAAAATGTTTATCGTATCAAAAACTTCTCTATTCTGTCGTACATATTTTATTATTGCTGAAACATTTCGTTACTTTTAAGAACTATTGCGTTGAAGAAAATTGTTTCAAAAGTATATTAAAAGTCTAATGTCTGGCTGGCGACCTTATTTTATCCCATTGTTGAGCACTGGTCCCTCCCTGTTACTAGAGAGGCATGGAGCTTAATCCACCAGGCTGCTACAATAAAGCAATACACATGCCCGTAGCTTGCACACTAGCATACCAGCTCCTTGCACGTGCCAGTTACTGTTATGTGTATACGCTAACTGGCATGCCTGTAACTGGCATTCAAGTAGCTAGAACAACATTTGATTTACTTGCATGCCCGTTGAGGGAGGGGACGCGGGGGGTGCCAAACTGACACGTGTGAACAGACGCGACAGCTACGGGCATGTCACTCATGCCAGTAGCTGACTCGTTGTAGCCGTAGGCGCACCTTTTTTGTTGTTCTGGCATGCAAGGCCACAACTTGCATGCCAGTATTACTTGCAAATGTATCCGCAGTGTGCCAGTTACTTGTACATCCCAGTAACTTTCATGCCAGCTACTTTCCCGATTTACTGGCATGTGTATCCTCGCCTTAAGAGTCAGTGAAGATTCGGGTTCGTGGCTCAACTACTGTCGGATGTTTTCAAACAGCCCATAAGGCCTTCAACAAAATTTTAATTCTATTATGTATTGATAAAAACCAGACCAATGGCATATGGTGCCCTCCTCAAAATAGAAGACTAAGAAGACTAAATTTTAAAACTTAGCATCAGAATTCAGGACATTAAAAGTATCTTTGATCATATTTTAAAGCATTATTTTGCCTACTGTGAACAATTTTAGGGTTCCGAGCCCGAAGTGTGCCAACGAGAACCTATTACTAAGCATCCGTTGTCTGTCCGTCTGTCTGTCATCAGGCATCAGCATCTGCATCAGCAGTATCTCATGAACCGTGATAATTAGATAGTTGAATTTTTCACAGATAATATTATTTCTGTTGCTGCTATAACAACAAATGCTAAAAAGCAGAATGAAATTAATATTTAAAGGGGCCTATACAACAAACGTGACTTTGATGCCGTTTTTATAGATAATGGTACGGAACCCATCGTGCGAGAGTCCGACTTGAACTTGGCCAGGTTTTACATTCAAATAAGTGCAGTCTAAAATGAAACGCTTTCAAATTTTATATTCACTCTTGTATCCTTTTAAATTCAGAAGCACAGAGGGCTCCGTAAAAATAGAGCCATTTCAGTAATAGCTGGTCAAAAATTCAAAACACCAACTAATCACATTTCCAACTTGGTACTATTCATCGCAGTACGTTAACCTTTTACTGAGTTCAAAAATAACACGGTCATATTCTTGATTGAATACCGCTACAAAAATAACCCCTAAAGAATTTAGGCCGAAAAATTGCACAGTTAGCGGGTAGATGAAAAACGTTTTTCATTTACAAGGGTTGTACGTACTTGATGGATTGCTAAAACGCTCGTTTTGACGTTAATAGATTTCTTGTGTGGGGTGTGCATTGACGACGTTATTGAATACATGAAATGCAGTTTTTCCGATCTGTCCTATCGCAGTGTTTGCAGAAGAGCGGGCAATCGTAATGTTTGCGAGGTGACTTGGAGTTCTTGGTGACGCTTTTGTTGGCCCCACAGTATTGATTGGATCTGAGGTCCATTTCGGGCACACGTGACGATATGATGAGAAATACAAATCAACGAACACATATCTAATACCTTTAAACAATTCTTGTATATACCTAAATATTATATTTAATATATATATATTAATATATATTGTGGCGAGGAAAGCCGTCAAACGTCATTCGTCAATCCAACGTTCAAACAAATGACAAAGTCGATTTTAAAGAGCTCTATAAAAATTTTGTTCATTGAATTAAGGCTTCCTTGGCCGAATGGTTACGTGGGCTGACTGCGCTAGCTAGAGACCCTGGTTCAAACCTCAATCAAAAGCATTATTGCGTTTATTTTTATTTTATTGTGAAAATATTTTTTATTGGGAGCTACAAGTTCAAATGGCGTTGTTAAGTAGTTAACACTAAGCAAATGCAAAATAAATTGTTTTTATCAGAGCAACGTCGATCGTCCAGGTACTTCCTATAATGTACACTATGAATTGTCAACTCAATTTTGACGTGATAACGTCTTTAAAATCGTTTTAGTCGGGTGACATGTTCAGAAACTTGTGTCACACCAAAACCTCACGAGCGCGATCGCAGGTATAACGAGAGAGAGACGGACCGATCTCCCGTCTCATCTCGAGCGCTGCCAGTCATTCCGTGAAACTTGTCACGCGGAATCCTCACGAGCGGAGGCTGGCATAGCGTTCGAGTGAGTGGACCGATCTTCCGTCTCTCTCACTCTAGCGGCATACAAACGAATGGAGATTTTCTCGTGCGGACGTTATCACGTAAACATCTCGATCGTAAACCTACTTTACAAACAATTTGCCGTTTTTTTTTTCAACCCTGTGTATATGTTCCACTGCTGGGCTTCACGTTGTCGTGTGGTTACTTATAATGGTAATGTAGGTATATAATATGTTGCTTAACCGTTTTTATTGTAAAATAGATGCAATGTTTATTATTTTGAATACATTTTGTATCAAAAATAAGTTAAACCAATTGTAGTGACATTTCGATGACCTACGTGACGCAATGGTTACTATGCCGGACTGCCAATCGAATGGTCCCGGGTTCGATTCCCGGCGGAATAGAAATTTGAATAATGAGTTTAAATTTCTGCTCTCGATCTGGTTGTTTGTGTTTCTATCTTTGTGTGTGTCCATGGTACCCACGACACAGGGTATATGTACCTCACTGTGGGGCTATGAGTGTGAATCGTTATTTATTTATTATATTCCTAATGATTGCGAAGTGACTTGGACTTATTGGTGACGCTTTTGTTGGCTCCGCAGAATACTGCTGATTGGATCTGAGTTCCATTATCGGGCCCACATGACAGAAATGTCAGGACAAATGGTTAAACTTGGTTTACATAACATCTTGATTGAAATAATTATGGAAGTCAACTCACAAATCATCACACTTTAACAAGACTAAAGATTTTTGATACAAAATGTATTCAAAATAATAAAAATATTCTCTATCTTTACAAATAAATAAAATTGGGGTGTCTGTTTGTAATATTAAAATAATATTATCTGTCTGTTTGTCTGTCGGTATGTCTGTCTGTTTGTTCCAGCTAATCTCTGAAACGGCTGGACCGATTTTGACGGTAGGTAGCATATGTAATAAAAGAAGTGATCACCAATTGGTTTACCCTAATAAAAGTCATGAGGTCCATACACAATCGAATTGAGAACCTCCCCCTTTTTGAAGTCGATTAGTTATAAATTAATACCTTTCCGCACCCGGCTCCGCCTGCATGATCTATACGATTTTTTTCATAAGAACAAGATATTCTTCGTGGGTAAAAAGTAGCCTATACCTGTCACTCTCTGGCCTCCTAATTATGTCCATACAAAAAAATATGTTTGAAAATCAGTCAGCCGTTGCGACGTGGAAGAAGAACAAACAAACAAACAAACACACTTTCGCTAAATATGAAAAAACCATACGCAATGATAGTGTGAGTGTGTTTTGTCGTGACTTACGTTTGAGTTCGAGTACCGGTAGTAGCCGTAGCAAGCGAGTGAGGAAGAGGGTAGACCGTTACGGCTGTCCTTAAACTTTTAACATCCACCCGCAATATCCAGTTCATCCGTGATCATGGTGCATGCAACTGTGCCGAAATATCGAGAGCTCAAAAACAAAGTGAATCGTAGTATATATCCCGTAAGTAACAATTCAGATACACTATCGCATTTATATTGTTTGTATAGATTAGTAACCTAGTTAGTACCTATTATTATAATACAGATGTCATTGTCTACGCAGAATGAAGTTAATGTATTTTCGCCATACTTAACACTTCATATCTCTTACTCTTTTTTGCTGATCCTCACTTTAGAAACTTTAACAAAAGATTTTTATTAGATTTAATCGCACGATCTTAAATCCTATCTATACATCACCACCCTTTTAACAGCCATTCATCTTTAAACAAAAAAATATTGAACACGTTACCGTCAATTTTCGCTAAGTGGTCAGAAACAAAAACCTTAACAAAAACTTAAATGGTACAACACCTTTGTATTAATACAACATTTCATTTTTAGTGTTCAGTATCCTAAAGGCAGAATCGGACCAACGTATCGATACTAAAGGAGCTAAAAATAAAAGAAAGAAAGATTTTTTTTTATTTCATAGTAGGAATACAAGAATGTTATTTTTTCCCGGTCATCACCTTTAGGTGCCCAGGGCTAGATGTTAAGCTGAGAGAAAAAAAGCTGAAAAATACTCCCAGCAGCACTCTTTTAAAAAAAAAGTACATTTATATATTTGAGATAATTGAATGGCTATGGGCAATGGGGACACGTGGACAATGGGCATACGTGACAGCTGATCGTGTGAGACACTATCGACCCACTTCCACCTGCTCACAGGTGCGAGTAATTACCAAAACTAATACAAAAGCAAGGCTTTCCTCTGTTTGCTTAAAGAAAATTATTCTTGAGTACTTTGGTCATATTGCGAGAAGAAATAATTACATTTTAGAGAAACCTATGGTCACTGTCAAAATCGAAGGAAAGAGACCTCGTGGAAGAAGCCCACTGTTGTCCACTGTTGTCTGAGTTGGTCTGATCGAATCCGCACTGCACTTGGCTCTTCCGTCCTTAACGCTTTAAAAACCGCTGAGAACAGAAGTGCATGGAGTACCATCACACAACATAATGGTAGGTGATCTTCACGACCCTCATCAGTGAGGAATATGGCGCAAAGAGAGATTCTAAAGGCAAGAAAGGTAGCAGAACTTTAATAGTTTGACCGGAGAAGTACCACCCCTGCACCAATTTCTGCCATGAAGCAATTAGATATATTGTAGACTCAGGTTTGCCTTATCTTTGTAACGCGATTCTTTAGTAATATTGTGTAATACATACATTATATCTTGAAATCATTTCTTAAATATATTTGAGTGTCAGTGATTTTAATTATCTATAATAACCGGCCAAGTGCAAGTCGGATTCCGTACCGTTTCGTACCATTACGGTTATAGCGGCAACAGAAACGGTCCCGTTCGCTCCCTTCGGGTAGGTACATATTTTAAAAATTTGAGTTTTCGATTTATGCAGTAAACCGAAACAGGTGGTTTAAATCACTACAGTGCATGTAGCAAGCACAAAATTGTAGATATAGGTTTTTGGCCGTTTTTGTATCGTTTTGCTACGGATCCCTTTGAACAAAGTTCAATGCGGTGTTAGCCACTTTCATAACCGATTAAGGCACTCCTAATAATATACGCGAGCGATGGAAAGATTGTCTGTACGTCTTAAGCAATCAATTGTTATTAAATCAAAGCGTATTTACCGCACAGTATTACCTACTTAGGTATGTATGTAACTAAATACTGTTTACAAGTAAGAAGCGACTAGCTTTATATTCTACTAGCAGCCGTCCGCGACTTCTTCCGCGTGGACTTTAGTATTAGTCATAGCATGATGTTATAGCCTAAAGCCTTCCTACATAAATGGACTATCCAACACAAAAATAATCTTTCAATTCGAACCAGTAGTTCCTGAGATTAGCGCGTTCAAACAAACAAAAAAACAAACTCTTCATCTTTATAATATACTGGCCTTCCGCCAGCGGCTTCGCCCGCGTGGACCCGTTTAATGGGTCCCCGTAAGATAAAAATAGCCTATGTGCTATTCCAGGCTTCATTGCTATATTAAAATCATAGGCATTTAGCCAGTTGCTTCAACCGCGTTGACCCTATTACTCGTTTTCACGTAGGATTGAAGCATTTTCCCGCGGTAAAAAGTAGCCTATATTACTCAAGGTGAATGTAGCTTTCTAATGGTGAAAGAATTTATGAAATCGGAATAATAGTTTTTGAGTTTATTCATTACAAACAAACAAAAATACAAATGTTTCCTCTTTACAATATAAGTATAGATTAGCATAGGTAGATTTTGACTTCCTTGGTGTATTTTTGAGTAATGAGTTATTTTATTCCATACAAGTTAATGACAGTGCCGAAGATATTGTGGAGTAAATAACAGTGCAAAAATTTTGTATGAATGTATTTTAAAGTACTTTGGTTGGAGGCTGCTTATTCTCTTCCCGAACGATTCTTTTAATACATAAGTGTTACAGCATTCTAGTTCGCATTAGAGGCCGCTATCTTCAATCGCACCGCCCACAGCTGTCAAACTCAGAAATAAATATGTTATTACGAATGCTCACAGCCTCTATCAGATAACGGCTAATCTACATTACAATTAAAAAGCTTCGGGTCAACAACATCGATTGGGCGTGACGTTCAGTTTTCGAATTGCCTTCGGTTTAAATTTGGAAGTAGTGGAGAATTATAGATTATAGTCATAGACAAAATAGAGTTTAATAGCTTTCATAATGTTTTCTTTTCAATTCTCAGTACCCATAATTTCTAATCATAATCAGATGTGATCAGTAGTATTGCAAAATAAAAGTTTGTTTTAACAACGTCTTAATATTTGCGGTATTAAAATAGTAGAACTTGATTGATTCGATGGGAAACTCCTTGTGGCATTCACTTATGCCGTAACATCATAATAGGAGGTGGCTATCAGCCTCCAGATTAGCAGCACAAACACATAATTATATAGTATGACCTTATTTTTCTTCTATCTGAGCCTTAAACAAGACACGAACCTTGCTGGAAGTTGGTAGTAGATTTCCGCGGCCTGCATCGACCACTTAACACCAACGTGGTTAGCTTTTTAATTTACTTAAAAAAACAACTTCAAAAGGTAACAAAATGAAATTGTTTTTTGGCTTATTTATGATACTTTTTTTCCAAAGTAAATTAATTTTCGAACGATTTTGAAGTGGTGCCCTTAGGAAAATGGCGTATATACCTTTTGTTCTTATTGCGACCACTAGGTACTACTTACTCCAGTCCCTGTAGCTTCGGGATTAAGAATAGAGCTACGGTATCCCCTGCCTGATCGTAAGAGGCAACTAAAAGGGGGTTTCGTGGGGTTGCGGACGGTGAAAGTGGGAGCTCGACCCGTCCAGCCAGCAGCCCCGGGAAGGATGGCGGTATGTGCGTGGCTCCCAGATCCCAGAGTCCTCCCCAAGCGCAGAGGCAGGCCACCGAGGGGGTTTTAGTGCTGTACAAATCCCACATAACCCGATATCTTCTCCCAAGGGGCTGGGTACCTTTTGAAGCCCACGATACCACAAAAAAGATACTACTTACTCCAGTAATATAGTTCAATGTTTGCAACACCGAAAAATAATTTTGAACATCGTTACACGGTTCACAGAGAAATCGGTAAACATTAGAGAAAGTAGCCGAAAACAGCATCCACTCCTATTTGAAAGTCAATAAAAATAGAGTAATTTTATTTATTTATTTTGGTGTTTTGTAGACATTTGGGTTAGTAAGTACCTCTTTTTAAATTTGATAATCCAAAAATGCAATACAAACCCACTTTACATAAAATTCTTATTTTAAGTTAAAATTCTTATTTTTTAAATAAAACTTTATGTGATAATCATTTATTCACAATTTAAATTATGATAATTTTACCTAATTTCTATATTTTCATTTTATTTGACGGTGTCATGTTACATTGGCGGCACGTTAAGATCGGGTCAGCAATAAAACGATCGAACATATTGATATGACTAAATTATTTATTTTCTTATCTATTCACAATCATCATTCAATTACCTGTTTAATTTGTTTGAAATATTTTTATTCGCTTTTAATGGATAGTATGGATACACAGAAACGTTATATGAATCAATTATTTTAGAAACACTTACGGACACATTTCAACAGTACAGACTTAAATAATGATACAAAACCTTAATAAAGTTGATGTACGAGTATCTAAAATCTAGAAATTATGTGACAAATCTAATGTTTGTTTGAATTTTTACTTTGAGGGATTTGTACTTTAAAAGGAGACCTTATTCACGAAGTATCGCTTTTTTCTGTCTGTCTATGTAATATCAAATTTGAATCAATCAAAAGTCCATTTATATTTAGTGTAGATAGGTATTCATTAATTTCACATAAGTTGTAAATACCTGTAGTAATAAATTTGGCAAAAAATGTTATATTACATTATAAAGAAAATAACAATGTTTTAGTAATTATCGATTTATTCTTGTATTGTGATATTTTGTATAATTATTTATTATGTTCCAGTTCGAATTTTACTATCTATGGCCTACTTGCCGATTTTCATAATTAAATTTATACTAACATTTTTGCTTTTTAAAATACCTACCTATTAAAAGTAAGTATTAACCTTTATAATGAATTTAACTGATTTGTTTAAGACCATTATCTTGTAAAATAAACTCACAATAAGGGTCCCTTAACCCTTTACTTTAAACTGCTGACGCCCCCTTATGTCATGGCACCTCGGTCGAAGTGATTCAGCAAAACAAGGAACGTATTCCTAATCGCATAATAAACAACAAATATTATGAAAAGGGTCCTGGACCTCGCAGATGTTGGGTATTTTGTGAATGAACGATTGTAGTTTCTGCCGATCTATTCACGATTCAGTACAAATTAGGTATATATATGTCGCAGTCGGATTGTATATTCCGCCGTCTTAAATTCCGGCTAGCTATTTCCTAAAACAGGGCTGTATTGTAATGCAGCGCACTCTCGTTCAGCCGGATTGCAATTTAGCTAAATTAACGAACGTTGTATTGTATGTAGCTACTCTGTAAGAAAGTTAGCTATTGTATACCCCATATTTTAAAACAGGGCTGAAGTTTTTCTCCGTCTGCTCTTTTCTTCAGCTCAGCATTGCCTAAGCGCACCCAGAGCAGACAGAACAAAAAATAACGTTCACTAAGAGTTTGTAAAGGAACCGTACAGTGAATAAAGAATATTTCATTTCATTTCATTTCATATGAGCTCTTCGCGTTCGTCAAAGCGGCGTAATATCGTGCCGCCCAATTGTCTATATGTTACAGCCAAAGTAATAAATCCGGATATTATATATTATCTAGCCATTATTCGATAATGTAATAAAACAAGTGGCTCTGTGACATCTCCGGCGCTGCGGGAAGACCACTCCCTCCGCCCCAGCGTAAGAAAGCGCGGCATCAAGAGAGCCGTAGCAGCTGAGGCAGGTTGCCGAAGGTCTACCTCCGCGCCCCCGGCTTTTTATATACACTCTAGGGGTAGTACAGACAAGACCACGTGGATAGTCGAGTGCTCTGATACGATTTGGGTATTTTTCGAATATAATTATAATGAAAGTGTGATTCAGAGACATTGCTTAGCTCAACGGCACCTGCGGAAAAAGTAGGGTGGGTAGTCATTAACTAACATGTTGTGCAATCATAAGAAGTATGGGTGTTAATAAAGCTAAGCAGTATCGAGTGCGGTCAAAGGTATGATGGGTGGCCATTAAGAAACATCTAGTGCGGTCAAAAGTAGGATGGGTGACTTAGGCAACATCTTATGCGGTCATAAAAAGGATGGGTGTCAACAAAGCTAAGCAATGTCGAGTGCGGTCAAAAGTAGGATGGGTGGCCATTCAGCAACATCTAGTGCGGTCATAAGCAGGATGGGTGTCAATAAAGCTCAGCAATGTCGAGTGCGGTCATAATCATAAGTAGGGTGGGTGGCTACGAGGCTTCATTACAATGAGGCTAAACATGAGCCGCCATATTGTAGAACGTATCGCAATAACAATCCGGCTAATCGTGGACCCGCCACAATACAGAACGGCCCTGTTTTAGGAACCGGCTAGCTGTAATGTTATAAGGTGGATTATACGATCCGACTGCGACATATACGACAATATACCGTAATATCTTAATGTATATATACCTAGTTAGAAAAAAAAGAAAAGAAAAGAAAAATGAACGAAGGTTTACGTTTCCTTACGTTTTTTCTTCAACTCCGAATGTAATTCGAAATGAAACCTGTATTTTAAAATTTTTATTTAATATTAATTTCAAGGCAAGTAATGTAAAGGCACGAATTACATAAGAAAGTTTCATTCAATATTTAATGAAAAATATTTATTCTTAAAAAAGAAACAGGGACGGAGAAAGAGAGAGAGAGAGAGAGAGTTGCGCACCTAGCACTTGCTCGTGTGCTCATTTGTTTGTATTAGGCATCGATACACGCACACTTACATACCAGCATTTCGTTACGTAACGATTTCTACTAAATCGCACTACCTACATAAGCGACGTTAAGGAACTTCGTTCCAAAAATCACGACTATCACCCTTTTAAGCTATGTTTTGGGTCCTGATTCTGTATCCAATCTACTCGTAGAATGATTTACAAATTAACAATCCAAAAGCATGAAATTTTTCGCGTAAAAAGTAATACATATTTTATTCTGGGTTTTTCGGCTTTTTCAGGTTATATTTCATAGTGTTACCGAAACATTTGTTTCTCTAGTTTAGTAAAAACAAGACAGTCATATCAATCGCTTAATGTTTTTCTTTATTATTATATTTCAAACATCTATTCATCAGTGCTTGAATTGCCACTGCCAGAAATCGAGCTTCCATTAATTGGTATATCTCTATTCTGTACTGTATATACCGAGCATTATTCCATAATAATTATATCCATCTATTCCATCTAAACCCGAGACGAGGCATTCCATAATAATAGTACTTATATATCTATTATGCGTACTAAAATGCAGTCCCATAACGTGCAAATTATTAACAACCGTTGCCAAGAATCAATAGGGGTTCTCTCTTCATAAAAAAGATCAAAACCTTAAAACTCAGACTCCTATTATTTCCAGCCACATTTCTGTTTTATGAAAAAATAAAAGGCTAGGCGCACACCCCATTCATCCATTCGGAAGAACGGAAAAGCATAGATGAACTGTATTATTCCTCTCGCTTCATAAACGAGACAATGAAACACACAATTACGAAGAAAATTTGCATTCACCGCTAGCATTTTTCCACCATCTTCCGCCGGAGACGACGAGCCAGGCTCGCTTCATTAAACGTCAAATTATCAACACGCTCCATCCACCAGATGCAAGCCAAAATAACCATTAACTTCTCAAAGGAAAAGCTTCTCGACGCCCCATTTAAACTTGATTATTATCCGAAGAGCATAAGTCTCGTTTTCGCTTACAACACATTCAATCTTTGCTCAAATATCATCAGATCATAACTCACGTGAATTGCAGCTAGCTATATCTTATGCACTGCATATTAGACTTTAACTGCATCGTTATAATGTTACTTTTTAACTGATAAGAAATAACAATATTTTATTGCACACTCGAAGGTAAAAGTATTCACCCTCCGCTTGGCACCTAAAACTCATCCAGTGTGTTTAATTGTTTTGATTTTAAATTACGAAAATGAGGTATGCAAAAATGGGGTGCATATTGAATGCTGAATTTTTGGAGGTTTTAAATGAAAACTCATCAATGATTCGTCGAATTCCATAAGGTATTGAATATTTGTTTCGATATACGAGTGCAGGTGCTTAATCGGCATATAGTGCGAAGTAATTGCTACATCTGTAGCATTAAATTTATTGCGAATGATTGTAAGATTTATTTAAATGCCAGAGCCGTATTGTACTTATTTTGATCACATTGACCATATAACCATATAATATACAATGACATACCAAAACAACGACAGCTGTAGCTATTAACCGTTTTCGAGTATTATGTACTTAGAGTTATTACTGTTATGTATTATGTACGTACATACATATAATTATAGAGTTCTGAGTTCCCTGCCACCACAGCGTGAACGGCTTGAAAACTCGTATTTTATTGTATGAGGTATTCTTAAATTCATCTTGATAACACAAGAAATAAGTACAAGGTTCTTTAAAAAACATTACCGATTTTGGACACAATATTGTTGAGTAAAATAAAAAGGATTTTTTAAAAATAATTTAGGCGATGACAAATCCGTTAATTGCTTTTGACGTGATAACGTCTTTCAAATCGTTTTAGTCGGGTGACATGTTCAGAAACTTGTGTCACACCAAAACCTCACGAGCGCGATCGCAGGTATAACGAGAGAGAGACGGACCGATCTCCCGTCTCTTCTCGAGCGCTGCCAGTCATTCCGTGAAACTTGTCACGCGGAATCCTCACGTTCGAGTGAGTGGACCGATCTTCCGTCTCTCTCACTCTAGCGGCATACAAACGAATGGAGATTTTCTCGTGCGGACGTTATCACGTAAACATCTCGATCGTAAACCTACTTTACAAACAATTTGCCGTTTTTTTACTAAGGTTGATCATTGTTAATCTTCTTCTTATAATCATTGTTATGATCATTGTTAATCTTCTTCTTATAATTCTTCTAGGTAAAAAATAATAACTAATATGTATATCATATTATATTAGTTTGCGTTCATATCACAAACAGTACTTTAGACCTATATATACACCTATATCAATACAAATAGATAAAATTGGAGTGTCTGTTTGTAACATTAAAATAACCGCTTTTTACTACTTACAGCATCTTTTACAATTTTTGTCTGTCTGTCTATCTGACTCTGTTTGTTCCGGCTAAACTCTGAAACGGCTGGACCAATTTTGACGAGACTTTCACTGGCAGGTAGCTCATTAGCTACTGACATTTAATAATGAGTAACTTAGGCTACTCTTATTTTAGAAAAATTCTAAAACTAAAATCCACGCGGACAAAGTCGCGGGCGGTCGCTAGTACAATATAAATGTAAGCGTGAAAAAGCCATGATATTTTCGGTACCGATACAAACATAGGTGGAATGTTTATCGCGTTTATTCCGACTGAATGCGCATTTAGATATCAGAAACAAAAGGACCCGGCTGGAATCGACTGAAAACTGAAACTAACATACCCATCAACAAAATTTTAGTTTCGCATGTATTGGGAACCAAACAGGATTAAATTATGTTTTTGTGAGAAATAATTTATCTTCTATAATAAATTCAAAAAGAGACAGTTAAAATCTTTTGATTGAGCGAAATAACCTTGAAAATACCTTTATCGTTTTAATATTGGTATGGTTTTGAGCGCAGTGGCGGCCCCAGTCGTGTTCAAATTCTGCTAATTCTGGCGTTCATGTCTAATTGAATAATGTCTATTTGACATAATATGACTATCGCAGTAGGAGAGCCAACGAGGCTAATTGTGGATTTACTCGAGCGTCATCAGGACCTTGGGCGTTTTATAGGTTGGGTGGTAGGAAGATTAAAAGATTAAATGACGTTTTCAATTTAACTGGTGGGGAGAGCGCCTATAGGTTTTCAAAACTTTTATACGAAAGGTATAGGTAAAAAACGACAAATATCGCTCAATAGTAGAATAAATTAAATGCGTGGTAAGTCATATTTCAATAATTTAAATCGCATGATAATTCATATTTCAGTAATCTGATGATTTTAATATGAATGTATACAAAACAGCGAATTAAAAAAGCATTTTGGCAATCTCGGGCCAGTTTGATTTTTTATTATTTAAAAAGTCATGGTTCAACGGTAACGGGGTATTGTTATCTGACAATTTTGACATCCAGAAGTAAGATAAAAAAAATTAAAAAACTACTGTACCTATATAGAAGGTTTTTTAAAACGTGGCAGTACTCAACAGGATGCTAGGAGTACCCCATATCTTAATCTGACACGCTCGAGTAAATCCAAAAATCCTCTCTTGGGCTCCCCTACCCTAGATAAACGACTCAACGATGGAAGTGACACGGCGCGGTGCGATAACATCAAACACTCAGTTGATTCCTGTTGAGATCATTTCCCGAACACCTTCGCGTAATTCGCGTTATAGTCGCTCACCTAGGACGGCTAGGACACTGCGTAAATATAGACTGTTTATTATTGATATGTTTGCGCCGCACTCCTTTCACTTTAAGTTCGCATCTAAATCGTTCACGCAGGATGCCGCGTTAGTGTCATATAACTATATCCATATATCAGCCTTACATTTTCACTACTGGACATAGGCCTCCTCTAACTGTGACTCCATCCAGTCCTGCGCCTTCTAAATCCAGCGGCTTCACGGTGTCATCTTTAGGCCATCAGTCATGGTTGGAGAGCGGCCTGTACTCCTTTTACCGAGACATGGTCGCCATTCAAGTATGAGGACTGGGGAAGAAACCCCATCAGATTTCAGTCTTCCTTACTATATGGACTGCCTATTGACACTTCAGCTTGCAGATTTTAAGAGCTTCGTATGTCGGTAACTTACGTTCGTCTACAGATTTTATAGTTATGGATTCCGTCGTGTAAAGAATTAATATCAAGCATAGCTCTCTCCATCGCTAAACGATCTTGAGCTTAAGGAAAAGGCTAATTGTAAAAGACCATGTTTCAACGCCGTAGGTCATCACTGGCAACATACACTGCTCGAAAACTTTCGACTACAAGCACTGAGGTACTGGACGACAAGGACGAGTTGTATAAGGTATGGCTAAATAATTATAAACTATAAATTCTTTGCAGTCAATCTTTTTTAACTCGAGTATAATGATGGAGATAACTAGTGTTCAAATTATATACGTAGGAGGCAATGTTGTGGCAGCCTAGACTATTGTTTCTTGTTTTTATTTGTGTAACTCGTTTTCACTATTTGAACAGCGTTCGTTAGTGATTGCCTGTTTGATTTATGATTTATCCACGCGTGGGATGCGTTACGAATCATAGACGTGGGCGTGTTCAATAGGTCCTGTGATAATTTTGCAATCCAATCTCGAAGTGTAGACGCGCTGATGTACGTTATTTCGAAATTATGTAGGCATTTGATTATAGTAACACCGAGATAATGGTGTAATTGAGTATGGTGCTGAATATCTCGTCAATAACTATTATTACTGTTACGTTCGTTAATTCCTTGTTCCTATACTAAACATGGTCTGATGCCACGTTTAAAGGTTAGGTTAGGTTTATTTCCGTGAATAGGTACAATAAATCCACCCACAAGTGAAAATGTGTTTTTAACCTTTTTTATGTCCCACTGCAGGGTCCAGGTCTCCCTTTCTGAAGTGAGAGGAATGGAGGCTATAGTCTACAATACTAGCCTAATGCGGATTGATGGATTTCATGCCTTTGTGAAATTATAAGTTTCTCTTAGGCATGCACGGTAATGGAAATATTTTCCCTCACCGTGAACTGGCCATCACGGCTGCTCGGCCTTCTCTATAACTGTGTGTGTCATCGGCCAGCTCTGTAACTCTCTATCAGTTGAACCAAATATATTTTTAAATAAAATAAATATTTAAAAATGGTGTCTTACTCGAACTGGCTAGATATACTTACCTATGTCGGACTATGTATAAAAAATATTATCATGCGTCATGTTTATTTACACCAGGTCCTTACATGAGAAAAAGTAAACAAAAAACTAATTAAAAATAATTAGTAACCCATAATACGCACTCAGTCAAACCCCCATTAAGTAGGTAACGTAATTTTGTTACCTCCCCTTTGGTAGAAAATTTAGTAGGCATCAGCGTTGAAATAACTTCGCAAAGAGAAAGTGAGATTCAAAACGGTACACTTCATAAACACATTAAAAACACAGCCGACGCAGTCGTGTCCTTTACAAATTAAAAAGGGACGTTTTAACCGTATAAATCAGACGGCAAACGTTCTAATTACTCAAAAATCATATTTACAAACGTGAAACGTGGACAGGTAACACTCATTAAACCCCGTATAGGGGGCTCGCCACACATAAATTGTAAAGCCAACTCCGTGTAGAGTGACCATGCTAAAATGCAGGATCAAAAATTGAATACCATCTCTATCGGCTGCACAAGCTACTTGTACAATCGGCGATCGGCAATTTTGCGATGATGATGCATCGCGTTTTGGCCTCTTGTTCGCTGTATTGGAATCGCACGTTTTGGCGACTTAAATGATGCTAGATTATGATATCCAGAACGCAGAAGCGGAATCGGACGTTTTAGCGTTTTCAAGAGTGCATGGTGCAGCGTTCGGTCGCTTTGATTACTGACTTAATCGCCACTTAACATCACGTGGCCGTAGCCAACGTGCCTGTCTACTTATTTGGTAATTAGTCAGTTATACGGGGTTCTAAGACCCCTTAGCTCAAGACTGAACTTAAAATCGAATCTTCTTATTTAAAAGCTTTTTTTATCTTGCAATGTCTGTAGATATGTTTTTTTGGGTAGAATCTTACTACTCAATTTTGAAGCAAATAATCTTCAAGTGATTGTAGTGACCTTCCGCTACTCATCAAGAGATGGCGCCACGGGTATTCCTGAATCACGCTATCGAAGTTTTCGGAATATCCTACCATATATACAAGCTCCGAATTGAGTCAGTTGGAGCGCGGCCGCTCCCCGGGCATGACCACCTCGCCCGGCGGGAGATCTCCCTTTGCCAAACTGGTGACCCCGGACAAGAATACGTCCCTTCTGACCTTCATCAGTCGCACCTTCACTCCCTGGATGGACTGTAGCATCACTTCACCAGCTCGTCAGGTTCATCGCAGCGCACCATGTACACGCTTCCTGATCCTGATCAAGCTGCCCCCTGCGACGTCGTGGACGGCTCGAGTACCCACTCTACTCGCCTCCACATTCCAACCTACCCTCACATCTCGACTCACCGAAGATAGAGGGCATCTCCACACTTCGCTACACCCTCACATCCCGACTCACCGTGGACAGAGGGCGACACAAGGTCTCCACCCTCACATCTGGACTCACCGCAGATAGATGATATTTAAGGCGCTTATAAGCGAAGATTACTCAAGCATGGATTGAAGACATCGACCTCCGGTCTGAGCAGGGGGTGATGTAGCGACCTTCCGCTACTCATCAAGAGATGGCGCCACGGGTATTCCTGAATCACGCTATCGAAGTTTTCGGAATATCCTACCATATATACAAGCTCCGAATTGAGTCAGTTGGAGCGCGGCCGCTCCCCGGGCATGACCACCTCGCCCGGCGGGAGATCTCCCTTTGCCAAACTGGTGACCCCGGACAAGAATACTTCCCTTCTGACCTTCATCAGTCGCACCTTCACTCCCTGGATGGCCTGCAGCACCACTTCAGCAGCTCATCAGGTTCATCGCAGCGCGTCTGGACCACGCTTCCTGATCCTGATCCAGCTACCTCCAGCGACTTCGTGGAAGGCTCGAGAACCCACTACTCGCCTCCACACTTCAATCTACCCTCACATCCCGACTCACCGTGGATAGAGGGTATCTCCATACCTCGCTTCACCCTCACATCCCGACTTACCGCGGATAGAGGGCAACACCAGGCCTCACCTTCACATCTCGACTCACTGAAGATAGAGGGCATTGAAGGCGCTTGTAAGACTGCACGAGCTGGGATTTCTGAAGCTATCGACCTCCGGTCTGAGCAGGGGGTGATGTAGCGACCTTCCGCTACTCATCAAGAGATGGCGACACGGGTATTTCTGTATCACGCTATCGAAGTTTTCGGAATATCCTACCATATAATGACAGCCTCCGTGGTGTAGTGGGTGATGAGCCGACTGCGAAGCGTGAGGTCGTGGGTTCGATTCCCACCCAGGACAAATATTTGTGTGATGAACATGACTATTTTTTCTGTGTCTGGGTGTTAATTTATCTATTTAAGTATGTATTTAAAATTATATAAGTATGTTTATCAGCTTTCTGATTACCATAGTACAAGCTCTGCTTAGTTTGGAATCAGATGGTGTTGTGTGAATTGTCCAAAGATATTTATATTTATATTTATATTTATATAATATACAAGCTCCGAATTGAGTCAGTAGGAGCGCGGCCGCTCCCCGGGCATGACCACCTCGCCCGGCGGGAGATCTCCCTTTGCCAAATGATTAAGCTGAAATTTTGTATACATTTTTAGTTTGGATGACAACACACGATAAGCCGTGTGACGACATTTTAAATCCAAGATGGCGAATTAGTTATTTTTAATGCATTTCCACAATATGGGTATCAAAATGAAAGGGCTTGTTGAGAGTAATTCAAAAAATAATTTGACGACATTCTAAATCTCATATTGCGGAACATCCGAGATGGCGCAATAGTTATTTTTAATGCATTTCTGCAACATGGATATCAAATGAAAAAGCTTGCCGAGAATAATTAAAATATATAAATAAATAAACGCTTCACACTTATAGCGCCACACTAGGGTAGATATACCCTGTGTCGTGGGTACCATGGACACACACAAAGACAGAAACACAAACACCCAGACCGAGTACAGAAATTTAGACTCATCATTCAAATTTCTGTTTCGCCGGAAATAGAACCCGGGACCCATCCATTGGCAGAAATAACAAAAACGTAAAAAGTAAATTAAAAGCAAAAACTCTTTTTTAAAAAGCTTTCATTTAAATACTCTAAAAAGAAGAAAATAAAATTTTCCTTCAAAATTTTAACTATAAAAATTATAACCTCATTACACACAATTTATATAATCATTAAATCTTGCGCGATTTACTTGTGTAAATAAAAGAGTTCCTATTCAATGGAGTAATTTAATTTTTTTTTTTAATTTCAGGTTAATAAAATACTACAATACAATACAAATAAAATACTAGATAGAAATATTTACACAAACCTTGCGACAAGCTTTTATGATAAAAATTGTTTATAGTGAGGTTATAAGTGAATTGTTAAAATTTTAAAGAAAAAAATATTTTCTTCTTTTTAGAGCATTTAAATAAAAGCTTTTTTTTTAAGTTTTTGTTTAACTTATTAAGATAACTTTTATTTAATTAATACCTATAATAAGCTATAAATTAACATGTCCTCTAGTATATTATTACTTTTATTAAGTACCCAAAGAAAGGCGAAAACTTACACCCTTTATCCCTTTTACCCTTCCCTTTAATTTATGGCTACACTAGCGCCACTGCTCGTTTTTGCGTACGCATTAAATTTCACACGTGTAGGGAGAAATTATGGTTTGTAAACGGTCAGCCCTTCGTGTATTCTAAAGTAATTCTTATGTCATTGCATTAAAGGATAAACTTGGCTGGTACGTATAGATATTCCTATACCCATAGCATGTTTATTGGTCTGCAAACCCAAGTTTAATTTTATTTTCAAGAATTACTGACTATTAAGGAATGAGACTGGTCTGATAGCAAGATATCGGATAACTACATTTAAGAGAAAACTTATTCAAAAGCATTTTGAAACTTTATACATTAAACTAAGTTTTTGTATGTAGCCGACAGAATTAAATCGAAGATTAGCTTAGAACTTAAATGTGTTTTGATAAAAAGCTGTCAAACACAAACCACTGATTAGTACAACTTTACCAAACAAACAACACTGTTTGCGCTGTCGTGCAAAAGGCCTGAGTACAATTCCCAGTTGGAAGGAAAGGTAAATTTAAAAAAAATAGATATGTAGATAGGTAATCGTGTAGTCCCTGTAGCTTCGGGATTAAGAATAGACCTACGGTATCCCCGGCCTGGTCGTAAGAGGCGACTAAAAGGGGGCTTCCGGGGTTGGCTGCATGGCTGCAACCCTTTTTGCGTCCCACTGCTGGGCACGGGTCTCTCCCACTTATTGGGGAGGCCTGGAGCTTACTCCACCACGCTGCTCCAATGCGGGTTGGTGGAGATGCGGGTTAGTGGCCAACCCGCTGTCGGATGTTATCAAACCGCCCATAAGGCCTCCGACAAGGTTTAACGACTGTTATCTATCGATAACAACCGGGACCGACGGCTTAACGTGCCCTCCGAAGCACGGAAACGCACATGAAATTTTTTTTTGCCACTAGCGGGGTTGTTTCGGTGATATTCGGAGATCAATCCGTTCAGCCAGCGGCCCCGGGAAGGACGGCGGTGTGTGCGTGGCCGCATGCACAAGGTGCCGGGTACTTTTTGAAGGTTTTCGTAGTGTGGAACTATCAGTGTGTTATTTCATTTTTTTAACACGTTTGCTGGAGTATTAAAATGAAAAACTGTAACCTGAAAAATAAGTCCGCATGGACTTTGGTATTAGTTATAGTTGTATATTGTATGTTATATAGCCTAATGTAATAAATAGACTATTCAACACAAAAATATTTTTTTCTATTCGAACCAGCAGTTCCTGAGATTAGCGCGTTCAAACAAAAAATCTCTTCAGCTTTATATATTAGTATAGTTTTACAATAATTTCTCATATTTTACTGCAACTTTTTTGTATCCCACTGCACACGGATCTTTACTTATGATTGAGAAGCCCCTACTCCACTTTGCTACTAAAAAGCGGGACGGTGGTGATACGGGATGTTTTGAAGCCGCACATGAGGCTTCGGACATCGATTAAAAAAATATCTATCGATACCGTGATTTGACTTAACTTTCTTTCCTATCATCAAAATCATTGATGACTATTTTTATTAATAAGTCTCTTCTCGGAACTAAGGGACATTTAGACCAAAGTCCTTCAAAACAAACAACCTTCCAGCTGAGGCATGTCTAGTGGACTATGACATGGGGTTCTTCAAGAAAGCTGTAAAAAAAGCTCTCCTTCAAAGCTGGCAATGCTCGGATGGCGCCCCTGGCATTGCCTTTTTGTTTGGTTAATTTAAAATGCAGATTTGTAGATATTATGCCTTCAAGGCTTTTTCTGTAACTTGTAGACATACAAATAATAAAAAAATATCGTAACGAAATATTAGTGGAGCAGCGATGAATACCTACTCTGAGCTTAGGCCCTCCCCGTCAACGAGCGATTTATTTACCACTCGATTATAGCTGCTTTTAATCGATAAATATGCTGCAAATTTACAAGCAAAGTTATATATTATGAGAAAGGAATTCCCAAGAGAAGTTCTCATTATTACAAAACTCGCGTTTCCAGCGACAATTAATCGCTCCTCTTGTTGTAAGAAGTAAACAAATCAGTAACATTCGTTGTGTATCAAACACGAAACGACATTCTGATTAAGAGATACTTGGACACTACTAGGCCATCAATAACGTTTTAATAAGCCCACCGATGTCCCTCGGACACGCGATTTTCGAGTTACTACGGGTGCTCATAATTAATTACTAGTAAATTGGTGCGAAACGCGCATGGCCCGGCGGTTAGCGCAAACGATCTATGCAACTAAGCCAAACGGGCGCGGTCGGGTGTGAGATGGGTGACCGCTAGTGGCAAAAAAAATTCATGCGCGTTTCCGTGCTTCGGAGGGCACATTAAGCCGTCGGTCCCGGTTGTTGTCGATAGATAACAGTCGTTAAACCTTGTCGGAGGCCTTACGGGCGGTTTGAAAACATCCGACAGCGGGTTGGCCACTAACCCGCATCTCCACCAACCCGCATTGGAGCAGCGTGGTAGAGTAAGCTCCAGACCTCCCCAATAATGGGGTGAGACCCGTGCCCAGCAGTGGGACGCAAAATGGGTTGCAGCCAGGTAGTAACTAATAATTTTCAAGTAAGATTCCGAAACATGGTAGCATATTTTATCAATCAATTTAGGTTATAGGTATCTCAATAGAGGTACATTTAAGATCGCATTAACATATGCTCAGCAATAGGATAAATATAAGGAGACCATTTGACAATCATAACTTAGATTTAATTAAAGTTCGAATTCTATATACCTAACTGTTGAATATTTAAATGGTATAATATTTAGATTAATATTACTATCAACTATCGAGTGACTTGGAAGAAGTGAAATGACTTTCACAATATCTTTCATCAATTTTTTTTTTTTTTTTATTCTTGACTAGCGGCCGTCCGCTATTACGTGTATCGCATGTACCGTTTATACATTAATTTAGTAAAAAACGGTTATTTTAATAACAGACACTCCAATTTTATTTATTTGTTTAGATATGGTGCTTCAAGAGAAGTCATTGTCAATTTCATTTTTTATCTACACAGCTTACTCAGGCGACAAGTACAGTGATATGCAAATCATATTCGACTAACATTCTCAAAATTCATGACACTAACGGTTTTTATGAGCTGATTCCGTGACATATGACAATAAAATGGGTTCGTGCTCGGAACAACGTGTTTATGGAATACAAAATTGCCATCAAAGGCCAATATTTTATCTGTCATAAACATACTTTTCGGCTGTGTCGTCCTCCTGGCATGAGTAACGAAAAATTTACATTTTATTTCACGTTTTTCTGTATCCCTCTATTACATAAATGGATTCTACAATATTTTTAGCACGACTAAAGTGATACAAATAAAAATAAACTACTTCTCAACTGTCTCAAACTGCAATTAAAGGAAAGTATGGAAATGAAATCTGCGGAGTATATTCAATTCATTCTTATAATCCTTTCTAACGCGGACGAAACCGCGGGACACAACTAGTTTATAATATTAGTGTGGACAATAATAAAGCCTGACTAAGCCTAGAGCATATATAACGCGGGATGATGGTACGGCCGCGGGATAAGGTTAGAATACTTGATTCATATCGACACTCCCTGAATGCACAAAAGAGTATTAATATATGTTAGCGGCAGATGGATGGTTTATTTACAACTAGCGACCGATAACGGAAGACACTAGGCAATACAACATCATGCTATGACTAATACCTAAATCCACGCGGACAAAGTCGCGGGCGGCCGCTTGTATAAATATTTTACTAGCGGCCACCCGCGACTTCCGCGTGGGATATAGTTTAAGAATTTTTCTAAAATAAAAGTAGCCTAAGTTACTCCTCATCACATCAGCTACCTGCCAGTGAAAGTCCCGTCAAAATCGGTCCAGCCATTTCAGAGATTAGCTGGAACAAACAGACAGACAGACCGACAGACAGATAGACAGACAGACAAAAATTGTAAAAAAAAATATTTTGGTATTGTATCGTACATAAATTCACATGGATGTAGTAAAAAGCTGTTGTTTTAATACTCGTATTACAAACAGACACTCCAATTTTATTTATTTGTATAGATATAGATAGCGAAAAAATAATTTTAAACTTACAATGTTAATTTCACTGTATATGAGAAAAACAAAAATTAATGGTGTATAGGTACGTATGTATATTCAATAAGTGTCCCCAAGCAATAGCATACGTCACACGGGAAATTGTACATTGAATTAGAATACCTTCATATCGACATTCCCTAACTGCACATAGGGCCAATACAATTCACGATAAATTTAATTGGGAAATAAATACAAAATGCTATCGAAGTTCTTACTACTCTATGTTTCGCGTCCATTTACTAAATCTATATACTATGCACCCTGTATTAGAGAAACTTAGAATAAATACGTATAGAATGAGTGTTTTCATACAAGCGCGCTGTCAAAATTGAAGTACTAAATATATTCCTACGGCTGTCATATATGACAATTAAAATATTTTTATTTTGAGCAAATTAACTATTAAATACTACAAAATATTGAAAACACTGTGAAAAGTAATTTTATTAGACTTCTTTTGTTTTTAAAAAGTGTTGTGATAAAATTTAACCTTAAGTAAGCCGGGCGTTTGTTGCCATTAATCGCAGCAATCAACATGCTTCAATTTGGGCGCGCGAACTTGGTTTTTATAATGTAATTGTAATTATTCTAAGACTACCATCTTTTAAAGTATCATTCCTCTACGTTGTTTAATCTTTCCTTTTTGCGTTAAATACGATTAAAAGCTAGGAATAGTATAAAATTTTGCAGTATGATGCGATAGTAAAATCCATTGAAAGGCAGCTAAAGCATTCTGTAAAAACTGAACACAACGCAGGTTCTGAAACAAAAGGTTCTTAAAAAGTGTTGTGATAAAGTCAACATGATTCAATTTGGTCGCGCGAACTTGTTTTCTATAATGTAATTGTAATTATTCTAAGTAGAGATAATAAAAAGCCTGACTAAGCTTAGAGCATCCATCACGCGGGATGATGAAATGATCACGACAGAAGAATACAAATTCATATATACTCTCTGACTGCACAAAGGAGCACTAAGTAGTATTAGCGGCAAATGGGTGGTTTATTTACAATATATTTCCCTGTATATGAGAAACACAAAAATGTCCTAGTGTGTAAATATATTCAATAAGCCTCCCTTAGCATTGAGCAGCATCCATCACACGGGAGACGGTCAAAACGAAGATTCTTATCGACACTCTCGGAATGCACAAAGGCGCATAAGTATTAGCGGTAGATGGATCGCGGATCAAAGTACGGGTGTACTTTTTAGGGTTTCGTAGCCAAATGGCAAAAAACGGAACCCTTATAGATTCGTGATGACTTTTTTCCGAAACTATAAGAACTATACTGTTCAAACTCGGTACGTAGATGTATTCTGTGAACCACGTTAAGATTTTCACACAAAAATAGAATAGCAATAAATTTTGAGGGTTCCCCATACTTAGAACTGAAACTCAAGAATTTTTTTTTCATCAAACCCATACGTGTGGGGTATCTATTGGATAGGTCTTCAAAAATGATATTGAGGTTTCTAGTATCATTTTATTCTAAACTGAATAGTTTGCGCGAGAGACACTTCCAAAGTGGTAAGAGTGGTGTGTGTGTCCCCCCTGTAACTTCTAAAATAAGAGAATGATAAAACTAAAAAAAATATATGATGTACATTACGATGCAAACTTCCACCGAAAATTGGTTGGAACGAGATCTAGTTAGTGGTTTTTTTAATACGTCATAAATCGTAAACCACAATTTACCTTTCATTCAATCTTAATGCAATGATTTCTATGGATAATCAAAGGCAATGATGTATTTCTGTTGCCGCTATTGTTATAAAAACATTAAAAATAGAATAAAATAAATATTTAAGGGGGATCCCCTACAATAAACGTGATTTTTTATAGATAATGGTACGGAACCCTTCGTGCGTGAGTCCGACTCGCACTTGGCCGGTTTTTTATCCGATGTATCGCTTCTACTCCCATATTGCTTACGCCTTTGTAAGTTGGATAAAATCTTCGCGGTGTATTCTTGGTCCCGCATATTTGTAAATCGTATGGAATACACGTTATTCAAAAGAAAGAAATGAAAGTGTCAAACTACGCTCCTCATTCTCATCTCGCCTCTCTTTCTGAACAAACTTTTCATCTTATTGGGAACAACAAGTCAAATAACATGCAGCAATTAAGCATTTTGTAGGTGGTAGAACTATTATGGTTCGCCCGGGGAAGTACCACTGCTGCACCCACGTCTGCCGTGAACCAATTCTGTTGTGTTTCGTTGGAAAGGTGCTGTTGCCGGCGACACTTACATGAGGCGACCACCAGCCTCTGGAGTAGCAGCGCAACTGCATACGACCTCAGACAAGACTTACCTATGCTTGTTTGAGGTTGTATGTAGATGTCCATGGGCTGCAGCGATCACTTAACACCACGTGGCCTGCATGCTCGTCTGCTCAAATTGCAATCTTCACAATTTTCGGCACTGACGGACTGACTAGAGAGAGAGACCTTAAATATAGCTGAAGTTCCGAAGAATTAAATGGTGTATTAATTTAATATTAGTACCTACTCATTTTTGCTTACTTATTCATACAGCAATCTATAGTTAAGAAATATATAAAATAATATGTATTATCTTTAGAAAAGATAGTGTCGTTTTACATTAAATAAATATCTTTGGACAATTTACACAACACCATCTAAGCAAAGCTCGTATTATGGTAATCAGAAAGCTGATAAACATACTTATATAATTCTAAATCCATACTTAAATAGATAAATTAACACCCAGACACAGAACAAATAATCATGTTCATCACACAAATATTTGTCCTGGGTGGGAATCGAACCCACAACCTCACGCTTCGCCGTCGGCTCATCACCCACTACGCCATGGAGGTTGTCAAATCATTAAGCCATTTAAAAACAGCCAACTTGGCTCACTATCCCTTATCTCCCGGCTTGATTATCGTGATGGAGAAAGTTTTAAGCCTTCCCAGCTATGGGCAGAGATGCCAAACGCAAAAAAAAATGTTTGTAATAGACTATAAGTACCAAAATGTGACCGTTCACCCAATGGGATTAATAAAACTTAAATAGTAATAGCGGGTAACGTAAATTACTCGCTATTGCTCACTATATAAGGTATGCTAATTAACCCACTGGTGCATATGTTGTTAAATCTTAAAATTTATTTACAACCACCGTGTTACGCTGTTACATCGTACTTGAATTGAAACTTTCAAAACTCCGAAATGTCACGTCTTGAATAGTAGAAAACTTCAGTCATAGACGAATAGAATAGAAATGCTTTATTAGGATAATACGAAATATCACGTCTGGAAAATACCAAAGTAGTAACTTAGAATAGGTACTGGAGTTAGAAATATTTACTGCTTTGCATTGTACACTGCAGGAGCTTCTGGAGTTGTAAGGCTACTGTAGAGCAGCGATGGACGAGTGGTAAAAAGCCACGGTCTTCGACGCGACCGATCCCGGGTTCAAATCCTCGGCGCGCACCTCTGACAAAGAAATTTATAATGTGCGCATTTATCGTTGCTCCATGGTGATGGAAAATATCGTGATATTTAATTGATTATGATGTTCTCCATCGCCGTGCATGCCTGAGAGAAATTCATAATTTCTCGAAAGCATGACGTCCACCAATCGGCACTTGGCCAGCGTGGTGGAATATGGCCTATATCCCTCTCACTTGTGAAAGGAGACACGTGCCCAGCAGTGGGAAATAGAAAAAGGTTGAAAAAAAAGGCTACTGTAGACAGGTAAGGATTATGCTTGAGATTCAATAATGAGATAGATATTTAGTATGCTTTAGCAAAAACTATCACATGACCAGGGGCCGAGTCTTTCGATATCTATACTATACTTAAGTTCGAAAGTAAATCTGTCTGTTACGCTTTCCCGCTTAAACTACTTTATCCATCTTAATGAAATTTGGGACACAGATAGAGTGGACCTTGGGAAAGGACATAGGATTGTTTTTATCCTACGGGAACCATTAAAACGGGTCCACGCGGGCGAAGCCGCTGGCGGAAAGCTAGTTTCTTTTAAAAATAATATAAATTTCTGTAAAATATTATAAAAGTAAAAATCGATAGTTTACTTATAAAACAAATTGTAAAAAAAACTGCGCACTACTCGTTCTAAATTGTCTGTACAATAAATTTTTCAGACATGTTGACAATCACTCTCGAAGTAACATAACGATTCGACGAAAAGTGAATTAATTCTTATTACAATACAACACCTAATAGGTACATAATAATACATAATAGGTATTCACAAATATTATGTAGGTAGGTAGTATTTATTATGTAGCCTTTTGCATTATAGTATTTTACCGTCTTCACATCTCAAAACATACGTAGGTAGGTATTTGTTTGCAAAACAAACCCCAGCACTTTATAACGAAAACATTTAATGAAAACAACCTTTTTGAATATAAAATTTTATTTACATCGATACGAAATGACCTCACAAAGGGACACTTAACTCAAATAATATCAATGTAGATACAGTTTATCCTCTCGATAGGCACTTCATCGATAAATTTAAAATACGAGAATGAGATAAGGATGATATTCAAATTAAATACCTTTGACATTTCCAGATTACAAACATCATTGATACGATGCTAAGATGGACTCAAAGGACAAACGAAAGAATGATGTGGATTAAACAATATTTTATTTTATTTTGGAAATTTGAATGATGAGTTTAAAATTTCTGTTATTGGTCTGGGTGTTTGTGTTTCTGTATTTGTGTATGTCCATGGCACCCACTACACAGGGTATATCTACCCTACTGTGGGGCTATGAGTGTAGTTTGTAGACTTGTTACGGTACTATATGGCAAGTCAATTGAATGAAGAGCTTGTTTGAGTTGCTTGGGAACTATACCAATGGCTGATGGAACAATCGGTACCATGATCGATTTCTTTATCCTCCACACTCGACATATTTCCTCCCTTATTTTTGTGTATTTTGACAGTATTATTATTATTTTAGTTTAGTACTTTAAAAAATAATTTACAATAATCTGATAATGAATGTTAATAATGTAATAGCCGCTATGGTGATTTAGATAAGCTATTGTTCTTCGACGCGGTGGTCCCGGGTTAAAACCTGGCTAATAAACTTATTTTTTTTTATTTATTGCTGCTATAACTGAGAACAATTTGGATGCCTGAGAGTTACACAAAATTCTATATTTTAATTATTCTATATTATAATGCTAAAATGCACATAAAAAGTAACATGCACCTGGCCACATGATGGACTATGGAATCAATTTGTCGTATTTTCGATCCCAGTAGTGGGACATAAAAAAAGTAGCAGAAAGACTGAATAACAATGTTTTCATGATCGTGCAGCAGCAATTAATATGCTCATAACAAATTATTCTGAGAGGATCGCTGCAGCGGGACTTCAATTCGGGACCTCCAACCTCGAAGACCGATGTCCTTATCGCTCAGCATTCACTGCTGTTAAGAAACTACAATCTATACCTACATTATATACTAAATTTTATTACAAACTGAAGAGTTTTTTGTTTGAAAGCGCTAATCTCAGATCTTATTGTTTCGCATTGAAAAAAATATTTTCGTGTACGATAGCCCATTCGTCGAGGAAGGTTTTATAGTACAATCTTCACGTTACCTAATAGGAACGGATTAATAAATCTCTGATTTACAAGTCTACCCACGCGGACGACTTTGTCGGCACCAGCTAGTATACTAATATTATAAAGAGGAAAGATTTGTATTTTTGTGTGTTTGTAATGAATAAACTCAAAAACTACTGTTCCGATTTAAAAAATTCTTTCACCATTAGAAAGCTACATTCACCTTGAGTAACACAGGTTTTTTTACCGCAGGAAAATGCTTAATTCCTACATGAAAACGGGTAATAGGGTCAACGCGGTTGAAGCAACGGCTAATAGGCTAAACGCCTATGATTAATATAGCAATGAAGCCTGGAATAGCGCATAAGCTATTTTTTATCCTACGGGAACCCATTAAACGAGTCCACGCGGGCGAAGCCGCTGGCGGAAGGCTAGTAATCAAATAAATTCCAAAGCGCATCCACATGTTCCTCACGGACTCATACATGAGTTATCACGGCAATGCACTTACGATCTCGCTGTCTCCGAGCTGTGCTATCTTTATCCAATTTGTTACCCTTATCAAGAATTAAATGCGTTTTAGGCCTTCACTCGCCAGTTTTTATTTTTTATTAATTACGAACCACAGAGCGCCGCCATAAGGAAAGGAGACAGGTGATAGGTTTTTATGATACCCATTTATCGAATATCCATTTGTTACTCAATGAATATCGGACGTCGGAAGAGTTTGAACATGTACTAATGAATCAGCTCGTTTTGATGAACATGGCTCGTAAATTTTATTGCGTCGGTACTTATAGAAACAAAAAAATAATCCCGAATGTTAGATATAAATAAGCGATAATGAGAGAAATACGCAACTATTTTAGTATAAACTGAAATATGGAACAAACGCTGTAAAAAATCCTCTTTAGCTGGATTTATTTACTGACGAAAAGTAAAGGCTTGAGGATAAAAATAAATACATAAAATTATCATACATTCAATGCTATATTTATTTTACAATTTATCAATTTAAATAAGAGTAAAAGTAGGTACTGCTTAATTTATTTTTTATTGCTTCTTTTCTTGTAATAATGTATAATTATCTTATCAATACACATTTTCTACATAAATATGAACCTAATTTGAGATTTTTTTTATTTCCAGTTGTATAATAATACCTATAACATTAAATATCTGGTCTCATTTTCCGTTTTTAGTGCTTACTGCTTGTTACTATGTAATTTTTAATGTTAATAAATACTCAAAAATAAATAATTAAAAGAACATTTTTACTATACAATTTAAATACAAAGCCAGCCATCGTCAATATATCTCTAAATGTCTCGAAATATTCAACCTTATTTCAAAGACAAATGAATAAAAATATTTGTTTCGATACGACATAAAATGCACACAAATTTTATTTATTCTGGGTTGATGCACATGAAATATAAACGTTATTTAGCGCTCTTATAACTGGCTGAAATAAACTGCGAAGTTATTTAATTTCGAATGTTGGCAGTGTCTCTGCCATTAAGTTGGCTGTTCCGTTTTTGCTGAATGAAGTCTCTTTTAATATTTGATTTTTGTTTATACTTGGAACGAATAGCGTTTGAACTTTTCAACTGAAATAGTTCTGTTCGAATGAAATGTTTAGTATCTTTTATTTAGCTCACGTTCCACAAAGTATTATAAATGAAAATGTATTGTGTATGCTCCATATTCAAAACTCAAATAAAACAAAAACATTGCTTTTAACTAATCCTCATTATTTCAAGAGTAAAAATTAGTAATAGTCTTTAGAGTGGAGTAGAGAGGTTGTATTGTCCCGGTCGAGTAATCACTTACTACCGATTGCTCGACCGGGACAATACAACCGATATGCAGCTAAGAACGGGCGCAGTCGGCGTAAGATGGGTCAACGCTAGTGGCAAACATATCATGCGCATTTCCGTGCTACGGAGCGTGTCCTCGTCTCCCTCGTCGGTCCCGGCTCTTATCTTTAGATAACAGTCATCAAATCATGTTTTGACGAAGGGCCTTATGCCCGGTTTGAAATCATCCGACAGTGGGTTGGCTCCTCCAATGGCCACTCGCATTGGAGCAGCGTAGTGGAGTAAGCTCCACTCTCTCCCAATACTGAGGAGAGACCAGCCGTAGGACCCAAAAAGTGTTTCACCTATTATGGATGTCGTTATTGAAGTAAAGCGACTCTATTATTATTTCGATCGAAAACTAGGTTTGCTTGTAACATTTACGTCGAACGACCATCAGTTTCTCGAGTACAAGCGCAACTGCAAAATACCACAGTATAGATACAAGGTGTCGCAAGGTATAGTGCTTGTTATGAAATAAAGTACAGTCGTCTCTATTTTCTGATGTTTTAATAAGCGATAGGTGGAACATTTTTTTTATATCAGTGCTTCACGTTTGCTGCTGTATTCATTTTACAAATAGAAGAGAAATATTATTTACCCTTTTGTAAAATTACCTATAAGATAATAGCAGTCCAAGGTTTTCAACAAACTTTAGAAAAACAAGTCATGAAATGCACCAGACCGAGACAAATCCAAAAGTTAAAAGTTAAAAAGGACGTGAAACACAAGTAAGCATTTAATACTCTCAATTTTTATCGAGTAGTAAAGTTTTTCAAACAAAAAATATCATAAAGAGCCATCCAGTGCGCCCCATTGAATGTCTAGCTCACTTGTCTTGTTTGTCACAAAAATTTACATAAAAGTAATGCACCATTTATTTTTGAAACATTATACTGCAAAGAAATTTTATGAATTTATTCTATAAGGTACCTACAAGTACACGGTACAGGTCTGACATTTATTTTTAAATTCAAAATACAATTGAAATAAAATTATTGTATAAAATGCTTTTTATTTTATTTCCGTTTGTTTATTAAAGAATCAAATTTCTACAAAAAAAATTGATTATTTTTGTTTACGACTTACAACAAATGAGTTATTTAAAATATTTTTTAATACAGTTGCTCAAAAAGTGACGTATTGCAGGGACGTTTGGCGTGCGGGAAGTGGGCTATTACACACTCGTCATCACTCGTGCTTTTTATTTACCTTTTCCGTACTCGTGCGTTCTCTTTCCCAACTGTCAAAATAATGTCTATTAAAAATAAATAAAAACAACCACGAAGTTTTAGAAGTTTTTATGATTCATGCAAATATTTCTAAAAAGAATTAATTATTTATAGAATTAATATTTTCATTTCATATCAATAAAAAAAATCTACTGAAGATTTGGCTGTATGTGCATAGTTCCCTTTGCCTACCCAGAATAGGTGAATAAAACAAATAAAATCTCTGCTTAGAGGCATAAGAATAATAGGTAATTATTATTTATTCTTATGATATAGGTATTATTTGAGTTTTGGCGGGAAGTCGAAAAAGACATATTAAGCTCTTGTTTTATTTTCGTTTTCTTGGTGTATTTTTGAGTTATATCGGATAAAATTGATGGCATTTTGTTTGATATAGGTTAATTACAGTGCACGAATGTTTGTGAAATATAATAACAGTGCTAAAATATGTTTATTCTGCTTGCCTCCAAAATTCCATCGGATACGTTCTAGTAAAGTAGCCATCGCTTTACTTAAATGTTGGACTGACTAGACTGACTGATTACTGACGACTTACTTACTGACTTTGTTATTACTTCGTCCAGTTTCATTAAAACTGGCAAAAATTGATGCAAAAGTTATACTTGACGCTGGCAGTATGCACAGAGTTTGCAATGCCATAATTGAAAAAAAAAAATAGGTATTATTTTACGGTTGGCGCCATTTTTCAAAAATTTTCTTTGCGAGTTTTTATTATTTTATTAAATTGCTTCATTTTTTCGCAACTGTATTAAAAAAAGTTGTTCAGTACACGTGCGGAAAGACGCACGTTCCGAAATATACTATTACGAGAAAGTTGCTATGTTGATTTATCTAAAATATTATTATTTAAATTAAAGCGAACAGCCTTTAAATTTGCATGAAAATAATTATTGCAGACACAAATAAATTTACCCTAGTTAGGTACGTATACCTACGTCATGAGATTGTGTCGTAAAACTTATCATAAATATTTTTATTCAGCGAATGTTTTTTTAAATATCGAAGTTAAATGATAGATTCTTCTTAATTAACATAAAGTAAGCTGTATTATTTTATTTTACTATGTTATTGCCGGTAAACTATTTATTAGCTACGAGTATAATATTGATATATATGATTTGATATATATGATCTTATACATAAAAGTCTCGTGTCGAAACGGTTCAACTGTTTTCTATGAAATTTTGTGCGCGTACGAGGTAGGTTCGAGAATCGGTCAATTTTACCCCTAAATTTTTTGGTCATGGATGATTTAGCACTTAAAATACATATCATTATAAATTTTTACCCTTCTACGATCAACATCTATTTTTAATCACCCAATTTAGTAGGCGTTATATTTTCTAGGAGCTAGCAAGTAAGGTCGTCATATTTTATGAAGTAACTTATTTTTACCGACTTCCAAAAGAAGGAGGTACTGTATTCGGCTGTATGTATTTTTATTTTTTTTTATATATGTTCACCGATTACTCCGCCGTTTGTGGACCGATTTTAAAAATTCTTTTTTTGTTCGTATGCTTATACTCCCGAGGTGGTCCCATTGTCACCAAATCAGGATCTGATGATGGGATCCCAGGGAAATCGAGGGGAACTCTCAAATTTTATAGGCACACACATTAATTTTCTTATAGTTTCTGAAGCATAAGAGATATTTACGCATAGAAATCATCATCTCATATTGTTGAGCTGATGATGGAAGGTACTGCGACAGTGAGGAGTTGAGAGCAAATTCTTTCAATAAATAGTTTTTTTATCGAAATCTTACATTCCCGAGGTGGTCCAACTGTCACCAAGTCAAAGTCTGATGAGGGGATCCCAGAGAAATCGAAGGGAACATTCAAATTTTATAGCACAACAAATGATTTTCATATTTATACAAAGCAAAACGAACATTTGTTTATAATTATCGTCATATCATGTTGCTGAACTCATGATGGAAGGTATTATGACGGTTAGGAGTTAAGAGCAAATTCTTTCAATAAATGGTTTTTTGTTCGAAATCTTACATTCCTGAGGTGGTCCAACTGTCACCATGTCAAAATCTGATGATGTGATATTAGGGATATCGAGGGAAACACTGAAACTTAATAGGCACACACATGCTTTTAGTCATATTTTTAACATAATACAAATATTTATGTCTGGTAATTATCACCTGCTGTTGCTTAACTCATGATTGAAGGTACAACTCCTCAACGGTTAGGAGCTGAGAGCAAATTCTTTCTTTAAGTTATACGTTCAGGTGGACTGATAGTATGTCTTTCAGACTTTTAGATGGCTATTAGATAAACATGATTATAAAAGGTAAATCTGTTTAAAGTTTAGAAGTTGTGAAAAATTTTCCAATTATGCTAATACATACAGAATTATTAAAATTACTAAAAAGAGTGAAATAAATTAAGTTTTTAACAAAAAAATAGAACCGACTTTAAACGGTAAAAAATAAAATTGTTCAGTACCTACTTCTTCCGGCTTATGGTAATGACTTAAAACTATTTTTGAAGTCGGGCCCTTAGTGAAATGTCCTGTCTTAGTAAATATAGTGTACCTTTCGTTCTGAATGGGCACCGACTCCAATATAGTTTTAACAGTCATTACCATAAGCAAGAAGAAGTAGGTACTGTCCCACTGTCTGTACCTACTGTCGGTGTCAATTTAGAACGAATGGTACGACATTTACTAAGGGCCCGACTCCAGAAATAGTTTTAAGTCATTACCATAAGCCGGAAGAAGTAGGTACTGAACAATTTTATTTTTTACCGTTTAACACGTTAAGTGCGTTACCGGACGTATATAGCCGGTAATGAACTCTCCCGTGGTGCGAGCGCCAAAAACTAGTTTTTCTCGCTGGTGCGGCGTCATTTTAGGTACGATATTCTGTGAGTTAAAAAGGGACAAATAAACATCATTGCTTCTTACTTTCAGATGGTCTTATTACAATAGAAAAAAAGTACATGGCATATTTGACCTGTACGCACAGAACGAAAAAAAATTACATTCCATGCGTTACCGGACCAATACGACTTGTATGTGTATGTCCGGTATCGCACTGTTGGCTAGGACGTATGCATTAGTGAGAAACGGATGTTATTATCGTTTATCGATATTTGTTAACAGTATCGACATTTATAAACAATAGGTACTTACTTTGTTACCTACTGGCACAAAAAGATCTATCAAAACATCGTTTGTCACCGCGTGCAGTACCTTAAAATATTTAGTTTAACTTATTTAAATATACATTGCGATACTTGTTTCTCTCTTTTCACTTCATTTTTGAAGCAGTCGGGTTTTTTTGTTTTTATAATAATAATTTAATTTCAAATTGTTTAGTTATTTGAAGATTTTTCTTAAAATATAGTAGAAATGTGATATGATATATATATTTTTGAAATAGTTTTTTCACTAGGTTGCATTTGATACCCATATTGTTGTGGTTAGAAAAAAAAAAACCCCACTCCCCTTTTTTCAAATTTGAGGACGCCATTTTGAAAATTTATATAGCCTATGTCAATCTGACAATCCTAACAAATTTAACGACACCTCATATGTTTTTAATCTTCCAGTCGTTTGGGCTGTGCGGTGCGCCAAAGAAATGGACATACATACCCACATACATACATACATACGCTCGAAAAACATAACCCTCCTTCTCACGCAGTCGGGTAATAATGCCTAATTTGCTTTATAAATAAAAGTATTATCGATAAATATTTGTTTTCTTATATAACACCACTACTGTTTATCGACTATTTGAACGTTTTCACCACTTCTTGTGCGCCACATGACATATGAGTCCGGTAAGACGTTTATACCTATAAGTAAAAAAATATTTGTCCAATTCTAGAACCAAAAGAAATGTATATAGTTCAAAGTTTTTAGATATTGATAAAAGTTAAAGAATTGCCAGAAAGTAAAAATTTTATGAAAAAAAAAAAGTTTTAAAAAGAATTGTGTACCGGACACATTTGTCTTGTTTCGCACTAGAAAAATTAACAGTACATGGCAATATTGTCCTGTACCGCACCAGAGTGGAATATTATGTTTTTGAGCTTCGCAGTAAACGTGTTAAAGTCGGTTCTATTTTTTTGTTAAAAACTTAATTTATTAGTGATAACAGAAACTATTTCCTTTTGCCCCTTGATGCTGTTATAAAACTGAAAAGCTCAAAACCCCTAATTTAAAGTAACTTCTTTATAAAATCAAGCAAAAAAATTACCAAAACCACCAAAACTCCAACATACTTTTATTGTTATAAGCAGAGCTAATATTTATAGCTCACCAAGATTGTATGAGTCTACGGTGCTAAATTCAGCGTGATAATCCAATTTCTGAAGCACCTGCGATAAACGCGTGGGTACTAAAAACTAATGACGACATAACTGTCAGGATGGTGGGCTACGTCACACCGAGTCACTTTACACCTTAATGGATTCCAATGTCTCAGCAAAGACAGTTTCCGCGTCACTTAACTTTACTTCCTCTGTAACCGATATTTTTTGCCTAAAAATCAAAAATGATATCGGTTAGGGTCCCGTCGTATATCAGGCGAGACTCGGGAACCAGCCAAAAGGAAAATAAGTTTTCCTGCAAGAAGTATAAGTATAAGTTTATAAGTATAAGTAACATACTAATATTATATTCTCGATAATTTAACTGAACAATTATACGGACGACTATTTCATATCCGCTAGAAATTACAAGATATTGATACCTACATATATGACAAAATTCGACACGTTCGGTGGATGACACGTGCACAATATTATTTAAAATTCTTTGTCTTTTTTAGTAATTCTAATTTTAAAAACAAAATTGAGTATTCACGTTATATAATATAAAAACTTTTTTAACCACGAATGTGGGTGTACAATAGTTTTGTAGGGATGAATCACGCTGCAATCGAGAACTTAATGAGTTACTCTCAGGCTACCTCGCTTAAGTAAATAATTTTCAGAGATATTCACCAGATCTTTGAATTTGGTACCTTCGTGCCCGAAATCGCGATCTCCGTCGCTCGGTCGTTGCTTGTGCAGCAACAGATAATTAGAAAATGAGAAATGTGAGTAATATATACACTTTCATTGGAAATTAAATCAAAGCCTATCGCTTATTCGTTCGTAATGGAACACGTTATGAATCCCTGGTGTTGGTGAAACCTTATAATGGCATTCGATAAAATGTGTTTGAGGACTTTGAGGTGTTAAATTACCAATTCAATGACATATTGGTTTTCAATCTATTTATTTATGGGTTACATGAAATAGAACAGACAGGTGTATTGTATACACAGCGATATAAATTTAAATTTGCACCAACAGTTGTAGCGTGGTTTGCTTCATATCTTCGCGATCGTCAGCAGTCAGTCCATATCGGACAGGAGTGCTCCGCCTGGGCGGACCTTCCAGCTGGCGTCCCGCAAGGCGGTATTCTTTCTCCGTTACTATTTTCATTGTACATAAACTCCATTACCTCCTTCATCGATTGTTCGTACCATATGTATGCAGATGATCTTCAACTATATCTTCATTCCACTATTGATAATCTTCCGAACGCCATCAAAGTGGTTAATAAGAATCTAGTAGCTATTAAACATTGGTGTGATCGGTATGGAATTACTGTCAACCCAGCGAAATGCCAGGGTATCATAGTGGGTAGTTCGAGACTGTTGGCCAGGATTAATCTCGAAAATCTGCCAAAGCTGATGTATGCTGCAAATATCATACATTTCAATAGCAGCGTAAAAAACTTAGGTCTGCACATCGATAGCCACTTGACTTGGCGAGTGCAAGTGACAGAAATTTGCCGTAAGGTTAACGGTACGTTGCAGTCTCTGTATCGCTTAAAGAAATTTTTGCCTTACAGCACTAAACTTACATTGATCCACAGTCTTGTTCTACCCATTATAGACTACGCTGATGTGTGCTACCCAGACCTGAGTGAAGAACTATTAAATAAGCTAGAGCGCCTTCTAAACAGCTGTATCCGATTTATTTTCAATCTACGCAAGTATGATCACATCTCAAGTTATCGAAGTCAACTTAAATGGCTTACTATTCGTCAGAGGCGTCACTCTAGAATTCTTTTGGTTCTGTATTCTATCCTACAAGAACCAACATCTCCACAATATTTAAAGGAAAAATTTCAGTACCTGTGTTCAACACACGACAAAGGTCTTCGTTCCTCTAATAACCTCAAGCTTTGTATTCCTCCACATAATAGTGATTTTTTCCGATTCTCATTTAATGTTCAGGCTATACTGCTCTGGAACGCCCTGCCCGAAAATATCAGAAAGGCGCGAACAAGGACTGCATTTAAGGGTATGTTACGTAAATACCTATTAGCGACTAAATGATGAGTCAGTGTAAATACGCTTTCTGTCCGCCACCTTTTGGTATTATAAACGAGTGTCTTTATCTAGTCATGCATGTATGTATGTATGTATGTATGTAAGTATGTATGTATTTATGTATGTATGTATGTATTTATGTATGTATATTTGTATGTGTGTATGTATGTATTTATATATGTTGGTATGTATACATGTACATATACTTACCAAAATGTTTGACTAAATTATTAGAATTGTTAGTTACTTTCTCTTAAAAAACCTTCTCGTAGTATTCCTGCCTACCTTAAGTTTCTCACCGTCACCCAGGGTTGACTGGCAGAGAATGCCATTAGGCATTAAGTTTAACCCTGTAACACTTAGTTAAGGTGCTACAAAAATTAAATAAATAAATAAATATATAAAAGCTATCGATGACTGGATATCAGATATATAAAGGGACCTGAATCTATTTTTCATGCCCAAAATAAAGTCAGAGGTTGTATGATAATGAGGGTGTAGTATTTTTTGCAAAGGCAGACTGGATTTGATTACAAATGTTGCAAAAGTGATTCAGTTAGAGGTACTTACTCGTAACTTAAATATACAGGTTGGATACTATAATACAACAATAAATTTAACCACATGTTCCTTTCCATCTCTAAAGCCTCCAAACAATTTTTTAATCAAATATTTTAATGCTTTAGGCACAGAAATTTTATATTAATTTTTCAAATTTTCTTCACGATATTATCTAATATGAGTTCATTGCAGAAAATTTATAAATTAAACTATTAAATTTATAAAGAAAAACTAAGTATGGCCGGTGTAAAGAAGGTAGCTTATAGTTAGAAGACGTTCGAAATAAGAACGGTATTTCTAACAGTGCTAGATTAAAGGGTTCTATGGGTTCATACAAGTTATGAAAGAAAGATAGTTATTAGCGAGTAGACGTTCGCTTTCAACAGACTTTGCTACAGGGTTAAAGTAGACAGGACAGGTTTAGATTAGAGAGAGAATGGGTCAAACATAAAAGGAAAATTTTTGAAATCATGCCACCATTTCAAAATTTGGTGAGCTTTTTGGTATTAAAGAAAATCATGACAAATACAGGAACCATAAACAAAGTAACTGAACGCGTGAATTCAATTAAAACAAAAATTTACGTAATCAAAGAAAACCAAAATGCCGAATCGTCACGGAAACGTCTGTTTTGTGTCTACACGACAGGAACAGTCACAATCGTAGTAGGGCTGCCAACATTAACATTTTACAACTTTTTACACTTCCGTTCAAAAACGGGTCATATCATATTAAATTTAAATTAGTCACTATCGCACTTCCCATCGTTACGGTTTGAATAATGTATGTGTAAGAATAAATAAAGGTGTGGTCGCATGGCCCCACCCTAAGCATGAGGCTTCAATAGAAACGCCCATGTATGTAGGTATTCCGCTCCATAAAGGGACGTCCATTCAAATGACCATAAATTTTTAATATTGCTTATGCATGAATGCCATTGTAGCTTGTATAGTATACTCGTTATGAAATGTTACTTTAAAATATTTATAACAATTTTCGGTCACTTTTTACGCGTATGACACAGTGGTCATAACACCGGTGTGCCGTGCAAGTGGGTTTGATTCCCAGCTAGGGACATCTAAATTATGATTTTAGTAGAGTTTTCCTGATCAAGGTACTAATGTCCTGGTCTTAGTGTGTGTATCCATGACGCCAATATATACCTACAGCATATCCTTATCTGAGGCTATACGTGTGAAGCGTTATTTAAAGTATAAAACAAAAAAACATTGTCTTTTCCAACTGCAAAGAAAGAGTTATGATTTTTACGCTTATATTTATGTTTGTTACTATTCGATTTTCTTTAATACTGGGCCCAATGTTCAACATACTCGCAATAAATTGATTTAAAAATGTACCTACCACCTTTCAATAATTGACCTATCGTTATTATTAGATCTTTGTTAATTTTAATATAAGTAGAGCGCAGTTACGAGTAAGTAACTATCTTACAGGTATTGCGCAGATTTAATGAAGAGGGACATGACAGCTTACTATTTGATAATTTACCATACCCTGACTCCACATTTATGACAAAATAAAACCAACAGAAACATCCAAGAGGCTTTCCAACTCAAATTAAGTCGTCTCAGTTCCCAAGCTCGTAGCAATAAATCTAACAGTTGTAAAACGTCTATACAGAGGGCAATTAGCCGGCGCGTATTAAGGCAATTGGCAAGGCGGTTCTAAGGCAACTTGCGAACTTATCTGTTGGATAACGATTATTGGCGCATTAGCCTCTATTTAGCTGTTTTCTCGGGTTAGGCTCGTTCGGTGACGAAGATTGGGTTAAATTATTTCAATAACTACATATTTTTAATGCATATCTCTAGACTGTTTTCTATGAAATAAAGGTGATACCTGATGGTTCACTCAAAATAACGTTCGCTCCAGTGAAAGCTTCACTTTTCTCTCGCTCTGCTTTCATATGTCTAGGCTAGAGTGACTTAAAATAACATTTAGGTACTTGTTATTTTTCTTGAACACGTCGTCAAATGAAGTAGTACGTCTTAGATTAAGTTTATTTTGTAAATCCGAATGCGAATCCGAGTGAAAGATCTTCTTTGTATTCATACTGTTGATTTTTTGTTCATTCAAAGTGCGAGTAAATGATGCCGAATTCCAATATCTGACACTATTGTATCGGTTGATAAATAAATTCAATGTGAAATCTAGTTGCATTTTGTGTACCGATATTTCATTTCTAGTAAAAGGTGCCGAATGAAGTGCTGAATAGTCATAAAAGGTTTTCAAATAAAGTCAACATGAATATAAGTTTATGACGAAACCACCTAAACACAGAACAAAACCGACCCTTGTCTTGAATTCTGTAGCGAGACAGCTCCTGAATACAAAGTACAATAGCGATCCCTAATGACATACTTATCTTAATTTTATCAATATTACCTAATTATTTGGTGACCATTCCACTAACAATAATTGGCTAATTGTTAGTTTTCCCGCGTTTCTATTACCTCGTCTGTTCATGAAGAAACGAAAGAATTTCGTTCGGTCACGTTTTCATAATTTGGCTAGTGGTACAACTTTAGTTAATGAAATGCCTCATTTACTGATTGTAGTTGACTGACTGAATTATTATAATCATCGTTTCCTTTGTAAAATGATCGACTCGACGCAGGTTAGTTTTTTTGAGATTCGGACTGATATTGGGGCTGCAAATATGTATTTTTGAGATGCTAAAAGGCTTCATTTTATTAGAATTTTCAAAAGCTGATAGATAAATCTACTCTTGAAAATTAGAAGATTAAGATTTTGATATAAAATAAAAAGCACAATTTTATATACCTATACAACACGTGATAATTTACTTTAAAAATACGTAATCGATATTGACGGAGCTGAAAATAATACCAAGGCCCCATACCATTTGCCCAAAGAAAATTCTAGAGCACTTCGGTCCTATTGCAAGAAAAATTAATGACGCATTAGAGAAACTTATGGTCACTGGCAAGATCGAAGGAAAGAGACCACGTGGAAGATGCCCAATACGTTGATCTGACCAAATCCGCACTGCAATTGGCGCTACTGTCCATAATGCTTTAAAAACCGCTGAGAACAGAAGTTTATGGCGCACCACCATACACAAGATAATGCTAGGTGATGATCACGACCCTCATCAGTAAGGAATACGGCGCAAAGAGAGAATCAATATTGACGAGCAAATATCAGAGCTGTGTTGGAAAAAAGACGAATATCTATTTTCTGATTGAAACGATGTTGTAGTAACTCTGATAATGAATGATAGACATCTATCTAATTAAGAGAAGTTCTCCAGTATGGGCTTGTTAGTCCAAATGTTCTAGATAATAAAGAAAGTTTAGCTTTGTTACTGATAAACAAGAATCTTTCATTTTTATTTAGGTACTAATTAACCGAGCTACGATTTATTAGTTGAGCTTTTTGTACAGGGTATTAGTTTTAATGGAATAGTTAACAGAAGCGGAGCTGCGATAGCCGAGTGGTAAAAAACCGCGGTCTTCGACGCGACCGATCCCGGGTTCAAATCCTCGGCGCGCACCTCTTACAAAGCTAATGTGCGGATTTATCGGTGCTCCACGGTGATGGAAAATATTGTGATATTTAATTGATTACGATGTTCTCCATCGCCGTGCATGCCTGAGAGAAATTCATAATTTCTCGAAAGCATGACGTCCACCAATCCGCACTTGGCCAGCGTGGTGGACTATGGCCTAAATCCCTCTCACTTGTGAGGAGACCTGTGCCCAGCAGTGGGACATAAAAAAGGTTGAAAAAAAAAAAGTTAACAGAAATACGAAGGGATGGTACTTGAATTCTCATATTAGGCTAATATATACGTGAAAGTTTGTTTGTTTGTTTGTCCTTCCTTCACGTAGTAACGGTGCAACGGATTGACCTGATTTTTGTATGGAGATAGTTTTGGGGTTGGAAAGTGACATAGGTAAATGTAAAAAAGTAGTTTTTTCCGCGGGAAATATCTTATTCCTTTGGGAAAAACGTATTATACATACGAGCGCAGACGCAGGCGGAAAGCTTAATATAAAATTATATACTATAACCACGAAATTTTTGTAATTTAATAAGCGATTAAGCTAACATAGTGCGACATAGTTGGCATCGCAGCTCCCAGTTTTCCAAAACTAGCCTTGCTTTAAGTTGTGCGTTAATGTTACACCACGCGTACGCAAAATCTTGAAAATCTTCCAATAGTAGAGAGAGAACTTAGCAGAACATATACCACGTAAAAAAATAGTCATCATAAAAGAAAGAAGCTTACAAGTTTACAAATCAAAATTGACACCACTCACTTTAAAGCTCTTGACCATTAACAACCGTTTCAACATAATGCTACTAGAAAACAAGTTCTGCTACCAAAACCACTTAAGTTTCTTAAAAAAAACGCTACTTAATTATACGTTTACAAATTTCGTCGCCTCCACTAATATCTATTTCTTAAGAAAACATTCTAATGAGCCCAAACTCTCGTAATGATTGATTCTACGTAAGTCGTGTCTCATTACGATCTCAGATTCAATACACACTAATATCGGTAACATGCGGACTAAAATAAACCTTAAATACCAGAGATTACAGAGTATATTCATTTTTAAGTGATCCCACCAATAATTTATTGTTATTATACCCAAACACTATAGATCGTATAGCAGTCGTATGTTTTTTCAGTCCAACTCACTTGTTATACAAAATTTTGACATGAACTAGCGTAGGCGTCTTTTTTAAGAGTCTTACACACGGACCATCCGATGGAAGAAACAATAAACTAAATGAAATCGACAAAAAGTATTAATAAGTATTGAAAGATATTTTTTTTTCTTTAACTAAATAACAAACAAATTAAGACAGATGAACAATCTTGACCTTTTGAAATTGATTTGATTTGATTTCATTTCATTTGATTTGATTTGATTTGATATTCTGATACTTATCACATCTCTGACGATAGTACCAACAACATACTCGTATGTTTGACTAACAGTTCTTACAGAACAATACTTAAAATTTGGTGGTTTTATTAATTATATTGCATTTTTTCCTTTACTTCTTACAACAAACTTTTCCCAGATTTCTACTAATATTTTAAGACCAAAATTAGCCATTTATGTCCAGCCGTCGTCGAGTTTATATAGATAGATAAATAAATTTTGTGTTATTTATTATTACCGTGTGCAATCCGGTCTTGGACTACCAAGTCAATTGAGATACTTTTAATGAGCTGTCAAAACGTGACATCCCCATACATTTTGTATGAGAAAATGATAAGTGACGTCACTTATCATATAAAGTCAATCGACTTCATTATTATTGATTTAAGCGGTAATAAAAATCATTTATAAAAAAGAATTAACAATTAGATTGCTTTCCAAGCGTGATTTAGTGTAACCTTTTTAAGGTAAGGATTTTGAATTTTTTGTGCATAGTGTCCAAGACCCTATTAGAGAGAACATTAACGGGGATATATACTTTTAAAATATAAAACTATGAAACTACCACTGGCTCTAAATATACATATATCACGATACATATTTTGACCTATCAGTTCTGGAAATATATTTCACAGCGATTTAACTGTTCGCATGCACCCTAAATCCCTGATTTCCATACAACATGTACGTAACGATGCAAATCGCCATTTTACAAATTGGTATGATTTTCTTTCCTCATGTTTCATGGCAGCGTTTAAAGGTTTAGAGGAATATGTTCCTTCATTTTCATCTCGTTAGAAATATTTTCGTTAATTAGTCTGAAACATATTTAAGGAAAGGAAAAGAAAAGAAAATGATTTGATATTGGTTTTTGTTATGTTATTAGAAAAAAAATTAATACTACACGACCTAAAGTATACTAAAGTAAATCTATATGTATGTCTGTATTGTAGAATCGTAAACTATGCATTTGATCATGTCATGATCTTCAGCAAAGTGTTGTGCTTGAGACCACAAAGGTTTCTGAGTTGGTACGTACTACTAGCGTAGCAACGCGCGCAGGGTACAGGTAGTAAATAATAAATTAACCTTACACACCTTACCTACTGGATTGTCTGTGTCGTGGGTACCATGGACACACACAAACCGTCTGTTTGTCAGAACAGAAAGAACTCATCTTTCTTTACGCTTTGGCTGGAATCGAACACATGTCGCTCCGATCGGCAATCAGGCATGGTAATTGCGCCATATGCGTCGTCAAAAGTCAGTATTCATTTAATAAAAATACCCAAATCCATACACAAATACGGCAACTGTTATATTAATTTATTTTGTACTGACACAAAATTTGACTGTGGGTATAGCGCTTTATAAATAGGCTCAGCTCTACGTGTTTCACGTTAATTCTTTTGTTATCTTTCTGGTTTTATAGAATGAGTTGTCAGTTTTAGGACATTTGTATGCTAAATCGTTGACTACTTACAATTAATTTTCAGTGTCCTTTAACATTTAAAACTTATTCTTATTCTAAAAAGGTGAGTGACTCATCAAACGTCTTTATATAGTAACTGTCGCGTGGTAAGCACGATACTAAAAATAAACAAAATAAAGTGAAAGGATAATTAAAAGGTAGATTATACACACTTTTACCCACCAGGTATTTTTATTGGGAGGGAGGTGCTACTGCACGTAAAGTTATACATGTCGCAGCCATCTGTTCATTAAACGCCAGCATTCAATTGAATGCCTAGGCCGATAGTTGAATTAACAAGCATCTCTCAACGTTCTACTAGTTGGCTTGCTGTAAAAATTGACGTAAAATCAGGCAGGTGATTCAAATTTAGTGATATTTTTTCACTGCGGCGCTGGTAGTCACCAAATCAAATATGGCGTTAGAAAACTAGCAAATCAAGCAATGTTTTTCTGTTCCTAAAGTTTAATGTGTAATTATTGATAAAAAAGAAAGTGTGACATCACGGACGTAACATTACGTCGCCGGCTACAAGGTTTCAAGTAGTTAAATTGATTTTATTCAAATTAAGTTTATTAAATAAATCAAATCTTAAATCAAATTTATAATCATTTAAGTTGCGTATTGACAGTCACCCTAGCCAAACATTACAAAGTCGCACTATATTCAATTTACTATAATGCCTAAGTGACGTTCTGCCAAGTCGTTGGACGTTACATTCAACGACTTGGCTACGTGTAATTTAACCACTTCACTGAATGACGGGCTAGCCTTTTAATTGAGTGGGTCACAGGGGACATGACCCTCCCCCCCCCACAGTCCGTCTATGTAAGGCGTATAAGGAAGGCGAAATAAGCAATTTTGGGAAACCTTTTCCCCCAAAATTTCTTAGTTACCTTCCCAAAATTTCCTGGTGACCAAAATTGAAGGATGCGACCGCGCCTGATCCCCTGTCGAATCATGCAATTTCTACTTATAAAAAATATAACGCTTCACACTTATGAAATCAAACCCGGTACACTTCAACTTTAAAATTTTGACACTTCCATGTCTTTATATCCTGGAGGTCAGTGTGCTTGCGAATACAAATTTAAATCTATTTCGATTCCGTATAAAAGCTCGCCATAGGAATAAGTTATGCACAGTAGCTTGCAAAACTCATCTATACAAGCAGAGCTTATTTGCAAAAACACCAATAATTTTTAATAAACTACCAATTTCAATACGTGCCACTATTAGTGTTGGAGTATAAACGAAAATTGAAAGCTTTTTTGATTGACAAGTGTTATTATTGTATTAACGACTTTTTAACTGACATTTTTTTCTAACGTTTTTTATATTAACAAGTCCATCAAGTTACTTCTTTAATAAAAAAAATTATGTTGAATTTAGTGCATTTGTTGTAAGTTTTATTTTTGTATACCCGTACTATACCGGTAGGAATGGCTGCAACCCTTTTTTGCGTCCCACTGCTGGGCACGAGTCTTTCCCAATTATTGGGGACGCCTGGAGCTTACTCCACCACGCTGCTCCAATGCGGGTTGGTGGAGATGCGAATTTGTAGCCAACCCGCTATCGGATGTTTTCAACCCGCCCATAAGGCTTCCGACAAGGTTTAACGACTGTTATCTATCGACAACAACCGGGACCGACGGCTTAACGTGCCCTCCGAAGCACGGAAACGCGCATGAATTTTTTTACAAGCGGTCACCCATCTCACACCCGACCGCGCCCGTTTGGCTTAGTTGCATAGATCGCTTGCATTCTACGCTAACCACCGGGCCATGCGCGCTTCAACCAGTAGAAATACAGAGGATTATTTCTTTGTGACATCTGTATATTACCTATTTTCCACAATAAACATTTATTTGATTTGATAGGCAGTCCGGCATTGTAACCATGCTGAACACGGATCGTCATGTTTGTGTCATTGTGCTGTTTCCATCAAGCGTAATAAATTGATTTATGTCGTAGTCACAAGAAATCTTATTAGTACTAAACATCAAAGCAATACTAAAAAGATGTAAATCTCACGCAGATATGAAGATATCAAATGAAACGGAAAGCGATATTTTACGTCCGTTTTGGCACCTTTGACTGAGCGAAGGCGTCGCAGTAAACTGCTTATCGGCTAAGCGGCTTACGATATCCGATTACACGGAAGTCGATTACTCGGACAGCGATTGAAGTGTCATTGGTTAAGCGTATTATGATTTTTTATGTCTTTATCGTAATCGATGTGATAACTGCGAGTATCATTTATAAATATTACAAGCATGACTTTATTCATCAGCATTCAGTAGAACTTTCGCAAGTTTTGCCAATGTTCGTACAAATGCTCTGCTCATTCTTTTTAACGTTACATACTCATAGCCCCACAGTAAGGTAATTAATACCCTGTGTCGTGGGTACCATGGACACACATAAAGACAGAAACACTAACACCCAGACCGAGAACAGAAATTTAAACTCATCATTCAAATTTCTGTTTCGCCGGGAATCGAACCCGGGACCCCTCGATTGGCAGTCCGGCATGTAACCATTGCGCCACGCGAGTCGGCAAATGGATGATTAATATGTTTAGACTTTTGTCTAATAAAAAGTTGGTTCAACTCAAGCCACAATTACAAGCACAAAGCACATAATTCAATATTTGGGAAGACGAAATTAATCTTCGCAATAGAATAAAAATTGCGTTAAGAAAGATAGGTTATCGGTTAAAAAAAATTTGTAATAGTTACTACTCATATTATTAACATCGTTCGTTCCTTTCTAGCAAAATGAAGATTTACTATTGTTTTAAACTCTCTGTGTAATATTAGTTTCATACATTATTCTTAAGTAATTCAAAAACAAGTTTATTGCGACCAGTGTGGTGCAACGGTTACCATGCCGGACTGCCAATCGGGAGTGCCTGGCTTGATTCCCGGCGAAACAGAAAGACAGGGTCTTCTGTTGTCTATGTGTGTGTCCATGGTACCCACGACACAGGGTATATTTACCCTACTGTGGAGCTGTGAATGTCCCGGCGAAACAGAAAGACTGGGTCTTGTGTTGTATATGTGTGTGTTATGAGGTATTATTTTTGTCCGCTAATCGTTTCATCATAATGGTTCGAGTGAACAAAAATTTTATTCCACATAGGTACTTCATCAATGTATTAGCCGTCTGATTATGTTTAGGTAATCTCTAAAACCTTATCCATGTCAATAAATTTATACGCAGTAAGCTATATTATTTAAATTCAATTGAATAAACAGCCGTTTACAAGAATCCAATTCGATGCGAGTGATGGAAAAAAACTAGTTGAAATGGAATGAGTCACCAGTGATTTTAAATGAAATAAGCTCACACTTTGCCAACTAAACCTTTATCTCCGGGCAGCAAATTGTTAAGATCCTATTTGCATAGAGGTAGAGTTGAATTTTGAATAGTTTACTTTAGTTTTAAAAGCAAAAGGTAAAATTGTTTCTTTCACGAGGGTCGGACGACCTTTTTTCTTAGCGATCGGTATCAAAGGTACTCATCGATGACTCGAAGCGACAATGCTATCGGCAAGCTATCGGGTCCACCACACATCGGTATGGTAATATACCGATGCATTCCTTGCCTTTGTGTAAATACATATTATGTTGATGAGGTGGGCGAAACCCTTATTGATATACATTCGAACTTATTGTCAATAATATTGGTGCGGCCGTATTTTAAAAGGCAATTTATTGTACCTCGATGGGACCTCTGATAATATTAAGTCGTGACATGTTGGTGTTACAATGGTCCTTGTGAATGGATTTATGAAAAATAATATTTTTGTAGAGATAATGTAGGCAGAAGAATGTTAAGTATGAATGTGGAAGGATTAGAAGGCGAGGAAGACCGAAGAAGAGGTGGATGGATTGTATAAAAATTGAATAAAAAATTAAAAAAAACCCCCCGAACCATAAAATAAACTCTAAAAACTAACAAATAATATTTTAATCCTATTATAATAATTATCACCTGCAATGTACTTACTCATTGAAAATAATATATTGAACCCAAATACGATAAGTCTGCTGTGAGTTTTAGAAGAGTTGGGTTCTCTGGAGACCAGGTGACCAGGACTCTGGTGGTTGCAGCATCAGGTCGAAGTTATCAATTGATTGTCATTTAATGATAAACTGGCCGCGTAAAGCACTTAATCGAGTAATCTTACGTCAAAAAATGCCTTCCAACATTTTGAAAAAGCAATGACACGCAAGCATAAAGCTGGACCGATATTAACCAAACATGGCTTAGAACCACCGGGCGAAAAATGGCTTTCAAATAAAAAAAATTGCAAGGAAATCGGTCCATTCGTTTGAGAATTACGATGCCACAGACAGACACATACACAGACAGACAGACATCGACGTCAAACTTATAACACCCCTCTTATTGCGTCGGGGGTTAAAAAGAGGATATGATAGCGAAAGGAGTGAATGAAGAACTGAAGAGTGACAGATGGGAGTGGAAGAAGAAAACATGTTGTGCCGCCCCGTCTAAAGTGGGATAAGGGCAGGAAGAAGAATATTTTTGTAGTTTGAATGGAAATAATAATGGCCTCCTGGGTTTCCATTTTATTTATAAACTAGTATTATAAATGCGAAAGTGTGAATGTGCGTTTAGTTACATGTTAGTCGCGCAGTCACGCAACGGCTGAACGGATTGGGATGAAATTAAAAGCACATAGGTTACTTTTTATCCCGGAAAAGTTTACTGCTCCCGTAATATATCCCATATTAGAATAATTGGCTGCAACCCTTTTTGCGTCACACTGCTGGGCACGTCTCTCCCCCTCATTGGGGAGGCCTGGAGCGTACTCCACCACGCTGCTCCAATGCGGGTTGGTGTAGTTGCGGGTTAGTGGCCAACCCGCTGTCGGATGCTTGCAAACCGCCCATAAGGCCTCCGACTAGGTTTAACGACTGTTATCTATCGATAACAACCGGGACATCTTTACAATACAACCTCCATTGCTATTTCGGGTATGACATGGGCGATAAAATAAACTGGATCACATTTTTCGCGTGATATACGGGACAAACGTGTCACCTGTATAGAGAGCTTACCTTCAGTAGATATTCTCATTGCGTGCTGACTAGTGATGTACATATCAGTTTTTAATACACGTCGATAAGAATACCCTGGCATATATGTGCTGTTGAGATCCGCAAATACAAATAGACACGAATATTCAGAATATTCTATCTACAGCTTTTAAGACTTTTAGTTTTTTAAGTCAATCCCAATTTCCTATCAAATGCCGTTTAGTTTCCTCAATTCGATGGAACACGATATCAAAGATGGATAGTCCAACGACTACGCATGGGTTTTTTTCCATAATTGAGAAAAACCATTTTTTTTTTCCTACCAGAGCCAATACAAGAAAAGGCTGATAATAACTGACTATAGTACGGACATGTACCTTAATTATACGTACAGTAAGTTGTCGACATTATGAACGTTTACCTTAGGTATATGCGAAAACTAATATTCCTTACATCACTAATACTAACCTTGAAAAGAGTCCTTGAACGACAACGTGTCACCGTGCATGTGTTGGTGATATGAATAGCAAGCATTTAGAAATAAGTGATTGTATTTTTCCGTCAAATCCATCAAGCACTCGTGCAAGTTCTACCCAACAGCAATCTTCCATAGAGCATCCATGCTTTTTGGAGTAGGTACACTAAATATTAGACTTAGAGCATTAAAGTCACCCTTTAGTAGAAACGGCATAGCGCCTCGCTTCGATACATAATTTTTGTCCCAAATCTGGGGCGGGGGAAGAACGCACACATTTTAATTTTGTCACACATTCATAAAATATTATTTCATCGCTACAGAAGCATACATTTCTAAATATGTCAATTTCAATTAACAACGTCATTTTCTATGCACCGTCAACACTGACACCGACACACACAGACACACTAGTTGTATAACTAGAAGGCACATTGTGCATGGACGTTGGGACGAGGGGTTCGCCCGTAAATGCCACTTCTCCCTGACGCGTATCATACCTGTCATACCTTGATGTTCTAAGGTATTAGACAACATATACCTATATTTTTACAACAAATCCAAAAACATCTAACCTGAATCTAATATATGGAAATAAAACAGAAAAATACATTTTTCTAGAACGCACGCCGCTGCACATTGGGAGCAAAATCGATAAATTTTCATCAAAAGGTCGTTTGAGATCGTTCTAAAAACATTCCTCCGACACCGACCTATTAAATTTGAAACCCTTTAGGCCCCTTACTCTATCGCGGCATTACCCATAAAATTGGTATTTACCCAAATTAAACCGTGGTCGTAATTGATACGAATGGTTGTTTCTAGTTAAGATAATTGGGTAAGAAAGGGGGCAAGTGCATACGGATAATGTTCCTTGTATTCCTTTGTTCTCGTGCCAGAAGTAATCATTTGTTGGGTTATTGGGTTTATAACATTAGGAATATCCTCTGCTGTATATTAAATTTTAAGTAAATAATAATAGGTAATAATAATAAATATCTTTGGACAATACGCACAACACCATCTGATTCCAAACTAAGCAGAGCTTGTACTATGGTAATCAGAGAGCTGATAAACATACTTATATAATTCTAAATACATACTTAAATAGATAAATTAACACCCAGACACAGAACAAATAGTTATGTTCATCACACAAATATTTGTCCTGGGTGGGAATCGAACCCACGACCTCACGCTTCGCAATCGGCTCATCACCTACTACGCCACGGAGGTTGTCATATATAGTATACAATGTTTGTTAAGTTCGATGTTTCATACGCGTAATATCAATGACGGTTTTTGTGGTTCTTCCCTACGAATTAATTGGCAATATCTTAAAAAAGATCAGCGCACGAATGACCACATAATATAAATATAAGGAAAGAATAAACCTCATTGAATGTAAGCATTTTCTTTTTATTAGCATTTTTTCTTCACATACTAAAATATAAATGTAAGCATTTCAAAAACTTTAAGCAACTCAAATATTGCTATGCTTTCTACACAATTTTTATAAGTTTTATACCTGAGAGATACGTTTAAAACAAGGGGACCTCTTCGTAGCAAATCACATTTACAAAACATTTAGATTCGTATATCTCGAACGTGTTATGAAAAGTAAATAAAGTCATATTACATCGGCGGGTAACGTAATTTTGGATACGACTCAATACTCAGGATTTTATAACATTCAGTCTATAATAAACTGCTTTTATGATATCATCCTTAGGCTCCATCGGTATAGAATTTTATTTTGAGACGAATTTTATTTTAAAATAACCAATTTGTTCCGTACATCGACGTTAATGACCGCGAAATACATACAAAGCGACGATCATTCCCATTTCTCGCTGTTTCATTACCATCCAAGGGTGTTAGTAATGTTTAATAAAAGTCAAATAAAATCTTATGATTTTTACGGTTATTTCGGCTTAGACGACATTGTTTTGTTTGTAAAAAACGACATGGTCCTCCAAATTGACTATAATGTCATCTACCTTGAATCGAGCATCAAATTTTTACTCGTGTGAATACATATACGTAATAAAATCTCTCTATTGTCCGTCTATCTTGTTTTTCAAATCTATACTCTATAGGTAATAGTATATGAGCAGTGATGGCAGTGCGGTAAAAACCGCTGTCTCTGACACGTAGAACCGAATTCAAACACCGTCGTGCACCCTATTTATCGCTGCTCCACGCTGAGGGAAAATATTTATATTTTTAATTACGATGTATTCCATCACCGTGCATTCCTGAGAGTTATTCATAATTTTTCGAAAGCATGAAGTCCACTAATCCGCACTTGCGATTTATTCAGCGATTAGGATTATGGCTTATACGAGTATGCATCCCTCTACTTCGGAGAGTAGACCTGGCCCCAGCACTAGGATAGTGGGGGAAAAGTTAATAAAAATAAATAAATAAACGTTACACACTCATAGCCCCACAGTAAGGTAATTAATACCCTGTGTCGTGGGTACCATGGACACGTACAAAGACAGGAACACAAACATCCAGACCGAGAACAGAAATTTAAACTCATCATTCAAATTTCTGTTTCGCGGGGAATCGAACCCGGGACCCCTCGATTGGCTGTTCGGCATGGTAACCATTGCGCCATTCGGGTCGTCAAAAATAGTGTAAAACTAACCACATGAATTACTAGTTGAAATTGAAAGATTATTGTTGTGTTGGATTGTCCATTTATCGACGATATCAAATACATTCGTACGATTGTTGGTTTACAATTCTGCTGCTGGGTGTTCTTTTCGCTGTTTTTAATCCTCACCGTTCAATAGATTAAGCCCAAGCGGGCAACTAAAAACGTTTATCGGGAAGAAATTACCTTTATCAAACGATGCTTTTTAATCCTAATATGAAATAAATATTTTGTTATTTTTTTCTTTCATCGACCAACTTTAACTAAACAACTAAAGTCACGGGTAAACCCTATACAAACTAACATCGTAAGCTTCCTGCTGAGTTAAGTCGTTGAATATATTCGGACCGGCATAATCTATTAGACTGTAAGTTTTGTCACATTAAACATCCATCCAATGGGTCCTCGTGACGGGTCGATGTAAAATCCGTCGTTCGTAATTTATGTAAGAGTTTAAGACCAGGGGTTGCCCATTTAATACGAATATATAGCCAATCTATACTAATACATAAAGCTTAAGAGTTTGTTTGTTTGTTTTAACACACTAATCTCAGGAACTACTGAATCGAATTGAAAAAATATTTTTGTGTTGGATAGTCCATTTATCGAGGAAGGCTTTAGGCTATATAAAATTACGCTGCGACCAATAAGAGCGAAGCATCAATGAAAAATATTGCAAAAACGGGGAAAATCTCTGGAGTTTGTTTGTTTCAACGTTAATCTCAGGAACTACTTGTTCGAATTGAAAAATTATTGACGTGATAACGTCTTTAAAATTCGGGTCGGGTGACATGTTCAGAAACTTGTGTCACACCAAAACCTCACGAGCGCGATCGCAGGTATAACGAGAGAGAGACGGACCGATCTCCCGTCTCATCTCGAGCGCTGCCAGTCATTCCGTGAAACTTGTCACGCGGAATCCTCACGAGCGGAGGCTGGCATAGCGTTCGAGTGAGTGGACCGATCTTCCGTCTCTCTCACTCTAGCGGCATACAAACGAATGGAGATTTTCTCGTGCGGACGTTATCACGTAAACATCTCGATCGTAAACCTACTTTACAAACAATTTGCCGTTTCTTTTTTGTGTTGAATAGTCCACTTATAGGGGAAGCCTATAATCTAAATAACATTATGCTATGACTAATACCAAAGTTCACGCGGACGAATTCGCGGGCGGCCGCTAGTGAAGTAATAAAGTGTCTTCGTGTCGCAAATTGGCACTCATTTCGATATGAAATTAAATTTGGAAAGTATCGTTTAATTTTAAGATCAGTTCGTTTATTCATAAGCAGTTGCCGATCAGTAATAACACGTGGCGATCGTCAGCCTCCGGAGAAGCAGCGCAACTGTAGGTATACGACCTCAGAAAAGACTTACCTATGCTTGCTTGAGGTTGTGTGAAGATTTCCACTAAACACACATATTTTGTTTGCTCGTTTGATACTCCATTCAAATAAAAAGACAAAGAATTTTATTTGCACAAATGTGGGTATTTACAAATGCTGTTAATACATTAAGACGATCCGTGTGGCGCAATGGTTACCATGCCGGACTGCCGATCGGAGGGTCCCGGGTTCGATTCCCAGCGAGGCAGAAATTGAAATGATGAGTTTTAATTTCTGTACTTGGTCTGAGTGTTTGTGTTTCTGGCTTTGTATGTATCCATGGTACCCACGACACAAGGAATCCTAGTGTGAGGCTATGAGTGTGTAGCGTTATATTTAGTAGGTACGCCATACCTTCATGGAAAAATAAATAAAGAATACTTTTTAGAGACACATAAACAAACTGTGATTTATAGTTATGTTCCCACGAGTAACTCTAGTGCTACTTATAATAGGGTTCAGTTGTTATTAGATTTTATACAAATAATATATAAGACTAGCTTTCCGCCAGCGGCTTCACCCGCGTGGATCCGTTTAATGGGTCTCCGTAGGATAAAAATAGCCTATGTGCTATTCCAGGCTTCATTGCTATATTAAAACCATAGGCGTTTAGCCAGTTGCTTCAACCGCGTTGACCCTATTACTCGTTTTCACGTAGGAATGAAGCATTTTGCTGAGGTAAAAAGTAGCCTATGGTACTCAGTGGTGAAAAAATTTCGAAAATCGGAACAGTAGTTTTTGAGTTTATTCATTACAAACATACAAAAAATACAAATCTTTCCTATTTATAATATTGGTATAGATTACATTATTATATGTATTATTATTACGTTCTTATATGGGTTCGTAGCAGCTCCACTATTCTTCTAAATGAGGTTAACGTCCGCACTATAGTCAGTTTTTTTCAGTGTCCCAGTACTCGTCATTCATAAAAAAATATATCTTTTTGCCCTTTTTCTATGATATGACGTACTAAGACACTGACGACATTATGGACGTTATTCTTAGCTACTTTAAATCGGACATTCTTTAGAAATAAAAATTACACAATATTTTTTGGTCACCTACTCTTTGATTGAACATCGAATTCAAGTAAATCATTATTTTCTTAAGTTTATCTTCGGTTGTTACGTAACTTTAATGTGGAAATATTATCATGTTATAATGAAATTTTCCCATACACTTCTTTGCCTATCTTTTAGTGAATTTATATCACTGTGCTTAAATTAGAAGAGATCTGATAATTTTAACATTTTTCAAAGATGTTAACATCAGAATCTGTCGATTTAAAAAATATTGTCAATAAATACATACGAAATCTTGTTTTTATGCAAATTAATGCGTATCTCCCGCAGTCTATGTTAAGTTATGCCCAGACGATGTTGATAACGTATTGAGAAAATAGGAATTAAATGTAAAAGACAACGAAAAAATAGGTAGATAAATAATTAATATACAGGAGAAATAACAAGTTTGCAATGTCTGGCAAATTCCATTTCATTTTCGTGGCAGAATACGGCGATTACGAATAAAATATAGTTAAGATAGAAGTAGGGACTCGTTTACCATCTCCAAGTAAAGTGTTGATTAGTTACGTCCCAAATAAAGTTAATTGGCAAGTAAAAGCTATGAGTACGGATCAGTCTATCATATGATTAGTGCTACTCGATCATCGTGAAATTGAAGTTACGGGTGACTTTAACCGACAATTAGCGTACTTGTCATTTTAATTGAAGGTGGTGTAAGAGGCCCTTAGCATAATATACTTACGTATTAACCAAGTAACTTGTACAATATACCTAATGTTTTTATGAAAAATATCATGCTTCTCGGTCAACATTTGCTCTATAAGTTTTTGTATGGTAAAATAAACAGCAGTCAAACATTATATTACTTACGGTATAAGTTAACTTAAAGGCTACCTTTGTTTATAACCGATGGAGGTCCAAAAATCCGTCTTTTTTTTAATTCACATCGTTTACTTGGCCAGAGCCTAAACATAATATGAAGTTGAAAAAACAAATTATGAAATAAAATAATTTCCTTTCTCATTTTCATTTACCTATTGCGAGATCATGAAAGTTGAATAATTATGTTTTTAACACGCTTTTATTAACTTGACATGTATGTATGTAACGGAATATTTTAACTTCATTTTCACTTACTTCTAGGAGTCTGATTAACTTGAAAATTTGCACAAGGGTCAAAGGCCGATGACAATACAATAATATCTTAACTTTATATTAAAGTTCTAACTAGGATCATCAGGATAAAAAAAATATACGATGGGCGGCTGATAAGTTCGTGGCCTAAGATACTTAATGAAACAAATACCTATAAAGTTTTATATTTTTAACACGTCTAAGCGTCTGATTAACTTGAAAATTTGCACAGGGGTCAAGGGCCGATGACAATGCAATAATATGAGAATAAAAATCCTACTAAAAAATTAAAAATAAATAATGTAAGACATCACATACTCCCAGCATTAGTCAAACAAGTCATTTATTCCATATTAACAAGACCATTACCTACTTAATAGTCGTTTTACAATCATGTTTATGATTTATAGTGAGTCCGAAGTAGACTTTGCTAATGAATAACCCTTATTCTAGCCGATGTCAAACTCCATACGCCGTGAGTATCTCTTGTATGACAGCTTCTTTTTGTGTTCTAGCTACATAAATTTGTCCCTTTCCCCACATATGTATAGTATATTCTGTCCCCTTTAGAAAAGAAAGAAGAAAGAAAAAATATTTATTTCATATTAGGAATACAAAATATTCACTTAATGAATGTAATTTTTTCCCGGTCATCGCCTTTAAGTGCCCGTTTGGGCTAGATGTTGAGCTGAGAGAAAAAAGGCGGCGGAAAAAAACTCCCAGCACTCTTTTAAAAAAAACAGTACATATATAATTGAGATAACAGTATGGCTATGGGTACATAATGGGCACACGTGACAGCTGATCGTATGAGACACTATAAACCCACTTCCAGCTGCTCACAGTATTTACAATACATATATAATATTTTATTGGACTTAAAAAGGTGGTTTTCAGTTTGACCGTATGTGATGTTGTAGGAATAGTATTCTAAATAAATAAATAACGCTACACACTCATAGCCCCATTAGGATTCCCTATGTCATGGGTACCATGGACATACACAAAGACAGAAACATAAACACCCAGACCAAGTACAGAAATTAAAACTCATCATTTCAATTTATATGAAAAAGTTTTATCAAAATCAATTCAGTACTTTTTGAGACATGGGTATTCCCATTTTAGGTCGCGTAGGTCACCTACTATTTTGAAACTAGAAACCAAATCCAAAAGAAAAGCAGTCGTTTTTTTTTTACTCTTTACGAAAAATAACTTTAGGTCATCTTTAAAGCAGCGACACAGCACATATTCATAGTTGATCCAAAACATCAATTTTTGCTAATAAAAAATTTAGTAACAAATTTGTAAAACTTATCCCACATAACTCCGGTCTATTCTAGCATTCCGGTCTAGTCTATTATAAGAAGGTTCACAGAGGTCGCATGAAGCGCGTATGGCTCGGCGGCCAGCGTAGAACGCAAGGGGTCTATGCAGCTAAGCCTAACGGGTGTGGTCGGGTGTGACATGGGGATGGCACTTACGGCTACTAGCTGTCGGTCCCGGTTGTTGTCGATAGATAACAGTTAAAGCTTGTCGGGGGCCTTATGGACGGTTTGAAAACATCCGTCAGCGGGTTGGTCACTAACCCGCATCTCCACCAACCCGCATTGGAGCAGCGTGGTGGAGTAAGCTCCAGGCCTCCCCAATAATGTCCGTAACTCCGCAATTTATATGTTTATCGTATCCTAATATAGTATAAGTATATTTTACAAGTTTTATTATAGTACTGATTCGAGCCCATTTATACTTATTCCTAAGATTCTGGCATTTTTGCCACATACTCGATAGCAAAGCATCGGAAGGTGCAGGAAAGCACATCTGTTCTCCCGAAGATGGGCCCGTTCGGGGCGTTGCGCGTTGAGGACACCGGTGCGTTTCGCTGGAGATCCCAGAGTCCTCACCAAGCGTAGAGGCAGGCCACCGAAGGGGGTTTTAATGCGATAAATCCCACAGAACCCGGTTTCCTCTCCCAAGGTGCTGGGTACCTTTTAAGCCCCCCCCCCCTCCCCATTAGCAAAAAAACAAAGTGTACAAAGGTAAAACAATATTATGTAAGGAGCTAATAATTAGTAGCCATTTAAAAATCTTTAAATACATCAAATGCACTAAAATCTACAAACTTTTCTAATAAGTGTAATAAATATGCCGTATGCATGTGATTTTGAGTGCCGTTTGTTGGACAGCTCTGTTTTTGTTCCAACTACGTAAATATCTGGTCCCTTTTCCCACATACAACATATTCGGGGCCCTTTATGAGTAGGGTCACGGAGGTTAAACTCCGCAATTTATATCTTTTAATCGCATCCTAATGAAGTTTGTTTTACATGGTCGGTTATATAAGTCTAAGATTTAGAAATAACACAACCTTTAGAGAAATGTTGCAATAATAATATGCCTTTAAATCTTTTATTGATTCAGACTTTTACAATTTTTTAATGGAATCATAATATAAAACCTATATATTTAATGACAAAAATGTAAAATATAAAAACAGACGAATTTCAGTTTTTTTTTTTTGCAGTTTTCTTATTAAAAGCTAAAATCATAGTACCCGAGGATCTAACACCTATTTATTAATAAAAAATATGATTTAAATTATAGTGCACTCGAATCATCAAACTAATAAAAAATACGTGATTGTTACTGTAGGTAATTATATTGTTATACAGCTCTGTTTTTGTTACAACTACATTACTTTGTTCCTTTTCTCACATACAACATATTCGGGGCCCTTTATGATTAGGGTCATGGAGGTTAAACTCCGCAATTTATATCTTTTAATCGCGTCCTAATGAAGTTTGGTCTACATGTTCGGTTGTGGTTGACGTTATGGTTCAAATTGCTAGACTTATTGGTGGGTTAATATATAAATAAGTGTTGGATACTGTCAAATAGACAAATTTAGTTAGTTGCGTTTTATGTAAAAAGCCGTAGAAGTATGTACCAGGAGAATAGCAGGACAAGGCTGTCAGTTAGTGCACACGGGTTGCACTAATCACATAACGAGACTACATTTAATACACATGTCAAAATAAATAAAATAAGCCACTACGAATAAAGTCGGAAGAGCGTTTGCTTGAAGAATTTCGGATATAAAAAGTGCGTCCGACCAAGTGCAAGTCAAATTTTTAAACTAAGGTTTCGTATTTAAAATAATAATAGTTTAGCAAACGTATTTTATCTGTAGTTGGTAAAAAATCGTAGATTTTCATTTTCAACTTGAATTTATTTTTGGTTTGTTTTCTGATACTGATGCTTTCGAAATATGCGCGGAACAGATAAATGTGATCTTTTGATTGTATTCATTAACTGAATGACTTTTCCACATTTTTGTCACATTGAGATTACAGCTTTAAGGAATTATAATAAAATCATGACTGGAAGGGAAAAGGGGAAAGCGGTAAAAAGACAGACATATAAGCGACCTTTTCTTTGAAAGTAAGGAATGCTAAAGGATAAAGTTACCTCAAAAATGTGGTAAAGAAGTTCGCAAGTGCCTCGTCAGCAAATTATAGTCTAACTTGTGTATTGCCGTCGAGACGCAACTTCGCGGCATTTGAATAAAGAAAGGGAACAGAAGCAAAGTGTCATACATTAGTGTTTACTAAGAAGTAGAAAAGAATATGCCCCAAAATGTTTTTATGTATTTTGTATGTATGTAACGGAATCTTTTAACTCCATTTTCACCTACTTCTAAGCGTCTGATTAACTTGAAAATTTGCACAGGGGTCAAGGGCCTATGACAATGCAATAATATGAAAAAACCCAACTAAATAATTTAAAATTAATTATGTACCTTAAAAACCCGCTTTTGTGAAAATACGAACTAAAAAGTAAAAAATAAGAAGTAAATGTAATTTAAAATGTAAAAAAGCGTGTTTTTTAGTATTTTAAACTACATCATTTCTTTATTTATAAAAAGTATTTTTTTCCGGATTTATTGACGGGATATACCCCATCCTACTACAATATTTCATGTAAAATGTTGTCAAGACGAATGCATAAGGCTTACTCTGTAAAAAAAGATATAGGATCTGAAGAAGAACTAAACTCCTGAATCTGCACGCACTAAATTGGCCAGCCCTAACTTCACCAATTCTGCATCTCACTCAAAATGTTAGCTTCACACGTTTTTCTACCGTCACGAATACTTTCGTCGCTTTTGTGGTATGCTTATATCTAGTTTCTGAATTCACGAAACGGTCAAGCCACACATACTTTTTAAATAAACTTTTAAAGTACATTACTTATTAAATAAAAATATGTGAGTATTCATAATAATAATATTATATAGATACTTATCTATCGCTGTTTTTTTTTTCAACCTTTTTATGTCCAACTGCTGAGCACATCAGGTCTCCTCTCACAAGTGAGAGGGATTTAGGTCATAGTCCACCACGTTGGCCTAGTGCGGATTGGTGGACGTCATGCTTTCGAGAAATTATGAATTTCTGTCATGCATGGAGAACATCGTAATTAATTAAATACCACGATATTTTCCATCACCGTGGAGCAGCTATAAATGCGCACATTTCTTTGTCAGAGGCACATTCTTTGTCAGAGGTGCGCGCCGAGGATTTGAATCCGGTATCGGTCGTGTCGAAGACCGCGGTTTTTTACCACTCCGCTATTACTGTTAATCAAACATAAATATTAATGACGTCGAATTGATTAGTTTTATGTTTTTGTATGTATGTAGGTACTAACCCTACCAAAATAGGTATTAACGCAGCTCTTTAAAACCTTTGACTCTGTTCTTTCTTTACTCGTATGCGCGACATAAAGCTAACTTCTCGTGATACAAACTTATGACTTTCATTACATTTTATCTTTGAAACTTGACTTTCTTGATTAAAAATTATTGACTGTCGTAGTTGCGCTTTGGAGAGATCAAAATTTAGTCGCTCGCGAAGTAGTTTCGCGAGCTTTCAGAAAGTTTACACTGATATAAATTGAGCGGTAAAATGTTACATTTAAGTGCCTCGTGGCGGGTTTTGAGTTTAAAAAGTTCGACAATCTAGGAACAATTTTAGTCAGAAGTATTTATTAACTTCCTTAATGTTATTTTAGAGCTCGACAATTTTTACATTTTTTGTAAATTTTATATAACGCTTACCATAACCAAAAAAATCAGCTTAATTTCTAGTTTTCCTCGGGGAACCTTAGCTCATAGCTTCACCCTTTTCTATATCAAAGCAACTTTACTGTATTTCAGTGGAAAGGTATGGTTGTCGACCACACTTTGATTCAACATCCAGTCACCGAAGCTTGGCGCGAATGAACACGGGCACCATCGACTACAAAATTCTGACTGAAAACAATAAGATCCCATATTTAATAGTATTTGTTTTAAAATTTTATAATTTGGTGATTAAATAAAATTCTTTACATAAATTTTATGTGTTTTCTAGCTTTAATATTTACCGATTTCACTGAGTATGTTCTACTTGAGCCCTTGTTACTACATACTCACGAACCTAACTGAATAAGGACTACGGTACAAAACACTAACTTTCGTCTTGCAAGATTTGCGAAAACGCCTTAGGCTTCCCTTACGAAACAAGTTACTCTGTTAACGAATGCGAACTATGAAGCAAGGGATGGAATGGTGGTAGTGTTTTGCATACCTCTACAAGGGGAACAATATGATAACATTTTTTGAATATTTAGGAAAAAGTTGGTCATCACAATATACCTTCCTTATTAATTCTTCCTTACATAAATACGGCGTGTGTATATATTTATAAATTTACTTTGTATTTTTACGTCACGATTTCTATTTCCATTATATTTAATACTAGCCTTCCGCCGGCGGCTTCGCCTGCGTGGACCCGTTTTATAAGTTCCCGTAGGATAAAAACCATCCTATGTCCTGCCCAAGGTCCACTCTATCTGTGTTCCAAACATTAAAATTGGTTCAGTAGTTAAGCGAGAAAGCGTAACAGACAGACAGACAGACAGAGTCACTTTCGAATTTATTATTTTAAGTAGGGATATTTTTCAGGTATTTTAATCAATAGGTAACTTTAGAGATTATCTAGCTTTTTTCCTTTTAAGTTTGTACATAATTTCAGCTTAGTTAATACGCGAAACTGAGAAAATACTTGTTAATTTCCTGAAAGTGACCTAGAAGGTTGTAAAATAAAACTAGAACAGCTAAAGCCATATTTGGCAACCATATTTGGCAATGCCTGAATCGCTTCCAGTCTGCAAAAGGAAGGATCTCTTTGAATTCAAGGAAGTTATTCTTCTGCTAAGCCTTGGATTTGTAATGTAGATAGAATTTAAGATATTTTTTTGGGATAGAGGTTATTTCACTGTTTAATAATAGGTAGAGTAGCGTACAGCACATACGATGTATCTACTAAAAACATGTACGCTGTACGCTGTTCTTAGTACATTACTGGTACTTATATAGGTACTACCTTTAAACGAGCAATTCTTGTATATGCGTATGTATAGAATCTCCGAAACGGCTCCAACGATTTTTATAAAATTTAGTACCCCGGGGGTTTCGGGGGTAACATATCGATCCTGCTAGGTTTCATTTTAGAAATAATTGTCTTTTTAGCTGTATGATCAGCAATGATCAACTTAAATAAACTGAAAAATATGACTCATCCTGACATCTATTGGAGATTATTAATAATATTGTGGCGAAAATGCCCTCAAACGTCAACCACCCGCCGCAGTTCAAGCAAATGACAATGTCGATTTGAAAGAGTTCTATAAGAATTTCGTCGATTGAATTAAAAATCCTTGGCTGAATGGTTACGTAGGCTGACTGGGAACTAGAGACCCAGGTTCAAACTTCAATCAAGTATATTGCCTTAATTTAAAAAAATCGTCATTTTTTATGAGTAGCTATTTTAGATAGATTTGTTAAGTAACACTAAGCCAATGAGTTTTTTGGTTGAAATTAAATCAAGAAAATCAATTGTTTTAATCCAAGCAATGCTCGGTCGTCCGGGTACTTAATATTATTTATATTAAGGGAAAGACAAGTTATTCAAAATATTGTAAATTGCTTTTATACATTAATAATTAGTAGAAATAAAAAAAGGTCGGGCAAAGTAGTTACCTAGATACTTAAAGATTAGAAGATTTTATTGTTCTAATATGCTTAGTGTTTTTTGGGATTAAAAACATCAAGCAAATGAGGATTTCCATAAAAACATATCGATTTAATGTGGTAATAATAATAATGTGGTAATAAGACTTCAGTCTCAGTCTCAGTCTTCAGTCAATAATAATAATGTGGTAATAAGACTTCAGTCATAGTTTACTGATCAATATTATACCACATCCTCAGTCTACTATTATAATCAAACATTCTCCCATCAAAACATAGCTTAGCTGATTCCAGTAAATAGTGTGTTACATAATAAATAGACCACATCCATTTCATTACTTTCCAAGGGTATTAAGATATCAGTAATCTCCGTTTTGCCCTGAATTACACGTTTTAAACGTAGCCTAAGTTCGCTGAAGCACGATCCTCAAATAACAAAATGTTTTCAAAACCTGCGCTGTGCTCAGTATTTACAATGCGCTTAATCTGGCTTTCAGTGAGTTTTATTAATGTCGGTTTCATGTAGCAAGTCCCCTGTAGCTTACGATATTCGCTGCCTGATCGTAAGAGGCGACTAAAAGGGGGCTTTCGGGGCTGCGGACGGTGAGAGTGGGAGCTAGACCCGTCCATCCAACAGCCCCAGGAAGTACGGCGGTGTGTGCGTGGCTGCATGCCGCCTTAAACACCTGAAGGCGCAGGAGAGCACATCTGCTCTCCCGAAGATGGGCCCGTTCTGGGGCGCGCGCGAGGTGGACATCGGTGCGTTCCACTGGAGATCTCGGACCACTGAGGGGCTTTTAGTGCGGTACAAATCCCACATAACCCGGTTTCCTCTTCCAAGGTACTTAGTAAAGGTTTTCCCCCCAATACCAAAAAAGTTTTCATACAGCAGAATTTTATATTGTTAGCGGATTTAGTAGGCTTAGCACACATTTAAGAGACATAAATACACTCTAATTAGGGGCTTTTTGAGAATAATAAAAACTTATTGCAATAAGAATACAAATATCATGCAATATCACATTTATCGTATTAATTCTCGATAGACGTAAAGATAAATAATCTCTGGTCTGAATCACACGCTCTCAGCGCAGACTGATCATCAAGCAACAAAATGTTTTTAGAACCTGCGTTGTTTAAGTATTTACAGAACGCTTTAGCTGCCTTTCAATGGATTTTACTATCGCATCATACTGCTAAATGTTATACTATTCTTAGCTTTTAATCATATTTAACGCAAAAAGGAAAGATTAAACGTAGAGGAATGAAACTTTAAAAGATGGCAGTGTTGTTTTTCTATTAAGTAGTTTTTAGGGAGAAGCATAAGAAAAAGCTCAAGTTTTTCTTTTCCCGATCAAGCCTTTACTTATTTAACAATTAAACAATGCTTAGTAAAAATCATGTAATTACAATAAAGGCAGTAAAGATAACAATAATCTACGTTCTGCGTTGTGCTTAGGATTAACATATACCTACAGCGCTTTTGCACTGGATTTTAATAATGAATCATATTTCACAATATTATTCACTATTTTTAATTTTTGAACATTTTTTAGTTCATACTAAATAAATAAAAACTGATCAGGTAACGTACATCGGTCAAAAATTATAAGATGTAGTATTTTGATCTTTTAAGTTACTTTTCTTAAAAAGAGCAAATAAAAAAAGTATTTATTGCTTACTATAGATGACATGGTGTTTGGATATAGGAAATCCGAGTGTTAGATGAACACCGTAGAACATTCAAAATTTTCCAATGCGACATGTATAATCGCATATCTTATAAAGATCCTCCTTTGGCAAACAACGCTTAATAAATACATGTAAACTAATTACTACTACACAAATAATAGAAAACATTTATTTCATTGATTTCCAAGGGAATAAAGATACCAGTAATCTTCGCTCTGGTCTGAATCGCACGCTTTCAGTGCAAACCGAGTTCGATAAAGCCCGATCCTCAAACAATAAAATGTTTTCAAAACCTGCGTTGTGCTCAGTATTTGCAGAGAGCTTTAGCTGGCTTTCAGTGGGTTTTATTATATACTGCAAAATGTTATGCTGTTTGTAGCTTTCAATCGTATTTAACGCAAAAAGGAAAGATTAAACAACGTAGAGGAATCAAACTTTAAAAGATGGTAGTGTTATTTTTCTATTAAGTTGTTTTTAAGGAAAATCGCAAGAAAAAACACAAGTATTTCTTTTCCTAACTAAGTTTTTATTTATTAATAATCAAACAAGGCTAAGTAAAAATCCTGTAATTAAAATAAAGGTAGTAAAGATGCCAGTTATCTATGTTTTACGTTGTGCTTAGTATTTATACAGCGCTTTTGCTGGTTTTCATTGGGTTTTAATCACAGAGAAAACAAGTAGTGCGCGCGTTTGGAACTCCGTGGTTTTAATAATGATTCATACTTCACAATGTTATGCTGTTTTCATTTTTTTTAACATTTTTTGGTTCAGATTAAATAAATAAAAAAATGATCAGGTAACGTACCTATATCGGCTAAAGATTACAAGATGTTAGTATTATGATCTTTTAAGTTTCTTTTTCTTAAGAAGAGCAAATAATAAAAAAGTATTTATTGCTTATTTCCTGGTCATGCATTTATTCATTTGTTACTTTTGAGTTGATAAAGTAATAAGAGTCCTACAGATGACATGGTGTTTGCATATAGGAAATCCGATTGTTAGATGAACACGGTAAAACATTCAAAATTTTCCAATGCGACATGTAATCACATATCTTATAAAGATCCTCCTATGACAAACAAGGCTTAGTAAATACAAGTAAACTAATTACTACTACACTATTAACAGAACACATTTATTTCACTAATTTCCAAGGGTATAAAGATACCAGTAATCTTCGCTCTGGCCTGAATCGCACGCTTTCAGTGCAAACCGAGTCCGATAAAGCCCGATCCTCAAACAATAAAATGTTTTCAAAACCTGCGTTGTGTTCAGTATTTACAGAGAGCTTTAGCTGTTTTGAGTCAGTAATATTGTTGTATTATTCAACTAAAAGTTATATTTCTGCGAATAAATATCTGCGACTAAAGCGAGACATTATGTTATTGTGGAGATTGACAGTTGAACATTTAGGACTTGTACAAACCTAAGCGGTATTTGGTGAACACTGTGAGTACAAGTGCATACTGCACGGTTTTCGCTTGTTGCGCGAAACGAATTTCGCTCATCGACGCGGCGCGGGAGCTGCGTCATGCAAACCGTCGTTGACAGCATGTTCCTTATGAAAGGACGCATTTTGCGACATGGCATCATCAAACAGAACGAATAACGATATATTTCTATCGATATCCATCCATCCATTCCTTAGCGACGCAGAAATGACTAACTGGCGACATTTATTTACTTTCTTGAGCGAAATTCGGACGCGGTATTTTACCCACAAAGATAATGAAATCCTCATGACATGCCCACTCGACTTTTTCTACCGCATGCGGCAGCGAATACCGCTTAGGTCTAGACAGACCTTTACACTGAAAAAACTATTTTTTCTTAGTAGAAATAATTCTACCAGTGGAGCTCAAATGAAAGAAACCATGTATTTATGCCCATAAGGTATTGATATAGCACAATTTTATGATTTACAGACGATATATTTTGTAGGTGGTAGAACTATTATGGTTCAACCGGGGAAGTACCACCGCTGCACCCACTTTTGCCGTGAGCCAATTCTATTGTGTTTCGGTGGAAATGTGCAGTTGCCTGCCACACTTATATGAGGCGACTACCAGCCTCCGGAGTAGCAGCGCAACTGCATACGACCTCAGACAATACTTACCTATGCTTGCTTGAGGTTGTATGTAGATGTCTATGGGCTGCAGCGACCACTTGCTCGTCTACTACTCCATTCAAATAAAAATAAAAAAGATATACCTAAGTATGTATTTTCAAAAAGGTGAGAAAAAAGTTATAATTTATTTTATGCTTGTTTGTTGAAGCTGACATTGTAAGTCTATATGACATGACTGATTTAAATTTTCTGTAATAGAAAATATCTTATCATCATCAAGATATCGTCTTACTTTTAAGAACTTATCACAACAAAAACTATGCAAAAAGCTCATCATTTTCATCTCTTTGTCTTTGATTTCGTGAAAATCCCAATATGATAACAGAACTGTTGTCTTCGTTTTAATCTTTTGTATTATAAGTTCTGAGTCAGTCGTGCTTTGACAAAGACTTAGAGAAAACGATTGTTATTTCTTAAGAATTTTCTGCTATTTTGTCTTGCAATGAAAGCTTTAGAACTAGGTTTCTTCTATTTTTAGAAGTTATGTTTCATAAGACACTCTGAAATGAGCAAACCAGACCGTGTACTATATTTTCAGTATTGTTGTTTAAAAAATATTTAGATGGAAACTTAATCTTTTAAATATAATTAATTTTAAAAATCATGCTGTCTTCATGTGGGCGTTAATAAACTGCTCGATATACAAAAATATGGTACAGAGCGCCCCGCGATTATATTACAATACTAAGTATTATTTTAAGAATTATTTTTCAATTTTTAGTTTGATGTGCTTTAAAGGCGTGTTTTTTAGTTTTTTTATTATATTTTATTATTAGTGACCCCTTCCAAAATTACTCGAGCAAAAGCTCTTATGTTGGAATATAGCACATATCTTTAAAGTTCTAGTATTCTTTATGCTACAGCCGCTTTTTTGTTATCGGACGAAAAACCTTTAAAAGTACCCGGCAGATTGGCATGACTGAAATACCAGGTTATGTTGGATTTGTACTACACTAAGACCCTCACTCACACACTAACGGGCCTATCTTGGGAGAGCGAAGTAGCTATCCTACCTTCAGATACTTACGACGGCGTACACGAAGGAACCGCCAACATTCCCGGGGCCGCTACGAGTAGCTGGACGGTTCGACTTCCCACGCCGAAACCAAAGAAGTCCCCTTTTAGCTGTGTCTTATGACCAGCCAGGGGATACTGTAGCTCATATTCTTAATCCCGGGCTCCAGAAGGAGCCCTGTCCAGCCTATCAATCTTATTTCTTAAAGAAATACGTGTCGAAATAAGACAAGTGATTAAGAATCGATTTGATCGCAAATACTATCGCAAATCGTCTAAAACACCGTAAATAATCTCTTATGTAACGTATTACGACAGATAAGAAAAACAAGCACTATTATACGGAGCAAATCGGAGAAAAGTTTCGTAACACAAATAATTGATTCGGTGCCCCGTCGTCAGGGAAGTCTCAGTTCTATTTAAGTTTCCTAAAAGGAAATGAAAGGAAATCAGAACCCGCGCCTTCGAAGCCTTTATCGAAACTTATCGGAATATTCCCTAGAAGAAAACGGTAGTGAAGCAGTTTATTAAATCGACTTCAAGATAAAGTCAACATTTCTTTCAACGTCTACCTACTTTACGCTGACTGGATTTCTTCAGTGATCTTTCGAATATGGAGGTAATGGAGAGGAATTTACATATCTAGGTTAGGTGAGGTACGAGAGTAATACTAACAAAATCTTTTTTCTATAAATTATGGTTACTGTTATTCGATAAAAGGATCTTGTGGCCTGTTATTTTCTTGTAAAAAAACTAGACACAAGACTACATTTATATTAATTTCTAATACCTTCTTAGAAGCGCGCATGGCGCGGCGGTTAGCGTTGAATGCAAGCATACTATGCAGCTAAGTCAAACGGGCGCAGTCGAGTGTGAGATGGGTGACCATGTGTCGGTCCCGGTTGTTGTCGATAGAGAACAGTCGTTACACCTTGTCAGAGGCCTTATGATCGGTTTGAAAACATCCGACGACTGTGGCTTGGCCACAAACCCGCATCTCCACCAAGCCGTATTAGAGCAGCGTGGTGGAGCAAGCTCCAGGCCTCCAGTGCCCAGCAGTGGAACGCAAAAAAGGGTTGCAGCCAATGTCTTCTTACTGTTTTAATATATAAATATAAGCAAAGGCATTGAATTAATTAATTAAAGCATTGATAACTTTCTGAACTAAAATAATTTCTATCGTGAAGCAAAGTTGTGTTTTTGGATGGAAATGTGCAGTTGCTGCAGATCAACATAAAACGACGATCAGTCTCTGGAGTAACATCGCAATACTGCCTTAAACAAGATTTCTGCCTTTCTTAAGGTTGTGCGAAGATGTTCATGTTCTTTAGCCCCTACAGCATATGAACATCGAACATCTTCATTTTATAAAACTAATAAGACGAAAAAAAATTAGAGGCTTTTGAATTTTTCACCTTCTTGCGCAAGAGTTTTAAACTTTCCATTCACATACATACATACGTACTTGTTACTAGGCCTATATTTTAACTTACTTATCTAGCTATGTTAAACATTCAACAAACGGTCTGTCCAGTTCATGTATCACACTGAATCAATATCCAATTACCGATACCGTAAGCTATACTTACAATCCAATGTAAACAAAGGCGCCGAACTAAAATCCATATATCATTTATTGTGTGGGTGGAACACTCCAAAGATTTTGTTTATAGTGATGTGCCGGATATCTATATCCGTATCCGCGGATATCCGAGGGGAAAAAACCGTAAGAATCTCCGAATGAAATCTTCTTTAGAGAGCTTTTATAGCTTCGAGGAATTCGTGAACAAAAAGGATAAATAGTTACGAGTATACGATAGTGTATTAATTTTATTGTTATTGTATTATTAAATTATTTTATTTTTGACAATTGGCAAATGATTTCAATTTGAATTTTAAATTTTATTTTATTTTTTTATTAATGTGATTTTATTATTATTTTTATTAGGTCTGCGATTAATTAATTTGACATTAATAGAAATTATACAATGTGTAGTAATAATTCTTGACCTGTAATGATATTTACAAAAAAATCACTTATGACTTAAAGCTGTATACATCGTGGAACTCGTACATATTTACCGAAAAATCTGATGTACTCGTACGAATTAGTAACACTATAAAGATCAACTTCTTCTGGTAAACTTCGAAATGAATAATAAAACAGCCCTCCATTCAAATGACTGATCAGTAGAAGTTGTTTTGTATGGAAAATCCGCGGATCTGCTTTGTACTAAAAGATCCGGCACATCACTATTTGTTTATAAATCCGAACAGGGAGCGATAATATCCCATTTCAGAAATATTACAGTTATAATACCAATTTCTAAAGGGTGTGAGCTTATTATCCTGTCATACACACTGCCCTTGCAGAGGACGTTGAGTGTGGGATGAATTAGTAGCGAGGGGAAAGGTGCAATTTTGTCACAATGCACTAATCACTCACAAGGGCTCACGTCTTTCCGAATGAGGTCTCAAATTGATCAATTTGGAGTCGATTAGGGAGAAACGAGTATGTAACAGTTGTTGACCGGTCCTTTGCTAGCTATATTTTTACTAGTATCCATGGATTCGTCCGCATTAGTGCTATATTGGGTCTTCCCGTGGGAATGAAATGTTTAAACGTGCAAACGTGCAAAGTAGTCTAATTCGTTCTCCAGTTTCCCAGCTATCTCCAAATATGAAAATCATATCATAATCATCGATTTTTGGCAAAGGAAGATCTCCCGCCGGGTGAAGTGGTCTTGCCTTGCCTTATCTTGCTTGTTCAGATCACGTCGGGGTCACCAGTTTGGCAAAGGGAGATCTCCCGCCGGGCGAGGTGGTCTTGCCCGGGGAGCGGCCGCGCTCCTACTGACTCAATTCGAAGCTTGTATATATGGTAGGATATTCCGAAAACTTCGATAGCGTGATTCAGGAATACCCGTGGCACCATCTCTTGATGAGCAGCGGAAGGTCGCTACAGATTCAGTGCCATACAAAAGACACAAATAATCAAACACACTTTTGCATTTGTAATTACAAAGTATGGATATAAAAAAGGTGAAATCATTATTGCTTGAAAGTTGTATTTAACTACAAATATAATGAATAGTTACATTAAAAGGTAACAACATTTTTTATGCCACCAGTGTGTAATTTTAGGGGTATAAATAATATAACTTCAATTTCAGAGTCTGCTGAGACTACCCAACTTGCGTTTGATGGATTATATCAGTGAGGTTTATACATAAAAAATAGGGACTCTAATATGCGTTTTTCATCACTTTCACCAGCATTTAAGTCATAAACTTACGATATAATGACTTTTGTTGAAGCACCGTTGGAAATTTTGACCATTTTTTAAGGTTCCATAGTTGGGCACAACTCTAGTCGTAAAGGCTTTTGCACACGACGTTTAATGTGCCGACAAAACGCGTTTCTGGTACGAGTACGTGCGTCCTCTGCGCATTATTAGCCCGTACTAGGTCACAAATGGCACAATGCATTTTTTACAAAATTAATTTTTTTTTTTTTGGAAAAATAGTCAAGAAACAGTTGCTTCGACTTTAAATGACTGTTCAAGTTATTGTTTAGTAAGTAAAAGTACCTTGTAGGTAATAAGTTTTACTTTAGTAATTGTAGACATTGGGTTCCTCATATTTTTAACACGCTTTTATTAACTTGACCTGTATGTATGTATGTAACGGAATCTTTTAACTTCATTTTCACTTACTTCTAGGAGTCCGATTAACTTGAAAATTTGCACAGGGGTCAAGGGCGGATGACTATATAATAATCTCATAAGTTCATATTAAAATCCTAGCAAGGATCATCAGAATTTAAAAAAATATACTAGGGGCGGCTGATAAGTTCGTGGCCTAAGGTAAGTACTTAATAAAACAAATATAAAGTTTTATATTTTTAACAAACGTGTTAACTTGAAAATTTGCTCAGGGGTCAAGGGCCGACGACAATGCAATAATATGAGAATAAAAATCCAACTAAAAAATTAAAAATAAGTTATGTAGTTTAAAAAACTGAAAAAGACGCTTTTGTGAAAATACGAACTAAACAGTAAAAAAATAAGAAGAAAATGTATTTTACTGTAAAAAAAGCGTGGGGTGGTTTTTAAGATACTTTTGACACCATGCACCCAACGCTTTTTTACAGTAAAATACATTTTCTTCTTATTTTTTACTTTTTAGTTCGTATTTTCACAAAAGCGTGTTTTTTAGTTTTTTAAACTACATAATTTTTCTATTTGACGTTTCGTTTTGTTCTATGACTTAGGCCAGATTCTTACGTCTATTCTGCTTACAACTCAATTCATCACACAAACTGCGCTGGGAAAAGTTTTCAATACTGTATTAAATACGTTTGAATTTGAGCGTTTCTTTGATGTAAAAACGTTAAAATATCTCGCTTGCGATTATTTCTGTACGCTTAAACCCCTTTCTTCTATTAAAATGGTTACTGGATTGGCTGGATCGTGAGTTAGATAGAGATATGAGGTTGATACCACAAGGTCGATTCGTTTCTGATCTTTGCTTCTGAAAGTTGTTTTTTATTTAGTTGGCATATAATATGGCTACAACCCTTTTTGCATCCCACTGCTGGGGACCGGTTTCTCCCCATTACTGGGGAAGTCTGGAGCTTACTCCATGACCTGCTGTCGGATGTTTTCAAACCGCCCATAAGGCCTCCGACAAGTTTTAACGACTGTTATCTATCGACAACAACCGAGACCGACGACTCAACGTGCCCTCCGAAGCACGGAAACGCGCATGAATTTTTTTTTGCCACTAGCGATCGCCCATCTCACACCCAACCGCGCCCGTTTGGCTAGGTTCCATTGATCGTTTGGGTTCTACGCTAATCGCCGGGCCATGCGCTCTTCTTCGAATATATTAATATGAGACATACAATTTTTAAAGCGTCTAAATATACTATTTCTGTATAGGACCCGATTCAAAATAAGCGTTTTTAAACTATGCCTTGACTTTGTTATCATTCCTCTTTATCGTCTTTCTGACTCGGAAAAGATCGTACAGAACTCAATTTACCACACAAAAAAGCAACACATTATACATAATGAATATGTTTGACCTTAAGCACTTCACTGATAGAAAAACGTTAAAGGATCTCGTTTGCGATTATTTCATTTCGCTGAAACTCCTTTCTACGACTACAATTGTATAGGCTTGGTTGGATCGTGAGGTTGATTGCAGGTTTCGCTTCTGACCTTTTGTTATTCAGAGACATTTTTATTTAGTTGGAATTCCATTGATACTATATTTCGGAATTCACTTTGATTTACGAATTTTACTTTAAGCTTTAGAATTGTTAAAGAATCTCGCCTTCGATTATTTAATTTAGCTGAAACTCCTTTCTTCGATTACATTGTATTGGGTTGGTTGGATCGTGAGGTTGATTGTAGGTTTATTTTCACTTCAGACCTTTTGTTATGCAGAGACATTTTTATTTAGTTCGAATTCTACTGACACAATATTTCGGATTTCACTTTAATTTACGAATTTTACTTTTAGGTTTAGAATTTTCAAAGAATCTCGCTTGCGATTATTTCATTTTGCTGAAACTCCTTTCTTCGATTACAATTGTATTGGGTTTGTTGGATCGTGAGGTTGATTGCAGGTTTATTTTCGCTTCTGACCTTTTTCAGAGACATTTTTATTTAGTTGGAATTCTATTGACACAATATTTCGGATTTCACTTTAATTTACGAATTTTACTTTAAGCTTTAGAATTTTCAAAGAATCTCGTTTGCGATTGTTTCATTTTGCTGAAACTCCTTTCTTCGTTTACAATTGTATTGGGTTTGTTGGATCGTGAGGTTGATAGCAGGTTTATTTTCGCTTCTGACCTTTTTCAGAGACATTTTTATTTAGTTGGAATTCTATTGAAAACACATACGATATTTCGGATTTCACTTTGATTTACGAATTTTACTTTAAGCTTTAGAATTGTCAAAGAATCTCGCATGCGATTGTGAAATTTCTTTCCACAATTACAATTGTCATTGGGTTGGGTGGATAGTGAGGTTGGTTTCAAGTTCACTTGGCGTCTGACCTTTTCTATTGAAAGAAATTTGTTTTCAGTTCGCATTCTATTGCGGTATATACATTATAAGTTTATGATATATACATATAAAAGAAGCGCAAAGGGCCCGGCGGTTAGCATAGAATGCAAACGATCTATGCAAATAAGCCAAACGGGCGCGGTCGGCTGCGAGATGGGTGACTGCTTGTGGCAAAAAATTTCATGTGCGTTTCCGTGCTTCGGAGGGAGGAAGGAGTTGTTTTCGATAGATAACAGTCGTTAAACCTTGTAGGAGACGTTATGGGCGGTTTGAAAATATCCGACAGCGGGTTCGCCACTCACCTGCATTTCATACATATTGGCATCGCAAACTCTGTGTATATTGCCAACGTCAAGTATATTTTTTGCATCACTCAGTATCCATTAATAAATCTACAAGTTGTCAGTAATCAGTCAGTCTAGTCAGTCAGAAGTTCAAGAAAAGCTACTTTACCAGAATATTAGATTTGCGAAAAGCTAAAAAAACATGTTTTACACTGTTTAACTCAAAAATACACCAAGAAAATGAAAATAAAACAAGAGCACAACATGTATTTTTTGCGCCAATACTCTCTATACACTATTTCAGATTTTTATTTTTGATTTAGGACTTTTCCTGAAAAGTTAAGGTAGAATTATTCAAGGATTGCCAGTACTTATTACAATTAGCTGAAACTAATTTCATCTTTTACAAATTGTTATTGGATTTGCTGGATCGTGAGGTTGGTATCAAGTTCGATTTACTTCTGACCTTTGCTTTTTACTTTTGATTTAGGACTTTTCCTGTAAAGTTTAGAATTATTCAAGAATTGCCAGTGCTTATTATAACTAGCTCAAACTAATATCTTCTTTTACAAATTGTTATTGGATTTGCTGGATCGTGAGGTTGGTATCAAGTTCGATTTACTTCTGACCTTTGCTTTTTACTTTTGATTTAGGACTTTTCCTGTAAAGTTTAGAATTATTCATGAATTGCCAGTGCTTATTATAATTAGCTGAAACTAATTTCTTCTTTTACAAATTGTTATTGGATTTGCTGGATCGTGAGGTTGGTATTAAGTTCGATTCACTTCTGACCTTTACTATTGTTGGTTATTTTCATTCAGGTGGCATTATATTATGTATATATGTCGAAATATGTATAAGATTTAGAATTACAAATCGTGCAAAACGCATTATTAGCTTTGTTAACATTATATTGGCTATGTGGCTAGTTTTGGCATCATTTTTTCGGTATCGCTGCATTCGTTTCGATTAGCTACGTATTTTATGATTTCATAAAAATATCCTTAAAAAGCGTCCCTAACTTCATGTGTATTCACTTTCGCAAATTCTTTTCGCTCTCTATCGCAAATATAAAAACTGTACAGTATGTGCACATCAACCAACCCACATTGGAGCAGCATGGAGAAGTAAGCATGCCCAGCAGTGGGTCGCCAAAGAGGTTGCAGCTGCAGCTCAAAGGAGCCTTTTTAGTAGTAGTTTTGCCATTAATTGCTTAAGATCTTTCTCTAGTAAATGATACTACAGATTATTCTGAGCTTTATGATGAAACAGCAGTGACCGTTGCTCGTATAAGTGACACTTAGTCTATAACTTTACGTAATTCATCTGCTAATTCGATTTTATCACTAATCACTTTCACCTGCACTGTTTATAAAACTTAGATTTTGCTCGTCAGAGCGACTTTCTTGAGAATAAAGGACAGATTAGCTGGGTAAATAGCAATTATGCCTAGTAGTCAGTATTCTAGGAAAGTTCTAAAAAGGCCTTTTAAGAAAGAAAAGACGTCTAGGTTTTTGAAAATTCTGATTTGAATTGAAATTCCACATGAGTACGTTCATTTTATTTCTTTACAGAAATTATTAAAAATGAAAAAATACGCTTCATAATCATAGTACGTATTCTGGATACCGTAGATGTAATATGCAAACTCATAAAGACGATACAATACAATGCAATACAATACAATACAAACTCTTTATTGCACACTAATACAAGGAATACATATGTCGCAGTCAGATCGTATATTCCGCCGTATTACATTACGGCTAGCTATTTCCTAAAACAGGGCTGTATTGTAATGCGGCGCACTCTCGTTCAGCCGGATTGCAATTGAAAGAACGTGAGCCGCCATATTGTAGAACGTATCGCAATAACAATCCGGCTAATCGTGGACCCGCCACAATACAGAACGGCCTTGTTTTAGGAACCGGCTAGCTGTAATGTTATACGGCGGATTATACGATCCGACTGCGACACATACATTACAAAGATACATTAAAACAGAAAGCAAAAAACGGAATTATTGCTACAAATAGAATTTCTTTCAGACATTCGAGAAGGAAATATATAAAAGACAATTTGAAATTTACAGGACAGAAAAAAAACATGTAAGTACTTAGACCATGAAAAAAACTCTAAATTAACCTGGCAAACGATCCCAATATTTATTCCAGGTGGCGTTGTGATCACTGCACCAAACGGGTCGTCAAGTTAACACTTAAGAATTTATAATAATAATTAAAATGAAATGAAATAAAATATTCTTTATTTACTGTACGCCTGTACGATTCTGTCTGCTCTGGGTGCGCTTAGGCAATGCTGAGCTGCAGAAAATTGCAGACAGAGAAAAACTTCAGCCCTGTTTTAAAATAACATGTATCTTACAATAATTAGCTTTATAATAAGTATCTTTAATTAATGTAATAGTTTACCCATATTTTTGCAAACATTAGGTAATATTTAATTTTGTCCTCAGCTAACGATCTTTTTAACGAAATGTAAATTCGATCGATCCCTAAAATGAATATTCAACGATTTCCATGTAAAAACTGGTAGTCAATCACAAGAAAAATGATGATGAGACAAAAAATATTTTCAGCCAATTTTTGTGATCATCCCTCAAATTAGCGTCTCGGGGCTCCGTCCAGGAGGTCCTTTCAAATATCAATTATGTCGCCGTCGGCCTTGTCTTCGTAGTGATTAATTAATTAGGGGTTGCCTGCAATTATGTCTTCTTTTAGCCCGAGAGCTAGTGAGACAGTTGAGTTTGTGTTTGAGGCATCTTGAAATTAATTTGATTTCCAGTAGAATAAAAGTATTATAGTCCGGCCAACGAGACGAGATAAAGAATGTAAACAAACGGACCGTTACCAAGTTACTATTGCGAGAGCGAGCAATAATTATCTCTGTCCTTATCACACGTATGCAGTAATGGCGTCAGTTAGTCAACGACAGCTTTTGTTGCCTGTTTCGTGGTACAGGAAAGCAGTTAGTACCACAGTTGTCAACATTTGGTCGCGTTTTGACGGGAAGTCGAAAAAGACATTATGTTGTGCTCTTGTTTTATTTTCATGTTATTGGTATAATTTTGAGTAATATCTAATAAATTTGATGGCATTTGGTTCGATATAGGTTAATTACAGTGCATGAGTGTTGTGAAATAAAATAACAGTGCGAAAATATGTTTATACAGCTTGCCTCCAAAATTCCATTGGTCACGTTCTGGTAAAAAAGCCATCGCTTTACTTGAATTTATGACTGACTTGACTGACTGATTACTGACGACTTACTGACTTTACCTATTATTACTCGTCCAGTTATAACGAAACTGGCAAAAACGTGATGTAAATATTGTTACGCCCTATGGGTAATAAAATACCGTTTGCAACGTAGAAGTTGTTTATTGTCTCCTTATACAAAAATCCACTCAACAGGATCCAAATCACCAAGCACAATCACTATGGTCAAATATCTTCGCTGTAGTCGTCGAAATAATTCTTCCTTGTTGCTTGGAGTGATCGCTTTGATTTCACTTCCGGAACTAAACTGTGTCCTGTCGCGGCCCGGTGCGTGCCTTACATTCTTACATACGGCTACCCACGCGGCCACGGTTCTCTAGAATTTTCCCGAACTACCTAATTCAATAGGCCCGTCCCGAACCTTCCTTTATGTTACTAACGCAATTATAGTTATGTACAGTCATAAATAATAGCCGCGGCCCGCGATGTACACAACCTATACATGTACGCATGTATTAATCCTTATCTAAATAAAAACGTTAATTAGCTTCGTCAATTCAGATTAAAATTGTACAAAATGTAATCAAATAAATACTTTAGAAGATGATATTTTGTTTTACCATAAATCATAACATCACCCGGCGCGCAATCTCATCGTTCATCTATTTTTTGCCTTTAGTACTTAAATGGGTTTTTGTACAATAAATTTTAATGTATATCGCTCGAGCGAAGCTGGGCCGGGTCGCTAGTATATGCTATGTATATAATTGATTCAAATAAAAATGTTTTGAACCCCTGAAACTTTGTTTACATTTTTTATCACGTCTCGTTGGCCGGACTATAGTGTAGTAGAAATTTTTTGTGTATATAACGATTTTACTAAAATGAGGTTTTTTTTATTATTTTAATTAGGGTTTATTCAAAACAAATAATCTGTCACTATCTATAAATAAATAAAAATAAATGAGGACCTAAGACGAGACGAGAGACCTTTCTGGGAGCTTAAGGCTAAAGTTATTGTAACTGGCAAATGCCCTATAAAAATATCATATCAAAATATCCCACAATAAGAAGAAATGTAACGCGCAATAATTGTAAACATCACTGTAGTCTCAAACAAATACCCAAAATATTTCGTATGATCTTGGGCTTTAGCGGCGCGACGATAACGTCCGTTGGGAAACAATTTGAACTACCCTCCCTCGGTGATGCGAGCTTGTTGTTAAACGAATTATAATGTGACGTGACATGTGACGGAGACAGCCCCGGTGTGAACGAACGAGATTGAACCGTTTATTCATCATCGTCATAGTGGGATCGATTGGATACAAACTTTTTAAATTTACTGCATTGCATAGATGACATGCAAAATTTCAGTATAATTAGAGAAATCCCTACAGACCGGGATTATTATTAGGGATACAGTATCCTCTGCCTAATCGTAACAAAGAACTAAAACGGGACTTTTGGGTTGCAGTCAGGTAGAGCGGTAGATCGAACCGTCCAGCGGTCCCGGAAAGTAAGGGGTGACCCGCACGCCATTTTAAGCACGAGACCACCGTTCTTACAAGATGGCCCATTTCGGGGCACCCCGCATAGAGGACACCGGTGCGTTACACTGGAGATCTGAATCCGTCCTGCCCAAGCGTTGAGGCAGTTACCGATGGGGTAGATATACCCTGTGTCGTGTGTACCATGGACACACACAAAGACTTAGGCCGAGAACAGAAATTTAAACTCATAATTCAAATTTCTACCTCTCCGGCAATCAAACCCGACCCTCCGATCGGCAGTCCGGTATGATAACCATTGCGCTACACGGGTCGTCAGATGCTTTTTAAAGATTTCCCGCCCGGTAACAAAAAAGGTATTATTAAAGTGGCAAACGAACATTAGCAATATTAAGTAACAATAAAGCGATCTGATATGAGAGGAGAGAACACTGGTGGTGAGGAAATGATTCCTAGTAAGTTTCAATAAATCTGAGGGCGCGATAAACCGTGGATCCCGGTTGCTATCCATAGATTAGACATACCTCTGCTACTTCATTAAAACTTCTGCGCAATCGACTATAACCGAAAGGGATGTCTTGGTCTGTCTCTAATCATAAAAACGGGAAAGATAAGTTGCCTTAGAACTTATTATATCCCGAACAAAACTGAACCCCCTCTTGCATACCTTTGTAGATGCCAGTAATCTCTTTAAGGAGATGCGGGTTAGTGGCCAACCCGCTGTCGGATGTTTTCAAACCGCCCATAAGGCCTCCGACATGGTTTAACGACAAACGTTTTAAAAATGCGCAAGATTTTATTTTTGCCACTAGCGGTCACCCATCTCACACCCGACCGCGCCCGTTTGGCTTAATTGTATAGATCGTTTCCGTTCTACGCTAACCGCCGGGCCATGCGCGCTTCATTATTACCCTGCAAATGTCACCATAGCCTCAGAGTAGCAATCTCTAACAGAATAATTGGAAACTACAGGCTGTATAACGGAAAACTCAAACACTGAGCTCGATCTACTGTTGTTGACGCAGATGGTATCAATTAACGCAGCATGCCATTATTCTATTATATCATAATTAATTGCAGTTGTTTCAGAGTAGATATTTAAGATGGTCGATATAATAGTAATAATAGCATCTTAGTAACTATTTATTTATATCGGTGTGGACGTGGAGATACCTAGAAAAAACTATGGGAAAATATGGTGATATTTAAGTTTTCCATTATCGTGGATGGAGTAACTGATAATTTTCCGAACATGATGTCCGCATTTGCCCAGCGTGGTCGGCTATCCATACTAATTTTATTAATTCGAAAGTAACTCTGTCTGTCTGTCTGCTATGCTTTCCCGCTTAAACTACTGAACCGATTTTAATGAAACTTGAAACACAGATAGAGTGGACCTTGGGAAAGGACATAGGGTAGTTTTTATCCTGCGGGAACCTTTAAAACGGTCCACGCGGGCGATGCCGATGGCGGAAGACTAATATCCTATATCTTTTCACTTCCAAGAGGAGACCTGAGCCCAGCAGAGGGACGCAATAAAATGGATGTCTGTAAAGTCGGTTTACAGACGATAGTTTAACATGATAACGTCATAAATGAATATCACATTAACTTTTCGCTTGACTTTATAAATAGAGTCGATAAACGGCGCAAGCCGAACGCTCAAGGTTCAATGTAACATTACAATGAGCGTAACGTTACAATGAGTCATCCTTTTTCGTGCGTACAGCCGGCGTTCATCGATTTATTAGACGTTTTCAAGTCAAAAGGTTTGCAGCCAATAGTTCCTCATAAATTTTAAAAGTCCAAAACCAATAAAAACCCCCAAACTGTGGACATGCAGACAAAGGGTGCAATCATCGGTCTCGCTAATTAATAAATCAGGAATCGTCTGCGCAAACACATTCTCTGCTTGCCTCCCCGAATTCATTGTTTGAACTCTCGATTTATCAAACCATTACCTATAATTACGTCAATAGAAGGAGGATAAACGTTTATTTAAATACAGCTATATCGACAGTTTGAAAGGATGAAAGTTTTGTCGGAAATTTCAAGGAAAAACGGTGTTACAAATTTAGTATATGTTTGGTTTTTGGTTTGATTATTGAATAACAAGAAACCGTATAAATTTGAAATATCAACATTAGCGTAGATATAATAACATTTTTTACTCCACAAGTGTTGAAGGATGAATAGTTTTAAGAGCTTGAAATGTCCTCCATTACAATTCAATTTGTGAGTTACAAAACAGTGCAGTAGTAATTTTTGTGGGCTAGATGTCCGTTTTTGCTTCCTACCGCTGGACAGGCTAGATTTTCTACAATAAAACTTAGAGCTAACTACAGCATTCTCCCGCATTATTAGCGGAGGGGTAAGAGTTGGAGATGCGGCTTTGAGACCAATTCGCTGTAGAAAATTTTTGTCGTTTTCAAATAGTTGTCTGTAAAGTCGGTTTACAGACGATAGTTTAACATGACAACGTCATAACAAAACAATAAAAATCACATTCTCTTTTCGCTTCACTTTATAAAGAGAGTCGACAAACGACGCAAACCGAACACTCAAGCCTCAATGTAACTTTACAATCAAAGTAATGTTACAATGAGCGTAACGTTACAATGAGTCATCCTTTTTCGTGCGGGCAGCCGGCGCGGCTCCTGGGCGAGAGGAGACCTTATTCTCTCCGACTAAGTTTAAAGACCGGGGTCGACCGCTTGACTTGCCTTCCGAAGCTCAGAAACGCGCATGAAGTTTTTGCCACTAGCGGTGACCCATCTCATATACCTACTATAATTAAAATAAAATTATTAAAAAAATATATTTATTTTGTAAAAAGATTTCGTAGGTATCTATATTACGGAACAATTAATCCATATTTCCATACTTAATATACTTTACAAATATTATAAATTCGAAAGTAACTGTCTGTCTGCGATTTCCCGCTTAAACGATTACGAAACAATTTTAATGAAATTTGGAACAGAGGAAGAGTGAACCTTGGGCAAGGACATAGGATGGTTTTTATCCTACGGGAACCTTTAAAACGGGTCCACGCAGGTGAAGCCACTGGCGGAAGGCTAGTACCTAATAAAAATAAATAACGCTTCACGCAAAAATACCGTCAGCAAGGTAGATATACCCTGTGTCGTGGGTACCATGTACACACATAAAGATAAAAACACAAACACCCACACCGAGAACAGAAATTTAAACTCATCATTCAAATTTCTGCTTGGCAGGAAATAATTATTCCAAGGAGATTTTGACGAGTTACGAGGTTCACCAATTCCAACCTATCAATATTAATTAAGATATTTTGTTAACTATAAAAACACTACTCACTAACGATTCAAATCAGCTTATATACCAGTAATGCAGCGAACTGTCATTTATAATCATTATATAAAATTATTTTATGTCAACCATCAAATTCTACCACTCACAACCACTATCCAATGATTCTGTCCAAAATACTGTCTAGTAAAATTAATATCGTTATTATTGGAAAGATAACATAAACAGATTCACGACGATATATTAAATTAGTTCAATGTAATTCAAAATGGACATTAGATAAGAGGGGGTTATTCTTCCATACTTAATGTACTAAATCAAGGCCGTTAAGATAACAACGCATTTATGTTAATTTGTTTTGCTTGATATGGAGACTGCAAAAATCAATTACATTAATACGTAACCATTGTGAATTATTATTAGCGTTATCTATAAACGTAACTTCAAATTATCTAGAAGTGACAAAAAAATTAAGCAACACTACATGTTTTGTTTCCCGTTTAAGCGGGAATCTGTCGTTGCTCTAAGACTCTTACAGTAGGTATAGATGTCCTGATTAAGAATAGAGCTACGGTATTCCCTGCCTGATCGTTAGAGGGGACTAAAAGGGGGCTTCCGGGGTTGCGGGCGGTGAGAGTGGCAGCTCGATCCCTCCAGCCAGCAGCCCCGGTAAGACGGCGGTGTGTGCATGGCCGCATACCGCCGTAGGCATCGGAAGATACAAGAGAGCACATCTGCTCTCCTAAAGATGGGCCCGTTCTGGGGCGCCGCGCGTGGAGGACACAGGTGCGTTTCACTGGAGATACCGGAGTCCTCCCCAAGCACAAAGACAAGCCACCGAGGGGGTTTTAGTGCTGTACAAATCCCACATAAGTAACCCGGTATCCTCTCTCAAGGTGCCGGGTAACTTTAGAAGGTTACCCGGCACCTTGATCCCCTCCCCTCCCCATACCAAAGAAAGGTATATGACATAATTTTCTTTCAACCATCAAATTTTACGGCTCACAACCACAATCCAAATATTCTGTTCAAAATTATGTCTAGTAAAATTAAGCCTTATTGTTGAAAAGATGACATAAACAGATTCACGACGATATATTAAATTAGTTCAATGCAATTCAAAATGGCCATTAGATAAGAGGGGGTTATTCTTCCATACTTAATGTACTAAATCAAGGTCGTTAAGATAACAACGCATTTATGTTAATTTGTTTTGCTTGATATGGATACTGCAAAAATCAATTACATTAATACGTAACCATTGTGAATTATTGTATGCGTTATCTATAAACGTAACTTCAAATTATCTAGAAGTGACAAAAAAATTAAGCAACACTACATGTTTTGTTTCCCGTTTAAGCGGGAATCTGTCGTTGCTCTAAGACTCTTACAGTAGGTATAGATGTCCTGATTAAGAATAGAGCTACGGTATCCCCTGCCTGATCGTAAGAGGCGACTAAAAGGGGGCTTCCGGGGTTGCGGGCGGTGAGAGTGGCAGCTAAATCCCTCCAGCCAGCAGCCCCGGGAAGGACGGCGGTGTGTGCATGGCCGCATACCACCGTAGGCATCGGAAGGTACAAGAGAGCACATCTGCTCTCCTAAAGATGGGCCCGTTCTGGGGCGCCGCGCGTGGAGGACACAGGTGCGTTTCACTGGAGATACCGGAGTTCTCCCCAAGCACAAAGACAAGCCACCGAGGGGGTTTTAGTGCTGTACAAATCCCACATAAGTAACCCGGTATCCTCTCTCAAGGTGCCGGGTAACTTTAGAAGGTTACCCGGCACCTTGATCCCCTCCCCTCCCCATACCAAAGAAAGGTATACGACATAATTTTCTTTCAACCATCAAATTTTACGGCTCACAACCACAATCCAAATATTCTGTTCAAAATTATGTCTAGCAAAATTAAGCCTTATTGTTGAAAAGATGACATAAACAGATTCACGACGATATATTAAATTAGTTCAATGTAATTCAAAATGGACATTAGATAAGAGGGGGTTATTCTTCCATACTTAATGTACTAAATCAAGGCCGTTAAGATAACAACGCATTTATGTTAATTTGTTTTGCTTGATATGGATACTGCAAAAATCAATTACATTAATACGTAACCATTGTGAATTATTGTATGCGTTATCTATAAACGTAACTTCAAATTATCTAGAAGTGACAAAAAAATTAAGCAACACTACATGTTTTGTTTCCCGTTTAAGCGGGAATCTGTCGTTGCTCTAAGACTCTTACAGTAGGTATAGATGTCCTGATTAAGAATAGAGCTACGGTATCCCCTGCCTGATCGTAAGAGGCGACTAAAAGAGGGCTTCCGGGATTGTGGGCGGTGAGAATGGGAACTCGATCCCTCCAGCCAGCAGCCCCGGTAAGGACGGCGGTGTGTGCATGGCCGCATACCGCCGTAGGCATCGGAAGATACAAGAGAGCACATCTGCTCTCCCAAAGATGGGCCCGTTCTGGGGCGCCGCGCGTGGAGGACACCGGTGCGTTCCACTGGAGATACCGGAGTCCTCCTCAAGCACAAAGGCAGGCCACCGAGGGGGTTTTAGTGCAGTACAAATACCACATAAGTAACCCGGTATCCTCTCTCAACCCTCCCCATACCAAAGAAAGGTATATGACATAATTTTCTTTCAACCATCAAATTTTACGGCTCACAACCACAATCCAAATATTCTGTTCAAAATTCTGTCTAGTAAAATTAAGCCTTATTGTTGAAAAGATGACATAAACAGATTCACGACGATATATTAAATTAGTTCAATGCAATTCAAAATGGCCATTAGATAAGAGGGGGTTATTCTTCCATACTTAATGTACTAAATCAAGGTCGTTAAGATAACAACGCATTTATGTTAATTTGTTTTGCTTGATATGGATACTGCAAAAATCAATTACATTAATACGTAACTATTGTGAATTATTGTATGCGTTATCTATAAACGTAACTTCAAATTATCTAGAAGTGACAAAAAAATTAAGCAACACTACATGTTTTGTTTCCCGTTTAAGCGGGAATCTGTCGTTGCTCTAAGACTCTTACAGTAGGTATAGATGTCCTGATTAAGAATAGAGCTACGGTATCCCCTGCCTGATCGTAAGAGGCGACTAAAAGGGGGCTTCCGGGGTTGCGGGCGGTGAGAGTGGGAGCTCGATCCCTCCAGCCAGCAGCCCCGGGAAGGACGGCATGTGTGCATGGCCGCATACCGCCGTAGGCATCGGAAGATACAAGAGAGCACATCTGCTCTCCTAAAGATGGGCCCGTTCGAGGGCGCCGCGCGTGGAGGACACCGGTGCGTTCCACTGGAGATACCGGAGTCCTCCTCAAGCACAAAGGCAGGCCACCGAGGGGGTTTTAGTGCGGTACAAATACCATATAAGTAACCCGGTATCCTCTCTCAACCCTCCCCATACCAAAGAAAGGTATATGACATAATTTTCTTTCAACCATCAAATTTTACGGCTCACAACCACAATCCAAATATTCTGTTCAAAATTCTGTCTAGTAAAATTAAGCCTTATTGTTGAAAAGATGACATAAACAGATTCACGACGATATATTAAATTAGTTCAATGCAATTCAAAATGGCTATTAGATAAGAGGGGGTTATTCTTTCATACTTAATGTACTAAGATACTCAAGGTCGTTAAGATAACAACGCATTTATGTTAATTTGTTATGCTTGATATGGATACTGCAAAAATCAATTACATTAATACGTAACCATTGTGAATTATTATTAGCGTTATCTATAAACGTGACTTCAAATTATCTAGAAGTGACAAAAAAAATAAGCAACACTACATGTTTTGTTTCCCGTTTAAGCGGGAATCTGTCGTTGCTCTAAGACTCTTACAGTAGGTATAGATGTCCTGATTAAGAATAGAGCTACGGTATCCCCTGCCTGATCGTAAGAGGCGACTAAAAGGGGGCTTCCGGGGTTGCGGGCGGTGAGAGTGGCAGCTAAATCCCTCCAGCCAGCAGCCCCGGTAAGGACGGCGGTGTGTGCATGGCCGCATACCACCGTAGGCATCGGAAGGTACAACAGAGCACATCTGCTCTCCTAAAGATGGGCCCGTTCTGGGGCGCCGCGCGTGGAGGACACCGGTGCGTTCCACTGGAGATACCGGAGTCCTCCTCAAGCACAAAGGCAGGCCACCGAGGGGGTTTTAGTGCGGTACAAATACCACATAAGTAACCCGGTATCCTCTCTCAAGGTGCCGGGTAACTTTAGGTTCCCCTCCCCATACCAAAGAAAGGTATATGACATAATTTTCTTTCAACCATCAAATTTTACGGCTCACAACCACAATCCAAATATTCTGTTCAAAATTCTGTCTAGTAAAATTAAGCCTTATTGTTGAAAAGATGACATAAACAGATTCACGACGATATATTAAATTAGTTCAATGTAATTCAAAATGGACATTAGATAAGAGGGGGTTATTCTTCCATACTTAATGTACTAAATCAAGGCCGTTAAGATAACAACGCATTTATGTTAATTTGTTTTGCTTGATATGGATACTGCAAAAATCAATTACATTAATACGTAACCATTGTGAATTATTATTAGCGTTATCTATAAACGTAACTTCAAATTATCTAGAAGTGACAAAAAAATTAAGCAACACTACATGTTTTGTTTCCCGTGTAAGTGCGAATCTGTCGTTGCTCTAAGACTCTTACAGTAGGTATAGATGTCCTGATTAAGAATAGAGCTACGGTATCCCCTGCCTGATCGTAAGAGGCGACTAAAAGGGGGCTTCCGGGGTTGCGGGCGGTGAGAGTGGGAGCTCGTTCCCTCCAACCAGCAGCCCCGGTAAGACGGCGGTGTGTGCATGGCCGCATACCGCCGTAGGCATCGGAAGGTACAAGAGAGCACATCTGCTCTCCTAAAGATGGGCCCGTTCTGGGGCGCCGCGCGTGGAGGACACAGGTGCGTTTCACTGGAGATACCGGAGTCCTCCCCAAGCACAAAGACAAGCCACCGAGGGGGTTTTAGTGCTGTACAAATCCCACATAAGTAACCCGGTATCCTCTCTCAAGGTGCCGGGTAACCTTCTAAAGTTACCCGGCACCTTGAGAGAGGATAAGAGGAGAGGATCCCCTCCCCTCCCCATACCAAAGAAAGGTATACGACATAATTTTCTTTCAACCATCAAATTTTACGGCTCACAACCACAATCCAAATATTCTGTTCAAAATTATGTCTAGCAAAATTAAGCCTTATTGTTGAAAAGATGACATAAACAGATTCACGACGATATATTAAATTAGTTCAATGCAATTCAAAATGGCTATTAGATAAGAGGGGGTTATTCTTTCATACTTAATGTACTAAATCAAGGCCGTTAAGATAACAACGCATTTATGTTAATTTGTTTTGCTTGATATGGATACTGCAAAAATCAATTACATTAATACGTAACCATTGTGAATTATTATTAGCGTTATCTATAAACGTAACTTCAAATTATCTAGAAGTGTCAAAAAAATTAAGCATACATGTTTAAGCGTGAATCTGTCGTTGCTCTAAGACTCTTACAGTAGGTATAGATGTCCTGATTAAGAATAGAGCTACGGTATCCCCTGATTGATCGTAAGAGGCGACTAAAAGGGGGCTTCCGGGGTTGCGGGCGGCGAGAGTGGCAGCTAAATCCCTCCAGCCAGCAGCCCCGGTAAGACGGCGGTGTGTGCATGGCCGCATACCGCCGTAGGCATCGGAAGGTACAAGAGAGCACATCTGCTCTCCTAAAGATGGGCCCGTTCTGGGGCGCCGCGCGTGGAGGACACAGGTGCGTTTCACTGGAGATACCGGAGTCCTCCCCAAGCACAAAGACAAGCCACCGAGGGGGTTTTAGTGCTGTACAAATCCCACATAAGTAACCCGGTATCCTCTCTCAAGGTGCCGGGTAACCTTCTAAAGTTACCCGGCACCTTGAGAGAGGATAAGAGGAGAGGATCCCCTCCCCTCCCCATACCAAAGAAAGGTATACGACATAATTTTCTTTCAACCATCAAATTTTACGGCTCACAACCACAATCCAAATATTCTGTTCAAAATTATGTCTAGCAAAATTAAGCCTTATTGTTGAAAAGATGACATAAACAGATTCACGACGATATATTAAATTAGTTCAATGCAATTCAAAATGGCTATTAGATAAGAGGGGGTTATTCTTTCATACTTAATGTACTAAATCAAGGCCGTTAAGATAACAACGCATTTATGTTAATTTGTTTTGCTTGATATGGATACTGCAAAAATCAATTACATTAATACGTAACCATTGTGAATTATTATTAGCGTTATCTATAAACGTAACTTCAAATTATCTAGAAGTGTCAAAAAAATTAAGCATACATGTTTAAGCGTGAATCTGTCGTTGCTCTAAGACTCTTACAGTAGGTATAGATGTCCTGATTAAGAATAGAGCTACGGTATCCCCTGATTGATCGTAAGAGGCGACTAAAAGGGGGCTTCCGGGGTTGCGGGCGGCGAGAGTGGCAGCTAAATCCCTCCAGCCAGCAGCCCCGGTAAGACGGCGGTGTGTGCATGGCCGCATACCGCCGTAGGGATCGGAAGGTACAAGAGAGCACATCTGCTCTCCCAAAGATGGGCCCGTTCGAGGGCGCCGCGCGTGAAGGACACCGGTATGTTCCACTTGAGATCCCGGAGTCCTCCCCAAGCGCAGAGGCAGACCACCGAGGGGATTTTAGTGCGATCGAATCCCATATAACCCGTAAGTGTATCCTCTCCCAAGGCGCCGGGTACCTTTTGAACATTTCCCCCCAAACAAAAAAAAAGGTATAGATGTCCGATGTCACGAAGTCCGTTCGACTACAAATGTTGTGAGGCGTGCATTGTTTTTGTGTGCGTAACGTCGAAAGCGGCCAGTGTCGAGTAACGTCAGCATGCATGACGACTAAACGTAAAAGAGTTGCGAGAGTGAGGTTTAGTGAGTGAGTTAGTGGGGTTTAGGGAAGTTTTAAAGAATTTTTGTCAATGACAGAAATGTTTAGGTTTTTTAGGACTTCGTGAAATGGAATATCTATAATATTCAAAATATGTAAACTTTTTAACACAAACTATACTGTAGGAAATAAAAAAATAAAGTGACATCAAATATGGATGCTCGATTTCTAATTATAATTAGCTGACGCAAGCAATGGTCAGATTTAGCGAGCTGTCACAATATTGGCGAGCGCAGCACTTGATATTCTCAGCGGTTGACACTTCCATTTGGATTCTATTTTCGTGTCCTCGTCACGTTGTTTAGTTCCAGTGGACGGTGTACTTAATGGATTAGCCATTTGTCTGATTAACAGTATCAATAAATAACGAACCGACGCGTGGGGGTCAAAGCAAATCATTGACTCATTAAAATTTAGAGGCCAAACAGTGTTTGGGCAGTTCGAGTACACTAATTTACCTGTGCAAATATTTGGGAACGTTGCATTACTTCCATTTAGCCAAGTTCTGAACAAACGAGGACAATACTGCTGAGAGACAACTGCTACTGTGAAATTGTACAAATTGCTACATTTCTATTACGCCATTAGAAACATAATAGAGTTTCCAACTTTCCATGTTTGAACCGACACTGTGTTCCAAATTTGTGCAATAAAAGTTTGGAACGGTTATTTTTGGAATTCCAAATCCAGTAATTATTTTAATTAGATAAAACAATTAGAGAGTATTTTTATATAAAAAAGAGGTATTTATCTATACAAATAAATAAACATGGAGTGTCTGTTTGTAATATTAAAATACTTAACCATTTTTTACTATAATCATATGAATGTATATACGGTATGCGATGCGATAAAACAACATTTATTACAATTTTTGTCTGTCTGTCTCTGTTTGTTCCAGCTAATCTCTGAAACAGCTGGACCGATTTTGAGCTGATATAGTAAGGAGTAACTTAGGCTACTTTTATTCAAAAAAAAATTAAAAGTAAAGTCCATGTGGACGAAGTTGCGGGCGGCCGCTAGTGTAATATAAATTAATTTAATGATTGGTTTGTTACGATACGATACCTACTTATAAGCTGTGTGTTGTATCCATGAAGTACGTTTATGACTGATACTGCTTATTGTACAAATGCCACTGCTTTCTATAATAGTTCTGTGTATTACCATAGGCATCAAAATAGGCCTATTTCAATTAGATTTAGATATTGGATTTAGAAATTATGCAACCCGTAAATTATGTAGTGCTGAAAACCTCCTATATTATATTTATCAAATTATAAACATCCACGTTATAAGATGAACCGTTTGGTAAAGAAATCCAGTGGCTGAAGTCTGATGAACTGAAAACGTAGAGAAAACAGCAAGAATATTCTGAAAGTGCAGGGTCAATAATATTGTTGAAAATCAGGTTAGACTTTAACACGGGTTCATAAATAGAGATAATACTGAAAGGGATCTCTAGAACTGTAAAAGATATATAGGTATAGCTGACGGATGGGTTTCGATAGATACTTGTACTTTGATTCGCACCTGTCAAAGCTAAAAAGAAAAAAAACTAATGAGAATATGATTAAGTTACAAACAACGAGTTAATATATTCTGTTACATAAATGTCTCCCAGCAGAAGTATATTGTAATTCTAATTCTTAAGTAGAATGAACTGCTACTGCACTTAGGAGGCGAAACTTCTTGGAAATAAGTCAGGAATATTCATCATAAATCAGAATACAGTAGGATGCATACTCCAACTTCGAATAAGCGTTCAATTATGGAAGCACAGAAATGCTTTCGCGAAACCGAACCGAAGTTCAGGAAGCATGCGTTCTTGGGCAACAAATACAAACTGACAAAATGTTAACTCAGCATGAATTATGAGCTCGCTCGGCGACTACCCGAGGGAAATTAAAGTGTCTTGTTGCAACTTTCAAAAGACGCTCAGGTACCAGAAGTACGCCGGTTACCGAGGAAACTATGCAATAAATAATTCAATTCTTTCCCTTTACGGAATTGGGATGCATTCTTCAATTGGTTCCTCCCGATCAATTGAATTGAACTTCAATCGTATCCTTTCGAAAATATTCCGAAATAAGACGTGGGAATTCATTGACAATCTGGACCGCTGCATTGGAGGAATCTGACATTTTCCATCCAGAGCTTTTGGGCATTTCGTTGGTTCGGTCGATTTTGCAGCGGATTCTTTTAATTTATGAGGAATGACGCAAGTATTGTTATAGAAACTTTTCGAGTTACATTACGTTTATTTTTCAACAAGAAATTAATTGATTTATGTACCTAGTAAGGAAATACGAAACGATAAGTCGAGAAAAATCAATTGTTTAAAAGTCTTAAATCTTGTCACCTGTCATTTTTGCCATGCCATTTTTATGTTATTATTATTTAATACTAGCCTTCCGCCAGCGGTTCGCCCGCGTGGACTCTTTTTACAGGTTCCCGTAGAATAAAAACCATCATATTATTATGTCCTTTCCCAAGGTCCACTTTATCTGTATTCCAAATTTCATTAAAATTGGTTTAGTAGTTTAAGCGGAAAATCGTTGCAAGCAGACAGAGTTACTTTCGAATTTATAATATTAGTAAGGATCACAGGTCTTTTAACAGACTAGCTAATGCCCGCGCCGATGTTCATTATGATACAGACTTGTAAATCAAAAAAGTTAATCCAATCCTATTACTTGTATGTTTAATAAGAGTAGGTAATAGAATTTTTTCCTTAACATAAGCAAAAGTGCTGAAGGTATTTTTGCATTTAAGACTTGCTTCCTTAGTACTTTAGATATTTAAAATGTAGAACTCGGGATCACACTCAGCTGCTAATCCGCTGAATGTAATACATCATGGTCGAACAGTCGAAGCTCGAAGGAACAATCTGCTACATCAATTGCGGTTATTATCCAATCAATCAACGGACACAGTGCCTAGATTTGAAATTGAGAGGATGAGATCTACAACCTCACTTAAATTTCAAGTGAATTGACACATCAATCACAATTAATTCAAAGAATTAGTAAATACATATTTTTGTGAAATGTAGGGTCGATATACCGGTAGAATAAATAAATATGATGCTAGCTTAAATAATAATAACGTCTCACACTCATAGCTTCACAGTAGGGTAATTATACTCTGTGTTGTGGGTGCCTTGGACACATACAAAGACAGCAACACAAACACCCAAACCGAGAACAGAAATTTTAAACTCATCAGTCGAATTTCTGATTCGTCTGTAATGGAACCGGGACCCTCCGATCGGCAGTCCGGTATGGTAACCATTACGCTACGCGGGTTTACAAATGTAGATCTAAGCATAATTTTTGTTTCGTATATCGTTCAAAAATTTTTGGCTGGCTGCAACCCTTTTTGCGTCCTACTGCTGGGCATGGGTCTCTCTCCCTTATTGGGGAGGCATGGAGCTTACTCCAACAGTCCACCACGCTGCTCCAATGCGTGTTGGTGGAGATGCGGGTTAGTAGCCAACCTGCTGTCTGATGTTTTCAAACCGCCCATTAGGCCTCCGACAAGGCTTAACGACTGTTTATCTATCGACAAGAACCGGGACCGACGGCTTAACGTGCCCTCCGAAGCACGGAAACGCATGACTTTTTGCCACTAGCGGTCACCTATCTCAAAGCCGACCGCGCCCGTTTGGCTAAGCTGCGTAGATCGGCTGCGGACTGGGCCAAAAGTGTTTGGTTATTATAAAAATGAAAATAGTTGCAACGTGAATTAGTTACGACATACTCGTACATAAAAAAATCATTTTACTAGTTTAACCCAGATTTGCTAATCTCATGTAACAGCGAAGAAATTTCAACCGCTAACATTAGGGTAAGCTTCCCTGAAAGCGGCTTCATTTATTTTATAAATTCGTGTTACACGAGAGCGTACGAAAAATTTCATAAGGCTTTAGAAGGTTGCAATCAGGCGCGAACAATTATTTCCCCAGGGTCACGGCACACATATGTGTCCGTTAGTAGACGCGACCTATTTGTCGACCTGATTGCCGCCTGCCTCACATATGAAATTGACCTTAGTTGGTTCTTTTTCACTAACTGTGTTCCTTTTCATTTTTCTTCTTTAGTAATTTTATAATTGCTTGCTTTAGAGGCAACAAAGTGAGAAAAGTTATTTCCCTAGAACTACGGCACACACACGTCGTGTCCGTTACTACACGCGACTTATTAGCCACCTGCCACACAAATGAAACTGTGCTAACTTTGTTTTTTTCTTTTTCTTTTTTAGGGTTCCCTACCCGAAAGCTACCTACGGCACCCTATTACTAAGCCTCCGCTGTCCGTCCTACTGTCTGTCCATTTGTCTATCATCAGGCAGTATCTCATGAACCGTGATAGCTAACTATTAGAATTTTAAACAGATGATGTATAATACTAAAAATAGAATAAAATAAATATTGAAGGAGGCTCCGATACAATAAACGTGATTTTTATAGATAATGTTACAGAACACATCGCGCGTGAGTATGACTCGCAATTGGCCGGTTTTATTGCTTCTTTTGTAATTCTACAGTTGCTTGTTTTAAAAGACTACATTCACACTCACAATTAATTATTTGCTTCAAAAGGCTACAAAGTACAATTATTTCCCTAGAGCAGCAGTGAGTACGTCCGTTACTACATGCGAGCTATTTGTCGAGCTGATTACCGCCTGCCTCATACTACCTTACTTTGTTTGTTCTTTTTCATTTTTTTTCTGTAGTTATTTTATAATTGCTCGTTCCAGAAGACTTCATTCAGTCTCACAATTAATTATTTGCTTCAAAAGGCTACAAAGTACAATTTTATTATTTCTCTAGAGCTGCAGTAAGTCCATCTGTTACTACATGCGAGCTATTTATCGAGCTGATTACCGCCTGCCTCATACTACCTTACTTTGTTTGTTCTTTTTCATTTTTTTTCTGTAGTTATTTTATAATTGCTCGTTCCAGAAGACTTCATTCAGTCTCACAATTAATTATTTGCTTCAAAAGGCTACAAAGTACAATTTTATTATTTCTCTAGAGCTGCAGTAAGTCCATCTGTTACTACATGCGAGCTATTTGTCGAGCTGATTACCGCCTGCCTCATACGAACTTACTTTGTTTGTTATTTTTCATTTTCTTCTGTAGTTATTTTATAATTGCTCGTTCCAGAAGAATTCATTCAGTCTCACAATTAATTATTGCTTCAAAAGGCTACGAAATTCAATTATTTCCCTAGAGCTGCAGTAAGTCCATCGGTTACTACATGCTAGCTATTTGTCGAGCTGATTACCGCCTGCCTCACACGAACGTACTTTGTTTGTTCTTTTTCATTTTTCTTCTGTATTTATTTTATAATTACTTGTTCCAGAAGACTTAATTCAGACTCACAATTAATTATTTGCTTCAGAAGGAATTTGCTTAGGCACACACATACCGAGTCCGTTAATAGATGCGGGTTATTTGTCGAGCTGATTACCGCCTGCCTCATACGAACTTACTTTTACAAGTTTTTTACTTGTTATTTTATGATTTTTCGTCACAGAGAACTGATTTTCTGTACACTTTTCATGATTTTTTTGTTGTTCTCAGATGTTCACGTAGGTACGCGAATTAAACAGCTGTAATTATACCCTGTTTAACCACCTAGTCAGTTATGAAGGTTCAAATATAATCCTGGTAAATATTATTTTAAGATTATTAGTGAAATTATAGAATTAGAAAAAAATACGTGTTTTATTATGCCATCTCCTAATTTACGTAGATAATAATGCCTTGGCGATATGAAGCACTTTTATATCCAATTTTATATAACTAGCCCCAGCTAACATTAAAGAACTCCCTCCACGTGTCATATGTTTAATAAATTCACATTACACAAGAGCGTACGAAAAATTTCATAAGGCGTTAGAAGGCTGAAATCAGGCGCGAACAATTATTTCCCTAGAGACTCGGTACATATACGCCGAGTCCGTTACTAGACGCAAGCTATTTTTCGACTAACCTTTCTTATATTAATCTTGTTGGTTTCTTTTTAATTTTTACTTTACTTTTTAATACAATAAAACTGAGAAAAATATCTTAGTAGTATTCGTTCGTGAAGCGCGCATGGCCCGGCGGTTAGCGTAGAACGCAAACGATCTATAGATGCAACTAAGCCAAAACGGGCGCGGTCGGGTGTGAGATAGGTGACCGCTAGTGGCAAGAAATTTCATGCGCGTTTCCGTACTTCGGAGGGCACGTTAAGCCGTCGGTCCCGGTCGTTGTCGATAGGCTTACGGACGGTTTGAAAACATCCGACAGCGGTTTGGCCACTAACCCGTATTGGAGCAGCGTGGTGGAGTAAGCTCCAGACTTCCCCAATAATGTGAGAGACCCGTGCCCAGCAGTGGGACGCAAAAAGTGTTGCAGTTAGTATTCGTTATATTAATGAAATTTTAAAATAAAATAAAATAAATCTTTAAAATTAATATATGTATGTACAAAATAAGTTAAACGGATTCATTGTAAGAAAATACCACATTTATTCATAAATCTAGGGCGCTAAGATGTTTGGCATTAATAGTTTCCTAAATTTAACAGAAATTGGAGTAATTATGTCGAGGTGTGACATTTTTTCTAAAATTATTGAATATTCAAACACATTATCTTCTCTGTCCTTTTTTCCATGTAAGTCAAGTTCATTGAATAGTAATTTACGATCCTCCTCTTAACCAAAATCGACGCCAATTTGAGGAAGTGCAAGTAGGTTTTTAATGGTCTTTATTTCTTCCTCGTTCATTTAAGTAAATTTAACTTAGCGGTAGGTATAATGGCCCGCCTCGAAAAGGTTTTTTGTCACTGATTTAAAGAAAAAAAAACAACGGGTTGCACTCCGGTAGTGCCGGCAGAAGTGAAAACTTGAACATTAACGTTGTGCAGTTTTGATATTTTGGAATTGTTAGGGAATAATTTCTCACGAATTGCTTTTATTTTCAGTATTATTTTTATTCAGTAGGTTTTTATCTAGTATTTTTATAAAGTACTCACTCATTTTCTTTCACTATTTCTTCGTCACTTTTTTCATTAATAGATGCACTTTCTTAAATTTCCATATTTTAAACACTTGATATACCTACACGAATTTTACAAGTATAAACAGTCGAACCATTTGCTGTCACGTCTTACGAATATTCGATCAGGCCACGTGTCTTGGCGCTAGTTTTACATTTTTTTCCCATCCCAAAAGAAGTGCACAACGCCGCTAAAGAAGTTTTCACTTTAAAAATTCTTCATTAACGGCCAACCCACACTAGCTACTTTTAGTATCAGCGATCGCCGATTTTGCCTGTGTATCGATGCTTCATAGCGTTTTGGCAACTTGGTTGCAACGAAATGACGGAATCGGAATAGGGTCTTGGACAATATGCACAAAAAAATTCTAAATGCATACCTTTAAAAGGCGACACTAAACCACGCTTGGAAAGCAGGATAATTGTTAATTTTTTTATACGTGATTTTTATTACCTTCTAAATCAATAAAATTTAGTCAATTGACTACAAATGAGTAGTGACATCACAAACAATTTTCTCATATAAAATGTATGAGGATGTCACGTTTTGACAGCTCATTAAAAGTATCTCAATTGATTTGGCAGTCCAATACCGGATTGCGCGTTTTAGCGATATTAATGCTGTATCGCGATTTTGTGATAACCTAAACTCGGAATCACGCATTTAGTGTCTTCAAGCGTGCATGGTGCAGCAGCGGTCGCTGCGTTTAGCGACTAGATTGCCGATCGCCCACTGTTCAATAACTTTCGATGCGTTTCATTCATTTCAAATGATTTAATTTTCTAAGTTTTCTTAAGATACGTTTTTCAAACCTGTCCTCGTGTCATATTTTCTGTTAAACTTAAATATTTAAACTTTACATCTCCTCCATTTTCCTTTCTTCCATTAAAGTCGAGTTCATTAAATACTAATTTACGATCCTCCTCTTAACCAAAATCGACGCCACTTGGAGGAAGTCCAAGTAGGTTTTTAATGCTCTTTATTTCCTCTTCCTATTCATTAAGTAAATTTAACTTAGCGGTACAGTGACCCGGCTTCAAAAAGTTTTTATAGTTACTGATTTAAACACGGTTTTTTTCGGAACAATGCTTTTTTTGTGTAAAGACAGCCTTTCTAATTAACAGATAGAGCTCTCATCTTCGTCCCTCGTTGTGGCCTTCTCGCGACCTCCTACGACGGCTCAAGAGTAAGGACTTCGTTCAAGTCCTAAACTAGAAGGACTCCCTCGAAAATGTAATCTGTGTGTAAATGTATGATTATTTATAACCGGCAATACACTCACGATTTGTTTCATAAAAAAGATACATAGATGTCGATTGATAAGTTGGAATAAATTGGAACTATTGCAAGTCAATATGAGTCTCTTTTTATGTACCTACATAATAATAATAAACTAGCATAATAATATTTTAGTAAATTCTTTAAAATATAGTCAGTCCATATTTATGTAGGTATACACGATATTTACACCATCTGGACTCGTGGCGGTCCTCCACAGTCCGCTTTGCACGCTCATTTTTACCACGGACGTGTAAGTTATGGGACAACATTCCAGCTGAGGCATTTCCAGTGGACTATAACATGGGGTTCTTCAAGAAAGCTGTAAAAAAAGCTCTCCTCCAAAGTCGGCAGTACTCGAGTGGCTCCCCTGGGGTTGCCCGTGTCTATAGGCGACAGTGATCGCTTAACACCAAGCAGCCCGTCTGCCTTTTTGTACGATTTATTTATAAAAAAAGGTAGTAGCTCAAATTCACGAAAATCTTGTAGAGTGTTAAATAATAGGGAATACTTTTTATTAAACAATTTAAAACTGTTTCGCAGTAGGTCGCTTTATTCTGTACTTTCTGCATTCTGTATTTATATGCAGTTGAACTGGTTCAGTTTTTATGGTCCCAGTTCCAGTCACATTTTCCGGAACAACCCAAGTGCATACTGCATGCAAACTTCCTGATTTTTTTGTCATATAAGTAAATGCTTAAAGTTGCCGTTTAAAGCCGTTTTATATGTTTCTCTCCTTGTATTTAATGTACGATAAATTTTTACCATTAAATAATGTTTTATTCAAATGGTATTTATACTATAGGAGATTTTAATTTTAGGCTATCCTCACAACAGATTTTAAATTTGGACTACACTATCCCACAACCTAAGAGTTGATGTGGTAAATTTTACCAAAAGACTATAACGTTTATAGATTTTTATTTTAACATAGTAATTTAAATTAATATTTAGATATTGTTATCTATCAAAAATATAGGATTTTTAGGAAATCGTTGTGTTTTATTAAACATTGCATAATAATTTCAGGTTTACATTTTTGTTTCGGTATCGGGTAGGTAAAGTTTAATATACTGGCGCAATCCTGAAAAAAACTTTAGGTATATAAAAAAACATTCAATTGATATTCACGTGCATAATTTATTTAGTAGCTCAAATTCACGTATAGTATAAAATACTTTAGAATGTTATAAAACAATTCAAAACTGTTTCGTAGTAAGGCACTTTATTCCGTACTTATTTATTTATGTGCAGTTGACCTGATTCAGTTTTATGAACCCAGTTCCAGGCACATTTTCCGGAACAACCCAAATGCATCCTGCTACCACGCGTTTTCGGAATTAATGTCACAGAAGTTTTAGCGTTCTGATTTTTTGTCGTATAAATGCTCCAAGCGCCGAATGGAGCTGTTTTATACGGGGTTCGTTCTTTTTAATTAATGTGATATAATATTTTAAGATCTAATAAATATCCTATGTTTTTTATACTTTAGCATGTTTTATGGGTATGGGATACCCCTCCAGTCTTTTAAAATGTTTGTGGATTAATTTTTACACGACACTTTTTTCACGATTTATTATTTTTATAGTTTAAAGCTGACTGACATTTAAAGTCCTTAACAGGTTATTGAACAGAAGCAAACTGCGGAAAGGAAGATTTAAAAAAAACAGTCAGTTCACATTTACAAACTTGTATGATAAATATTATACTTACCTACTACCTACCTACATAGGTAATAGCTCAAATTCAGGACAATCTCAAATAATAGGGAATGTTGTAGAACAATTTAGTACTGTTTCGCAATAAAGCACTTTATTCCGTACTTATTCATTTATGTGCAGTTGACCCGGTTCCGTTTTTATGGTCTCAGTTCCATGCACATTTTCCGGAACAACCCAAGTGCATCCTACAGCCACCCGTTTTCGGAATTATTGTCGCAGAAATTTCAGCGTACTGATTTTTTTGTCATATAAATGCTTTGAGTCGTTGCATAAAGCCATTTTATAAGAGCTTTTAAATAAGTCCCTTTTGTTTAATTTTTATTAAATCAAAATGATATTTTCTACGCTTTCTGTAGAAAGTTGATTTTAGTTTTCGCCCATTCTTACAGTAACCTAAAAAATTTTTGTAGATAAAATTTTACATATCAATTTTTTCGTCTGCAATACTGAAAACAGCGCCCGCAAAACGTTAAGGCCTTGAACTGGTTATCACGTAAAAAAATATTGGAAACTTAAAATTGAATGCTGTCGAGATGACGGTCAGCGGCAGTCAGCTCCATCGCCATGTTCATGCATTCGATAACTAACGTAGTAAAAATAACGCTATACTTAAATTATTTATACTTTCAATTAATATAATAAAAATCGGCATTATTATAATAATATATATATCGGCGTTATTGCTGCTAACTTAGATCGGTGACATAAAAAAATCTAAGCAATACTTTTATGGGTAGTAAACTGTAATACGTACTCGTTTCATCTATTTTCCAAAGAGTCAGTATTTTTGTGAAAATATCTTAAAAATTTGCTCGATACTAATACCTAAAAACGTTCTAAATTTAACTACCAATACTTATTACTATTCTGAGAGTTCCGTACCTCCGTACTAAGGAAAAAAAACGGAACCCTTAGAGGTTCACTTTGTTGTCCGTCCGTCTGTCTGTCTGTCAAGACCCTTTTTCTCACTTCTACGCGTAGAGGTATCAAGCTGGAATTTATATCAAATACTCAAGTCTACTGTCACTTGGAGCTGTGAAAACTTCAAACTTCTAAGCCAGCGCAATCAAAAGATACAGCCGTTTATGCCGTAAGTTTCCGCAAATTTTTGACACTCGCAAAGGAATCAAAACATGTATGTGTTTTGGTACTTCCCGTGAACTCAGAATCTTGAAATTTGGTACACAGCAACGTTTTATAGCATTTATTTTCCTTTATCAGTAAAAATTGCGAAAACTGTTAATTTTTATTTACATCCTATCCTATAATATCCTATTAAAATATTTTACGGAACTCTCGGTTCGCGAGATCGACTTGCACTTGTCCGGTTTATTTCCTATTTACATTATTTCCCATAAACAAGATCAAAGTCAGCCACAGTTGCTAGTTTTACGTCCGTCGATTTTCATTACTGACCGCTTTTTGTTGGACCGCGCGTTTGGAAAGTCCAATTTATATTTAAATTCCTCGCCCATTCTGATTGGAAAAGTTCCGCCTATCCGATACTGTGAAAAAAGGGAATTTTATAGGTAGATATCTGCTGGTTTACAATACGTGAATCCACTGTCAATCACTGACTAACAAGGTTCAACTAACCTATATTGTACCATTTATAGATTTAGTGCATGCAATGAACTAACCGAAACTCAGGCACTGTAACATTGTTTCAATTTTACTTTTCAATTTTAATAATGGCGTCGCAAACTCTGTGCATTGCCAGCGTCAAGTAAACTTTATGCATCACTGTAGTCATAGAAAAAAGTCAGTTAGTCGTCAGGTATCAGTCAGTCTAGTCAGTCAAATGTTCAAGTAAAGTGATGGCTACTTTACCAGAACATGCCCGATGGAATTTTGGAGGCAAGCCGAAAAAACATGCTTTCGCACTGTTATTTTATTTCACAACACTCGTGCACTGTCATTTACCTATATCGAGCAAAATGCCATCAACTTTATTCGATATAACTCAAAAATACACCAAGAAAATGAAAATAAAACAAGAGAACAACTTGTTCCTTCAGACTTCCCGCCAAAACTCCCTGTAACATTGTTATAAGTAAGTTTTGTAGGTAGAACTATTCGCTCGTTCGCCCGGGGAAGTACCACCGCTGCACCCACTTCTGCCGTGAACCAATTCTATTATATTTCGGTGGAAAGGTGCAGTTGCCGGCCACACTTACATGAGGCGACCACCAGCCTCCGGAGTAGCAGCGCAACTGCTTACGACCTCAGACAAGACTTACCTATGCTTACTTGAGGTTGTATGTAAATGTCCATGGGCTGCAGCGACCATTTAACACCACGTGGCCTGCATGTTCATCTGCTACTCCATTCAAATAAAAAAAAGTAAAACAAAGATACCAACTGATCTTATTTCAGGCGCGGTCGCAGCCTTCAATTTTAGGGGGTTGTCAAGAAATTTTGGGGAGGGGGTGCTAAGAAATTTGGGGGAAGAGGTGTCTCAAGATGGCTTGTTTCGCCTTCCATCCACGCATGACTGATGGATTTGGGATCATGTCTCCAGTGAATTTATCTCTCGTGACAGACTTTTCATCAACATAAAACGGTGGTACTTCCTGCAAAAGATTATGCAAAAGAAAGAAAAATTACATATGATTTAGCTACATACTGCAAGATTTTCATAAAAAACTAGCGGCCGCTCGCGACTTCGTCCGCGTGGAAAATAAAAGTAGCCTAAGTTACTTCTTATTACATCATTGCCATTGAAAGTGCCGTCAAAATCTGTCCACCTGTTTCAGATATTAGCTGGAGCAGACAGACAAACAGACAATCAGACAGAAATACACCAACTCAGAAACCTTTGTGGGCTCATGCGCAACACTTTGCTGAGGATCATGACATAATAAAATGTATAGTTTACGATTCTATAAAGGACACAGACGAACATTCAATTCATGTATGTATATATATATAAATGTATGTTATACGACCCGCGTGGCGCAATGTTTACCATGCCGCACTGCCAATCGAGGGGTCCCGGGTTCGATTCCCGGCGAAACATAAATTTGAATGATGAGTTTAAATTTCTGTTCTCGGTCTGAGTGTTTGTTTCTGTCTTTGTATGAGTCCATAGTACCCACGACATAGGGTATTAATTACCTTACTGTAGGGCTATGAGTGTGTACCGTTTATTATTTATTATTATTATTTATGTCCTTTATTAATAAAAAATTAAAACTGATTAAAAGACTACTGCAGCTCATAAGTTGTAAACAGTATGAAGTTATACTCTAATCTACTCAGTGCAGTAGGCAGACGGTATTCAGTATTAAAATGAAGGAAACACTGCAAAACTCGTAGCTCGTAGGCAACATTAACGTGATTTGGTTTCACTCTTGCCGAATAGTTACCGCAAAGTTCACCCGCCCTTCGCGAGGTTGTTGTTTTACTAACGACGAGCATAGAAAAAAATATTTTTGTAAGAATTATTTTCACATCTATAAAAATATATTTTTATTCCTTCCATCCTTTCCGCCGCCACCAACCGCAATGGCTACCATGCCGGACTGCCAATCGAGGGGTCCCGGGTTCGATTCCCGGCGAAACATAACTTTGAATGATGAGTTTAAATTTCTGTTATCGGTCTGAGTGTTTGTGTCTGTCTTTATATGTATCCATGGTACCCACGACACAGGGTATTAACTACCTTACTGTAGGGCTATGAGTGTGTAACGTTTATTATTATTTATGTCCTTTATTAATAAAAGATTAAAACGGATTAAAAGACTACTGCAGCTCATAACTTGTAAACAGTATGAAGTTATACTCTAATCTACTCAAATGCAGTAGGCAGACGGTATTCAATATTAAAATGAAGGAAACACAGCAAAACTCGTAGCTCGTAGGCAACATTAACGTGATTTGGTTTCACTCTTACCGCATAGTTACCGCAAAGTTCACCCGCCCTTCGCGAGGTAGTTGCTTTACTAACGACGAGCAAAGAAAAAAATATTTTTGCGAAAATTATTTTCGCGTCTATAAAAATATATCTTTTATTCCTTCCATCCTATCCATCGGGAATAAATAAATAAATAACGCTTCACACTAATAGCCCCACAGTAGGGTATATATACCCTGTGTCGTGGGTACCATGGACACACACAAAGACAGAAACACAAACATCCACCAACAATTTAAACTCATCATTCAAATTTCTGTTTCGCTGGGGATCGAACCCGGGACCCCTCAATTGGCAGTCCGGCATGGTAACCATTGCGCGTCCGTCCATCATCCGTCCGTCCGTCTGTCTGTCTGTATGTCTGCCTTTGGTTTCAGTATTATTTTCAAAGTACTATTAGCAAGTAATTACGAATTAATTATGATTAATTTTAATTAGCAGGAAATCAAACGGTCACTAATTAAAACATTACACTACACACACAATCGGATAAGAATGAATAGGCGAAAAATCTAATTCGCAAGCTATGTGTAGACGAGACAAGTGCCGAAAGAAAAAAGTTGAATGAAGTTATTACTCAGGTAAATACTGTTAGGAAATTGCGTACCGCGATTTGCTGGTTCTTTTGTGTAACTTCAGAACGGCCGGTTATCAATTTTCGTAATAAATGTTTTCCTCCTTTAGTTGTAGTTTACTTTCTATTGAAATTCGGACTGTTCGCCCTTTGGCACGGTAGGATAAGTTTGAAAAAATGCTTTGAGTAGGTAGGGACTATAAGCAGAGTAGGAACATACGTGAAAAAGAAAACCTTACAAAAAATTATGACACATGAAATATACACAAAAAACGGTTTCACTCGTTAACACCTACAGCATTGTTCAGTATCTTACAGAACGAGCCATTTGTGATGTTTTGACATTAAATTTCCATTAATGATTACTCAATGGACGCCGGCAAATGGGCAAAGAAGCCGCGGAAGACCAAGGAAGCGCTAGCGTGACGATTTTCATGCGTTTCGGGAGAATTGGTGGGAGTTAGCAGGCAACCTAACAACTTAACATTAACCTAACACTAGTTTTAAGACCACTTGTGGGGAAGAAACTGCGCCTTATACAACACAGCGAAAGCTAAAGCAAAGGACAGTAATTACAAAATTTGTTAACTATTTTTATGAAAAATAAAGAATTTGAATTGAATTGAAAGTCAAAGTCAACCGACAGGAATGGAAAATCGTGGGGGAGACCTTTGCTTAGCAGTGGGACAGTAAAGGTAGAAAAAAAATAAGTTTGTGTTTAAATAGCGGCATATACCTGCTCGTAGGTTGGTTACTACATAATAGCAACCCTAACCCTAAAAAAATTATTTTGTATAATATAAACATCAAAGTAATGAGAAGTAGCGACGTTAAATTTAAAAATCACGCTAAGAAAACATTAAAGCATTGTAAAGTATCACGTTACACTCTATTGTAAGTCAACACAATAATAATCTTAATTTGTAACTCAGCATTATTTTAAAACAAACATCGAAAGAAATAATACACGTAAACAGCCACGGAAAACTAATTTTATGTGACATTGCGTGATGTTTGAAATGTACTGCTACTAATTTCTTTGTGAAAAATTACACGATATGGGTTTTTTGCGCTAAGTTTAAGGCTTAAATAAAAATGTACTTAGAAAAAGTATTTGAGAATACAGAGTACTCTTCGTAAAACCGTTTCGAAATACGATAAGATTTGGATTTCAAAATGGAATTCAATATTTTCAAAGAGAACCCGCGGAGTTTGCGATTATAGATGTATCCTACACATCGTTTCTGGGCTTAGGTACTTTAAAATATTAGATTGGCTTCGAACCAAGCCTAGTCTGAACTGCACCAGGTAATGGAGTGCTGAATGCAAAGTTTCAATCTCCTTTAAGAGCCATATTCCCCGTATATTTCAGGATTAACCACACCGTGCGTAATGTGCTAATGCGTCTTTATTAATTGCTTCTCTATCTGATCTACCGAGCCTTTCTGCGGCTTTTATGCAAATAACTAGGCTTTCGTTTAGTTGCAAGCATGATGCATATTATAATGAAAATGCTTCTGGCAAGATTTTTTTCGATCCCTTTTATGGACCACTGCTGGGCACAGAATACTTACTATTATTTACGCAAAGAAGCGACACTCACCTCTCACCAATTCATTGCGCCTCAGACCGCACTGCGCTCTGGCAGTAACAAGTCACAGAGCTGTCAATCTGTCATGACAGTTATTGCAGCATTTTCGTGTAGGTAGTGCATGTTTATGTAATATTATCACAAACTTAGGTATATAAGTCTGTGGATGTTATTTATTATGGTCGTTGCTAACACAATGATTTAAAATGTTTTGTTATTTTTCGGTGTACGGATGTTTAGAAAATACTTATAAAATAAGAACGGAAGCTTTTTTAGATTTCCTTCCGATGAACAAAAATAAGATTTGCTCATATCAAGTAAGAAAAATATGCTTTCATACTTTAGTTTTTCTCGTTGAAAATCTACCTGGATGCAATTTTTTTTACATCCCACTGCTGGGTACGGGTCTCTCCATGGCATGACAAATTTCTTCATCAGTGGTTTACCGGGGATTTGAACTCAGTATCTCCATGTACTTTTAAAATTCCATTCAATGTTGTATACTTTAATTTGTTATGATTTTTCTTTCTTCTTTACCTTAAACTATTAAGACAATACACTTACAAATTACAAATTTATTTTTTAGGATTTTCACTCACTTCACTTGTTCTTTTTGTATATTTTTGTTGCCAAATTCCACGTCCACTTTAAGTATACATATCTATTCACTGAAATTTTTGTGTTTGATGTTAATTTACACTTTCAGCTAAAGTACCTAATAAAAAAGGTTTTCACAGATAATCACACGGAAAACAAATTGATCCTGTAAGAGTTTTCTTTTTCTTTAAAATTACGGCCCCTAAAACAAATATTAGGTTTACATTACTAAGAGATAACTTGATCCTTTTTAAACATTTCCGAAGCAATTGAGGTGGGTGGACCATGAAAGGCCATTCTAACGTTTAAACACTTTTTATTCGTTTATTTACTGGATAAATGAAGGAAACAAATTATTCAGTAATACTTTTTTTATTGTGCTCCATATACAACACTTTTTTTACCTATCTTTAATCACTATTTATTAAACCTTTCTTTTATGTAATAATGAAGCTCTTCCAAGTAGCCTTGCATTCCAAACAAGGCCAATATTATACATCTCTATAAAAAGGAACGTAATTACGTACGTAAAGGTACGTATTTATAGCTAAAAAGTAATTGTTCATATGTTAATGGTTTGTAAATGTTTCTTGTAAGGCTCCATCAAATTTTTGATTTTTGATGATTAGCTATATAAGGAACCACCCGCTTTCCTAGGAACACTACCAACAAATTTATGTTTTTTATACTTTACCACCATAAACATATCCTCATACGATAATTTACTGTAAAAAATTAAGAGATAATAATAGGTTATTGACTAAAAACATACGTTTTACGCACGAATAACAAATGTAACGTCGACAACCGATGTCTGCAATAGCAGCGCGATTGACTCGCCGCCGCGTTTGTGGCCTTGATATTGATGGATCTTAGTGTGTAGTAGAAGAAATATGTCTTTACATGTCAATAACTATGACTTTTTAATAGTTGGCCTTAAAAGGATCGAGACCTTTCATGGCCCACCTACGTTATGTTTTGACGCAGTTTAGTACGCTAATAATTTCTATCGTGAAGGAATTTCAAAACAATTCTAGCGTGCCCTATACACTTGCGTGAGTTTTCGTAATTTAAATGTTATGTATAATAGTATTACAATCGTTTGATATTATTTAAAAATTTGTGGAATTCAAGATCTCGTGCTCGTGCCGTATTATGTTTTCCAAGGAAAATTGTTAAGCTCAAGTTTTCTTTATATAAGAGTACCTATTTTAGCAAAACACGATTATTCCATTTAAGCGTGCTAGTAAAATAAAAAATTAATACTCGATTAAATATTTTTACGTAACATAAACAACGCCGTAGTAGTTATGCACGATTACACTTTAAGACAATAGGTAGCTTTTTAAAATCTTTTACCATATCAGCTATCCGCTTGTGGAACTCCTTACCTGTGACGGTACGAAAAGCACCAAATCTCGCTTCCTTTAAAAACTTGGTTAAGGAGCATTACCTTGCTACTCTGTGAATACTACCATAAAATTGCAGGTGTGTGTATTTAAGTTATTATAATAATTATTGTATTTTATTTTAATGTTACTTGTAATGTTGCATTGTATGTTTTTAATATATTGTTCTTTTGCTTTTTAGGGTTGTCTGGAAGAAATCGCTTTTAAGCGATAAGGTCGCCCATTGTTTGTTTAAATGTTATTTTGTATTTTTATTTTATGTCATAATTATTGTTGTGCATTACAAACAATAAAGAGTTTATCTATCTATTTATCTAGCTTCATACGGTTGTTTGAACAAAACTGAAGGGTGTATGTGTCGCAGTCGGATTGTATATTCCGCCGTTATACATTACGGCTAGCCGGCTCCAATAACAGTTCTTTTGTAATGCGGCTCACTCTCGTTCCGGATTTCAATTTTGATACTGAAAAGTGGGTTGGATGGCTGTTCAGCAACACCTAATGCGGTTATAAGAAAGATGGGTGTCAATTGAACTAGGCAATGTCGATAACAGGATGAATGACAATAAAATTAAGTAATGTAGAAAGCGTTCAAAAGTAGGCTGTAAAGCTTGAATACAATGAAATAAATTAAGTTTTTAACAAAAAAATAGAACCGACTTCAAACGGTAAAAAATAAAATTGTTCAGTACCTACTTCTTCTTGCTTATGGTAATGACTCTTAAAACTATTTCTGAAGTCGGGCCCTTAGTAAATGTCGTACCATTCGTTCTAAATTGGCACCGACAGTACAGACAGTGGGACAGTACCTACTTCTTCTTGCTTATGGTAATGACTGTTAAAACTATATTGGAGTCGGTGCCCATTCAGAACGAAAGGTACACTATATTTACTAAGACAGGACATTTCACTAAGGGCCCGACTTCAAAAATAGTTTTAAGAGTCATTACCATAAGCAAGAAGAAGTAGGTACTGAACAATTTTATTTTTTACCGTTTGAAGTCGGTTCTATTTTTTTGTTAAAAACTTAATTTATTTCACTCTTTTTAGTAATTTTAATAATTCTGTATGTATTAGCATAATTGGAAAAAATTTCACTTAACTTCTAAACTTTAAACAGATTTACCTTTTATAATCATGTTTATCTAAAAGTCATCTAAAAGTCTGAAAGACATACTATCAGTCCACCTGAACGTATAAATTAAAGAAAGAATTTGCTCTCAGCTCCTAAACGTTGAGGAGTTGTACCTTCAATCATCAGTTAAGCAACAGCAGGTGATAATTACCAGACATTAATATTTGTATTATGTTAAAAATATGACTAAAAGCATGTGTGTGCCTATTAAGTTTCAGTGTTTCCCTCGATTTCCCTAATATCACCTCATCAGATTTTGACATGGTGACAGTTGGACCACCTCAGGAATGTAAGATTTCGAACAAAAAACCATTTATTGAAAGAATTTGCTCTCAACTCCTAACCGTCGTAGTACCTTCCATCATCAGTTCAGCAACATGATATGACGATAATTATACACAAATGTCTGTTTTGCTTTGTAAAAATATGAAAATCATTTGTTGTGCTATAAAATTTGAATGTTCCCTTCGATTTCTCTGGGATCCCTCATCAGACTTTGACTTGGTGACAGTTGGACCATCTCGGGAATGTAAGATTTCGAATAAAAAACTATTTATTGAAAGAATTTGCTCTCAACTCCTCACTGTCGCAGTACCTTCCATCATCAGCTCAGCAACATGAGATGATGATTTCTATGCGTAAATATCTCATATGCTTCAGAAACTATAAGAAAATAAATGTGTGTGCCTATAAAATTTGAGAGTTCCCCTCGATTTCCCTGGGATCCCATCATCAGATCCTGATTTGGTGACAATGGGACCACCTCGGGAGTATAAGCATACGAACAAAAAAAAATTTTGAAAATCGGTCCACAAACGGCGGAGTAATCGGTGAACATATATAAAAAAAAATAAAAATACATACAGCCGAATACAGTACCTCCTTCTTTTGGAAGTCGGTAATTAAATGAAGGAAGCGCGCATGGCGCGGCGGCTAGCGTAGAACCCAAGCGGTCTAAGCCAAACCGGCGCGGTCGGGTGTGAGATGGGTGATCGCTAGTGGCAAAAAAACTTCATGTGCGTTACCGTGCTTCGGAGGGCATGTTCCCTCGGCTGTCGGTCCTGGTTGTTGTCGATAAATAACAGTCGTTAAACCTTGTCAAAGGCATTACGGGCGGTTTGAAAACATCCGACATCCTAACCCGCATCTCCACTAACCCGCATCGGAGCAGTGTGGTGAAGTAAGTTCCAGGACTCTCTCCGAAAATGGTTGCAGCCAACCGGGAGCATTTTTATTAGCGTATAATCGATGACACGTCGTAATACAGAACGGCCCTGTTTTAGTTTAATTATTATGATTTTAAATTGTGAGCTAATATTTGGTAGGTACATATTAAATGATAAAATATGGCACAGTGAAACTAAATACAGATGTTTTTATCAGATCGGATCTGATCCGAAATATAAATAAATAGAATAAATAATTAAATAAACAAACAACTAAATAAATACATAAATAAACATTTAAATTTTATAAAAAGCGCAATTGGTGATCAAATAAAAATAATATGAAAATTGATATAAATGTACATTTTTATAAATTGTGTTATAGTCTTTTAAGTTTTTTCTTTTATCTTTGTAATATTTGCATACCTCATGAAGGAAAATATGGCGTACTAAATATGTAGGAACCTATTAACAGCATTTGTAAGCACCCATATTTGTGTAAATTAAAATAAAAATCTTTGTCTTTGTCATTAATAATGATAATATTGTCCTGAAAGTATCCAAAGTCCTGTGTACTGGTCGGTACTTCAATAATGCACAGTGGCCGTAAAACGTACTGCTCTGAGAATGACTCTGCCGCTAAATGGCCCGCGGCAAGAATTTAGTGTCAGAACGTGGCTTAAAATTATATAGTGCTTAGACTCTGGAAATCTCAAAAACAGACTTCTCATTTTTAAACGTATTATGATATTAGTGTTAATGGAGCTGGGTTTGATAAATCTAATAAGATGTAAAAATCGCTTATAGGTAGTTACAACAAAATGTACTAACATTTTGTTGTAACTATAAATAAGTTTTATCTACTTTTCGATATATCATACTAAAACTAACAACTATCAATTATGACAAAGTGTTTGAGAAATGCGGAAAGGTATATATGTAAGCTGCTAGGTTAATAGATATACTGAATTTCGCGACTTGGTTTAGTAAATTCGGTTTTATAACTTTTTACGGCAGAAGAACTGCGTGCAATTTTTATTTTTGTTGGTAATAAGGTATTTATAATGTGTTTTGTGTTGTGTGCATCGAGGGAGTCTTCAGGGATATAGTCCTTTTCTCTTTTTTTTGATATCGGGGGGGAGGGGGGGGAACTGTGTGTGTCCTGCCTCAGCGCTTGGAGACGTTAGAGAGGACTCTGGGATCTCCACGCGCGGCGCCCCAGAAAGAGCCCAATCTTCGGGAGAGCAGATGTATTCTCCTGCACCATCCAATACTCATGGCATGCGGCCACGCACACACCGCCGTCCTTCCCGGGGCTGTTGGCTGGACGGGTCGAGTTCCCACTCTCACCGCCCGCAACCCCCCTTTTTAGGCGCCTCTTACTATCAGGTAAGGGATACCGTAGCTCTATTCTTAATCCTGAAGCTACAGGGACTCAAGTATATATTCCTATAAAAAAAATACTTAATTAACTATACCCATCTTTTAAAATACTAACTGAATAAATATGTATATATAATACAAAGTTGGTACTTAACACTCGCGTTGGTCTGCCGGGGAGAGAACGCCTTGCAAATATTTCTGCTGTGAAATAATTTCTGGTGAAACAACGGCGATCGCCGGCCACAGTTACAGCAACTATGAGCTTCCAGAGTAATACTGTAAGTTTGAAGTCGAAATGCTGGGCTGTATAACAAATTTAATGTAGCCTTTGTATCATTTGCCTTAGCCTTTGTATTGTATCTAGCGAGTTAAACACTTTTAAACATCTTCATTATGAAGATAAAACTTCATAATATCCACATTAGCCGTATGTAAGTTTGTATATTCCCATAGTGGCCGCAACCCTTTTTGCGTCCCACTGCTAGGCACGGGTCTCTCCCCATCATTGAGGAGGCCTGGAGCTTACTCCACCACGCTGCTCCAATGCGGGTTGGTGGAGATGCGGGTTAGTGGCCAACCCGCTGTCGGATGTTTTCAAACCGCCCATAAGGCCTCCGACAAGGTTTAACGACTGTTATCTATCGACAACAACCGGGACCGACGGCTTAACGTGCCCTCCGAAGCACGGAAACGCGCATGAATTTTTTTTGCCACTAGCGGTCACCCATCTCACACCCGTTTGGCTTAGTTGCATAGATCGTTTGCGTTCTACGCTAACCGCCGGGCCATGCGCGCTTCTGCAATTATATTGTGGGCAAACTTTTTTCTTTATTCCTCAAACATTTAATAAATTCTGCGCCATCTGGGTAACATGATATTGATAAAATAATATATGAAGACAGCTATTTAGAACGCTTCGCATGTATTTACATAATTTCCCTCGAGACGTTAACAATATTGTACAATACAAGTAATATGGATAAATTGTTTTTACGAGTGTCAATATTTTTATTGTTCCGTTACGCGTAATTCGCCTTTATGTATATAAGACCCATTATTGTTTACATGCAAAGGTAAATTATATTATTTTTAGATAAAGCTATGGAAACATGTTCATTTTCTTCCATTCGCTATCATTTTCATGCCTATTCTCATAGATTCTACCTATTCTTGACCCTGTCACAAAAATAGGGATCTGTGAAACAGACTTTAGGTATTTCAGAATTAAGGTTGGATCCTTATTTACCCTACACATTTATAGTCGTCTGACGACCCGCGTGGCGTAATGGTTACCATGCCGGACTGCCGATCGGAAGTCCCGGGTTCGATTCCCGGCGAAACAGAAGTTTGACTGATGAGTTTAAATTTCTGTTCTCGGTCTGGGTGTTTGTGTTTCTGTCTTTGTATATATCCATGGTACCCACGACACAGGGTATACCTACCCTACTATGGAGCTATGAGTGTGATACGTTTATTTATTTATTATTATTTATTATAGTCACACACTCACGGACACACACAAAGGCAGAAACACAAACACTCAGACCGAGAATAGAAACTCGTAGGTACCTTTGATCGAACCCAGGACACTTTGATCGACAGTTCAGCATGATAACCGTCTTCACGTTAGATATTTTAATCACGATGTGTTTCTTCGAGAAAGTGTTTAGTACATACCTAATCATTAAATTTCGATAGCTCTTGAGTCCAAGGCGCATCCAGACACAAACCCGGATGGAGGACCGGGTAAGACTAATGGAAACACTTATGTTGGTACCGATCTGGTGGAAGCCTGAACCACGCCACAGTCATGCAGCATAATAAATACCATTGTACCTGAAAATGTATTTTTAATACAGTTGCTCAAAAAGTGGCGTATTGCAGGGACGTATAGCGTTCGGGAAGTGGGCTATTACACACTCGTGTTTTTTTCTTTACCTTTTCCGAACTCGTACGTTCTCTTTCACAACTGTCAAAATAATGTCTACTAAAAAAAACAACCACGAAGTTTTAGAAATTTTATAATTCATGCAAATATTTCTAAAAAGAAGCTACTAATTTGTTTCAATATCAGATTTAATGATTTGATTCAATGAGTTAGGTTAGGTTTTATTTCATCTATCTCATTAACATTTTCATTTTCATATCAATAAAAAAATTCTACTGAAGACTTGGCTGTATGGGCATAGCTCCCTTTGCCTACCCAGAATGGGTGAAAAAAATATTCCCTACATATAGGTATTATTTTACGGTTGGCGCCATTTTTCAAAAATGTTCTTTGCGAGTTTGCGAGTTTTTATTATTTTATTAAATTGCTTCATTTTTTCGCAACTGTATTAAAAATAGTTGTTCAGTACACGTGCGGAACCGTCATTGGAAGGGGTTCCGACTGTCAACCCTCACCTTCGCTGCGCCTCGGCTCGGGTAGACATTTGTCGGAACTCCTTGCAATGACAGCCTTTCCGCACTTGTAATGAAATATACTATAAAACAGAGCTGGAGTTTTTTTCCGCCCGCTTTTTTCTCCTAGCCCATAATATAAGCCTGAGCGCACCCAAAGCGGATGACGGTCAGCCGATGGCCGTACAACAATGACAAACATAAAGTTTTATTACCCAGGATGTTAATAAGCTATTTCATTTCATTTCATAAACTATTTCATTTCATTTCACGTGGAGACGTCGGAGACCAAAGAGTTACCGAATAGTATATCAGTTTTTCATTTTGAGCCTGCTTTTAAACCGCATTCCATTTTATATCTATACTAATCCTTACTAATATTATAAATTCGAAAGTAAATCTGTCTGTCTGCTACGCTTTCCCGTTACTGAACTAATTTTAATGAAATCTGGAACACAGATAGAGTGGACCTTGGGAAAGAACATATTATTATGATGGTTTTTATCCTACGGGAGCCTATAAAACGGGTCCACACGGGCAAAGTCGCTGGCTGGAAGCTAGTATACATATAAAGCTGAAGAGTTTGATTGTTTGAACGCGATAATCTCAGGAACTACTAGTATGAATTGAAAAAATATTTTTGTGTTGAATAGTCCATTTATCGGGAAAGGCTTTATTTAGGCTTTTATAACATCATGCTATGACTAATACCAAAGTCCACGCGGATGAAGTCGCGGGCGGATGCCAGTTCTAAATAAAAATCATGTAAAAAAATAAATAAACGTTACACACTCATAGCCCCACAGTAAGATAATTAATACCCTGTGTCGTGGGTACCATGGACACATACAAAGACAGGAATACAAACACACAGACCGAGAACAGAAATTTAAACTCATCATTAAAATTTTTCTTTCGCCGGGATTCGAACCCGGGACCCCTTGATTGGCAGTCCGGTATAGTAACCATTGCGCCACGCAGGTCGTCAACAGGTCAGTCAGCAGGCCGTCTAAAAAATGCTATTACGGTACGGTACGATTCCTCTTTAATCAAATTCAAGGAATGTAATCAAGTGAAGAAATCCAATTCCAATTCCCGTTCATCACAAACGAAGTAACGAACTACTTGTCAACAATACAAAAACTCTTCCAACAAATCCCAAAGAGATATCGCCAAATGATTACACAAAGGACAACTATAAGCCAAATTACAGATAACAACGACTTGGGATAAGTTTTATCTACTTTCCGATATGTCATTGTGTTTGTAAATTAGCTCTTATCGATTATGGCCGAGTGTGGGTTGGTGTACCAATATTTGAATTTACGATTTGTTTTGTATTGCCTTTGCCATTTTTGTTTTATTGTATGAGGCAACTTCTTAATGAATATTAAAAGAAATATATAACATTTTAATCGTTTTTACCTTAGAGCATCAAGGTATGACAGGTATGACACTGAATGGTGAGTCAGTAACTTTGATGCTCTAAGGTTTTTACCGAATGCGCGAAGCAATGTATGGCAATGTGTGTCATATTACGTACTCCAAATTATCCTCGTTTCTGACACACGTCATGCTCGTCATTTGAGATTCTTTTCTTTTTTATTTACCTTTCTTTTTGAACTATCAATTTATTTATCGGTCTTCCTTATAATATAACATGATCTGCACTTTACTACTCAGTTTTGGCAACTTGTCAGTTTTAAATTTTATGATATATCGGCAAATGCATCAAAAACTTAATTAGAATTTTAGTTACTATTTTACACACCTACGGCCTTGAACGCTAACCCTAGGGCGCCCCAACTTTTTTATGCTAGCCGCCGCACCACGCCGCGAGGCTCGGGTTTCACTAAACCATTCATTGTGTCTCAATTTGTTATTGTAACTATCAAGTGTTATGTTTTTTATGTTAAGGATGAATGAAGCTGTATATTTAAGTGTTTTGTTTCTCAATATTAAACTACGGTGTAGAAATATGATACGCTGAACAAAGCAAATGGCCACATCAGGCCACATTTGTATCGGGTTTAAAAACGGCTTAATTTCGGCAAAATTTTTGTGTCTCATGCTGAAACCTTTATTTATATGTATTATTAGATAACTTACCTCGTAAATTCCAATAATTCACTGCAATCCCAACACTCAATCTTATAAATTAACACAACACAAATCACTATGCCACACCCGAACACGATTGCGCAACACAGACTACTGTCAACTTTATTTTTCTTTTTTTACGCCATGGCACGGATTTCTAACGTTTTGGTTTCATTGCATAGATAATTTAACGCAGAAACAGGATAGATATATAGAATAGACCTTAGACAAACAGTGACAACACTATTTCAGTTAAGACCGACCAGGATAGAGAAGGGAGCCACTCCGCCCCCTTGTCGCACTCTGTGCGACAAGGGCAATCTGGACTACAAAATTTTGTCGCTCTGTGTGCGACCGGGCGTTTTAGGGCAATCAAGCGGCTGTTACCTGCCCAAGTAACCACAACCCAAACTCTGTAATCGCTGGCCTTTCTGACCTGTATAGGGGACATGCACAGAAAAACTTTCAGCTTTTATAAAATAACGAAGGTCTGGCCGTCGTGGGCTCTTGGGTGAATAACTCTGTTTCATGAACGGAATTCATTTATTTCATTTAATTCATTAATGTCCAGTTTTTTTTCATATTTTATTAATGTTATGAAGTGCATAGCGCGAAAACTAACAAAATTAAATATGCTTCCATAGATCTTTTAATACTTTCATACGTATACTATCCAATCCTTTTGCTTGGAAATAAAAGAGGATTTAAAATATCTGATTCAAAATATGCCTACCGCAGAGGAAGTATGAATTACTTTGGTAAATAGATATCTACATTCAAAATAATTTATCGAAATGCGCAATAACACAAAATTGCCAATCCATTAATGTTAATGTGCGATCTCAAACTACAGGATAATATGTAAATATTATAATGATAATAATAATTTTTTAAGTATATGGTACACATTTTAAATTTAAAAAAAACTGCAGAACTATGCAAAGTTTTTTAGATACTGAACTACTCAACTGCGTTATAAAACCTAAATCATTTAAAAACTATTTCTTATTTATTGATAAACCTCAAGTATGGCTGCAACCCTTTTAGCATCCCACTGCTGGGCACGAGTCTCTCCCCATTATTGGGGAGGCCTGGAGCTTACTATACCACGCTGCTCCAATGCGGGTTGATGCAGATGCGGGTTAGTGGCCAACCCACCTTCGGATCTTTTCAAATCGCCCATAAGGCCTCCGACAAGGTTTAACGACTGTTATCTATCGATAACAACTGTGCCCTCCGAAGCACGGAAACGCGCATGAATATTTTTTTTGCCACTAGCGGTCACCCATTTCACACCCGACCGCGGCCGTTTAACTTATAGTTGCATATATCGCTTGCATATTCTACGCTAAACGCCGGGCTATGCACGCTTACTCAAGTAACCTCAAGTATATTGCATCTTTATTTTGATTGTAACAGCTGTTCAGACAGCATTAAAAGATAGAGCTTGTTTGTTTGTTTGAACGCGCTGATCTCAGGAACTACTGGTTCGAATTTGTTTTGTGTTGAATAACATATTGATGAAGGCTATAGTGACAAAAAACTAAAGTCCACGCGGATGAAATTGCGGGCGGCCGCCATATTCCTATAATTTCAATTTTAAATTTACGTTGAGTAGCGATGGCCAAGTGGCAAAGTCAAGTCTCCAACATGGAGGTACTGAGTTCTAACCACCAGCGCGCACCTCTGACAAAGAAATTTGTTACGTAAGTGAGTTTTCGTCGTGGTTCCGCGGTAAGGAAAAATGAAATGATATTTTAATTATTTTCGATTTTTCAATCACGTTGCTATCTTCCAATCCGCAAATAGCCAACATGGTAGACACTGGCTTAGATCCCTCTTCAGAGATAAAAAAAAGATGAAAAAAATATTTACAAAAGTTTCACCATTTTCTCTATATAATATTCGGCTTCACCCCTTGCTAACCGTTAAACAATATAGTACAAAGCAAGTGCTTATAAATTCACACGATATGGTCGCGAAACTTTCCTCAAATAAAAGTTTGGAAGCGCTGCAACAGGGAGATGCATTACCGGCCGATAGCATTCAACGGTGCATGAAAAGTGCTATCTGTACATTTTGCTCTATTAGTTATAATGTGAGCAACGTATGAGTTTGATTCGGATAGAGTTTCACGTTCCTTTTACTCGATTTCTATTGAAAAACTATGAATGTATTGGTTCTGCTCTCCTTTTCATGCAAATTGTATACATGCCTCAGGAACTTTTGAAAACATTCTTAATTCTCTTGATAGCTTTTTATCCGCAACGTTCAAAATAACATTTATTTATAAAAATAGCCAAGTGCGAGTCCTCACGCACTGACAGTTACGTAAAATATTTTTAATATATGATGCAACAAAAAAATTACGGTTTTAGTAATTTTCCCTTTATCTGTGCTATAAGATGTAACTTCGTATCAAATTTCAAGATTCTGAGTTCACGGGAAGTACCCTGTAGGTTTTGATTCCCTTGCGAGTGTCGAAAATTTGCGGAAATTTGCGGCATAAACGACTGTATCTTTTGATTGCGCTGTCTTAGAAGTTTGATTTTTTCACAGCTCCAAGAGACAATAATGAGAACAGATTAATATGTCTCTGATCTACAAGTTCCTATCAACGCGACCGACGTCTCGGGCACCAGTTAGTAACATCTATTAACTCATAAATGTTTCCAAAACCTAATTATAATTATTTACTATTCACTGACTATAGATGTAGAGTAGTAGGTACTAGAATTTTCATTTCTTTGAAAAACTTTAATTTAAAGTTTGTTGCCGCTATTCCTAGGCAGTATTCGTGCGAGCAAACTGCTCTTCCTTATAAGCTTATTTTCTTCACAGGGACTCGAAAATTTTCTTTAGATTAGTTTCTCTTGTTGAGGAAAATAGGAAGGAATAAGGAATAATAAGTTCGGTCGCCTTTTAAATTGGAAGTCGCTTCTTTTATGCCAAGATTTTTACTGGCTCGCCCGCACGAGAAAATAGCATTGGTTTACTTATTAGCTGTGTATTTGTGTTATTAAAACTTTAGTATTAAATCAAAAGCAAATCTTCTCTCCCTAAAGTTCACGTTCGCTCTATGGGGTTCCGTTACGATGGGACCTTTCTTTTGGCATCAAACAGCAGTCGGTAATAGTGTTCTAACTTTTAAACCGTTATATTTACTCGTAGGTGGTTGCAACCCTTGGTACGTCTGGTTGGTGGAAATGCGGGTTAATGGCCAACCCGCTGTCGGATGTTTTCAAACGGCCTATAGGGCCTTCGACAAGGTTTAACGACTGTTATCTGTCGACAACAACCGGGACCAACACCTTAACGTGCCCTCCAAACCACGGAAACGCGCATGAACTCATTTTGCCATTAGCGGTCACCCATCTCACACCCAACCGTGCCCGTTTGGCTTAGTTGCATAGATGCACTTGCGTTTTACGTTAATGGCCGGGCCATGCGCGCTTCGTATGTACTTGTTTCTAATTGTTCAACGATGGCTGTCGGCGACCAAGAAAAACATATGTGAGAATTGAGAATAACGTATGAACATTCCATATTAAAAGTTGCAAGGGCCGCTGAACGAAACGGCATCATCTATTCCGTTTCACTCACACAGAAGAAGACAAAGACGGCAACGTCTATCCCCGTCTCACGCGCGGCGTCTAAAACGAGATGCAACGAGTGTTCCTGCTTCGCTCACACAGGGCGGTGTGACGAGTAGAATCGAGATTGGAATGCGGAAAATTTACGAAATTAGTATGGAAAATTAGATATCTAGATTTTCATGATTTTTCTTTATAATATGGTTAAGGATGATTAGTTATGTAGGATAACACAATTTTTATAAAGAAATTTGTATAGGTTACGTAGATATTTAAGGTTGAAGTTTTTTCTGTACTTAGGTAGTTTTTTGTTAATAAGATCGTATTTTTATATGTTTTTGGATGTTTTTAGGATTAATACGATAGGAAATAAGTTTGTCTACATGGATACATAGTTTTTTATGAATATATTTTGTGAATTAGCTTAGTTATTTAGGTCATAAGGTTAGCAATTGGCGAAATTTGTTGGACTTTGTGTATATTTTCTTAAATAACTCTTTATGTATTTTACCTATGAAAATGGAACTTATATAGTCTAATAGGATAGTTTACGAGGAACAAAACTATGTATGATACATATGTATAAGTGAATAAGATCAATAAAAAGAACCCGAAAAACAGCCTTCACCGAAGCAAAAATTGTATCGAAATAAGGCCGCGATCGGGCTATTGCACGCGGCTGTCTTTCTCGTATTGCTTGGGGAGTACTTAAGCAAATTGGGGCCAAGGCAAAGCATTCGAGTGACTCACTCTCGGTTTCGTTTTCGTGGCGTGCGGCCGTGTTGATAGGCGCCCCGCCCGTTGTCGAATCGATATCCCTGAGATTATAATTTTTTGGCTGGTGACGGATCACGCTTAACCGCCCCTGCGCAAAGTCGTACCTTTGTGTCCGCGTGTGTTAGTGGTGTAGTGAAGTGTCTTCCTCATTGCGCTTTGGTATTATTCCATCGCGTAGCGTGTGCGTTGCGTAACGGTTTTTTCGTAACGGTTTTTTCCGCGAGTGCGTTTCGACCGGTCATCGTTATAGTGAAGTGTTAGTGTAATTCACGGCCCTTCCCGGGTCGGGAATAGTTCAACGCGGGGTTACACCCGCATCACACAGTAAGTCTAGTGATAGTTTTAGGTACACACCTCTGACCGACCACAGGTCAGAGACTTAGGTACCTAGGTACACACCTCCCTGCCTAGGCAGGGGGGCACAGTTAGTTAATTGTGAGTGCTTCCGAAAAGTCGCCATCATGGCCGACTTTTCGGAAAGCTATGTGAGAAGCCTGGAGGCCCTTCTCCAAGAGAAGGCCCCAGAAGAATTTAAAAATCTGAAAGCAAGGGAGTCCCGTCCGCCCTCACCGGCGAACTCTACGATGGCGGACGCCCGTTCATACCCGTCGTCAGAGGCGGATTCAGAGTCCTCCTCGGAGGAGTTTCAGACGGTAACGCGTAAGCGTAAAAAGGGGAAGGGCCTAACCCAACCCCCCCCGAAGGCTCAAAAGGTGGTTATCGAATCACCACAATCGCCGGACCCACTGGAGGTCCCGGTCCCGGTCCCGGTCCCGATGGAACAGGCGTCAGAGCCTGTCCCTGAACAGGGACCATCTCAGAGGCAGGGTAAGATCCCGCCTCCCATTTTCCTTCGTGACAAGGCGAAGTGGGACGCCGTATCGCGGGCTATGTACACGCGCGGCATCCAGCTGAGCCACGCGCGCACAACCCCGCAGGGCATCAGAATTGTCCTGCAATCAGACGCGGACCACCGCAGACTAACATCTTTTCTGCGCTCTGAGAGCATCGGGTACCACACCTATGCTCTCGAAGACGAGCGCAAACTCCGTGTGGTGATCCGAGGGATCCCAAAGGAGTTAGAAACAGATTTGGTTTATAATGACCTTAAAGATCAGGACCTCCCCATCAGGGAGGTCCACCGTATGGTTAACGGGCGCACCCGTAAACCATACGATATGGTACTCGCCATACTGGACCTGTCTCCAGAAGGCAAAAAGATTTTTAATATAAAACAAATATGCCTGCTCTCAGGCATATACATAGAATCCCCGCGTAACAACGGTCCGGGCCAGTGCCACCGTTGCCAGTTGTACGGACACTCAGCCCGCAACTGTTTCGCCAAACCGAGGTGTGTCAAATGCCTCGGGGACCACGGCACCTCAGAGTGCCCTCGCCCGCAGGGATGTCCCGAGCCGCCACAGTGTTGCAACTGTGGAGGCTCTCATCCCGCTAATTACAGAGGCTGCCCGCGTGCGCCTCGTAAGAATAAGAGCGGCCCGCGTGGGGCAGCGTCGGCCTCCAGGCCCACTGCCCCCGCCTTCAAGCCGGCACCGCCGCCCGCACAGAATGCGTGGGTGTCTCCACCCAGCATGTGCAAGAAGGCACCCGAACCGGCTGCGGCAAAAATCGCTCCGGCCAAGGCCACCGCCCCAATCAGGGACCATGTTCCCAATAAAGGGGTACCAAAGACCTCGGAGGGTGCTAAGGTCAAGAAGTCCCACCCTCCACCACCGAAGCCCAAAGAGAGGGCTGATAGTAGCCGCGTAGACAGGGCGTTCGACACCGTCACGAACATTATAGCCCAAATAGATTTGGAGGAATTATTCGCCCTGGAGGACAAACTCCAGTCGGCGCGGGGGTGTGGTATCACCACTCTGAGGTACCTGGGGGAGCACCGTGCTCTCCTGCTGGCCCTCAAAAACTTAAATCCATAAACCAAATATGGATTTAAGCCCCCTACATGTAGGTCACACAGGTAGGGTAAAACCCCGCTCTCTGGCCATAGCTTTTTATAATGCTAATGGCCTTAAATCCCAAGTAGATCTCGTTCGTGCGTTCTTGTCTGACCGTCAGATAGATATATTGTTAGTTCAAGAAACCTTTCTTAAACCTAGTATTAAAGACCCTAAAATTGCCAACTATAATATAATACGGAATGACCGACTGACATCGAGCCTAGGTGGTACCCTAATTTACTACAAAAGGTCACTACATGTTACAGCCCTTCCCTCCCCCGCTCTTACTAATATGGAGGCATCGGTCTGCAAAATAGCCATGACCGGTCATAGACCAATAGTAATTGCCTCGGTTTACCAGCGAGCCGGAAGTAATAACAAGAATAATAATAGATACCTACATTCCCCAGATTTAGACGCCCTTTTTGAATTGGGAGACTCGGTCATTCTGGCCGGGGATTTCAATAGTAAACATCCAAGCTGGAATAACTATAAATGTGATAGTAACGGCAGTATATTATACAAGTACTTAGACGAACATGACGACATAGTAGTTAACGCCCCTTTTTCGCCAACCAGATACCCCTATAGCGAAACAACGGTCAATCATAACCCCTCTGTATTAGATTTTGCATTAATAAAGGGGGTCACCCTTCAGGTTGACGTCCCAGAGGTCATTCACGATCTACACTCCGACCACCGCCCAGTGATTATGCGAGTGGGCGTGGCCGAGAGGAGGGGCCCCTCCCTGAAAAAGGTGTTAGATTGGACTAAATTTTCCAAGTCATTAGATAACCCCGACTCAACTCACTTACAGACAATACCGGAGGATATCACTACGGTAGAGGAAGCCCACAGAGCGGTACGCTCTATGAGTGAGCACATCCAATCAGCCTCCAAAGAGGCCACTAGGGAGGTCCAGATAGCGAACGATCGCAGACTGGAGCTGCCCCATGATGTACGGGCCCTCATAACTGCTAAGAATGCAGCCACCCGTAAATATGACTCCTTCCCGTCCCCTGAAAACCTACGGAACCTAAATAGGCGCCGTAGGATACTCAAAGAGCGCATGAGCGAGATCCGGAACGAACAATGGGATTCACTGACCAAGGAGATCACGCCCGACCACCAGGCTTACTGGAAATTGGCGAGAAATCTAAAGTCAGATACAGTAGCGCCAATGCCCCAACTAGAAAGACCGAACCGACCACCTGCGTTCGATGACCTAGAGAAGGCAGAATGTTTGGCCGACTGTTTAGAGAGCCAGTGCTCACCGAGCACTCATAACACATGCCCCAATCACATCGCCCTGGTTGAAAGCGAGGTAGAGGCCCGGATTGGGGTACCGCCCTCCGGCGAGCCCCTACAGCCCACGTCCATCCAAGAGGTGCGTTTCCTAATAAAACAATTAAAACCCAGAAAGGCCCCTGGCCCGGACGGGATAACTAATAAAGTTATTAAACAGTTTCCCCCGTTTTTAATAGGCCTACTAGTGACTATTTTTAACACCTTCCTGGCTAACTGCGTGTTCCCGGATAACTGGAAACAAGCAGTGGTGATAGGAATTCACAAGCCGGGTAAACCCAGAAACCAGCCCTCTAGCTACCGCCCTATTAGCCTCCTTAGCTCTTTCGGTAAGCTATATGAGAGAATAATTCTACATAGATTAAAGTCATTTGTATTAACTAAAAACATTTTAATGGACGAACAGTTCGGGTTCAGACCCGGCCACTCGGCTGACCAGCAAGTGCACCGCCTCACGGAGCACATCCTGTCTGGCTTCTATAAGACCAAGAAAGGCGTACCTACGGGAGCCCTATTTTTCGATGTAGCAAAAGCGTTCGATAAAGTATGGCACCAGGGCTTATTATACAAGCTATATAACATGGACGTGCCCGACAGACTCGTACACATCATACGAGACTTTTTATCGAACAGAACGTTCCGCTACAAAGTAGAGGGCACCCTCTCTAGCCCGCGCACGGTAACAGCCGGCGTGCCCCAAGGCTCCACGCTGTCCCCGCTTCTATACGCACTATACACTAGTGATATGCCTAAAACAGATAACGTCCATCTGTCCCTATTCGCGGACGATACCGCTTTATACATGTCGCAACCAAACAAGCACTGTCTGCGCTTAGGCCTCCAAGCAGCGGCTACGGCTTTGGGCGACTGGTTCAATAAATGGAGAATAGATGTAAACCCCGATAAGACCACGGCGGTTCTATTCGCCAGAGGGACCTATGGAGGCAGGTCAACACCCCCGGCCCCTATAAAATTATACGGACAACCCATTCCATGGGAAAGATCCGCTAAGTACTTAGGCGTTCATTTAGATTCAACTCTTAATTTTGCGAAGCACATTAAGGTTGTACGTAACAGGGCATCTTTCATACTAGGGCGATTATACCCTCTGATAAACAAAAATAGTAAAATGGGTCTGCGGTACAAGGTCCGTTTATACACATCTGTTATCAGACCGGTTATGACTTACGCTAGCGTGGTTTTCGCTCACAGGAACACAGTCAGTCTCCAAAGAGTGCAAAATAGATTCATGCGCATGGCCACGGGGGCCCCCTGGTTCATGCGCAATGTAGACCTTCATAGGGACCTAGAGTTACCTACTATAGCTACTTACTTAAAAGAGCTATCTAAAGGCTATTTTGAGAGGGCTGAAAAGCACCCTAACCAACTCATAGTTAAAGCGGCTACTTACAGCACGGTAAAGTGCAAAAAGTACCCTTTACGGAGGCCTAGACACATACTACTCGATTCCGACGACGAAATCACGCTGGCGAACGCTCCCCCACAGGACGAACCATCTACGTCCTCTAACACTACACACAAAAACACTACGGTTTACACGCACCGTCCCCGCCGGCGGGGGCGACGTACCGCGCTCAGAGGCACGGTCGCGCGGTGGCCCCGCGTGCCCGGCCGTCTCTTCCAATCCTCCGTAAGTCCCTGGATGAACACACCGAGTCGATCAGAGCCGAGGTCCGTGTCTCAAAGGAGGCGCCCTCTGATCGGTCGCTCAACCCATAGCCCCCTTCTTCACGGGGCGGAGCAAAGTGAACGGGCTGCGGCTTTCCCGCCGGGACCCGGGATCGCTCCCACCCCTCCCACACCCTTTTAATTCCGGTTGAGCCACTCAGGCTCGCCACAAAAGCCCGGTGAAGCAGTAAAGGCCGACGGGGCCAACTGCAGCGCGTCAATTAGAAACAAACAAACGGCAAAGCATTCCTCGGCGAGCTCAAAAGTAAGAAGAAAACAAGACTCTGAAGACTCTGAAGACTCAAGAAGACTAATAACAAGAAGATTAAAGAAGATTACTGAAGTTTGGAAGAAGACTTCAAGACCATACGAAGAGGCCTTGGCATAGGGAAATTAGGGTTCGGTTAGGGCTGGCTGGGTTCCTTATCAGGAACATAAGTGGTTTTATTCAAAGAACGTCACCCCCTCACCCCCCTCCTCTTCCCCGTGACAGACGACTGACGCAACTCCCCGACACCGACGTGGCGCCTCGCAGGTTGGGTTACCGGCGTCGGGTTTAACATCTCACACCCGATTTACACCCGCCACTCCCCTTTTGGCCTCGCTGGTGGCTACTACGATCCCACCACGCGTACTCCTAGGGCGAGTAGCGCGAACATACATACCGTATAGACGCGCCGCCCCCACAGCTGGTCCTTCGAGCCGGATCATCGTGCCATCGTCATCATCGGGTTACTGCCGCCATCATGCCTGTCACACGAAGTCAACGAGGCGTCTCTCCACCGGAGCGACCAACTGCGCCCCAGTCATCGGATGAAGCACCGGGGACACTGGACACTTCGGTCACATATGGGACCACGACGGAGAGCCCGCCAACATCAAGAGTCACCAGGAGCGAAGCCACGGTTCAAGAAGCAGCACCACCAGGGGTTCCTGCGGCACCACGGAAGACACGCTCCACGAAGTCCACCAAACGAGAATTGGAACTGAAGGTGGAAATGGCGCGGAGGCGAATGGAAGAGTCCAAGGCTGCTGCGGAATACACCAGAGCACAGTACGAACTGCTTCGAGCGGAGAATGAAGATTCCGGATCCGAAGTCGAAGATCCCGAAGAATGGAACACGAACATCCGTTCATGGGTACATCATGCATCGGTGGAGGGGATGCCCGAGGAGGAGCATCAGAGGCAGGTGTCCGGGGAGGGGCACCGATTGGGGGCGTCCGGGGAGGGGCGAACCAGTCAGCCACCTGTCACCACTGCAGTTCCGGAACACCGCACCGAACCCGGGACCAAGGAGCTCGCCGAGGCAATCATGAAGGCCATCTCGATTGCACCGAGGAATTTACCGCAACCGAGTTATATACACGATCTGCCCGACTTCGACGGAAGAAATGAAGAATGGATTGCCTTCAGGACGGTATACGAAGACACCGCACCGCTTTTTACGGGAATTCAGAACATGGCGCGGCTGCGGCGGTCACTCAAGGGCACAGCGCGGGAAGCAGTGAAGAGCCTCCTATATTCAGAAAGCCCACCTGAAGAAGTTATGGAAACCCTCCGTCGAAGGTTTGGAAGACCTGAAGCCCTGATCCGGATGGAATTGGAAAAGGTGAAGAACCTACCCCGGATCCCGGATAAGCCGCGTGACATCTGCGTGTTTGCCAGTCAGGTGAACAACACCGTCGCGACGATAAAGGGGCTAAGAAAACCGGAATATCTGCACGCGCCGGAAATGGTAGCCAACATCGTGGAGAAGATGCCTCCGACGCTGCAGCATAGGTGGTACAGATTCGCCGCCAAGAAGAAAAACGAAGAACCTGATCTGGTGCTACTAACGAAGTTCCTCAATGAAGCTGCGGATGAATGTGGACCCTACGCGACGCCAGAGGCTATGCATCCAAGGCAGCCTCCCCGGCGTCAACTTACACATACCGCATCCGAACAATTGAAGGAAGAAAGGAAGACCTGCTGTCCACACTGCCAATATGAACATCACCTCTACGAGTGCCGCAAGTTTCTACGATTGCCAACCAAGGAGAGATGGGAGGTCGCGAAGAAATCGAAGATGTGCTTCAAGTGTCTCCAGGGGCGACACCGGAAGGAAACCTGCCGACGTCCTCCATGCAAGGTGTGCAAGAGGTGGCATCACTTCGTGCTTCATGAAGACCAGGGGGATTGCCCGAAGCCCGAAGCGAAGAAAGAAACTGCGAACAGGGAGATCGCCAACAACGTCAGGCTCCCGGTGAACACTACGAGGACAGCAAGGGCCTACTTGAAGATGGTTCCAGTCGAGTTGTATGGACCAAGGGGGGCTGCCAGGATCCTAGCACTACTGGACGAGGGGTCAACCGTCACGCTTCTGGACTCATCGGTCGCGAGACAACTAGGCCTCAAGGGACCCGTGGAGGCGCTCACCCTAGAAACTGTGGGAGGCAGGACCATCACCAAGGGAGATTCTATGAAGATCAACATGAAGATCAAGGGGTTGCACCAGACCAGGAAGAGGAACATCTCTGGGGTACGCACGATCGACGACATCAACCTGACACCCCAGATGATTGAAAAGGGAAGAATTGAAGAATGCGCTCATCTCAAGCCGATGGTGAACCAGTTGTATTATGAAGAGGAATCACCGAAGCTACTCATCGGTCAAGACAACTGGGAGCTCATCGTGTCCAGAGCAACACGCAAAGGGAAAAGAGGTCAACCCGTAGCATCACTGACTTACCTAGGGTGGGTGCTACATGGGTCCGATGGAGGAGCGTCGAGGCCTGTGAACTTCGTAACCTGCGCGCACGTTACTTCTAAGGAAGAGGAATTGGAAAAGGTCATCAAGGAACATTTCGCCGTGGAATCGTTGGGAATCCATCCACGCCGACCGACCACAGATATAGAAGAACGGGCTCTGGCAATTCTAGAAGAAACTACGAGGAAATTGGACAATGGGCGCTACGAAACCGGCTTATTATGGAAGAATAAAGATACGAAGATGCCGGACAACTACAATCAAGCAGAGAATCGCCTGAAGAACATAGAGAAGAAGTTGGACAGGGATACGGCACTGAAGCAGGAATATGAAGATCAGATCAGGAATCTTCTCAACAGTGGCTACGCAGAAGAGGTCAAGCACGAGTCCACATCCGAGAAGAAATGGTACCTGCCTCACTTCGCCGTCACGCACCCTACCAAGAAGAAGATACGACTGGTGTTCGACGCTGCCGCGAAGTACCAGGGGAAGAGCCTCAATGATGAACTGTTGCCGGGACCAGATCTGTTGCAGTCACTGTTTGGAGTTTTACTGCGGTTCCGTCAGAGGCCAATCGCCGTGGTAGCTGACATCAAGGAAATGTTTCTTCAGGTGAAGATACGAGAAGAAGATCGGGACAGCCTTCGATTCTTATGGAGGGGAGGTCAACGCAGCGGGACGCCGAGGGAGTATAGGATGACATCAGTTATATTCGGCGCCGCCTGCTCTCCGAGCGCTGCTATCTTCGTCAAGAATAAGAACGCGTCGGAACACAAGGAAGAGTACCCGGAAGCGGCAAGGGCAATTGAGCGCAATCACTATATGGACGACTACCTTCACAGCTTCGGGACTCCAGAAGACGCAATCAAGATAGCAAGCCAGGTGGACCTCATACACAAGAAGGCTGGGTTCCAGTTAAGGGGTTGGGCATCAAACAATGAGGAAGTGTTAAAGAAGCTCACTCCGGAGGGGAACAACATGGAAGTCGAACTGGGGACCAAAGAAGAAAAGACATTGGGACTGAGGTGGTTCACAGGGGGCGACGAAATAGGATTTAGAACGAGTCTTCGCAACCTGCAGGAAGAGGTAGCCGAAGGGAAGAGGACTCCAACCAAGAGAGAGGTCACAAGCGCCGTGATGTCGACATTCGATCCACTGGGGCTTGCATCGCCGGTACTCATCCAGGGGAAGAAGCTGATCCAGAGCATATGGAGGAGCGGGGTCGGATGGGACGACAGCATCACCGATGAAGACAACAGGACCTGGGAGGAGTACCTAGAAGACCTGCAGTTGCTGAGGGATCTCCGGGTGCCAAGGTGTGTAGCGCAGTCCAACACCGAGGGGGAGCTCCACGTCTTCGTCGACGCGAGCAAAGAGGCCTACGCATGCGCCGTGTATCTGAGGCAGCGCGACGAAGAAGATGGCTACCGAGTGACACTACTGGCGGGCAAGGCAAGGGTGACCCCGCTGAAGCCAGTGTCCATCCCGAGGTTGGAGCTACAAGCGGCGCTACTGGGTGCCAGGATGGCGCGATCAGTGCAAGAAGAACTGGACGTCGAGATTGTGAAGAAAACTTATTGGAGCGACTCCAGCACCGTGCTCTCCTGGATCAAGACCGACCCAAGGACATTCAAGACCTTCGTAGCACACCGACTGGCGGAGATCGAAGACACGACGAAGCCTCAAGAATGGCGCTGGGTACCTACAGCACACAACCCGGCTGACGACGCAACGAGAGGTATACCGAAAGATTTCAACAGCGGACACCGATGGTTCAACGGACCTGCATTCCTGGCGCAAGATGAAGAGGATTGGCCGAAGCCGCGGACCTTCAAGGCGGAGCCCACGGGAGAAGAGAAGGAAAAGTCGACTGTGGGGGCGACTTTGCCCGTCGACAGGTATCCAACTCCGAACCCTGTCAAGTTCTCAAGCTGGACGCGACTGGTAAGGGCGACCGCGAGGGTACTGCAATTTATCGACCTGTGCCGGAAGAAGAAGCATGCAGTAAACGTGTCCCGTAAGTCCGAGCGTCGAGATCCTACGTGGAGGCGAATCAAGAAGAAGGTCAAGAAGACGACCAAGCCCGTGAACAAGAAGACCCAAGAAAGAAGGTTCCTTCCCCTCAATCCCGATCACATCGAAGAAGCCGAGAAGATTTTATTACGAAAAAGCCAAGAAGAGAGCTTCCAGGAAGAAGTACGCTGCATCACGAAAAAGAAGCCATTTGAGAGGAATAGCCGGCTTAAGAAGTTGGACGTCGCCATTGAAGATGGATTACTGCGGCTCCAAGGAAGGATCGATGCAGCGCTACACACACAAATTGAGAAGAGACCAGTGGTGCTAGACAGTAAGCATCACATCACCAGGCTGCTCATCGCGCACTATCACGAGAAGTTCAACCACGGGAACCACGCGACGGTGATCAACGAGTTACGACAGCGCTTCTGGATCCTGGGACTGCGGCCTGCGGTGAAGACGACGGTTCATCGGTGCCAGTGGTGCAAGGTGCACCGCGGCACGCCACAGCTCCAGCCGTTTGGGAATCTCCCGCTGGAGAGACTGCGACATGGAGAACCACCGTTCACCTGCACTGCTGTGGACTACTTCGGCCCCATGACCATCACAGTGGGTCGACGCCATGAGAAGAGGTGGGGCGCCTTATTCACGTGCCTCACCACCAGAGCAGTCCACGTCGAGCTAGCCGCATCCTTATCGACGGACTCCATGATCCTGGCGCTACGAAGGATGGCGGCGAGAAGGGGGATGCCAAAGACGATCTTCAGCGACAACGGCACCAACTTCGTGGGGGCAAACAAGGAACTGCAAGAAGCCCTCGCCAGCCTCAACCAGGAAGACATCATCACCGCGACGGAGAAGATGAGCATCAGGTGGAAATTTATACCACCCGGGGCACCGAACATTGGGGGTGCATGGGAACGCCTGGTCCGATCCATCAAAACGGCCCTGGCAGTTACCCTCAAGGAAAGGCATCCCAAAGAAGAGGTCCTGCACACTCTGCTATTGGAAGCGGAGCACCTGGTGAATTCAAGACCACTGATTGACGTCGACGAAGACAACGAAGAAGGGGCCCTCACTCCCAATCACTTCTTAATTGGGAGATCCTGCGGAACGAGATTAGGGGCATTCACCGACGAAGACCTCACCGGCCGACGAACATGGAGGACAGCGCAGCGACTCGCCGACCACTTCTGGAGCAGATGGGTGAAAGAGTACCTACCGACTCTGATCCCTAGAAGAGTCGACGCACGAGCTACCACGAGGGACCTGCAGTGTGGGGACACGGTCCTCATCGTAGATTCTACGCTGCCAAGAGGAACATGGCCAAGGGGTGAGGTGGTCCGAACCTATCCAGGACCCGACGGCCGCACCAGAATCCTGGAGGTGCGCACGACGGGGGGCGTCCTGAAACGTCCCAGCTCCAAGGTGATCCTGTTGGTGCCGGCGCAACGCGACGAGGGGCGAGCAACCAGCGAGCCAGACTGCGGGGAGGCAGTCATCGCGTCGGACAACGAGCATCGGGTCGCCGGGCCAGGAGTTGGTGCTACGCACGAGGGGGAGGATGTCGGCGACCAAGAAAAACATATGTGAGAATTGAGAATAACGTATGAACATTCCATATTAAAAGTTGCAAGGGCCGCTGAACGAAACGGCATCATCTATTCCGTTTCACTCACACAGAAGAAGACAAAGACGGCAACGTCTATCCCCGTCTCACGCGCGGCGTCTAAAACGAGATGCAACGAGTGTTCCTGCTTCGCTCACACAGGGCGGTGTGACGAGTAGAATCGAGATTGGAATGCGGAAAATTTACGAAATTAGTATGGAAAATTAGATATCTAGATTTTCATGATTTTTCTTTATAATATGGTTAAGGATGATTAGTTATGTAGGATAACACAATTTTTATAAAGAAATTTGTATAGGTTACGTAGATATTTAAGGTTGAAGTTTTTTCTGTACTTAGGTAGTTTTTTGTTAATAAGATCGTATTTTTATATGTTTTTGGATGTTTTTAGGATTAATACGATAGGAAATAAGTTTGTCTACATGGATACATAGTTTTTTATGAATATATTTTGTGAATTAGCTTAGTTATTTAGGTCATAAGGTTAGCAATTGGCGAAATTTGTTGGACTTTGTGTATATTTTCTTAAATAACTCTTTATGTATTTTACCTATGAAAATGGAACTTATATAGTCTAATAGGATAGTTTACGAGGAACAAAACTATGTATGATACATATGTATAAGTGAATAAGATCAATAAAAAGAACCCGAAAAACAGCCTTCACCGAAGCAAAAATTGTATCGAAATAAGGCCGCGATCGGGCTATTGCACGCGGCTGTCTTTCTCGTATTGCTTGGGGAGTACTTAAGCAAATTGGGGCCAAGGCAAAGCATTCCTCGGCGAGCTCAAAAGTAAGAAGAAAACAAGACTCTGAAGACTCTGAAGACTCAAGAAGACTAATAACAAGAAGATTAAAGAAGATTACTGAAGTTTGGAAGAAGACTTCAAGACCATACGAAGAGGCCTTGGCATAGGGAAATTAGGGTTCGGTTAGGGCTGGCTGGGTTCCTTATCAGGAACATAAGTGGTTTTATTCAAAGAACGTCACCCCCTCACCCCCCTCCTCTTCCCCGTGACAGACGACTGACGCAACTCCCCGACACCGACGTGGCGCCTCGCAGGTTGGGTTACCGGCGTCGGGTTTAACATCTCACACCCGATTTACACCCGCCACTCCCCTTTTGGCCTCGCTGGTGGCTACTACGATCCCACCACGCGTACTCCTAGGGCGAGTAGCGCGAACATACATACCGTATAGACGCGCCGCCCCCACAATGGTACTCAATTATAGGTAAATTGGTGTACTGTATAATAAGTTATTAAAGCTCATCCTACAACACTAGCCTACCTACATTTCGTTAGGTAGGTACTTGATAAAATGGTTTTCATTTTGGTGAAATGAAATTCTTGGTAAAATGAAAACCAATTTACCAATGACTTAACATAACGTCACGTTATATAAACTTTAATAAATTTATTTAGAAAACAATCTTTTATCTAAAATTCTATACTAAAAAGAATTTATCATAGTTATTTTTCATATTCTACAAGTCTAGCGCTTACTCATAACATATGAGTACACTCGTGTAGTGAGTGAGTAATTGAGTGACTTGACTTACTTTGCGAGTAAACGTCGTAGAGTCAATAACCCTGATGATACTCTGTTGTGGGGCGAAACACGTGTTGGTGGTGGTGCGTGTGTTGGTGTATATTTTTTATTGTTACATGTGCATGTATCTAATGGGAGGGAGGTGTTCTTGCATGAAAAAAGGATACACCATCATACGTTCTGATTGCGGATTGTTGCAAAGTAGTTTTTACCTAACTTTGTAACATTGCAAGTTAATAAAAAAGCTTATACTTAATAAAAACCGAGTTATTTCCTAATAAATCTTTATACAATTGTGCTTGCACGGAGTTCTTAGAGTACAATTCTTCTCACACTTGTTCGATCTCTCCCCCGCAGCCAGACAAAATAAACTTTCATGACAACAAAGTGGTCTGCCATATTTTAAATTTTCTTCCGAGTCGGAAACTAAATCTTGTTACATCTTCCTGCATTCGTAAACTTTGACTCATACTGGTGATTGTCTTATGGAGGTTCTATAGGAAGTGCCTGCTTTATTTTTGGTCTATTTTTGTAGTACATGCGCAAAGTAATAAATAATTTTTGTCATATATTCATTTAATTTTGTGGGTATTAACTACTACGGTACACACACAACACAATAGTTGTGGTTCGCCGGGGGGATTACCAATTACTAGTTATATGTATAAGCGTTCTTGAATAAATCATTATTATTATTTTACAAAAATCAGGTAAATCCGTAGTACCGTTGCAACATGAAAGATACAAACAAACATACTTTGAAGATTATAATAATTTTATCTTTCTTTCTTTCTTTGCATTAAGGGCCGCTGAAAGCAAATTGCGATATGGAATGGTTGGTTCGACGGGTTAAATCGCCTTACAAGCAACGTGTGAGACGACTTGGAAATTGACTCTTTGGTATTGTTATTATTTTTTATTTAAATGGAATAGCAGACAAGCACGCAAGGCACGTGGTGTTAAGTGGTTGCTGCAGTCCATGGACACACAACCTCCAGCAACTATAAGTAAGTCTTTTGGTCACCGCTGCTCTTTTTATTACTACTTTGTTTTATTGCCATTGCTCTGTATGTGGTGTACAAATAAAGAGTATTTGTATTGTATTGTATTGTATTGTAAGTCTTGTCTGAGGTCGTATGCAGTTGCGCTGCTACTCTGGAGGCTGATGGTCGTCTCATGTAAGTGTGGCCGGCAACTGCACCTTTCCACCGAAACACAATAGAATTGGTTCACGGCAGAAGTGGGTGCAGTGGTGGTCCTTCCCCGATAGTTCTACCACCTACAAAAAAGTTGTTTGTCTGTGAGTAATTTGTAGCATGAATGAGCAGCGATGGCCGAGTGGTAAAAGCCACGGTCTTCTACGCGACCGATCCCGGGTTCAAATCCTCGGCGCGCACCTCTGACAAAGAAATTTGTAATGTGCGCATTTATCGCTGCTCCACGGTGATGGAAAATATCGTGATATTTAATTAATTATACGATGTTCTCCATCGCCGTGCATGCCTGAGAGAAATTCATATTTTCTCGAAAGCATGACGTCCACCAATCCGCACTTGGCCAGCGTGGTGAACTATGGCTGAAAATCCCTTTCACTTGTGAGAGGAGATAAAAAAAAGGTTGAAAAAAAAATTTGTAGACTTTTATCAAGACTAAGTAATAAATAAGTTAATTATACTTCTCGTCACTTAATTAATTCTTACTTTCCACTTTAAACGAAATGCTTTTAAGATTAACTCAAGCACGTCTTTTACGTTACGAAAATAATTTCACTGGAGCTCAAGAACTCGAGAAGTCCACTATCTGTCTTATTAAAACAAATAAGATAAGTCAACGTTAATCCTTTGAAAATTGTAGTTATCAGCCAAATTCTGAGCATTCAAAGGCTACTTGGAACAGTGAAATGGAGTTTGGAGCTGTTTTGAAATATTTGCATATTTGAAAATTAATTTGAAGAAATTGCTTCTAGTTGGTTGATGAATTTTGACTTCGCAGAGGTTTGATAAAGGTCGCTGATGCTATGGAAAAACGATAAAGGACAGTCCATGTATTGGGTGTAGTATTAGGTACCAATATTTGAATATATTTTCTTTCATTTATTTAAAAAGTCATGGTTAAAACTAAATAAAAAAGGAAAAAATTATATACATATTTTGTAAAAGTTTTAAAATGTATATCTCATCTAAAAGACCTGATTGTGGCATGGTGCCCAGAACGCTGGCAGCATTACCTCTTTGAATCAAAAGGCAGATTTTTTTGTGAAAAATAACTGCCAGCCCTCTGGTCACCCAAAGCGAGGACAAGTCTGGTCGACATATCTTTGCAGAATGTTTTCATGTCAGCCGACCATGGACCCAACGTCTCCATTGCAAGCGCCGCAAATTCATAATTTTCCGTTATAGCACAATATTTGCGGTGCTTTAGTCTGAGTGTTACCTAAATTACTCGAGGATTGTCTCATTAGGAAGTGAATGGAGATGCACCGATAGTTCGATGCTTGCGAAAATAAAAATGTCAAAAATTTAATGTGTGTAGATGTCACGACCCATGTGGTGAAATGGTGACCATACAGGACTACCGATTAGAGGGTGCCGGGTTCCATTCTCGGCGAGGCAGAAATTTGAATGAAAACTTTAAATTTCTATGTCTGGGTGTATCCGATTCTGTCTTTCTGTCCATGGTACCCACGACACAGGGAATCCTAGTGTGAGTCTAGTGTGAGCGCTATTCTAATGTGGATGAATTGCAATTTAAATAGATCAAGAAACGAAGACTACACACACTCTCCACCAACCCGCATTGGAACAGCGTGGTGGAGTAAGCTCCAGGCCTCCCCCAATAATACAGGGGAGAGACCCGTGCACAGCAGTGGGACGAAAAAAAAGGATTGCAGCATAAGAGACGAAGAAAATATGAAACACATTTTTCCTAAAATATGTTTATCATAACTTTATATCTTACCATAAGTTAATTATAATCTTTTGAAATATGATGTTGGAACAAGTCTCTAAAGCAATTCACGTAAAAATGTTCATGACTATAAAAATTACTCGAAAAAAATTGTGAACATTTTTAAATGTTCACAATTTTTTGAATTAATGATACATGTTTACTAAAAATATAGTCTGACGACAAAATAAAACAATTCATTCTGATAAATAAATAAAAAATCTGTGTAAGACATAAATTGCATTCACAATTTAATGTCTTAACATTTTAATTTCAGTTCTTCTCAGTGAATATTTGATTTTAAATTACATATTTCTTTTGACATTTTCACGAAAATGTTCTTTTATTCTTAAATAGCAAATATGTATATTCTTAAGTTCGTTTCAACGGAACAATTCAATTTGATAAATTTAATTCGTCTGTTAGCATTCCGAAATCTTATGTTTTTAAAGAGTCATCGTGTAATTCAATAAAACAGATGGAGTCTAGACGAAGGGGTGTCGTCACGAAGTTTTTTCATATTTGAATACTGAATACAATGAAGGTGAAATCATTTGATTTTGAAAAGTAAAATTATAACATTGATTTGAAACAAGCATTTAGTTTGTAAGATAACTGTCAATTGTGTTCATAACCATCCGTATTGATATCTAAGCAGATAACAGCTGGTACTGTTTTGGCAGGAATCGGAAAAGACCTTAGAATAAATACGTATAATGAAAGAATGTCTTCATACAATTGCGCTGTCAAAATTGAAGCACTAAATAGATTCCTACAGCTGTCACATCTGACAAACAAAATATTTTTATTTTGACCAAATTAACAATAAATTACTACAAAATATTGAAAACACTGTGAAAAGTTATTTTATTAGATTTTTTTGTTTTTAAAAAGTGTTGTGATATAATTTAACCTTAAGTCTTACAGAGCTGCCCGGCGTCCAATCAGCATGCTTCATTTTGGGTGCGCGAACTTGGTTTCTATAATGTAATTGTAATTATTCTAAGGAAAAGACATAATGTGCTCTTGTTTTATTTTCATTTTCCTGGTGTATTTTTGAGTTAAAGTTGATGGCATTTTATTCGATATAAGTTAATTACAGTGCATGAGTTGTGAAACAGAGTAACAGTGCTAAAATATGTTTCTTTCAGCTAACTATCAAAATTCCATCAGACATTTTTGGTAATAGCCATAGCTTTACTTATATATTTGACTGACTTGACTAAGGGATTACTGACGACTTATTGACTTTATCTATTATTACTTTGTCCAGTTTCATTGAAACTGGCAAAAAATTAAGGCAAAAATTATACTTGACGTTGGCAATATGCACAGAGTTGGCGCTGTCATAATTAAAGAAAAAATATAGCTGGCATTTAAAGAGCTCTTTCCCTTGACTTGCTACAATGCAAGTGAAAATCTTTTAGCATTGTGGAATAAGCTCTAAGCCTAAGTCTAAGAATTAAGAATATGGCTACAGTATCTCCTGTCTGATTGTAAGAGGCAACTAAAAGAATTAGGAAAGAGAAATTAGGAGCTTCAACACCCTATTTAACGGCCTGGGAAGGACGGCGGTGTGTGCGTAGCCTATGCCACCACAAACAGTGGAAATTACAGTACAACACCAAAGCTCGCTGGATGGATAGGCCCATTTTGGCCTACGCGTGGAGGACACTAGTGCGTTCCTTTGGATATCCCGGAGTTCCTCTTAAGTGCTGAGGCAGGCTACCGACAGAGTTTAAGATTGGTAGTCCCATATAACCTTATATCACTCCCAAAGTGTCGGCTACCTTTTGAAGGTTTCCTCCCCCAATACAAAAAAGGTTCCTGTACGAAACCCTTAGTGCAATATCTTCTTCCACATCCACCCTTTTCAGCTTTATTTATAGCCAAAAATTAGTTTATCAACAAAATCGTTTTGACATTATCAACAAAATTGTTTATGGGATTGATGTTAAACGCAATAAACTTTTGTCACGGAAATATTTCTTGGGATGAATCGGATTAAAATTATCTCCTTTCCCTCGCTTTGTTTTTGTTCTTCTTTATCGAAAATGTTTCACAGTTTGGTTCCAATATGGCGCTAACTCAATCCGAGCCTATACTCGCCCACATTTTCTCGGTTCATTGGGTATAAAAAGAAAATAGCGCTTTAAAAGGGATCGAGGAGCCCTTTTAACGTTTTTGTCCAATTTCGAGACGATGTTAGTCCGTGCCCGCGCAAGTTTCAACAAACAGAGGTTTAACGATTCGTGAAAAGGATTGAGTGATGCCAAACAAATGGAATTTACATAATGATATACATTTACATTCATATGTACTGTTCACATACCTACATTCAATGATTTAATCTTTTAGGGCCTCTTTCATCACCTTCAAGTAAATTGACAAGTACGCTAATTGTCGGTAACTTCAATTTCAATTTCACGATGTTCGAATAGCACTAATCATATGATAAACTTACCCTTACCAATAGCTTTTACTTACCAATTAACTTTACTTGGGATGTAACTAATCAACACTTTACTTGGAGATGGTGAACGAGGCCCTTAATGTTTTTCTTACGTATTATGTTTCAGAAGCAGCGATGGCCGAGCGGTGAAGACCGCGGTCTCAGATACGGACAACCCGTGTTCAAATCCTCGGCGCCTACCTCCAACAAAGATTTTTTTTTATTTGCGTACTAAACGCTGCTTCACGGTTATAGAAAATATTATTATGATATTAATCACGATGTGTTCCATCACCGTGCGAGCCTGATAATATTTCCAAGGCATAATTCCAATCATCACTTGGCCAACGTTGTGAACTGTGGCCTAAATCTATCTCACTTGTAAGAGAAGACCTGTGTCCAGCAGTGGGACATAACAAAAAGGTTGAGAAAAAATGTTCCGGTAAAATAGTTGAATCAGATATAAGCATGTTGAAGTCAGAAGGGGCTTGAGAAGCTTGTATTTTCAAGTGGAGGTTTGGTAAGTAAAACCCATTATTAAAATTTCGATTCAATTTTAGAAATTTTAATGGTAATGTAAGCAATTCAATATTTATATATAGTCTGTGGTAATTTTTGTACTATATGTATTGTCTATGTCCTTACTGAAACTGAAAATGACTCTAAAAAAAATTTATTTTTGGGACTAAATCCGTACCAAGCAGTAAACTGTAAGGCACAGGAATTTAAAAGCATCACACGTAAATGTTGATGAATGTTTATGAAAATCTACTCAAAGAAACAACGGGTTGCACTCCGGTAGTGCCGGGAGAAGTGAAAATTTGAACACGTTGTGCATTTTTGATATTTTGGAATGGTTAGGGAATAATTTCGCACGAATTGCTTTTATTATCAGTATTAACTTTTCATCTAGTATTTTCAGTAGGTTTTCATCTAGTATTTTTATAAAGTACTCACTCATTTTCTTTCACTATTTCTTCGTCACTTTTTTCATTAATTGATGCACTTTGTTCAATGTTCATATTTTAAATACTTGATATAAACGAATTTTACAAGTTGGGCCGTCATCAGCTTTCATCCCTTCATCTTACGAATATTCGATCAGGCCGTGTCCTGACGCGAGTTTAACATTTTTTACCCATCCCAAAAAAAGTGCACAACGCCGCTAAAGAAGTTTTCACTTCAAAAATCTGTGAACGTTTAAAATAAACATGTTTACTAAAATATAATCTGACGACGAAAGAATGAAATCAGTCTGATGAATAAAAAAAATCGTTTTAATAAAGAAAACAAACACGCAAAAGCACACCCGTTCCATTTTGCCGACTGAACTTAGATTTTAATTTTAGTGTAGAATATGAGAGTCTATTCCGAGCTAAAATCCAATAAACGCATGGACAGTTCCGAACTTGGAACACTCGGTGAATGAAAACAGTCGGTCTGTTGCCGAGCTTTTTTAACGTTTTAAATAAATAAAATCTGTTTATTCCACGGATGAAAAACGTTTGAGCCATAGCGAACAAGCAAACGGAATTTTTATAAACAACGTCCTTTTCATAGCTGTTACAATTGAATCTGCGCGCTTCGACAATTGTGTTCTAATTTTCTATCCGGTTTGAAACGGAATTGATGGACGAATAAATCCAGAATTCGACTGTTTTAACAACTTTTATGGTTGCTTAATAAATACTGCACAGGACAGAGTTCAAATTAAGCCAGAATTGGAAGATATAAAATTTGACAGATATATTTTCAAAAGTATCAGAAAAGGAAGATTTTTTAATATCTATACGTAAGTAGTGATAAATAAATAAATATCGTCACACACTCATAGCCCCACAGTAGCATATACCTTGTGTCGTGGGTACCATGAACACATACAAATACAGAAACACAAACACCCAGAACGAGAACAGTTTAAACTCATCGTTCAAATTTCTGCTTCGCCGGAATCGCACCCGGAACTCTCCGATCGGCGGTCCGGCATGGTAACCATTACGCCACACGGGTCGTCATTGATGTACCGACATTATCATCACTTACATCAATATTCACGAACATTTAACTAATGGTTATATTACTAATTAATCCATACCACTATTAGATATAAGTATGAAATTATGTTTGTTTGTTTATCCTTCTTTCACGTCGCAACGGTTCTACGGATTGACAGATTTTTTGTACGGATACAGATATTTACTTATATTTGTTTCCGTACAAAGATATTTAGTTGGGACACTGAAGAGCGTCTTATGAATATGATACTCATTACCCGGGGAAATATCTCATTCATATGAGAAAAAAAGGTGGAAAGCTACTTTAAGCATAAAAACATCAGCACAATGAAAGACAACTCATAATAGGTACATAACTTTAACGTTCATCTGTTCTGTAACATGTCTTTATCATACTAATCATACTTTAATATAATAAACGCGAAAGTTTGTAAGTATGGATGTTTGTTACTCTTTCACGTAAAATCTACTGAATGGATTTTAATGGAACTTTACAATAATATAGCTTATACATCAGAATAATACATAGGCTACAATTTAGAAAAATATTTTGTGAATTGTCCAAAATATGACGATAAGTGTCAAGTAAGTAGGGAAAAATATATCTGCGAGCTATTCTGGCGTGCGCTGCCAAAATCGCTAGAGTTACACATAATATGTAATGTATGATGGAAATGTTTGTCTTAAATAGGTAGGACTATTTAAGACAAAAAGACCCGCCATATACCATAACAATAATAAGGTATATAATAAGGTACATAGGTAATAAGCCGCCATATAGATAGTACTGATATATCTATATCTCATAATATATGTAAGCCATTATAGCCAATATAAGTATATTCACTTCATGCTAATGATCCTTTTTTAACGTGGGTGAAACCGCGGGGCACAGCTAGTATAATAAAAACACAAAAACGTGAACACATTTTTAATTTTGTCTAATTTGATTTGATCCGTCGCACCGTAGTGTGAGTGAGAGTTGGTGAAGAAAAACTGTCACGTACGGAATAGGTGCGATTTTGGTAATGACCTGATCAATATTCAAGAGGCAAACGTCTTACCGTAACAACAGAACAAATTCCAAAGACGAAGTATCGACAGCGGCCTGCCCTTAATGCAATTATCATAATGGCGACCAATAAAAGAGATGTTCGGAATTCGTGACACAGCTTTAAAAAGTACTATCAAAGGTGCCTTAGGCGGAAAACGTCGCATCTTATTTAGCACCCTCCCGAAAGAGGGCCCTATCGGCCCCTCACCTAATCACATTACGGACAATGAAAGAGCTCAAGATAAAAAAGGACGAAACAGATTTGCATGAACCGTCAAAGTTGATTAAGTGTACTTGTAGATTTAAATATCATGTAAATTTCTATAAATTATCAAAGACACTTCGCAGGTTGATGTGATTGCTCCAATTGAATTTTCGACTACGCTGAGTGCTTCTATACTCCCGGTCCTATATTGGTAAATCACGACAAAACAGTAGAGGAATAGTTATTTGGAGAATAAATTGATTCAAAAATGTGTTTTTGATGTCTCATATAATTTCGTCCAAGCCTGTTATAACGAAAATCAATGTCCACGTTCGTTCTTTCATTCACCAAATGAGTGCAGCACCCTACATAATATTATACAATACGGGCAATTCCATTCACATCTCTGACGAGTTGATCAGGCGTGAAGTCTTTTATACTTGGAGTCACGTGTCGGCCTGCGTCCAGGAAACCGACAGCGGCGGACGAATTTGAGCGGATCTAATGCACTCAAAACCATGCGACATCGGACGTGGGGTGAATGGGGAGATCGAAACAATGAAATAGAATGAAACGAATTTGGAGACACTATATTATTTGCGGAAAAATCAATGGCGAAATGTTTCCGATAGGAACATTGGAAACGGCGACGGGAAGACGGATCATTATTATTACTGTCCACAGCTTGAATGGGAGCGTGCCGACCCGCTTCCGTGGTACGCTTCCTGGCGGACGATGGCTTTATAAAAGCTGTTATTTAGCTGTCATACTTCCCCCTATTTGTATGTTTAGGCCGAATTAAAGCATAATGAAAACGACGAACTAAATACATTTATCGACGCTATTGTTTGAGACATAAAATAGATTTCTATTTTCTACTGTTTAAAAAATGATCGAGTATTAATTAATGTACACTCTGTTCAGAAAAAAGAGATATAAATGCAGGGACCCTATGCAATATTTGCCGTCTTCTTCTGTATGGGTCGTACTTCTTACATTTAAATCGATAGCTTACATAGTTACTCCATTCTGTTCTGAGAAACGGTATTTTTGATGATAACAAAGACCTTCTTTAATGCCTTCACCGTTTTTATGGGACTATACTTTAAGGTCATTATATTGAACATGCTTAATATATACATACATTCGAATTAATTAAAAAGCTCCTACAGATGCAACACGAAAATAAAAAGAACATACATAACGTGCTATAACTATTTAATAATGCAGCTAAATTTTCTTCTCCTCGTAACTAAATTCGTGATCAAATCAAGTCTGATAAACCTTCAAAAAGGGAGACAAAGATCAGCCCCTTTTTTATATTATTGACGTGTTGCCAACTAAATTGGTGCCTTAACGGGGAGAAAATGTGCACCATTTGACAGCCTTTTATTTCTTTATTACGATATGTACCTATAGAAAGAAATGAGATATTAGAAAGACATGTGGTATGTTCAATTTTCGACTTACGAATCAAAGATCTAATCAGTGAGTCAAATCACAACACGTCCAATTTATTTTTACTTCGATAAATACGAAGTGCATGCCAAAACGTATACTACCTAATGTCATCCATACTTAATATTATAATTGTGAAAGTGTATTTGATGGTTGGTGTATTTTTCCTTCTTCCACGTCGTAGTGGTGCCACGGATTAGTAGAAGCAGTAGATTAGTCAAAAATAGTATAGTTTAAAAAAACTAAAAAACACGCTTTTGTGAAAATACGAACTAAAAAGTAAAAAATAAGAAGAAAATGTATTTTACTGTAAAAAAGCGTGGGGTGCATGGTGTCAATAGTATCTTAAAAACCACCCCACGCTTTTGTTACAGTAAAATACATTTTCTTCTAATTTTTTACTTTTTAGTTCGTATTTTCACAAAAGCGTGTTTTTTAGTTTTTTTAAACTACACTATCTAATACCTTTAAACGAGCATTTCTTGTATGTATCTAAATATATTTTTTGAATCTCGGAAACGGCTTCAAATATTTTGATGAAATTTAGTACCCTGGTTTCGGGGGTGATAAATCAATCCCCAAAATTTTTATTGTTGGAAATTTTTAACTGTATAAAAATATTTTCAATAATAATCAATTTAAATATAAACTTAAAAATGCGACTCTTCCTGACATCTATTGGAGAGTATTAATAATATTGTGGCGTAAACGCTGTCAAACGGGAGAGCCCACTAGGCTCATTGTGGATTTCCTCAAGCGTCATCAGGACCTTGTGCTTTTTATAGGTTGGGTGGTAGGAAGTTTAAAATATTATATTAATATTGTAATTTTATATATTTATATTTATATTTAGATATATTTTATGACGTTTTGCGTTTAACCAGTGGAGAGAGATTTTTATTATTTAAAATTCATAGTTCAACGGTAACGGGGTATTCTAATCTGACTATTTTGACCGGAAGTAAGATAAAAAATATTGTACCTACCTATATAGAAGGTCTTTTTTAATCGTGGCAGTACTCAACAGGAAATTAAATTAAATGAAATGAAATATTTATTTGCATAAAACACGGTACATTTTACGATAAAAATCTTACAATAATATTGTTCATGCGTGTCTTACCGACCTAGTCAGTGGGCAAATATTTATTAATAAAGTCATCGTGTCTTTAGCAATAACAGTATATCCTTAGTCTATAGGTTAAATAATTAATTTACATTTTTTAATTTAAGGATATAAAATGCAATTTCATACCCGAAGGTACATGTCATTTTTTTCAAATAATTACAATAATAACAACAATAATTTAATAACAATAATATTAAATATTAATAATAATGATAATATTTGCATAATTGAATAAAAATTTATAATTCATTAGCCAAGCTTTTGAGGTGTCCAGCATGACAATATTCTATAAATTTCTTTGTGGAATAAAATCAGTTTTTAATCAATAATTTAAAAACAAAACACCTTAATCCTTGAACCGATTTAATGTTACATTTTTTAACCGAGATGGCAGCAAATTATAAAGTTTGATGCACATCACAAAGCTGTTACTCGAATAGCATGCCTTATAAGATCTATGCAATTGACCCCAATGCCGTGTGGAGAATGTATCATCTTTGTTATCAAATCGATTTTGATTATTTTTGACAAATATCAGACTTTCGTAGATGTACATTGATGGCAATGGCGGGAGATTTAGTTTTTTTTAAATATTGGCTTACAGGATTCCATAGGTCCCGCACCGTAAATGGCCCTAATACATTTCTTTTGTATAATAAATGCTCTGTTTAAGTCAGTTGAGTTCCCCCATAGGAGTAATCCGTATCTTAGGACCAAACATGCGTATCCGTGATAAGCAATCAATGCTGTTTTATGTTTTGCTACTTTTGAAAGATGGTGTAATGCGTATATGAATTTATTTTTTAGTCTTTGGCATACTATTTCTACATAATTTTTCCAATTTAAATTTGAGTCGATTTCAATGCCAAGAAATTTTGCTATTTTATGGATGCAAGGTGTACCCCATATCTTAATCTGACGCGCTCGCGTAAATCCAATTATCCCCTTTTGGGCTCCGCTACTACCACCCGCCAATCCGACGTTCAAAGAAATGACAATGTCGATTTGAAAGAGCTCTATGAAAATTTCGTTCATTGAATTAAAGCTTCCGTGGTCGAATTGTTGCGGGAGCTGACTGCGGAACTAGAGACCCAGGTTCAAACCTCATTCAAAACCAAATTGTGTATTTTTTATTTTTATGAAAATAACTATTTTTTATTAGGAACTATTTCAGATGGCGTTGTTAAGTAACACTAAGCAAATGAGTGTTTCGTTTGAAACTAAACCAAGAAAATAAATTGTTTTTATCCGAGCAATGCTCGGTCGTCCAGGTACTTTATTTTTAATTTGTTAGTTGGATTTTTATTCTCATATCATTACATTGTAATCGGCCCCTGACCCCTGTGCAAATTTTCTAGTTAATCAGACGCTTAGACGTGTTAAAAATATAAAACTTTATATTTGTTTCATTAAGTACCTTAGGCCACGAACTTATCAGCCAGCCCTCGTATATTTTATTTTATCCTGATGATCCTAGTTACGACTTTAATATAAAGTTATGAGATTATTGTATTGTCATCGGCCCTTGACCCCTGTGCAAATTTTCAAGTGAATCAGACTCCTAGAAGTAAGTGAAAATGAAGTTAAAAGATTCCGTTACATACATACATACATACATACATACTTACATACATACAGGTCAAGTTAATAAAAGCGTGTTAATAGTTGGGGGCTAGTGAATGACATAGATTTTTGCTGAATTAAAATCAAATCACAATCAAATATCACAATTTATTTAGCTTTTTGATCAAGCTTATATCTGGTTTATCCTGAGTATTTTATAACCCGACTACAGAAAAGCAAAGTGTAGTTTAGTAAATAATTTGCTACCTGCCTTCAACCAATATATTTCAATAGAAGTAATCGTGTGTGTGAGCCCGATTCCGAAGAATCAATTTTACATCTCGTTTTAGACTGCCCTAAGTATGATATGCAGAGATATGAACTGGAGCAAAGTATAGACATCGCAATGGTAAAAGAAAACTTACCAGATATAATTAGTAATGATACAAGTAGAAGTGCGTTTATTGAGTACAGTAGGAAAATTATAATAGAAGTAGTAAAAAGAAATAGTACTAAGTAAGGTATGATAACACAGTATTATGACAATACCATGTATATCATACATATATTATCATGTAAAATAGAAATAAATAGCATAATAAGAATAAAAGTAGAAATAGCAATAGTTTAAACAATTATGTAAAAGTAAGCTAAGTTAGAGACATTGTATATCCCACATACCATAAGAAACATGTAATAGAATAAGTTAAATAAACAAAATATGAAGATAAGATATAAGCTAAGATTAGAAATAAGAAAAGAGAAAAATTGTAAAGCATAAACAAACCAAGTGTTGAATATCATTTCCCTAAAATAAATAAATAAAATATTAGATACACAGAATAGTAAGCGTAGACGGCCTATCCCGGCCCGTATGGAATGAAAGAGATGTATGAAAGAAAGAACAAGTATGTAGAATGAAAGTGCGAGAGGAATACTTGCGAGAACTGGAATGAAAGATAAAATATAATAGCGAGCATAGGCTCCGACAATGTTGGATGTAGATGCATGATAAAAAAAAAATAGAAGTAATCGATCAGTACGGCAAAATGATTTGGAAAGATGCTGGTTCCAAATTTTTAATTTATACACTCTTTTATAATAAGCTTTTGATATGTTTTCTAATTAAAATTTGTAACAGTTTGTTTTCACACATAGACCTTAACAATATTATATTCGAGCTCGATTGTCCAACAATTTAAGATAGAATATTTTCTTGATTTTAAATTTTTTAAGCGCGTACGAGTATAGCAGTAGGTAATGTGATTTTAAGACGAATTACACATTTTACGTAAACTTTCTTCATTTTACCTAACCTGAGTTTACACTTACGGAAACGGTGCAAACTTGTACTAGAGGTACTGAAATATTACGTAATCGTCAACATTTACATGAAGTAAAAGTTGTGAAGTAAAGAACTTTTTTTTAAAGACTGCTGCTGGGAGTTTTTTCCGTCGCTTTTTTTCTCTCAGCTCAAAATCTAGCCCAAAGGCCCAAACGGGCACCTAAAAGCGATGACCGTGAAAAAATGACATTAATTAAGCGAATATTTTGTATTCCTAATATGAAATATTTTTTATTCTTTTTTTTCTTAAAGAGTAAAGAAAAAACTAGCTTTCAAAGATTCTTTGTTTAAAAAATACGTGTTGCGACGCAATATCGCAAATGTCATTGCTATTGTTCCATCTCATGTTGTCAGTTCCCTTACAATACGTAGGTACTTGACCACCCGGTTCCCCTTGCGATGATCACAGAGATATGTTTGAACGCACCCGCATGTATAACCCTTAGTTTTGTGCAATTCTAGATTAAATGAGATAGATGTTTTGATTTCATATCGAGATTAGTTATCAGAATCATAACAATATAGGATTGTTTAATATTTGTAATGATCTCGTACATAAAGCGAAGATAAAATTAAAATTATCTTTGGTTAGTCTTAATTCCATCTACATGGCTGCAACCCTTTTTGCGTCCCACTACTGGGCACGGGTCTCTGCCCATTATTGGGGAGGCCTGGAGCTTACTCTACCACGCTGCTCCAATGCGGGTTGGTGGCGATCCATCCGTATAGTAATATGTATATTAAATTTTTAAACCGTTTTTGTTCGAGTTATATGCCCTACTATATAAGCATAAACAATTTTTGTGAGGTCGTTGAATTTCAGAAATCTGTAGAAAACTAATTACTGTGACAGTCTAGCCATCTTGCTAATAAACTGTATCAGCTTGTAATGGTTATAAAACATATTATACGTACGTTGTTGTACATTATACGTACGTATGTATGTTGTTGTCGTTGAGGGGGGAGGGAGATACTGAAAAATGCATGAAAAAAGTATACACAATCATACGTTCTGATTGCGGATTTTAACTTTATTAATGGAGGTCCGCAAAGTAACGCCTAATTAAAAAATAAATTGAAGGTAAAAGAAAAAGTTAAAAACTGCGCGGAAAACTAGATTCGATTTCAATATTCATAGTTAAGACAGGAAAACGTCTGTCGGGTCAGCTAGTTAATTATAAAACATAATGATGTTTGGTCTAACTTTAATATTTATTATTTTCAGCACATCAGAATAAGACAAAAAAATAAAAATGTAGATAAAAGATAAAACGCTTCAAGTCTCTGAATTTGGTTTTATAAGGGGCAAATAAAATCCATATGGGATAGACACTACCTACATAGAAATAGCAAGAATATTACAATAGTAAATTACTTAATGAAGAATCAAAATACTATACCTACATATGTAATAGCTTCCTAAGACCTTTTAGGAAAGGTAAAGTGTATAGAGAGAGAAAAAACATATAAAATTATCAAATATTAATACCTATTAACAAATTTGTATAAAATAATATCCAAAAATATTTCGCTAAATACATTTTAAATATTTACCATGACCCTAATAAGAGTTACAGAAATTACCTACCATTACCATTACTTTGATCGGAGGTCCAGAAATTTGATGACAAAAACCACGTCCAGATTATTAAAGCAAACCCTTACGCACCCTCATGGTCCCACCCCACATTTTACGAGTCCATTACCAGATAAATATATGCAATTTATTACATTTACCAATTTGCATACATTCTGTAAAGACACGGCATGTTTCCAAAGTTAAGAGTTGGGATCTGAGGGGGACGTGTGACCGCGGAGAAACAAATCGTTGGAGGTGGCTTCCAAATTTTACTATGAACTTAGTCAGAAGGCCTGAAGCGATCTGTAGCTTCGGGATTAAAATTAGGGTTACGGTATCCTGTGCTTAATCGTTGGATACGCCTAAAAGGGCGAGCGGGTGTGGGAGTATTAAATGTCCAGATAGCAGTCCCGGGAAGGACGGTGGTGTGTGCGTGATCGCATGTCATTGCAAGCACTAGAAGTTGCAAGAGAGTACCACCCTTCTCCGAATGATGGGCCCGTTTAGGCGCACCGCACAAGCAGGACACCGGTGTGCTCCTCTGGAGAGCCTAGAGTGCTCCCCAATCGCTGAGGCAAGTCACCGAGGAATGGCATCCAAATTATATTTTGGAACAAGGGTCAATGTAATAATGTAACGGTCAATATATGTATGACTAACATAACAATGTTTAACATGACCCGTAACTCCTTCAAGTTAAATATTTTTAGTATTTATCGTACTCATGAGTACGACTTTGTATGTATGAGTTTCTTTACTGCATCCTAACTTCTAAAGCCTGAAACAAATTAAACACCTATACATTGCATTAATTGCGCAATATTTGCACACGTCAAGTTAATAAATATGGGGAACTAAATGTACTTAGGAAATCTTATCGGTGCCAATATATAAAACTGTCTCTTCCGTAATATTACATTGGGCTACTTACCGGGATAAAAGTTAATTTATTTCTTTGAAGAATTGTGTAGAGACACCTTCCTTCCTTATATTTATTCAGTTAAGAGATACCATGTCCATGCATACAAACATCCATGTGAGTCTATATTGAATTCTCCTTCCTTTTAGGGTTTCAAAAAGATAAAACGGAAATCTTTAGGTACACTTAAAAGTACACAAAATTAAAAAAAGCCTATATTTATGAAGTATATAAGGAAGAGGTGATAAAATTTTAATTAAAATAAAAATGTACCTAACATTTTTTCTATAGTTTGAGTAATTAATTAAAAAAAAAGTTACACACTCATAGCCCCACAGTAGGGTAATCAATACCCTGTATCGTGGGTACCATGGACACATACAAAGACAGGAACACAAACATCCAGACCGAGAACAGAAATTTAAACTCATCATTTAAATTCCTCTTCTGCCGGGAATCGAACCCGGGACCCCTCGATTGGCAGTCCGGCATGGTAACCATTACGCCTCGCGGGTCGTCATATAATAGAATTAATATTGATAATAGGTATTTAAATATCTAATTTTGTTATTTTGTTTGTAAGTTACAATTACCTGTACTGATCTAATACTTAATCAAATCCCATTCCATTATAATTTCCTGAATTATGGAATCCAGATAAGATGTATCAAATATTACGAATATTTTGTCAACAGTTGCAAAAATCAATATATATTACTACTTTATTGCGAACATAACAAACTATTCTTCTACCCCAAATGATTTTTATGGCCATTTCGATATTGTGATAACGAAGAAAACCAATCAAAATAAATGTCACCACAAATCAAACATTGCCTTACGCTGAACGAACACAATTTTAGGCAACATTAAAATAAGGCACAATACCAACCCCTGCGAATCTTTAAATAGAATTTATCTACGGACAAATGGACAGACAGGGTTTTGCATTAGAGAACTTTCGCGATCGCCTGAGGCGTAGCGTTTGTACTACTGCTCGTACGAATTGACAGAGGGGTAGGGAATAAAATAATCAGTAAATAATTGGGTGCGCGGCGATGGCTTAGTGGTAAGGACCGCGGTCTCCCGCGCGAGAGATGCCGGGTTCAAATCTTCGGCGCGCACCGACAAAAGGCCGACACCTCTGACAAAATAACTTTGTAGTGTGCGCATTAAATTGATTATGATGTTTTCCATCACCGTGCATGCCTGAGAGAAACTCATAATTTCTCGAATGTTATGATGATGATGAAGTAGAAGTAGAAAAAAAGCCAGCAATTTGGAATGTAGGTTCAGAATCCAAACAAAATTATAGCCTCTTCCACGTTCATTTTCTAAGTTGTGACTAGTAGTGACGAGTACCTATTCTCGCAACACGCGTTAGCGCTCATCATCCGAACTCTATTTTTTGATCGCGCGTTACGTGTGAACTTAGTAAGGCTAGCATTTTATTTGTACCTACTATAATTTATGACATTCTGACCGCGAAGGGGAAAAATTAGGAGTCAAAAATTCCTATAAAAATAAATAAATTCCATGCGGGAGAAAGTACGGTTAGAAAGCTATTTGTATTACACATAACGACACTTTTACTATACAAAATGATAAACTATAATCTCCCATGCCCCAGAAGCCACGTACAAGGCGGGCCGAGCATCAGTCGTGCGATCTGATCTGCGCGCTGATACACTCTACCTTTATTGTTATGGTCACATTGTAAACTATTAGTAAACTACTTGTACTAAATGTAGGTTGGTATTGAATTCATATGGCTGCAGCCCTTTTTGCGTCCCACTGCTGGGCACGGGTCTCTCCCTATTATTGGGTAGGCCTGGAGCTTACTCCACCACGCTGCTCCAATGCGGGTTTGAATTATAATGTTCTGAATACAATTTGTCATGATACCTTCAACTGTGAAAGTCTCTTACAGGTGATACAGGACCGATTTTTCAATCCTCAGATAAAGTTGTTAGAGCGGTATCTGACCTGTGAAAAACGCGTGCAGGCGCAAATCGGAGTTTTGACTTTTTGTGGTAGGTAAATCCCTACTATAATATTATAAATTCGAAAGTAACTCTGTCTGTCTGTCTATCTGTCTGCTACGCTTTCCCGCTTGAACTACTGAACCAATTTTAATGAAATATGGAACACTGATAGAGTGGACCTTGGGAAAGGACATAGGATGGTTTTTATCCTACGGGAACCTATAAAACGGGTACACGCGGGCGAAGCCGCTGGCGGAAGGCTACTACAAAAAATAGCGCGCGTGTATGCTCGTTTGCCGAAATGACCAGATACATTGGTTTGAAACCGCTCTAATTTAGGTAATATTATCGCTATCCTTTTCAATTTTAATGAATAAAGTTGACAGCGCTACTTACTAAAATCTACCCACAATGTTTTGTTTATAAAATTATATTTTTAATATTTACATTATTATTAGCAACTAGACCATTAATTTCGTACAAAATTTAGTATTATCTGAAATTGTAAAAAAGTATTTAATATCATGTATCTATATAAAATTCAATATATAAAATTCTTCCAACTGCTAATAAATTGCCCTGACGTACCAAGTAAAACAATAAACGAAATAATTCTAACAATCCTGCTTCCATTGAATTTATTAGGGGTCGCCTCACGCCCCACTGTAAGTAGCCTTTACGAAAACGGGTGTTTAAATTCCAAGAGAAGTGTCTCCATATATCACCCGAGCATAATTTTAGGGACTATAAAAAGTGAACTTCCCGGGTCCAGGGCCGGATTAACCGTAAGGAAGAATGGGCACCTGCCTAGCCGCCCCACATCCAAAAGAAACCAAAATACGGCTTTAAACATTTCCGAAAAGATTTTATAAACAATCACTGACGGAGATAATTAGTAGTTATAAAGTAACAATTATTATTGATAATCCAATTAACGTACAGTTTTAGTTTTAGAGGGTACATGTGACAATATTAGAGTGCATGTGCGTGTTGTGATCAGTTCAGTAGTACAGAATTGTCTACTAAATCCTGCAAATTTTTGTATTTTTTTTAAATCGTATCTAATGTTGGAAGGCAGATGTTGATGAAATTGAAAGCAATGATTTTGACAACACATGACTCGGTAATTCGGAGCACACAGTAGGTATTATTATTAACGTAGTCAGAGTCATTCAATTCGATTATCATTTATTTCTGACAATAACACTATCCATATTACCTAAATGTAATAATAATAATGAATGAAAGGTATATATTATAAAATACAGGAAAGTAACACAAATTATCAGTAATCTACCTTACGGTGCGTCAATATTAAATAGTACAATTCATCAAATATGCTTGAAATTAAATAAAGAGTAAGAAATGGGTACGATAAAAAAGCCTCTAAATTGCATTACCTAGGTTAAGTTTAATTCGGCTCTGTCCGAATCCCCTCGGTGCAACACCGTCCCGCCTGTTTCTTATATCACCATCGACAAGGAATGGAACTGATTGTTTTTATGGCACTCGATTTAGGGGCCAAGAGTCCTAAACTTCAAATCTATTTGACACACGTGTTCGAAATTTACGGATATATTGCAAGGTAAGAGAACATAGTTGTATGGACTTTCGAATCGAATATATATCGAGACCTTATCTGAAAGTTCAGTTTGTACGCATTACTGTTGAGAAGAGAGTTTCACACTCATAACGTGTCAAACTCATAGCCGCACAGTAGGATAGATATACCCTGTGTCGTGGGTACCGTGGACACATACAAAGACAGCAACACAAACACCCAGACCGAGAACAGAAATTTAAACTCATATTTAAATTTCTGTTTCGCCAGGAATCGAACCCGGGACCCTCCGATTGGCAGACCGGCATGGTAACCATTGCGCCACACAGGTCGTCATAAACTTGGTAGAACTGTTTGACGGTTGATGTTCTTTTTTTTATAAATAAACCCAACAAAATTTTTTATTTTTTTTATTTTTTTGTTATTTAATTTTCACAAAATGGCCACGCTATTTCTAAATACACTTTATAAAAATGTAACATAACGCTCTCTTTGACAGGTGAGACTAAAAGAAAATGTTAATGAAAGTTAATGCATAATGAAGTACCTTATGATTTTTTTTAAATCTAGGCCTACTCTAGGCGAGCCCGCAGGCTGCGTATGTTAAAGTGTTTATTGCAGCCTATGGACCTACATATATACGAGTACACGCAACTTCTTTGAGGCCGTTTGCAGTTGCGCTACTTCTCCGAAAGATAACTACTTATATGTAGGTGCAAATATGAAATGTCATGCTGCATTTTAAAAACTATAGTAGGTACCTGATAATTTATTTAAAACAGAGCTGGAGTTTTTTTGCCCGCTATTTTCTACTACTTAGCGCATAAAAACTTTAGCGCATCCAAAGCAGATGACGGTCAGCTGATGGCCGTACAACGATGACAAACATGACCCAGGATGTTAATAAACTATTTAATTTGATTTCATATGGTTGGCGAACTCACCTCATGTCATCAGATACCTACTACTAGGTAGAATTAATCATATCAGAAATCGGTGTACCCACAGAGAAAACAAGAGTTAGGTTTTATAGTGTTCTCTATTGGTGCAAAACTTTGCCACTAAAATAAAAAATACAATCACTGTTTACCAAACAAAATCCGATTCGTTTCAAAATCCCTCACTGAATATTAATTCGTAATCTCATATATCGAATCGAATGTAATCCTCTCGTTTATGGCAGCACTGTTTTGGGAATCAAATGACAAGGCGTCATTGCACCGTTGTAATTTGTAGAATACGAAAGACATTTTGTCGGGCCCTAGGTCGTCGCCCTTCAATATTGGCGAAACTTGATGCCTCTCCGTTTACTGACAGCGAATATTATAAATCCCGCTTCTATCCCGAATAATTTCGACCACAATTCGTCGCAACCCCTACAATCGCCCCTAAATCAAAGCATGCGTCGCGTCACAGCTCAACAATAAAAAAGCGAATATTTATTCGTTATTTGTTGTCTGTTTGCATTAAAATACAGCGACTATCTAGGCCTCAACACCCTTGCGGGGCTTTATCTAAGATCAGGATTGCATAAAATCCTCATCCCTCTCTCAAATGTGGCAGTCGCCGGTCGGGGAAAATACGCATCTCATTTGCTGGCTTATTGCGTCTAGCCTTCGAAATTTATGTATCGTTATTTATAGACAAAAGCAAGTTTCGCATTTAGCATAGGCTAAACTGAGAGGCTAAATGCGAAAATTGATGTGTATATGTAAGTAGGTAATCGTTGTAAGTTCCGTCTCTTCTTTTACTTTTTGCTTATAAACTGATAACGACCCGTGTGGCGTGGGTTACCACGGCAAATCGAGGGTTCCTGGTAAGATTCCCGGTGAATTTGAATTTTAAATTTCTGATCATTTGGTTTTGGTGGTTGTGTTACAGTCTTTACGTGTGTCTACGGTACGCACGACACAGGGAATCGTAGTCGGTCGCTTTGAGTTAGAACCGTTAATTTTAATTTGGAATTGTTTGGTATTCGCAGTTCTTTCCCCTATTATGAATAAGGATAAGGAAGCGCAGCGAAGCCTTTTTTAGCTAAAAATCTCAGGAAAATTAGATTTTGTCCGGCATTGATAGATTTCAACACTGCTTATACCTATACATATCACTGAAAAATATTTAAATAGCAATCCAGATGGCGCTGATATCATAATCAGACAATCTTAACAACATAAAATAGTAATACAATCAAAATACAAACGCGTTATACTTGAACAAACTCAATTTGGAGCCAAACGCGATTTCGAAAACATCAAAGTTCGAAAACGTTCGCAAAGGGTGACACGAACGCGCTGTCGCACTCAAACGACACGTGTTAAGCCCGCGGCGGATTTGCGACAAAACACTAATGCAGTGAATTCGAATCATCAATTTAATTCCCGGGCTTTTCGTTTGCACTGTACCTTAGGCGTTTGGCACGGTGTCATGGCTGGCGACTTGAATTGCTTTGCTTAAGCGTACATGGGGCTTAGCCTAAGTAACATCGCTTCGTACAAAACGATATCTAAATTCGTCATTATATCCGACATAGTGTTCGTTTCGCTATTTTCTTTAAGATCACGATCGTAGGGAAGGCGATAACTAAAAGTGCTGCTTGTCTACGCATTTGCATGGGATAGTTGTAGAAGACAATTTGATAGTTTAACGAAACCACGTTACGAATTTTAACATTGTCCACCAACTTGCGATGCGATGACGATTCACCACGTGATTTAACGCGACTTATGTCAATCCCATGATTTATTCTTATCTAACTTCGTTATCGTTTTCCAAACGTTACTTTGGCTACAGGCCCGGTTTAGCATAGCAGAACTTAGCAATACGATACCCATTGCCAAGTTGTGGTCACTCCAGCCTTATTAACGCTTCAAATATCTGAAGTTACAATTAAACTATCTGTAGTGTCAAAAGTTTTCGTAGTGTATTTGTAATTTCTTTGAATCATTGAGTATGCAATGTATAGAGGTTTTTTCATTTATTTATCTGTATCACATAAAGCTCATCTTGGATGACCAGAGTCCATAAATACAATAATATAGTAATCTATAACTTATTTTAGCAAAACAATGAATTCCAAACAATATTAATATGTCATGAGAATCCATAACAATTAATTTCACTTCATAATATAACAATAATTGATTTTAACAAAAAATAAATTGCAAGCATTACATGTATGGTGGTGGCTGTAATCTTTGTTGTATCCTACTGCTTAGGATCATCATTATTTGGGAAGCCAAGAGCTTATTTGACCATGCTGCTCCAATTTGGGCTGGTGGAGATGCAATTTAGTGACCTACCCATGGGCGTAACCAGGTTCTTGGTAAAATATTTAATATACAAAGGAAACAACACCAGGCACGCATCATACATACTGCGCCTATTACGCTTAGCATCACAGGAGTGAGGGAAATTTAGCTTTTCGTTTATTCAGCAATCACCTAGGGCATTTGGCACCATCATGGTTGACCAACTTTAAATGCTCCACGATTGAAACGTTAGCTGTGTGTAGGTATATACATGATATAGTATGCATTGAGGTATAATGTACTTAATACTTACCTCAATGGTAGTATGATGTAGCTTCATCGCAACCGACCATATTGTTTCTCAGTCTAGTACTAATAATAGAAATAGGTACCTACTCAAAGATTCAAATAAAGAATAGGTGCTACTTTGTTCATATTGACAAAGCTGCAATTAAGATGATGCAGTAGGTGTCAAATAAAAGATTATGTTCGTAGTTCAAAACTGACTCTTTATTTTTCTATTCTCTACAACCAATACTATGACAGTAGGTACTTCATAAACTATAAAATTACTGATACTATGCCGTTGGTTAGTGTATGTAAGAGAAGTAACTAACAAAACCAGCAACTAACCGACCACTAACAACTAACGGCCATTTTGCAATTGCATGTACCAAATGGGCGTCCTTGCATTTAGACCGCGGACCGCGTTATGCAACCGCCGTAATGCTCGTGGTGCGGCGGCAATTACTTACAGGAATACACCTATTAATAACTAGCCCGTCTACTGTCCAATGTGATAGTATGTACGTGTACGTCAAGTGTCTAGTCAAATTGTTCTTTAGCATATTTTGTTACGCTTTTCTCTTAGTTTATAATCTTAAGCAATCTATCTATCTTAAGCATAAGCAGCATAGATAGGCAGCGATGACCGAGCAGGAAAGAACTTTGAGATACAAAGTGCGCCACTGAGAAAGAAATTTGTTCTGTGCATATTTGTCGCTGCTCAACGAAGACGGAAAACATTGTGATAATTTACTTACAGAGTTCCACAAAATCACCGTGCATGCCTGAGAAGCTACCCCATGCGACGCTAATGCATGTGAAGCTAAAGTATGCGACGCTCATGCATGCCTTGCTACTCCATGCGACGCTTATGCATGCGAGGGTACTCCATGCGACGCTAATTCATGCGAAGCTACTCCATGCAACGCTAATTCATGCGAAGCTACTCCATGCGACGATAATGCTTGTGAACCTAATGCATGTGAAGCTAATGCATGCAAAGCTGATGCATGTGAGTGATGCTTCCCCATGCGACGCTTGTTCATGCAAAGCTACTCCATGCGACGCTAATGCATGTGAAGCTACTCCATGCGACACTTCTTCATGAAAAGCTACTCCATGTGACGCTCATGCATGTGAAGCTACTGCATGCGATGCTCATGCATGCGAAGCAACTCCATGCGACGCTCATGCATGTGAAGCTAATGCATGCGACGCTGATGCATGAGAAGTAATTCCATGCGATACTTATGCACGCGAAGCTGCTCCATGCGACACTACCCCATGCTACACTTATGCATGCGAATCTACTCCATGTGACGCTAATGCATGCGAAGCTACTCCATGCGATGCTTATGCATGCGAATCTACTCCATGCTACGCTAATTCATGCGAAGCTTCTCCATGCGATGCTCATACATGTGAAGCTATTCCATGCGACGCTAATGCATGCGAATCTACTCCATGCGACGCTAATGCATGCGAAGCTACTCCATGCGATGCTTATGCATGCGAATCTACTCCATGCTACGCTAATTCATGCGAAGCTTCTCCATGCGATGCTCATGCATGTGAAGCTATTCCATGCGACGCTAATGCATGCGAAGCTACTCCATGCGACGCTAATGCATACGACGCTAATTCTAAACCTAGTGCGCTCGTCAAACAATCAAGGGCGCTGAATCGTTACCGTTTATTAGAACTTAATTACCATGTGTCTATGTTATTTTAAGGGGTGTTTTTGGATCAATTAGGTATAACCTACTTTATAATAGCATTGAAAATACCCAATTTGTACCATTAACCCCTCTAACTAACCGAGAGGAAATGTATGTCTAACATATTATTACTATCAATAACAGTGGGGTTATTGATAGTAATAATAAGATAATGTTAGTATAAGATCGCATGCTTAAGCATTAACTGTAAATGTCAGCCTACGGCCACGAGCCAAATGTGGAGTTTTTTTAAAGACTGGTAATAATAAAATATTGTAAAATCAAGAATTTGAAATGTAGGTAAGTGAATGTAGAGCGTTTAATATTTCACAATGCAATTTATTTGCATCGACCATAATTAGGTACGAGACAGGAATATATATTTTATAAAATTTGTGAAATGAAATGAAAATACTTTATTGTTGACTGTTTACATACATAGAATAAGATGTTTAAAATTATAATTGGATTTGTAAACAGTCTACCATATTCAGGCATACAATATTATTAATTAAAATTAACTAAAAATATTTTGTTTTAAGATCCGATAAGAATAATCTTAACGGATCATCGGCTTTTGATGCCTACCCACCGCTGGGTCAATGAGAGAAAAAAAGCCGGCGGAAAAAAAACTCTCAGGCATTGTTTAGAGTTACACTTATTTTAAAATGTATTTTACGCGGAAGCTGTGATACAATAATATCACAAATTTTTAATGTAACCTTAGACACTGCCACGTATTGGTGGCGGCTGCGCGCCCTAACAAAAGATGTTGGTTAATCGCATCTAATCGTGATCACTCTCTTTAAGTTGTGTCTTTAAGCAGTATGTCTAAAACTTACCCAAATGTCCACTAAATATGTCTGTTAGGCCCTTGCCACTAGCGGTCCCCATCTCATACCCGACCGCGCCCGTTTGGCTTTGTTGCATAGATCGTTTACGTTCTACACTAACCACCGGGCCATGCGCTCTTCGACCAATATTAAAATGTCGAAACATCACTATATAAACGTCGTTAATTTATTTCTTTACGTTGATCGAATTTATATTTATCATTATTTTAATTACATTTTGAAGAACTGCAGATTTATGGAGTAAAATATTTTTAATTTGTAACACTATGCGAATATTATATTTTGATGTTTATGTAATATGTGCATCGAGAACGCCATATTACAATTTTATGACCGTTTCAGCAACCATTAAATAAATGATGACGAAGTGTTAACGGGTCAATATACATTTCTGAAGTGAACCAAGTAATAATCACTTATCAATAAATTTTATATCTTGCTCTAAATAATTAAGGTTCAATTTAGAATGATTCGATTAGTCCTTCAGACTGGTATTAAATTACACAACTTCATATGTATGAGCTTTGAACCCTTATCTTAATCTAAATTTGTGACATTAAAATATTATGTGAAGCATGATATATTGGTATTTAAATTAAAGACGTATATAAGAAAGACGAGTAAGGTCTTGTAAGCATATAAAATTGACTCAGGGAGATTTCTCAATCATAAAACTAATAAATTGTCAGAATATCTCAACCACTTTTGACGTTTAACTTAGCTATAGTTAATATAAGTAATCAATCAATCAAATCAAACATTCACTTTCATGAATTTAATTTATATATTTAGAATAAAATAAGCGACCAAACATTGACTTTCATTAATTTAATTTATTTGTTTTGGTATTTTGTATTAAAATATTACAAACTCTTGAAGATGAGTAAAAATTTACTAACAAGTCTAAGAGAAGTTTCGTCTAGCATCACATTTCAGGCATTTCATTTTGTTATATGTGTAAATATAATCTGTAGTACCAAGTAAGTAAAAATATTGTGTGATCTGTGGCACACTCCATAGTGTGTCTACACCCTACCACATCTTCCGTTTTCTACCTAGACTGTAATGGTGAGTAGCTACGTAATTTTTTTAATTAATAAAACATCTAGTGAGTTACAAACCAGAAGAAGTTATTATTTAGTAACCCACAACCACCGGACACCAGTATACAACACATTTTAACTTCACTTATTTATCCAACTGTTGAGTTTTTTTTCTCAAAAGTCCAAAATGTTTTGCATCAGTACCATCCGAATCATCTACTCCATATTAAAGTTTAGGGTAAGGGAAGAGTCCTTATTACTGGGGGCGAGTTACATTAACTTTTCCAATGAATACAAGCTGTTGGGTGCAGTTTGCTGCAGTCCTTGTAAACATTTGGCACTTAAAACAATGTTTTCGTAACCATGTTGTGAATTGTTACTCAAATAAAATAAACAGGAAAGCATAGTTCTTTACAAAATTTAAAGTGAATTTGTTTTAACATTTTCCTAAGCAATTTCATTACCACAGTCTTATAATTGTGTAACCTTTTCTTTCTAATTATTTCTTATACTGTTCCCATTGTTTACTTATATAATTATGTTTAAATATTTACCTTAATAAATAAAAAGACAATAGCAAAAAAGGATTCACGATTTCTGATTTGGTTCAGGCTAGACGTAGAATACGAGGCACTGTTTGACTTTTCCTCAGGACTTTTCTCATAATTTCGTCTTTAGTTTTATATAAGCTTTTAATTAACTCACGAAATGGCCATACCTATTGTCTGAATAGATGTGGGTATTGTAAAATCTTAAAATAATACCAAAAACCGAAATAACACCAATGAAACAAAAGAATTAACTTTACAGTAAAAATTAAAACCAAAACAAAAAGTAATGACCCAAATGTTGACAATCTCTTCTACAAAGACAATTCCTTAATCGCAACAAGTCAGGACCGTTTATGTTACGGCCTCATAATTACATTAACTACGCGATGGCTTTACAACACTATGCATGTATACAGCGTGTTCGGTTCTGAGTCGAATGTTAGTACCAGTACAGAGTCAGAGAAAGAAATTGTTGAAAGAATGGCAAATACTTGCGTCTTTGAGGCGGAGTAAGATGTTAAGTGGGTAAAAAATAAAGTTTAATAAATACCACAACAATAACACTAAACCAATTTATTTAAAAAAGACAATTATTTATTACTTGTCTACAATACAGAGTGCCTTTTAAAATTACATTAAACTGAATTACGTTCCAATTGAAGTATGTTGTATCAGTTTGATCTATAAAACTGAAAGTATATACCTAGTATATAAAACTGACAGTTAAAAATGAAAACATTGTTACCTGTGTAAGTATTGTACAATATTAACAATTCTTTCAACAACTGTGAAGAAGAAAATTGTATCACACAGGTTAAAAGTCTAAAATGTTTGCATCCAAATTATCTACTCCATGCCGTATATCGTACATATATATCGTATCGTATATGTATCACATAGGTGATAAACGCTTTAATTTTAAAGTAAGTCTTTTAATAACTCGTTAAACTTTTACTAACTAAAACAATAAATAAAATATACGACACGGGAAACTTCGAAACACGCTGTATTCACTGGTAGGGCTGCCGCACCGGACCGGTCTAGACAAATTGTCGCACCCCTCGTTCCTATTATTGCCAATATTTAATTGTTTGCGTAATTTATTTCCCGTGCAGGGCAGAGCCGTGTTCAACGTTCATTGGTGGGCGAGGCGAATCGGGACTTTCGGTGCGTGCGTAATAACCGAATGCTACAATTGAGGTATTTCTGCTCTTGTAATTGGATTTTTGTATGTGCGATTGAAAATTCTTGTAATACATTACCTGCAATATAGTCGACCCGTTTGACGACTCGCGTGGCGTAATGGTTACCATGCCGGACTGCCGATTGGAGGGTCCCGGGTTCGATTCCCGACGAAGCAGAAATTTGAATGATGAGTTTAAATTTCTGTTCTCGCTCTGGGTGTTTGTGTTTCTGTCTTTGTGTGTGTCTATGGTACCCACTACATAGGGTATATCTATCCTACTGTGGGGCTATGAGTGTGAAGCATTATTATTTATTACTCTGAGTTCTACTGCTGAGCACGGGTCTCTGCCCATCGATGCGAAGACCTAGAGCTTACTCTACCGCGCCTCTCCTATGCAGGTTGGTAGAGATACGGATTCGTGGCAAACCTGCTGTCAGATGTTCTCAAAACGTCCATGTGGCCTCCGTAAAAATTGAACCGGGACCGACGGCCTAACGTGGCTTGCGAAATTTCTACTAGTCACTACTCAACCATCTCAACCGACCCCGTTCATTTCGCTTAGCTGCGTAGATCTCAGGTTCTACGCTATCATAACAAAATATAACAAAATAAAACCAGTAGGTACATCCTGGTTATAATAATAGCAATATCAAAGCAATCTCATATTTTATTTTTATTTGAGTTGAGTAGCAGAAGAGCTTGCAGGCCACTTGATGTGGTCGCTGCAGCCCATGGACATCTGCATACAACCTCAAGCAAACATCTCAATTAATCTTGTATGAGAACGTATGTAAAAGTTCGATCAACTACATAATAGCAACATCAAAGCAATTTAATCTCATCCTATCGCGTCCTTAGAATTATAGTGACCTAATCCAAAAATTAATGATTTTTACTTTGTCATGAAACGACCTAAAACGACTATCTCCATCGACTCGTACTAAAACAGGGTCCGTTTTTGGTATAGAAAGCTGCATAATGCATACTTCGGTCCCTTTCGTTTTCCTCCATTCACCACGTGTTCAGTTTTGGAGTGACGCAAGCAGTAACATATTTTTTTAATGGAGTAGCAGACGAGCATGTAGGCCACATGATATTAAGTGGTCGCTGCAGCCCATGGACATCTACATACAACCTCAAGCAAGCATAGGTAAGTCTTGTCTGAGGTCGTATGCGGTTGCGCTGCTACTCCGGAGGCTGGTGGTCGCCTCATGTAAGTGTGGCCGGCAAATGCACCTTTCCACCGATATACAAGAGAATTGGTTCACGGCAGAAGTGGGTGCAGCGGTGGTACTTCCCCGGGCGAACGATAATAGTTCAACCACCTACAAAATGTAAATGTACTTGTGTAGGCTAAATTTACTTGTGTAGGCCATTCCTGTTTTATTTTAGTAGTGACGTCATCCAAAATTGACTTTTATGTTTGGGTCTATAATATCAAATATTTTGACCGAATATTCAGATACATAGAGACCTATATATAAGAAAGAGTCTTTTGAAAAACCTGTGGCTTTAATATTACAAATAGTAAGTTAACAATGAAAGAAAATTATATTTTCTATGAGTTTTATAAATTTTCACACTAAACCCCATTTATTACAAAAAGTTGATTCCCAAAAATTGATATTTTTGGAATAGGTCACTGTAATTCTGAGGGTGCTCTATGTAAAACGTAACCGCTCAATAAGTTAAAAGTATTCACGTACGAGTACACGTGTACGTTGGCACGTGTTATGTAACATTCGAGGGTACATAAAGGGGACCGCGCTCACATATTTCAGTGTTAGTCACGGATTTTAACTGTAAACACTTTAATTGTGCAGCCAAATGAATAATTGAAAGACATTTGCGACGATGAAATGCATTGTTTGATAAAATTGAACTCTTCGTCGTGCGAAACGAATTAATTCCTTCTCGACAAGTAATGAACGTAGACACGGTTAATTGTATTCAGTAACAGTTGAAAATAAATTTGGAGTTAAAAGCCAATAGGAAAATTTGTGACGATTCGTCGGGCAATTAATTACGAAAGGACAGTCGTTTCTAAATTTAAGTTTCAAATAAAGCATTAATAACCAACGTAATCTAGTCATGATCTTGATGGGATTTTTTCTCATAAATCACATGATTAGAATTCAGAGAAATTAATATGGGACCAATCCGGAGGTTATTGGAATAAAAAATCATCAAGGAATTTAAAAATCTGGGAAATTATAGGTAACGATTTGACGGGCAATTAATTACGAAAGGACAGTCGTTTCTAAATTTAAGTTTCAAATAAAGCATTAATAACCAACGTAATCTAGTCATGATCTTGATGGGATTTTTTCTCATAAATCACATGATTAGAATTCAGAGAAATTAATATGGGACCAATCCGGAGGTTATTGGAATAAAAAATTATCAAGGAATTTAAATATCTGGGAAATTATAACGATTTGACGCGCAATTAATTACGAAAGGACATTCGTTTCCCAATTACCATAAAATTAATATAAAAACAAAACAGTTACCTACTGCTTAGTAACTTCAACTCTCGGTGTGGCTTTGACTTTGTGTGGGCAACATGGTTACACACAGTGATAAGAACAAAAACAAATCGAGCAAACTAGTTTCATAATTTAAATTCATCCTTCAAATTTCTGCCTTGCTGGGAATCGAACCCAGAATCCTGGAACGGCAATCCAGCATGGCAACAATAATCATCAAAATCAATCTCATGATTAAAATAATACTTACACTGGAGTTTATCTCATACTTGGACTGTATATTGGTTTCGCCCATTAATAGTAAATACTATCAAATCTAAAGTACCGGCCCTCTTAAGTTTAACGAAAACACATTCATATAAAAGCGAAAGTACCAATGATAAAGAGATAGTGAAACTATCAGGTAATTCATTTACACGATTACGAGTAATCTAGTGCTGTCCATCAATGTATCGATAATGGCCCAGTACCTAATTTATCCATTCCGACCAATAAGACAAACGGCTCTTCGGTCTTATCTTAATAAGTTCCCAGAGATAATACCCGTAGGATTCCCTATCCAATAATATCCGTATAAATAGTCTTATCGAATTTATTACATACGCATAAAATACTTTTTTTCCTTTCAATTAAGGCATCGCAAACTCTATGTATGCATATTCTAGTGTCATATATTTTTGTATCAGTTTATGACAGTATCGTCACAATATAAAGGCAGGCACTCCTTGTATTGTGGTATCGTCATTATCGTAATGTCATTTTTGTCAGGAAACGGTCGTAATAATGGTATTCTTATTGAGTGAACATTTGAAAATCTCAGCGTCTAGACTTTTAATGTTCACTTTACTTCTACAGATGGGAATTTTATACCTTGATTCACTGCAATTTTATTGCCGTTAATGGGTACTTTCACGAAATTTTAACGAGAATATCTCGTAAAATAGAAAATTGTCTAAAAAGTGATCTAGAACTGAGAATTATAGAAACAGAGTTTTTAAATCTAAGCGTAAAATGGTACTGAATTGAACTGTCATTAAGTATAATTAATGACCAGCTATAATACATAATAATATAAGTTATACTTAATGACAGTCAGTCACTTAATACAATAATCTTTTAATGTACCATCTATGTATCATCAATGTATCTTGTAGGTGGTAGAACTATTATCGTTCGTCCGGGGAAGTACCACCGCTGCACCCACTTCTGCCGTGAACCAATTCTATTGTGTTTCGGTGGAAAGATGCAGTTGCCGGCCAAACTTACATGAGGCGACCACCAGCCTCCGGAGTAGCAGCGCAACTGCATACGACCTCAGACAAGACTTACATATTATGCTTACTTGAGGTTGTATGTAGATGTCCATGGGCTGCAGCGACCACTTAACATCACGTGGCATGCATGCTCGTCTGCTGATCCATTCAAATAGAAAAATTAAAAATACCATACCAGATAGAACTCAATATGTATAGCAAAAGCAATAATGTTTATGTATGAATTTGATACGTTTGAGCGCACAAATATTAACTATGTGTTTCGTCTTGCAACTTCCTGATGCACGTCAAAATCTATTTCTTCAAGCATAAATCAAAGATTTTTTTAAATGACGATCATTTTATTTGAAAACAACAGGAATTTAATGACTGAAAACACGCGACAAATGATAAATCCCGTTCATTTTACATTCGACTAAAACAAATGAGTGTCCACTAGACTGTACCAATTTTCCGGTGAGGGCGTTGGATTTTCCACAAAGCTTCTATGATTCGGATGTGAAGCGGTTGCAAATTTAAACTGGATAATTGAATTGTTTAATTGTAGCCTTTATTTCGTAGCAATAAGACACGGGTCGATTACACATTAATTTCCGTTTGAATCGCAATGTTGCGGGTTAGCGCCCTCCAACAATTTTAATCCCGAATTGTTCTTTCACGCAAAACGGACGTTCTGTCGTCAGTGACAAAGGGATAACTGCAGCGGTATAAGGTGAAGCCAACCGTGAAAGTAGACGTTTATTTAGTGTCTTATTTCTTTTTATGCGGACCTCGTGGAAACGAGATGTTTTATGAAATTGTTTTTCCGGGACATTAGCCACTCCTAATTATGGGTCCGCTTGAACTCAGCCCAATTTTCCTGGACGTTCCCACGTTGACTATGACAAAGCGAGTACGGTTGAAGAGAAACAATTTCATGTAGAGGTGGGCTTATTAGTACTAAGAGTAATGCGAATTTCGCTCGTAATGCTTTGAGAAATAGACTGCCTTCTTATGTGCTCGGTGCCTTGTTTAATTTTCTTGCAGTTGCGGGCTACATTTTATGGCCACGGCATAAACGTCGAGTAAAAGGATATTTACTTTAAGTTGACTTTTTGTCTTAACTCTGTTGTTTCTTTATTTTTGGCTAGAAACAAAGAGAAAATTTGTGTCTGTGTTTTTTGACTAAGACTGTCCTTAAGACATGAAGGATGGAAATGAAGGATCCAAATGAAGGAGTATTATGTGTTCAAAGTTCGCAAACATTTGAATAAAAACACCTGACTTATCTTTATTCTAAGTAAGTACAGTAAATTGGATAAACCAGCTTTTTTGAAACAACAATTCATCATTCAAAATTCATCAGAGAATTGCTCACTGAAATTGGGTCTTTACAATAATAAATGCAACCTACGGAATTCGATAATAAAAACCGTGATTTCCTCTGCATTCCGGACTTATGTCAATTATAATTAATCCATGTATCCAGAATATTTACCAAATAAATCTATTTCTTTTAAAATTCATAATCTTTAATTCATTTTCATAACCAATACGTATAAAGCCGGAAAACGCTGGATTCAGAGAGGTCAAAACCGGACGGTGAACATTAGGGTAGGCTAACGGCTAAAAGAGTACTTCCAAACGCAGACGGATGGATCAATAAATATGTATATCATATCTTACAAAACCTATGCCATTATCAAGGCATAATTCTTGATCAGTGAATTTGATCAATACTACTCGGTCAAGTTAACATGACACCTGGAAGTCTACTTACTCTGTATGGATGCGTGCTCTGTATGCGTCCGTAAGTTCTAACATTTTCGGAATCATTTTTGGCATATTTAGACAGTTTTTTTTAATGAATTTATAAGATTAGCGTTGTTATTGATAACATTGACGACCTGCGTGGCGCAATGGTTACCATGCCGGACTGCCAACCGAAGGGTCCCGGGTTCGATTCCCGGCGAAATAGAAATTTGAATGATGAGTTTAAATTTCTGTTCTCGGTCTGGGTGTTTGTGTTTCTGTCTCTGTGTGTGTCCATGGTACTCACGACACAGGGTATATCTACCCTACTGTGGGGCTATGAGTGTGAAACGTTATTAAGTCACTGAACTATAATATTGCTATAATTTCGTCAGTGTTACTAAAAAATAAGACCGGAAAATTCACGAAGTTTCGGATACGGGCGTTCAGAGTAGCCTCCCAGGTGTCATGTTAACTTAACCGAGTAGTACTAACCATACGTTATGTTTTCCCGTCACGAAATCTTCAATGTTATCACACTCAATTGGCCATAGAAGTTGGAACCAGCTAAGAAGTTGAGCAACTTGTTATCATTACCATCGTTACAATAAATTATCGCCTTACATCACCGAGTTACACAATTGATGGTGATTCCGAGTCACGTATGGAGTCCCTTTGGGCGGGGAAATGAAATAATTTGTCTTAGTGAGGGGGCATGTCATATTTATACGAGTATGAGGTGAATGAACTTCGTACTTGCGATGTTTGAGGCTTCACTTACACTTATCTTTTTGGGATAGGAACAATTTTTCAGTCTTTATAACTTGGTAGAGTCTATTCAGAAATAGAATAGCTTGGCAAGAACCTGTGAACGTCGACTGAATTTGTTTTTACAAGCTTTTATCTAATACCTTTAAACGAGCAATTCTTGTATATATCTAAATTTATTTTTTGAATCTCGGAAACGGCTCCAAAAATTTTGATAAAATTTAGTACCCTGGTTTCGGGGATGGTAAATCGATCCAGCAAATTTTTATTGATATACATTGTCGTTTTATTTAATTTTTATGCCGTTTAATACAAAATTACTCTTACTGACATCTATTGGAGAATATTAATAATATTCTGGCGTAGAAAGCCGTCAAATGTCGACTGTCAATCCGCCCTTCAAGCGAATGACAATGTCGATATGAAAGACCTCTATAAAAATTTCGTCAATGGAATTAAAGCTTTCTTAGTCGAACGGTGCCTACGCAGCTACAGACCCGGGTTCAAACCTCAAGTGGCAAGTTGCGTTTTTTATGTTTTGTGTCATTTTTTTTAAATTGGGATCTAGGTATTTCAAAAGGCTTTGTTAAGTAACATTAAGCCAATGAATGTTTTGCTTAAAAATAAACCAAAAAATCAATTGTTTTTGTCCGAGCAACGCTCGGGCGTCCAGGTACTTTTTACTTTAAATGTGCACACCCGTGTGCGTACCCAGGTTCTTGGTCAGGGAGAGGGCAATTCTTGTTATTTTTTCTTAACGATTTTCTTCATGAGTTTACATGCGCACACAGCTGCCATTTGTAGTTATCTTTCATGAGCCGTACTACCTATATCTCCCCATAATTGAAATGAAATGAAATGAAATATTCTTTATTCACTGTACGGTTCCTTTACAAACTCTTAGTGAACTTTTTTTTTTGTTCTGTCTGCTCTGGGTGCGCTTAGGCAATGCTGAGCTGAAGAAAAGAGCAGACGGAGAAAAACTTCAGCCCTGTTTTAAAATATGGGGTATACAATAGCTAACTTTCTTACAGAGTAGCTATTGGCTTGCCCCACCACGCTACTCCAATACGGGTTAGTGAACTACAGCGAAGTAATTTTCAAACGTTTTCGACTATGTTCAGTGACAGCTTCCTACAGACATTACCCGCCTCAGATTATCTTTGCGTTTTTCTTAAAAATAAGTATTGGTCACACCGACACGTCACGAATTTAATTGTTGATTTACTCGAGCGTCATCAGGACCTTGTACATTTTATATAGGTTAGGTGCTGGGAAGATAAAAAGGTTGTATGACGTTTTCCGATACACTGGTGGGGAGAGCGCCTAAAGGCTTTCAAACATTTTATACGAAAGGTACAGGAAAAAATCGACAAATATCGATCAATAGTAAAATAAATTAAATGCATGGTAAGTCGTGTTTTAGTAATCTGATTATTTTAGTATGAATTAGAATATGAGATGTATATAACAGCGTAATAAAAAATGAAAACGGAATTTTGGCAATCTCGGGACGTTTATAATTTTTATTATTTTTTTATTTGAAAAATCATGGTTCAACGTTAAGGAGGTAGGTATTCTAATCTGATGATCTTGACATCCGGAAGTAAAATAAAAAATACTGTACCTATATAGAAGTTTTTTTAAACATGGCAGTACTCAACAGGGTGCAAGGTCTAACCCTAACAAATCTGACGCGCTTGAGTAAATCCCAAAATCCCCTCTTGGGCTCCCCCTACTATCAACTTTTGATAGAAAACCAGCGATTAGGTTAAGGTTAATACCATCTTGTTATGTTACTACTCGGATTTAATGTTCATAATAATTACTAAAGATATTGATATCGTATCTTTGTTAGTCCGGACCTCAATACAATAAAGATATTCTTGATCCGACCAAATTGAACACAAGGGTTTTGGGTAAATATTATCATCATTGTTAATAAACCTTCCATGTCTTTGATATTAGTAGCGTGATAATATAATTTGACGATAATCCTGTAATTAGTGGCAGCAAGGGATTCCAAGTACTTTGTAAGGTCCATTAATTACGACAAGGGATAATAATTATAAGCATGTGTGGGATACACTGTCTTTATACGATGTATTGGAATGGGTGGAATGGGTGGAATGGGTGGTGAATATTATTGCCGATATACTTTTTAAACAAATATTTGTAGTTTTCTTTATGGATTTTACTTTATCCTAGTAAGGCCAGTCGTAGTAATAGCTATGTCGCAGTCGGATCGTATAATCCGCCGTATTACATTATACGGCTAGCCGTTTCGTTAAATAAGGCCGTTCTATATTATTACGGCGGGTCTACGGGTTAAAATGGTTTCACTAAACCACGATTGGAAAGCAGGATAATTGTAAATGTATTTTTAAACACGTCTTTTATTACCTTTTCAATCAATAAAAAAATAGTCAATTGACTATGAACGATATGTGACGTCACAACTCATTTTCTCATACTAAATGTATGAGAACGTCACGTTTTGACAGCTCATTAAAAGTATCTCAATTGATTTGGTAGTCCAAGACCGGATTCCTTTTTATACTTGGAGCTGAATTTTATCACTTTAATAACTTCATAATATAATATCAACTTTTATTTTAGTAGATACCAAAAAACCTTAACTGTACTGTATTCCTAATTAGGTACTAAAAATACGGACATTATTAATTTTAGACCTTTATAAAAATAACCTTCGTACAGCGTACAGTAAAAAAGTATCGCAGAATTTCTTTCTGGGTACAAAAATAATTTTATATCTTCTATCTAGAACATGTTCATTTACACAAATTGGGACAACATGTCTAAATTCTCAAAAAGATATCTTCAAACGAAGCTAGTAATAAATGGCCCAATCTCACTCAAATATAAAACAGGACATACGTGAAAATTGCCAATTCTTCATAATAAAGTCGTATACGAATGATGGCACATTTTTCCTCTTTAAATTTTGCCGGGATTTCATGGTATATTTCATATGTACTTAAGTACTTTTGACATTGTTTTATTTCGTGGTATTACTTATGAACACTCCTTGAGTTTTAAACTACCGCTGAATTTTTCAAATGATAAGTACCTAAACTGTGGACATAAGGCGGCCATGAGCCTATCACTCAAGTAGCAGCTACCTACACGCGACATCTAGACATACTCTACGACTGCTAAATAATAATAATGAAAACTTTATTTTAGACGCTAAGCATCGTCAAAAATTTAAAAAAACGCAACGTGCCTACTTAAGGTTTGAACCTGGGTCTCTAGCTCCGTAGTCAGCTTTCGTAACCATTCGACCACGCTTTAATTCCATTGGCGAAATTTTTATAGAGGTATTTCATATCGACATCGACACTGTCATTTGTTTGAAGGGCGGATTGACGGTTGACATTTGATGGCTTTCTACACCACTATATTATTAATATTCTCCAACAGATGTCAGTAAGAGTAATTTTGTATTTAACGGCATAAACATTAAATAAAACGACAATTTCTATCAATAAAAAATTTCTGTATTGATTTATCATCCCCAAAACCAGGGTACTAAATTTCATCAAAATCTTTGGAGCCATTTCCGAGATTCAAAAAATATATTTAGATATATACGAGAATTGCTCGTTTAAAGGTATTAGATAGGTAAGTTATGCATTAAGAAGCAGTTTGTGCAGGCACACATGGCCCGGCGGCTAACGTAGAATGCAAGACAAACGGGCGAAGTCGGGTGTGAGAGGGGTGACTGCTAGTGGCAAAAAACTACATGCGCATTTCCGTGCTTCGGAGGGCAAGTTAGGCCGGCGGTCCCAGTTGTTACGATAGATAACAGTCTTAAACCTAGTCGGAGGCCTTATTGAGGTTTGAAAACATCCGACATCGGGTTGGCCACTAACCCGGGTCTCCACCAACCCGCATTGGAGCAGCGTGGTGGCGTGAGCTCCAGGCCTCCCCAATATTGGGGAGAAACCTGTGCCCAGCAGTGGGACGCAAAAAGGGTTGCAGTGCAGCCATTGTGCAGAATAAATGTTATACGATGAGATATTAATTTAATATGTGAATAGTTACAAAAAGTATCACAAGTAGAATCACAATGGTGACATACTGGATGTGATTTTGAGACATGAATTTCGATCCGCCCTGCCAGCAGCCAGCAGCCCCGGGAAGGACGGCGGTGTGTGCGTGGCCGCATGCCGCCGTAAGCATCGGAAGGTGCAGAAGAGCACATCTGCTCTCCAAAAAATGGGCCCATTCTGGGCGCCGCGCGTGTAGGACACCGGCGCGTTCCACTGGAGATCCCGGAGTCCTCCCCAAGCGCAGAGGCAGGCCACCGGGGGGATTTAGTGCGATCAAATCCTACATAACCCGGTATCCTCTCTCGCGGTAGTTGCTTCATATTGTAAATTACTCGAGCAATTAAAACATTACCTAAGAAGCCGTCATATTATTTCTAACCAATTTAAACAGTACCTAAGAAGCCGTCGTATTATTTCTAACCTAGTACTTATGTCCAAGGCAGAACTATAATTATTATTATATTTAGCAGCAAAGCACAGAAGCGAGCGCCGAGAGATTGTCACTTGCAAGTATTTAGGGGACACAACCCATCGTGCATGAGTAGCCAACTGCATTGCCACTCCGGGCGTTACTAATGTGAATACGCCAGGCTTAGCCAGCTAGGAGGCTTTGTAGATAAGTTATACACTAGGACTCAAAACCGTGCAAGCATTTTTGAGGCCACAGATATATCCATACGAGAATAGGCATATAAGTCGTTGGTCAAACGATAAATCATAACGAAAGTCATACCTAACGATAATTAATCTACTGGACGACTGGACACGCTTCTAAAGCTTGGGAATTCCTTTTCACTATTTCATTTTAATTTAATTTTAGAGACGAATATCGATACAATATTATAATAATTAAATCCCAAAAAGTAGCCAATCAATAAAAGATGCAACTTCAGCAAAACTAAGTGTTCATCTTATTATGCTACTAAGCCAAACGGGGGGCGCGGTCAGGTGTGAAATGTGTGACCGCTAGTGGCAAAAAATTTCATGCGCGTTTCCGTGCTTTGGAGGGCACGTTAAGCCATCGGTCCTGGTTGTTGTCGATAGATAACAGTCGTTAAACCTTGTCGAAGACATTATGGGTGGTTTGAAAACATTCGACAGCGGGTTGGCCACTAACCCGCATCTCCATCAACCCGCATTGGAGCAGCTTGGTGGAGTAAGCTCCAGGCTTCCCCAATAATAGGGAGAGACCCGTGCCCAGCAGTGGGACGCAAAAAATGTTGCAGCCAAGTGTCTATCTTATTACAACTATAAATTCTCTTATAACAGCCTAGTACATCCAAAGCAGAAGTACTCGTATACTTAGAATAAATACGTATAGAATGAGTGTCTTCATACAAGCGTGCTGTCAAAATTGAAGCACTAAACAGATTTCTACAGCTTTCACATCTGACAAACAAAATTTGTATTTTTATTTTGACCAAATTAACTATAAAATACTACAAAATATATAAAAACACTGTGAAAAGTTATTTTATTAGACGGCTTTTGTTTTTAAAAAATGTTGTCTTACGGAGCGGCCCGGCGTTTGGTGCCATTAATGGCTAATCAACATGCTTCAATTTGGGTGCGCGGACTTGGTTTCTATAATGTAACTGTAATTATTCTAAGCTTGTATAATTATTTAGCAGCCGAGCTATATTAAATAGCAGCAGAACTATAATTATTAAGCAGTAGAGCACTGAAACGAGATGCAAGTGACTGTCACATGCAAGTAAGTATTTAGGGGACCACTACCTATGCATGAGTCGCATTGCCACTCCAGCCGTTACTAATATGAATATGGCAGGCTCTGGCTTAGGCTACATAGATGAGTTACTACTAAGGATCTGTGTTATGTATATTCCGATTGTAGTATTTAATTACAATTTAGTTATTTATAAGTCTCAGATGTAACGACATTTTTTCGATCTGTACAAGAGTAGGCAAAAATCTTTTAGGCTTACTGTTAGCAATAGCAGTTACTTGTATTCCTAAAGATACTTCGGCTTTATTTTGTACTATCAATGCTACCATCATAGTATTTTAGATTTTATAAAGATATAAAAAGTTTAAAAAATCTGTCTCTATATTTATTTTTTCAACCTTATTTATGTCCCACTGCTGGGCACAGGTCTCCTCTCACTAGTGAGAGGGATTTAGGCCATAGGCCACCACGCTGGCCAAGTGCGGATTGGTGGACGTCATGCTTTCGAGAAATTATGAATTCCTCTCAGGCATGCACGGCGATGGAGAACATCGTAATCTATTAAATATCACGATTTTTTCCATCACCGTGGAGCAGCGATAAATGAGCACATTACAAATTTCTTTATAAGAGGTGCGAGCCGAGGATTTGAACCCGGGATCGATCGCGTCTAAGACCTCGGATTTATACCACTCGGCCATCGCTGCTCTATATAAATTGGTTCAATTATTATTATGTTAAACCTTTAGTTTAGCTTTAGAAAAAGGGAAAAATTAATTAGTATTATTTAGCTGAAACCATTTTTGCGTCCCACTGCTGGGCACGGGTCTCTCCGCATTATTGGGGAGGCCCAGCAGGAGTGGCTTACTCCACCACGCTGCTCCGATGCGGGTAAGTGGTCAACCCGCTGTTGAATGTTTTCAAACCGCCCATAAGGCCTCCGACAAGGTTTAACGACTGTTATCTATCGACAACAACCAGGATCGACGGCGCATGAAATTCTTCGCCACTAGTGGTCACCCATCTCACACACGACCGCGCCCGTTTGGTTTAGTTGCATAGATATCTTGCGTTCTACGCTAACCGCTGGGACATTTGTGCCCTTCAATTGTTATTCTTTATTATTAAGTTAAACCTACTTTGTACTATGTATGCCTATAGTATGGCTGTAGAATAAGTATACAATAGCGCGCTTAGTGACTAAAAACCGGCCAAGTGCGAGTCGGACTCACGCACGAAGGGTTCCGTACCATTATCTATAAAAATTCAAGTTTATTGTATGGTTGCCCCCTTAAATATTTATTTTATTCTATTTTTAGTATTTGAATAACATCATTGCCTTTGATTATCCATAGAATACATTGCATTAAGATTGAATGTAAGGTAAATTGTGGCTTACGATTTATGACGTATTAAAAAAAACTACTTACTAGATCTCGTTCAAACCAATTTTTAGTGGAAGTTTGCATCGTAATGTACATCATATAATTTTTTTAGTTTTATCATTCTCTTATTTTAGAAGTTACAGGGGGCACCAACATTTTACCACTTTGGAAGTGTCTCTCGCGCAAACTATCCAGTTACCTATCCATAAACACCCCATACGTATGGGTTTGATAAAAAAAATTTTGAGTTTCAGTTCCAAGTATGGGGAACCCTCAAAATTTATTGATTTTTTCTATTTTTGTATGAAAATCTTAATGCGGTGCACAGAATACATCTACAAACCGAGTTTCAGCAGTATAGTTCTTATAGTTTCGGAAAAAAGTGGCTGTGACATACGGACGGACAGACAGACAGACAGACATCAGGAATCCATAAGGGTTCCGTTTTTTGTCATTTGGCTACGGAACCCTAAAAATGACATTCTTTTCCAGCCAACCCTGGGTGATGAGTATTGGTAGGTAGGTACAGTAGGACCTTGGTTGACTCATTCATATCTTTTTTGCAACTGTATTATAATTACATTAATAATATAAGAGCAGCGATGGCCGAGTGGTAAAGACTGCGGTCTACGACGCGGGAGTTGCCGGGTTGAAATCCTCGGCGCGCACCTCTGACAAAAAGAAATTTGTAATGTAGGGTGTTTATACACTGAGATGAAAATCGCTGCTCCAACGTAGTAGAAAATACTGTGATATTTAATTGATTACGATCGCCATGTATACCCTAGAGAAACTCATAATTTCTCGAAGTTATGATAATTATTGTCCACCAATCCGCCAGCGTGCTGGACTGTGGCCTTAATCCTTCTCAGTTGTTGAAGACCTGTGCCCAGCAGTGGGACATAAAACGGTTGAAAAAAATATATGTATACTCTTAATTGTATGTTTAATAAAAATAAAAAAATATCACCAAACTAAAATTCATGCAAAATTAGAAACAGACTAAAATTTTGCAATTGAAATACTAGGCCATAAATCATCATATCGGTCGACCTGTCAGCATAGTTCGCAAGTGAATGGATGTTGGCTTAATTTTATTTATGTCCCGAGGACTAGTCCACTAGAAATGTACCGTGATATTCAATTGATAGAGTTTGGAGAGTTCGCTTCGTCTCTGAGTGAAAAAGGCAACGGTACGTTAGGGTGACAAGAGAAGACAGTCAGATTTGTTCTTTTTTATTTCCAAATTATATTGGTACATTAAAATTTACGCAAAGGTAGGCATTAACTCGTTTACCCGTTAACCGTTAATTAACAATCTACTTAACGGCAAAACTTAGAAGTTAACTTAAAAAAATCTTAACGCTCTTGTTAAATTACATTAAATTAAACTTCCGTTAACTTAGTCCGTTACATTAGTTTTTTGTTTATTTTGTCATTTTTTTTTTTTTGTTTGAATTTCGCACTACACTACGCTGAACGGCTGTGGTCTGGCGAGGGCGAGTCGAAGAATACAAAGGACGAGACGATATTATGTGAAGTCCGCGTTCGAGTGGGATGCATGATTATAAGTTATGCTAGTATGTAAGCAGTACAGTTTTAGTGACAACGTAGTGCTTGAAAGGGACAACATTTGTATCAGAAGAAGCAGCAATTATGAAGAAAAAGGAGATGATTTGATAGCACTGTTATCCAGTCAGAAAAAATACTTGGAACTTGGAACTGGGAACTTCGAAAAAGACCCCAGATTATTGTCTACGCTGAGCATTACGTGGATATTTCTTATAAAATTTAATAACATCACATCAAAAATAGTAGTAGGTTTATCGAATACAGCTTTATACACAGAGTTTGCATTGAAAAAGAAAACACAACATAGAAGTTCAATATCCAAAATCCAAACTCATACTACCATTATAGTCTTGGAAGTAAACTTTACCCTTGAAAACTATTACTTGCTTACTTTTATTTACCTTTGACTCAGAACTACTCCACGGAAACTTCCCGATCTCCTGAGGGTCGGAATATAAAGCGATTGTAGCAAATCCCCGCAAGATTGAATTCGGGGAAAGTTTTCTACTACTGTGTCAAAAAACTTATAATTCCGGCTACAGTTTGGCTATTGAATTCTCTCGTTATTTATCGTTGGCGATAAAATAATATTAATCCCGCGGGGATTGCGCTTGGATTTTATTCTTCTACCCGCAACTCGGAACTTCGAAATAGCCCCCGCTTATTGTCTACGTTGAGCGTGATGTGGATATTTCTTATTCTTGGGAAGAAATAACATTACATCCAAAATAAATGTAAACTTCCTTACTTACTACTTACTTTGCTTACTCAATTTTAACCCAAATTGTATTAAAAAAATGGAACAAAAATTAAATTTTAAGTTATGTGGCTAGGAAATCAACCGAGTAACAAATATTAATAAATTATTTTGTCCCGCCTAGTAAAACGGAGTCTTACTTTTATATCAGTGTAATGTTTTGCTAAGTTTAATGATATGTTTAAAAAGTACATCTTAAAAGGTTAATTTTAATGTATTAATCGATACTAAATCGAATAGATTGATTAAAATGATGAAACACTTCTATTGAACCACTGAAAATCTACTGAAGTCCTTACTAAATTAGGTCATATCCACACAAATCTCTCCTAATCTTATCAGGTCCAAGTAGTAATCAGCTGTGGAAGTTCCGATGCGTAAGAGGGATTATATTTTCGATAACTTAGCGGAGGGCAGAGGCAATAAATAGGCATAGTTAGATGTAGGGTCCTCCGGTCCTCCCTAGTCTAGTATGAGCAATCTTGAAATTTGTTATGGTTTAGAAGAAATATTGGAAATTCCCATGGGAATAATATCTGGTCATCGTAAGGGATCCGTATTTAAAAATGGAAAAAGAAACCCGATGCGAGCTATTGGCTGTTCATCCAACATTTCTAAGGCATGATTTGTACATTGAAATCAATATAAAACAGCAGGACCTGTTAAACCCGAAATTCAAACTATGCAACTTCGACAACAACGACAACATATTTCTAAAAAATTTACAGAAGAAATATATTAATGTACTCTCTTGTCCTACAATTATGTATTGGCAAATAAATTATTATTAAAGGGAAAAAGTAATTTTAAAGAGGAAAAAGCCGAAATTTTGAAATTTGAGGTAAAAATTATATGTGCCTATTTTTTTTATTTATCTACATCGCCGATGAACAAAGTTACCGAATTCCTAATCATCATCATTTAAAATTTTCTTAAAATTTATGCACGCATCCACACGTTATACGGAACCTACTAATAGCGCAACACACACATACCAGTTTATGATTAAATCACACTTGTGAACTTGTGATGCAGAAATATGCCGGCGCATGACAACTATTTATTAGTAGGGACTTTTTGTCTGATTGTTGGTCGTTTTAAAGATGATAAAGCGCGTTTCTCTCTCGGGAATAGTGCACATTTGTATGGATTATAGTTTGTGATTTATGTAATAATACCGAATGTGTTCGTGGTGTTTGTTTGACGTCATAGTAAGGATTAAACAAACATATTTTTATATAATTCAAATTATGTACTTTTAGAGGGTTCGTCATTATTTTTATAAATATTTGACAAGTTTTATAGCTTAGAAAATTCTTTGAAGTCATACAAATGTTAAGATTTTTTGTAAAAACGCAAGAAAAACTGCCATGTTACAAAACATGAAAATTAATTGCATCAAAGTTTTGGTATGGAAATAATGGAATAGGTACTTAGTAAGTAATGAGCAGCGATGGCCGAGTGGTAAAAGCCGCGGTCTTCTACGCGACCGATCCCGAGTTCAAATCCTCGGCGCGCACCTCTGACAAAGAAATTTGTAAACTTGGTGCATCAAAATATCCAAGGTCTGCTAAACAAAGAACTAGAACTAGAATTATTTTTGAAGGAATATAATATTAATATAATGTGTATTACAGAACATTGGTTGAAAGATTACCAACTTGTTTTTAACTTTGATACGCACCAAGTCGCAAGTTCGTTCAGTAGGCAGACACCCTTACGTGGTGGCTCATTAATTTTTGTAAGTAAGGACCTGAAGTTTAAGGTTCGTCACGACATCGTGAGCCTTTCTATTGAACGAACTATAGAAATAGCCTGTGTGGAGTTATTAAATTGTATTATTGTTTGTATTTATAGACCTCCAAACTCTTTGTATGATACTTTTGAGTCAGTTTTGGAACAATTATTGGATAAATTGTGCAACAAAACTAAAAAGAAGAAGGACATAGTTGTTTGTGGTGATTTTAACATAAATATATTGGAGGATTCAGCCATAAGCAAAATTTTTTTGTCTGTCTTAAAATGCTGTAATCTTACTAACGTGTTCTCACAACCAACTAGGATTACACAATCCACAGCAACTTGTATAGATAATATTTTTACAGATGGGTCACCAGCGCAATCTATGATAATAAACAACTTAAGCTCTGATCATTGTGGCCAATTAGTTTGCTTTAATTACAGGATGGACAGACAGGTTAGTAAGAGCAAGGTGGTCGTTCCAGTGACTAAAAAAATCATGGAGAGATTTAGATGTGCTATTGAAAATGGGTTTCCTATTCCAGCCCACAACAATGTAAATAAACATTATGGGACATTATGTTCTCATATACACAAAATGTATAATACTGTTTTTATATCAAAAACAATCTCTCCAAAAAATTGTAAATTATTCAGTGATTGGGCAACTTTAGGGATACATAAAAGCAGACAAAAATTATATGACCTCTATGAAGAGAGATCGTATAATCGAGACGAGTCCTTTTGCGCACACGTTAGAAATTATTCGAAATTGTTTAAGCAAGTTTATATCGCGGCCAAGTTATTGCATATTGGTAACCAAATTAAATCTAGTAAGAATAAAATTAAAACGACTTGGAACATTATAAACGCCGAGACTGGAAGAGTCAATGACCGTCATCGTGTCTATAAACTTATTATGGAGGGTACCGTCATTGAATCAGACGAACTTGTAGCAAAAACATTTGAAAAATACTTTGCTGACGTTCCAGTCTCAACGACTAAATCGCTTAGGTCTTCCCCTGAAGCCGCCGAATCATTGCTTAAGAAAAATGTAAGCGAATGCAAATGTAAGTTTACTTTCAGGCCCGTAGACGCTAAACACATTGTAAAGATATTTAAGACTTTAGAAATTAAGAACACTACTGATCTTTGGGGTATCTCTGTAAAAATTCTTAGTTCAATAATTGACTTAATAGCACCCCACTTAGCTATAATATTCAATAACTGTATTAAAAGTGGTGACTTTCCTGATCTAATGAAACATAGTAAAGTGATACCTTTATTTAAGTCGGGCAGTACTTCAGATCCCTCCAACTTTAGACCTATTTCAATTCTGCCCTCCATTAGTAAAATCTTTGAGAAAATAATTTTAGAACAACTTCTAAAACACTTTACTAATAATAGACTTATACATAAAAATCAATTCGGTTTTACGAGGGGTCGATCAACCACAGTAGAGCTTTTTAAGACCATAGTGGATGCTTGGGAGACGTCACGGGATGCTTTAGGTATCTTTTGTGACTTATCTAAGGCATTTGACTGTGTACATCATGAAACATTGATCAGGAAACTCAATCACTATGGCATCAAAGAAACCGCGCTCAGGCTTCTGGAGTCTTATCTGAGTGATAGGATCCAGAAGGTTGAAGTGAACGGTAAAAGGTCAAACGGGTCTGTAGTTCATTTGGGGGTCCCACAGGGCTCAATCCTCGGCCCCTTCTTATTTTTAATATATATTAACGATCTGCCATATATGGTGGAGAATAATCACGAGATAGTATTATTTGCAGATGATACTTCCTTAATTTTCAAAACTAATAGACATACTGATGATTATGACGATGTGAACAATGCTCTCTCTGAGGTGGTAAATTGGTTTAATGTAAATAACTTACTACTCAATAATAAAAAGACCAATTGTATTAAGTTTTCACCACCTAATGTTAAAGAAATTATTGTAAAACCACAATTGAATGGCGAGGAAATGAGCTTTGTTGATGAAGCTTTATTTCTTGGATTAACTGTAGATTCTAGGCTTCAATGGGGACCCCATATCTCTCGGTTAGCGAATAGACTAAGTTCTGCCGTCTTTGCAATAAAAAAAATAAGATTACTTACAAATGTCGATACAGCCAGACTGGTCTATTTTAGTTATTTCCATAGTATAATGTCGTATGGTATTTTACTGTGGGGAAATGCTGCTAATATCGACACAATATTTATTTTGCAGAAGAGGGCTATTCGCGCAATTTATAAATTAAATTCTAGAGAGTCTCTGAGAGAAAATTTTAAGGAAACTAATATACTGACATTTGCATCGCAATATATTTATGAAAATATAATGTATGTTCGTAAAAATAAACACGAATTTATGACCCTTTTGGATTTACATAGTTCGAACTGTGTTTCGACAAGGAATGGCCACAAACTTGCATTCCCCAAGTGTAGGCTCCGCAAAAAGAGCCACTCTTTTATCGGGATGTCTATCAGAATATATAATAAAATCCCGGAAAGTGTTCAATCCCTTCCTTTGCACAGATTTAAAAAGAAAGTCAAACAAGTCCTGTGCCGCAAGGCTTATTACGATCTTAAGGACTATTTAATTCATAAAAAAGCTTGGGATTGAGCTGTAGTCCCACAAGGCTGTTTCTATAACTGATGTAATAGATTTAAATCAATCAAACTGCCAATGTTAACAGATAGCTGTGGGACGACATTGACACATGCGGTAGCTGTCACGTATGTTCCATTGCCCATAGCTACTCTGTAAGAAAGCTTATTATTGTATACCTCATATTTTAAAACAGGGCTGAAGTTTTTCTCCGTCTGCTCTTTTCTTCAGCTCAGCATTGCCTAAGCGCACCCAGAGCAGACAGAACAAAAAAAACGTTCACTAAGAGTTTGTAAATGAACCATACCTACAGTGAATAAAGAATATTTCATTTCATTTCTTAATGTGCGCATTTATCGCTGCTCCACGGTGATGGAAAATATCGCGATATTTAATTGATTACGATGTTCTTCATCGCCGTGCATGCCTGAGAGAAATTCATAATTTCTCGAAAGCATGACGTCCACCAATCCGCACTTGGCCAGTGTGGTAGACTATGGCCTAAATCCCTCTCACTTGTGAGAAGGAGACCTGTGCCCAGCAGTGGGATATTAAAAAAGGTTGAAAAAAAAGTAATGTGCAAAAATAAATATTGATTTGCAGACTTTACTTGTATAAGTACAAGCAAAATGAGATAATAGCCTCAGCTGCAGTAAATTATGGTTTATAAAAATCGAATATTAGTATTATATTTTGAACTAACAATCTAACAGTACTATTGTACCACAGTCTATCACACATTTGGCAAAATATATAGGTACCTTACTAAAAACGAACAAGTTAATAAGTTGTAACTCTCCCTGTTTTGCCGTTTCCTAACATACAAAAAGTATTCTCGTTATTCAAAGCTATAACTTTAATCAAAACTATAAAGTTAATCATTCGAGGACGGCCGGCAAGTCATCGGACGTTTATGACTTAAAATATTTCCGTGACTACATAAAACTTGGTTCACCCTTGGTTGTGGTTTAGAAAAAACGCAATATCGCATGAGTTTGAAGGGAGGTAAGTGTACCCTGTGGATTTACAGCATTAAATTGGTTCGGGCAGGGCTGTCAGTTCGGGAAAAGTTGGCGTCAGTTTTTAAATACGCCCCTCGCGTGAGGAACTTTGTGTTAAGTACTTTGTAGGGAGCAACTTGTTCGTAGCGTCTGAAGTTGTTACGTATAGCGTGTATGAATTTTAAACGATTTATCGATGCTATTGCACCATACGCTTTTGCTTATTCATTTCGTATAGTGAAGACAACTGAGAGAAGAGATATTGAATGCTTCAGTAGTAATTTGCTCTTGCCTATGATATATTATATTTTTATGCCTAATGCTGGCAATTGTACATAATACACAATGCTAATTGATCAAATATAATGCTAAGGTTATTCCAAAGTCCTATTATACCAAATAAAAAGTTTTTTTTTTATATTTCATATCCTTTTTGTCCCTATGGTAGATAATTTTCTTTACCAGCAATTTTTTGCTCCTTTTCCTAACAGAGATGAATTGATATGGCACGTGAAATTGAAGCTGCGATCACTTGTGTTGTATGACGATAATGAAATGTAATAATTAATGATTTACAAAGCGTTATATATGCCTAAATAATGCCAAGTTGAGTAGATTTTATCTTAGGACAGCAAAGTTAGGTAATTATTATCCGTCATCATGGACGCCAGATATATAATTACTTATACTTAGAAGTGCAATCACGCCACATATTGTTTGAGAGAGAAGACGCCGCAATGAAGTAATTTCCCGTTACAAATGTTCGTAACCAGATATATAAACAATTATACTTAGAAGTGCAATCACGCCACACATTGTTTGAGAGAGAAGACGCCACAATGAAGTAATTTCCCGTTACAAATTTTCGTAAGTCCAAGTGTATTCTTACATTGTGGCACAAATATTTGGCAGCCCTGGCGATGAGCGTGTCTTCATTGGCCGCTCTAGATCCTTTGTCCTGCGATGCGCCCAGTTTATAGCAGTTGACTCTGTGTGGGCTGCATGTTTTGTGTATATTGCTGGACTTTCCCTTGGTACTGAAACGACCCCAAAGCTTTAGACACTAATGACGTTCTACTAAAACATAAAAATGTAGACACTAGAAATTTTAATAATTCCATAATTAAATAAATAATAAATAAAGTAACTCTGTCTGTCTGTCCGCCTGTATGTCTGATACAATTTCCCGCTTAAACTACTGAACCAATTTTAATGAAATTTGGAACACACATAGAGTGGACCTTGGGAAAGGACATAAATAGATTAGTTTTTATCCTACGGGAACATATAAATCGGGTCCACGCGGGCGAAGCCGCTGGCAAAAGACTAATTTACTATAAATATATAAAAAACTTATGATTTTGATCCCTTTACTCCTTTCTACTAAACTTAGTACATTGCGCTAAAAAGTCATTATAACTCAAACTTCTCGCAAAAAAATACTTTAACATTGATTTTAAGTGCCGATTATAGACGCGTAGTTCGTGAACAATAGGAACTAAGAACTTGACAATTTTGTCTTTGGAATATACAGTGTCCTTAATCAATAGACAATTTATGAGATGTTGCCATGGAGCAAAATAACCACTGGAGAGAGCGTGCAGGGCGGCTACGCTCATTAACGATAGGCGCTTTATGTGAGAACCGACTTAATTTTCGTCAGTGGAAGTAATTCTGCGCCAGTGTAAACACGTCACGCGCTCCCGTTTTAAAGACGTAAATACGTAAAAATATGCCGAATTGTGCCGTAAAATGGTGTGGAAAGTGTTCCAAATCTTCAAGTTACTCTAAAGATGGGATATCATTTCACAGGTAAGTGATTGTCCACTAAAATTTATCAATTTAACAATTTTTTCGATTATACAATTAGTCAGCCGCACCCGTTGATGTCTTTCATGTTGTCTCTTTCTGATACACTGTAACGTCCGTTAGCAGCCATCTCTTTTGTTCTGATAGTGCTGTGCGCAGCATAGCATCGATTTATATCGACAACATTAAAGTCATAATAATAATATAATAATTTAAGTAAATATTTGATAATATAAATGTGTTCTACATTTTCAAGAATAAGTAAGTTACAATATCATATCATTATTGTGCAGCGGTTAACGATAAATATATGGACAAAGCTTGCAAACTAGCGTGATGGGTTGAATGGGTACTATTATTATTTTGCTTTTTATTTAAGAGTACTTGTTGTTTGAAATTTGAAATATTTGTCTCTGTTGATTGTCATACGTTTTAGGCACTTTTTTAGGGTTCCATAGTCATCTAGGAACCCTTATGATTTCGTCATGTCTGTCTGTTAATTTGGTTTAGGTACTTTGAAATTAATGATGTAATGAATAATCTTTGCAGATTCCCCAAGGACGCTAAGGTGAAAGAAATTTGGATTAACGCAACACACAGAGACAATTTTTTCCCTACAAAATATAGTGTCATATGTTCCAGACATTTTACACCAGATTGCTTTGAAGATTTAAAAAATAAACGCCGGTTATATATCTCATCAGTGCCTACACTATATTTACCTTGTCTGGTGGTATGTATTTTTTGTATATTCTACTGTTACCCGACTGCTTTAGGCGAAGGGTTGTGTTTTTCAGGAGTATAGAGCGTGTTCTATGTTTTTTTAAATAACTTGGATGAAATGGTACACTAAGTAAAAATGTGATTTTTTACAGATACCACCAGTTGATTTGAAAAACATCCAAGGCCAACCCTCTCTACCAAAAGATATAAAGAATGAAAAGACTATAAACACGGATGAGGAACAGGATGTATCCTGTTCAGTTGATGCGTCAACTGATTCAACTGAAACTAAATCCCAACCTCAACACTCTTCATTACTTCATCAGCCTTGTACAAGCACGGTAATTTTCATTAATCTGTAAAATTATTTGAGCCGATCCTTTAATATTATAATGCTGCAGATTAATAAGTTGTATTTATTTCTTTTTCAGGGTTCTGGCGGACAAAATTATAATAGTATTGAAGATCAATATAAAGATTTAACACCAAGAAAACGAAAAATGAAACGCCACATCCATCATCTTTTATTTAGTTTAAATAAAAGGAATAAAGATGTGAAGAGACTTCAAGACAAAACAAGGTCACTAAAAAAGAAAGTCGCAAGTTTACAAGAAATATTAGATACACTTACAAAAACATCGTTATTAGAAAAAGAAAATGAAGATATTTTAAAAGGTATCGGAGTAGAAAACAAGGAATTAATAAAAAGACAACAGCAGAAAAATTTGACAGGATACATACCAAAAACAAAATACTCGCCAGAACTTCGAGCGTTTGCTCTTACACTACATTTTTACTCCCCGAAGGCTTACGATTTTGTAAGGAAAACTTTTAATACTTGTTTGCCGTGTCCTAGTACTCTTCGGAAATGGTACCAATCTGTTGATGGGCAACCCGGATTTACTACAGAAGCTCTCAATGCTCTTAAAGTTGTAGCAAATAAAGGAAAACAAATTTATGCTACCATTATATTTGACGAAATGGCAATTAAAAGTGGTATTGAATATCATCCTCAAGGAAAAAGATTTTATGGCCATGTAAATTATGGAGCTGCCTTGGAATCAGATTGTCAACTTGAGGCCAAAGAGGCGCTCGTTTTCCTTTTGGTCCCGTTGAATGCTTCTTTTAAAATACCCATTGGCTATTTCTTGATTAAAGGCATCAGTAGCAATCAAAAAGCTTCCCTTCTCACTCAAGGTATTCATTTGATTGAAGAAATTGGTATCCGAGTAGTAGCTGTAACTTTTGACGGTTGCCCTGCGAATTTGTCAATGGCAAAAATATTAGGCTGCAATTTAAGTCCACCTAACTTAATTACTACATTCAAAAATCCATGCAATGACACGCAAGTAGCAGTTTTTTTAGATCCTGCGCACATGATAAAACTTGTGAGGAACTCACTTGAATTTTATGGCTACTTTTCTAAAGAAGGCGGTCAAAATATATCGTGGCAACATCTAGTAAATTTACATAATATACAGACAGATGAGCAATTCCATTTAGCGAATCGCCTGAGAGCTACACATATATGTTTCAAATGTAAAATAATGAAGGTGAGTTTAGCACCACAGATTTTTAGCAAGAGTGTCGCAGATGCTCTTGAATTTTGTAAAAATCAGCTTCAATTGCCAAAATTCCAGGATGCTGCGGGTACGATAGTATTTTTAAAAATGATGAATGACCTCTTTGATATTTTGGATTCACATGTTCATGGCTATGACTTCAAAAGGGCAGTCAATCAAGAAAATGCTGCTTGCGTAATACATAAATTAGACATTACGAAACTGGAAATTCTGAAACTTTCTACTGACTTGGTAAAAGCAAATAATAAACAAACCGTTAAGCTGATTGATTCTTCGCGGCAAACTGGATTTCTGGGATTTTGTATTTGCATAGAAAGTGCCAAACATTTGATTCAGGAGTTGGTTCTTAATAAGGAATGCCCGATTAAGTATTTGCCGCTGCACAAAATAAGTCAGGACCATCTTGAGCACTTTTTTAGTAGTGTCCGATGCCATGGTGGTTCAAATAACAACCCAACTGCTCGAGTATTCGAGAGTATCTATAAAAAGTTACTGACTTATGCACAGATAAAAAATACAGGAACCGGTAATTGTGGAGCCCTAAATCAAATTTCAGTTTAACAATGTACATCCGCTTTGGACCGCATTAATATACACATCCATCATTCCATACATCTACACGACGCAAAGACCAGGACGACCAGGACGATATATCAGAAACTAGCGATAATTTTGATCCAGAATTACAAGAAGAATTCTTTTTCACTGAATTTAGCACGAAAGTAGTTGAATATATAGCAGGCTACGTCGTCCACGCTTTAACAAAAAAGATAAAATGCCAAACATGTATTGGAGCGTTGCTCGGGGAGCCAAAAAAATACAGTTTGCAATATCTGAAAGACGTGAGAAACAAACTTATGTATGCCTCAACAACAGTAATAGCCATATGTCGTCGCTGTGAAATCTACATCAAAAGAACCTTAGCAGAAAGCGACGGAAAAACTTTCGAATCCAAATATAATTCAGATTATTTAACAATGATTGTTTTGAAGTCTTTTGTGGGATACAATTTATTTTCGGATATAAACTTCCATCAATTTGATATAGAATCCACCAATCATCTAATAGATTTAACATCATGTGTTGCGAAGAAATACATAGATACCCGCCTCGCATTTATTTCAAAAAACAATCAAAACCCAAAAGAATACATTAGAAAAACATACACAAAACTTATTCATTACAAAAACCAGTAAATAAAAATATTGTCTGTTTGTTCGTCCGCCTGTCTCTCACTCAAATCAAAAATATTTATTTATAAGAAGGAATGTACAAGATCAATAATACCTAAATTAATTTCGTATAACAAAAAAAAGTTTTTGTTATCATACGAAATAAAGAATAAATAATTTACCAACAGCAAATACCTAGTTTTATCATTTATTTTTATTATATAATCTATCTACCCATCCTTTTTTATACTTCATTTGTTTATTTTAAATTGCACCCGTGACGTGCACAGTGCTTACCAATGCTTAGACAACTGATAAGTCAAAAAATATCGATATCGATATTTTGCTAGTAACATTTTTGGCACCACTACTAGATCTATTGTCATTGCGTCAGATCGGCGTCAACCAATTACAGCCAACGAAGCTTCCCTCTCCCCCCGCTTAAAATCGGTGACCTATTGTTTTAGCAAAAACGGGCCCTATGCGCTCTCCAGTGGTTATTTTGTTGCTCCATGGATGTTGCACACCAAGGAGCATTGCAGCCACACACAGATTTTTGTATAATGGAACTTATCTTACATAGAATCACAAATATGTGGCCGCCCTGGCAATGAGTAAGTCTTCATTGACCGCTCGAGAATCAATTGTCCTGCGATGCGCCGAGTTTACCTATAGTAGTTGACTCTGTGTGGGCTGTGTACTTTGTGTACTGCTGAACTTTGTATTAAATGACCCCAAAGCTTTAGAAAACAGATATTTTCAAATAGAACTAAGAAATTTTAGACTAGAAATTTTATTAATTCTATAAATACGGTAAAATTTTATAACTCATTGAGATTTGCGCAGATTTAAAGTTTATTTAGTACAGCTTTTTTTTCAACAGTAGATATGACTGTCTTTTATTAAAAATAAAAAAATATATAAATAATGTAAAGACGTGATAAGGACAAAATGAAATGGCCCTTTCATCCTTAAAAAGTGTTTTCAAAGTACTAAAATCATTTGAAATCATAAAGAAAGTATATGTCCAAAAATAGAGTGCGTGCGAGACGTGTATGACCGTCTTGTTACGAATAACTAATGAATTAGCTATGTAAAGCAACGGATAAGCCGCCAGTAGGAAGCAGTTCTGTATTATTTAAGAAGAAAACTACCAACACAAAGAAGAAGAAAACTACAAACAATTGCCAGCCATATTTTCGTAAAACAACCATCAAGTTCCGTAGTAACAGAGCAACTGCATGCAAATCCAGACGACAGTCAAACTTAAAATTAATGCTTGTATTTTCTTACGAATAATCCTTAAAAATGTTGGCAAACCTACTCAGTAGTTATTGCGTTCGGCTATTGCGCGTGAGACGCTAGTAACTACGCTACGTAAAGTCACCCCCGGTAATAATAACCATTCGAGAAATTAAATGTCCGATACGTGAGAGGGATGGGAATAGGTATCTGGTTCCTTAGCGGAATAATCTCGGGATACCGGAGTGCCTGGGAAATAAATAGGTAGCAGTGGCTATCGTTAGCCTGTGGCCATCAGAAACAGTCTTACTGATCTTGAAGGTCTTGATAGACCTGTGAGAGGATTAAAATGTGATAAAATGAAGAAAGTACGAGTATAGCATAAGTATATGTCCAAAAATAGAGTGCGTGCGAGACGTGCATGAACGTCTTTCTTGTTAACTAATGAAAAAGCTATGTAAAGCAACGGATAAGGCAGCAGTAGGAAGCAGTTCTGAGCCCTTAGTGAAAGTTTGAAAACGCGCAAACGTTACTACTGCGTCCGAGTTAAAATTGGACATAGATCTTAACCTGAAAGGAATAAAGCCGATAGTTAAATTATTAACGCAAACGCGTTTTCGCGTGTGCAGACTTATATTAAGGCCTCTGTAGTATTTAAATAGAAAACTTCCATTGTCAGATATATTTTCGTAAAACAACCATCAAGTTCCGTAGTAACTGAGCAACTGCATGCAAACTCAGACGACAGTCAAACTTATGTTAGACTGTCGTTGTAAGCATTAATTTTATAATTAATACTTACATTTTCTTAGGAATAATCCTTAAAAATGTTGGCAAACCTACTCAGTAGTTATTGCGTTCGGCTATTGCGCGTGAGACGCTAGTACGCTACGTAAAGTCACCCCCGGTAATAATAACCATTCGAGAAATTAAATGTCCGATACGTGAGAGGGATGGGAATGGGTATCTGTTTCCTTAGCGGAATAATCTCGGGATACCGCAGTGCCTGGGAAGTTAATATGTACAAGTGGCTATCATGAATGCTGGCTACAGCATCAGAAAGCTTAGAAAATCTTGATAGACCTGTGAAAAGGTTACAGTTACACCTTAAACTATTATTCACAAAGGGTTTAACCTAATGCCCATTGGCATTGTCTTCTAGTCAACCCTGGGTGATGTTAAGAATGCGAGGTAGGCTTTTATAATGAACACGTTCACAGAACAGAAGATTCTGATGGGATAAAATGTTGCTATATTGATATATGACCTTGATATGAGCTACATACATATATTATGTTTGGTGTTTTAGCTAATGTAACAAATACTTACCTATAACATTGAGAAACAAAAAATTCGCTTGGCCAAAATAATAAGAAAGTCAAAATATTTTTAATTGAAAAGGTGGAAAAGAAATAAATAATTCCAAAATCAATATTAACAAATAACACTATACAGTCATGAATCTTGAATGAAAAATTCACAGAACGCAAAGACAAGACCACAATTACAATTCTGCTTTGATGGGAATCGCATCCAGGACCCACGATCAGCGGCCAAGCATGTTAACTATTGCACAATGCAGGTCGATAAAATTTGACAAAAATTACAAAAAAAATATCACATTATTTCAATTTCCGCTTCGCTTCGGAGTTCTTTGGGAAATAAATCAGAATCAATGTTTAATTGTTTTGTAAGACTAAAACTAGGTACTATTAAAGTGCCAAATATGAACAGTGCATATAGCTTACACACTATGGAAAAAATATCTGATCTTTTAAAGCCAAGCTCCTGACTCTACACTCCCCAACTCTATCAGCACTAACCTCACCAACTCTACGCCTTTGTTGAAATGTGTAGCTTACTTAGGTATTTTATAGCCCTCCATCAGACAACGTTTGTCCATTTTGCTTACATTAAACAGAGGACACGTAAGCACCAAACTTAAACAGAAGTGCATTCCTTACTTCGAAATGTTCTTAGCTGTTCTTAGCTGCGTACGTGAATTTCGTTACAAACGTTATCCCATAGGAATCAAATGCTACGAAATTGTACGTGTTACTTCATATCCCCACCGACATTGTTGTATCCTTTTGTTTGTAAATGGGATAACTCTCACTACTCTAACTCTGTTTGCATACCACTTTAATTTACGAAACATCACTTGCGGAAAATAACATTCTAATAGTTTAGAACCACTCTAATTGCAAACATATTCAAACATTACGGCTACATCAAACTCGCACAACGATACCTAATTTGCCTTTCAAATACTTGAAAACATACCCAAGTTTTGAAAGCGCTTTGACTGAAAATACGCATGCTAGTGTTACGTGAAAACTATCTCGCCAAGAAGGCAACTTACAGTTGGGAAATTCCGTCCGCGTAATCGCCGAAACACACTTCCCCAGAGACCCGACGGTATTACCCTCCCTATCTCCAACATTCTTACAGTTTAATGTATGCAAACGCATTTTGTTTCAAAGCCTAGCTCCCTCAAGGATGTGTTACTTGAGAGCCCTCAGGCCACGCTCACCTACCGAAGTTTTACCCCGCCTGTATGTCACAACATACTCTTTGATCTTCTCAAATGCGAATATAATGTCGGAACCAGTTAAGAACGTGCCTTTCCTTTATCTGAGTCTACACTCTTGTGTATAAGTTTTTTTGTGAAACGAATGATATTTCGGGTATTTCCTCGAGGGGTTTTTTGTGAAGAACAAAATAACACTGTTTTGTCTTTTCCTATTCCCTCTATTGAATACATTTGCTTGTGAAATGAAATACAGATTGAGGCGTTACATTTTCAAATTCGACTGTTTTCTTTGTGTTTTTCGCTTTTACAGCGATAACTTTGTTAGGAAGACTCTTTTTGTAAGGGCGTCGAGTGTAGGGTATATCGTTCAGAGGCAATATCGTTCGAATGTGTCTAATAACGAGGTTCGATACATCATGGGGTATTAAAGTCAAGTTAAGTCGAAGTTGGCGTCATCAATCCATCTCTAAAAATACACATCCCATGATGAGGGACATTCGTCGACAAAGTAAGTATCAACAAAGCACCATGTGGCGTCGCCTCTGAAATAGAATTTGACGCCAACATCGCGCCACACGTGGCAGCCCCAAAAACAGATCGTTTCCTTTAAAAAGTTATTTGGCACTTTTTGTGATACAAAGAGTGTAATTTTTTAGAGAGCGAGACATGTGCCCTCTAATGAAACGTTATTGATACCAGACTCTTGTTTTCCGATGCTAGGGTGTTTTTTGAACTATTAACGGATGTTGTAATTGGTACGACACCTGCGACATTCTTATAACCATAAAATACTGGGCCAAAGTAACTGGACGAAAAGTTTTTTGACTTCAAACATATTTAATTACCATACCTTATTACTGTAAGAGTGTGGATTGCAGGACATTATAAATTTGCATACGAGGAGCTTTAAGGAGATAGACACAAAGTAAATAAATATTGTTACGACTTTGATTACCTACATATATCTGGTAAACCAAGCGTCGTACAGCAAAACCCCAAAAACGCATAAACAGATATTAGGTCTACTATCGAATCGTGAACAAAGATCTCGAACAATAACAGTCAGTAACAATATTAAGTAATAACGATTGATACTCAAAAGCCCACTGGAGGATTTCCTCTGTCATGCCAAATCAGGAATAGGGCAGGAATGACGTTTTGTATAAACTTTGCTTCGTAAAAATTTATGATGATTTTAAATAAGGTAAAAGTCCATTATTTCGGCAGCGTACTAGTACTCGTTATTCCGTAGAAAAACAGCCAATAGATTTTTTAAAAATTTTAAAACTTTTGTTTTGATCTTAGACTATAACGTAACATACAAGTATTTTTTCCCTAGGCCTTTAAATCTAGGATTTCGACAAGACTTTGAATGAAGAATTATGGTCTCTATGCTCATCATCGCCATGTTAAACTTATGGAGATAAAGCGTTTCCATATTTAGTATGTTACTAGCTGCGAAACCCGGCGTTGCTCGGGTTAAAATACGTCTCATGTTTAATCTAAACTTTAAAGAGATTTACCTTTTATTATCATGTTTTCTAATCGCCATCTTATAGCCTGAAAGAATACTACTGTCAGTCCACCTGAACATATAAATTAATGAAAGAATTTGCTCTCAGCTCCTAACCTTTGAGGAGTTGTACCTTCAGTCATCAGCTCAGCAACATGATATGATGATATTTATACACAAATGCCTGTTTTGCTTTAGTAAAAATATGAAAATCAATTATTGTGCTATAAAATTTGTATGTTCCCTTCGATTTCTCTGGGATCCCATCATCAGACTTTGACTTGGTGACAGCTGGACCATCTCAGGAATGTAAGATTTCGAACAAAACCCCATTTATTGAAAGAATTTGCTCTCAACTCCTAACCGTCGCATTACATTCCATCATCAGCTCCCCACTCCACCCACCGCGATCAAACTCCCTTACTATCATCTACGTACTAAGGGGTATTTACCACCCCAACGGGAAGTTGATTGGAGTTAGTGATAATAGAGAAAACCGTATCTTTACGTACAAAGAAAACCCTTTACTTTTTATATATATATATATTAAGATGATTTATCAAGTAATTTAGTGTTCTATAATAATTTGTAATTCCTTCTGTAAAAGTAATAATAATACACGGTATCATTTTTGGGAGAGAAAAGAGGTACCTACGTATGCATAACTTTTCAGCAGTCAGCAATTATAAAGAAGTTATTTCAAAATAAGAAAAGCACACACTACAAAGGGCTAATCCACATTTTTTCTTTAGATTTATTCCTGTTATCGGTAGAATAAAGGTCATAATTAAAGTTAAGACGCCATTCGTAACGCCATAATCATTAATCTCGTCAACCAAAACTGCTTTAGGAGTCGGCTTTAGTAAGAATTTTTATTAATTATACTTCGCGTGCTTTGTTCTTTCAATGCTTTTATAAGTAGATTTTCCTTGCTCGTTTTTGCGAAATATGGTAATAATTTACGTAATTAAACTTTTAAAGAATTGTAACTAAGTATAAGTTCGTACGTGAATATTATTGGACGTTTCAAAAGAGGCACCTTTTTTGTATCGGAGGGAGAAACCTTCAAAAGGTACCCGGTACCTTGGGAGGTCGGCTTTAGTAAGAATTTTTATTAATTATACTTCGCGTGCTTTGTTCTTTCAATGCTTTTATAAGTAGATTTTCCTTGCTCGTTTTTGCGAAATATGGTAATAATTTACGTAATTAAACTTTTAAAGAATTGTAACTAAGTATAAGTTCGTACGTGAATATTATTGGACGTTTCAAAAGAGGCACCTTTTTTGTATCGGAGGGAGAAACCTTCAAAAGGTACCCGGTACCTTGGGAGAGGATACCGGGTTATGTGGGATTTGACCACACTAAAACCCTCTCGGTGGCCAGCCTCTGCTGTTGAGGTCTCCGGGATCTCCAGTGGAACGCACCGGTGTCCTCCACGCGCGGCGCCCTGGATCGGGCCCATCTTTGGGAGAGCATATGTGCCTTCTGATGCTTAGGGAGGTATGCAGACGCCGTAAGCATCGGAAGGTGCAGAAGACAAGGACACACCGCCGTCCTTCCCGGAGCTGCTGGCAGGACGGATCGAGCTCCCACTCTCACCGCCCGCAACCCCGGAAGCCCCCTTTTAGTCGCCTTTTACGATTAGGCAGGGGATATCGTGGCTCTAATAATCCCGATATAATAAGGGAATAAATAATCCCGAAGCTACAGGGATTCAATAGAGGTACCTACTTATATACATACAAAACTTTTAATTGTATTTTAAATGTACAACAAAACGATGAAAATCAAACTAAGGCTAGGTGTGATTTACGTTACGATTATTACAAACATTTATCCAACTCTACGTAGGTACTAGAATCTCTCCACCAACCCGCATTGGAGCAGCGTGGTGGAGTAAGCTCCAGACCTCCCCAATAAGGGGGAGAGGCCCGTGCTCAATAGTGGGACGCAATAAAGGTTTGCAGCCAACTAGAATCTCAATCCTTCAAGCGATCATGTTAAAACTACAAAATAATACAATACACTAGCGGCCGCCAGCGACTTCGTCCGCGTTAACTTAAGTTGTAGATTTTTTCTAAAATAAAAGTAGCCTAACTTACTCCTCATTACATCAGCTACCTGTGTCCTGCTCCATGGCTACCTGCCAATGAAAGTCCCGTCAAATACGGTCCAGCCGTTTCAGAGATTAGGTGGAACAAACAGACAGATAGACCGACGGACAGACAGACAAAAATTGTAAAAAAATGTTATTATTGTATACGTACCGTATACATTTATATGGATACCCTACATTCATATGGATGAAGTAAAAAGCGATTACCTTATTTTAATATTACAAACAGACACTTCAATTTTATTTATTTGTATAGATAAATTTTTGGACGAACCAGCTACTATACAACAAAATTAAGAGAGATTATCATTATAAATTAAGTTTTTAACAAAAAAATAGAACCGACTTCAAACGGTAAAAAATAAAATTGTTCAGTACCTACTTCTTCTTGCTTATGGTAATGACTCTTAAAACTATTTCTGGAGTCGGGCCCTTAGTAAATGTCGTACCATTCGTTCTAAATTGGCACCGACAGTACAGATAGTGGGACAGTACCTACTTCTTCTTGCTTATGGTAATGACTGTTAAAACTATATTGGAGTCGGTGCCCATTCAGAACGAAAGGTACACTATATTTACTAAGACAGGGCATTTCACTAAGGGCCCGACTTCAAAAATAGTTTTAAGAGTCATTACCATAAGCAAGAAGAAGTAGGTACTGAACAATTTTATTTTTTACCGTTTGAAGTCGGTTCTATTTTTTTGTTAAAAACTTAATTTATTTCACTCTTTTTAGTAATTTTAATAATTATGTATGTGCGCAAACGGCTCTTTGGTCGCTATACAGCGCACATTTTGGGAGGCAGCAGAAAGAGACGATGGGGCTGCCAACGATTCCCCTCACAAGAAGAGAGCACTAACCTGCATGCCACGTACGAACCGCCAGCAGCTGCTTTCTTTCACGGCGCTTTCTTTATCTTCTTGTCGACACTAATTATTATGCTTGAAAGATACAGTTTTTATGGAGTCCACACATAAGAATCACACACAGTTTAAGTTCTAGGGTTCAGCCGGTCTAGAGTGTTCTATCACCACGAGGACACACACGGAACTCCTCTCGCGATGGAGTCCAGCGAAGAAGTCTTGACGTATAGTCAAAACCGGCTGTCGCGATTGGGCGAAATCGTATGAACAGTGTCAAACTGTTCTGCAATTGGTCGGTTGCTCCCGCCTGCAAGGGAAGCGAGCTAACAGCCCCATCTTAAGCTACGGCGCCAAATTTAAATAAAGAAAACAGGTCGTCGTAACTTATGGTTACGAAACATTCCGCCCACCAAAATACGCTTTAGGTATTTTCAACCTAATCTAAGAACTATCCCTAACCTTAGACGAGAATTTGAACTAAGCATCTAGCCTAGAGCGAGAATATGAACTAAGAATTTAACTTAGAACGAAAATATGAACTAAGAATCTAGCTTAGAACGAGAATATGAACTAAGAATCTAGCTTAGAACGAGAATATGAACTAAGAATCTAACTTAGAACGAGAAGGCATATATACTAACAAGAGCTTAAAACTACGGTTTAATGAATAACGCCTTAATCTAAAGAATTAGGTAAGGGACAGAGCTTTGCCAATGGTCTCGTTAAGTGAGAGCCATTGCTCGTACGAACGGTTGCGATACGCACTATGCCGTCCGGGCTAGTATGTAATTCTTCTACGCGTGCTAGAGGCCAATGTAGAGGTACAGAGGTCTCAGTTTTGAGAATTACAACCGATCCAACCGATAACGGCTTGGAATGAGTAGTCCACTTTGCGTTAAAGATGTCGTTTGAGTTAAAGTCTGGAGGTATTCTAACCTCCAACGTTTCCAAAAATCTTGTTGGAATCGTTGAATGAGCTGCCAACGACCGAGGCGATTAATATTCTGAGAGGTAAAATCCTCATCAGGAACGGACGTTAACGGCTCTAACGTTAAAGCTTAAATGAGCAGGTTGGTGAGTCTGGATTCACGAGGAAGCAGAGCGGGATGTTTATGCTCGAATTCAAGATCCGATCTAGCCAACCGGCCGCCCACCCTGAGAATCCCATGGGGATCCAGAAACGGATTAAGCTTACGCATTTGCTTCGTAAGAACTTTACCATCCTGCAATTGACTTATCTACAAAGCAAAATGACTCGATTAAACGTGTTTTACGACGATCATAAGTGCGTTATGAAGTTCCGTACGATTGGAAATGGAATCGGAACAGCGAATACGTTTATTTCGTATGAAATCAATTAATTTTATCCAGACGCATATTACACTCTGAATTTTACGAATAGACGAATAACGGTCTAATGAAGAATCTATAAAAGAAACGAATGCATCACTTTGAGTGAGCAACGAATGAGGGTTTCGTTATTTCTGATCCAACAACATGAACGTCAGGACTTCCGTCAGAACGGGGCCAAGAAGAAATATGGTTGGAGCAGCCATGACGGGCCCGCCCACCATAAGCGATTAGTGGCAAGAGCTGAAGGAAGCTGACCGCGCGAGACTATGTTTGCTAGATTATCCTCCGAAGGAACATATATGTCCCCAACGAGCGCCGGGAATGACGTCATGAATGTGACCTACGCGGTTCGCAACGAATGCCTTCCAACGTGAAGGGTGAGAGCGAATCCACGCAAGCACAACGATGGAGTCAAACCAAGCGAACAGAACCCGTACACGGGAGAACGGGAACGTAAATGTGTCCTTTACAAATTTTAATAGGTTGGCTAAAAGGACAAAAAACTATCGACGAATTAACGCGATTGAAAGTTCAACGATAACGAGATACGATACGATACAATGACGAGAATTAAAATATTTTCCTTGGATTTTGTATATCCAGGGTGACACGATTCTTGTGACCACGGCCACGGTCGAAATACGAGTAGTAGGTATGTCATAAAGTTATTGAAGGGATCACGTAACTCTAAACTTTCAATACGGTTTCTTTCGAGAGAATGGGAGTAACAGAAAGCGATGTCACGTGACCATGGAAACGAGTGAGTCTTATCGTCATCCTTGAAAGGCAAGGTAGACGCGTACCTTCCCACGGGATTACGAGAATGATGAGTTGCATAAATTGCTTCACCACGTACTTCATCAGGAGGTAAATATTCGGAAGATGAAGATGCGAATGATTCTAATTCCCCTAATCGTTGGACTTCTTCATTAGTTAAGTCATCTTCTTCTTTTATAAAAAACGACTGGAGATCTTCTTTATCACCAGCAGTTCCCAACAGAAGCCAGCCAAAGACGGAATTAAGAGCCGAAGGTTGCCTTGGTCCTCCAGCCACGCTACCAGGAAGTAGTAGAGAGGCGAAGACTTCAGCACCGAGAAGAAGATCAACGGGACCAGGTTTATGACAATCAGGGTCAGCTAATGTGAGGTGCTGCAGATGCTGCCAAGCGGACTTGTCTATACGAGAGGATGGCATTTTACCGCAGATGCTAGGTAACGTGAGCGCGTCGACCGTAAATAAACTTTTACCGTGAGCGCCGACTTCAATTTTTATCGTACCGGAGATGGCAGAAGATGAATGACCTAAGCCACTAACGCGGCGAGAAGTAGGTGTGAACTCAATGCCTAAACTTTTAGCAGCACGTTCGGTTATGAAGTGGGCTTGGCTACCACAGTCTATCAGAGCGCGAAACGTTTGAAAGTTACCTGACGAATTACGAATTTGCACATTAGCGGTAGATAACAGCACAACCGAGTTGTTACCTAAACTCGTGAGTACTTGAACCTGATCGTTAGTATGACTACTCAGAGTTGGTTGCATCGAGGGAGTAGTCGTACTTTCTTCGGTATCATTATGAAGAAGCGTGTGATGACGATGACGACACTTTTGACATCTAAAAATAGATTTACAATCTTTTACGGTATGCGAGGGACGTAAACAATTAAAACACCAACGATGAAGTTCAGCGTGTGCAATTCGTTCAGTAACAGGTGTCTGTGCAAACAACTTACACAGGTTGACAGAATGAATACCTGAACAAAATGAACACTTGACGTTTGAAGTAGTAGGTGTCTTAGGAGCCGACAGCGAATGAGAGGTATGATTGTTATCAGACGAACGTTTCGTTTGATTTGTGTTGGAAAAGAATACAGAAGTTTTAGACTTGAACGGTTTATTATTTAACTTTATTACAGCTTGAGGTCTGTCTTGGACACGGCTGGGTGTACAACCCTTAGGCCGTTCTTGCGCTGAGAAATGTGTATCACGAACGAGCGCCTCACATTTCGTATATAAGAATTTTAATAATTCTTGGTACTTGGGCAGCTCAGTGTTAGTGTGACTTTGTTCATATGCACAACGTGTCTTTGAGTCTAATTTAGATAAAATTAAGTAACAAAGTACAAAGTCCCAATTATCGGTAGGTAATCCAAGACCCTTTAGAATGTTTAAGTTTTCACTAACAAGATCCAAAACACTACGAAAGTCGAAAGGCGAGTTAGATTTAAAATTAATACTTAAGATTTCTTTCCAACACGTAAACGCTAATTCACGTTTGTCCCTGTATCTCGAAACGAGGGTGTCGTAAGCTTCACGGTAGAAGGTACCTTGAATAGGGTACGTACGAATGAGACCGAGAGCTTCACCATCAAGACATGAGACGAGATAATGCATACGTTCACTATCTGATAACGATTGGTTATTATGGACCAACGAATTAAAAATATCATAGAATTCAGGCCACGATTTTATTAAACCCGAAAACGTAGGAATTTTAATTTTAGGCAGCTTAACATTTGAAATGCACGAACGGTCAGGCACGGTAGGCGAAGGAACCGACGATTCGGCAGTACACGGAAACAGCTGTCTATGAATGGTCACTACGGTAAAATATATCTCATCGAATTCGGCACGAATAATGTCCTCCTTTTCTTCCGACTCACCATCTACCAAGCATAAGATGTCAGAATGAACCTGCTCGAACGTATCACAAAGTTTTGACACGACCGAATAATGAGCAAGAAACGAATGAATCTGACTTGTATCTTCTTTTGCCTTCTGCGCGACCTCTAGTGTTTTCCGCAATCGATTTAACACGAGGGTGCGCTTGCGTCGTAAGACCGGTAATTGTTGGATGGATGGCTCGTCATCCATAACGAGCGACTTACGCTTTTTAGATGTCGGATCGTGCTTAGGGCGTCGTCGAATGGGATATGACATTTTTAAACGATTAAAAACGCTAAACGATTGAAGAAAAAACGATACGTAAAGTAGCTGTATTTATTTACCTACTTATCAGTATAAAAGTTTAACTTAAAACGCACGAAATGTCAAACGCAATGAAAAGAATTACGTTAGAACCTCGGCGAAACAATGAACCAGATGCTACGAGAATTCCAAACATAAAGCGCCTACGACACTATACGAGAACAGATAACGTATAAGTACCTATAGTGCGAAACGGATTTAAGAAAATTAAAAGCGATAGGTAGTACTTACTACGAGAGTTAATTCCTTACTAAAACTTGTATTTAATTACGAATAGATGTGTGTCACTTATTTTTACCATTCAGCCTATTCGGACGTGAGATTTCTATGCGAACGAATAAGTTAACTATAAGATAGTTATAAGAGCACATAGAATACGAAGGACGTCCCGTCGTACAAGTCGATAAGATTCACTATAACGAAATACACTCAAGATGCAATAGTTATTAAATGTGTAAGTGAGCCGCGGCACAATGTTAACCGTATAATATTTAGAAAACATACAATACAACATGGAATACAATAAATACCTATGCACTTTATGTGTAGAGAATATAGTGTACGGAAAGTGTACTTGCAACTTTAGTTGGCTAAATGATAAGGGAGATGAGACCTAGAACCGGCTTCTTATTCTTCAGAAAAGTTATTTACCTACGTCTGTATTGTAAACGTCGCAGGTACATAAAAATAAAACGAGTTCCGATGGGAAGAATAAGCGATAAGAATCTAGGTAATTACGGATAGTCGATCGAGTCGAGTAAATATACCTAGAAGCGAAACTTAACTTCTAACTGTTAATCTGTGAAAACGATTAAAATGTGGAAATAGGTACGGAACGTGTAAAGCGAATTTAAAAGAATAGACGTGAAAGATCCTATTCTACTTAACTGTATCTTAAAACTATAATCGAAGTTATCGATGGATAATGCATACCTACAACTCGTTCGTACGTATGGTTAAAAAGGTATGGTCAACGGTTAGGTGACTTCGATTACCCGACTAAATTATGAAGGCGCGCGAGAGCGTACAAATGTATCGAGCGGTACAACGTCTTACGTTCAACGTAAGCCGGACGGATTATACCGAAGCGTTATGCATTAAAATTTCGAATGAAAACTTTCTAGTGAAGAGTTAAAATTGAAACACAATTATTAATCAATGTACGATCTAAAACGTATCACACTTCACGTATCTAATGCCTAAGAAAGATAATTTTTACGATTTCTTTGTTCGTACGAAGTGAAGGAATGCAGGTAGATCCTAATTTTTCTCACCAAAGGAGTTGAATGAAATGAATTACGTTAATGCAATGCAATATCGTTAAATTATAGATGTTAACTGTTATAAGGATGCGAATTAGGCCTATCTAAAGGTAATCTAAGCTAGATTAGGTTCCTATTCTAATCCTCCCGGGTTTCGGCACCAGAAAAAATGTGCGCAAACGGCTCTTTGGTCGCTATACAGCGCACATTTTGGGAGGCAGCAGAAAGAGACGATGGGGCTGCCAACGATTCCCCTCACAAGAAGAGAGCACTAACCTGCATGCCACGTACGAACCGCCAGCAGCTGCTTTCTTTCACGGCGCTTTCTTTATCTTCTTGTCGACACTAATTATTATGCTTGAAAGATACAGTTTTTATGGAGTCCACACATAAGAATCACACACAGTTTAAGTTCTAGGGTTCAGCCGGTCTAGAGTGTTCTATCACCACGAGGACACACACGGAACTCCTCTCGCGATGGAGTCCAGCGAAGAAGTCTTGACGTATAGTCAAAACCGGCTGTCGCGATTGGGCGAAATCGTATGAACAGTGTCAAACTGTTCTGCAATTGGTCGGTTGCTCCCGCCTGCAAGGGAAGCGAGCTAACAGCCCCATCTTAAGCTACGGCGCCAAATTTAAATAAAGAAAACAGGTCGTCGTAACTTATGGTTACGAAACAATGTATGTATTAGCATAATTGGAAAAATTTTCACTTAACTTCTAAACTTTAAACAGATTTACCTTTTATAATCATGTTTATCTAATAGCCATCTAAAAGTCTGAAAGAAAACTACTATCAGTCCACCTGAACGTATAAATTAAAGAAAGAATTTGCTCTCAGCTCCTAACCGTTGAGGAGTTGTACCTTCAATCATCAGTTAAGCAACAGCAGGTGATAATTACCAGATATAAATATTTGTATTATGTTAAAAATATGACTAAAAGAATGTGTGTGCCTATTACGTTTCAGTGTTTCCCTCGATTTCCCTAATATCACATCATCAGATTTTGACATGGTGACAGTTGGACCACCTCAGGAATGTAAGATTTCGAACAAAAAACCATTTATTGAAAGAATTTGCTCTCAACTCCTAACCGTCGTAGTACCTTCCATCATCAGTTCAGCAACATGATATGACGATAATTATACACAAATGTCTGTTTTGCTTTGTAAAAATATGAAAATCATTTGTTGTGCTTTAAAATTTGAATGTTCCCTTCGATTTCTCTGGGATCCCCTCATCAGACTTTGACTTGGTGACAGTTGGACCACCTGGGGAATGTAAGATTTCGAATAAAAAACTATTTATTGAAAGAATTTGCTCTCAACTCCTCACTGTCGCAGTACCTTCCATCATCAGCTCAGCAACATGAAATGATGATTTCTATGCGTAAATATCTCTTATGCTTCAGAAACTATAAGAAAATCAATGTGTGTGCCTATAAAATTTGAGAGTTCCCCTCGATTTCCCTGGGATCCCATCATCAGATCCTGATTTGGTGACAATGGGACCACCTCGGGAGTATAAGCATACGAACAAAAAAAGAATTTTGAAAATCGGTCCACAAACGGCGGAGTAATCGGTGAACATATATAAAAAAAAAATACATACAGCCGAATACAGTACCTCCTTCTTTTGGAAGTCGGTAATTATAATTGCTATCGGTGTATCGTTTCTAGTGGACTTTGATATGAAGAGCTTAAAAAAGACGACTGAAAAGACTACCCCCACATCAAAGCCCACACGCACACATTCCTCTGATGTTGTTCGTCATCGACAATGATATTAAACATTACTGAGTTGTTATAAGCTCACTGGTCATCGATATAACATTGATCGATGTTGTTCGTGCATAAGCAACGGTGCTCACTTTATCACCTCCCGTATGTCTTCTTGTTAGGACTAAATAGTTTGCTACCAGCGTAAATATGTAATTGTCCTATATTAAACTAAGTTTAGGCTTTCGCCAATGTCTACAATCTTTATAGTAGTAAGAATTTCAATATAATCTGACCTAATAACATGAAACCTAGTAGTCCCTAAGCAAGTGAACAGAATGAATTAGTAAACTTCACTGGAACAAATGCCGTTAAACTAAAACAATGTCGTCGGCCTTTAGCTTTGTTCGCCCCAATTCATCTTCCAAGACTTGATGGATGAGCCTTCGCCACTTCACTAATAAATGTAAACAAAATATCCATTTTTTGCTCCCAAAAACGTTATTAATGAATCCCCTGGGTTATAAGTTTAATTGTTCTGGATGCCTCCACTTGTAATGTGATCGTTACAAAGATAGTATTCTTAGTTTGAGCGCGTTTTTTCCACCAGATGTCACGTAGACGCAAAAAGATCCTCTGTCAAGTTATGCTACTTAGCACATCTTCAAAACTTTCTTATTTTCAACCCTGTGTATAAAGCCTTAAGGTGTCGATTTCCTTGTATTATGAGTCATTCAATTAGTGTCGTTTGGTCATACATGTAAGTTTTTAACTCACAAAACGCAGTCACCGTGAGACGTTCTCGGAATTCTTCGTAATAGACGAAATATTTTAATGAGAAAATTTCAATTTAATGTTAATGTGTGAATCGGTCGCGTGTTTTATCTTGTGCTCATAGGGGAAGTATTGTTAAAATACCTCAGTGAGCTCGAGATATTGTGGACGCGATAGGTCCTGGTATCTAAAATCTAGGGTCAGGCTACAAATACGTGTAATATTGTTTCTGCATTTGCTAATAGTTCCTATCGAAAATGGCTTGTAAGTACATAGTTGATTTTTCTTACGTAATGGTTGACTTGGTATTATTTATGTGGTCATCTATAATAGTCATCTGTTGAGATCAATATTTAATCTATAATTAAGTACTTACTAATATATAAAGCTGAAGAGTTTGTTTGTTTGAACGCGCTAATCTCAGGAACTACTGGTTCGAATTGAAAAAATATTTTTGTGTTGGATAGTCCATTTATTGGGTAAGGCTATAGGCAAAATAATACGAGTATCTAAACTAATAGCAAGAAAGCATCTTGCAACGGCACAAAGTTCGTGGATAAAATTTAATATAGTAGGTATGTGGACTGCAATGTTTGGCGCGGTGTTTTGACGAGGAGGAAAATCAAGAGATATCGGTATGCAAATAAAAAGTTTCACACTAAAAAATTTTTTCACTATTCGTTGCCTGTGGGGGACTCCGAGTTCTCTTCTGGAACGTAACCGTGCCCACATGCAGAGCTCTTTACGGGCCAAAAGTTAACCTTCCGTAGTAAATTGAGCTACAGTGTCCGTGTCAGCTCGACTACGGTTTTAATTAAATTTCGTCAATCCATCCATCGTCATTCAAAAGCCCACTGCTGGACATACGCCTCCCCTATCTTTTTTATTTGAATGGAGTAGCAGACGAGCATGCAAGCCACGTGGTGATAAGTTGTCGCTGCTGCCCATGACCATTTACATACAACCTCAAGCAAGCATAGGTAAGTCTTGTCTGAGGTCGTATGCAGTTGCGCTGCTACTCCGGAGGTTGGTGGTCGCCTCATGTAAGTGTGGCCGGCAACTGCACCTTTCCACCGAAACACAACAGAATTGGTTCACGGCAGAAGTGGGTGCAGCGGTTTTACTTCCCCGGGCGAACCATAATAGTTCTACCACCTACCAAATATACAACTCAACACTCCTTTAAATTCTGTCCCCAAAGCAGGTTTCCCGCTGTCTTCTTCAGTTCACCTGGTTCGAGGGCTGCCTGTACTCATTTTGCTGAGACGAGATTGCATTTCGAAGACCTTTAAAAATAAATAAAGTAATTCAAAAGTCAGATTGACAAGCTCAGCGGAAATGACGTCAACAATTCTTGGGCCGAGCGATGACTAACCTTATGACGGATTTATCGAACACCGTCGATTAAACTAAGGAGACAAACCGCTCGCTTAATTGGACCAAAAATCCTTTTAAAGCCTAATGAGAAAACATAACTTTAATACCCTGAAGAATGATGCTCCCATTGAGTCATGTAATAAGTATTTGCAGACTCAAAAATTAGTCACCAGCTTCTTTAATTTATTAACAGGAAAGACACTATTCAAAGTTTCCATACCAGACAAACGGAGACTTGTAGGCCACATTTTCAAAATTTGAAAATAATGACGCTCGTTTCCTTATACATTTACGAGATCTCTTTAATGTTCAAAACAGAAATCACTCAATATGAAACCCTTTAATCAAAAAGACATTACAGTAAGTTCGATTGCTTCTAAGCCAAAACAATATCATAACAGTGTCTTTTGCATGGGACCAAAAATATAAAACGGTCTACCGGAATTTCTCTTTTTTCTCCTAGCCCATATATGCCTTAGCGCACCCAAAGCGGATGACGGTCAGCTGATGGCCGTACAACAATGACAAACATCAAGTGTATATTATTACCCAGGATGTTAATAAACTATTTCATTTCTCAAAATTAAAACGGGCAACGACTTTAAAATAGAACTTAATACTTATTTACTGAAACAGGCGTATTACTCAGTCACTGATTTCATAAACGATAAAACGGCATAAAGGAATTCCATAAAAACCTGGGAGGTTTTTTTGCGCCGGCTTTTTTTTCCTCTCAGTGTACAAACACCCTGTGATATGGGTACCCAAAGCCGACGATCGGAACCGATCCGAAATATAAATAAATAAATATTTAAATTTATAACAGGCGCAATATGGGATAAATAAAACGATAAAAAATAGATGTTAATGTACATTTTATAATTGTGTTATAATTATAATTAAGTATTCTATATTAAATATCATTGTAGTATTTGCATACCTCTAGAAGGTAAATATGGCGAACTAAATATGTATAGGTAAACAACTTTGTAAACACCCATAATTGTGCAAATAAAAGTCTTGTCAGAAAGCAAATCGAAAATTCCGGGTCTATTCCCGAAAATAAAATTATAATATAAAAATAAATATGTTGCCACAAAACACATATTTTAAATAACAAATATAAAAACATATACAATTTAACTTACGTAAGTAGGTACAAATATTTTTGGCAAAAGGGAGCGACTTGTGTCGCCTTAAGAAAAGGATCCCGGGCAATTCTGATTTTCAGACCCTTCTTCCTATGTTGTAGTGCGGGAGTTTTGAGGTCGGTTCCCCTAACACTGCCACTCTATGATAAAAAATTGGTAACACAAATAAATGTTATTTAGGTACCTATATAGTACCTTTTTGTGTATCTGGGGTAAACCTTCAAAAGGTACCCAGCAACTTGGGAGAGTATACCGAGTTATGTGGGATTTGTACCGCACTAAAACCACTTCGATAGCCTGCCTCTGCGCTTGGGGAGGACTCCGGTATCTCCATTGCAACGCACCGGTGTCCTCCAGGCGCGACGCCCCAAGAACGGGCCAATCTTCGGGAGAGCAGATGCGCTCTCCTGCACTCTCAGGCACTCACCTCGCATGCGGCCACGCCCACACCGCCGTCCTTCCCGGGGCTGCTGGCTGAACGGGTCGGGAGCTCTCACCGTCCACAACCCCGATAGCCCCCTTTTAGTCGTGTCTTACGATCAGGCAGGGGATACCGTAGCTCTTTTCTTAATCCCGAAGCTACAGGGTAGGTATGATAGTATCATCTATTTTTATTGAAAAAAAATCATATGGGAAGAAAGTATCGGAAGAAAATACGTTATTCCTTAGCTAGTATGTAGGTAGTTATATGAAACTGTAGTATCATTATTAATGTCAAGTACCTACCTAGTATGACCATTATTAAAAAGAATTCTTCTTCAGCGCAGATTTTCCTAGAAAAGACGATTTTCAAAGAATTGCATTTCTAGAAGTAGGTAATAACGTAAGAATAATAGAGACAAAGAGAACCCTGCTGCGACTGTTATGAACATTTCTAAGCCCTTAATATTTAAGGAAGTTCTTAAGGTATGAAAAATATTGTTTGCAGTAGTCACTAGATTTAAAATACGAGGTGTAATAAAGGCGGTAAGGTACCGTGTTGGCCGTTTGTTGTAAATAATTTGTGAGCTCATTGTAGTTTCTTCTGGAGTCCCGCTAGATCTTCATTTGTCACAATACAATGTATAATGTTATATATAATGTTAATAAAAAATGCCTTATTCTGAATCTCGGAAACGGCTTCAACGATTTTCAGTAGATTTAATGTGCTGGGTGTTTTGGGGGCGATAAATAGATCTAGGTTTTATTTTGAAAAAACGTCGTTACATCCGTGTTTTCAGACTCTAAAAACTTAACTTTAATGTGCTGGGTGTTTTGGGGGCACGAATAGCTAGTTTAAGGGTATGAGAATCTCAATAAACAGCATCGCCATCTACTGGGTCGAGCTTCAACTACGTAGTCGCATCGATCGCAAGTTGGACTACGAGCATGAAGGCTTCATGACTTCGAGAAAATAGTTGCCTATACTGATCGCTACGTGGCGCTGCAAAGCTATGCAAGGATGAAACCGGCACATTCTTTCTTACGAGCAATTCTTGTATTACCTACCCTAAAGGCATATTTATGAGGTTTGTTAGTCATTGTTTGAATCTCGGAAACGGCTCCATCGATTTTCATGAAATTTAGTACCCAGGGGGTTTCGGGGGTGAAAATCGATCCAGCTAGGTTTCATTTTTAGAAATTGTCGCTTTATCCGTATTTTCAGCCATAATCAACTTAAATATAAGCTTAAAAATATGACTCTTTCTGACATCTATTGGACAGTATTAATATTTATATAGTGGCGTAGAACGCCGTCAAACGTCATCATCCGCCAATCCGCCGTTCAAACAAATGACAATATTATTATGAATATTTGAAAGACCTTTATTTCTATAAAAATTTCGTCATTCTATTCAAAACTTTCTTGGTCGAAAGTTTAAGTAGGTTGACCGCGAAGCTAGAGACCCCGGTTCAAACCTTAACACTGACTATAATTTTTTTAAATTTAGAGCTATTTTCGAAGCCAATGATTGTTCTGTTTGAAATTGAACCAAGAAAATCAATTGTTTTTATCCGAGCAACTTTCGGTCATTCGGGACCCGGGTACTTTCTTTTAAATTAAAATTCTTTAGTCTCCATAGGCAATTAATTGTATTACTTAGTATTTTTATTTCGAAGGTGGTAGAACTATTATGGTTCGCCCGGAGAAGTACCACCGCTGCACCCACTTCTGCCGTGAACCAATTCTGTTGTGTTTAGGTGGAAAGGTGCAGTTGCCGGCCACACTTACATGAGGCGACCACCAGCTTCCGGAGTAGCAGCGCAACTTCATACGATCACAGACAAGACTTACCTATGCTTGCTTGAGGTTGTATGTATCCAAGGGCTGCAGCGACCACTTAACACCACTTGGCCTGCATGCTCGTCTGCTACTCCATTCAAATAATAATAAAAAAAGTTGGGGGTTGGGGGTTCGCCCGTAAAGGCCTCTCCTCTGACGGGTGTCATACTTGTCAGTATCTGTGAGGCTCTAAGTACTTAAATATTGTTCTTTTAAAACAAAACTTTTACAGGTACTAAAATTTTTCTTGAAACTTAGCCATATCAGCTTGAAACAACACATGGGCTTTTAAACGCTGTAAAAATGAACCATAAGAGTGCAAACTTAACCTATATTCTAATATCCGTGCAGCTGGGACATGGGACTAGGCCACTTTAACTTTGGAACCATAAAAAATCTTAAATATTCAAGGTAATGGAGAAATGCTTTTAAACTTTCGTACAAGATGCAAGATAGCAGTTGTTGTGTGAAAGTTTGGAACTCCAGAGATCTTTAATCGATTTATTTATCTATGCACATGGCAACGAAGTTGGCAAACTTCGGTTATAAGCCACTACATAGTACAAAGAAAGTCGCTTTCCGCCTGTTTGTCCTTGTGTATCCTTAGATCTTTAAAAAAATTGGTTGTCTGTAAAGTCGGCTTACAGACGATAGTAACGTGACAACGTCATAAGGTCATAACAATTCAATAAAAGACACATTAACTTTTCACTTTACTTTACAAACAGTCGACGAACAGCGCAAGCCGAACGCTCAAGCCTCAACGTAACGTACAAGCGCCGATCGTAACGTACAATGAGCGTAACGTACAATGAGCGTAACGTACAATGCGCGTAACGTACAATGAACATAACGTACAATGAGCGTAACGTACAATGACTCATCCGTTTTCGCGCGTGCAGCCGGTGTTCATCGATTTAATAAACGTTGTCACCACGTCAAAATACCCGACGGATTTTGATGCGGTTCTTTTAGGTAATAGATACAGTGATTCCTGAGAAAGGCTTAGGTGTATTATTGATTATGCTTTCATGTGAGCAAATATAACGATTTTTCTCGCAAATGTTGCCTAGGTACTGGGAGAGTTATACTCGCGCACTAAAGTAATGTACAAAGCTATAAAAAAAATCTGCGGTAGCATACCTCTATCTCCTATGTTCTCTCAATAACTAATTTAAGGTTAAAATACTTATTAATGATATTATACGTTATCTTCGAAGCTATTTTAATGCTATCTAAATAAATAAATTTATTAGCTTCGTCATTTAATTCAAGTTAAAATTGTCTGGTACACTATTTATATCAAAGAAATACTTCGGAAGATATGATCGAATAAAAAAATTATGCCACCTAGAAATCTTCACCTCCCCTGGACTCCGCATTATCACCGCGCATTTATTTTTTGGCTTTAGTACTTATATGGGTTTTTATAAAGTTGTTTTTAATCCTATAAGTAGGTAGATAGGTATCACTTAATCGCCCGAGTGAAGCTGGGCCGGATCGCTAGTAACGTATAAGGTTAGTAACCTTAGGAAACTTTGGCATTAAGTTAAGATGTCTGAATTTAGCTAACTGTTGGTATTAAAAGTTTATGCATATATCCTCTTACTTAAAACAAGGATGCATGTACAATTTTCGACTGCATATTTTTAGATGTTTTGATCATCATTAGATATGTAATATAATAACACTATTAATGTAATAGGTAACTATATTTCTTCGTGCTCTTTGTGTTGGAAGAAAACATAGAACAAGGATGCATGTACAATTTTCGAATGCATATTTTTAGATGTTTTGATCATCATTAGATTATGTAATAACACTAATAATGTAATAGGTAACTATATTTCTTCGTGCTCTTTGTGTTGGAAGAAAACATAGAACAAGGATGCATGTACAATTTTCGAATGCATATTTTTAGATGTTTTGATCATCATTAGATATGTAATAACATTAATAATGTAATAGGTAACTATATTTCTTCGTGCTCTTTGTGTTGGAGGAAAACACAAGAAATTTGTCTAGAACTTACGGCATTTTTTGCTAATATTTCTTTAAAAATATAGAGAACGCAACTATAGAAATATAGAGAACGCTTTCTTCACTTCAGTCAACAATTTAACTCAATTTCACCGTATAGAGAAGACTAATTCCAAGGATAAGGAACATCGTGGAAAAATCGTGGAACAGTTCTATAAATTTTATTAGCACTTTTTACGTGATAATAAAATTTATAGAACTGTTCCACGATTCATAATTTGGTAACTTAATTAGTAGGTACCTATAGGTACTTACTAGGAATAAATATCGACAATTTTCAAATTGAAACACATTATTATTACCTACTGTAAAAATAAGATTATTTGCACACTATTTTATTCAATGGATCACAATCTATTTGTCAAATCAGTTCTTGAAAAAAAATCATTTTATTTAGGTATTGAAAAATACGGGTAGGAATCTACTTAGGTACCTACCTACCTACACGTCTGGTAGGCAGAGATACCTTTTTTTTGGTATCGGGCGGAAACCTTCAAAAGGTACCCAGCACCTTGGGAGAGGACACCGGGTTATGTGGGATTTGAACCTCACTAAAACCCCCTCGGTGGCCTTCCTATGCGTTTGGGGAGGACTCCGGGATCTCCCATGGAACGCACCGCTGTCCTCCATACGCGACGCCCTGGAACGGGCCCATCTTTGGGAGAGCAGATGTGATCTCCTGCACCTTCCGAGGCTTACGGCGGCATGCGGCCACGCACACTCCGCCGTCCTTCCCGGGGCTGCTGGCTGGACGGGTCAAGCTCCCATTCTCACCGCCCGCAGCCCCGGAAGCCCCCTTTTAGTTGCCTCTTACGATCAGGCAGGGGATACCGTAGCTCTATTCTTAATCCCGAAGCTACAGGGACTAGGCAGAGATGCTTGATGCGGGCTTGTGATAAGGTATTGGTTAAGTTGCTAAGATAAATAAAAGAACATAATAAACGACATACTTATAATAAACGCACATTCATATTCAAATGTAAGGGAGAAAACAGTTATCGTAGAAAGTACTTACAAACAGAAACAATTACGTATCTATTAAAATAATTTTATCTTGTACCAGACTACATAGCATTCGTAATTATTAACATCAGCAAGGTAAATAAAGATCAACACGAAATTAGGCACTCAAGTACGGTTCTCAAGTGAATATCGCACCAAGAAAATGAGTGCTGCATAAAAGCGCCATCTTACAAGGAAGTAAACTTAATATTTCTCACAATGCAACATAATTTACACTCTAAACATAACATCATAAAGTTCAGATTAACACTGCTAGCTCGTTTAGTAAAATTTACATATCATAAATGTAATATTTAGCTCTCAACTTGCTAATTAGAAGCCGTCTTTTAGTAGCGTCAGCAGAAAAGATGGTTTAAAAATTATGCAGTTATTTTTTTCCTCGCTACATGTTCTCTAGCTAATTAAGTAAGCTTTTTGATACGCTAGGTTCAGGTAATTACGACGTTAAACTAACGAGATAAATTTAAAATATTGTACAAAAGAAACCATTAATTGAAGGTAACATGGAAGGTCGCTTTGATGGTGTGCGTAATTTCTACCTAATAGCTAGCTAGCTATGGATGAATTTGACGCCGGCGGGTGCCCGAATTCAAACCCTGGCATTCGTCTCTAGCAAAGAGATAAATATCTTTTTTTTGCAAGCCTTCAAAAGGTGCTTGGCAGATTAGGACAAATAATGGGTTAAGTGGAAATTGTAAAACCCTCTTGGTTGCCTGCCTTAGCGCTTGGGGAGGGTACTCTGGGATCTCAGTGGAACGCACCGGTGTCCATGTCCGGGATCATCTTGGGAGATCGATAAAGCTGTCTTACACCCTCAATCGGCGTGATGCACACAACGCCAACCTTTCCGAGGTAGATGGCTGGACAGTTCGAGCTCCCACTCTCGCCGCCTGCAACCCCAGAAGTCCCCTTTTAGTCGCTCCTTACGACCAGGCCGGGGATACAGTATCTCATCTTCTTAACCCCGAGCTACAGGGACCGACAACGGCATATCTATCACTGCGCCACGGCAAAGACCTCCGTAATATTTCGTTACGATAATTTCCATCACCATGACTGACAGAAAATTACAGGCTAACCACTACTAGTCCTTACTTGATCAGCGCGGTGGACTAAGGCCTAAATCCCCCTCAATTCTTTAAGAGGTACCTAAGAGGCCGAAGAAAATATTTCACCTACGTCCTTACCTAGACACAATTTAAAACTTTTCTCATTGGCTCAAACTAAAGCACAGCATAGCAAAATGTATTGCTTCGCATCAAAAACGAAGGCAAAACAGAAGAACGGTCGGGTGACTTTATGAAATTGAAAAACTTTTTTGCCAACTATACGTTATCAAGGAAAGGTAAGGAGGCTTCCCTGGAGCTGTAGTCCCACTTTTAATTAGTTACGAGTTGTTATTATTGTTACGGTAAATGTGCCCATAAAAATTACTCAGCATCTTATCACTTTGCGAGAAATTTTCGCCGTTTTATTCCCTTTGAAATGGAATTTGTTCTACTGCGAGACTTAGTACTTTAAGCTATAGATTCTATGCATCTACTACCTTCAAAACTCCACTGATGAACATATGCATCTTCTAATATGCGCCACTCCACTGAATCCAGCGGCTTCCCGCCGTCTTCTTGAGGTCGCGTCAGTCCAGCTGATAGAAGGGTGGCCTGTGCTCCTTTTGTCGAGACGTGGTCGCTATTTGAGGGCCTTTCTTCCCCATTTCGTCATTCCTCCTAACTGTACCTATGGCCTGCCCATTGCCACTTCAGTTTGCAGATTTTGAGAACTATGTCAGTAACCTTCGTTCGTCCACGAATTTCATCATTACGGATTCTGTTGCGTAGCTCTCTCCATCGCTCGCTGAGCGACCTTGAGCAAGTTTTTTGGCTAGCTGTAAAAGACCACGTCTCAGCGCAGTATGTCATCACTGGCAACACACACTACCTACTCGATACCTTTCGACTCTCTAAGCACAGAGTAGGCCCTCTGGAGTGGAGACGGATGCTTACCCGTCCGTAAGTTCTAACATTTTCGGAATCATTTTTGGCATACTCCGATCGTTTCTTTTTTCACGAATTATTAAGATAAGCGTTGTCATTGATGACATTAAGCTACTGAATGAATAATATTGCTAGAATTTCTTTAGTCTTATCCAAAAATGAGGCCCGAAAATTCACTTAGTTTCGGATACGGGCGTACCCTCAGGCACTGACGTAATCGTGAAGAAAAGACAATTTATAATTTGCTGAACGCTAGCAAAGCTAACAGCACCGATCCGAGCTAACTAATAAATATAACGACAAATAAACCTGAATGAAAGAATACATACCCAGTCCCCAGGTTCTTGGTCGAGGGGGGGGGGGGCAAATTTATAGGTTCTTGGCCAGGGAGAGGGGGGGGGGCAAATTTTTTCAAGCTGGGTACCACGCGTAAATTTACACGTTACACGAAGACACGCACAAAAAAACAAAAATATACAAAGGAATCAGCAGGAGATAGCATATCTGGCTTATTCTATTAGGTACGTTTCTTTTTTTGTTCCTAGATCTTTTGGAATTTTTGAATCCTTGAATCTGGTCCTTGATACAGGGGGGGGGGGCAGCTGCACCCCCTTGCCCCGCCCCCTCGGTACGCCCATGAATGAATAGGTAAGTATATACCTAAGTATAACTAGTTAGGTATAAGTAGAAATAAAAAACTCGTTCGCAGTAAGACAAGTCTTTGCTCTCAAAATGGAGAAGAACAAAGGTAAATGAGGCATCTCAAGAGAAAATGTATGGCCGCTCGGCTCCTCGGGAAATGGCGCCGGTATTTTATGCGCATCTGTCACTGGACTGGGCCCCTGGAAACTTTCATTTAAATCTTATCAACTTTATATTCAAAATCTTGCATCGGTCTACGTCAGTGGACTTGTTTATCAAATTTTATGAAAATTTCATAAACCTACCTACCACCTTTTTTGTATCGGGGGGTGGGGGGACCTTCAAAAGGTACCCGGCGCCTTGGGAGAGGATACCAGGTAATGTGGGATTTGACTGCACTAAAACCTCGGTGGTTGCCTCTACGCTTGGGGAGGACTCCGGGATCACCACTGGAACGCACCGGTGTCTCCACGTACGACGCCCTAGAACAGGCCCATCTTCGGGAGAGCAGATGTGCTCTCCTGCACCTTCCGATGCTTACGGTGGTATGCGGCCATGCATACACCGCCGTTCTTCCCGGGCCTGCTGGCTGGACGTATCGAGCTATCGAGCTTCCTCTCTCACCGCCCACAACCCCGGAAGCCCCTTTTAGTCGCCAGACTTGAGGTTAAATTTTATCCATTTATTTTATTTTAAACATTTTTTAAAAACGAAAAGAAGTCCAATAAAATAACTTTTCACTATGTTTTCAATATTTTGTAGTATTTTATAGTTAATTTGGTCAAAATAAAAATATTTTGATTGTCAGATATGACAGCTGTAGGAATCTATTTAGTGCTTCAATTTTGACACGGCGCTTGTATGAAGACACTCATTCTACTTATAATATTTATTCTAAGCTCCCTTCATTCCTAAAACCCCAAAATCCTCTTAATACCAATCCCGCGGCGCACGGAGCTCATTCCTTCAGAGCCGCAGACCCTATTTAATTAACGACATTGTAAACAACATTAAGGTCCCCGCAGAGGCCCTCCCGTCTTGGGTGCGTGACTCTTGTTTAAGTTAATCTTAAGCAATTTATATATAAATAAATAAATAACGTTTCACACTCATAGCGCAACAGTAGGGTAGAAATGTGTCGTGGGTGCCATGGACACACACAAAGACAGAAATACAAACGCCCAGACCGAGAACAGAAATTTTAAACTCATCATTCAAATTTGTGCTTCGCCGAGAATAGAACCCGGAACCCTTCGATTGGCAGTCCGGCATGGTAACCATTGCGCCACACGGGTCGTCTGTGTAGCATTTAAAGTTTCTATACTAACCTAAACAGTAAAAGATAGAGCGCTTTAGCAGACATTCAGACGGACAGACCAGGAAAGTTTCTTTTAAGTCTTCTACAGTGAACCTAGGAAACCGTGTGTTTTCTTGTGATCCTGAGATATAGTAACAAATAGCAGGACAAGGATGTAATATAAATCTACCTCACGCATTGTAAGGCTGTAATTAACGCTTCACACTCATAGTCTCACAGTAAGGTAGATATGCCCTGTGTCGTGGGTACCATGGACACACACAAAGACAGAAACACAAACACCCAGACCGATAACAGAAATTTTAAACTCATCATTCAAATTTCTGTTTCACCGGGAATCGAACCCGGGACCCTTGAATAAGCAGTCCAGCATGGTCATTATTGTGCCACGAGGGTCGTCATTTACTACCTTTTTTACATTTTAACACATACATAAGGCCTTATTCTTTACAAACAGTTACTTTAAATCTACAACCCCGTAATCCATTGAATAGGTACCTCATTCCTTCAAAGCCGCAGTCCATATTTAATTAACGACATTGTAAACAACATTAGGTCCACCGCAAAGGCCCTCCCGTCTTGGGTGCGTGACTCTTTAAGCAACTTATTATATAAATAAATAAATAACGTTTCACACTCATAGCGCAACAGTAGGGTAGAAATGTGTCGTGGGTGCCATGGACACACACAAAGACAGAAACACAAACGCTGAGACCGAGAACAATAATTTAAACTCATCATTCAAATTTCTGCTTCGCCGGGAATAGAACCCGGGACCCTTGAATAAGCAGTTCGGCATGGTCACCATTGCTCCACGAGGGTCGTCATTTACTACCTTTTTTACATTTAACACACACATAAGGCCTTATTCTTTACAAACAGTTACTTTAAATCTACAACCCCGTAATCCATTTAATAGGTACCTCATTCCTTCAGAGCCGCAGTCCCTATTTAATTAACGACATTGTAAACAACATTAAGGTCGACCGCAAAGGCCCTCGCGTCTTGGGTGCGTGAGTTAAACTTAAGCAACTTATTATATAAATAAATAAATAACGTTACACATTCGTGGCTCAACAGTAGGGTAGGTATGTGTCGTAAGTGCTATGGACACACACAAAGACAGAAATACAAAAGCCCAGACCGAGAACAGAAATTTTAAACTCATCATTCAAATTTCTGCTTCGCCCGGAATAGAACCCGGAACTCTTCAATTGGCAGTCCGGCATGGTAACCATTGCGCCACACGGGTCGTCTGTGTAGAATTTAAAGTTTCTATACTAACCTAAACAGTAAAAGATAGAGCGCTTTAGCAGACTGTCAGACGGACAGACCAGGAAAATTTCTTCTACATGATCACCATTGCGCCACGTGGGTCGTCATTTACTGCCTTTTTTACATTTTAACACACGCATAAGGCCTTATTCTTTACAAACAGTTACTTTAAATCTTCAACCCCGTAATCCATTTAATAGGTACCTCATTCCTTCAGAGCCGCAGTCCCTATTTAATTAACGACATTGTAAACAACATTAAGGTCGACCGCAAAGGCCCTCGCCGCAACCGCAAAGGTCTTGGGTGCGTGACTCTTGTTTAAGATTAACTAACTTATATTTGCGTATATGCTCGGAATTGGCGGTGGTTTAGGATAGTAGCCTATATTATATTGCGCCTAGGGTTACCATATATCAGGATTTGTCCTGAGATTTCAGGATTTTTAGACTCTCCTCAGGATTGTGGCCTGATTTTCGAAATCTCATGAAATCTCAGGATTTTTTGAATTTTCAATGACAAACAGATTTTTATATTTTAAGATCTCTTTAATAAAAATTTTAACAAACTAAAAATAATCTTCCTTTGGTAATAATTGCACAATTAAGATCAATCCTTATAATATTATATCTAAGTCGATGCCTAATCAGGGAAGGGGGAGAGTAGTGCCGCGCTCTCAGTGAGATCTGCAACGCGTGATCGAGATCTGCAGTGTATAAAAACGATAATATTACGACTTTTTTAAATTGTTAAGTATGTTTGTGAAAAAAATCTCAGGATTTGGCCTTTTCTCCGGACTTTTGATTTTTTCATCTGGTAACCCTAATTGCGCCTGTATCTCATTTGTTTGCTTACAAGTTTTGAGTTTAGTGCTGGCTTCGTTACTATTTTGTATCTGTAGATTTCGATCAAATAAATAAGGACAGATGTAACCCCAGAGCAAAGAAAAAGTCGTGTGGTGTCGTGGGACACCGGATAGGAACGAAGTATAAAAATATTAATTTTAAGTTCTTTTCGAGGTATAGGTAAAGAAAATAATTATTCGGGTACGTACGTATACATTTTTAATTATGATTTTTCTATTTATATATGATTTTATTTTTCGATAAAAAGCAAAGAAACTAGGTAGGGGAGACCGAGGAGAGTTGTGACAGAGGAGAGTTGTGACACAGTCGATTTCTCGGAACTGACAACTGCCAGCGAGCTCGCAGCAGCATACGTTTGTTTTTTTTGAGACTCACTATGTGACGCAGTACGCGAAAACGGTTCACGGGAAGCAGCTTTGAGTGTACAACATTCGTACACAAAAAAGTGCAAAAAGTAAGTTTATTATCAAAATTTTGATTGCATATATATCGTTACGTATTATGTTTGCATTGTTATGATATTTTTTCTAACATGCTTTGGTCTTTCAAGTTTCTAGTCCAGTATTATTATTTTTGTATTGACATCTTATTTTGGAATTAAAAATTATTATTGTAACCTACTCACGATTCTTTACACCTAGGCGAGTTGTGACAGCATGTCACAACTCTCCTACTATTGTTAGTATTTGTAGCAAGATTATGTTATTCGCTCATTAGCATTTGCATTAGTGCATAGTAAATTGTTATTGTTTTAGTTTCAGAATGCCAAATAAATACAAACGAAAGACTGATAGGGGTATGAATTAGCGTTTGAGAAAGCTATTAATACTGCTTGTGAGTATTGGATGCGCTCAAATGCTAGGAAAGTTATGAGCGTTTATGATACTCCATCTATAACTAAATCAGCATTTGACGTGGCGATCACTGCAAAAAATATTAGCGCTGGTTTGTTAATAGATACAAATATCTTTGGAGAAGGTAATTTTCTGCCTAGTCAAGTCACTGATCGTATTTTGCCTAATCCAGAAACGGAGCAATCATTAAGTGTTCTACAAATCACAGGAGGCTCAGACGAAAGAACTTTTAACCCAACTATCGGTACAGCTAAAAACGAAGGTATTTCTATCAGTGAATATAATACATGCGTAAGGACCGTTGCTCCAAGTCTCTCTACAGATCAAAACATGACATCTTCCAGCAGATCATGTACGATATTATCAGCAGTAACGTCGAAGAGCCCGTTGCCTCCACATCTACAGCTCGTAGTCCTCTTGCCACTACTTTTAACGTGTTTTCACCATAGTCACTTAGGCCACTGCCCAAAACTCCACCAAGAAAAAAAACCAACCGAATTGACGCAAGATCAAATCTGATGTGCTAACTGACACACCTGCCAAGGACGAAATTGCTGCCATAGAAGCGAGTAAAAAGATCAAAAATGTAAAAAACGTGTTCTTAGCGAAAAAAAGAAGAAGCCTAAAACATTGAAGAGGACTAATAAACAGAGTAAAATTGATAATGAAGAGGTTGAAGCCGAAGAAGATTCGGAAAATGTTTTTTTTTATTATTTTATTGTTTTTGTTGCCTTGAGACCTTTTCCAATAGCAAATCCAAAGAAAAGTGGATTCAGTACCTTGAATGCAAAGGCTGGGCTCACGAAGCTTGCACTGCGGGCGAACTTCAATACGACAGCCATAATTGTTTATCGAATTAAATTCTATTTTTATGACTAAGTAATTATTATGTTATTTTAATACGTCCAAGTATGCCAAATAATAATTATAGTGTTTTGTGCGAAAGGAATGAGTTATTTATTCATATATAAGATAATAGAATTATTTTTTACCACCAAATAGTTTAAATACATGGATGTCACAACTTACCTCGGTGTCTGTCACAACTTACCTCGGTATTAGGAGAGTTGTGACACGGGGAGTAGTCTCCATTTTTTTTAATTTTCTTAGAAACCTTAATTCTTTCATTAATTTTGACCATTATTTCTAAAAGAGCATGGATTGAGCTACATTAAGTCATACAACTGATAGACTTAGAATGTTTCTTGACTGAGATATAATAATTAAAGTAAAAATTGTCACAACTCTCCTCGGTCTCCCCTACCTACTTTACAAAATTATCTTAACACCTTTATTTTATTTTATTTACAATGATTTATAAAAATTTATAATAATAATAACAGTCATCACCTAGATTAGGATTTTATATTAGGCACTGTACAGGCGCGGTCCCAGGGGAGGGTCACAGGAGACATGACCCCCCCAAAATCCATCAGCCATGCGTAGATGGAAGGCGAAACAAGCCAAATTTGGGACACCTCTTCCCCCAAATTTCTTAGTAACCCCCCCCCCCCCAAATTTCTTGGTGACCCCCCGCCCCCAAAATTGAAGGCTGCGACCGCGCCTGGCATTGTATAGCCATTATAGACTAAGTATGCATAAAAATCTTACGTTCGTTTTTTCCCGGCTAGGGTAGGTACTTACCTACCTACTCTCCGCATCGCTCCATAAGAAACTTCGTTCCTAAACTTCGTTCCAACAAGATGTAGCTGTAACCCTGTGAGCAACAAAGTGAGGCTAGTTTTGTAAACATGACGTATGGTGAGCAGAAGTTGCTAATCTTAATTCAAATTGCCTGATTATTATTACTATTTATTATCTATACTAATATTATAAAGAGGAAAGATTTGTATTTTTGTACGTTTGTGATGAAAATGATGAATAAACCCGAAAACTACTGTTCCGATTTCAAAAATTCTTTCACCATTACAAAGCTACATTCACCCTGAGTAACATAAGCTACTTTTTACAGCGGGAAAATGCTTCATTCCTACGTGAAAACGGGTAACGTCAACGCGGTTGAAGCAATAATAATTTGACAATACTTAGGTAAGGTACCTATTCATTACACCCTTTCACAACACAATTTAAATTTTGATATTTTTGACGTCGTAGATACCTACCTATTGCCCGATGCGCTTCGCCCGACTGGAAAAACAAGATAGGTAGGTACGACTGGGGATGACTACGTATGTACCTACATAATTTTTTTTGGTATCGGGAGGGGGGGAGATCTTCAAAAGGTACCCGGTACCTTGGGAGAGGATACCGGGTTATGTGGGATTTGTACCGCACTAAAACCCCCTCGGTGGCCTGCTTCTGCGCTTGGGGAGGACTCCGGGATCTACGGGATAATTGATGAAGTTGAAAAATAAATGAAACAACTTTTTAATTTACGCTGATACCTTCGCGTGCATCACCTCGGACAAAAAGCAATTTAATTTCAAGTCGAAATTCTCCCCATAAGTGATATCCAAGAAAGTTTAGTTAATATAAGCCAAAGAAACAGCTCAGAATATATTTTCTCCAATTTGCATTTTGTTAATAAAGTAAATCGATCTACAGACAGACGCTCCTTGACGCATTTATTATAATCTTTGATGCAAATTGTTAAGTTTCTAGTTGAAACTAACTTGAGGTTCACTCTCATCTAGGGTTAACAACTTTTTTTTACAAGAATTAAAGTATATTTAGGTCTGAGAAGGAAAATAAACAGTATTTTACAAAAATGAACAGTATTTTATTTTTTAAAGACATATTTTTAGTGCTTCACGCGCAACTTATCAATTTAGTCATTTTTGAAAGCTTCATAAGCCTTTCACCACAGTCAAAACTATAATTAAAATAAATAAGGAGCTCATTTTTTATTAAATTAATTGAAACTAATATTAGGTAGTATGTGACAGATTCGTTCTGAAACGCTCGATTGTGACTGCGCTGCACTGACTTAGTGTTCGTCCGAGATATTGATACTGAAAACAGTATTTTGTATACCTACTTTGTTTTTAAGTATAATGTAGTGCAAAACAGTAAGTATACTTATTACTGTTTTTAACAGTATGGTTGGCAACCCTACTCTCATCTTGCATTTCAAGGCAGTTTCGTAGGTACTATTGTATTGTTTTAGAACCGTCCTAAGTATAATGTTCAGAGAATCAGTACCTAACTATTTTCATTTGCAATCTTGTTATTTGTGTTGTTGTTTGTGTCTTAATACTTACAGGGTCTTGTACCTATATTTTTGAATTTATTTCTGAGATCTAAGGGAAAGTAAATGGATTGGACACGTTAATATACTTAGGTACCTACTTAATTAACTTAAATTTAAGGTTTCATTTTTAATCCCGCAGATTTTTTAATCCTGCACTGGTATTTCCAGTGTCGAATAGAGAAGAAATAGGTAGGTAAGTACCAAGCACAGAACACCAGAAAGACAGGGTACCAAGCAATGCATAGCTCTCCATCGCTCTCACAAGTACCTAGGTAGGTGTCGCTTTTTGCATTTAGGTAAGTATGACGTGTTACGATAGACAACAGGAAACTGAAGACTTGAGTCTTTACGAATCAAGACCCAATAGTGGGAAGGGACCTTGCCCAAAAGTGGTAGGGTACTGCTGATAATAATATGGATTTTTCTATGAGTACCTACATAGGTACATAGGTACGGTGGGTACCTATAGTATGTTGGGGTAAGTTCGGATAGTTTTTAGCTGCATTCGTAAAATGTTGGCAATTTTTTTTTCTCATAATCTATACCAGCCAGCGTAAAAAATAAAGTAAAAACTGATAATCAATAAACAAGCTATAAGAAAAATATTTTTTCGTTTGCACAGACATAACGACTACTGAGTTATGCGAGTTTAAAGTACGGACATACATTTCAAAAAACATGGGAAAGAACGGACGATGTAGGGGAAAGACCGGAATACCCTCTAAAATCACCCAAATGGCTAAAAGCATAAGGTTTATAAAAATAAAATAGGTATCTGGTCTTATACTTGCTACAACATACTTACTTCTTGAATAATTTATTTTGTTTAAAAAGATAGCAGGAACTATTTACGTTTTTAACGTTTTACGTAACTGAAGGAAGTAGCAAAACAAATTGGCGCCTCGCACTATGTTGCGAGTATAAAAAATAACCACAAATTCGGTAGATATTTAACTTATACGTTCTTAACCCATTCACGATCTTACCCCAACGTACCTTACCTACCTATGTTCTGTGTAGTTCCTCTCTTAATAATGTTCTGTGTGGTTACCTATAGGTACTGAAACAAGTGCCATGCACAATAAATCAAAATTGTCACAAAATAAGAAAATAATTTTAAGAATAATTTCCAAATAGGTATTTAATCGAAAACAATTAAAATAGAATTAAAATTAAAAACAATAGTAAATTTATAAAAAAAATGATTCTCTGTCCTCCCGGCGACTTATACCTAGCAGTCCAGCCAATAAAACAAAAGCAATAAATTAAAATGTCATAAAATTTAGGAGAATTTTAAAAACCATTCATTCCAAAACAACGCTTATGACTTACGACACAAAAGTGATAATAGAATAACAGGTTTTATTTTTCATTTAATACTTTGTACCTAATTCTCTTCTTTTCTTTCTTTCTAATAAAAATTCTAAAGTAAGCAGTGTAGAGTACAAATTACTATTATGCATCGACGTCACTTACGACATTTCGAAAGTAAAAAGATTGTCAATTAAGAAAGGATGGCTAAAAAATAACCTTATTATAATAATATTTCCAGAATTATTATGGTAGGCATGTACCTACTTAAGTACCCATTTTTGATTGGCGAGATTTAGTGGAACCTAATACAAGGGAAATTAAAAATTATAGTCATTATTTTGAAATTCTTTATTGGTGGGCTTTTCAAGGATATGATTGGCTGTAAAATATGTACATACATAATATACCTAAGTAATAACTAGGAGTCTATTCCTAATTACATTGTAAATAAATATTATTGGCCAATATTGACCGAACAATGTAGGTACCTAATACTTATTGTTTTAAGTGGAACAACATTGTATGATACCTATATACCTGAGTAGGTACCTATAAAGTCATAAATTTTATACCTACATTGTCTGGCATTTGGACAATCTTATTGGTTGGAAATTGGGGAATAAAAAAATATTATATTTTTTTATTTTCTGTCTTGCTATTGGCTGAAGAAGGCAAGGAAAGATTTTGTATTTATTTTTATAAAACTCTATGAATGGAAGTTATCAATATGTACTAGGTATATATTTTTTTTCTCATTTACCTAGGTGATGACTTTTTGTATCTTCTTGTACTATTATTTATTCTGTGATTACATCGACAATTTAACTCCCTCGCCATCTATGAACATAATAATAATTATGCTTTAACAACGTAAATGACATCAGTCCACAGTGTCATTTTTATATTCTTATTGTCTAACTAACAGATGACACTGTAAAAGTAAAAGCATATAAGTAGGTACTTAACTGTTCTTACTTACTTAGTTTTGAACAATAAGGTAATTTACATTGCAGAGGTGAATGTAGGCTGCGCCTGTCCGATAATAGATGTCACAATAAGAAATATCGTTACAGCGCCATCTGACGTAGCACAATATAACTATTTTGATTGCTGCTATCGAAACACTGAGTTAATACGAAATCTTTGCAATAGATGGCACTAAATTTTAAATAACATTAAAAAAATTCATCTTTTCTTTATAAAAATAGAAATAATAAGCGTTTCTTGAATTTAAGTAATATAGAAATTGATTGATCTTAAAGCTGATTTTTTTATTTGAATGCAGTTTGAAGTAACAGAGTATGCAGGCCATTTGGTGCTAAGTGGTCGCTGCAGCCCACGGACATCGACAAACACAACCCCCAGTACAAAATCTCGCTTATGTCCATATGTCATGATAAGCAGGTGGGCTGTTACTCGAAGGCTGGTCGCCTCATGTACGAGGTAGGTACCTACCAAGTCTGGCTGGTTATATCTCCATCAAAACACAATACAATTGCCTCAGGCTGCTGAAGTGGGTGGGTCACAAAATAAGAGAAAATAATGTAGAGGATTTTTTTATTAAGGTAATTTTTAAATTATTCAACATTCTTTACCTATCCCCACGCATTTTAGAGGAGAGGGGAGTGGCCGCGCGGGTTCAGTGGCCAGCATTCCAGCCAATTGGTATAAAAGAGAATTAATAAATTAAAATGACATAAATTTAATAATAATTCAGTATTATTCCTTAAAAACCTTCATTCAAAAACATGGCTTAACATTTAAGCCACATTAGTGATAATAGAATAACATAACAATGGTTATATTTTTCAATAAAAACTGGTTACCTACCTACATAGTTTTCTTCTTTTTCTCTAATAGAACCACTAAAACAATTTATGTAGAGTCCAAATTAATGTTGAATGGTAACGTTACTTACGACATTTCGTAAGTAAAAAGATTGTCAATCAAGCCAGGACATTTATCTATTACAAAAATAGGAAATAATTTCCTTATTTTAAAATAGTTCATTCCAAAATAGTCTTTAGGTGGAATTGTAATAAAAGTGATAATAATACTTATAGCACAGAATACATAATACCTGGTACAGGTACTTAACTACAGCTGTTAAAAATGTATTTATTTCCAGATTACTGTATGTAGGTATTTCTGATTGGTGCGAATTATGTGATGAGATGAGACAAAATTAATAAAGCTCCTTTAAAATTTCCAGTTCTTATTTACATGTTTTTTCATTGTTGGGCTTTTGAAGGATATGATTGGCTGTATAGGTAATACTTAGGTAAATAAATGTGGCCGGCAGCCGCACCTTTCCACCGAAACACAATAGAATTGCTTCAAGGCAGAAGTGGGTGGCACTAGCGGATCCAGGGGGGTGGGGTGGAATGAATAAATTATAAAATAAGAAAATGTATAATTTACATACCTAAGTATAAAAATATCATGAAATTCACTCTAAAATGAAGCTTATTTACTACGTAATAAAAGTGCTGATAATGTAAAACCTGAATTATTTTGCATGTATTTTATACCTAAGTAGGTATACATTATAAAGTTTTCATTGGTGCAATTGGTGGCCTTAGTAATTTCAGCTAATATTATTGGCTAATGAAAACAAATAAGTATGATAATATTGTCTCTTTAGGTATATACTAACTAACCAAAATGATATTAAAATAATACCTATATACAATGTTATATATTGTCTGGCCAATCCTAGTGGTTGAAAATTAGATTTTATAAAGTATAATCCATTTTTAATTGCCTGAATTTTTTAAACTTATTAAGTATTATAAATAGAACTCCATGAATGCAAATTAAAATTGTATTTAAATCCCATTTAGATAGGTACTTATGTTGGAGCAAAAATTTTAAATGTTTATTTTGGTAATGTACCTAGGTAATTATTAAATTTGTTCTTCTTAGACTTTAAGGCAATTCCGTCAGGTGCGGTACCAGGGGAGGGGTCCCGTCCCGAGGGACATGACCCCCCAGAATCTATAAGTCATGCGTAAGGAAGGCGAAACAAGTCAACTTGGGAGTTTGGGACTAACCCCCCCCCCCCCCCCCCCCCATAATAACTCGACAAATTCTAATAGAGTGACCCAAATAAATCGAAGGACGCGACCGCGCCTGCTTTCAGTAACAGTAAATAAAAATATTATGCCTAGTATGATTTTACCTATTTATCATACCTTATATTATGTTTTTTGATATTTCTGTAACAACAACTGCTGAAGGAGGAAAACAGTTAGTAGCAATTTACGGTAGATGGCACTTAATATGTATTCATTCTAAGGTATAAACCACCTCTTTTATTGCAAATTTTATCCTGATTTTTTCGGTGTAAAAATAGTTTCACTAGTAAAATTACTAACTTACTTGTGTCTTGGTGAATTGCCATAAGAAAATATGTTTGAATTACAAACCTACTAATTTAAATTTGCTAAAAATTTACATTTTATTATGGTTGTTATCGTGTTTCACTGCCATCTAATATCACAGAAATAAACTAAGTAAATGACTCCATTTCAATGCGACGTTTTAGTGTCTATATTGTCTAACAGATGGCGCTGCAATGTTAAATTGTTAACCTAGTTTTAATAAGGTCCGATAGATGTCGCGACAAACTATATAGTTCCAGCGCCATCTAACTGTCTACTACGTAAGTATTTGAATTGCTGCTGTATATACTGCTGAGTTAATTTAAAGTCTTTGCAATAGATGGCACTAAGTCGGAAATAAAATTCCAAAAATTATAACTTTCTTTTCATCTTTTCTTTATAAAAATAGGATTAAAAAGCTTTTCTTGAATATAATTTATCTTGAAATTAAACTATTTTGAAGCATTTTTTTTTATTTCAATGAAGTAGCAGAGCATGCAGGTCACGTGTTAAGTGGTCACTGCAGCCACGGACATTTATAAACACAACCCCCAGTAATAATAATTATGTCATATGCAGGTGCGCTGCTACTCCAATTCTAACACAACAGAACTTCATGCGGCTGGAGTGGGTGCAGTGACGATAAGCCGGTACTGGTCCCCCCCGGTCGGAACACAAAAGTTTTACCAACTAGAAAAAATAAATAAAAAAAGTTTATAAAATAAATAAAAAATAATACAGGTACAAGTCAGTACCTAATTATGTGTCTTCCACGCGCGTTAGAACGGGCCCATCATCGGAAGAGCAGATGTGCTCTCCAGCACCTTTCGATGCTTACGGCGGCACCGCCGTCCTTCCCGGGGCTAGTAACCACGTATCTACCTACCTATCACCGCTACCTAGCGAATTATGAATCAAACATCAGTCTGGTACAATCTTTTCAATGTAGGTACATATGTCGGTACGTAAAGGACTCGCAACTCCCAGCAAAGACCGAGTAAATTATTGAACCAAGTTCGTCTATTTACCAGTATTCGAAGTTTACATTAAATTAATCGCACTTGCCCGTGACGCATCGCTTTATCGCCGTCTATCGTCGTATATTTTGTTTGTCGACTAAACGATTGTCTATAATGGCTATAACATAGCGCCCCAACCCTTCTCGTTCGCAGTTAACGCTTGCGAAAACGTCAGTGGTGATTCGTTACGCGAGTTCAGGGTCGGATTTGGCTGATGCATTTTAAATTTATTGTAAAATCTAAAGTACCACAGCAACTTTTAGCCGTAAGGCAATACTTGAAAGGGCCAAGTGCGAGTCAGACTCGCGCACCGAGGGTTCCGTAATAGTATATTTCATTACAAGTTCGGAAAGGCTGTCATTGCAAGGAGTTCCGACAAATGTCTACCCGAGCCGAGGCGCAGCCGAAGGTGAGGGTTGACAGTCGGAACTCCTTCCAATGACGGTTCCGCACGTGTACTGAACGACTATTTTTAATACAGTTGCGAAAAAATGAAGCAATTTAATAAAATAATAAAAACTCCCAAAGAACATTTTTGAAAAATGGCGCCAACCGTAAAAGAATACCTATATGCAGATATTTTTTTGTTTTCTTCACCCATTCTAGGTAGGCAAAGGGAAATGCCCATACAGCCAAGTCTTCAGTAGAATTTTTTTATTGATATGAAATGTAAATGTTAATGAGATGAAATGAAATGGAACCTAACCTAACTCATTGAATCAAATCATTAAATCTGATATTGAAACAAATTAGTAGCATCTTTTTAGAAATATCAGTGAATCATAAAAACTTTTAAAACTTCGTGGTTGGTTTTTTTTCTTTTTAATAGACATTATTTTGACAGTTGGGAAAGAGAACGCACGAGTGCGGAAAAGGTAAAGAAAAAGCACGAGTGTGTAATAGCGCACATCCCGCACGCTAAACGTCCCTGCAATACGCCACTTTTTGAGCAACTGTATTAAAACATATTTTTAATACCAATAGATGTAAAAAACATTACGGTTTTTGCAATTATTCCTTTAAGTACAGAGCTTTAAGACGTTGCTTTCTACCAAATTTCAAGATTCTGAGTTCACGAGAAGTATCCTGTAGGTTTGATTCCCTTACGAGTGTCAAAAAATTGCGAAAATTTACGGCATTAATGGCTGTGGGTATCTTCTGATTGCGCTGGTTTAGAAGATTGATTTTATCACAGCTTGAAGGGACAGTAGACCTGAGTATTTGATATAAATACCAGCTCGATTATATTATATCGATTATAAATACGCGTTCCTGAGAAAAACGGTCCTGACAGACAGACAGACAGACGGACGGACAACAAAGTGATCCTATAGGTAAGGGTTTCGTTATTTCCTTTCGAGGTAAGGAACCCTTGAAGTTAACTAGGTACCTACCTATATGACTGAAAATATGAGTCCCACCTTCCTCTTGTTTTCAAATTATACAAAAAGTCCAAAGCAAGCCCTTAAAAATGGTGTCAAAAGGGAAATTAGTCAGACAATGCAGTAAAACCTCACATTCTCAACATCACCCAGGGTCGACCGGGAGACAATGCCAATAGGCATTATGTTTAACCCTTTGTGAATCTTAGTTTTAAGGTGTTTCACATAAACAAATAAATAAATAAAATACTCAAATGCACTTTATCTGTCACCAACACCAAAACTGTAACCTATAATATTAAGTAAAAAATTAAATGTCAGGACACTACTAAATCCGATACTGACTGGTCTGCTGCACCCTTTGTAATCTTATTATATTAGTTAAAGGGTAAAAGGCGGCTGTAGGGCCCATCCATATCCGCAGGCATGCACTGGGGTCTGTAATTCCTATGCAACAGAGACGTCCTTATTAATGGCGGACGTAATTTTGACCGCAGTCATTTGTTTTGATCCTACTTCCCAGTATCTGCGAGGAGTGATATACTCGCTAGATAGACCTCGCATGGTGGCATGTAAGTTATTGCCCTGTTGTCTTCATGGGTAGGAAGATAATTAGTAGGTACTTCTCTAGTTCGCTTCGCTATTCAGACTATATAGCGACCTTTTTTGGATCAAGTAATTAATGTTTTACTGTGGTACACCACTGGGGCAAAGGTCTCCTTTCAGGATTAGGATTTAGGCAATAGACCATCACACTGTCCTAATACCAAGTGCTAAGTTGATGATGATGACATGACAACCCCTTAGAACTATTCTGCGTAACTTTACGTAACTAAGATTCCATGATCCTGGTTAAAATACCGGCCTTAATACTTCACTATCAATGCTTAGTGCTGAGAATAATTTGGTGTTACCTTTAAGTTTAACATTAATTTGCATACCCTGGTGGGTTCAGAAAAGAGTGCTATATTATGTGTAACAACTGCAATGTACAACAATCAACAATAAATCCAATAAATCCAAAGCTGTTTGGAAAGTAATTAATAAGAACACTGTAAATGTACCTAAACAAGATATTTATGAAATCAAATTAGGAAACCACGTTGAAACGGATCCACAAGTTATTGCTAAAGAGTTTAATGACTTCTTTTTAGATCAAGTTGAAGATAATTGTAATATAAATATGGATAGTAATACACATAAAATTAACTTTAACCATCAAAACTCATTTTTCTTAGGACCAACCTCATCTGATGAAATTATAACTATAATAAATAATCTTAAAAATACAAATAGTACAGGGTACGACGGTATATGCACGAATATAGTTAAACGGATATCAAAAATCATTGCTCCATTATTAGCTTACAACATTAATTTAAGTATTGAAACCGGCATATTTCCGGAGAAACTGAAAGTAACCATTATAAAACCAGTATTTAAGAAACAAGATAGACATGACATGGGATGTTACAGACCCATTGCATTAATACCAATTTTTTCCAAAATATTCGAAAAAGTACTACATAATAGATTGTATTATTACTTCGAAAAGTTCTCTATCTTCGCTAACGAACAGGTAGGGTTTAGAAAGAACAAATCAATAAACATTGCAATTTACAATTTTTTACAAATAGTAATGACAAGTTTAAATAATAAGAAACAGGTGATCGGGCTCTATATGGATATGACAAGGGCATTCGAATATGTAGATCATAAATTGTTGATTGTTAAGTTAGAGAAATACGGAGTCAGAGGTAATGCATTAAACTTAATCAACTCCTACTTAACTGACAGACAGCACATTACAGAAATAGCAAAAATTAATGAAATCACAAAAACTCAAGAGAAACATCTTTCTAACCCTAGGAAAGTACTGTATGGCGTGCCTCAGGGAAGTATTTTAGGCCCTTTACTCTTTTTAATTTATATAAATGATTTTCCTAAAGTCATAAAACAACCGATGATACTATTTGCAGACGATAGTACAGTAATATTTACAAAAGAAAACACCGACTCTTTCGAAAGAAGTATAAATAATGCTCTTGAATCCCTAATAGATTGGTTAGACAGTAATAATCTTAAAATTAATCTCGATAAGACAAATATAATGTCATTTAAAAACAGAGTATCATACGGGCAAACAATAAATATTGACTATAAAGGAAAGTTGATATCAGAAATAGAAACAACAAAATTTTTAGGACTATACATAGATAGCAAACTAACATGGCAGTCACATAAAGAGCACGTCTGTAAACAGTTAAATAAGTTTTCTTTTGCTTTATATAAATTAACAAAAGTTGTAAGCAAAACGGCGGTTCTGGACGCATACCATGCGTACGTTGGTGCCACATTAAGATACGGAATAATATTTTGGGGTAACGCGACAGGAATACAAACCATATTTAAGGCCCAAAAAAAGTGCATTCGAGCCATATGTCAGCTAAAGGAAACGGATACTTGTAGGCCACATTTTCAAAATTTAAAAATATTGACTTTTCCTTCTTTATATATTTACGAAATCTCTTTAATGGTCAAAAATGAAATAGCTAAATATGAAACCCTTAAATCAAAAAGGCATCCTAATAAATTATGTTCAATTGCTTCTAAAACGAAACAATACCATAATAGTGTCTTTTGCATGGGACCAAAAATATATAACGGTCTACCGGAATTCCTCAAAATCAAAACGGGCAACGAGTTTAAAAAAGAACTTAAAACGTATTTACTGAAAAAGGCGTATTACTCAGTCACTGATTTCTTAAACGACAAAACGGCATAAAGGAATTCCATAAAAACCTGGGAGGTTTTTTTTCCGCCGGCTTTTTTTCCTCTTAGTGTACAAAAACCCTGCAATATGGGTACCCAAAGCCGACGATCGGATTCGATCCGAAGTACAAATAAATATGAATAAATAATTAAATAAACAAACAACTAAATAAATACATACTTGAAGAAATAAAATTTAAAAATTTTAATTTTCAAAATGCGCAATATGGGATCAAATAAAAATAAAATAAAATTAATAATAATGTACATTTTTATAAATTGTGTTATTATTAAGTTTTTTTTTTTTTCTTTTATCTTTGTAATATTTGCATACCTCATGAAGGTAAATATGGCGTACTAAATATGTATTAACAACTTTTGTAAACACCCATATTTGTGCAAATAAAGTTATTTGTCTTTGTCTTTGTCTTTGTAAAAAACATACCTTATCTAGCAAATAAATAAAATTGAATTGAATTGAATTAAAATGAATTAATCTGTATTATCAGGCAGGGGATACCGTAGCTCTATTGTTAGACCCGAAGCTACAGGGACTGCTAATACATTACCTACGTCGTAATACTTATCTGATCGTATTTTTGGATTCTCTATCAGTCAGCGCGGCCTCTTGAATCCCGTGGGAAAACTTTTTGGACAATTCTTAATTTGCCTTTTTTAATATGAAATAATACCTTTGTTTTTGGTATTGGAGGGGAAACCTTCAAAAGGTACCCGACACCTTGGGAGAGGATACCGGGTTATGTGGGATTTGACCGCACTAAAACCCCCTCGGTGGCCTGCCTCTGCGTTTGTGAGGACTCCGGGATCTCCATAGGAACGCACCGGTGTCCTCCACGCGTGGCGCCCCAGAACGGGCCCATCTTCGGGAGAGCAGATGTGCTCTCCTGCACCTTCAGGTGTTCACGGCGGCATGCGGCCACGCATACACCGCCGTCCCTCCCGGGGCTGCTAGCTGGACGGGTCAAGCTCCCACTCTCACCGTCCGCATCCCCGGAAGCCCCCTTTTAGTCGCCTCTTACGATCATGCAGGGGATACCGTAGCTCTATTCTTAATCCCGAAGCTACAGGGACTATGAAATAATACCTAGATATTAATTGTCCAAGATAAGTTTAAACAAGCATATAGGTAGTTAGTTCATGACCCGCCTAATATGTCAAAGGTAGTGGGTGGAAAGCGGGTTGGGCGCGGCTAGTTAATGCTGTTGCCTATATTATTATCTAGCGCCAAAACACAACATAGGCTTAATCCTTGATTATAAATTCATAGGTTCACTCACTCGTTCATTTTCCCTAAAACGTTCAGCTCAACTATCACGCAAATCCCGACACAAGTCACAAAGGATAACGTTCGCGTCTATATTACGAAACATCCTGTCGCTGTTAAATAAGCTCTTATCTTTATGTCCAGCTTAATCTGTATAGCGGTTGCCAACTAACCAAAATATTACGTTTGACCTAAAAAAACTAAAAAAAAACCCCGAGGCTGGCACACGCTCCAACGTTTATCCTCAAACAATAACCTCTCAAACTCCCTCTATTATTTACAATAGAAAAATAATCAAAGTGAAAGATTGTTTTCCAACGTCCGTATAGTTTTTGCAGGCGTGATTTTCCCGATAGATAACTCTAATATTTCAGCAAACGGACAGTGCAAATGAGTGACTGAGACGATTGATGGGGTGTTCGTCGTTATTTGAAAAACGGGACCCCATTTCTGCCGTTCCACCGGAGATATATATCATTGGAAACGTCAACAGAGTAGAAAATTAAAGTCAATAGGACTCGGATGCCGTAATAAGCTTGGCAGGTTATGGAAAGCCGTTCTTCGGGGGAACAATTGGCTAATTTGTCAACAGCTAAATCGCTAACTATCTCTTCATTGTTTCTCATTCTTTGAAGCTTTTTCGTTTATTAAATTGTCAATGGATGAGAAATGGATTTGCTGTCTGACAGACATGTCCTGAATTGACTAAAAGTAAGGCCGTTGTTATACTGTCGTCAGTGAAATCGTTGTTTGATGTTGATTGATGATTGATTTTAAAGAGTAATATTAAAGAAAAAAAACGTTTGTCAGTGCTACCTAACCTGACTGAGAGTATGAAAAAAAATGATTTTCAAAGTAAAAAAAGGAAATAAACGGCTTTGATGTATCACAACAGGTAGACTCCAGATTTTTGAAGTGAAAACTTCTTTAGCGGCGTTGTGCACTTTTTTTGGGATGGGTAAAAAATGTTAAACTTGCGTTAGGACACGTGGCCTAATCGAATATTTTGTAAGACGGAGGGGTGACAGCTGATGACGGCTCGACTGTCTATACTTGTAAAATTCGTTTATATCAAGTATTTAAGATATGGACATTGAACAAAGTGCATCTATTAATGAAAAAAGTGACGAAGAAATAGTGAAAGAAAATGAGTGAGTACTTTATAAAAATACTAGATGAAAACCTACTGAAAACACTAGATGAAAAATAATACTGATAATAAAAGCAATTCGTGCGAAATTTTTCCCTAACCATTCCAAAATATCAAAAATGCACAACGTTAATGTTCAAGTTTTCACTTCTGCCGGCACTACCGGAGTGCAACCCGTTGTTTTTTTTAACCACTAAGCATTTATGATGAAATCCTTAGACAGACGAAGATTATAGGATTTTAGCAAGAAACCTAGGCAGTTTTACTCAAATCTGTACTAAATTACGATGTTATTTGCCAAATTTCGTAGTTCGAAGTTGGGGTAGAACTGGTACCCCATTAATTTCAATTCCTTTTATAGTGCAAAATATGTTTTTTTTTGTGGAATGCCTAAGCTGTTCCCGAAACTGATGGTCAGACGGACACACGTACAGACTGACAATAAAGTGATCCTATAAGGATTCTGTGTTTTTTGAGGCACGAATCCTAAAGTAGATACCTACGTCTGTTGAGCACCACAGTCTTGCTTTGGTCACGTTTGTGCGGATAGCCCTCGTGAGACTCATTTCAGTTCCAAACACACAACTTTGTGCAATAATTGTTTCTTTACACGTAAAGTTTCTTTGGAATAATTTTATGATAATAGCGTAAGAGCTGCAAGAAATAATATGAAACAAAGCAAATATTTCAAACTACTAACTTTAATGGCCAGTCTTTACCCAGATGCCTCATCTGGAGTAATTTGTAAAAAGTAGTTTTTAAATCTATGGTTGAAGTCTCCAGTAGGTCGTCTCGTCTTGTTTGGCTGCAACCTGCAACCCTTTTTTGCTTTCCTCCTTATTGGAGAGGCCTGGAGCTTACTCCACCACGCTGCTCCAATGCGGGTTGGTGGAGATGCGGATTAGTGGCCAACCCATTGTCGGATGTTTTCAAACCGCCCATACGGCCTCCGACAAGGTTTAACGACTGTTATCTATCGACAACAACCGGGACCGACGGCTTAACGTGCCCTCCAAAGCTCGTCTTGTTTAACACCAAAATGGATCCTGCGGCACTACTCTCATTTTTTCGCTTATAAAAGGTTCTCGACACCAGGTTATGTGGAATTCATACTGGTGTAAAACCCCCTCGGTAGCCTGCCTTAGCGCATGAAAGAACTCCAGGATCTCAAGAGGAAATCATCAATGCGTGGCGCACTCAAACGGTCCCATCATCCAGAGAGAGAGATGATGCTCTCCTGCTGTCCATCCCGGGGCCGATAACTGAACGTATGGAGCTTCCATCACGACGCCCACAACCCCGGTAGCACCCTTTTAGTCTCCTCTTACGATCAGGCAGGGGATACCGTAGCTTCATACTTATTATCGAAGCTATAGTATCGAAGCTATAAGGGCTAAACAAATACCTACGCATGTCAGGTCAAGGCCTTATTTATCGTGTAAAAATAAAACAACACTGTATCAAACAATATAAATCCATTAACAAATCGATTTCTTACTTGGTACAAAACAAGAAAAGGTTTTATAAGTAGGTACCCATATCAACTCGAAGTTGGAGTTCAAGAACAGAAAAACCTAAACAAAAGCCTTTTACAATCTCATACCATCAATAAAATCTCGAAACCACTTCGCATTGTTTAAAAATGCTGTAAACCCACAATAACATATTATTTATAGACATCAGATAGAATATCTCTCGAACTGCGATCGCAATAAAGCCACAGCATTATGTTGTGATAGTCGTTTCCCCCGGCGTTGCGCGCCGTTCATATCATTTGTGGGAGATTCTCTGTGACAAAGTGTGTCTGGAATTCTGGATAGCCAGGTCGTTTGGCTTTGAGTAGGTACGGAGGGTTGAGACGTATTGTTAACTTACTACGTACTTAGGTACTCTGTACTCTCTATAGTACAGATATAAAATAAACAGCAGTAAAGGCTCCGAAAGACATACAAAGTTTGAATCCCCGGTGGGCACCTCTGAAAAACATTTGGTTAAATTCGTACCTATCTTTACCCCACGGTGAGGGAAAATATCGTAAAATTTAATTAATTATGATTTTTCCATCACCGTGCATGCATGTGAGAAACTCATAATTTCTCGATGGCATAACTTTCATTAATCCACAACTGGCCATCGTGGTGGACTGTGGCCTAAATCCCTCTCACTTTATCATTAACAAATCGGTCTCATATTTTGTACAAAACCTCCAAGTAAAGCAAACAAACGTAAACAAAAGCCTTACACAAACTCACAACCTCAATAACACCTCGAGACCACTTCTTATTGTTTAAAAAAGCTGTAAAACCCACAATAACATATTATTTATAGACATCAGATAGTAATATCTCGCAAACTGCGTTCGCAATAAAGCCACAGCATTATGTTGTGATAGTCGTTTCCCCCGGCGTTGCGCGCCGTTCATATTCATTTGTGGGAGATTCTCTGTGACAAAGTGTGTCTGGAATTCTGGATAGCCGGGTCGTTTGGCTTTGAGTATGTACGTAGGGTTGAGATATATTGTATGTCAACAGTCTGAAAAATATAAATTTGTTACATCGATACAAAATAAACAAATCACACAACCGAAAATTATTTCAAATCAATTACCTAATGATAATTAATTCTCTTTCTCTTCAGCCTTTATCAGTCCACTGCTGGACATGTGCCTTAAATATAACACTCTTAACGGACTTTTTTTGACAGAAATAACAGTTTACCCAAAGCTCTACCGAAAAATCCCGTCATTACTCATTATAAGGTTACTTTCTTCGAAAAGGTAGGTAAGTAAAAGGTAGATAGTCCCTGTAGCTTCGGGATTAAGAATAGAGCTACGGTATCCCCTGCCTGATCGTAAGAGGCGACTTAAGGCGACACTTCCGGGGCTATGGACGGTGTGAGTGGGAGCTTGATCCGCCCAGCCTGCAGCCCCGGGAAGGACGTGGTGTGTGTGTGGCCGCATGCCGCATACCGCCGTAATCATCGGAATATGCAGGAGAGCATATTTACTCTCCGGAAGATGGGCCCATTCTGGGCGCCGCACGTGGAGGTCACCGGTGCGTTCCACCAGAGATCCCGGAGTCCTCTCCAAGCGCAGAGACAGGCCACCGAGGGGGTTTTAGTGCGGTCAAATACATGTGCGGTCACATAACCCGGTATCCTCTCCCAAGGTGCCGGGTACCTTTTGAAGGTTTCCCTCCCGATACCAACAAAGTATACGATACCTTATTTGTGTTTATATTGGAAGAAACCTTCAAACAGTACCCGGAATACAGGGAGATATGTATACCGGGCTACCAAATCAAGGCCGTACTACTGGCTAGGAATTTACGCATCTAAAATGGGCAAATCAAGTGTAAGATGGCTGACCACTGGGGGAAATTTTTATATGCAATGTAGCGAGATTTTATGAGCCGAATGAAGCACGGTTGTAATGAACAGAAAGCAATCGTGAAACTTTTCCGTTTCCGCTCCGTTAACACGCTTTTGACTAGCGTGTAAGAGTGACTCCAGGCCTCCTTAATAAGAGAGACTCGTGCCCATAAGTGGGACGCAAAACGGGTTGCAGGCAGCCAATCCCTTCTGGAGGCGTTATGGCGGCATGAAAACATCCGACAACGGGTTGACCACTAACCCGCATCATCACCAACCCGTATTTGAGCAGCGCCATGTTAGCTTCAATATGCGAAGTGACCATGTCTAGCAATGGGACGCAAATAGGATTGTAGGTATTCCGGAAGTTAGGAAAAAGTTAGGTAAAAACTACTTTGCAACAACCCGCAATCGGAACGTATGATGGTGTACACTTTTTTCATGATAAGCTGCTAGAGCATACAGGGAGGTCCCTCCCACATTGGATACATGCACATGCAACAATAAAAAATATACACCAACATACGTACCACCACCAATACGTGTTTCGCCCCAAAACAGAGCATCATCAGGTTATTGACTCTACGACGGTTACTCGCAGTCATTCTGATTGCGGATTGTTTCAAAGTAGTTTTTACCTAACTTTATAACAAATGAGTTCCGCAAAGTAACGCCTGATTCTAATAGTTATTCCGGAAGTTGTATATAGATTAGATTTATTTTTATTTGTATCTCGACATATTTTGAATGGGGTTTCGTATTTAAAAATTCTTTTCATTTAATTTTGAGGTACCTCAATACAAAAGATTTAAACTATTAGCCATGTTTCATCGAAGATCGACGCGTTGTATCACGAGTATCACGAGCGATTTTGAATGGATTTTCGTATTTAAAAATTATTTTTTATTTAATTTTGAGTGACCTCAATATTAAAGGTATACCTAATCCTATTACCCATGTTTCATAGAAGATAAAAAGTAATCAATAATTTATTTGAAAAGAACTTTTGGTATTGAATCCTGGTCCCTCAGTACCATTTAATTTCAGAGACATTTCAATCTCTGAAATTAAATCGTCACATCACACATCGCTGATTTTGTCTATACCTATTACACAATACTTTGTAAAACTGACAAATTGGCCTTCTAATCTACATAATTAAAAAGTACCCTGCATCAAAATTACATGCAAAATAAAAAGAGTGTTTTGAATGGGATTTTTTGAATTTCCCCATCCAAAGTACTCTCCTTTGTATTGAATTTATTGATGAAATGTTTTATCGAAATTAACCTACAGGGATGGCCCATTCATATCGTTGACAGGGACCTTTAGCTGCACTATAAATATATACAAATGGCCCTTGGTTTTTTAATAAGAGGGTAGCCGAATATTAGGTAATATGAGGAAGTGCAAACCGATGTTGCCCCCACTGTGCGCTTGTGGTATTTTTTATGTTTTGATATTTTGTTGACAGTTAACTTAGTATGGGTAAGTAAAGATACGATAGGAAAGTTTCTGCAACTTTTGTGCAGTTCTTGCTAAAATAATTATAGCTATATTTTTTATAATATTATCATAAAAGAATAAATAATTGACGTCCTATTTCTGAACTCTTACTAATTTCGCTACTTGGGAAACTTACACACCTTTTGACGACCCGCTTGGCTTGACTTCCAATCGAGGGGGCGAAAAAAATACATTTGAATGATGAGTTTAAATTTCTGTTCTCGGCCTGGGTGTTTGTGTTCCTGTCTTTGTATGTGTCCGTGGCACCCACGACACAGGGTATTAATTACCTTACTGAGGCTATGAGTGTGAAACGTGTATGTAATGTTTTTTTCGAGAAATTCAGGTCGAGAGGTATTAAGTTGTTACTGTAGCCTATGGACGTCTCCATACATCCTCAAGCAAGCTGGAGTCTTGCCTGAGATCGTATGTAATTGTGCTGCTACTCCGAAGGCTGATGTTCGCTTCGCTTCATGTAAATCTGATCGGCAACAGCACTTTTCCATCGAAATAAAATAGATATATAAATAGAACGTATATTGAACACAAGTTTTCTACTTTTCATTGTCAACAGAATTTAGTACCTATATCGGAGGTGCTGAGCGTATGAAGGATCTTGGTCAGGAGAGAGGGTTGGGGCATTTCTTGGACAGAGGGGGGGGGGCGGGGCAAGTTTTTTTCAAGCTGGGTACCGAGCGTTGATGTGCCTTTGCCACGTCATGTGAAAACATACACACAAAATATTAATAATTAACAGCAGGAGGTCTTATTCTTTATAGGTTTCTTTTTTCGTTTGGGAGATCTTTTCGGATCTTTCGGATTCTTGAATCTCTTAAACTGGATGTTGATCCAGGAGGGGGGCAGCTGCACCCCTTGCCCCCCCCTCCTCGGCACACCGATGTCGGTGTTAATCTTTTCTTGGAACGAGAAAGTTAAAAGTCACCTGTTATTTAAAAGTGTGCCTAAAGTGCCTAAAGAGGCCCTATTATTAAACAGAGTTCTTTATGTAAGTTTTTAAACGCGCAAACGTTACTACTGCGTCCGAGTTAAAATTGGGCAGATAGATCTTAACCTGAAAGGAATAGGGTCGATAATTAAATTCTTAACGCAAACGCGTTAGTAACGTTTTCGCGTGTGCACACTTATAGGCCTCAGTTTTATTACTTTATTATAACAAAAAAAAATTATTTAAAAATTCTGTGATAAAGAAACTCATATTCACTAAGCGCTACAAATGCTTACTACCCCACAATACTATCCCCATCTCATAAGCGAGCGGTCGTATCCATACTAATCCTGACATTCTTTACAATAATCCACAGAATGCATCTCATGCACCCTATAATACAGTTAATATTAAAATATTGCATCGAACCCATGCATTTTTTGCCACTGAGCCAAAACATTGGCTTTCCCTGCCCTAAAGAATCACCCCCACAGAAATAATACAAGTATTTGTACTCACTTTTTTATCTTAGTATGTTAGGGGTGGTTAGGGTGAATGCTCATTTAAATACGCTGTAATATGCGAAACGTGTATGGGTTATAAAATTATGGATAAATATGACACCGTATCGTAAGGCCGTTTTGGTAAAAAAATAACGCTTCATTCATACTGATGTACCTTATCACCACTCAAATTTCACTTCTGTCGAACTAACAATTGTTACCATAAGTTAACAATGGTTAATTGTAATACACAATAATGGTAATAGTAAACAAACTATTCTAGAAAATAGTAATACCTATGTACCTACCTACTTAGTCGCAGTAATTATTGTAGGTACTTAGTACCTACTACCTATATACGTACCCATTTATTTTTGCGAATAGCTGGCTGCAACTCTTTTTGCATCCCACTGCTGGGCACGGGTCTCTTCTAATTATTGGGGAGGTCTGGAGCTTACTCCACCACACTGCTCCAATACGGGTTGGTGGAGATGCGGGTTAGTTGCAAACCCACTATCGGATGTTTTCAAACCGTCCATAAGGCCTCCGACAAGGTTTAACGACTGTTATCTATCGATAACAACCGGGACCGACAGCTTAACGTGCTCTCCAAAGCACGGAAACACACATGATTTTTTTTTTGCCACTAGTGGTCACCCATCTCATACCCAACCGCGCCCGTTTTGTTTAGCTGCAAAGATCGCTTGCTTGATCGCAGATCATGACCAATGTCTTAAGCACCGTTCATATAATAATTTATGCCAATTACATATTTACGGCGCTTGCCATGGAGATGATACGGCCATGGTCTTATGACATGAAAATGACGAGTTAGTAAGCTGTCGACATTACGAACGTTAGTTAACGTCCATGTCACATCTATACCGGTCGTTGTTGATGGCGCTACTCTCGAAGTTGTCGACGAGTACATTTACCTGGGACAAGCGATCCGTATGGGTAACTCCAGCTTCGAGGGAGAGGTAATTCATAGAATCCAACTCGGTTGGTCAGCTTTTAGGAAAAGAACAAAGTGTCTTCTCGTCCAGAATACCTCAGTGCCTGAAGTCGAAAGTTTTCGACCAGTGTGTGTTGTCAGTGATGACCTACGGCGCTGAGACGTGGTCCTTTACCGTTAGCCTTTTCCATAAGCTCAAGGTCGCTCAGCGAGCGATGTAGAGGGCTATGCTTGGTATTTCTCTACGCGACAGAATCCGTAATGATGAAATCCGTAGAAGAAAAAAGGTTACCGACATAGCTCTCAAAATCTGCAAGCTGAAGTGGCAATGGGCAGGCCATATAGTAAGGAGGACCAACAACCGATGGGGAAGAAAGGTCCTGGAATGGCAACCACGTCTCAACAAAAGGAGTACAGGCCGTCCTCCAACCAGGTGAACTGATGACCTGAAGAAGACAGCGAGTAGTCACTGGATTCAGAAGGCCCAGGACCGGGAGGAGTGGCGAACGTTAGAGGAGGCCTATGTCCAGCAGTGGACTATAAAAGGCTGACGAATGGATGGATGGATGGAACTTACTTCACAAAAAGGCATACGAACCAATTTTGGTGTCGATTCCTTCCCCTTTCCATACCGCCATTAAGCTTCTAACCACTATTAGCTACTGTTGTAGTTCGATTAATAAAATTCGATCATAGAATCATTTCGTTTGCCCCAACATGGCCGGCCCTACCCGACAAAATTGGGTAAGAATGAATGGAATTTATCGTTGGACATATTGCTTTTGTATTATTTAATACAGGCTTTATGGTCATTATTGGAATTTTATTATGTTTATATTGGAATCATGGGAGTAACCAATTGATGTAACGAAAACAAATAGAAATTACGTTATGATATGAGATACGTGCAAGGGGTTATTACGTACAGATAGATGTGGTAGAACTTTTATGGTTCGATCGGGAACTTACCACCCTTACCGCTAAGTTCTTGGTTGGTTACTCCCATGAGTCTAATATAAACATAATAAAATTTCTGCCGTGAAGCAAGTCTAATTGACGACCTACGTGGCGCAATGGTTACCATACCGGACTGCCAATCGAGGGGTCCCGGGTTCGATTCCCGGCGGAACAAAAATTTGAATGATGAGTTTAAATTTCTGTTCTCGGTCTGGGTGTTTGTGTTTCTGTCTTTGTATGTGTCCATGGTACCCACGACACAGGGTATATCTACCCTACTGTGGGGCTATGAGTGTGAAGCGTTTAATGCATTAAATCGAAAGACAAGGAGAAGTGGCAAAGCGGCGTGTTTGTGTTCGCGCGATATGAATAAATTGATCATATTGATGACCACGCCCGTTTCTCATTTAGACGCAATCAAGATAACATAGAAGAAGTATAATTTTGTGAGAGTAAATCAGTAATTCGTCAGGTGTCAGTCAGTCTAGTCAGTCAGATGTTCAAGTAAACCGATGGCTTCTTTACCAGAACGTGCCCGATGGAGTTTTGGATGCAAGCTGAAAAAACATGTTTTCACACTGTTATTTTTAACCGACTTCAAAAAAGGAGGAGGTTACTCAAATCGACCGTATATATGCGTTTTTATGTTTGTTTGCGGATAACTTCGTCGTTTATGAACCGATTTTGATGATTCTTTTTTGTTCGAAAGCTTATGCTCCCGACGTGTTCCAACTGTCACCAAGTCAAGATCTGATGATGGAATCCGAGGGAAATCGAGGGGAACTCTCACATTTTATAGGCACAAATATGTGGAAATATCACTCATTATGCTTAAACAATACAGAATTATTAATTAAATGTACTAAAAAGAGTGAAATAACTTTTTAACAAACAAAAAACCGCCTTCAAACGATAGTGCGAATCAAATGCGAAGTACTGAACAATATTATTTTTTACCGTTTAAAGGAGTTTTTTTTTGTTAATTGAATGTGACTCAAAAATACATCAAGAAAATGAAAATAAAACAAGAGCACAACACGTCCCTTCAGACTTCCCGCCAAAAACTGAACTCGATCAGAGTAAGCCATAGCTACTATACCATAAAATGTCTGACAGAATTTTAGAGGCCATTCTAACAGGCATGTCATCCAGGAAGGTCTTATTGTGTATAACTTCGCTATAATAGCTGTTTGCACAAATTTATTGTTATCTTTACAAAGCTTATATCGGTTTATGTTGTTTCTGGTCGTTATATCAATCTACTTTGTCAACGAATATCAAGCCGATACATAACATTAAAGCAATAGTTGGTAACAACTTACAAAGTTTCAGTTCGCTCTCGATAAAGGGCGCGATCGTATGACATTATTCATATCGAGGGGTGTCAGTAAAGATATTGTGGAAAGGGCATTAAGATTGCCGACTGCAATACATTCTACCCTCCTCTTGTTTTGACGCGATAGAAACGCTCTAGACTTCCATAAACCAACTTATAAATTCATCCACGCATGACTTTTTTACTCAAATTGCAACCTTATAGCTTTGTGTCAAAGTTTATACCAGTAAAAATTATCTGTAAAGTAATTTTGTTAAGTATAGCCGTAATAAATGTTGCGTATCGATGCGTGTGAAGATAAGTAATGAAGAATGTATTGGTTGCGCTTAGAATGACAATGTATGGAGAGACATTCGGAAAATTTTGCGTGTTTGCTCAGTGTGAAATTCGAGCCCAATTTGTTTTATGGCTGTACAGGAATTGAAAGTTTTGTTTGAATTTCCCTTTCAAAAATATCGCAAGGACTTGTTATGTCCACCAACCTGTTGGCCAGCGTGGTTGACTATGGTCTCAGTGCCTATAATTCCGAGAGAAGATCTGTGCCCAGCAAGGAGTTAAGTATTGGAAGGAGTCGAATTTTTGAAGTGAAAATTTCTTTTGCGGCGTTATGCATTTTTTGGGATGGGTAAAAAATGTTAAACTCGCGTCAGGACACGTGGTGACTGCTGATGGTTCGACTGTCTATACATGTAAAATTCGTTAATATCAAGTATTTAAAATATGGACATTGAACAAAGTGAATCTATTAATGAAAAAAGTGACGGAGAAATAGTGAAAGAAAATGAGTGAGTACTTTATAAAAATACTAGATAAAAACCTACTGAAAATACTAGATAAAAAATAATACTGATTATAAAAGCAATTCGTGCGAAATTATTCCCTAACCATTCTAAAAAATCAAAAATGCACAACCTACCCTGATCTCACTGAAAATTTTCTAGATAAGTTAGAGCGCCTTCTCAACAACTGCATTCGTTTTATTTTCAACCTTCGCAAATACGATCATATCTCCAAATTTCGAAGCCAGCTTAAATGGCTTACTATTCGACAAAGGCGTAACTCTAGGATTTTAATGGGTTTGTATTCCGTCTTGCATGACCCATCTTCTCCTGTGTACCTCAAGGAAAATTTTCAGTACCTCTGCTCCGCCCATAACAGAGGATTACGTTCCTCCAAAAATCTTAGTATTATTCTTCCTCCACATAATAGTGGATTTTTCCATCACTCCTTCACAGTACAGGCCATACAGCTCTGGAACACCCTACCCGAAAATATAAGAAAGGCACCAAGCAAATTGGCATTTAAGAAATCAGTCCGAGAGCACTTCTTGAATATCCCTAGCACCATCTAGTACTTTTTATTAACGAGAGTCCTCTATTTATTGTACATTTTATCGTCATTACATCCTTTCAATATGCTTATGTATATGTATGTATGTATGTATGTGTGTACGTATGTATATATGTATGTTTGTATGTATGTGTGTATGTATGTATGTTTGTTAGTATGTATGTATGAATATGAATATATATTGGTGTACGTATTTTATTATGTTCCAGTTATCATTATTATTTTTAATCTTGTGTCTTATAGCTTGTTTATTTTAGAAGCCTACCTCGCATTCTCAACATCACCCAGGGTCGACTGGTAGACAATGCCAATAGGCATTAGGTTTAACCCTTTGTGAACCTTAGCTTTAGGTTTTTCACATAAATATAAATAAATAAATGAAAATAAACCTTAATGTTCAAGTTTTCACTTCTGCCGACACTACCGGAGTGCAACCCGTTGTTTTTTTCCACAAAACTGATCGCGATTAAAATTAAATGTTTCACATTGGAAAGAATTAAATAAATAGGAAAGTATTAAAATTTAGAGTACCTATCTTAACTAAGAAAATGAGCGTAACAGTTGTATGAATTGATTAATAATTTAAATAATTTCGTTATCAAAAACTTCATTTTATTTTAGCTCAGTTGCAATTTTAAAAAATTATGTAATTATAAATAAATATGAATAACTCGTAAAAAACAATAACGCCTCAAACAGACTTAAGTCAAGTTTCTATTTTTTGTTTATTGGGGTTTTTACAACAAATTCATAAAACTGCAAACCTATCTATCTTGCATCTCCTAGTCTTTCACAAGTTAAAACAAATCTAAAAATTTGCTTGTTTTATACAACCGCAAATGTATGGAAATCTGATTTATTTGTCGCAGGCATCAAAGCGATGCATCTACCTCTTATATTATGCAGAGCACTAAGGGAAACAACCCCCATATTATTTTATTTGTGTTTTTCTTATCTCGAGTTAGAGGAAGATTTTCTACGGTGTTTTCATCCCATTACCTGTCTGACAGACGCCATAAATATATTAACGTGAGAGTCATATATTGTCTGTGTAGGGTTTTAATAAAAAATGTTGTTTATTTGTATTGTCCCCAATTTAAATCCAAAGTAACCTTTAGCAGTAAACACAATTGTACATTTTATTAAATAAAAACGCGTCACTGAAAGAAAAAAATAGGAAAATAAAAGTCTCGGTAAGTTATTCTGTCAGCGCGATTTAAGGTTTCTTAAAGAATTAGGTATCAATCCATTGTTCATCATTTAATGTAATTTAGTATATTTTGAACTGCACGATAAATCGAGTAAAAAGTCGTTGTAATTTAATTTAAATCGGACAAATTTAAAGGCCGTAAATTAGAAATTTAAAATTGACCATTGACCCTCCGTAAGTCATTCTTTTGATAGGGCAGACGTTGATTAATCAAATTAAAATGACAATTGTCGATGGCGTCGGTATATTGATATAATTAGTGTGGATCAGTATCATATCGATAAAGTTCTTATTTCAGTGTTTAAAGTTACTGGTACCAATGGAAAGAGTATTTTATAAAGTTCATAATATTCCATAATTAGTAGAACTTACACCTTTTGATACAGAAATTGTATCAATTTTTAGATATTGAGACTTAATTTTGACAAAAGTACCTACTATCGATGAAGCGAGCAATTAAACCTACCAGTAATGGTTGGCAATAAGTAATAATAGCCGATATAAAAAATAAATAAATAAATAACGTTTCAAACTCATAGCCCCACAGTAGGGTAGATATACCCTGTGTCGTAGGTACCATGGACATACACAAAGATATAATCTTAAACACCCAGACCGAGAACAGAAATTTAAACTCATCATTCAAATTTCGGTTTCATCCGGAATCGCTAAACCCGGGACCCTTCGTTTGGCAGTCCGGCATAGTAACCATTGCGCCATGCAGGTTGTTTATACTGTTTATTCCTAATATCGATATCAAATAGAAGCAGTTTTTAAACATCACTATCCATAAGATATGAAACAACAGATTGGTGACAGTGTGACGGATTCGTTTGGGCCTGATTCCTCGAGGGTGCGGGAAAGGCCAGGGGTTCTCGATTTGTGAGCTGTACTTAGCTTTCACATCGAACGTATCCCATGTTTGTTTTGTAATCATGATATAAAAATATATCCTAAAATTTCAATGCAGGACTTTCTAAAACAATGCCAAGAAAGCAAGTAAATTACTTTAAAATGTCAATATTTAAGTAGTTCTAACTTCTATGATTGTTTACGAAACTTATCAACTAAGAAAATCGCAGTTTACAAAAACCATGATAGTGTTAAAAGTGTTTTTTGACCATTTTAATAACAACAGCAACAAATAAAGTCATGGTTTATTTGTTTGGATTTTAAAATTTAAGAAAAATATTAAGTTTCTCATAAACGTTCAAAAATACACAAGAACGCTTCACCGGAAATATAATTACAATTTTACATCAGTTCTAAAATTTAAATCTCAGCACAGATTACGCACAAAGAACTACAGCTACTAAACGTGAGTGCTAGACAGCCAATAAAAAATTACAGCCGACACTGAAACAGCAGTCGTGAAGTACCGCCAACAAATTGTTTGAAAGCTTTTAGATACGTGTACAATAATAAATAAGAAAGATAACTATCAGTTATAGTAGGTACGGTGTATGGAAAGAATAATACTGCGCAGACCAAGAAATATTTTCTTGCGACTTTGCGATTAAGAGAAACGTACCTTCAGTAATAAAAAGTGAAAATGGTGAAATCTGCAACTTAATATTTTTCCTTTATAACATTCAATTCTAAATATATTTTAAAACTAAAATTAATTATCAAAAACTTTTGGAAGTCGTTGTTTGACTGAGTCTTGCTCTAATGCAAGCCTGCCTAGATCAAGTAAAGATATTTAAATTTATCATTCTAATTTCTGCCTTGCTGGGAGTCGTAACCGAGATACTCCATCGGCAGCCCGTAGAATTCGCATGTCTTCCATCCAAAAGTCGCACGTCTATTCGCGTAGTATACTGCCACAATAGTTGGTTCTTTGCCAAAGTACATCTCCACACGAAACGATTTAACTCGATAAACTGAATTATGTCCACGTTTTGAATCCATTGTGGTATTGTCACTTTTAAAAAGTTCATGATCGCGTGTGTCGGATTTGATTGGATTTTGTTAGAATCACAGTTTCTGGACATTTTTGGTCGGATTATGTGACTAACAATAAGATATTAGGTATCAATATTAATTTGTATGTAAAAAATGTTTGTGTTTAAAAGACAATTGGACCTATTTACGCAAACCGGAACCAATCCACACTCATGCCGAAATCGAGTTAAGTACACAGAAAAGCTTAAAATTGCACCTTTTATCGAACCTATAAAGATCAAAATGATTTGACAATTTGGACAGAACAATACATTTTCATGACATGTTTACCAATCCACAAAACATCAGTTGTATAATACATTAAACAGCTTTTTCTCAAAACTATCATCATCATCATCATGTGTGGGTTGGTTCCGGTTTGCATAAATAGGTCCAATTGAGAGAATGAACAAACTATTTTTAAATATAGTAAAATTCTTCTTCTGAAGACTGCCTTGTGCCATAATGTAACCACGCCGGACTGTCAATCGAGGGTTTGCCTTGTGCCATAATGTAACCAGGCCGGACTGTCAATCGAGGGTCTCAGGTTTGATCCTCGGGTAGACCGAAATTTGAATGGCTGCAAATGCTGCTAGGCGCGCATGGCCCGTCGTCTAGCGTAGAAAGTGCGCATGGTCCAGTGGCTGGCGTAGACCGCAAGCGATCTATACAGCTAAGCCAAACGGATGCAGTCGCATGTGAGATGGGCGACCGCTAGTTGCAAAAATTTCATATGCGTTTCCGTGCTTCGGAGGGCACGTTAAGCAGTCGTTCCCGGTTGTTGTCGATAGATAACAGTCGTTAGACCTTGTCGGTGACCTTATGGGCGGTTTGAAAACATCCGAAAGCGGGTTAGCCACTAACCCGTATTTCCACCACTCCATGCGGGTTGCATTGAAGCAGCGTGGTGGGGTAAGCTCCAGGCCTCCCCATTAATGGGGAGAGACCAGTGCCCAGCAGTGGGACGCACAAAGTTAAATTTGTTTTTTTTTAATTTCTGTTCTCGGTTGGGTATCTGACTTTCTGTGAACGTCTAAGTATGACGTTTAATTATTTGAAATGTATTTTTAAGTAAATTTTTAGAAAATCGGAGAAACGTGCATCCAATTGTCAATAAAACTTATCTATGTTACTGTACAGTGTACATAAAGTCAAAACAACAGTGTCGTTGTAAACTAAAATACCGAATTGAACACCGTGAATTGTACGCATAATAAATTTCATTGAAAAACCAACTCGTGGCGAGTTAACAGAGATTTAGTGTGAATCAAATGAACTTAATAGAGGTCTTGAAATATCAGCTGTCAATGAAACCCGCATTATTTAAATGAGATTCACTTTTAATACAATCTGTTTTGATGTACACATTTTTAAGTGCGTTTAAGTTTTGGTTTTAGTAATGTAGTAAATAATAATTGAAGCGCACATAGCCCGGCGGTTAGCGTAGAACGCAAACGATCTATGCAACCAAGCCAAACGGGCGAGGTCGGGTGTGAGATGGGTGACCGCTAGTGGCAAAAAATTTCATGCGCGTTTCCGTGCTTCGGAAGGCACGTTAAGCCGTCGGTCCCAGTTGTTGTCGATAAATAACAGTCGTTAAACCTTGTCGGAGGCCTTATGGGCAGTTTGAAAACATCCGACAGCGGGTTGGCCACTAACCCGCATCTCCACTAACCCACATTGGAGCAGCGTGGTGGAGTAAGCTACAGGCCTCCCCAATAAAGGGGAGAGACCCGTGCCCAGCAGTGGGACGCAAAAAGGGTTGCAGCCAGTAAGTAATATGTGTCCTTAACTTTCATCAACCCTTTTTAATGCACCATGCATGTAGGTGGTAGATCTTTAGTCTTCGGGATTAAGAATAGAGCTACGGCATCCCCTGTCTGATCGTAAGAGGCGACTAAAAGTGGGAGCTCGATCCGTCCAGACAGCAGCCCTGGGAAGGGCGGCGTTGTGTGCGTGGGCGCAAGCCGCCGTATGCATCGGAAGGTGCAGGAGAGCAAATCTACTCTCCCTAAGATGGGCCCGTTCTGAGGCGACGTGCGTGGAGGACACCGGTGCGTTCCACTGGAGTTCCTGGAGTCCTCCCCAAGCGCCGAGGCAGCCACCAAGGGGGTTTTAGTGCGGTTAAATCCCACATAACCCAGTATCCTCTCCCAAGGTGCCGGGTACCTTTTGAATGTCCCCCTCTCCCACGATACCTTAAAAACAGGTGGCAGATCTTTAATGGTTTGCCCAGGGAAGTACCACCGCAGCAACCACTTCTGCTGTCGTAGCGATTCTATTGTATTCCAGTGGAAATGTGCTGTTGCCGGCCAGACTTAGGTACATGCGGTCATAATCAGCCTCCGAAATAGCAGCGCAACTGCATACGACCTCAGACAAGACAACAAGACCTTTGCTTGCTTGATGTCCATGGGCTGCCGCGACCATAAAATACCACGTGGCCTGCACGCGTGTCTGCATAATATATTTTATATCCATACTAATTTTATAAATTTGAAAGTAACTCTGTCTGTCTGTCTGTCTGCTACTCTTTGACGCTTAAACCACTGAACCGATTTTGATGAAATTTGGCATAAACATAGAAAGGACGTTGAGAAAGAACAAAGGCTACTTTTTACCGCGGGAAAAAATCTCATTCCCACGGGAAGCAAATGAAATAATGAAATGCGCCGTGTAGTGTTATAAATACACTACATGTTATTACTTACTTCATTCACGTCGATTATCATATTTTATAACTTATATCCGTTTGTTTTATTCTTATACTTTGCTTTTTCTTTATTATTTCTGTACAAAATTATTTACTTTCTCTGTTTGTTTATTTACATTTTGACGCAGCTATCAAAATTGTCATGTCTGTCTTTTATGTTTCTTATTTTTTTAATTCGTTTTACGGCATTGTATAAAAATCCTTATAGCCATTCAATATTAAAAGAAAAGAAAAATTGTATGTTTCTTATTTCATTTCCTAGATTAATAAAGTATAGTATTGTCTTTGGCTTATTTATGTTTTTTTATATTAGCCCGTTAGTCAATATTTGAATCTATACATAAAGCTGAAGAGTTCGTTCGTTCGTTTGTATGTTTGTTTGAACGAACTAATCTCAGGAACTACTGGTTCCAATTGAAAAAGTCTTTTTATGTTGGATAGTCCATTTATCGGGGAAGCCTTTGTTCTAAAGGCACACGGGCCGTGTGGTGTAAGCTATCACCGTCGCCTATGGACACGGGCAACCCCAGCAGGGGAGCCACCAGAGGGCTTTAGGTTATTTAACATCATGCTATGACTAATACCAAAGTCCACGCGGACGAAGTCGCGGGCGGCCACTAGTATTTCATATAAATTAAAAAAAAACAGCACAAGACACAAATCTTTGCAACAAGGCTAACCCCGTTCTTATGTACCTATCTTAATATATATAATTCTTCTGTGAGTGTGTATGTCACTGAACTCCTCCTTAACGGCTGGACAGATTTTAATGATTTTTTTTGTGTGTATTCAAATGGATTCGAGGATGGTTTATATTCGCAATTTGGGCCACTGGAAATGTTTTTTAATTTTTTTTAATTTATAAGTAGTTTTCCCATATAAATTGTTCCTATCTGTCAAACGTTTGTATTTCGTGCCGTGCCGTTCTAAACTTTGACACATTCAGAATAACAGGACAGTTCGTATGTCATTATTTGTTTTATATTTTTGTTTGATAGTAACATGAAGTCTCTTTAAGATAATAAGAAAACAAATCCTCTTTTATTACTTTTAAGGCAGGACAACGTCTGCGGGGTCCACTAGTATTAATATAAATTTATTACATCTTCCCTTAATAAAACAATGATTGACATAGTCTTAAAAATGCTTGACTATCATAAAAATACATATTTGTATATACTGCTAAAACCATGGGTTGTATGTAGATAAATTTGTTAGTAACAATATTGTTACAAACATTAGAAGCTCATAAGATATACTTAACCGATAAAGAAAACGGCAGGTACTTTTTAAGATAACACAAAGAGCCTACCCCGAACATTTTTAAAGAACTCTACCTAGATACTTACAAAGTTTCCTTATTTGTATTCATCTTGCACAAGTTCTTAAGTAACCTAAGTCTTACATGACCTTAGAAGTCTAGAACGTCTCTTAAACAAGTTAGCATCTGACGCTAGACATATAAATCAGGTAGCACACCCAAACCACTGTTGATATACTATAGTACTTTATCTATATCGATACGACACAAAATTATTTGATGATCTTTATAGTAAAAGCAATAAAGTAGAAAATCCAATGATTCTTCCTGAGGTGCAGATATGTGGTAGATAGTCGTCGATACTTGGCTTCGTGTGTAACGACACTAAAACAATTTTATTTCCCGAGATTCCAGGCAAAAGTTAAGATTTACGCACTATGTCGATAGGTTCATGTGGATACGATTATTAAAACTCAAACAAATAACGGAATACCGAAATTCCTTATTATCGAATACCGAAAAAAAACATGATTGGAATAACTATTAAGAAACTACCATTATGTTATGAAAATTAAGTGGTACCTGAAAAAAATGTCAAATTATTTTACGAGTAGTCCTAGAAATAAATAAATAAAAAGTAAAAAAAGGAATCCATAAATTCTGTAAATAGTTTTTTCTTGATAATAAAATTTTACTACGAGAACATTTTTTGCCATTGTGTATGCAAGAATAGTCATCACGCTTCTTACTTTTAATATTAGACAAGCTTAATATTATCCTTCAGAAAATTTTAAAAAGTCCTATCCATGCTATGGTGTTCGAAGATTTTTTCTCTTATAAAGCGCGTGAGCGTTTTGCGTGGAAAACAAACAATCGACATTGAATTTACGACGAGCTAAGAGCCAAGCTGGTTATTGTGGTGGCTAGATGTTCAGTTAAAATTGTTTTCTTTACCACAAATTGCAGTCCCGCTCGTATAATCCCTACTAATATTATAAATTCGAAAGTAACTCTGCCTGTCTGTCTGCTACGCTTTCCCGCTTAAACTACTGAACCAATTTTAATGAAATTTGGAAAACAGATAGAGTGGACCTTGAGAAAGGACATAGGATGGTTTTTATCCTACGGGAACCTATAAAACGGGTCCACGCGAAGTCGCTGGCGGAACGCTAGTAAGAAAATAAACTTTATGGAAAATCAAAGGAAACTTTCAAAAGTTATATATAACAAAAACAACTAGCTGACCCCGCGAACTCGGTACCGCCTTTAAATCTTTGGGATGGGCCACCTTTATTACTTAGGGGATGAAAAATAGAGTAGCCGATTCTCAGAGCTACTGAATATGCATATAAAATTTCATAAAAATTGGTCGAGCCGTTTCAGAGGAGTATGGTAACTAATAACTAACATTGTGACACGAGAATTTTATATATAAGATTATAATAAAGGTAAGTACGTAGCTATACCTATATTTATCACTTCCACGATGAAGGAAAATACTAAATCTATCTCAGCTTTACGAGGAAATTTAAGATCAGCAGTGGTAACCGAGGTAACCTTTACACGAATTCTAGACCTTGCAATTAGTGTCAGGATCGAACGAAGTGAAGGGTTAATTTAATACGCAATTGTTAAGGGTGGCTTAAATCAAGCAGTAGATACTAATGAATGGAAAGAAAACCGCCTAATAATATCATTTAAAACAAAAAAAAATGTACCCCCTCCCACCCTGTAAGAAATTTCACATCAAAATTATTTTTAAGAAAGATTACCTGCCAAAAATAAGCATAACCTCTGTAGGTCGTAGGTCGTTAGCTGAAGAATATTGTTCATGAACACGGCATACGATATTCTCGGATATTACACCAGATTTACGTACAAAATGCAATGCTCCGGGCCGGTTTGACGGACTGCCGATTCGCATTTTGAATTATTCATCTGTTACTCCCCAAACTTTGCCGTTTCCTGGCCACCCCTTCGAATATTGCTTTGTTTTATAGTTTATGAAATTTTACTTCCTCGACTTTGAATAACTTTGGGCGGAATTCGGTTTGCGTTGCGCTTTTGGTCATTTATTGGTTTTGTTCTGTCTATAAATGTTTAATGGAGGAGATTTAACATTTTCTATGATAACAAAATGCTTATTACTAAAAATTTTCGCCACAGTAATATACGTCATACGAAGTCATAGTCATACGAGTAAAAAAGACAACATTTTTTTTTTGGGCATGGGTCACTTTGAAATGATTGGGAAGAGAGAGACCCTTGGCCTGGAGCTAACTATACGACGTTGCCATCAATAATACAATGATACTATAGCTGATAAAATAGCAACAGGTATGCGGTGGTCTAAAATAACTATTTACGTAATCAATGATGATTATTGATGGTATGATGTCCCCCGTTGATCTCTTCTAATAATAAGGGAGATTTTAAATGGTATAGCGTGGATTGCAGAAGTTATTAACATGCTCTGAAAAAGTTTTTTTTTTCGGATGCAATTGTTATCGCTATTTATTTTTGTCGCTGGCTATTTATCGTAATATTTTATTTTCCGTATTTGCACTGCTGCACAGCAAAAGCAACGTGTGACGATGACTAATAACATAATGCGGTCTACTAATAGTCCCAATAAGTTCTACGAGTGACTTCGCTAATAAGTCAGCAAAGACATGTGCCAATTATTCAGCCACAGACACGACTCGCAACATCCGTTACCTCGTCGACGCACAAATCGGTTCGTTTGCGAAGACAAATGGCCGCCGACTGTTCGCCTGTATACATTCCGTTTTCAAAAATTACTTGAAAAAGAGTTCAGAATCCAATATCGAATGCAATGCAAGCGTAACCGTTTACAAACGCCGCCATATTTTTTGCAATACGTTCCAAAATTTGTGGTACGTTGTCTTGTTTGAAAACTAATGTTAGGTATTGATATTCATTATTGCATTGTTGCCGCGTCCAGACCGTGTCACCCCGGGTCCGCCTTTTTGTTAATGACAATAGAATATTTTGATGCGTGTCACCCTATTGTTCGATTAGCCATCGGCACGATTCGCGTCTGCGAGGAATTTTCTCGACGATATTTAGCGCCGACGGTGGCATCACAAGGCGCTTCGTTAGGGCTTCTTAGAATCTAAATTGCGTATTTAACTCCGTAATTAAGATAAATACCGTCGATAAGAGTTCGAAACTACGTGGTAGCTATGTCACCTTCTGTCTTATAATGATCTAAAAAGTGATACTGCCGAAACAATGCGACTGGTTCATAAAGTGATGTTATGTTTATTTTTAATTTCGCTTTGAATTTTTAATATTATTAAGAGGGCGTTCGATTTTTTGGTGAACCCTGTATTGGTTCGATTCGAAGTGGTATGAAGAAATAGTCAGATGATTTGTATTAAATACAAATTAATAAAATTGGAGTGTCTGTTTGTAATATTTAAAAAACCGCTTTTTAATACATACATATGAATGTATATACGGTACATATACCAAAACAACATTTTTTACAATTTTTGTCTGTCTGTCTGTCTGTCTATCTGTCTGTCTGTCTGTTTGTTCCGGCTCTGAAACGGCTGGATCGATTTTGACGGGACTTTCAGTGACAGATAGCTGATGTAATAAAGAGTAACTTAGGCTACTTTTATTTAGGAAAAAATCTAAAACTCAAGACCACGCGGACGAAGTCGCGGGCGGCCGCTAGTTAATTATAAAGTGTTGTTAATTTTTTATAAGCTCAATAATATTAAACAATCATCAGTCTTTTCATTGTTCAAACGGTTTTGTATTCGTAAAGTGTTTAGTAGCATTTAATAGTTACTAAAAATATTTTAGCAAGTGCTAAATTATTTTTAGTAACTATTAATTATAGCAAGTGCTAAAATATTTTTAGTAACGGGAGGGATTTTAGTAAATTCCAGCTGAAAAATTTACTGAAACTTTTGGTCTTCCGATATGTATACATATTGTATATATCTATTCTGCCATACAAATATAATATAACTGAAAATATTTTCAAATTGGTAATTAAGGATAACACTGTTATAATAGGACGTTTAAATTAAATTTGCCAGTTTCACCGTGAGTTAATATTTGAACAGATTTTTAATAAAGGTGAAGAAGAGTGATATATTCCTCTTTTATATTATTTAATACAAAACTTTGTATGTTTTTATTTTACTATCGAACTAGATATTTCTCAGAAAGGATCGGATTCACGTTATCATACTAAACAAATTCATTTATCTTTAAAGCATTGCATCCCTCTCGTATTAAAAACTCCGCTCACAGCTTCATTTACCATAAAAATCCTATAGAAGAAACATTTCACTACCCAGCATCTCTTTTAATGAATAAGTAAACAAAATTAGTGGGGTCCAATATAGAAATAAGTGAAACGAGTACACGGTCAAAGGGACGGGATTGGCATATAAATTATCCATTTACAGGAAATAATTTTAGCTTCTTCCAAGCTTTTTATACCCGATACGGAGGGATTTTATTTGATGTGCGATTTTAAATCAGGTTACGTAGCTACCTGTTTAAGAATTCTGTTTGGTGTTGCCGTCTTTAGGGTGGTCTTATTTTTGAGAAATATTTTAAATCTGTCTTGTTTTGGTATGCAAGTAACGGACTATTCTTTTCTTCATCAATCCGTAAAGGCCCGTTACATTAGAAGAGATAGTATTAATGAACTTTAATTTTATGCATTACTTAAGCAGTTACTCGTAGTTATAGCAAAAACTATTTTTTATATGTTACCGGCAATCTGTATAATACTTACAAGTATTCTTTACATTGCCTAGGTATTCTAAAGAATAACTGAATTACAAAGATTGCTGGTAACATATAGAATGCTTAAAATAATAAGACAATTTGTGAAGTGATATTATTTTATACCGGTAACATATAATGATATCACAATATGTACTTTAACGTTATGATTTTAATTTGTAGGTAGTTGAATTTAATCCGGAAATACACTATGTTAGAAATACAACGGAAAACGTAAAAAGCTTAAAGAACTAGTCCTCAAATGTATGGAGAAGTCTCCAGCGCTGGGATTAGCTCATAATATGTGTTTACTATAAGTATTTCGAATAATACTCAGAGCATTAGGTTATGAATAAAGGTCTCTGCCCACTATACGTGGGTGTACTTTACCGTCCTGTAATCGTATTATATTTAAAAGAGAATGAAAAATTTTGAAACAGATCACCTGGACGTTCCATTTTTGAATATAACATTTTGCAGATTAAGACATCCTTTGATGTTATCATTATTGAAAGCAAAAAAATAAATGATTTGTCAAGTACATACCTATAATCAGCAAAGAGCCAGTATAACTTTCTTGCTACAAGAATTTGTTTGAAAAGATTTTATATTTTCACATTAATGTGAATTTATGACGAGTAATTTTCAACAGGGCCTTCATGCAGGATACAATAAAAGACAATGGAATTGACTTGGTGTTAACAAGTGTTTGAACTAATTTCATGATAATATACAACACCATGAAGCACGCATTGTCCGGCGGTTAGTGTAGAACGCAAACGATCTAGAAACGAATGCTTGATGGTATGTGCGCCCGATTCATTATGATCCTAGGTTAGGTACAAACTTGGGTATTGTTAAAAAAATATTGTAATAATTCCGAACGTATAAAACATCGAGTACTTAGTATAAAACAACGTAGTGTGTGAGAAGCTTAATCTCAAACACGCTCGCGAATCGAAACTGCTTGAAACTGCTATTAAATAAAAATAATCCGGCATTTTAACTCTTACTCGCTACTCTTGAAAATATCTTGAGTGCATCGTTGAAAGTAAATGTGGGCATAATTTCTGCTTCTACTGCGTTTGGATTGCATTTAGAAACGTTAGGGGATGAAACTGGATGAAGTTTATGTTAACAGTAAGCAATAAAAATAGCCTTTATGACGATACGTGGAATGGTTACGTTTGTTTCTAGTATTTCGACGTGAATATCATCCGGTAGCGCTGAAACGTTTACGAGTGGATGAGAGTAGATTTTTGAATTGAATGATAATGCAGATGAAATTTGAAGTATGAGTAACAAACTCGAATACGAAGAAAATATTTTGTAGGTGAATTTAGTACAAAAGATTTTAAAGTTTGTTTTAACTGAAGCTTTAACTCATGTAAGCTACGTGGTGTAGTTGCAGGCTATAAACGTAGTAGTAAGTTTTTGACGTGATAACGTCTTTAAAATCGTTTTAGTCGGGTGACATGTTCAGAAACTTGTGTCACACCAAAACCTCACAAGCGTGATGACTTTGTGAGTAGGCCATTGAAATTGTATCCTGTTATTTAATTGGTCAGAGATCTGGAATCGGAAATGGTTATTGAAAATTTGAAATTGCATAAGCTACTCTACGCTAGAGGGCATTATTAGGAAGTCAATCTGTGTTTTTAATTAACATTTATGATGTAATAAAGTCATATTATATGAAACAGAGTATTCAATAAGATTGTGTTGAACTAGTTTAACGAAAAAGTTATTTTAAATATTAAGTTGTAAAGAAAATGTCTTCTATCTCTTTATTGAAACTTTTTATTGACACAATGTTACATTAATACTTTAGTCCTCCCAATACTAGATGGCACTACCATCATATGTTTGTTACCAAGTTGGAAGTAAACTTAGATTCTAATTATGTTTTATAATTTAATTGGATTTGTTTACACATAATATTACAACATGTTAAAACATATTATTATTTATTCAAACAATTAGACTGTAATTAGCTTATATATTCTAAATGATATTTTAATTAGCCAGCAGGACATTGTTTGGAAATTCAGATATTCGACAAGAGATGGCATCTCCATCGCTTTGTTTACATTTTTTATGTATTGTAATTTCTGTACTCAGTACAGTAATTAAGCCTTAATAGGAATCAATATTAATTATTTAAAATAAAACATTAGTTTCAATATATCATACATAAATTACATTAAATATATGAAAGTAAGATATTTTTAGAAGGTATATTGTTAGGCCATGCGGCTTTGTGATTGGTCAACATACTTCATTGACTATGACAACCATCTATTATTGGATAGAGCATTTACCTTTTTAGTAAAAACAGTTGATAAAAACTAAATCAAGCTAGTTCATTTAGAAAATATAAGAATAATAATATCTTATCGTACTTTAAATCTGTTTTTATGAATAAGACATTACTAATGTCAACAGGCTGCAGTGTTATTTGAATATAATGTATTCTGGCTTATGATTGGTCCAAATTAAGTAAAAGCATTACCATATTAGGTTCGGTAAAAGGGCTGCGTTGAGAATAGCTAAGGATATAAAAAGGTGATGGCCTCCCTGAAGGGGGACATTAAAGATTCAATCATCGTTGTGGATACTTGCTCTATGCCGTAAAAGTAATTAACTGGACTGATACTTGCACCTGCTTTATTAAACAAAATATAGAGATAGAGAAGAAATATTATTATGGTGTACAAAATAGTCAGGAGGAACAACTACTAAGTGTCATGAAAGTTAAGTATTTACCTTGTTATTTTGTCATAACATAACGTTTATATCAGATGTAAATTATGTTAATTATGTTTATAATTATCATTCCATTTGTATTCATTCTGTCAATAAAACAGAACCCTAATCTAAGGGTAATATAATTTTGTTCTACTTTAGTTACTATAAATACGAAATGCAGTAAAGTATCTGTCATTGTGATCAATATATAATAAATACTGTCATGTTGTTCGGATCCTGTTCTTTCCTTTAATATTTTCTTAATCCTTTTAGCCTTTTAAGAAACACATAAATACATCCCTTTGAAAATTACTCCTTAAGAGTAATTCTAATTCACTTTAGCTTAGAATAAATATCATTTGATGTAGGTACACGCCCAATTTCTGACATCAGAAGTGGGATCGAGTTAAATTAAAACAGTTTAATAAAATTACTTTATGTTTCAGCATGGACCTTGACGCTGTAAAAGAAATACTCGCGACAGTTGGCAATGCGATGACCAGTCCGGTCATCCCCAAAAGACGACGACGTTGCACTACCATTGTTCGATCCAAACAAAAATTATGGTCCCGTGAGTTGGTGCAGCAGCAGCATCGAGTCTCTTGCCAGTGAATTTCAATGGAGCAGTATCAAGACAGCGGCCAAAGCCGGTAAGGCCCTCAAGGGTTCTGCATTAAATTGGTTGAGACCTGGGAGCCAGCATTTTGTTACTATTAAGAAGAGACTATCCTTATATAATTGTGAACTATCAGTGGGAACTAAGTGACTTATCAGTGGGAACTAAGTGATGTAAATAAGTGTTTTATATGTTCTGCAATCAAATTGGACATGTACAGTCCCAATGTAAAAGTAAAAATTATCAATTTGCCTTGCGGTTCACTAACTAAAGGTTTAAGCCCAGTGATTTTCAGTTTAGGTTTAGTAATTATTGTAAAAAGGTAGTCCATACAGAAGCTGTCTTAAAAAAAAAAAGGTGTCCAAACGAAACACTCCTCATCAGTGACCATGACATCAACAAAATGGCTAATAGATACATTAATTGATACAGGAGCCATTTCACACCTGTATATCTGGGATGGGACAAAAATAATATACATGTGTTTGCTGTAATAACTGCACTAGTTTTATTTGAAGGAATTTGTTTAGAACTTTACTTCCTATAGGAAGAAATGCAAATTAAGTTTCCAGATGTAGAAATAATAAGAATTTGTAGGTAGTTGTTTCGTAAGAAAGGCTGTAGATGCTAATATACAAATTAATGCATCTACATCTTCAGAATTAATTGAATTACAATTGTACAATAGAGCACTTAACTTGGATCTACAAAATGAAATGAAATTTATTTTTCAAAAATATCCTTCTGTTTTAAATTAGTTACAACTGGTGAACTAAACTTATGGTTACAAAAGAATGAAATATTCTACTATAAACCCTATTGGTTAGCTCCATTAAAAAAAATGTAAGTTCTTCGTGGATAATACAGAATATTTGAGTAGATCTATATCATATGAAGGTATTAGGCCCAGTGAAATTAAAATATCTGCCTTAGTCAACTCCCCTATTCATAAAAATATAAAGCAAGTGATGCAATTGATGGGTCTTGCAAGTTACTTCTCGAAAATTTGTACTTTGTCTTGAAACTCTAACAGCCCCCGTAACAAAATTGTTAAAAATTGTTAAGATGGGAATGGAGATTTGAGCAGGATGCTGCTAGAAACTGTGTTGATTGTTATTATTAAATATCTATCATCACAACCTTTATTTTTGACCCCATGCTATCTACTGAGTTCTATAAAGATGCTAGTTCATTAGGCTATGGAGCTATACTAATACAAATAATAAATACAAATAAGGTCAGTTGCTTACTTTAGCAAGAGATCTAATTATTGTTCATATGATTTAGAAACATTGGCAATATATAGTGCATTGAAGCATTTAAGGGTTTGTTAGGTATTCAGTTTCAAATTTTTACTGATTGTAATACTATATGTAGAAAAAAAAAGCACCGTCTAAATAAATTCATAACTACAAAATAAATAACATGGTTTGTAAACATAATAAATAAATTTGTTATTTATAAAGTCAAAAAGTTATATAGGTAGATTTAAGTGTATTTTTATTTCTTTTCAATTAATTTTTAATTAATTTCAATTTAGACAATATTTGCATACCTTACTGAGGTAAATATGGCGGACTTTAAATACATAAAACAACTTCTGTAATACCTATATTTGCGCAAATAAATATTTTTTTCTTTCTATAAAAGTTACCATGAATAAAAAAAAAATTTCTAGACTAACTCGTTGGTGGACATGCAAGATTTTAATTTTGATGTTATGTACAAAAAGGGAGATTCATTAGTCATGTTGCTTTTTGAGCTGTAATCCCATCGAAAACTTAAGCAAAACTCTGCATCAATGCACAAATTCTAAGTTTACTCCTACAAATAACTCCGAATGTAATTGATTGAAAATTCTGTCTCTGTTACAAACCACATAATAAAATGATATGGAGAGTCAAAACTTAATAAGTAGTGTTTAGAGGTGAACTTGATGAGCCCCGTATGTTTAAAATAATGATTTATTGTAAGTACTACAAAGTTCAACTCAATGTTCCTAACTTCATGTGCTTAAAGGATTAAGATTTAATCTTTTAAAAACTATATCATGATGAAAATTGCCATATAAGATTAAACAAAACATTAGAAAAGCTTTTTTGGTTCCCTCGTATGGCTTGCATTTGTTCAGAAATACTTGAAACATTGCTTGATCTGCATTGAACGAACCAAGCAAGGTTTGCTGCATCCAATAGAAAGACTCCTGTCCCTTTTCACACAATTCATTTAGATTGCACAGGACCGTTTTCAAAAACATCTGAAGGATTCAAATACATACTTCTTATCTTGGTTGGATTTACAAAATTTTGCATTTTAAAAACTTTTAAGATTTTAAAACTCCCAAGAACTAATACCCATTATGAGATACTTTAACCTTGTTTGGTACTCCTTCAAAAGTTATAGCTGATAGGGGAACGAATTTTAGTTCAAATCAAATTTAATCCTTCTAGAAATTGAATATCGTATGGTGGCCACTGGTACCCCTAGTAATGGTCAGGTAGAGCGATGTTACAACTGTGATTGATATGTTAAATTTTACATGCAATGGTTTGTCAGATTGGCCAAGCGGATTGTGGAAGGTACAACAATCAATCAATACTACTGTTCAAAGCTCTACTAGATTTACCCCTCTCCGTCTCCTTATTGGCTGTAATACAAACATACCTTGTGTGCAGTCACACCTAAATGAAGTAAATATTTGAGCAAAATGTGGACGTACTGGATGACCATAAAATAACTTATGAGCTTAGCCAGGCTAATAAGTTTAAAAATCGAATTGATACCGTCAGAAGGAACATTACAGGTCGGTGACAAAGTTTATGTTAATCAAGATTATAGGCGACACGATAAACTCAGTCCCAGGTTTAAAGGACCATATGAGATATCTGCTTTTTGCTACCACATGATAGGTATAGTCTTAAAGGAATAGGTAGCTTAAAAAAAACATAATTATTGTCAAGTATATAAGTTGAGGCTATGGCCTGGTGAGTGGGTGGACGAGGACCAAATAAACAATTGATTCCCTAAGATATAAGTTTCTTTTTTTCATAATTTTGGCAACTTGATGTATTTTTATTTTTCTGTCTCTATTTTCCTGGCGTTAGTCCTTAAGAGTTAATTTTTTTATTGAAATTGTAACAAATGTGCCTTATTTTAACTTCTTATTTTTATGCTAATGTGGTTATGATTTAAATAAATAATTATTTGTAGAATATTTTATCCTGTAAGATTTGTATAATTTAGGAATAATATAGAAATGTTGACCTGAGAAATGGAGATCTGAGAATCTGAGAAATGGAGATCTGAGAATCTGAGAAATGGAGATCTGAGAATCTGAGAAATGGAGATCTGAGAATCTGAGAAATGGAGATCTGAGAATCTGAGAAATGGAGATCTGAGAATTTGAGATTGAGAACTGAGAAACTGAGACTGAACTGCTGAAGTCATTTGCTTTATGTTGCCCATCTCATGCGCAGCAGGTGTGGGGCGCAGTCATTGTCGTTAAAGCACTTGACCGTTGTTACATAAAGTAGCAATGCATAATGTTAGTTTTTAAGTTATTGTTCTCAGTGATGCCTGAACTGCTGAAGTCATTTGCTTTATGTTGCCCATCTCATGCGCAGCAGGTGTGGGGCGCAGTCATTGTCGTTAAAGCACTTGACCGTTGTTACATGAAGTAGCAATGCATAATGTTAGTTTTTAAGTTATTGTTCTCAGATCAATATGGTTGAACTGCTGAAGTCATTTGCTTTATGTTGCCCATCTCATGCGCAGCAGGTGTGGGGCGCAGTCATTGTCGTTAAAGCACTTGACCGTTGTTACATGAAGTAGCAATGCATAATGTTAGTTTTTAAGTTATTGTTCTCAGATCAACATGGTAAATTTGAACTGCTGAAGGCAATGTAAGCTTAGTGAGAGAAGTGACAGTATATCTCTGTTTAATATGTAGATACAATATTATGTAAATAAGAAATTTTTGTTACTTCGAGGACGAAGTAAGTATCAGAATGGCCGTGATGACTTTGTGAGTAGGCCATTGAAATTGTATCCTGTTATTTAATTGGTCAGAGATCTGGAATCGGAAATGGTTATTGAAAATTTGAAATTGCATAAGCTACTCTACGCTAGAGGGCATTATTAGGAAGTCAATCTGTGTTTTTAATTAACATTTATGATGTAATAAAGTCATATTATATGAAACAGAGTATTCAATAAGATTGTGTTGAACTAGTTTAACGAAAAAGTTATTTTAAATATTAAGTTGTAAAGAAAATGTCTTCTATCTCTTTATTGAAACTTTTTATTGACACAATGTTACATTAATACTTTAGTCCTCCCAATACTAGATGGCACTACCATCATATGTTTGTTACCAAGTTGGAAGTAAACTTAGATTCTAATTATGTTTTATAATTTAATTGGATTTGTTTACACATAATATTACAACATGTTAAAACATATTATTATTTATTCAAACAATTAGACTGTAATTAGCTTATATATTCTAAATGATATTTTAATTAGCCAGCAGGACATTGTTTGGAAATTCAGATATTCGACAAGAGATGGCATCTCCATCGCTTTGTTTACATTTTTTATGTATTGTAATTTCTGTACTCAGTACAGTAATTAAGCCTTAATAGGAATCAATATTAATTATTTAAAATAAAACATTAGTTTCAATATATCATACATAAATTACATTAAATATATGAAAGTAAGATATTTTTAGAAGGTATATTGTTAGGCCATGCGGCTTTGTGATTGGTCAACATACTTCATTGACTATGACAACCATCTATTATTGGATAGAGCATTTACCTTTTTAGTAAAAACAGTTGATAAAAACTAAATCAAGCTAGTTCATTTAGAAAATATAAGAATAATAATATCTTATCGTACTTTAAATCTGTTTTTATGAATAAGACATTACTAATGTCAACAGGCTGCAGTGTTATTTGAATATAATGTATTCTGGCTTATGATTGGTCCAAATTAAGTAAAAGCATTACCATATTAGGTTCGGTAAAAGGGATGCGTTGAGAATAGCTAAGGATATAAAAAGGTAATGGCCTCCCTGAAGGGGGACATTAAAGATTCAATCATCGTTGTGGATACTTGCTCTATGCCGTAAAAGTAATTAACTGGACTGATACTTGCACCTGCTTTATTAAACAAAATATAGAGATAGAGAAGAAATATTATTATGGTGTACAAAATAGTCAGGAGGAACAACTACTAAGTGTCATGAATGTTAAGTATTTACCTTGTTATTTTGTCATAACATAACGTTTATATCAGATGTAAATTATGTTAATTATGTTTATAATTATCATTCCATTTGTATTCATTCTGTCAATAAAACAGAACCCTAATCTAAGGGTAATATAATTTTGTTCTACTTTAGTTACTATAAATACGAAATGCAGTAAAGTATCTGTCATTGTGATCAATATATAATAAATACTGTCATGTTGTTCGGATCCTGTTCTTTCCTTTAATATTTTCTTAATCCTTTTAGCCTTTTAAGAAACACATAAAAACATCCCTTTGAAAATTACTCCTTAAGAGTAATTCTAATTCACTTTAGCTTAGAATAAATATCATTTGATGTAGGTACACGCCCAATTTCTGACAAGCGCGATCGCAGGTATAACGAGAGAGAGACGGACTGATCTCCCGTCTCATCTCGAGCGCTGCCAGTCATTCCGTGAAACTTGTCACGCGGAATCCTCACGAGCGGAGGCTGGCATAGCGTTCGAGTGAGTGGACCGATCTTCCGTCTCTCTCACTCTAGCGGCATACAAACGAATGGAGATTTTCTCGTGCGGACGTTATCACGTAAACATCTCGATCGTAAACCTACTTTACAAACAATTTGCCGTTTTTTTTTCAACCTTTTTTTTTTGTCCCACTGCTGGGAACAGGTCTCCTTCTCACAAGTGAGAGGGATTTAGGCCATAGTCCACCACGTTGGCCAAGTGCGGATTGGTGAACGTCATGCTTTCGAGAAATTATGAATTTCTCTCAGGCATGCACGGGGATGGACAACATCGTAATCAATTAAATATCACAATATTTTCCATCACCGTGGAGCAGCGATAAATGCGCACATTACAAAGTTCTTTGTTAGAGGTGCGCGCCGAGGATTTGAACCCAGGATCGGTCGCGTAGAAGACCGCGGCTTTTACCACTCGGCCATCGCTGCTCGTAAGATTTAGTAATATTTAGTAAGATTTAGTAATAGCCATAATTTAAAATTCGGGATTTAATATTAAGCTTCGGGATTAAGAATAGAGGTACGATATCTCCTGCCTGATCGTAAGACGCGACTAAAAGGGAACTTCCGGAGTTGTAGGCGGCGAGAGTGGGAGCTCGATCCGTCCAGCCAGCAGCCCCGGGAAGGATGGCGGTGTGTACGTGGAAGATGCAGGAGAGCACATCTGCTCTCGCGAAGATGGACCGATTCTGGACGCCGTGCGTAGGGACACCGGTGCGTTCCACTGAAGATCCCGGAGTCCTCCCCAAGCGCAGAGACATGCCACTGAGGGGTTTTTAGTGCGGTACAAATCTCTTATACCTAACCAAAACCTCTCCCAAGGTGCCGGGTACCTTTAGAACGTTTCCTCCCTGATACCAAAAAAAGTAAATTTAGTCCAAATTACATATTAAAGTTTTTTTAAGAGAAGTCGGAGATCATCAATCATGCAATCTACGTGGTGTTTGGTAGTAGTTCCAGCCTATAAACATAATAGAAAAATTACGCAATAGCTAAAATTTAAAAAATGAGTACATTACCTTAATAGGTATGGCCGGATTAGCCCAATTTTATTACCTAAGCATTTTTCCGCCGGTTGTGGAAGGATTTTCATTTTTTTTGTTTAAAAACTTATACTTAGAAGTAGTCTCATTGTCATCAAAGTCAAAATTTTATGACGGGATTCCCGGGGTAATTGAGATCAACTTTCAAATTTTATAGGCACAAACATAAAATTCATGTCCGGTAATTGTCTCTCATGTTGCTGAGCTGATGAAAGATACAACTCTTCAACTTTCAAAACTATTTTGGAGTCGGAGCCCTTAGTGAACGTGATGCGTAACTTTCGTTCTGAATGGGCACCGACTCCAAAATAGTTTAAAGACTCATTACTATTAGCTAGGAAAGACATATTATTCTGAGTAGGTACTTAAAAAAAAATTACCGTATAAAGTCTTTTCTAACCGACTTCAATCAAAAAAGGAAGAGGTTATCAATTCGACTGTATTTTTTTTTTTAATTTTATCAAAACCTTATTTAATTTCAAATTTAGAAATCAGATATCGAACTTCGCATTTTTACATGCCATTTTTGTTATCGTTCAATAACGTTAAAAGATACAAAATACTGCATTTACCATTCACACCCCTCTGTGTGAAAAGTGATGGGTTCGCATAACGAAAACAAAAGAGTTATTGAAAACATTTAAATAACTGCAATTTTTCTCGCCAATTCGGTGTAGTTCGCCACTAGGGCACTTGTATCACCAACAGATAGGCACGAAATAAACTAGAAGTGAAAATAGCTTTATACAGTTATTTTTTCTGGAAAATAAATTTCAATTAAAAAGTAAATGCTTGGATAAATTTTTTATTATTGCTGGGATAAAAATGGGTTCAATATCAAGGTAGGTAGGCAATCATCTACGAATTATCTAGCCCTAGTCTTGCCTAACGGACGTTTGAAATTGCGCTGGTTCCTAGGTGGCTAATGCTCGACCAGGCACGGTTCCAGGGGGAGGGGGAGTCACAGGGGAATGCCCCCATACACAACGATGTACAAGAGAATTGTAGATATATAAATTTGCTACAAAAAAGTCTGCGATAGCATATCTCTACCTCTTATGTCTACTCACAACAATTACTTTTATGTTTAAAATATTGATTAAAAATATTACGTTATCTTCGAAGCTGTTTTATTCTGTTCAGTGTTGATCCGTATCTAAAAAATACTTTCATTAGCTTCGTCATTTAATTTCAATTAAAATTGTCCTGTATGTAAATCACATAAATACTTTAGAAGAGATGATCGAATCAAAATTTGATGCCACTAATAAATCATCAACTCAGCTAGCTGCCGCTTACGTACAGCAACGGGCACCCCCTCCCCCCGCGTAATAGTTCGACATATTTTCCTCCTCGACCCCCCAAAATTTCTTAGTGATTCCCCCAAAAATGAAGGCTGCGATTTGGGGTGGGGGTCACTCACCGTCGTAGAGTCAATAACCCTGATGATGCTCTGTTTTGGGGCGAAATACGTGTTGGTGGTGGTACGATTATGCGTGTATACTTTTTGTTGTTGCAATGTCCTATGTGGGAGGTAGGGAGGTGTTATTGCATGAAAAAGGTATACATCATCACACGTTCTGGTTGCGGATTGTTGCAAAGTAGTTTTTACCTAACTTTGTAACAATGGCGTTCCGCAAAGTAACACCTGATTCTATTAATTTTATAAGTAAGTCTTCTCTGAGGTCATATGCAGTTGCGCTGCTACTCCGGAGGCTGGTGATCACCTCATGTAAATGTGTGGCCGGCAACTGCACCTTTCCACCGAAACACAAAAGGATTGGTTCACGGCAGAAGTGGGTGCAGCGGTGGTACTTCCCCGGGCGAACCATAATAGTTCTACCACCTACAAAAAATTATCTTCTACAGTACCGAATATACCTATACTTACTTCTTAATATTTTTCTTGAAACCAGCTGGGAATCCTCTTCTTTTTTGATAGCAATATTAACCCGCTTACATTAGTGGATGATACAAGTGCACTATAGACGCGTTGTAGGCCAATTAAATTGATTGATACAACCCAAGTGGCGGTTGTTAATCAAAACATTCATTTCAGTCGCCGGTGGTGCAAAGTGCATCCGAATACCGATTAATTTATACCGTTGAGGTAAAATTTTCGTGTAATATCTGACCTCAAAATTTAATTTGTAGGTAATAACGACGGCTGGTATAATAATATTATAATGTTTGTATTAAATCCGATTTCAAAACGGCGTCTCTATGAGGTGGATTTTAATTGATTTTTGGGGTCTCCACATACTTAAATGAGGCGATGTGGGTAACGTTAGATTTAGATTAGTGGACCCAAAAACAACGAAGCTAAGAAAATGGAGAAAAAGAAAACTTAATCTGAATTATATATATTCTGTATATACCTTACCTTATATAAAATTCTCGTGTCTAGTGTTACTTGCCATACTTCTCCGAAAGGGCTGGACCGATTTTTACGAAATTTTTATGTACCTAGATTTGGTAGGCCTGATAATCGGTCTTTATAGCTATATTTTCCAACCTCTAGTCATACGGTTGGTCCGCCCCAAACATTTAAAGGCGGTACGGATTTTACGTTAAAATTTAGAAACTAGCCAATAATAAACAGTGTGTCCACATTATTCGTTCTCTTCTCCCATGCAAATCTCCCATGCACGATTTGAAACAAAACCATAAATATGCGGGATCAATTATAATTTTTATGTTCTATCACTAGGGACGTTTTCGTCTTACAGACCCTTGCAAAGATTAATTGAGTGATGTATTTTGCATGTAGGCATACAAATTTCATACCGATTTTTTAATTTGAGCAAGAGATTTTAACCAGGAATGGAATCCTGGTTAAAATCTTAATAGCTAAACTATCTGTTTTAATCCCGTAGCATTGTAAAAGGCATACCACATATTAAAACCCAGTAGTGTACGCGCATATTAGCCGTAGGTTCAATTTGAGCGGACACAACGTAACGACAGTGTGTCGCCGCGGTTTGTATTGCATCCGACCGGTACTAGAAGAGCCTCTTAAATAAAAAAAATCACGACAGGTATAAAAAAAGATCAGCGAAATAGCAGCGATGGCCGAGTGGTAAGGACCGCGGTCTCCGACGCGGTAGATGCCGGGTTCAATACCTCGGCGCGCACCTCTGAGAAAACATATTTTTAATGTGCGTACCTATTTCATCGCTGCTCCACGGAGATGGAAAATATTGTACCTAATATTAAATTAATTAGGTAGGTACGATGTTTTCCATCACCGTGGATGCCTGAGAGATACTCATAATTTCTCGAAGGTATGATGTCCACCAATCCGCACTAGGCCAGCGTGGTGGACTATGGCCTAATTCCCTCTCACTTGTTAGAGGAGACCTGTGCACAGCAGCGGGACATAAAACGGTTGAAAAAAATAGTTAAAAAAAAACAAGGCAAAGTTTTCATGCCTGTTAATTTAACATCCATCCATCAGCCTTTAGAAGTCCGTTGCCGGATATAGGCTTCCCCTAACATTTGCTACTCCATCCGATCCCGCGCACTCTGAATCTAGCGGTTTTCTGCTGTCTTCTTCAGGTCGTCAGTCCACCTGATTGGAGGGCGGCCTGTGCTCCTTTTACCGAGACGTTGTCGCCACTCAAGAACATTTCTGCCCCATAGGTTGTCAGACCTGCTAAATATATGGAACTTAACATTGTAAGGACACTGAGGGCCTACACTGTACGCATCCGTTCGTAAGTTCTAACATTTTTACCGACTTTCAAAAGAAGGAGGTACTGTATTCGGCTGTATGTATTTTTTTTTTATATATGTTCACCGATTACTCCGCCGTTTGTGGACCGATTTTCAAAATTCTTTTTTTGTTCGTATGCTTATACTCCCGAGGTGGTCCCATTGTCACCAAATCAGGATCTGATGATGGGATCCCAGGGAAATCGAGGGGAACTCTCAAATTTTATAGGCACACATATTGATTTTCTTATAGTTTCTGAAGCATAAGAGATATTTACGCATAGAAATCATCATCTCATGTTGCTGAGCTGATGATGGAAGGTACTGCGACAGTGAGGAGTTGAGAGCAAATTCTTTCAATAAATAGTTTTTTATTCGAAATCTTACATTCCCCAGGTGGTCCAACTGTCACCAAGTCAAAGTCTGATGAGGGGATCCCAGAGAAATCGAAGGGAACATTCAAATTTTAAAGCACAACAAATGATTTTCATATTTTTACAAAGCAAAACAGACATTTGTGTATAATTATCGTCATATCATGTTGCTGAACTGATGATGGAAGGTACTACGACGGTTAGGAGTTGAGAGCAAATTCTTTCAATAAATGGTTTTTTGTTCGAAATCTTACATTCCTGAGGTGGTCCAACTGTCACCATGTCAAAATCTGATGATGTGATATTAGGGAAATCGAGGGAAACACTGAAACGTAATAGGCACACACATTCTTTTAGTCATATTTTTAACATAATACAAATATTTATGTCTGGTAATTATCACCTGCTGTTGCTTAACTGATGATTGAAGGTACAACTCCTCAACGGTTAGGAGCTGAGAGCAAATTCTTTCATTAATTTATACGTTCAGGTGGACTGATAGTAGTTTTCTTTCAGACTTTTAGATGGCTATTAGATAAACATGATTATAAAAGGTAAATCTGTTTAAAGTTTAGAAGTTAAGTGAAATTTTTTCCAATTATGCTAATACATACAGAATTATTAAAATTACTAAAAAGAGTGAAATAAATTAAGTTTTTAACAAAAAAATAGAACCGACTTCAAACGGTAAAAAATAAAATTGTTCAGTACCTACTTCTTCTTGCTTATGGCAATGACTCTTAAAACTATTTTTGAAGTCGGGCCCTTAGTGAAATGTCCTGTCTTAGTAAATATAGTGTACCTTTCGTTCTGAATGGGCACCGACTCCAATATAGTTTTAACAGTCATTGCCATAAGCAAGAAGAAGTAGGTATTGTCCCACTGTCTGTACTGTCGGTGCCAATTTAGAACGAATGGTACGACATTTACTAAGGGCCCGACTCCAGAAATAGTTTTAAGAGTCATTACCATAAGCAAGAAGAAGTAGGTACTGAACAATTTTATTTTTTACCGTTTGAAGTCGGTTCTATTTTTTTGTTAAAAACTTAATTTATTGGAATAATTTTTGGCATACTCAGATCATTCCTTATTTCACAAATTTATAAGATTGGCTTAGTCATTCTTATGAAGCTACAGCTACATGAAGCTACCGAATAAACAATATTGCTGGAATTTCTTCAATCTTATCCAAAAATCCTCATTTGAAAATTTACTAAGTTTTGGATAGGGGCGCACAGAATAGACCCAGTGCCGGGGAGGCCCTTTGATCCGTAAGTGTCGACTGCTACTGTAACAATTAAACGAACAAACCATCTCTAATAAATCTTCTATTTATTGAAGAAAGAAGTTTTCCTTTAGCAGCGTTGTGCACTTTTTTGGGATGGGTAAAAAATGTTAAACTCACGTCAGGACACGTGGCCTGATCGAATATTCGTAAGTCGGCACGGTGACAGCTGATGGCTCGACTGTCTGTATACTTGTAAAATTCATGTTGTCAAGTATTTAAAATATGGAAATTGAACAAAGTGCATCTATTAATGAAACAAGTGACGAATAAATAGTGAAAGAAAATGAGTGAATAGGTACTTTATAAAATTCTAGATGAAAACTTACTGAAAATACTAGGTGAAAAATAATATTGATAATTAAAGCAATTCGTGCGAAATTATTCCCTAATCATTCCAATATATCAAAAATGCACAACGTTAATGTTCACTGCCGGCACTCCCGGAGTGCAACCCGTTGTTTTTTTATTTATTTTAAAGTGTCAATTAACTCCAAACCCGCATTGGAGCAGCGTGGTGGAGTAAGCTCCAGGCCTCCCCAATAATGGGGAGAGACTCGTGCCCAGCAGTAGGACGTAAAAAGGGTTGCAGCCATGAGCTTCGGTATTTTCTGCCTGTCATAGGGATGTTTACCTTTTAAACAAGCCTCCTTGGGTTTCCATAGTCCATTTTATGGGCGACTAGGGCGAGAGCTCCAAGCTCAGTCTGCGATCAGGGGAGGACTGTGTATATTATCGCAACTACAAAAAGTATCCGGAGAGGTAAGAGAGTCAAACAACTCTCCATAAAGGGCTTGTATCTATTGAGTCGCGACCAAGAGGGCACCGGTGCGTTTTAAGGAGGAAAAAATGGTACCCTAGACAAGGTTGATGGCTAATGAAAACTTCGTTTTGGATATGAAATCCCTTAAATAACCAAGCCAATTTTAAGAAACGTGTGTTTGAATGTTTGATACAAAAAACCAGGGTTTCATTATCAATAGTTAATAAGTGCTTCCAGCCATCTTTATATCAGGGTATTTACGACGTGTTATGTAATAAGTTATGTGCGTGTGTGCGTGTTATGGTTAAACCCAGCAGCTGCGATGCAATATTGAATCTGGACCAGATTGTATATGGCTTTTGCTAATGTGTTTGTTTTTTAAATCGCACACAGAGCTTCGCTTGATATTAAAATACATAACTCTAAGGTTTAAGTTAAGTCTTTTATAAACTAGAACGGCATAGTTTAGGACTAGAATGCAAACAGAATTCTAATGGATTTTTCTTTGTTACGTTACGTACAGAAAACTTTGGAATAGAAAATAAACTTGTATGGTTTAAACGATAGTAGGTACTTACATCTAGTCCCTCTAGCATCGGGCTTAAGAATAGAGCAACCGTATCCTCTGCCTGATCGTAAAAGGTGACTAAAAGGGAGCTTTCGGGGCTGCGGGCGGTGAGAGCCGGAGCTCGATCCGTCCAGCCAGCGGCCACAGGAAGGATGGCAGTGTGTGCGTGACCTCATGCCGCCGTAAGCACCTGATGGTGCAGTAGAGCACATTTGTTCTTACTGAAGATAGCGTACGGGGCGCCGCGCGCGGAGAAGACCAGTTTCTTCCACTGGAGATCCCGGAGTCCTCCCCAAACGCAGTGGCAGGTTACCGAGGGGGTTTTAGTGCGTTACAAATCCCACATTACCCGGTATCCTCTCCCAAGGTGCCGGGTACCTCATGAAAGTTTCTCCCCGATACAAAAAAGGTACATATATAGGTAAAGGTAGGTTGTTAGTGGCCAACCCGCTGTCGGATGTTTTTAAACCGCCCATAAGGCCTACGACAAGGATTTACGACTGCTATGTATCGACAACAACCGCGAACGACGGCTTTACGTGCCCTCAGAAGCGCGGAAACGCGAAAGAAACTTTTTTCCACTAGCAGTCACCCATCTCACACCAGACCGCGCCAGTTTGGCTTAGCTGCATAGAGCGCTTGCCTTCTACGCTATGCAGGGGCATGCGCACTTCGAATAAATGCATAGTAAATAGGTAACAAATAAAGATTCAGCGGTAATTCTGTTTCGTGACATCTCGTGCGAGTTAGTAAAACTAAGCAATTCCAACGACAAACTTTAGTGCTCAGTACTTAGTACCTTTGCTAATAAACAACAATAGATAGCGTGATTTCTATTAACAGGGTAACGTGAATAGTAATTGCGTTTTAAATTCAATTAAGCCTCTATAAATGCCTCTAGTTGCAGTACAATGGCGGCACAGGTTAATGAAACTGCGTAGCGTCTTCCCAATGCGCTCTGATAGTGTAATGAATGGAATTAGCTTCACAGGCTTTGTTATTTATTTGGCTTCTTATATTAAAATAGAGGAAGTCTCTATTTATTCTAATAGTGCCAACTTTTTCAATAAAAATAGAGTAACAAGATTGCATACCTGTATTGTAAACCGTTCTGGGATTTTTCGAATCTGGACCTTACCCTGGAATAAGTAACAGTAGCAAAATATGGAATATATTTTGAAGAAGTATAAAGTCAAGATACGTATTATTTGAGGTGTGTCAAGGGTGAACAAGTTGAAGGGGGGGGGGAGGCTTGAGCCCACTAGCCCCCCTCTGGATCCGCTAGTGGCTAGCGCACAACTAGAGGTAAATTTCCTGCGCGTTTCCGTACTTCGGCGGAGACGTTAAGCCATCGGTCCCGGATTTTATCGATAAATAACTAACAGACGTGAAACGCTTTCGGACGCCTCATGCGGTTTAAAAACTCGTTTGGCCAGTAACTCGCATCTCTATCAGTGGAGTACTCGTAGGTTCAAGGCGTCACCTACAAGGGGTAGAGACTAAAGAATGCCCTACAATGAGATGAAAAAAGGGTTATCGCCAATCTCAAAATTGTAATATCTACAAACGTGCTACAGTTATGTCCAATAAAGTCACTGTGCATCCACTGTAACGTACAACTTCAAGGAAGATCAGTTTCATGAAACGAGCAAAAGTGTAACTGAGTAATAATATCCCTATTAAATTAAGTGCACTTCAGACGTCGCCAAAAGATGTAAGCGGAAAATTCCAGAACGGCTGCGTCCCGTAGAAAATAATACGGTCTATAATCGTCATAGACCAATAATATTAAAATAAAAAATATGTAGGTATGTTATGAGTATGAAATTACAATTCAAAATTTATTCTTCGAATATCTTGATGTAGTGCGTAATACACGTCAAAATGGCTAGATAGCTGTCTTGATGTAGGACGCACGTTACATTAGTGGCCAACCATCTATCGGATGTTTTCAAATCACTCATAAGGACTATGTTTACCAACTGTTTGCTATCGATAACAACCGGCAACAAAGGCCTAACGTGCCCTGTGAAGCACGGAAACGCGTATGAATTTTTTGTCACTAGCTGTTGCCCAAGTTGCCAATTTAATAGTTTATTATTGAAATGATCAGTCATATTGTGCAATAAAAGTTATGGAAATAATGTAATATAACTGCAAAATCTTCGGCAAATTATAAATTCGAAAGTAACTCTGTCTGTCTGTCTGCTACGTTTTCCCGCTTAAACTACTGAACCGATTTTAATTAAATTCGGAAAACAGATAGACTGGACCTTGGGAAAGGACATAGGATGGTTTTTATCCTACGGGAACCTTTAAACGGGTCCACGCGGGCGATGCCGCTGGCGGAAGACTAGTTAAGAATAACCTAGGTATGCATGAGTCCTTCCATGGATGATTGTCACGCTGTGTCTAAATGACCAGTAAATTCTTCAGAATATACTGTAATAAGGTTTCGTTGACATCCGTAATGAGCATGAACTCCAATTGTAGAATGCATGCATAAAGACAGCTAATAAACTTCTTTATGCAATGAATAAAACAGAATTACCATTTGCGTTTGGTACGCAACGAGTTACCACCCATGAAGTTTAGTTGTAGTAGGAAAAGTTAGTGTCTCGTTATAAGATTTACATGTATAAATTATGTATTTAAATACCAACTACCAAGCCAGGTATTTCTGAAAATAATGTTGCTATTAAGTATCGTAACAAGCCTTTCTAACACACATTCTTGTATTGCATAGTAATTATTTCAATTTCTTTATTTTCATAATAGTTGTATACAGTTTTTGGAATCCCTGGCCTATACTTTAGCTTTCACTGTGTTGCATACGGACGGTGCGAGTGGGAGCTTGATGCGCCCAGCCAGCGGCCCCAGGAAGGACGTGGTGTGTGCGTAGCCGCATGCCGCCATAAGCATCGGAAGGTGCAGGAGAGCATATCTGCTCTCCGGAAGATGGGCCCAATCTGGGCGCCGCGCGTGGAGGTCACCGGTGCGTTCCACTGGAGATCCCGGAGCCCTCCCCAAACGCAGAGGCAGGCCACTGAGGGGCTTTTAGTGCGGTCAAATCCCACATAACCCGGTATCCTCTCCCAAGGTGCCGGTTACTTTTTGAAGGTTTCCCCTCCGATACAAAAAAAGTACAGTTTAATTTATAGTAGTATACCTGGATAAAAATTAAATAGCTGAATTTTAAGATATGATTTGTATTTATATAAATAGGTGCGCTTGGCTCTGCGCGAAGCTAAGCGAAACGATTTATCGACGTATCGGCCGAGTACTTCTAAGACGCCCGTGAGTGGCAACTTTTACGCTCTATTCCGTGCTTTTGGTGGCACGTAAACCCGCATTAACTACCAGCAACTAAGCCAAACCAAGCCGCGCCGGATGTGAGATGGGTAACCGTTTGAGGTAAAAAAAATCATGCGCTTTTCATTGCTTCGGAGGGCACGTTAAGCCGTCGGTCCCGGTTGTTGTCGATAGATAACAGTCGTTAAACCTTGTCGGAGGCCCTATGGGAATTGGGAAGGATTGGAAACATCCGACAGCGGGTTGGCCACTAACCCACATCTCCACCAACTGGCATTGGAGTTGCGTGGTGGAGTAAGCTCCACGCCTCCCCAATAATGGGAAGAGACCCGTGCCCAGTAGTGAGATGCAAAAAGGGTTGCAGCCAAACCCGCATTGGAGCAGCGTAGAGCTTACCTACTCCGGGTCATCCCAACCATGGGGGAGACCCGTGACCAACAGTAGAATGCAGAAACGATTCATGTACGTATATGTTTACACCGGCAATAATATATGTATTGTTACGTACTGCTAGATCACTATAAAGCTTATGGATATCTTTTCAACCTCAAGATAGTAATCTTCTTTTTCTTGGATATCTTAAGCAATTTAGCCGCTATTGCGGGAGCTAATTAGTTGCTCTATGTTACTGGGATTTTCAACTGTAATTTCTATCGTAACACAACAAAGGCTCTACGATAGATGTATGTTTATTTCTATCTTCGACGATCAACATTTCTCAAAGTTATCCATTGTTTTATAGTCTTACGTAAATCCACGACTCAGCACGTTCCTAATTCCTTCAAAACTTTCACTAAGTATAATTATCTCTCACCACCAACTTGGCGTTTCCTCTCCAATTTCTTTAATAAGTCCCTGCAATTGGAAGCATCTACTGCGAGTTCCTAACACATTAATTGTCCTCGGGTCGGGTGACCCTATCTGGGCTAAAATTACACTAGACACAAAGAAAATTTAAGTGTATTTTGGTTCAATTAGAGGCCCTGCAAGGGGTGTGAAATTGCGCGAGGGATGTAATTTATTTTAAGTGTGACAGTCGACCAGTTTTACGCCAGGCGGCGATTACACTGGCTCGGCTTTCGAACAAAGAAAAAAAATCCGACTAGTGTGTGTGTGAGCTAGACTCGTGTGGTGAGGGTTCAGCAGAAACAATTAACAATGACCACGTATTTTATTACTATTATAGAAAAATAGAAGATCAAAAATTGTTGTTCTTTGATTTTTATTTCTATCTTATATTTTCTTTCCACTAATCTCTCTCTCTCTCTCTCTCCTAAAAGCTCCGAGCTCTGTAGCAGCGTGAAAAAGGGGTTGTTTGTTGAAAAAAATCTTTTTATTTTTTATTTTAGGTCTACTTATATTGAATGTCAATGAGGAGTGGGATAGTTAAAATTAAAACTCACAATTAAAAAGACATTATTAATAATTTAACAAGAGAAATTTACACTAGGTATATTTACATGGATAAATCAACACAGAAAATTAGGAGGCAATTCTTTGTATTTCGCACTTTGCTTTGTGGCTCTACCATGATATACACTGTTTCTTCTGAAGATAAAATTGTGGTATTAAGTCTTGGTACAAAATTTTCGTTTAAAAAAATACTCTACTGATTTGAAACTAAATTGTTTTATTTAATTGATTTTAATTGTATTTTATATATTTAACACATTGTATATTCATCTTATAACACATTTATCTTTACTAATATTATAAAGAGGAAAGATTTTTATTTTTGTATGTTTGTAATGAATAAACTCAAAAACTATTGTTCCGATTTCAAAAATTCTTTCACCATTAGAAAGCTACATTTATTTTGGGTAACATATGCTACTTTTTAGTGTGGGAAAATGCTTCATTCCTACGTGAAAATGCCTATGATTTTAATATAGCAATGAAGCCTGGAATAGCACATAGGCTATTTTTTATCCTACGGGGACCCATTAAACGGGTCCACGCGGGCGAAGCCGCTGGCGGAAGGCTGGTGTAATATAATTCATTGCCGCTAAAATTCAAGACAAACTGGTCTGAGCGGATAGAGCGAAACACGATTGTTCTAGAATTTAATGATATCGCAGATGCTAGCTAGTACAGAACCCTAAAAAGAGGAAACAGTTGGTAGAGTTTATTTTAAAAGGGCTGATTTTAGTTTTAGTCTAGTTAGACATTTATAGAGTCAGAAACAAGGTCGGTTTTATTTTCTTTAAAAAATTTCACGCCTATTTTTTACCAGCTATTTACTGTATATTTTCGGAATAACTCCACTGGTTTTGGACCTAATCATAATCATGAGTCGTCTCTGTTGCTATGAGGCCACGTTGCAAACTAAATATGAGTAAATCTTTATAATAATAACATTCTTCACGCATTAATAGGTATAAAAAAAATATTAAGAACAAGACGGACTTAGTATTCAAACGAGTTATTTGCATGAGATTCTCAAACTCCTTATTAAATAATCGAGGTATAGATATTCTATTACACGAACTCCGGTTGTACTTGTTGAACGGATGTATACAAGCGCGATTGTGTGCGTAAGCTTTTAAAGCATTAGTAAATGATTTGAATATTTCTTTCATTAATGATAATTAATGTATTAAAAAAAAATATAAAACACGCTTTTGTGAAAATACGAACTAAATAGTAAAAAATAAGAAGAAAATGTATTATTTTTTAAACTGAATTATTTATTTTTTAATTTTTTAGTTGGATTTTTTTCATATTATTGCATTTTCATAGGCCCTTGACCCCTGTGCAAATTTTCAAGTTAATCAGACGCTTAGGAGTAGGTGAAAATGAAGTTATTAAAAGATTATGTTACATACATACATACATACGTACAGGTCAAGCTAATAGGGTATTTTCACAAAAGCGTGTTTTTTTAGTTTTTTAAACTGCATTATTTATTTTTTAATCTTTTAGTTGGATATTTTTTCATTTTATTGCATTGTCATCGGCCCTTGACCCCTGTGCAAATTTTCAAGTCAATCAGACGCTTAGAAATAGGTGAAAATGAAGTTAAAAGATTCCGTTACATACATACACACATACATTCTACAGGTCAAGCTAATATAAGCGTGTTAAAAATACCTTTAATAAATATTAAATACTTACACAAATCTACTTTTAATTGTCATGCTGACTTTATATAGATACTTAACGCTCTCCACGTTAGGCACACTAAAAAATGTGCATGTGCAATTGTGCACGCCTCACAATATTCATAGCCAAACGGACTTCGTGATATAGATCATCTATACTGTAATCCAACTAATTCAACGATTATTCAAACGCACAACCATAACAGCACTAAAAGGGGTCTCACATCATTTTAATTAAACAATAAATACATTCGTCAAAGCACAAAGTGACATACTCGTATCCATTCCATCCCGTATTTGCTGCCAAAATACAGGAATATAAACACAAACTTACACTATCCGATTTAAGGAACCCTTCAAAACGTAACGTGCAAACAAAATTATACTGGAGAAACAGTGTTGGAGGAACGAACATAAATTTCGATCTTACATGGCTGATCAACATAGAAATTGTAATAGGAATATCGGGCCGCAATTACAATACATTTACATACAGATTTGGTTGGATTGAATTTCCACAGTTTGAGCCTGTTAATTTGCCTAAAAGGAAAGTAATTGGTTCGGTCGGTTTAACTCGACTGCAATGTGTGTAGGCGCTGAAAATTTAACGGAAACTAAAGGAAGTTTTCTTTTGGAAACAGCTACGAGATCGTGCTCACTACAAAAAGAGAATCAAGGGTAGCGAATTTTTTTGTATGTATCTGTGTATTTATATGTAAACGATTTTATTTGATGACTAATGCGTCGTACAAATTTAAAAATTGCAAAGGTTTGTGTCATAACATAGGAACTTACCACGCTAGTCAAAATTAAATTGGTGGTTGGTGAACATCACACGCTTTTGAGAAATATAATGTAGTTAACTCTTACGACGAAGTTGTCGACGAAAGATGTCACGGTAGAAAATTGATCAATACGATGGTTTTTCCACGTTTGAAACAAAGTACGGATGACGACTATTGAATTAATGAATATTTATTTTCATTTAATACAATAATTCAATATTAATTTCAATTTGCTCCAACTGAGTGTGGGGACCCGTCGCCACGGCAAGCGTCGCCACACCAACAATCAGGTTTACCCGCGCCTATACACGCGTTTCACATCAAAAAACTTTAACTGTGCCAAAGCATTATTATCAAATTAAATACTAAACTAGCACTCCAGGCCAAACAATTTTCCCACTCTTTCACATAACCATAAAACGCAGGCACGCAAAACGGACAGTAACCGTCAGTCAATAGAAGCTATTCACGAGGGGCTAATCGTTTGATTCGACGCAATTGTGCCCGATGAATAAATATTTCTTTATTTTTTTACGCCGGCCTTATAGCTTCCGGGGAATAATTGTAGATCCGACAATAGAGACGCGTGCCTGCTGGAGTGTTTTCGTTGACAATGAGTCGGTACACTTTGTGATGGATAAAATTGTATGTGTTGAATTGCATGATGTGTTCTGCGTCTGAAATAATAAAGTTATTAAATAGTGGTAAACTGTAGTCCCTGTAGCTTCGGGATTAAGAATAGAGCTACGGTATCCTCTGCCTGGTCGTAAGATTCGACTAAAAGGGGTCATCCGTGGTTGCGGGCGGTGAAAGTGGGAGCTCGATCCGTCCAGCCAGTGGCTCGGGAAGGACCGTGATATGTGCGCGGCCGCATGCCGCCGTAAGCATCTGAAGGTGCATTAGATCACATTAAAATTTGCTCTCCCGAAGAAGGGCCCGTACACGGCGCCGCGCGTGGATGATACGCGGATGGTGGTAGAACTTTCATGGTTTGCCCGAAGAGGTACCACCGCTGCACCCACTTCTGCCGTAAAGCAATTCAGTCGGCAAGTATTGTGTTTCGGTGGAAAGGTGTAGTTGCCGAACAGACTTACATGAGGAGTTTAATCGGACTTTGGAGTAGCGCAACTGTGTACATATGCATTTCAGGTAAGACTCAGGCTTTCTGTCTGTCTGTCTGTGGAGGAGATGTTCATAGGCTGTACCTATCACTTAAGGCATGCCTGCGTATTACATGAGGTGCTATGCAGTTGCGCTGCTCATGCAGAGGCTGCCTTTAATTTAAGCAATTGCCAGCCAGACTACTTAACCAACCAATCACCAACTACTAACCGCACCTGATCACAGAAGCACAAGAGTTGCTTCACGGAAGAATGGACTGCAGCAATAGTACTAAACTTCCTTTAAGAACTTTGAAATTTCTCACACCGATCTACTGTGTTACACTCACTCACTATACTAGGCGACAGCCTGGTTACATCGGAAGATGTCAAGCTTCTGGATCGTAAGGTTCTTAACTACCGTCGGCCTAGGGAATCAGATATAAATGAGGGGCTAGGCTAAAATATAGGTTGAACCCTTCCCCACCTTACCAAATAATAATAATAAATACAGGACTAAGTACATGGTAAGTCAAGCTAGAATCCTATAAAACGCAATTAATTTGTTTTTATCAATTTTGTAAAATAGATAAGTTGCTTCCATTAGGTAACCGAAAAAACTGGGTCGTAGTAGACGACTGATTGTTAAGAGTACCTAGGTATACGAAATTTTCGAGCCGATTTCGCTGATTTAGCTGATTTTACACATGAGATTTTTCAGTTAAAATATAGTATTTCCATAAGTTTTATTGCACAATATTCCTGATCATTTCAATAACAAACTATTAAAATTAGCCTCTGTTTCATTTTTATTACGTTGTTTTGCTTAATAAACCTGAAGACGATGAAAGTTGTGAATTTTACTGTAATAGGTAGGTACAGAATATAACATATTTCCGGATCATTTTAAAATCTAAACAAATCGAAAAAATGCCATGTATTGCTGTAAAAAATCGCATACATAGTGAATGAGTCACTTTTTGCCACTCTCATACAAAAAATATTAGTAAAAAACATTGAACTTAGTCAATTTTGAGAGAAAATCGGCCAGAAAATGCATTTGATTTCGGCAATAATCTTTCAGTTCATAATCAATCCGTTTCATGAAAAAAAAAATATCAAAATTTTGCTTTAAAAATCTTTTAAAGTAACCCTTTATCTCGCATTATAACTCTTGACGCAAGCTAAAAAAGAGGTATAGGAGAGAGAGGATGTATTAGATTATTAATGATCAGTTATATTGTGCAATGAAACTTATGGAAATACTGTAATTTAAATGCAAAATCTCATGTGTTAAAACAGGTAAATCTGCGAAATCGGCAAAATTTCGTATACGGCCTCTTAAGAAAAGAAATAAGTTGGAAGCAGTGTTTTTCATTTCAGGAAGTTTAAATTTTTTAAGGCAGTTACGTTGCAGATATGTTTAAAAACATCTGCGTTATTCAGCTATCCAACAAAATATAACTCAGTATAATCTAAAATTTCTGTCAAAATACATATCTCACTTTCAAAGTCAGTACTAAAAATACGTGAAACATTAATTCCACTCTACTTTTCGATGCACTCACAATTCACAATAAACGTAAGCAATTGGTTAATTTCGTGATACCATAAAATGGCAGCGAATACTGAATGTTTTTATCGTACTTAATGACGGGTGTCACGTGTCGGGACGAAATGGTGTTAATGTATGCAATTTTACTTACAAAATTGGATTCATGTCCAGTTTTACTCAAAGTTCTCTTGTGGTTTTTCTGACCCAGTAATTTAAAAATCCATAATAATATTTTATTTTACGAATGCGAAACTGTCATTTTATACGCGTATTGTATACGCTTTTATTAGCTTGATCTGTATGTATGTATGTAACGGAATCTTTGAACGTGATTTTGACCGACTTTTAAACGTTGGATTAATTTGAAACATTGATACTCATCAAGGACAGATGACCAAACTCGAAGAAGAAAAAACTCCAACTAAAAAAACGGGTTGCGCTCCGGTAGTGCCGGCAGAAGTTAAAACTTGAACATCAACGTTGTGCATTTTTGATATTTTGGAATGGTTAGGGAAAATTTTGTACCTGTAATTCACTAGTATACCTATAGTATAATGTAGTTTAAAGAGCTAAAAAATACGCTATTGTGAGAAAAAAATAACTAAAAAAATTGGAACAAAATGTCCCTATTTTATTGTAAAAAAAGCGTGACAAAACGACAAGTTTTTGAAGTTATACTTCTTTAGGCGCGTTATGAAAAACTGATGAGAGTGAAATTTCAAGATGCGCGCGCATCACTGTAACACAAAATTAACAAGATGAAGTTGCCCACTCAACCGAATAGCTACCAACGAAATAGAAATAAAACCTCTCTTAGTCGCGCATGTTGGTACGCTTGTCGCCTCTGATCACTGTTTTCATATTTATTTACAATAGAATAATATTTATCCACATGGTTTTAGTTTTTACAGTCACAACACGTGTTTTATTTTCATACAAGTGCGAATTATATATGTGGCAATAAAATATATTCAGCAGTGGTTTAAATTGAATATTTGGATTATTATTTAAGACAGGACAACGTCAGTCGTATTTGTCAACCGTTGGTGCGTCTCTGGTCTCGGCGTGTCGTTCAAAAATTTGACACACATGAAATATTCAGAGAGCTAAGCAATGGAAACTTGCAAACAATTTTCTAATAATATTTTATTTAATGATGCCATAGAAGTATAACTTCTCACGCGCGTACATAAGTACACGCACCCATTTTTTTTTGAATAAGTTTTCTTTTAAGATGTGATTTTACTTTATTTGGTTGCAACCCTTTTGTTTCTTTTCTGCCTCGCCAGGAATTGAACCCGGCATCCCTGATGGCATGCTATCCATTGCGCCGCGTAGGTCATATTAACTACCTATAATTTGGACATACATTTTTAGACTTGAGAGGAGACTTGAGATCATTAAAAGAAACATTTTGTTGTAGTGTAGGTGCTGGTGATAATACTGTTCCCAACATTTTATAATACACCATAACTACTTATAAATAATGCATGATTTACATTTCTATGCGTTTTCCACGTCCATGAATTCTCGTAATAAAAACTGTGGAGGCAAAGCATTGCGTAATATCATATTTTCTTCCCCTACAATGCACTCATAGGAAATTATCTTTTGTACATTCGCCATGTGTCTTTATTGTAGGGATGGGACAATTTTTTTAAATCTTCTTCGTATGTCAAGTATAAACATTTTTTGTATACCTGTGTACTTAAATAATAACTTTTTCAGAAAGTAATCCACGGAAGGACTCTATTGGTTTTTATTTTCTCGCGAGAGCCCGCCTTTCGTCCAAGGTTCATATGCTTAGATTTTTTAAATTGACTGACAGGCTAGAACCGCTTAGCTTGCGAAGAGACATAGGCTCGCTCTGCGTGTTCTACCGACTTTACTATGGTGAGTGCTCCGAGTAACTCTTCAAATTGATGCCTACATCACCATTCCATGATTATACCACCAGACGAAGGTTAAAGTTCCACCGCCACCATCTGGACTCGTGGCGGTCCTCCACAGTCCGCTTTGCACGCTCCTTTTTACCACGGACGTGTAGGTTATGGGACAACCGCATTCCCAGTGGACTGTAACATGGGGTTCTTCAAGAAAGCTGTAAAAAAAGCTCTTCTCCAAAGCCGGCAATGCTCGGGCGGCTCCCCTAGGGTTGCCCGTGTCCATAGGCGACGTGATCGCTTAACATCACGCGGCCCGTCTGCCTTATTGTTAGGTTTATTTATAGTTGGAGGTTACTCGTATTAACTTTGTTTATTTTATTTCGGGTACACTCAAAGGCACATCACTAGCTCATTTCCCTAATATATACTTTAACGCGACTTTATTTGCTCAAATTTGATGCAGTTTAAAGGGTGCATAACTTACTTTGGAGTAATTATTTTACGATAGGGCTGCGCAGATGCTCATCCCCCAAATTAGGTTCCGAAGAAATTCCGGGGGACAAAGTTTGTACCGAAATTTATAATTAAATTGTCGTGTCGTGTGAATAAAATATTGATGTCGCTGTTTTGTTTCGAGTTACCTGAATATTAATTTGAGCTTACGAATGTTTATTAATAGAAAATTTAATTACATTTCTTAGCATGATACGGATAGGTATAATTATTATTAATGCTGAAATTATTGAATTTGTGAAAAGGAAAGCCTTTGTTAAGTATACAATAAAATGAATATAAAGAGTACCTACATTATATGGAAATCATATTGATTAATATTTGCTGATATGTAGGTAGGCCCCTTATAGCTCCAGAAGCTGTTGATTGTTAGATGGTTAGTAAGTACTAGCTGTGCCCGCGACGTCGTCCGCGTAGATAGACTTGTACAAAAGGCTTGATTAGGCTTGGATTATTTGTTCCTCCTCCTCCTTAGTCGTTCACTCTTGACAGAGTGGTCGTGGCTGATGAGGTTGCAATTTCGTTCGTGACCGCTTGCCCTCCACTGTCCCTTGGATTATTGTTACCTTTTATGAAATTACTTATGATACAAAAGTTCATATTATTATGTTGAGTAGATAAATTCTTCCTGAGTCCTTACAATTCTTACTGTACTCCTCATATAATACCGACTTTTCAGTCGTTATCATCAGTTTCTCTTTACAAATTAAACGTATTATAATAGCATGTTTTTAAAGTGTTTAGATAGTACTGCTGTGCCCGCGGAAAGTATCATTATAATTAAATAATTTGTGCTGCAAATAATGCATAGATTCATTATCATTATGTAACTTAAATATATTGCAGAAAGGTGGTGAAATGTCTACGCTATGTCAGGCGTGGTTAGTAGTTGGGAGTCAAATTCTTGGTTGCTTACACGTTGGTTGCAATTGTCGTTAACATACTGTCGTTCATACTTAATGGAGGTCTTTTGAGCGATTTAAAACTTGCGACAGCAGTTAGGCCACTAACAATGAAGACGTCATCAACCTGAATTGGAGCAGCGTGAGAGGATCAGGCCCTACGCGATTAAGAGTCAATTAGTTCTATTAACAACCCTTCACACAGCATCAGAAATAAATATATCGATTACTAATATGAATCTGGGCGTGACCACCATGCCGTGCTGCTGCCGTGACGCTTTATCATATATATTAGTGTAACACCAGTGCCAGTACTGCGTATGTATGTAATAGCTCTTATTAAATTAACCACTGAAAACGTCTGCTCATTTCAATTTTTTTTAATTAGTGCCTCGGCAATTGGTTATTCGTTTATTCGAAATCACTTTTTTATAAGTAAACCGAACAAAGAGGCAGAAAGGCCGCGTGGTTAAGCGATCACTGTCGCCTATGGAAACGGGCAACCCCAGCGGAGCCACCCGAGCACTGCCGGCTTTCAAGAAGAGCTTTCTTTACAGCTTTCTTGAAGAACCCTATGTCAAAGTCCACTGGAAATGCCTCAGCTGGAAGGTTGTCCCATAACTTAAACATCCGTTCAAACATCAAAAGGAGCGTGCAAAGCGGCCTGTGGAACTTTAACCTTCGACTGGTGGTGTAATCATGATATGGTGACATATCATTTTGAAAAGATCACTAAGCATAGTAAAGTCGGTAGAACACTTTGATTTTTTTTACGTTTCACACTGATAGCCCCAGAGTACGGTAAATATACACTGTGTAATGGGTACCATGAGACACACAGAGACAGAAATACAAACACTTAAACCGAGAATAGAAAATTAAACTCATCATTCAAATTTCTGCTTCGCCGGGAATCAAACTCGAGACCCTTCGATTGGCAGTCCGGCATGGTAACCATTGCGCCACGCGAGTCCAGGCGCGGTCGCAGCCTTTAATTGGGGGGGGGGGGGGGGTCGCCAAGAAATTTTGGTGGGGGGTCACTTAGAAATTTGGGGGATGAGGTGTCTCAAATTGGCTTGTTTCGCCTTCCATCTACGCATGAGTGAGGGATTTTGGGGGGGGGGTCATGTCCCCTGTGACCCCCCCACTGGGACCGCACCTGCGCGAGTCGATAATTATTATTGTCTATTAAATAAGTTCGATACCAATAATATGTGGATGTAACCACCGCGCCGCGCCTCCATAATGCTCTACCACAATGAATTGTACTCATTGTCAGTCAGCGCCAGTTCCAAAGGTCTCTAAGTTGTTAATTTTTTTATTAGATATTTTATTAAGTAAATATACTCGTAATTAATTATTTGAAATAATCTCCACCAATCCACTTTGTAATAGCGTTATTGCGTAACAATGACATCTATCGTATAGCGTGTAAACTAAATTGTCGATATACCGAATTTGCAACAGATCACTAAATAGTTCTGAATATGAACATAGATGTCGGCAGTAGCCTCGTTTTGTTAAGGTTTTGTACATTAATTTTGTATTGAGGATTTCTTTGAATATGTGGTGATATGTGTGATTTTTTTTTAATATTTAGAGATGAAATCTGGCATAAGTGATTGAAAACTTGCTATCAGAATATTAAGAGATGTTAGTATTATCGAAACTTGTGGTGTGACCGCTCGCATTAAATTTATTCTCTTACAAAAGTTACACACTTAAATTTAAAAACCCGCATTGGAGCAGCGTGGTTAACTAATCTCCAGGCCTCCCCAATAATGGGAAGCCCAGGAGAGGAGCGAGACGTTAAAAGGATGCAGCTATTTAGTTTGTATCGGTAATGGTCGCTTCAGTCTTTAATTCAATTCTTGAAATTGACGTAAATTTTTTGTTTGTTAACCGATTTAAATAAAACAAACCCTAAATGTTAATCCAAAAAAATACCAATATATCAGTGAAAACCGTATCCTTCTACGTTAAGCCGTTCCTGAGATTAGCGCGCACAAACGAACAGATAAACAGACAAACAGATAAACAGACAAACAGACAAACAGACAAACAGACAAACAGACAAACAGACAAACAGACAATAATTCAAAAAATCATTGTTTTGGGTTCTATTACGCTAATAAATAGTCCTAGTGACAATTTTTTTCAAATATCTTCAATGTACAGAAACCGACTTGTTACAGATTTATTATATGTATAGATATTGACGATTTCAATTAGTATTGTATACGATATCAAGTCGTTCCATAATCAGATTAGTTATTACTCCCTAAATTGTTACGAAATTATCTATTTATATCACTAGCGTACAACTTTGTAATTGTTCAAAAATTGTGCAAGTAGGTATGTACCTACTTCGTACGCAGTAATAATATCAGAGCTTCAGTAACAAATCTTCCAACAACCACCGCTGCAGATATATCTGCCTTAAAGTAATTCAATTGTGAATTGTGTTTCGAGACCTCTTAACACCCAGTGGGCGAATTGGTTATCTGCTACTCTATTAAAAAAATGTAAACGGGAATTGGAGATGCGTGGTGGAGCAAGCTCCAGGCCTTCCTAATAATGGAGAAAGATCCGTGCCTCCCAATCCATACATCCATACATCTATCAGTCTTTTAAAGTCCACTGCTGGATATAGGCCTCCCCTAATGTTCGCCTCTCTGTCCGGTCCTCTGAATTCAGCGGTTTCCCGTTGCCTCCTTCAGGTCGCCGCAATTCGAGAACTTTTCTTCCCCATCGGTTGTCAGTTCTAACTTTGCGGCCTGCCCATTGCCACTTCAACTTGCACATTTTGAGAACTATGTCGGTAACCATCCTTCTTCTTCGGATTTCATCGTTACGGATACGTTATCCCTCCAATAGGATACAAAAATTGCAACTAATTTCAAATAAACGCTTACATTAACACGAATCTTACCAACCAGATAAAGATTGGCTTTCAGGAAAATCAAAAGGACAATTCTGGTCAAACGTCTGTCCGAATCTGAATTTTCCAATTAAGCGGACGTGACCTTTTTCAGCCGGATGTCACATGTTCAACAAACGAGGTGTCTTTGAAAACGTAATTAGAAAATTCCCGAACAATGTCACATTCCCGCTTCCCGGATTTCACAAGTCCCGGGACTCGCAAATTAGTTTTGTTCCCGCTTGATCTATTCAAATTTAGAGTGTTCTAAATTCGAGTGCTTCTGCATGTAAACACTAAATGCAAATGTTATGAATTGTACATTATGTTAGTACTGTGAAATTAAGCTTTTTGTGTGACTAGGTCCGTGGAGGTTTAAGTTATTGAAAACACCGTATTTTGTAGTTTCTTTGCGTCCGTACTATTGTGTATTAGAACAATTAATAGAAAATGTACCCATGTAAGTACCTATCCGACTATGCTTTAACGCGGAAACTATATTTTGCCTCTTTATAACATTAAACCTTGTACTAATTACAAATGTTTCTAGCAAGCATATGAAAATTCGATATGATCATGCATAAGATATGACCTCTTGGTCAGTCTTGGTCGCTACTTAATTATTTACTCATTTAAAACAAAATAAACAGCTTACAGATTTACTTACATGTAAATCTTAGAGCCAATAACGGATTTACACTACAATACAAATACTCTTTATTTGTACACCACATACAGAGCAATTGCAATAAAACAGAAATAAAAATATAAGAGCAGTGGTGACCAAAAGGTGGTCTTATCGCTAAAGCAGCGATTTCTTCTAGACAACCTTTGTATAGAAAACATGGTAATACGATAGTAAGAAGGGTAGGGTGTACAGTCTTGCAGTATGTTAATTATATATAAACAAATATTTACATAAATAATAATACGGAAAACAATGACATTATACTGGAAAAACCTACTACTACTATTATAACTGTAGCAGCAAGTAACAGAAGAGTGGTTAAGACACCGTTGTCCGATTATGATTGTCGAAACTGATATAAATATAATATAGATATACTACTATTGTTAAGGTATCTGCTCTGAGCCTATCTTTTTTTATCAAAAGGTACCCGGCACCTTGGAAGAGGATACTGGGCTATGTGTGGGATTGTCGGTGGCCTGCCTATGCGCTTGGGGAGGACTCTGGGATCTCCAGTTTAACGCACCGGTGTCCTCCACGCGCGGCGCCCTGGAACGGGTCCATCTTTGGGAGAACAGATGTGCTCTCCTGCACCTTCCGATGCTTACGGCGGTATGCGGCCACGCACACACCGTCGTCCTTCTCGGACCTGCTGGCTGGACGGATCGAGCCCCCACTCTCACCGTCCGCAACCTCGCAAGCCCCCCTTTAGTCGCCTCTAACGATCAGGCATGATACCGTAGCTCTATTCTTAATCCCGAAGCTACAGGGACTGCTCTAAGCCTATCTACAAAGTATAAGTAGTATAATAATACCTATACATTTTAAACTTCGAGTTAAATTTCAAAAACAGAAGTAATTGCTTGTTTTGCAATTAGCTAAAATAAAGAGGAAAATAATTTCGTAATGGTCCTTTATCAATGGAGATAGTGGAAACAAAGACCGCGGTGTATACAATTAAAGTGTCTCCCTAGGGATGCCGCTCTTTGGAACTACTTTGTTAATTTATCTAAAACAATTAGAGGGCGCCATAATACCACAGAGAAAGACAATTCTGTTAATTGTTACTGTATTAAATAAATAAAAATAATTATTTTATCCAGTATGCTCAATTCAGATACGGCTGTATAAATTTGTTGTAGGGAAAGATTTTTTTTGTTTCGGAAGCTCTTAGTTTTTAGGGATCAGTACCGAAAGGGTGAAATCGGACCCTATTACGTTGGTAATATGTAGTTAGTATTTTATACTATTACTAAGACTCCACTGTCCATCCGTCCGTTCTTTCGTCTGTCTGTCCGTCTGTCAGTCTGTCACCAGGCTGTATCTCATGAACTGTGATAGCTAGTCACCTGAAATTTCCACAGATGGTGTATTTCTGTTGTCGCTATAACAGTAAACATTCTTCTTCAAGACCAAAAAAAAATTAATATTTTAAACTGAAAAAAATACTGTGTGTTTGGGACATAAAAAGGTAAGTTTTAACCAAATTTTGTGAAAAAATATTTTTTTAGCAAAAGATAAAAAAATCAATTTGTGTGCCTATAAAATTTGAGAGTTCCCTTCGATTTCCCTGAGATCCCATCATCAGCTCCTCATTTGGTGACAATAGGTGAAAAAGAATTTTGAAAATCGGTCCACAAACGGAGTAATCGGTGAACGTATATAAAAAAATACATACAGCCGAATACAGTACCTCCTCCTTTTGAAAGTCGGTAAAAAACCAAAAACTTTGTTATTTGAATATTTCACATAAATGTTGAGGTTATGTGAAAAAAAGTTTGCTATTTCACTTTTTTTCATAGGACTTGAAGTTTTGCCGGAAATCGACATAAACCGTTATTTACCCTTAAAAACTCACTCACCCTCAATTTTTTTTCCTTTCATTTTCATTATATTCTTTACCTTTTCCAATGGGTTTCATCCTACTATATTTTTTTTCACTTTTTACCATTTTCAAAATTATCGACCCTGGTCTATAAAAGGTAGTATTCTGTTTAACTTCTTATTTACATTCTTCTCAGAGCGTAATTCCTAATTCAAACGAAATTTATGATTTTCAAAAACATACAAGAACCTTTTTTCTCTGCCAATGCTATTTTTTCTTTGAAAATGAACGTGACGATTAAAATATTCTGACTAATTACCTTAATTTTAAGGCTTTTGATCTCCTTAAGAGGATCGTTCTTACAACGGAGCGTCCCACTTAAGTCTAGGGCTTGTCTAAGGCCACTTCTTTGGGCTCTTGATTCGTCATAACATAAACCTTTATAAGCCATTCGTAAGAGCTTAAGGGATATAAAGATTAAATTTGTTAGCGATTTGAAAAATTATTATTTGTATCTTGCTAAGGGGTTTGTTTGTTATGTGCGTGTATTTATCGCTGCTCCACGCCGAGGGAAAATTAATTATAATGTTTTCAGGAAAACACCTGACAGTTACTCATGACGACCCGTGTGGTGCAATGGTTACCTATGCATATGCCAATGCTATTTTTTCTTTGAAAATGAACGTGACGATTAAAATATTCTGACTAATTACCTTAATTTTAAGGCTTTTGATCTCCTTAAGAGGATCGTTCTTACAACGGAGCGTCCCACTTAAGTCTAGGGCTTGTCTAAGGCCACTTCTTTGGGCTCTTGATTCGTCATAACATAAACCTTTATAAGCCATTCGTAAGAGCTTAAGGGATATAAAGATTAAATTTGTTAGCGATTTGAAAAATTATTATTTGTATCTTGCTAAGGGGTTTGTTTGTTATGTGCGTGTATTTATCGCTGCTCCACGCCGAGGGAAAATTAATTATAATGTTTTCAGGAAAACACCTGACAGTTACTCATGACGACCCGTGTGGTGCAATGGTTACCATGCCAGAATGCCGATCGGAGGGTCTAGGGTTCGATTCTCGGCGAAATTTGAATTGATGAGAACTGATGATTTAAATTTCTGTTCTATGACTGGGTTTGTGTTTCTGACTTTGTATGTGTCCATTGTACCCAATACACAGGAACTATATCTAGCACTAAGGCAGGCATCATATCTACCACACCATACCGCACTAGGCCAGTGTGGTGTTCAATACTCTACCTCCTTCGCATTTCCTAGAGCAGTGAAAGAAATAAAATTGGGGTTTGTTCCTAAAAAACTATATATAGAAACATTTTATTCACTTACTAGCGGCCGCCCGCGACTTCGCCTGCATGGACTTTGGTATTAGTCATAGCATGATGTTATATAGCCTATAGCCTTCCCCAATAAATGGACTATTAAACACAAAAATATTTTTTCAATTCGAACTGGTAGTTTCTGAGATTAGCGCGTTCAAACAAACAAACAAAAAAACTCTTCAGCTTTTATATTACTCTTAGTAGATTTGTCTGCAAGTCAACCTGTTTGTTGCATGTAATTTGCGGGTTAGAAAGTGACAAAAGGTTGCTTTTACTCGGAGAAAATACCTCATTTCTGTGTGAAAAAATATGCTATTATATCAAACATAAGCTTTATTCAAAGTTCTGACTGTTGAAAACTTTCACAAAAAGCTTGTTAAAAGAGCTCAAACGAAAATACAAAGCAGTTAAACGAAAACAAAAATTTATAAATTCTGCGTAACTTGATCTACTTTAAAGTTCTTTATAATAACTAGTTCAAAGTATTCACCGTTTCAGTAATTTTATATTATGTATAAATAAAGTATATTGAGGGACATGTCGACCAAGCTCATTTACACTTCGGGTGACCGGAGAGCTGGCAGCTACTTTGCTCAAAGAATTAGCTTAGCAATTCAACGCGATAATGCTGCCAGCGTTCTGGGGGACCATGCCATGGATGGGTTGTTGGATGTTTATTTTTATGGTTTTTATTTCAGTTATAAATAGTTATAATCATTGTTGAAAATAAACTATTTATTAAGCTACTGAAACCGTCAGCTAACTTTAAAATACAGTATTGTCGTTATTATCTGAATGTCAAAAGTTAATACCAAGTTTCGGGTCTCAAATTGTTTGAGTGCCGAAGTATGCAATGGCAGAAACTTGATGATCCGTGATACTACGAGTATTTAGCCCCTAGTGATATTAACATACTTGTGTATGATACAATCCAAATATATATATAATATGCCTCTGTATAATGTTTAATAGAGTATCAAAGTGGAAAAAGAGTTTATTAACGGTAGAAAATGAGTAGAGGAATTATTAATTATTTATTAATTATAAAATTTAAATGAAATTATAATTGTTAATAATTTAGTAAATAAATAATTTTAGTTTAATTTAGTGATTATTGGATGCCTGGATAAGGTAGACTGTTTAAATACTATTGTTAAACGCAAACACCTAAATTTTTTGTAAACAGTCATCAATAAAGGTTTTTCAATTCATTTCATACAGTACGTTTATTTGTAATTAAACTATTGTGTTTTAAAGACACAGACAGTAATATTAATACTAGTAGTAAGTCCAATATATGTATATATCCCAAACCCTGTCCAGTGATGAGACATCCGTATATAAAAATGTTGCTATTTTAAATGGTTCTGTGGAATTGTGTATGGAATAAAGCATAAGTATTCCATGTACTTATTACAACTAAAAGTATAGAAGATACAGCAGGTTTCAAAACAACCTATCAGAGTCAGGGCCTCTTTCACCACCTTCAAGTAAAGTGACAAGTACGCTAATTGTCGGTTTTGCGTCCCACTGCTGGACACGGGTCTCTCCCCATTATTGGGAAGGCCTGGAGCTTTACTCCACCATGCTGCTCCAATGCGGGTTGGTGGAGATGCGGGTTAGTGGCCAACCCGCTGTCGGATGTTTTCAAACCGCCCATAAGGCCTCCGACAAGGTTTAACGACTGTTATCTATCGACAACAACCGGGACCGACGACTTAACATGCCCTCCGAAGCACGGAAACGCGCATGATTTTTTTTTTGCCACTAGCGGTCACCCATCTCACACCCGACCGCGCCAGTTTGGTTTAGTTGCATAGATCGTTTGCGTTCTACGCTAACCGCCGGGCCATGCGCGCACTGAGCTTTTATTTACCAAATAACTTTACTTGGGACGTAACTAATCAACACTTTACTTGGAGATGGTGAACGAGGCCCACAGAGTAATCAGAACTATTAGAACTAAATGTGCACTCAGATTGTGAAAATTAATTCCACCGAAATTTGTTCTCATCGGCGAACCCAATCGAACGCTTAGTTTGTTCGCTTTAACAGTTATGAAAACAGAACCATAACTGATTGTTGTTCTACGTGCAGCCTCTTCGTTCTATTGAACTTGTAGATTGCAGAGACGCTATCAAGGAATAACAATCCTCAGCAAACTATGTGCCAAAGATTTGCATGCAGTAGACTTAAACATAGTTAGACTGTGGAGACAATATTTCAGACAAATTGGATGTTCATCTTTTGAGTTACATCACAGAATTGTAATAGTAATTTTGTTGACCGATTTTCTTTTTTTAAATTTTCATAATAGGAAGCATAAATATGAATATCTGTAATCCTGAAATCTAAAAAATAAAGCTTCAAAGTTGAACATAACGTACATAATATAATAAATTTAACCAAACCGAATACAAATTCAGACTATGAAAATTATTTCAAATCTGCAGTCCGTCCAAATTTGTTTACATCTGTGAACGCTATCGAACGCTTAGTTTGTTTGCTTCAACAGTTATTTATTTATTTATTTGGCAACATTATTATATGTCTCGATAACACGACGAAGAACTGAGTTTTTTGCATAATTAGTTCTCGCTTGAGGAGTATTGAATAATGGCTTAATGTGTCTAGAACGCTTAGGTGGTATCTTAAATTCAATTTGGGACAAGAGTTTACTACAATCTATTTTTCCTGTTATGATGTCGTATAACAGTACTACATCATACTGTTTACGACGATCTACTAAGGGGTCTATTTTGTAGTTTTTACAAGCATCATCATAAGATGTGAAAGATTTAAAACTTTTAGAATTTAATGTTTTTTCTAAATTTCTTTTGAATTAATTCAATCCGATCAATGTGAACATTGTACTGTGGAGACCATATACTACAAGCATATTCTAATATGTTGCGGACAAAACAGAAATACAAAGCTTTGATGCAGTCTATATTAGTAAAAGAGTCACAATATTTATGTAAACAGAACCATAACTGATTGTTGTTCTACGAGCAGCCTCTTCGTTCAATTGAACTTGTAGATTGCAGAGACGCTATCAAGGAATAACAATCCTCAGCAAACTGTGTGCAAACGATTTGCATGCAGTAAACTTAAGCATCGTTAGAATGTCGAGACAATATTTCAGAAAAATTTAATGTTCATCTTTTAAGTTACACCAGAGAATTGTAACAATCGCTGTTGAGCGATTCTCTTTTATCGAAATTTCATAATAGAAATCATAAATATGACGATCTGCAAATCTGCAGTCTAAAAAATATAGCTTCATAGTCTAGCATAACGTACATAAATAAAGAAGCTTAACCAAACCGAATACAGATTCAGACTGTGAAAATTAATTCAAATCTGCAGGTTCACATCGGCGAATCTTATCGAACGCTTGTTTGTTTGCTTCAATAGATGAAAACGGAACCATAACCAATAATTTTTCTACGTGCAGCCTCCCCATCCAATTGAACTTGTAGATTGCAGAGTCGCTATTAAGAAATAATAATACTCAACAAACTGTGTGCAAACGATTTGCATCCAGTGAACTTAAATATCGTTTGCCTATCGAGACAATATGTCAGACATAGTGGATGTTCGTTTTTAGAATCACATCGGAGAATCCTAACACTAATATAAAGCATAATTATCACTATCTTCAATTGCGAAATCCTAAAAATAAAGCTTCAAACGCTCTTGTTGAGGAACAATCATACGTAACGTTAATGTAATAAGCTTAACCAAGCCGAACAGTTTCAGGCTGTAAAAATTAATTAAGATGTCTATTCCCTTCAAATTAGTTCATTTCGGTGAACCCTCTTACATCGTTTAGTTTGTTAGCTTCAACAGAACTTATAAAAACAGAATCATAACTGATTGTTGTTCTACGTGCAGCCTCCTCGTCCAATGGAACTTGTAGTTTGCAGAGGCGCTATCAAGAAATAACAATCCCAAACAGTCTGCAAATGATTTGCATTATAAGTAAAATAGAAGTACTATTTAAAGATATCGTAGAGACATCGTTTCAGACAAATTGGATTTTCATTCTTGAACTTGAATGAACATTCTTGAACCTAAATGAATTTCACATTAGAGAAATTTAACAATAATGCTGCTGAGTGATGCTCGGTTCATGATAAGAAACATAATAATGATGATCTGTATTCTTAAAACTAAGAATATTAAGTCGCTTGCCAAAGGTCAATTACGCTCTGTACCTATAATTGCTTACTAAAAACAAATGAACAGTTACACTATGGAAAATAATTCAGATCTCCATTCAGTCAAAATTTGTTCCCTTCCGCGAACTCAATCGAACAATACAGTCGCGTTCAAGAAGCATACTTGATTCAGTAAGCAGGCAACGCAATGCAAAGAGTGCAATTTGAAGTGCGTTCGTTATCTCAAGCTGTCGATTAATGTCTATTTCGACAAAAGCACAAATTTCACTCAAGTAGCGTCTATGAATTCGTTTAAATGACTCTATGCGTTGGCGAGCACTATGAGACATCATAGTATTATTAATGAATACGGGTGTAAGTTTGTTTGCTCTCACAGCTATGCAAACAGAACCATAACTGATTGTTGTTCTATGTGCAGCTTTCTCGTCCAATTGTACTTGTAAAATGCAGAGGCGCTACCAAGAAATAACAATCCTCATGAATCCTCTGCAAGCGTGTCAACAATTTGCTTATGGTAAAAATTGTCTAAATTATGCTTCCATGCTCAAAGTGTCCTTTGGCCGTGGAAGCATAATTTAGACGATTTGGATGTTCATGCTTTGAATGATAGAAGAGAATTTCAACAATTATACTGTCAAGAATCCTTCCTCCTCTTTACTTAACTTTTTCAAATGTAAAAGCGAAAATAAAAACATTTTCACTTTTACATGACGACCCGTGTGGCGCAAAGATTACCATACCGGACTGCCGATCGGAAGGTCTCGGGTTCGATTCCCGGCGAAGCAGAAATTTGAATGATTAGTTTAAAATTTCTGGTCTTGGTCTGGGTGTCTGTGTTTCTGTCTTTGGGTAGAGTACGACACAGAGTATATCTACCCTATTGTGGGGCTAGGAGTGTGAATTTATTTACTTTTATTTAGTAGATCGTGGCTAAACGAATCACGTTATACGTAAGAGGAAAATAGTTCTGATTTGAATCCTATACTAAATAGTCATACACCTTTCAAATTTCTTTTGCGGTTATGAACCATCTGTAATAAGTTTAAATCAAATTATTTATTGGGTTGCAAAGTATACCTACCTAGCTTTTAGTGTTTTCTGACTCACGAAACACGACCAAAATAACAACGCATACGCATTTATGTGATCATAATTTAACATCTATTCGGATCGCTTTTCTTTGCACATGAACTATGATTGAAAATTTACTGGCATTTTAAGTTTTCAATAAGAATCCCAACTGGTCCAACCGTAAAACGCAAAAGGATTTGCGTAAATGCTTTCAAACATCAATGGAAATGAAATCGAACCCTTTGGAACCAAAGGGTATGCCAGACTGCGCACTGTAGATCCTTACATCAAACCCAAACACCATGATATCGACAACCACAAAGATATAGGGAATACTGCAACTGCGCAAACCGACCGTGTGATAAGCCATAGAAATCTACATACCATTGTTTCTCAAAGTGGACGAAAAAAACTACTGCAGGTCTTGCAGTTCGTTAGAAGAAAAATTGATTGAAATAGCTTACATTTCGAGTGATCATTTGGTATTTATGTTCAATTTATTTTACGCTACGAAGTGTGTTACGAAGAAAAAGTGTCTGTAGGTGTAACCGTAGCAAATAAACATACTAATATTCATCTTATGTATGACAAATATGTATATAATTTTTTTCCTTTTTTTATATAGTTGTAAATTATTTATTATACCAATAAATATAGTAAAAAAAATAAGTATTTCTTGAATTAAAAATGGAATCATGGAGACAATAAAGTGAAAAAAATGTATTTCATAAAAAATTCGTTCATCATTTATTTAGATTGTGTATGACAAATTAACAATATGTATTTACGATAAAAACTTTATTAGGTGAAGATATCATGGATAAATATCAAAATACCTTAACTACAATAAGTTTGAGAACCTACGACACACACAGACAGACGCTGCTACTGACAACGACAAAAACACCAATAACATAAATGCCCCATGGACAGCTATATCCATAAACGCTTTACCAATTAACCTAAAGATGGCTCCCTTTATGAATGTGTATTAGACTGTCGCATAAACTTATTCAACCATCGAGGGATGCCACCCTCTTGCTTCAGGCAATGTCGCTTATTTTTTTGTTCAACCTTTTGTCGTAAATTGCACATTCGCAGAAAGCTGTTGTGGAAAGTGACGATTAGAGCTCATCTTGTGGATGAAGAGCAATCGTGCCAATTCATGCATGTATTCATCCAAGTGAAAGATTTTTCAACGAAACGAGAGTACCATCTTGGTTTCCGTAACATTAGTGAATCGTAAGCGATTACCGCGCGATTGAAGCGCGCATGGCCCGGTGGTTAGCGTAGAACGCAAAACGATCTATGCAACTAAGCAAAACGGGCGCGGTCGGGTGTGAGATGGGTGACCGCTAGTGGCAAAAAATTTCATGCGCGTTTCCGTGCTTCGGAGGGCACGTTAAGCCGTCGGTCCCGGTTGTTGTCGATAGATAACAGTCGTTAAACCTTGTCGGAGGCCTTATGGGCGGTTTGAAAACATCCGACAGCGGGTTGGCCACTAACCCGTATCTCCACCAACCCGCATTGGAGCAGCGTGGTGGAGTAAGCTCCAGGCCTCCCCAATAACGGGGAGAGACCCGTGCCCAACAGTGGGACGCAAAAAGGGTTGCAGCCAAGCGATTACCAAAATAAGAATACGATAATGACTTGAAATATGTGTTTCAAGTAGATTGTTAAAAGAAAAACTAATATGATGCAGTATATAAACTAAGGAAATACCTACTATAGACTGAAATCGTTCTTACTGAAACTTTTGGTATTAAACAATTTCCGTTCCCCAAACATCAGAAAAATGTAAATTAGAAGTGCTCTTAAATTTTTTGTAAATCTTAAGGATTTTAGAGGTTAGGGTGTAGACATTTTTATGGGTCCAAAATATAATAGAGGGCTTCTGATGCACCCATAAAAAGAGTCGATATCTACAGTTTTGGAAGTGCAGAAAAGCAACATTTTCGATGGGTCCAGATTTTGGTGGGTTTTTCATGTTTTTATGCGACATAAACGACTTCGGTTTTGTATTATATATGTATGTTGTGTTGATATCTATACATAAAATAATGTATTGGATTGATCAATAGATATTTTGATTAATTTATAACTGATCAGATACAAGACATGAGATGATGAAGATGAGAGAGAAGATGAAGCGCGCATGGCTCGGCGGTTAGCGTAGAACGCAAACGATCTATGCAACTAAGCCAAACGGGCGCGGTCGGATGTGAGATGGGTGACCGTTAGTGGCAAAAAATTTCATGCGCTTTTCCGTGCTTCTGAGGGCACGTTAAGCCGTCGGTCCCGGTTGTTGTTGATAGATAACAGTCGTTAAACCTTGTCGGAGGCCTTATGGACGGTTTGAAAACATCCGACAGCGGGTTGGCCACTAACCCGCATCTCCACCAACCCGCATTGGAGCAGCGTGGTGGAGTAAGCTCCAGGCCTCCCCAATAATGGGGAGAGACCCGTGCCCAGCAGTGGGACGCATAAAGGGTTGCGGCCAATCAGATACAAGACAAGTTAACAGTATAAAATTAATTTTTAACTAAAGTGGCTGCATCGATTGTTTAACACCAGTTGGCTTGTATCGACGAGCACAATTTGCTGCAAAATAAAAGAAAAATAGCGAAAGAGTTTTAGAGGGAAGTTTAAACAAGCATGGTGTACTCTTGTTTTTTTCTTCTTTTTTGTGTTATTTACTTATATACTTGTTACTTGTTAAATGAGATAACGTTGGTGACATTTGGGAGTGGCAGTGCCTGAGATTGGTGGAATAAAATAGTACCTAAGCAAAAAAAAAATTGGGTTGCCTCCAGAACTCCATCGTACACGTTCTTATAAAGCTAAATCGCTTTACTGGAATATGTTGACTGAGTTTACTGGCTGATTACTGATGATTAATTTGACTTTGAGCCTATGAGGATCACTCTAGAGTATCACTCTCCAACAACGCGCATTGGAGCAGCGTGGTGGAGTAAGCTCCAGGCCTTCCCAGTAATGGGGAGAGACCCGTGCCCAGCAGTGGGACGCAAAAAAGGTTGCGGCCTATGAGTATCACTACACTAATCACTTTCAATAGGTTTGACGATTTCAACGAAATGGTCAAACCATTGGATTCAAATATCATACTTGATACTACGACGACTTGCATGGCGCAATGGTTACCATGTCGGACCGCCAATCAGAGGGGCTCGGGTTCAATTCCTGGCGAAACAGAAATTTGAATGAATTTTTCTATTCTCGGTTTGGGTGTTTGTGATTTGTGTTTGTGTGTATCTATGGTACCCACGATATAGGGTATATATACCTTACTGTGGGCCTATGAGTGTAAAACGTTATTTAAAAAAAAAACGTTACACACTCATAACTCCACAGTAAGGTAATTTGTGGGTACCATGGACACATACAAAGACAGGAACACAAACACCGAGACCGAGAACAGAAATTTAAACTCATTATTCAAATTTCTGTTTCGCCGGGAATCGAACCCGGGACCCCTCGATTGGCAGTTCGGTATGATAACCATTGTGCCACGCGGGTCGTCACGTTTATTTATTTATATTTGATACTGGCAATTGTGCATAGATAGTGCGATGCAATTACTGATAAATAACGAAGCTAATATTCTTAATTTAAATTTAAAAAAAAAACACTTATTCTTTGTTTTCTTTTTAAAATACGAAGTAAGCCTACAACTCCTCAACTTTTAACATGTATCTAATTACATACGTTCGCTACAGAAACGGGGCGAGGTATGTGTAATTGGGGCGAATCTCTCTAATAGGGGATCTATTAGAGAGATTTGTTATATTCTTGGTCCAGATAAAGCCCTGAAGGATCATGATGTTGCCTGTTTAACTATTCTGTGTTCACTGCATAGTTAGTAGATTGTTTGATAATGATTGACCCCTTTTAACTTTTAAACGACGACCTGTGAGGCGGTTATCACGGTTATAGGGTTAACGTTCCGGACTGCCAGTCAGGGGTCCCGGGTTTAATTCCCAGTGAAGCAGACCTTATTACTAAAAGTAGGTAATTAAAAAAAGGAATTAAATAAAAGGAGTTTTGTAGGTGGTAGAACTATTATGGTTCGCCTGGGGAAGTACCACCGCTGCACCCACTTCTGCCGTGAACCAATTCTATTGTGTTTCGGTGGAAAGGTACAGTTGCCGGCCACACTTACATGAGGCGACCACCAGCCTCGCAGACAAGATATGACCGCAGACAAGACTTACCTATGGTTGCTTGAGGTTGTATGTAGATGTCCATGGGCTGCAGCGGCCACCACGTGGCTTGCATGCTCGTCTGCTACTCCATTCAAATAAAAAAAAACTATATCCCTTCCTTTACGCTGCACTTCATCGTGAAGCAAATTGTTCTAACATTATACGGAAAGTGGCTATTAAGTACGCTTGCCCTTTTGAGTAGTGCTTAAGATCGATTTGCTGGCCAGTGAGATTGAAAAGTCAATGTGCAGTAGGTAGAGGCTTATATTCACTCAATCGTATCGTATGATTCAAGCCTGCTTGAAACAAAATCACTATGAATTTTAGAGACTCATAGACAGAAATAAATATAAGAATTTTGCTTTAAGATGCTACAATGTATTGAATTGAAATTTTATATATATTTTTAAATACAGAAATAGATAAAGAAACTAAAGTTATGAAAGTTGAACTTTATGTGCAACAGTATATTTGCTTATAGGTAGTTGATTATCTGTTGCGTGGTTACGATGCCGGACTGCAAATCTAGATGGTTCGATTTCTAGCGAAGTAAATAATATTATGAATTTCAATTTCTGTTCTCCGTTGGTGTTAAAGTTTTAGTGTGTGTCCATGGTCCCCACGACACAGGAAATCATGGAGTGTCTAGCGTTATTTCTTATTTATTTATAGCATTCTTTTTAACTTCTAGCCATGACAAAATGAAGAAATAATATTCATTAATATCTTATAAATGTTTATATATACCACACTCTCATCATACTTACAACAATGTAATATTTACGAAGTATGTCATAATTTATCTTGCTTTACTACCCTTATTTAATATGGATGGATTGTATTTATTAAAATGGGGGCAGTTTTTTATCACACTTTCCCAATACTCTAATATTGATGGTGTTGATACACACGAGTGGTCATCCACCATCTGCTGCATGTACCAATTCTTATTTCGCATATTATTATTATAATAAATAGATAAATAAAGCTTCACACTCATAGCCCCACAGTAGGGTAGATATACCCTGTCGTGGGTACCATGGACACACATAAAGACAGAAACACAAACACCCTTTCAAATATAACATTATATTTTAAAAGTTGCACCTTTAAACTTACGTTGTGTCTGATTATCATCAGATGTCATGTCTGATTATCAAAAGTGCTATAAGTTCATAGCACTAAATGGGGCTTACTTTGTAATTATTTAGTTTACATAGATAGTTATTTTTATACTTATTTAGAGCGGCGATGGCCAAGTAGTAAGGACAGCGGTCTCCGACGCGGGAGATGCCGGGTTCAACCTCGGCGCGCACGTCTGACAAGAAAAATTTGTAATGTGCGCATTTCATCGCTGCTACACGGTGATGGAAAATATTGTAATATATAATTTATTGTCTAGCTTTCCGCCAGCGGATTCGCCCCTGTGGACCCGTTATATAGGTTCCCGTAGGATAAAAACCATCGTATGTTCTTTCCCAAGGTTCACTCTATCTGTGTTCCAAATTTAACTAAAATTGGTTCAGTAGTTTAAGTGGGAAAGCGTAGCAGACAGACAGACAGACAGAGTTACTTTCAAATTTATAATATTAGTAGGGATTACGATGTTTTCCATCGCCGGGTATACCTTAGAGAAACTCAGGATTTCTCGAAGGTATGATGTTCACCACTCCGCACTGGGCCAGCGTGGTGGACTATGGAATAAATCTCTCTCTTTTGTTAGAGGAGACAGTGCCCAGCAGCGGGACATAAAAAAATGAAAAAATGGTAGACATTTTTATGGATCCGTAAAATATATTAACTCTCCTATACTTTGGATTAAATAGCGTTAATTTTATTATAGTTCATACATGTGAGTTTGAGTGGTAGGTGAAAGTTCTTCGTTGACTGTTCAATAATTTTGTCTCTCATCAAGCATTCGATTTACCATGTGACAGCAAATCATTACAAATGTCAGCAGTTCCAATACCTGGCTGCACCTCTTTGCCTCCCAGGTGTTCCACTGTTGGGCACGGGTCTCTCCCATTATTGGGGAGGCCTGGAGCATACTCCATCACGCTGCTCCAATGCGGATTGGTGGGGATGCGAGTTAGTGGCCAACCTGATGTCGGATGTTTTTAAAGCGCCCATAAGGCCTCCGACAAAGTTTAACGACTGTTATCTATCGACAACATCAGTGTGCCCTCCGAAGTATGGAAACGCACATGAATTTTTTTGCCACTAGCGGTCACCCAAATTAAACACGAATGCGCCCGTTTGGCTCAGCTCGCATAGATCGCTTGCGTTCTACGCTAGCCGCCGGGCCGTACGCGCTTCAATAGTTCCAATACTTATCTAGCTCCAATTGCCATCCGCCACCTGTCTGACCAGAAGTCACGGCTGATTTGCTTCGTCCATAAAATATTTTCCACGCGAAACGGCAAAGTGGCCATTGATCGTTTCGATGAAACTTTAATATAAGTACCGTGGACTAATAGCCAGAACGTGACTCGAGTTAGAGGGCAATTTTGTAAGGACCTCAAGAATATCATACACCAACAATGTGGATGGTTTTATGTAATAGAAGTTGAATGGAATTGCGCGCTCTTATTGAACGGGATCGTAAAAGTTGAGTGAAAAGTGAGGCTTTCTGTTGCATTGAAAGGATTTAGGAGGATTGTTTGTAAAAATACTTCACTTAATTTTGAGCATGGTCATTTTTTATGTGTGCCTAAATCATATTAAGTCGAACTTCGCGATATTTCCTGTGCTTTATTATAGATTGATGTGGACACATCAAGAGAAGATATTCGTGAACCACCTTTTTTATGGTATCGGGGAGGAAACCTTCAAAAGGTACCCCTGCACCTTGGGAGAGGATACCGGGTTATGTGGGATTTGACCGCACTAAAACCCCCTCGGTGGCTGCCTCTAAGCTTGGGGAGGACTTCGGGATCTCCAGTGGAACACACCGGTGTCCTCCACGCGCGACGCTCCAGAACGGGCTTGACGGATCGAGCTCCCACTCTCACCACCCACTCTCAACCCGGAAGCTCCCTTTTAGTCGCCTCTTACGATCAGGTAAGGGATACCGTAGCTCTATTCTTAATCCCGAAGCTGCAGGGACTATTCGTGAGCCACCTGATGTATGGTTTAAACTATCATTTTCCATATATTTTATAACGGTAAAATTTTGGTTTAAAATATAACTCGTTAAAATAGCACATTATTTGCTATGACAATAAAAGAAACAAACGGAATGTTGCATACTAACAAAAACTTTCAATGATTTTCCTTTTCACCTAGAAAGCGACCAAATTATGGGTCAAAAAATCATGCTGTATTCAGCATATACTACACTGATTCCTTATACCGTTAATACTTATATTTAAGTAACAGAAGCTGAATAAAATTGTGCACTCTAATAAGAGAGCTCATAAAATAGAGTGGAAAGTGAGTATTCCTGTTTCAATGGAAGGTTATCGTCACTAAGAGAGGTAGGATCGTTCAAATATCGTCGATATCATAGATTTTTTATCGCTTAAGTTATGGAATTTAATATCTGTATATACGAGTACATCACACCTTAGATTAGCATTTAAACTTTCACTCAGGTTTTGTGTAGCGAATCAAGGAAGAGAGAATCAGTAGCTTATGCTTTTGTAATATGTCTTTCCTCAGGTGTGGTCACGTCATCCTTTGCCCTTTGATGATTCCAAACTCAACTGATTTAAAAAGAACGGATTCAAATGACCAGAGTTTACAAAATTAAACGATTTAACAAAATAAACTCAGAGGAACGTAAGAAAGAAAGTTTTATTGGACTTCAATTGACTTAGGTAGTTCACCTAAGGCAATTAGAATTATTTCACCAATCATTATCGTAAGCTACATTATTTCTTTTGTTAATTATTGAATTCTTGTACTAAGACTTATTAAAAATATATTGAACATCTTCTTTCAACGTGTATCGGACTCAAAGACTGTATCGTTGTTGCATAATCGCGCCCAATTTATTCTCCCCTTACAAAGGTCTTATCTTCAATGAGAGAAGCTTGTTTTAATGTCGTTAATTTAAGACTACGGCGTTGGTAACGATTTCATTGTGATGTTGCCTACTCTCTATAGCTTGATTTGAATAGGTATTGAGTCCATGAGCGTAAGGCCTCAGTATCAGTGATTGCAGGTTCTTTTGATAATGTTAAGGAAGTTTTTGAATGCAACTCTGATGAATGCTGTCACATCAATTAGTTACTTTCACCGAGGTACTTCGGCGGAAGGTAGAGTATGAACAGGTACTTTTCAAATAAACCTTTAGGAGACTCTGTTCTCGGTCTGGGTGTTTGTGTTTCTGTCTTTGTATGTGTCCTTGGTACCCACGACACAGGGTATATCTACCCTACTGTGGTGCTATGAATGTGAAACGAAATGTTATTATAACAGAGCTTAATAATAGGCAATACCTCTTCATACGTACACGTACACACTTTTCCATCTATATCCTTATTTGTCATTTTTATTAAATTAAATGCCTACATTGTAAGTATTACAATGTCCAAGCTCATAACTTAACATAATAAAATGCAAATCGGGCTGTGTTTACGGATGGAGAACAAAACTCTTTTATTACTGAAAGTTTTATTTAGTTTTATGACTTGTATTAATATTAGAATGGTGATTAGACTTGTTTGTTACTTACTGCGTAAATTAACATATATACATAACATACTCGTAACAATAACAATAATTACGTTGGTGAGTAACGACACCACGGACCCGATTGCTCCCGGGGAAGTCCCCATGTTCCTCGTCTCCAGCTGGCGGAGTGATAGCCCAGAGGAAATGGACCTCTGGCTTGCCTTAATTGGCCGTCCAGAGTGGAGCTGTTAGAGCTATATTATTATGCTCGGGGGTGGAAGTGTAACTAAGTAATTGGCGTAATAGCGAGGAAACCCGCTGACGGTTTGGATTTATCCCCCCGAGATGGTGAACTAGGTGCCGCTCCTCTCAACACCCCTAGCTGCTCACACCAATGTTGCTTCCCAGGCATATACGACATTTTTTGGGACCCATTCAGTGAGTGACGAGTCACTACCTGCCTCACTTAAGACTCCTTATTATTGGGGAGGCCTGGAGCTTACTCCACCACGCTGCTCCATTGCGGGTTGGTGGAGTTGCGGGTTAGTGGCCAACCCGCTGTCGGATGTTTTCAAACCACCCATAAGGCCTCCGACAAGGTTTAACGACTGTTATCTATCGACAACAACCGTAACCGACAGCTTAACGTGCACACCGGAGCACGGAAACGCGCATGAAATTTTTTTGCCACTAGCAGTCACCCATCTCACACCCGGCCGCGCCTTTCAGCTTAGTTGTATTATTGATATAACAATTTGTACAGAGCACATTGTGAAGTCCCTGGTCCCTGAGGCTTTTTTGGTGCTATTATCATGTAAACGAAGCAGATATCATAAAATAATTATAATATTTAAAAAAAATCGTTACTTATGTGTCATCAACGAATATATCTGCAGTATACAAAACTACTTTCAGGTTTTTGAACATAATGAAATCACGGTATATACCCGTCGCCAAAAATGAAATGGCTTTGTGAAAGTTTATTTGATGTTATAAAGCAGTAACTTTTCGTTTATTTTTTATGCAATACGCCATTAATGGGCAGCAATGAATAAGCTAGAAAGAACGAGATTTCTGACATGAAGATACCGTGTTCAAACCCCGGTGCGCACCTCTGTCAAAGAAATTTGCTATATGCGTATTATCGCTGCTCTACGGTTAGTAATTGTTATTACGGAGTTTTCCATCACCATGCATGCATGCTCATAATTTCTCGAAGATATGATGTCCAATCTGCAATTGTCCAGAGTGGTAACCTACTCGTATGTATATGATCTACATCCCTCTTACTTCAATAAGGATACCTGTACCTTTTTTTGGTATCGGGGGAATACCTTCAAAAGGTACCCAGCACCTTTGGAGAGGATACCGGTTTATGTGGGATTTGTACCGCACTAAAACCCCCTCGGTGGCCTGCCTCTACGCTTGGGGAGGACTCCGGGATGTCCATTGGAACGCACCGGTGTCCTCCAAGCGCGGCGCCTCAGAACGGGTCCATCTTCAGGAGAGCAGATACGCTCTCCTGCACCCTCAGGCGCTCACAGCGGCATGCGGCCACGTCCACTCCGCCGTCCTTCCCGGGGCTGCTGGGTCGGGTTGAGCTCCCACTCTGACCGGCCGCAACCCCGGAAGCCCCCTATTAGTCGCCTCTTACGATCAGGCATTGGATACCGTAGCTCTGTTCTTAGTCCCGAAGCAGCAGTGTGACTTAAAAAAGGTAAAAAAATACCGTTAAGAAGATTGATATAATATAAATAGCCTTCACAGTTTTTTATTTTTACGTAATAGCACAGAATACATAATAGTACAGGTATAATAGCAAATAGCAATAAAATCATTACGCATTTAAACTGTGCTGTCAATACACTGCGATAAGCTCACAAAATGTAATTTGACTTTATCGTCCTTCGGGGACAGTTTAAATGGTAACGAAATGAAATGAAGTGGTTTAAAGTACACTTTATATTCTATACATTACATATTTTTAAGCTCTATTTAGTATTATTTAATGTAGAAATTGTAAGTAATATCTAAGCTCGTAGGTAAGCGAAATGGGTGCGGTTGGGTGTCAGATGGAGCAACGTTAGTGGCAAATTTCATTCAAGTTTCTATGCTTCTGAGGGCACGTTCATCCATTGTCGGTGCCGAGTGATATCCAACGGTGTGTCATTGGAGCAGCGTGGGAGTAAGTTCCAGGCCTTGCCAATAATGGCGGGAGACCTAAGCCTAGTTAAATGCAAAAAAGAATTGCAGACTGTTTATTATTTATTTATATTAAAATTACTAGTTTTACTAGGTTATTCGCGCATGGCCCGGTGGTTATCGTAGAACGTAAGCGATTTATTCAACTAAGCAAAACGGACGCGGTCGGGTGTGAGGTGGGTGACCGCTAGTGGTAAAAAAATCCTGCGCGTTTCCGTGCTTTTGAGGGCACTGTTGTCGATAAATTACAGTCGTTAAACCTTGTCGGAAGCCTTATGGGTGGTTTGAAAACATCCGACGGCGGGTGGGCCACTAACTCGCATCTCCACCCACCCGCATTGGAGCAGCGTGGTGGAGTAAGTTCCAGGCCTCCCCAATAAGGGGGAGAAACCCGTGTCCAGCAGTGGGACACAAAAAGGGTTGCAGCCAAGCCAAACAAGGTTTTATTTCCGCAGACGAAGTAGCTAAAACCTATTTTTAATATAGTTGTTGTAGTCACTAAACTTGTTAATGCCAGTATGACACATGTAGATAACGTTAGTTGGGAAAATGACGTCAACCAGAACATAAGTGAATGTTATAGGTAGAGTGATTTATAGTATCTTTCAACGTTTAGGACAAATTTTCAAATTAAACATTGTGTATGGGGAGCTTGGAAGAGACGAGCGACATACGGTGTTATTCAGAGATTATCATCTGAACATGACTAATGACTTTGAATTCCGTTCATCTCCTCAACATTAATTTACTGGAGACTCCCTACACCAATTTACACTATGTTTATTCTACTGGTGACAAAACATTTTGCATGATCCGAAAGAAAACCTTAAGCAATTTGAACCCTATTTCAATCTCCTAAGAGCTTAGGATCAGTAGATGGTGTTTAATTTTAAATTTGTCGATGCTTTAATCCTCACACGTTAGCTGTCATTTCGGTGACGTACGATTTAATTTTTCATCTTGATGAGATCTGTGTAAACAATGGGGTGAAAAGTTTTCTTGGAAATTATTTTTAATTAATTAAAAACATTGTTCTATCTTAAGAGCTGTATTATTTTAAACAACTGTTCTCAGGGATATTAGCTCTATGACACACGCATGTGTTTTTGTCATGGATTGTACGAGTGTGTTAAAGCTCTGATTTCCTAAGATGGCGGTGCCGTCATATAGCGGCCGTAACACTACTGCCATCTTTACGGTAAAGACTTTTGGAAAGTTCCATCACCGTTTTAAGCTTCCACCAATTTCAACGTCAGTCGTATCTGATACAGGAGAGTAGTGACCGATTTTTATTTAGCACTAGCCTTCCGCCAGTGGCTTCGCCCGCATGGACCCATTTAATGGGTCCCCGTAGGATAAAAAATAGCCTATGTGCTATTCCAGGCGTCATTGCTAAGTAAATATATTAAAATCATAGGTGTTTAGTCAGTTGCTTCAACCGCGTAGACCCTATTAAGCAAGAAAGAAAGATAACTATATCCCGTTTTCACGTAGGAATGAAGCATTTTCCCGCGGTAAAAAGTATGTTACTCAGGGTGAATGTAGCTTTCTAATCGTAAAATAATTTTTGAAATCGGAACAGTAGTTTTTGAGTTTATTTACCACAAACATACAAAAATACAAATCCTTTATAATATTAGTATATATTTAAAATTACTTGGAGGATGATGAATTAGAAGAGGAAAATAGTGATATATGAAGAAGATGATTTATTCAATGCTCGTGGTACAAAAGTCAAAACTTAAACAAAAGTTAAAATTTCGTTGTCCTCACTGCTCAAATTGTAATTGAAACTCATGGTTGATTCGGTCAAAACACTACAAAAATGGCTTCACAACTGTCGAGGAAAACGTAAAGAATCATCCAGTACCGACAAGACGGCTGTCATGAAAATGGCAGGGCACCGTTTTATGACCGCGCTGTTTTGTTCACACAATGTTCTTTGACGGTACTTCATATTATGAAACCAGAGAAAAGCACAATAAAGAAGACATTGATACGTACGTGACAGCCTCCGTGGCGTAGAGGGTGATGAGCTGACTGTGAAGCGTGAGGTCGTGGGTTCGATTTCCACCCAGGGCAAATATTTGTGTGATGAACATGACTATTTCTTGTGTGTCTGGGTGTTAATTTATCTATTTGTATGTATTTAGAATTATATTAGTACGTTTATCAGCTTTCTGATTACCATATTACAAGCTCTGCTTAGTTTGGAATCAGATGGCGTTGTGTGAATTGTCCAAAGATATTTATTTATTTTATTTATTGATATAGAATATTTTATCTTATAGTTGGTCTACAGTTTAGGCTATTTATTTATAGGTATTTAAATAAATCAATTATGTAAAGCTAACAGAGATACAAGATACCTACTTTTAATTTAATCCTAATCAGGTGCCAGTGAAATCCTTTTTGAAGTTGTTGTGTCAGTCGGCAGTAGGTAGTCGACAACATCAAAAAGGCTTTTATTTCGAACAAAGTTGAAATTTCTGTTTGAAAACTAGTCATTCTATTTCGGCCTTTGAAGAGTGTTAAGTTAGAACTCCGGTTCTAAAATCATGTCAGTAGGTCCACATTCTGCCCATTTAAATCATAGCAATGCTAAACCTGCTTACAGAAACACAATTTTGAAAAAAAAAACATAAAAAAGAAAATTTTCAACAAAAAATTTCTCCAAGCCGGTAAAAGTTGGAAAACAACGCAATGGAGAGGCAAAAAATGGCGCTTAAGTTTGTTTAGAAGAAAGATCTCATCGTCTTCGGTATAAACCTTCGCTGTATTTAAAAATGCATACTGTTTTATAGAACCCTGAGTAGGGTGTGACATAACGAGCCGTAGCATCAAAGTTTGGGCTGCCTCCCTCTAATAACATAGCAAAAAAATGACAACACACGGAAAGCTACTTCGCTTATGACCGCCGAATTCCGCGAGGGTTTTGAATAAGATATTAAAGCTCTTGGCTCATGATTTAGCATATTTTGTGTTTTTACGAAGACACCTTAAAAGCAACATTGTACAAAGGTTTTTTTTTATATGGACTACTTTTTGGATTTATATTATCCCTTTTTCTGTGTTTCCATTGTGGAAATTACTATATCAAATCTGTATTAAAAAATCCTTAAAAAATTACATTAAGGTTTTTTTTATATGGACTACTTTTTGGATTTATATTATCCCTTTTTCTGTGTTTCCATTGTGGAAATTACTATATCAAATCTGTATTAAAAAATCCTTAAAAAATTACATTGACATTAGACATGTTCTGTTTCTACAAAAGTAAGATCGAATACCTAATGTTGACGTAATGCCTATATGCCAATTATACCACAACCCTTCTTCTAATGATACAGTATCAAAGAGTTTTAATTTCTGACTTTAAAATTAAAATAAATTTACACAATAACAAATTTTTATTGTACTTCAAAAGCACTAAATTTAATTCATTTCTGCTGATCGCTTTAAATTTCATTACAAAAAATATATCGGTACTCGTACTATGACCAAACACATAAAATGGTTTCCAAGAAAAAAACTAATTTTGACTTCAAATATCTGAGCTTTTAGGTACTACTGAAAAACTTGATTTCCATTTATAGATAGTTTTATTTCAGATTTGGATCGCCCCTAATATCCGTCTGTGAAGTTTTATTCATAAAGCTGTTCTCATTTTACAGCAAAAATTCTGTTTCAGTACGCGTATCATTAATTTGCATACGATTTAACCTTTTATGAAAATACCTACGTACTGTTTGATATTTTAAGTTTACATCGATGATTGGTAGGGAAATCTTAATAAACTTTTTATTTGCATAAATAGAAGAAATATTGAGGACCCGCGTGGCGCAATGGTTATCATACCGGACTGCCAATCGAGGGGTCCCGGGTTAGATTCCCGGCGAAACAGAAATTTGAATGATGAGTTTAAATTTTTGTTCTCGGTCTGGGTGTTTGTGAACTTGTCTTTGTATGTGTCCATAGTACCCACGACACAGGGTATTAATTACCTTACTGTGGGGCTATGAGTGTGTAACGTTTATTATTTATATTATAGAAGAATTTATTTACTGAAATAAAGCTACCAATATTAAAGTATTGGTCATCTTACAATTTTGGTGTGAGTTACATACATTAAGCACATTAGTATGCATATTTCCTATTGTTAGTTAAAGAACATCAAAATTATTATTCCGGCTTTAAAAATGTACACATCAAATATTACTCGTTTTAATATCCTTATCTGTTACTTTTACACAAACATATTGTATAAGATGCATTCTGTTTTCTCCGTTTACTCAGCGCACGCAAGGAAAGCTCTAAAAAGTATAAATTTTCCCATTTTCACAACCATTTTTATTGCTGCTCCACTCCTATTAGTCATAGCTTGATGTTAAGCCTATAGCCTTCTTCAATAAATGGACGACATTAGCGCGTTCAAACAAATAAACAAACTTTTCAGCTTTATATTATTATTATTAATTAGTAAATTAGTAATTAGTACGGATAGTAGAGCAACATTCGAGTTAGTGTCCTCTAAACGCCACGTTCTTCCTATCTTTTGATTTCTGCTGGTTTTAGTTTTCATTTTTTTAACTACATCAATATTCCTACTTGTCATTAGATTTATTTTTTCTTTCTATTATCTTATACTTATATGAAGAACAAACTAATCAGAAAAAACATCTCCGCTAAATCTTAAAAATGATCAACCGTTTAGATTATCATCAACAATCAAAAGTTATTACCTACGTAGATACAGAGAAACAGTACCTGTTTTACTTCTATCGGGTAAACGATAAATAAATCAATAAATAACTCTTCACACTCAGAGCCTCACGGTAGGGTTTATATACCCTATGTCGTGGGTACCATGGCCACACATAAAGACAGAAACACAAATTCCCAGACCGAGAACAGAAATTTAATCTCATCATTCAAATTTCTGCCTCGCCGGGAATCGAACCCGGGACCCTCCAGTCGGCAGTCCGGCATGGTAACTACATAATATTACACCACACGGGTCGTCATTGACTCATATTCAATTACATTCAAGTGCAGTATACAGTTACACCACCACACAACTTTACATTCTTTGTAAGCTCGACTCTTCCATATTTTATATGGGTATACCTAGATTCTTCTCCACTTTACAGCTCTGATACTTTTTGGTAATACGAATAAAATATAAAATTAATAATCAACATACTGGTGGGGTGTTTTAAAACCGTCCGTATAGCTTTCGATGGCAAATTTATTCAAATGACTACAATCTCTTTCTGTAACTGTATTTTCGAATTACAGAAATAGAGTCATTTATTTATACCTACTTACTTGTAGAAGCAGGCGCTCCTTGTATTGCGCTTGTAGTTAGTTAAAAGTAGTATCGGTAGTCACTATCCGATTACCTTAAACTTACCAAAAGCAACCTTTGCCTTTTTTAGTATCGAAGGGGGGAAGGTGCCCGGCACTTTGGGAGAGGATACCGGGTTATATGGATTTGTACTGAACTAATACCCACTCGGTGGCCTGCCTCTGTGCTAAATTAGGACTCCGGGATCTCCAGTGGAACGCACCGGTGTCCTCGATGCGCGGCGCCCCAGAACCGGCCCATTACGGGAGAGCAGATGTGCTCTCTTGCACCTTCCGATGCGGCATGCGGCCACGTTCACACCACCGTCCTTCCCGGGGCTGCGGGGATCGAGCTCACACTCTCACCGCTCACAACCCCGGAAGCTCCCTTTTAGTCGTCACTTACGATCAGGAAGGGGATACCGTAGCTCTATTCTTAATCCCGAAGCTACAGGGACTACTTTGTGTTACCAGGTTTGACAAAAACAGAGTGTCCTTTATACCTTTTTCGTTCGTTCCGATGTGGATATCTACACCATCATCATTGAACTTTAAATTCCCATGTCTTCAACGTCCTCATGGAACATGATAAAACTACTATTCCTGTTTACTACTACCTAGCTCTACGTATTCTGGTTACTCTTCTTACTCGCTATGGAGAGTGAAACAAGTCCCTAACACCGTTAGATATGTATAGTGTTTATCGGTATTTCGTATCTCGTCACTATTTTGAGCTAACGAGGTGATTATTGCTAGAGGCAGACGAATTTCTGACCGATCTTAACGGTCTATGGAGAACATAATCGGCCTAAACAAACTAATGGGTAAATAAATCAGAAGTTATGAAATGAAGGTAGAAATAAAAATCTCTTACGAATACCAGCTAAATTTGTTTGTGTACCTGCGTTCACTAGGGAATCTTCTGAAATAATATCTGAAAACAAGGAAATATTTATTTAGGTTAACTCATGGTTAACATTTTGATTTCCTCAACCGTCTGTACGCATTCGATTTGAAGGCCGCTCCTGATAATTTGTAATTATTTGCTTTGAAATAGAGCAGTATATAATCGCTCAACCCACGGATTATTGTAGCTCATATTTATTATAGTATTCGTTATACAAAATAATTGCTTTGCTGCTGAATTTTTGGTTGAGAAAAATGCAAATGGTGCATGACTTTAGTTAAGAGTAACTAATTCCTAGTTAGGACTAGTATATATATAACTTTACAATAAAAGGAATTTATACTAAACAAATTAATATTTTTTCTTTGACTACCATGATGAATACATAATATAAAAAAAATAAGAATGCGATTGGCGTAAGATTTGTATCTTACCTCATGACTGCTTTGTTTTTAAATAGATAAAGAACCTTAATCAATTGTTTCTCAAAAAAAAAACAATTGAATTTAATCTGCATACGACATCGAAGTTTATCTCCACAAGTCACAGTCACCTTAAGCTAGCTCGATCATGGTGGTCCAGTCGTGTTCTCGGCCACAAATTACTATGTACTTGTTTGCCCATGCCCACGTAGCTCAATTACATATGCCCGATTATTACGTAAACTCTTCTCCCGGCAGTCTATTGGAGGGTTGCCATGATGTTTTATATCTTAAGACATTTTATGACTCGTGTAATAATATTTTTGTGACGTTATTTATTTTCAGATAATTTCGAATGTTGTGTCTCTACATTTACACTTTAGTAGTAGTCAGCGGGGGTTAAATTTTTCCATATGAAATAAAAAAAATGATTATAAAATAATAATACCAATAATATTAGAAGTCAGCTATATTCTAATTTAAATACAGGACTCCACTGTTCAAGGACTTGTGTACGCCACCAATATTTAATAAAATCTTCAATTTCTAGTGTGAACAATTTAATTTTTTTCATTTAAATTACGCTATTAAAATGATACTTATTTATTTATCTCACTCTTAAAAATTAAACATAGTTTATCTTGCAGTAAGGGAAACAAATCTTAAAAGTAAATGTAAACGTAATTCTACAGCCTCCAGTCCTTACTCCTTAGGATTTTGATATTCACGTTTTATTTCCAAAGTTTTTTAATTTGAATGGAGTAGCAGAGGAGCATGCAGGCCACGTGGCGTTAACTGGTCGCTGCAGCCCATGAACATCTACACAACCTCAAGAAAACCAGAGTCATGCCTGAGGTCGCGTGCAGTTGCGACTTGCGATGCTACGACAAAGGCTGACAGTCGTTATTTCATTGCCTCTGTGTTAATATCTATATCCCAATCTATATAGATGAAGTGGTAACCCTATTCACAGTCAGTTCAGGTATGCTCTTAGTAATTACGTGTTAGCTTTGAATTACATTGTAGGCGAGTTTTTACGACGTATTGAATTATTTATAGGCTGAAATGGTAGTGCTCAGTGATCATAGATGATCCGTTTCATACTGTACATAGTTTTTGTTTGATGTAGATAATAGGCCGATAAGCTCTACAAGGTGATCAGTAATGGGATGAGAGTTTTTTCGAGCAAGAAATTTCTATTAGTCAATTATGTTTTTGCGTTTATATTATATCACGAGGTGTCGTTAGCGATACATGCGACGAATATAATGCAAAAACCGGGAAATTGTGAGTTCAAATTGCTCACCAACGGTTGTGTAAAATGCAAATAACCAACGGAAAAAGTTTTTTTTTCTTTTTTACTTAAACTATATGACACTTCTCCCTTTTTCTATTAACTTTTTTTGTGGCACTGCTCTCCCAGTTCTTTTGTAGCGAGAGGGATTTATTCCATAGTCCACCGCGCTGGCCTAGTGCGGATTAGTGGACATCATGCCTTCGAGAAATTATGAGTTTCTATCAGGCATGCACGGCGATGGAAAAAATCGTAATCAATTAAAAATCTCAATATTTTCGACCATCGTGGAGCAGCTATGAAATGTGCACATTACAAATTTCTTTATCAGAGGCCTAGGATTTCAACCCGGCATCTCCCGCGTCGGATACCGCGGTCCTTACCACTGTGCCATCGCTGCTTCTCCCTAAAGGCATTTTATTCTTACGTCAAGAAGGAACGACAAAGGGAATCCTAGTGTTGGGCTACGAGTGTGTAGCGTTTAATTAAATATGTTTTTTTTTATATGTAAACCGAACAAAAAGGCAGACGGGCCGCGTGGTGTTAAGCGATCACCGTCGCCTATGGACACGGGCAACCCCAGGGGAGCCACCCGAGCATTGCCGGCTTTGGAGGAGAGCTCTTTTTACAGCTTTCTTGAAGAACCCCATATTATAGTCCATTGGGAATGCCTCAGCTGGAAGGTTGTCCCATAACCTGCACGTCCGTGGTAAAAAGGAGCGTGCAAAGCGGACTGAATAAAATTGATTCACCGCAGGCGTAGACTGCATAGTACCTGTAGCTTCGGGATTAAGAAAAGAGCTACGGAATCCCCTGCCTGATCGTGGCAGAAGAGGGAGCTCGATCCGTCCAGCCACGTGGCCGTGCGTGGCCACATGCCGCCGTAAGCATCTGTAGGTGCAGTAGAGCACATATGCTCTCCAGAGGATGCGCCCGTTAAGGGGGACCTCGCGCCTGGAAGACGGTTTGTTCCACTAGAGATCCCGGAGTCCTTCCCAAGCGCAGAGACAGGCCACCGAGGGGTTTCAGTGCGGTACAAATCCCACGTAACCCGGTATCCTCTCCAAAGGTGCCGGATACCTTTTGAAGGTTTCCACCCCCCCGATACAAATAATAGGCGTAGACAGCATAAATGTGTACCAATTTCTGCCAAGGGTCCTAAAACATTTTGAAAATTAGAAACTTTTTTTAAGTATACACATTAAACATTTCTTAAGTTTTATTATTGAGACTATTATATGTCTTCCATTTATTAGAAATTCACGTCGTACATTACTTTGAAGAATTGAGGGTCTCTTACGTATAAAGTTTGACTTATTTACGCGAAAAATTCAGGTTAAACAAAGTTCCAAAGTATCGTGGGTGAAAACTGTCGAGGTTTTCTTAAGCGGTCTTCGTCCACATACGAGTAAGTGAGTCGTTAACTTTGCGGCATGTGTTGCCCTAGAAACTATCTGAGGCTTTTATCACATCTTCGCGAGAGTAAAAAGTTCTGCCGAGTTTTAACAACAGGTGCTCGCGATATGACGATATTAGCCCCTTTTAGGGGTCCATATATTGAACGGAAAAAGCAACTATAATAGAACGATAACAATAATAACAAAATAACGTTTCACACTCACAGTATCAAATGTAGGTAAACCCTGTGTCGTGGGTATCGTGGGCACACACAATAGGACATGAACACAAACACCCAGACCGAGAACAGAAACTTAAACCCATCAATTCAATCTCTGCTTCGCCTGGAATCAAACTCGGGACTCTTGATTGGCAATCCGGCGTAGTAACCGTTGCGCCACACGGGTAGGCAAAGAACCATTTTATTGTCTGTTGGAATCACGAGGAGGTATAAAAATGAATTTGTTTGTTACGAGTATAATTATCCAGACTTGCAACACATTAGTGCCTTAAACAAACAACAAAACATATTATTGTATGTGACTCACGAAACTGCGGTACTGTATGAACTGGCCTACAGTTTGGCAGAAATTTAAAATGAAATGAAATAAAATGACTTTGAATCCTTTAAAAACTCTTAGTGAACGTAATTTTTTTGTTCTGCCTGCTCTGGGTGCGCTTATGCAATGCTAAGCTGAAGGAAAGAGCAGACGAGGAAAAACTTCAGCCCTGTTTTAATATGGGGTATACAATAACTAGCTTATATAGGTAGTAGCTATGGGCCGATAAGGAACATACGTGACAGCCACCGCATGTGTCAATGTCGTCCCACAGCCATCTGCTAACATTGTAATGTAAATTTACAAATAAATAGAAAAAAATAAACTTTGCAGTCTATGCAAAAAAATTGTCATTTCTCGTCGCATAAGTATTTCAGCTGTGACGCAATATTATTGTGATTCAGTGGAATGGTTGCTTGTTATGCTTGCAATTATACACACGTGTGATAAAACTGCGCAAACAGATCTGTATAGATAAATCGCAACAATTTCTCGTTACGTGTGTGGCGGGTATTAGGCACTCATGTTATAGACCACGAGGCACATAGTTTTACAATATTATGTACGGAAACCTTTATTCTTAAATATGTTGGCACTTAACCTGTGTTTTTTTAAACATATTGCCCGAAGGACAAAAGAGTTTCGTGTTAAGTGACGTTACATTTTTAACGTTGCCTCTTTTCCAGCTTATGTGTTTTTTTTTTGGAAAAGCGAGAGCGCGAATTTAAAACGAAATAAATGTGACGATTGCTGCTCACTTTGTTGGAAGTGACTCGGCTCTCGTATTTTTGTTGTTTTATTTTTATGGTAACGGTGTTGGAAAGCTGGAAAATTTCATAGTGTTTTGATTTTTAAAGGAAAAATTCACAGTCCTGGTTGAAATAAATGGTATTTCAGTATAAAATACTGAGGGCAGTTAATATAATTATATCAAATATTTTAAAAAATAACGTTTCACACTCATAACCCACAATAGGGTAGATATATCCTGTGTCGTGGTTACCGTGAACACACACAGAGACAGAAACACAAACACCCAGACCAAGAACTGAAATTTAAACTCATTTAAATTTCTCCGCTGGGAATCGAACCCTGGACCCTTCGATTGGCAATCCGGCATAGTAACCATTGCGCCACGCGGGTCGTTAATTATTATTATTATTATGTATTACCAGATATACATTCCAACGTGTATTACTTTAAAAAAATGGCATAATTTATAATAGGCTTATATAATATTATAATAGTTAGCTTTTTTTTTATTTGAATGGTGTGGCAGACGAGCATGCAGGCCACGTGGTGTTAAGTGGTCGCTGCAGCCCATGGACATCTACACACAACCTCAAGCAAGCATAGGCAAGTCTTGTCTGAGGTAGTATGCAGTTGCGCTGCTACTCTGGAGGCTAATGGCAAATTTCCACCGAAACACAATAGAATTGGTTCACGGCAGAAGTGGGCGCAGCGGTGGTACTTTCCCGGGCGAACCATAATAGTTCTACCACCTACAAAAAGCTTTAGCTTTAGCTTAGTGATGTGTTATTAAATAAATAAATAATAAACTAGCCTTCAGCCAGCGGCTTCGCCCGCATGGACCTGTTTTATAAATTCCCGTAGGGTCAAAACCATCCGAAACCAAACCAGTGCAAAGGACTTGTGTAATAAATGCATAAATCTAAACTGCCTGACAAAGAAATTTCTAATGTGCGTATTTATCGCTGCTCCACGGTGATGGAAAATATCGTGATATTTAATCCGGTCTTGGACTACCAAGTCAATTGAGATACTTTTAATGAGCTGTCAAAACGTGACATCCCCATACATTTTGTATGAGAAAATGATAAGTGACGTCACTTATCATATATAGTCAATTGACTCCATTATTATTGATTTAAGCGGTAATAAAAATCGTGTATAAAAATAATTAACAATTATATTGCTTTCCAAGCGTGATTTAGTGCAACCTTTTTAAGGTAAGGATTTTGAATTTTTTTGTGCATAGTGTCCAAGAACCTATTGATTACGAAGTTCTTCATCGCCGTGCATGCCTAATAGAAATTCATTATTTCTTGAAAGCATAACGTCCACCAATCCGCACTTGGCCAGCGTGGTGGTTTATTGCCTAAATCCCTCTCAATGCACGCAGTGGGACGTAAAACAGGTTGAAAACAAATCCGACATCAGACAAGACTCAAGATGTCCATGGGCTTTAGCGAAATTTTTTATCACATGTTTTGAATGCTCATTTCATTAGTTACTCTAATTAAATGTATAAAAAACCTAAAACATATTCCTACCGTTAAATTAATTTAAAGATACGTTTGATTTAAAAATAAATTTGAAGGATAAGTTTCAATAATATATGTTTTGAACTTTATTAATAATGAGTAGAGCACCCTCTACTCGTATCATGAACTCTACACCAGCATTTGGTAATACATTGTCCGAAAGTAACGAAACAAAAATGATATCAATTGAAAACTTTAATTCGCGGCGAGTTTGTTTATAATGAACGCACGAAACAACCGCACGGGAGTAATTCAATGGCTTATGCACCCTTGATAATACCTATGAGATGAAGTTTCTTTGGACGCCGAGCGGGTGGCGGCGCGGGGCGTCGGCGTCGTAGGGCGGAGCTAGGAAGCGCCGCTCAGTCGGTGGGCAGCCGCCGTACGGGTAAAACGCTCGTCGTGACCGCGGTCATTCCTAACATGCCACGCGACTCGCGATGTCGTTCTCACACTGTGAATGTTTATGACGCGATCAACCAACTCGCCTCATTATAAATGGCACTGCCGACCTCGATGCCTCACCGCAACTCGCATACAAACGTAAAATGCCAATAAAACAATCTGTCGTGAATGGACTCGCGCGAAAATTCAATTGCATTGTAGTGTACGTGTTATTTTACTGCTATGTCACCGAAAGGAGCCTCGCGATGGAAATGCCGCACGAGTGTGCCTACCGCAGCTCTGAGACGGAAACGACGGAGACCGCGGTACTTTTCTGCAAGATCCGAACGATAAGCAGTTTGGACCACCTGTTACAGAACATCAGCAAGACGCATTTCGACGATGTCATTTCACTGCACGTGCAATGCAGTGAAATATTATTCTTTGAAAGCACGCTTACCGCACAAACGGAGAAGACGTCCGTAAAACACGCGAACCTCGGTAAACTCCGAGATCTCATCATAGACAAGTGCAAGATACGTCAGATCCCACCACGTGCGTTTGAAAACTTCAAAGATTTGAAACGCCTCCACGTGACGACTCACAACAGTGAATGGTCAGCTATGACTATGGAGCTACACGAACACGCGTTTTTGGGTTTGAGTGAGTTGATTGAACTAGACTTAAGTGATAACAACATCTGGAGTACTAAAACGGACACGTTTTGCTCTTTGTACAGTTTAAAGACTTTAAACCTTACGAACAATCATTTGCAAAATATTAAGACAATTGGGTTCTCAGATTCGCTACGAGAACAAAATCTCAGTGTTAAAAGTTGTAATTTAGTTCTTGAAACTCTAGATATGTCTTATAATGATTTAATTGTTGTAACTGATAACAGTTTGTCAAAGTTGCGGTCTCTGACCAAACTTTTGCTACAGAATAATGCAATATCTACTATAGAAGATCGTGCCTTTGGAGGACTATTAAGTTTACAAGTACTTAATATTTCAAGTAATTTTATGAATACTATTCCTCCTGAACTCTTTTCAGATACCAAATTTTTAAAACAAATAAACTTGAGCAACAATACTATAAATGTTTTGCCACCTGGTCTCTTCGGAGGCTTGGAACATCTCCAAATATTAGACCTTTCACGTAACGAACTAACTAGTCAGTGGATAAATAAAGGCACTTTTGTTGGTTTACTACGAATGGTGATTTTAAATCTTTCTTACAATAGGTTAAGTAAGGTAGATCGTTACATGTTTCAGGACTTGTATAGTTTACAAAAATTAAATTTAGAACACAATGATATTACGTCTATTGATGAACACGCTTTTGTGGAACTGAGAAACCTGCATTCTTTAACCTTGTCAAACAATAAGCTTCTCCATATACACACGCATTTATTTAATGACTTGCACGTTTTACACGAACTTTTTATCGATAATAATAAAATAAAACACATAGAAGATACTGCCTTTGATAACATGACTACTATAGAAGACTTAAGTTTGAACGACAATTTTTTATCCTCAATTCCTTCATCTATTCGTAAACTTCGGTCTCTAAGGTCATTGGATATAGGAAACAACAATATAACTCATCTAAACCGGGAAAACTTTCGCGGTCTCACCGAACTTTTTGGTTTACGTCTTGTGGATAACAAAGTTACATATTTAAATGATGACACTTTTGAACATTTACCACAACTACAAGTTCTCAACTTAGCGTCAAACAAAATAAAACATGTGGCGCCTGGTTGTTTTCGCAAAAATATCAATTTAAAGCTGTTACGCATGGATGGAAACAATATAACTGAGTTCGAGGGCATATTCACGACACTTAATAGTCTTGTATGGTTAAATATGTCTGCGAATAAAATTGTTTCCTTCGATTTCAAAAGTTTTCCGGACAGCTTAGAGTGGTTGGATTTACACATGAATCAAATCGAAACATTTTTTAACAACGATTTGTATTCAAATCCAAATATTAAATTGTTGGATTTAAGTCATAATAATATAACTCAACTGACCGTTACGTCTATTCCGAAGTCCGTAGAAAAACTGTACTTAAATGATAATAATATACAGCATATTCAAGTAGGCACATTTTCTAAGTTACAAAAACTGTCACTCGTGACATTAAATAATAATAAACTCATACAACTTGACATAAACGCATTTAGGCTAGATCAAATAGATGAAGATAGTGATTTACCAGAGTTCTTTATAAGTGGAAACCCATTTGTTTGTGATTGTTCAATGGAATGGATTCAACGCATCAATTATTTAAGTCACAGTCGACAATACCCGCGTGTCTTAGATTTAGATAAAGCGCTTTGTTCGTTGGTACATTCGCGTGCTAAGGAGAAAAAAATGATAATAGATATGTCACCTTCAGACTTTCTCTGTCCATATGAAAGTCATTGTTTCGCCCTATGTCATTGTTGTGACTTTGTTGCTTGTGATTGTGAAATGATTTGTCCTAATAACTGTCGATGTTATCACGATATTACGTGGAGCGCAAACGTAGTTGATTGCTCTAATGCCGGCTACACTGAGGTGCCCGAACGAATCCCTATGGACGCTACAGAAATATACTTGGACGGAAATCATATTAGTAACTTGGGTAACCACGTTTTCATAGGCAAGAAAAAACTTCAAGTATTGTACCTCAATAATACAAAGCTCAAAGAGGTAAATAATCAAACATTCAAAGGGGTCGATTCGCTAAGAGTCTTGCATTTGGAGAATAATAAATTGGTTGAGTTGAAAGGGGACGAGTTTTTGCATCTGAATAATTTAAATGAATTGTATTTAGATCATAATGCTATAGTTCATGTCGCAAATAATACATTTTCATCTTTAAAATCCCTTTCAGTTTTAAGGATTGACGAAAATAAGCTTGTAAACTTTTTTCCTTGGAAGTTATTGGCATCATCGTCTAAAAGCTTGGCACATGTTTCTATAGAAGGTAATCAATATTCGTGTGATTGCAAAAGTATAGCCGAGTTAGACTCCTGGCTAAGAAAAGATCCAGGTGATCCAGAAAAAATGCTTTGCACCGATTCAGAAGGAAAACCTACTAAAATAACAATCGCGTCGGTATTAAGTCATTGTAAACCATATATGGGATCGATCAATGACCCCACGGTTTCAAAAAATGAGATAGTTTCTAAGTCAATATTTCTTCCCGAAAATTATTTTGCTGTTATATGCGGAGTGATTATTATTTTGGTAGTAATTTGTCTTATCGGTGCTATTTTTTATGCTTTTAGATATGATGTCAGTGACTGGTTGTACACTCATTACGGTGTGCCTTTGTTCAAAGAACAGTCGTGTTCCAATGTTGACCACGTACTAGAAGGCAACCCGAATCATATGTACGACTACTATGTGATATGTAATACCAAAGACACTAATTTTGTTTATCATAACATAATGTCAGAGATAGAATTCCGAAAAATGTCGGCCAAAAAGTTAACTGTTAACGAATCTCCCTTGAATATTTTAACATTAGATAGTTTTTCAAAGTCGTCTAAATTGTCAAAGCGTCTATTAATCGTTTTGACAACAAACTTTATTTGTAACGATCTCTGCGATATTCACTTCAAAAACATGTTTTACAGTTATTTGAAGACATTAAATCGTAGTGATTTAAATAAGGTGATATTCATTAAGATGGTAGATAACAACCAAATAAATGACGAGCTCGGTTTTGTCCTAGATAAGTATAAAAATATATCGTGGAGCGATCCACGGTTTTGGGACCGATTTATTTTATTGCTCAATTCCACAGACACCATTATAACAGTGAAAGGCTCTGAAAAGAGCGTATTTAAAAAGTCCTTACGTCAGACCCCGACTTTGAGGTATACGACAATGCCGGTATCAAACGATAGTTGCTCAAAGCAGAATTTTACGAATTCGCTTCAATATTGTAGGAGAAACGACGGTGAATCGTCGCAGAATGAAAGCTCTCCGTCGTCCGATAACAACACGTACGGAGAGGGGAACAATTCGAACAATAGCTACATGTCTATCGACAACAGGACATGTCCACGGTTTAATTATGACCTTAGGCTGTCTCCTAGTAGTGGTCACGTTTACTCAAGGGTAGAAGACATTTCTCCAACCGCACCACGTTCCTTAACTGGCTCTGGATCCGGTAAGGGACGCACGTATTTCGTTTAAGAAATACATATTGTTATTCCAACTTTATTCTATTTATTTTCATTTATACTGAATATTGCACAATTCAATAATATTATCGTAAATGTAAATACTCGTACAATCAAGTTTCTAAGGTACAGTTTTGTCAATTTTCACATACGTAATAAGACCAGTGTATGAATGGGGTGTAACACGAAGATAATATTTTGATGAAAGAATATTTTGTACAAAGTTCACGAGAAAATGTTGAGTCTGATTACGTAAACACTTCAAAATAAAATAAATTACTACGTATATAATTGTATTTACATAGGATATTGCTGTGAAAAAATTCACGAAGAATTCACTGTAAAACAACACCAAATATTGTAAGATGATATAATTCTCGTATTTATATTAAGTAGATAAGAATCGTATTTCTTTATGGAAAGCTTTATTTATTATTATGTAATGCCACACAACGCCTACTAATGTTTCATTAATTATTGAGCAAACAATATTTTGCGAAAATGTATTACTCATAAAAATAAATATTATTCGTTATACTTTTGGTTATTTTCATATTTATCGGAATTAAAAAACTATGTTTAATTTTTGGTTAATTTGTGTTATTGAAAATGCATTTTATTATTTTTTGTAACAAATGGGTAGTTATGTATATCGATGTGCTTTTGTCTTTTTGAAGATGTGTATATATTATTATATTATGTATAATCAGATAATAATATGTTTGCAAAGTTATCGTTTCGAGCATAGATGTATCGCTTGAGTACCTATATTATATTATTAAGCTAAATCGTGATATTAGATTTAATAATTATAAACTTGAAAATAAACTGTAATTTTTGGATTGTAATTATTAGTCTTAATGAAAATTATTGTTTTGTATAAAATGTACAAAGATATCTTGAAACCGTAATAAAATTATACTGACGTTTTGATACTCATTACGTTTTTCATTTAAATTACTTTTCGAAGTACCTACTTTTGTATCTCGTCATAAATTTTGATTATTTAATTAGGAAAGCAATTTCGCACAGAGAGTAGAAAACCTTGAATCGCTATCTATTTAGCTAATTAGTTTAATTTTTAATTTTTCTCAAATATTACACAACTTCCTTGATGTATATTAATTGGAACCCAAAAATGTATTAGTGAAGTTTTATCTTGTTACGTAAAATTTTAGCTACCTTTAAAGTGACTAATTAAAGAAGACCCGGTTTCGACGTGTTCAAATCAAATACAAAATTGATAGTTCAGAATAGAGTTTTCATTCTACCTTTATTTTCTTCTAATAAAGTTGTCTTTACTAGGTTTGAACCTTAAAGCAAAATTAATTAGTAGCTAACTTGTATAAGTAGATACGACCCGGTTTTGCTCGGATGATTTGGGTTTTTATGATTATACTAATCTATCCGACGGAAACAGTAAATTTTTCAGGGATTATAGATCCATAATCAATATTAAATAAACATACATCCAAACATTCGCATTTATCCAATCGCAATCCAAGGATAAGGATTATAAATGCGAAAGTAACTCTGTCTATCTTTCTATCTGCTACGCTTTCCCGCTTAAACTACTGAACCAATTTTAATGCAATTTGGAACACAGAGTGGACCTTGGGAAAGGACATAGGATGGTTTTTATCTAACGGGAAATAAAGCCGGGCCGGGCCGGGCGAAGCCTCTGGCGGTAGGCTAGTATTAGTATAAGTATATTGTCTCATTAACTAACTTGGCAATGTACAGTATTTATATCGCTAAATAGAATCTGTGTTTAAAGTCCAAAGTACTCCTAACTTCTATTAAATACTTTCTCGATCTACTATAATGAGATGTGTGATCAAACTATCGTATCTCATGTTATTACAATTGCCATTGCACGGATAGTCTAATTGGCTGATTGTTACTTCAATAAGATAAAATCGATAAGCTGACAATCCTCTCGAAAGGCAATTTATATTTTATTGAAACAGTGACGCGTTGTACGTAATTAAATAAAGTTCAATTCGGATTAATAAAATAATTAAACTTAAATATGCATGTGCCACGGTACGGATATTGCCTACACAACAGTATGCTATTAAGTTGGACCTGAAATTTTTAATTCCTATAAGGCGCCTCGCATGTTTTAATGCACGATTATGATAAGACGTCTCCACCTACTCGAAATATAGCAGCGTGATGGATTAAGCTTCCCAATAATGGGAAGAGACCGGTACCCAGCAGTGGGACGCAAAAATCGTTGCAGACACTGTCAGTTAATTGGACATTTCATTCTTTTGAAATAGGTATTTGTCTTACCTTACTAATATTTGTCGATACCCTATGACCGAGTAAGATATCACCGCTCATGTGATATGCCTATATCGACTTTGGTATAAAAAGTAGCTTTAGATTTTAAAACAAACATCATAATTCAAAGGCCCTTGTTTATGATTAGAAGCAAGCCGCACGGTTCTAATTAGTGAATAATGAATTAATTAAAAGTTGAAACGACCTCGATGACACAAAAATATTAATTAGGTAGGCGACTTTGTATCTTATCAACAGTGTCCTTGCAATGTTCCGATAATATTTTTTTAAACAGGGAACAAGTAATATTCCTTAAGTAGCTTAGAAAATTGATAGGAATCAAATTAGTAACTCAACTTATTTATGTAAATTTTGAAATAATAAAATAAAAAAGTATACAACGAGATTGTTAGATTATTAAATTCCTACAAGTATCATATTAAATTTGATCTTATAAGATTCTAGTAAAATGGCTTCTTCTAAAATGTAATTGAGAATCTTTTTAGGTTTACCGGCTATCTATCTAATAGTGAGGGGTCATCGTCTAAATACATAGATAATAAAATAAAATTAAAATTAAATTTACCTATCAGGAAAATACCTGTAATCTGGCAGCTGCATGCGACGATTTGATTAACTCTAATATGTATAATTATGTATTATGTATAAATTCTATTACTTAAGGCACTTGGGGACTTGAAAATCAGAGATATAATCCATTCCTATTAGTCGTAAAGTGATATCTTATAGCCTTCGTGATGTCTTAGCCATTTCCACATTTGACGCAATTGTTACTATGCCGGACTGCCGATCGACGGGTCCTGGGTTCGATTCCCAGCGAGGCAGAAATTTGAACGATGAGTTTAAATTTCTGTTCTCCCTCTTAGCGTTTGTGTTTCTATATGTGTGTATCCATGGTACCCACGACACAGGGAATCCTAGTGTGGAGCTATTATGTGTAGCGTTATTATTATTAATTTAACTTCAATGAGATCGTTTGTGGCACAGTAAATTCCTGTCTTATCTAATTTAATTTGTTTACATTCATTCATTATCCCTTTAATTGCCACTAAACAAATTCTAAAATCCCACAAGAAACGTTTATTGTTTGCGTTACGTTCGCCCGAACATTAAAAGAAGAGGTTTATTGTTCCAAAAGCGATACGAAAACAATTTCAAGGGGTTCACAGTGCTTTTGAAACGACAGCGGTAAGTATCTTTATTGCGACCAAGATGTACCAACTCTACAATCAAACACTAATCATCTGGAATGGAATGCAATGAATGGAAATTATAAATCCTAAAAATCACTTATGATTGTTTGGATTTTTTTTAATAAAAGTAAACCGAACAAAAAGGCAGACGGGCCGCGTGATGTTAAGCGATCACCGTCGCCTATGGACACGGGCAACCCCAGGGGAGCTACCCGAGCATTGCCGACTTAGAAGGAGAGCTTTTTTACAGCTTTCTTGAAGAACCCCATGTCATAGTCCACTGGAAATGCCTCAGCTGGAAGGTTGTCCCATAACCTACACGTCCGTGGTTAAAAGGAGCGTGCAAAGTGGACTGTGGAGGACCACCACGAGTCCAGATGGTGCCGGTGGAACTTTAACCTTCGCCTGGTGGTATAATCATGGAATGGTGATGTAGGCATCAGATTTGTGATTTCCATCTTAATATTTACTATGTTCTCCTAGAGTAGATTGAGAAAAGCTCTCGTAGTGGGCCTTACTATTTTTTTATTTTTTATTATAATGTTTCACAATCAATAGCCCCTCAGTAGAATATATATACCCTGTGTCTTGGGTATCATGGACACATACAAAGTCAGGAACACAAACACCCAGACTGAGAATAGAAATTTAAACTCATCATTGAAATTTCTGGGAATCGAACCCGGGCACTCGGATCGGCAGTCCGGCATGGTAACCATTGCGCCACATGTGTCTTCATATTTCACTGTCGAAGATTTAGCTGTCAATTTAGTACGAGATGATAGAACAGACGAAATAAAAAGAGAAGCATACATCCTAAACAGAATTTGTAAGGTTCTACCGATGCGGCTCGATTTCACCAATCTCTGATTACCTTGAACAGCAAAATGTGTTTGCCAATTAGTATGTAGGCTGTAATAATATTAACCATCTTTGATGTAGAAATTATCAAATTCCAAAATTTAAAAAACAAGAAAATCTGATGTGTAAGAGCCTTTTATTATTATGCTAACTTATTAGCATGAGGAGGATTATTACGCCAATTTCTTAAAAAAAAAAACTATTTTGTCTTCTGTGTAGAGAAAAAAAACTTAAATCTAAACTTTGAGCCCTTTGTCCTAATAGATACTAATTGAATCGTAATAGAATCCTCTTAAACCCAACTAGATATTTCTTATCTTAATTACTAAATAGAATATTGAAATCTCATAAGAATCTTACTGTCTATTAATTCCTAACAATGTGTAGCTGACACAGGTAAATTATATTCGACTACCATCGCATCGCATCTCCACCAACCCGCATTGGAGCAGCGTGGTGAAGTAAGCTCCAGCCCTCCCCAACAATGGGGAGGGACCCGTGCCCAGCAGTGGGAAAGAAAGAAAGAAAAAATATTTATTTCATAATATTAGGAATACAAAATGTTCGCTTAATGAATGTCATTTTTTCGATGCCGCCTGACCGCCAGCGATGACCGCCTTTAAGTGCCCGTTTGGCCTAGATGTTGAGCTGAGAGAAAAAAGACGGCGGAAAAAAACTCCCAAGATTTAGATATATAGAAGAGGACTTTAAATATATAAAACAATTTCTGTAATACCCATATTTGCGCAAATGAATCATTTTTCTTTTCTTTCTTTTCTGTTCATTAACCAGCAAAAAGCTTTGTTATAATATATTATTATAATAAATATGATGTCCTCGTTCCTTGCCTGTAATACCTAGTATTTATTACCTATTATGAAAACAACTTCTATCAATCACGATATTTCATCGTTTGTTTTCCAAGTACCAGTAGTTAAACAAACTCTTGAATATACCAGTAGACCAAATGAATAGCGGTGTTATGACTCGATCGGTAACTACTTTACGCTCTAACGTTTCTATCAAAACCGTATCGTGAATCAATATTTGCATACGTTAACCATAATATTATTATTAGAGCGGATCCTTGTTATCTATTGTAGAGTAATGATGTATTATTAACATTGTTTATTATTGCGGTAAAGTCTAAAATAATAACCTATTAGCAGTACAAATAGTGTTTGTAGGATTGGTCGTTTACCGCATGATTCTGAGAACTTGCGGAATAATACTTGATTTGTGGAAATAATATTATATTATTATTATTATTATAAATTTTGGTTGCTTATATAAACTACTTAAAGTTATTTCTTAAATCTCTTACCATATCCAAAAGTAAGGTTGTTTATTAAAACCTCAAAAGATAAAATATAACTACGAGTTAGTTTATAAAAAAACTGTTGATCAGAGAATATATTTTTTCCCTACCTTTTTATGTCTCACTGCTGGGCACAGGTCTCCTCTAACAAGTGAGATGGATTTAGGCCATAGTCCACCACGCCGGCCTAGAGCAGATTGGTGGACATCATACCTTCGAGAAATTATGAGTTTCTCTCAGGCTTGTACGGTGAAGGAAAACATCTTAATTTATTAAACGATGACATCATTTAATTCAATACAAATATAAATTTATTTCGTCACCGTGGAGCAGCGATGAAATGCGCACATTACATTTTTTTTTGTCAAAGGTGCCGAGGATTTTAACCAGGCATCTCCCGCGTCGGAGACCGCGGTTTTTTCCAATCGGCCATCGCCGCTCACATCCATACATATAATAATAAATGTATGAATATAACTATAAATGTGAACAATACATAACTGGCTTTTATTTTAAGACATTTGCTAAAGTAAAGTAAGAAAGAGCAACATACCTATCCTTTTAGAGTTATTGCAATGAATTTGCTATTGTCCGTCACTGCAAACCGTTTTGTCAAAGCATCTAAGATGTCAACTTGCTAAACGATCTAATTGCGCAAAAGCTTTCTAGTTTGTCACTGAAATTGTTTACGAAATACATACCTTTTAACAGTAAAGGTCTAACAGCAAAACCAAACTTCTGACTCAAGCAGTTTCTAAAGTTCCTCATGAAATGTTGCTAAAAAGAAACTATGGCGAACGAAAATCAATATAACATAGATTCGATTCTTGGTAACGTCGAGTTCTTGCAATATGGCTTCATTAAAGTTAGCAACTGATGTTTAAATGGTAAAGGCAGATCCACATTTTTTTGTTCAAAAGCGAATGAAATTATATATTTTGACGTGATAACGTCTTTAAAATCGTTTTAGTCGGGTGACATGTTCAGAAACTTGTGTCACACCAAAACCTCACGAGCGCGATCGCAGGTATAACGAGAGAGAGACGGACCGATCTCCCGTCTCATCTCGAGCGCTGCCAGTCATTCCGTGAAACTTGTCACGCGGAATCCTCACGAGCGGAGGCTGGCATAGCGTTCGAGTGAGTGGACCGATCTTCCGTGTCTCTCACTCTAGCGGCATACAAACGAATGGAGATTTTCTCGTGCGGACGTTATCACGTAAACATCTCGATCGTAAACCTACTTTACAAACAATTTGCCGTTTTTTTTTACTAATATTTTTTGTATAAGACTGGCAAAAGTGGCTCATTTACTATGTATGTGATTTTTTATTATTGTAATGAACTCATTACTAAAACGTTCTACTACTTTTGAATGAAACTCTTATTGCGTTCCTTTGCCAGCACCCAGGCCAGGCCCAGGTCTCTTTCCATTATGAACATTCACACGTGCCCTAGACCTTAATCTTCTGCTTGTATAACATTGCTGATTTCAAGTCATCAATTATGGCTGCGGTAAGTATATCTGCAGGTTAAGTTAGTTTACAATATGTAAAAAATGCTGTTAATAACAGCAGAGATAAACGTCTTGCCCTCTGAGGTATTATTTAAATGAATAGAAACAACGATTCACTATCTAAAATCTTACTGCCATGGACAATATTTTACTTTATTCAATTGCCATATACTAAGCATAGAACTCTAGTATTGACATTTTTATGTCTACCATACCAGTACATTTTACAAAAACTCCTAATAATATATATTGGAACAATGCACATTTCCGAACTCCTTACAAAACTTTTACGATTATGATCATGTTAAACTAGACCATCTTGTTCAATTGTTTCTTCCCAGTTTAGACTAAAGCTATGTATAAAATTAAAATTGTTTTCTCAATATAATTCTATTAACCCCGACATATCGTGATAACCGATTTTATCACATAATTCTATTACCAATCATTCAACAAAGCCTGCATCGACTCTTATTCGACTCTATTCGTCAATATCATTCCCCTGCCTGCCAATTTTAATCGGATGACGTTCGCTGCATTGAAACGAATAATTACCACTGGATTGAGAATCTCTCACGGGACTGAGTCCGTATTAGTTTTGACAGAGGACTTGATCGATGCACTACAATCTCTCGACGAATCGTGATGAACCCGTATATGACTTTGTATTTCGACCGTTACATGCGAAGTTTCCTTATTGCGAGCCAGCAGAGTGAAATTTTGCTTGTCGTTAGGCTTTTCTAAGGTGGTTGGTCGTCGTGTCGTATTTGTGGCCACGTGTTGCGTATTATAAGCTCGTTTCATTTGTTAAGGGATTTTTGTTAAAGGTGAGTCACTATTGTCCCGAATATGGATTTTCGTTCTATTTTTTACCGACTTCCAAAAGAAGGAGGTACTGTATTCGGCTGTATGTATTTTTTTTTTTTTATATATATGTTCACCGATTACTCCGCCGTTTTTGGACCGATTTTCAAAATTCTTTTTTTGTTCGTATCCTTATACTCCCGAGGTGGTCCCATTGTCACCAAATCAGGATCTGATGATGGGATCCCAGGGAAATCGAGGGGAACTCTCGAATTTTATAGGCACACACATTGATTTTCTTATACTTTCTGAAGCATAAGAGATATTTGTGCATAGTAATCATCATCTCATGTTGCTGAGCTGATGATGGAAGGTACTGCGACAGTGAGGAGTTGAGAGCAAATTCTTTCAATAAATAGTTTTTTACTCGAAATCTCACTTTCCTGAGGTGGTCCAACTGTCACCAAGTCAAAGTCTGATGAGGGGATCCCAGAGAAATCGAAGGGAACATTCAAATTTTATAGCACACCACAATGATTTTCATTTTTTTACTAAAGCAAAACAGGCATTTGTGTATAATTATCATCATATCATGTCGCTGAGCTGATGACGGAAGGTACTACGACGGTTAGGAGTTGAGAGCAAATTCTTTCAATAAATGGTTTTTTGTTCGAAATCTTACATTTCTGAGGTAGTCCAACTGTCACCAAGTCAAAGTCTGATGATGGGATCCCAGAGAAATCGAAGGGAACATTCAAATTTTATAGCACACCACAATGATTTTCATTTTTTTACTAAAGCAAAACAGGCATTTGTGTATAATTACCATCACATCATGTTGCTAAGCTGATGATGGAAGGTACTACGACGGTTAGGAGTTAAGAGAAAAATCTTTCAGCATGTATTTATTTGTTCAAAACGTTATACTCCTTAGGTGGTCCAACTGTCACCATGTCAAAATCTGATGATGTGATAATAGGAAAATCGAGGGAAACACTGAAACTTAATAGGCACACACATTCTTTTAGTCATATTTTTTAACATAATACAAATATTTATGTCCGGTAATTATCACCTGATGTTGCTAAGCTGATGATTGAAGGTACAACTCCTCAAAGGTTAGGAGCTGAGAGCAAATTCTTTCATTAATTTATACGTTCAGGTGGACTGATAGTAGTTTCAGGTCATAAGATGGCTATTAGATAAACATGATTATAAAAGGTAAATCTCTTTAACATTTAGAAGTTAAGTGAAAGTTTTTCCAACTATCCTTATACATATGTACAGAATTATTAAAGCTACTAAAAAGAGTGAAATAAATTAAGTTTTTAACAAAAAAAAATAGAACCGACTTCAAACGGTAAAAAATAAAAGTGTTCAGTACCTACTTCATCTTGCTTATGGTAATTACTCTTAAAACTATTTTTGGAGTCGGGCCCTTAGTAAAATGTCCTGTTATAGTAAATATAGTGTACCTTTCGTTCTGAATGGGGACCGACTTCAATATAGTTTTAACAGTCATTACCATAAGCAAAAAGATGTAGAGATACTGTCCCACTGTCTGTACTGTCAGTGCCCATTTAGAACGAATGGTACGACATTTTAGTAAGGGCCCGACTCCAAAAATAGTTTTAAGAGTAATTACCATAAGCAAGATGAAGTAGGTACTGAACACTTTTATTTTTTACCGTTTGAAGTCGGTTCTATTTTTTTTTGTTAAAAACTTAATTTTGAATACTGGTCTGGTTAATGTAACTACATTAACCCGAAATAAATTCGTAAAACTAACTAGTTTTACGAATTTATTTCTAGTACATAAGGTAAATGTTCGTATTATCAACAGCTTTAGACAGCCTTATACTATATACTACGCCCAGTACTCGTAATTAACTTTTCACACTGATAGCCCCATAGTAGGATAGATAAACCCAGTGACGTGGGTACCATGGATACACACAAAGACAGAAACACAAACACCCAGGCCGAGAATAGAAATTTAAACTCATCATTAAAATTTCTGTTTCGCCGGGAATCGAACCCGGGCCCTCCGATTGGCAGTCTGGCATGGTAACCATTGCTCTACACAGGTCATCATAGAAAAGTTATATCTTCATAGAAAAGTATATCTTTTGGCCCTTTTTATATAGAATGGTTTACGGCATTAAGGACGTTTACCTTATTCAGTTTCCTGGACGTTACAATAATATAAATACATAACAAATTACCTAAGTACAGTACGGTTTTTTTATTGGTGCAAATAAAAAAGGCTTGTCTAACATTGGTGAAAAAATCATAATACCTAGTCACGTTTAACATAAAACCTGACTCACAAAATATGCATAAAGTGGTACCTTTTCATCGGGCAAATCAGCAAACAGCTAGATTTTAAGGTAATCAATGAAACTGAAAATTCGTCAGATCGAAGATTTATTTGACTGCAACTCTTTTTGTGTCCTACTGCTGTCTGCGGTCTCTTCCCATTATTGTGAGTCCTGGAGCTTACTTCGCCAAGCTGCTCCAATGCGGGTTAGTGGAGATGCCGGTTAGTGGTCAACCCATTGTTGGGTATTTTCAAACTACCCATGAGGCCTCATTCAAGTTTTAACTATTGTTAACATGCTTTTATTAACTTGACCTGTATGTATGTATGTATGTATGTAACGGAATCTTTTAACTTCATTTTCACTTACTTCTAGGAGTCTGATTAACTTGAAAATTTGCACAGGGGTCAAGGGCCGATGACAATACAATAATCTCATAACTTTATATTAAAGTCCTAACTAGGATCATCAGGATAAAAAAAATATACGAGGGGTGGCTGATAAGTTTGTGGCCTAAGGTACTTAATGAAACAAATATAAAGTTTTATATTTTTAACACGTCTAAGCGTCTCATTAACATGAAAATTAGCACAGGGGTCAAGGGCCGATGACAATGCAATAATATGAGAATAAAAATCCAACTAAAAAATAAAAATAAATCATGTAGTTTAAAAAACTAAAAAGCGTGTTTTTTAGTTTTTTAAACTACATGATTTATTATCAAACGATAACAACCGGGATTGACGGTTCCAAGTGCTCTTCATAGCATGGAAACGTAAAAAACTTTGCCAGTATCGGTCACAAATTTCACATCCGACCGCGTCCGTTTGGCTTACCTGCTTAGATCGCTTGCATTCTACGCTAGCCACGAGGCCGTGTACGCTTCAAGGAAAAAGCGTAAAGGAAGTCTTACAAAGGATCAAAGAGCAATCTAAAGATAACACGTGATACAATGTCAACTTCCGTTTGGAACAAGAAAGCTTGTAGCTATGAATGACTGCATTGTGCGATTCTGTTCAGTGCACTTTTAAGCTCACCTATGCCACATTGTACCTATGATGTTAATTTTTCTCATTGTACTTTTTATTAAGTTTTTTCAATTCCCTAAAAATCTTAAATCAGAAACCCAAACTATCGTAGTGTGTGGTAGTTGATTGAAGCTTAGCAATTAAAAGTTGGTCAAACCTGAATAGAAGTTTTTTGTTTTTAATTGATAAAATAAAATGATCTGAAATCCATACTATTATTATAAATGTGAGAGTGTGTTCGTTCCTCCTTCTCTGCTGTTGCAACAGTGCTACCAATAGACCTGATTTTTTGTAAGGATATACCTACATAGACATAGGCTATTGTTTACCGGGAAAGTTAAATATCACAAGGAAAACAACTTGGTATTGTCGATCTAGCCCCACCTGTCACATCCACTACATCTGCACTTAAATAAATCTGAAGCTTACGCACGTATTTGCAATTTCAAATCTAACCAATCTTAGCGCCGCACAATCACGCGAATTCAAATGAACAAATCACACCCAAGCACGCACACAAGAACGCATATCTATCGTAGCGCGAACGCGTGTTTCTGTAGAGATATGAGCGTTGCTCATATCCTTGGCGCGTCTGCCCCGCCCATCATTCCATTCTAACCTCTTTAATATGTTTTGTGGGCAGGACAACGACTGCACCCGGGCGGGGCTGGGCCGGATTACTAGTCCAAATATAAAAATAAAAGGCAGCGGACTGCTTCAACTAGGAAAAACCTCAAGCTTTTCTCGGATTTCATTTTGAACACAGTCATAGCGAGACCTATTGTTAAACCTAGTAGCAAATTTAATTATTCGAATAAAGAATAATGAATAAGTTACACTCACGTAGACCGAGTACGAGAAATACATAATTTAATGACCACTTCAGACCACGGTTTTGCTGCGACGGCAAACTTTTCAACTAAGTTCTGATGTAGTTGAGTGAACTAATCATGGACTTTAATGAACCGCGATAATGGTTAATTTGAATGCAACTGTGTGTTTTATTTATTTGATCTGACTAAATAATTAGGACAATCAAATATAGTTAACGATTGAACATTCAGTTTTAGTTTTACATGTACTGGATTGTCAGTGTTATGTTTTGCTGAGTATATATAAAAAAGCCTCATTGGCTGCAACCCTTTTTGCGCCCCACTGCTGGAAACGGGTTTCTCTCCATTATTGGGGAGGCCTGTAGCTTACTCCACCATGCAGTTCCAATGCGGATTGGTGGAGATGCGGGTTAGTGGCCAACCCGCTGTCGGATGTTTTCAAACCGCCCATAAAGCCTCCGACAAGATTTAACGACTGTTATCTTTCTACAACAACCGGGACCGACGGCTTAACGTGCCCTCCGAAGCATGGAAATGCGCATAATTTTTTTTTGCCACTAGCGGTTACCCATCTCACACCCGAACGCGCCCGTTTAGCTTAGCTGCATAGATCGCTTGCGTTCTTCGCTAGCCGTCGGGCCTTGCGCTAACCTCATTATTGGGAATCAAATAGAAAAAAAAATAGTTATGGAGAGATTGCAGTCCTTTTAAGTTCTGGGAGTAGTTTCAAAATCTACAAAAAGCTGAATACGGACTAAAATTGCAGCATTATTGTTCGAATAACATTATTTTTTGTATAAGCAACCCCTGATGGACATTTGATATGTTTTGAGCCACCCGTGGGGTCGATACAAGTTTCACATTACAGGAAACCGACGGTTGCCACAATTGTATCATTCTTCCGACACAGTATAACAAAATCGTCTATACTTACTATAAACCTTATTATATTGTCGTATGGTTCAAAATGAGGAAAAGAAATTCAAGAAACCGGAAGAAAAAATGTGACCACAAGACGATAAAAATGATCGAAGGACACAGAAAGATCAATTGTTGTTATGGCAAAATCTATTCTTGTCCTTTTGAGACGTTTCTTTGTTATAGAATAATACACGTCTATATGTTGAAATATCATAGCATCCAGGTGTGGAACAGGATATTGAATTTTAATAAACGTTTATCTTGAAGAATGCCGCTTTTATCCTAGATAGTTTAGGTAGCAAAACTATTCATAATATTGTTACCATGATTTCCTAAATTGCCATATTCGAGCAGCAATAGCCGAGTGGTAATGACATTAGTCTCCGACCTGAGTTCAAACCACGCGCGGACCTCTGATTAAAAAAAATGTTAGGTGTATTTAGCAATATATCACTGATGAATAGTGAGAGAGAAAAAATACTTTTTCATACCACATGCATTGAAACAGCGAGTTTTGATCTCTGTTTTGCCAGTCGAAATAAGATAATTTCAAAACAATGCGTATGTGTCGTTGTTTCTGCCCTAGGGGAGAAACATCGTTGTTTCTACCCGGCACCTTCATTTACTTATTATTTACTTTATTTCAAGTCTGTCAGAATCGCATTGACAACTGTCGTCAAATCGTTGTCAAAAGATATTATGCGCTATTTGTCTTTTTTCACCCCTTGCCACACAATATACTATTATAGCGATGTTTTCCAAAACAATGCCATTGAGGTAGTATACTTATACCTCAATCTATATACTACAAAAAACTTTAGGACATAATATATTATCTCGTACAAGCACTTAACTAACCCAATGGCCTAATTCTCTCTCAATTACGGTAGAATTGTGCTCAACAGTGGAAAATCAAAAAACATTTTAAAAAGAATTAGAAAATCTAAAATTCAAATAAGAACAGCCCTTATGATACACCTATAAAGGATATGATGAAACTAAGAAGCAAATTTAATTTTATCCACATAAATAAAACAGGAAGAAACATAAAGGAAAAAACCCTGTGTTGCATTAAAAACATAATCATGAGCTGTTATCGTAGGAAACGAGCAAGACGATTCTACGAATAGGGTTGCATTTTTATTTTTAAATTACCGTTATTAAGGCCGGTAATCAGAGGTCATGGGTTACAAAAAATAGTGGAGCATTTGTGCTACAATGTAAATATCAGGTCATTTTAAAGTTTTTGTAGAGCTTATCACAAGCTTGTGACTGTTCCGTTATTCATACCAGACTTTAGTGTAAATTGTTTCTGCCATTGTTTTAGTGATAGAAATGGAATTAGTACTCTAACATATTTGCTTACCTTTTTATTTATTCATTGGGTATATTTCCAATGTATTAGTTATATCAGTATTGATAAAAAATATTTGATACGTATAGTATTTTCAAATGTTTGGATTTTGTTAGAATAACATTATTATAAACATTATTACTGATGTTTTCAACGATTTACTTTCTGTTCAAGATATTGCATATAACATAACCCTAAAATTAAAGAAATTAATTCATAAAAAATTACATTAAGTAACCCAAAGCTAATAATTTGTGATGTCAGATTTGTACTTGTAAACCACTTGTTATTGTCATGAGAGCAGCCTGCAAAAATTATGGAGCGGAATTCGTCTCGAACTGGATGTTACATCATAAAAAACATCGGCGATGGTAATTTTGTTTCCCAACGAGCTAAGCTATTGTTTGTTCTTCTACCAAAGTCGCCGACGTGTCCGGACCAAACTCTAAATATACGAACGGACCCAGCAATCATCCCATACTCAACGACCTTAATGATAGCCCTTCGAACGAGTAAATTATCAATTCCGCCCGAAGGGTTTAAACCTTGTTTTTGGAGAGCCGTAACAAGCCGATCATCTACCGCCTTTGAGTCATCGTCGTTTGAAACCATTCTCATACTAACGATGAAGATAGTTAGAGCGAATATCCTTTGTTGAACATTTTTTCACTTCCAATCTATAAATGGAGAATAAAGTTGGCCTTGAAAACTTTGACGTTTTACCGAATAGTGTTCCTTTCTATGACTTTCTCAATTATTATAAGTAATTTTATAGCTCATGCAATTATTAATCCCAAAATTTAGTCTCCTTAATGAGCGTAACATAGAAAACATGTTTTCTAATCTCTAATGAAATTATGTAGCTGGTTGGCGACGCTGGATTTTTTCATAGTTTTAATATGCATTCTTGAAAATATGCGGTATTCATTCCTTACTCGGTTTGCGTGTTTGCAACTTGAAAACTGTAAACGCAAAGTACGTTCTCGGAACTGCATAAACATTTCCACGAAGGAGACTAACTTTCAGCCGTGTCGCGCTCAAATTGGCTAAGTATTTTGCGACAAACCCGTTTCAGTACGAGAATCGTATTCTATCTGTAAATATTGTAAACCATTGATACCATTAAAGTTACTCTAAAGCTGTTGCCTTAACTGTAAATGCATAAATTTGAATGAAACTAAAATTTGTTTGATGATTCAATAGAATACTACTTTTTTACAATTAATTATAAAAGAAGTTGTTACAATTCCTACCTTAATGAACATTTTCTATTTATTAATATCATGTTTGTTTATTAACAATTTATAGGCCTTATAGCCATTACCATCCAAAAGCATATAAGTACTTAAATATTATATTAGCTTGGTCTCATTTATTAGTAACGACGTCTTCCGTTTGTCGTTAATGTTCATTTCTTTATTCGAAGCGCAGTTCCAAAAAAAACTAATAGTCGTAATTATGAAAGTAATGAGAAACGAAACGCACACGCAAAAGAGATATTCGGCATAGGCTTTTATTTTAAAAAAAGCACCTAATAATGTTAGATATTTCTAACTAAGTACCTACTGAAATATAAGTGCCTAGTAAAAAGAGAAAAGTAAAAAAAGAAAAATTGATTAATAGATACTAGTTGTATAATAGATTTTGAAAAGTACAAATATTTAGATAATAGTATAAGTACAGTAGTAACCCGGAGTCGTGGAAGAAATTTATCTTGTGGTTTTGAATTTGTACGATATTATACCCTTCGGTGTCCCCCAAGGGTGCCCTTTAGGATCATAAGAATTTCTGGTTTACATAAAAACTGAGGAGAGTACTTACTTGAATCTTAACCCTTACCTTACTAATAGCAATGGTCAGTTAATACTTGTCTAACTATCCGTTTAATATCTAAATTACTAATAGGGACAAGTCAGTCAAATACATTCATAGCTGACTTCTTCATTTATTGTCTAATCTATACTTAGATTTACAAATATTATGGTATAATTTTTAAATTATCTGTATCAACCTTTTTCTTGGTTTTTGACAAATTGGAACGAATTATTTTATTTATATATAATTATTATTTATTTCGTTCCAATTGGTCAAAAACCAAGAAAAAGGTTGATACAGATAATTTAGTATCGTGGAACGCTTGGGTATTCACTTATATATAATTTTTAAAGTTAAAATACTAATTAATATATTCAAGGCAACTTTACTTTTAAAACAATTTAAGATACTCTCTGAATTGATTTATATTCTCAGTAGTGTTCTTCATAATTATGTACTATGAGTAAAAAAATATTTGTAGTAACCTTCAAATCAAAAAGACATAACAGTAAATTATGTTCTATTGCTTCTAAAATAAAACAATATCATAACAGTGTCTTTTGCATGGGACCAAAAATATATAACGGTCTAGGTACAGCAATTCCTCAAAATTAAAACGGGCAACGAGTTTAAAAAAGAACTTACAACTTATTTACTGAAAAAGGCATATTACTCAGTCACTGATTTCATAAACGATAAAACGTCGTAAAGGAATTCCATAAAAACCTGAGAGGTTTTTTTCTGCCGGCTTTTTTTCCCTCTCAGTGTACAAACACCCTGTGATATGTGTACCCAAAGCCGACGATCGGAACCAATCCGAAATATAAATAAATAAATATTTAAATCTATGAAAGGCGCAATATGGGACAAATAAAACAATAGTAAATAATGTAGTTTAAAAAACTAAAAAACACGCTTTTGTGAAAATACGAACTAAAAAGTAAAAAAATAAGAAGAAAATGTATTTTACTGTAAAAAAAGCGTGGGGTGCACGGTCTCAATAGTATCTTAAAAACCACCCCAAATTTTTAGTTTTTTAAACTACATCATTTATTTTTAATTTTTTAGTTGGATTTTTATTCTAATATTATTGCATTGTCATCGGCCCTTGACCCCTGTAAATATTTTCAAGTTAATCAGACTCCTAGATGTAAGTGAAAATGAAGTTAAAAGATTCCGTTACATACATACATACATACATACAGCTCAAGTTAATAAAAGCGTGTTAAATAAATAACGTAGTTTAAAAAACTAAAAAACACGCTTTTGTGAAAATACGAACTAAAAAGTTAAAAAATAAGAAGAAAATGTATTTTACTGCAAAAAAAGCGTGGGGTGCATGGTGTCAATAGTATTTTAAAAACCACCCCACGCTTTTTTTGCAGTAAAATACATTTTCTTCTTATTTTTTAACTTTTTAGTTCGTATTTTCACAAAAGCGTGTTTTTTAGTTTTTTAAACTACGTTATTTATTTTTAATTTTTTAGTTGGATTTTTATTCTCATATTATTGCATTGTTATCGTGCCTCGACCCCTGTGCAAATTATCAATTAAATCAGACGCTTAGACGTGTTAAAAATATCAAACTTTATATATGTTTCATTAAGCTTATACCTTAGGCCACAAACTTATCAGCCGCCCCTCGTAAATTTTTTTTTATCCTGATGATCCTAGTTAGGAATTTAATATAAAGTTATGAGATTATTGTATTGTCATCGGCCCTTGACCCCTGTGCAAATTTTCAAGTTAATCAGACTCCTAGAAGTAAGTGAAAATGAAGTTAAAAGATTCCGTTACATACATACATACATACATACAGGTCAAGTTAATAAAAGCGTGTTAAAAATAAATGTTAATGTACATTTTATAATTTTGTTATAGGTTTAATTTTTATCATTTGTAGTATTTGCAACCTCTAGAAGGTAAATATGGCGAACTTAATATACTTATATAAACATCTTTGTAAACACCCATATTTATGCAAATAAACGTATAGGTATGTCTTTGTCTTTGAATCTGACTTAAAAACCTGACCTGAAAAGTTTATTTAAGTCCAATAACTTAGCTTGAGTTTAAAGCTTAGATGTAAGCAAACCTTCGGTTATTTGTTGCCATGTTTAAGAGTAAAGACTTCTATACGACGTCAATCATGAATAACGATAATTGACGGACGGCAAGCACCAATCGGTATTCAGCAATTGAGTCACCACTCCCACTCGACGCCATCTTGTATTTAATGCGCTCGCGCATGTTAACAGCCTAATTATGTTCAGAAAAGTCAGTTTTTCTACTGTTTTGAATATTCTTCCTACCAAAAACACAAACGTCATGCAAATAAAACCCAGTCGCACCACCCAGATGTTTATATATTTTTTCTGATTCAGAGTATATTAACATAATTTCTTGGTACATTATTTTGTATTAGCATTCATTTTTATTTTAATATAGGTACATCAGTGATAAATTCGTGTAGAAGCTCTAATTGTAATATGATCTTTATTTGTGTGAGAAAAATATGCGTAAAAGAATTTGGTCTTTGTTCTTGATAAAACATTTTTCTACCACTTTGCCCCTTAACTTTCACGCTCTGATGCCCAAATATCAAACGGTTTTAAAGGCATCATTATTTTGTATCGTCTGTTATTGTTATTTCAGGCAATCAACGAGAAATTGTAACAGTTGACCTGTTTTATGTAGGGCTCTATAATACTTTGTAAAGTTTTTGATAAGTTATCCAAAGTTTAGAGAAACAAAATAGAAAAGTTCACATCATACCAAATGCTACTAAGTCCTTAATACATTGGTACGTATATTTTGAAGCGCGTATGGCTCGGCCGTTAGCGTAGAATGCAAGCGATCTATGCAACTAATCCAAACGGGCGCGGTCGAGATGGGTGACCGCTAGTGGCAAAAAATTCATGCGCTTTTTCCGTGCTTCGGAGGGCACGTTAAGCCGTCGGTTCCGGTTGTTGTCGATAGATAACAGTCGTCAAACCTTTTCGGAGGCCTTATGGGCGGTTTGAAAACATCCGACAGCATGTTGGGCACTAACACTAACCCGCATCTCCACCAACCCGCATTGGAGCAGCGTAATGGAATAAGCTCCAGGCCTGCCCAATAATTCGGAGAGACCCGTGCCCAGCAGTGGGACGCAAAAAGGTTTGCAGCCATATTTAAAAACAGTATCGTAACTTTGCTTCTTAAATAAGTTACTTTACTATATTACATTGTACACGTACATTATTACTTTACGTGACTTCGTTTGTTAATAAACGTTTCACATTCATAGCCCCACAGAAAGGCAATGAATATACCCTGTAAAGTGGTTACAATGGACACATGCAAAGACAGGAACACAAAACCCAGACTGAGAACAGAAATTTAAACTCATCATTCAAATTTCTGTTTCGCCGGGAATCGAACCCGAGACCCCTCGATTGACAGTACGGCATGGTAACCATTGCGCCACGCGGGTCGTCAAAGTGTTAGTACAAAGTTAGTGTTGTCAACTGTCAAATTGTTAGTACAAATGTTTGTTTTGGTTTATTTAACCATGTTAAAATATTTTTTGTTTACACAGAATTGGGCGTTAAGAGCTGCTTTTAAAGATTACTATTTTATCGATATCCGTATAGTATAAACCTGGTAACCATCGATTTAAAAAAATATCTTTAAACATTGTAAATACTATGTTCTGGTAAATAAAGAAATTGAATTGAATTGAATTACTAAGAAATCAGCGAAACCTGTGAAATTAATATTGAGATATGCAAAATATAGGATATTTAAAGCATTTATAAAAGAAAAAAATATGAATAAAATAACTGAATTTTTAGATAGTACCGGTTACGCCTACTGTAGTATTCACTTTCTTGTATGAAGCTTAACTTTTAATTTAAATCCTTGTAATTTACAGTTAAATAGAACAATAAATAATCACTGTCACAAAAAGGTTTTTTTTAATTATGGCATCGCAAACTCTGTGCATACTGCCAGCGTCAAGTATAATTTATGCATCAATTTTTTGCCATTTTTAATGAAACTGGACGAAGTAGGTAATAACAAAGTCAGTAAGTAAGTCATCAGTAATCAGTCAGTCTAGTCAGTCCAACATTCAAGTAAAGCGATGGCTACTTTACTAGAACGTGTCTGTTGGAATTTTGGAGGCAAGCACAAAAAACATATTTTAGCACTGTTATTCTATTTCACAAACACTCGTGCACTGTAATTAACCTATATCAAACAAAATGCCATCAACTTTATCCGATATAACTCAAAAATACACAAAGAAAATGAAAATAAAACAAGAGCACAATATGTCTTTCTCGACTTCCCGCCAAAACTCAGTCACAAAAAGCAATATATTTCTCAAAATTTTTATATAGGTATCTATTTATAAATAATTCATTTTATGTGGGTACTAATTTTTGATTCAATATAAATAAAGGTAAATTTAAATATTTTTTATTTTCAATTTATAAAGCGTAACAACTCGTGAGTATGTGACATCATTGATCATCATTATTCAGAAAGTCCACAGATGACGTCTTGGACGCTGTATGCTAAGTAATCACAGTTGTATCCTTACATGGCTGAAGACCACTTTTGACTAAATACTTGCTTCCATAATGTGTCTGACAGAGGGCCGAAAAAGTGAAAATTTCGTCATCAGGAGATTATGTTTGAAACCTGCAGTTTAGTTCCTGGCCTAGTCAATAAACGTTATACACTCATAGCCCCACAGTAAGGTAATTAATACCCTGTGTCGTGGGTACCATGAACACATACAAAGACAGGAACACAAACACCCAGACAGAGAACAAAAATGTAAACTCATCATTCAAATTTCTGATTCGTCGGGAATCGAACCCGGGACCCCTCGATTGACAGTCCGGCATTTCAACCATTGCGCCACGCGGGTCGTCGAAATACACGTAAACGTGATATCCTTAACGTGATGTTAACGTGTTAACAAAAGAAATGGCCCACAAAGTTTCCTGGTGAAAGAAAAAAAAAACCGCATTATAGTGTAGGTAAGTGAATGGTTTTATTATATGAGTTTGACTTTATTTATCTATCTTATCACCGGAAGCGTAGATACTAATAAAGGATCTTCAAGTAATAAGTAATCGTCTTTAAGTAAAGACGCCGTTTAGCATTTTTTTTCTATTTTTAAGTGAAAATTTAAGTAAAAGATAGTTAATTAATTTCTGATTAGACAGACACCAATAAAGTAGCATCGTAATAACCTCTACCAAAGCAAAATTTATAGGGATTTCTTTTCACATACAACCTTAAAGCATCAAGATGTTGAAAGGTGTATACCTGTCATACCGGACGTACGGTGTGGTAACGGTAGTAACGGTGAGTGTACGGGTGTCAACCCGTCAGAGGAGTGGCCTTTACGGGCGAATCCCTCATCCCAACGTCCACGCACAATGTGCCTTCTAGTTATACAACTAGTGTGTCTGTGTGTGTCAGTGTCATGTCAGTGTTATCGGTGCATAGAAAATGACGTTGTTAATGAAATTGACATAATAAGAAATGTATGCGTCTGTAGCGATGTAAGAATATTTGTGAATGTGTGACAAAATTAAAATGTGTGCGTTCTTTCCCCTCACCAGATTTGGCACAAAAATTATGCATCGAAGCGAGGCGCTATGCCGTCTCTCCTGAAGGGTGAGTCAGTACCTTTGATGCTCTAAGTCTAAGCATACAACTTCTTAATCGCTTACAATACGACAAGCTTCTTCAGATATATTGATGCAATACCTACGCATAAATTGATTCAAATGTTGCATCAAGTGCACACCGCTCTTGTTGTCCTTTGTCTTGTTGTCCGCAACAAATCCAAATAAAGACTCGTACAAACATTATGTATATTTTATATCACTTATGAATGTTTCATGCGGAATCTGTTATTCTGATTGCGTCTGTAAAACGGTATCCTCAGTAGACAAATATATGAAGTAAAGTATTTTAATTCAAATATGACGACCTGCGTGGCGCAATGGTTACCATGTTGGACTGCCAATCGAAGGGTTCCGGGTTCGATTCCCGGGGAAACAGAAATTTGAATGATGAGTTTAAATTTCTGTTCTCGGTCTGGGTGGTTGTGTTTCTGTCTTTGTGTGTATCCATGGTATCCACGACACAGGGCATATCTACCCTACTGTGGGGCTATGAGTCTGAAGCGTTATTTATTTATTTATATAGTATCGTAGCGTACTTGTAACTGTAATTTAGCTCAATCAGTTTCAAAAATGACTTGAATTTGTTAAAACGTATCTAAGAAATTTGTGGAAAAAGTGGCTTTAAAAATGACTATCTGATTTCAAGTTATTATTTGTCTTTTATGGTTCAAAATATGCAGGCCACGACTCACGTACTATTAAGGCGATGTTACAGTCCACTTAGGTCTCACGACAAAAATGAATACATTGGTAGTACTAATCTTCTTCTTCTGAGGCCTTAGTGTAAGTGTGCACACGCGAAAACGTTACTATCGCGTTAGCGTTAAGAATTTAAGTATCGACCTTATTCCTTTTAGGTTAAGATCTATCTGTCCAATTTTAACTCGGACGCAGTAGTAACGTTTGCGCGTTTACAAACTCACACTAAGGGCTCTGTTCAAAAAACTGTTCAAATAAAGAACGAAAAAAAAAATTATCTGAAAGCTTACGAGTAAGAGCAAACCCTTTACCAACAGTCCTTAATTTAGGCTTATACCAAATAAAGGACTAATTCTATTGATACGATATCAAATAAATCAATATCTTCAGCCATTTGCTTATCACGAGAATCAGTTCTATCTCTTATCTTTATTTTTTGTTCAGCTGGATTTAGGGCCGGTTGAGCATAAAGACGGGATCTATTTTTATTGGCCGTCCTAATGGATTTTTGTAATGTGATCCTTAATTTCGTGTTGTTTTTTTATGCCCACATTGTGCTTTTAGAGTCTTGTAACGCATATCCAAGTTTAGAACTAAGGCGCGAGATAAATCTTTAAAGCTCGATATAACACCTCTTTTTATTGAAACTACAAATCATTAGAAACCAAAATTGTATCACAAATTGTAATCCCTATTGTGTTACAGTCATTAGTACTGACACTTACATGGCTGCAACCCTTTTTACGTCACACTGCTGGGCACGGGTCTCTCCCCATTATTGGGGAGGCCTGGAGCTTATTCCACCACGCTGCTCCAATGCGGGTTGGTAGAGATGCGGGTTAGTGGCCAGCCCACTGTCAGATGTTTTCAAACCGCCCATAAGGCCTCCGACAAGGTTTAACGACTGTTATTTAACGACAACAACCGGGACCGAAGGTTTATTGTGGCCTCCGAAGCACGGAAACTCGCATGAATTCTTTTTTGCTACTAGCAATCACCCATATTACACCCGACCACGCCCGTTTGGCTTAGACGCATATATCGCTTGCGTTCTATGCCACTGGGCCATGCGCGCTTCGACACTTCATACATATAGTGAAAATTAATGTTGGAATGAATATAACCATACATACATTTATTTGGACTCCAGAAAATACCATTACATACCTTTAAAAAACGCTTCCAAGATATTAGACACTTGCTGTGCTCCGCGGTTTAACCCGCGTTAGAAAGGATCAGTAATATAAAGAGAATATTATTCATAGGTTTCATGGCACCCAATTCTATTCTATAGCCTATGTTCATCCAGGATAATGTAGAATTTATATGGTAAGATATTTTCTAATAGTTGCCAAGCCTATTCAATGCAAACAATTAAATAATCAAATCTTTCCTCTTTATAATATGTATTGATTTATTGATGATGATTATTGATTATAGATAAGAAATAGAGAGAGTCGTACGTATGTTGTACTGTATAATGGAACAAGCCTCAAATATGTGTCAGGTCATCGAATGGAGTAACACATATGAAAAATATAGGTACGGAATATCAAAAATTTCCCAGTATCTTTCCATAGAGAAAAATGGTCTATGGAGCTAATTTATGATAACTACAGGTGAATAAAACACTCCAACATTGAAAAAGGAATGATCCAACAGTAGGTGGTAGGTAGTGTAATTTAGCATTGTTTTCTATGTCGTGGGTGCAGTACGCACAATCAGACCACCATTGGTGTGGTTTTACAGATCCACCATTGAATAGAAATGTCAGGTTTATTGTACATAGAGTTTTAGAGGAAGGCAAATAGAATCATGAGAATAATATACATGATTCGAATCTTACGTTACACACTCATAGCCCCACAGAAAGGTAATTAGTACTCTGTGTCGTGGGTACCATGGATACATACCAAGACAGGAACACAAACACACAGAATGAGAACAGAAATTTAAACTCTTCATTCAAATTTCCGTTTCGCCGGGAATCGAACCCGGGACCCCTCGATTGGCTGTCCAGCATGATAACCATTGCGCCACGCGGGTCGTCAGTGATGGACTTGTGTCTTACTAATTAGTTCAGCATTATAAATCGTGATACTTTTTAAATTTTTCATCCTAATTACAGCACCACTTGATGCTTTGCATGAAGTAACAGTATTTAATGCAAGTGTATAATCATAACAGAAATAAAGGATGAGATTAAATTTCTGTTCTGGGTCGGTATCTATGATACCCATGGTACCCACGACACAACAAATCCTAGTGTAGGGCTATGAATGTAAAACAGTATTCATTTATTTATTAACTCGAACGCCATCAATTTAATCGATTAACCTTCTAAAATACAGATTTTTGAGTGTTTTGAAGGTTACATTTAGCCTTCGGTTTCGGTTGTTATCGATGTAGGTGTGTATATATCAGCCTAGACGGTAGCGTTATCGGTGGCCAAAAGACAGTGAGTTGACCACTAACCACTATCTTTATCAATCTCCTTTGGAAAATTGTAACGGCGTAGGATTCAGACATCCTTATGGAGGAATCCGGTGCACAGCAAAGTTCGAAAAATAAGAGAGTAAATTAAATGATGAAATTCTATGAATATTAAAATCCTACGTTCCATAGATGAACTTGAAACTTAGCATTAGACCCTTAGGCGTAAAATCGGTCTGATGAAAACGCTAATGTATTTCGCTTTCATGTTTTTTTTAATGCGAATGAAACCAAGGAACACAGTTAATTGGTTCAAAAGAATCTTGTCTACATGGTATACATTCTTTGTTTACGTTACACACCTCGTGCCTTAGTTGTTCTATGTACATTATTAATGGATCTGCTGATAAGGCGAGTCCGTGGATGATTTGTTTACACATATCTGCCTGTGTTTATAATAATGTCGACTTTAACATGCAAGAAAACGTAATAGCAACTTATATTCATCTATCCATCTTTACAGGCCTCTGCTGGACATTGGCTTATCCTTATGTTTTCTATCCAGCCCTCATTCTCTGAATCTAGCGGGTTCTCAATGTCATCTTCAGGTTCACTTTACCTAGTTAGATGACATGTGCTGATTTCACAGAGTCGTGATCGCATCAAAAATTAACGAATATGTATCAAAAGTAATTTGATAGAAAAATTAAGTGGTATTGTGGCATAGGTTGTAATTTCGCTGTGTTTAATTTTTTGCACATTCTTATAGCTTTACGGTAGTAAGGCACGTCACAGGGTAGTAAACGCTGTGCCGTGGGTGCCACAGATACACACAAAGACAAATTCAAACACCTAAACAGGAAAAAACTAAACTCACTACTTAGACATTTTCCTTGCTAAGAATGAACACAGGATCTCTTGCATAGAAGGTACACCAGGGTCTACCAGCTAATTTGAATGAATGCTTGGCCTTGCATGTTTGATATTGTTCCCTTTGAATAGATAGGTATGATCATATAATCTGAAATCACCGAAGCGAAGCGCCGGATCATTAGTTAAAAAATTGTTAACATGTCTAGCAGTAATTCAAACTAATAAATAACAGCTACATTAATTCTAATAAAAATATCAAGACCGGTATCAATGAACGAAAAGTAGCCCTGCTGCAGCCACTTGCAATTATTTTCGTCTAATCTGCTTTTTGCAGCTTACTGTCTAACAGCCGCTTACGTCCCTTGACGTAAATACGACTTCGGAATTCTTGTTGTCTGTAATGAGCTTCTAATGAAGACAATCCTAAAATAAAACAAAGCTACTGTGATACAGATTAATGAGATAACAGAAAAAAGTACAAAATATACAAAAAGTTTATTTCACGTAATTAAAGTTTGTCCAAAAATGCAGTTGAGAAAGTTGCTTTCGTTGTGTTGACAAAGACAGTGTAATGTAAACGTTATTATAAAATAATAGAATTATTTCATACTAACTGAAAGAACGAACGATAATGATACCTTGTGTGCTATTTGGTGAATTCTTTAAATGTAAGTACCTTCTGAAGTTACCCAAAGGTAATTGCGAAAATAAGTTGAGTCCCTTTTTAAGAATAGATAACGAACCCTGTAACCTATTCTAAAATTGCTAACATTATTTTACTATTTTATTAGCCTGAACATTCTACATATATTTATTAGGTATATTTATTTGTCAATAGCTATCAAAATTATTTATTAAGGTACTAAAGTCATGAACAATACTAATCCTCTTAAAAATCGAATCTATTTTCATAAAATCTCAGTCTTCATAAAATGTTTACTGCAAGCGACAAAACATCGGATATCATAGTAATAAATAAATCATCGCTCTCAAAACATGCAAAATGAAGTCCACTGCAGGCTAATTTATACTAAGTACCGCATAAACACGATCACTTTGTTAAATAAAACATGGTGCACTTAATTTAGCTATAAAGCCTTTGAATCAGTTCATCCATTAATTACTACTATCTATGATGCTTTAACACCTAAAAGCTGGCGCTAATCTCGGGAAAGCGTCCACTTTGAGAAGGCTTAGCATACTTGTATAACCCTCAAATGCACAGTCCGGTCCAACTCCCCCACAATGTAATTTAACGTGATTGCGAATTATACATTTATTATTTACCCTTGCCATATCTCCTGCAAGATTAAACGGCTACTTGTGCGAAGATTAAATCCAGGATTTTATTCCCATATTGCCGTACATTTCCACCCCACGACTGAGGCAGAAACTCGAGTATTCATTGCGGGTAGCCAACCTCCAACGGTAAGGGATGGCGACTCGAAGTTCTCAACCACAAATTTTTGTTTTCAAATAAGTTTCGAGCTGAAATTAAATTTGCTGCGCTATCGCGTTGCGTTCAGCTTTGTTTTAATTACGCTCGAGCTACCATTTTTAAAGTTGCATCGAAAAATATTTTTTCGTCTGAGAAGTACGAACGTTTCGCATCCATTAACAAGTTTACAAATTTGGATCCATTTTCATTTTACGTTATCACGTATGCAATTTAGCGGTGAGTAGCGTTGTGTATAGAATATGTTAAGGCCAACCCTAGCGGCTGCAAACCAAGATTTATATGGAGGTCGTGGTTATTTATACCGACCAGCCTTATTTTTATTCCCTGTGTGATATTTTTAATGAGGCAACTGAATAGCCCCGTTGCACCTTTTATTAACTTTAAAGCGTTACCTACATGAACTGTAGAAACAGACCCGCATGATACTAGGATGTGATGTGTTATATCCTTTTTACCTTTCCTCTGCGTTTCACTCGTTTGATTCAGCAAATATGGGTTAGGGCTGGAATTTGTAAAAAACGTATTCATTTGTTCACAATTTTTACTCCCTTTTATTGTTCTTTTATCACAATTATTGTTTGGCTAAACCGAACCGTTTTTCGATTAACTACACTGAACATTTTCTGATTGGATTCCAATTTACAATAATCGATTTTTCAAGCCTCATGTTCCAATACGAAACGAAGTCGGTCGTTAAAAAGTTTAAGAGTCAGAATTTTGTATAAAATAACTTATACGAAGTTGAGGTACCCACAAAACAGGTTTAATGCGCCGGCGGCTAGATTGGTCGGGCCCTCTATTTGTTTTAAAACATAATTGAGGCCCTGATGAGGCAGTAATTGGGCCTCACACGGATCGCACTATGCAAATGTAGCAATTAGGATAATAAAGACCTCCTCGATGACCCGTAAGGTTAACAATGGCTTGGCAAATTCGCCCCACGGTCCACTTTAACCTTTTAAGATTTCTGTTTGAGGATCTGGGATTATGTAACTTGTCGGGTTGTCTGTCTGGTAATTGTGTTGACATTTTGAGATAGAGGCCTTTCAATAATCGTCCTCACGTTTACACATACTAGTATATAAGTACACAAAAGATTAATTACTCTGCATACACTGGGTTAAAATCAACACCAATTAGGTTATCTTCGTGGTTATGATTAAATAAGTTTGAGCAATTAGTAATAATGTTGAAGGTAATCAAAAGCATTTAAAAAAAACAATAGATTTAAATTTTGATACTATTACCTAAGTTTATTAAAATTAATCATTTAGATGGTTTTATGTTGATGAAACATATCGATCAACATTTTATAGATGCATTTACCACTGTCTAAAATATATTTCATTATCTTCTCTTTACAATCGATCTGAGGGCGCACTCTGCTTTTCTTAAGTGCTGAATTTATTATTTTCGTGAAGTGTTTAACAATACATTTATTAAAACTCCTCTGTTTTATTGATTTTAAATTTAAAATCGAACATTCAATTATTAAATTCCAATACATTATTCCATCCAATCGGATTAAACCTATCCGGGAAGAACCAAGAATAACTGAAGCATCACGTACAACGATCAACGTACGTTTAAAAGTCAATGCAGCCTTGCCTTACGTCTCACTCAAGTTTAAACGACCTAAATATTTGATGAGACCAACAAGATCAAATGAAATAGCTATGGGATACATCAAGAGGGAGTCAGATATCTACCAAGTTAACAAGGGCGCTTGTAACAGAATATATTATGAGACGATCAATAGATAGGATTAGTTCTATCTATGTAGATAACATCACACGGGGCCCAGATGTCTTGTTAACGGTATCAAAGTACTTTATGGGATGTTATTCGATAAAGTAAAAGTGGCGTAATGCGATGTTGGACGGGGACTGTTTATTGTGGCTATGATGCTTTACTCTTGGTCAAATACGAGTAGCTTAGAATAAGTACGTATAGAATGAGTGTCTTCATACAAGCGAGCTGTCAAAATTGAAGCACTAAATAGATTCACACAGATGCTACATCTGACAAACATTTTATTTTTATTTTGACCGAAAACTATAAAACACTACAAAATATTTAAAACATTACTGTGTAAAGTTATGTTATTAGACTTCTTCTGGTTTTTCAAAAGTGTTGTGACACAATTTAACAGCACAAACCGTCACATATTTTTTGTCGGGAGAAATGTTCGACTTGCTTTAACCTTAACTTACGGAGCGGCCCGGCGTTTACATGAAGCATGGTGCTTCAATTATTTGGGAACACGAAAACAATACAGGATAATATATATCTTATCGAAAAATGAATGCTTTAATGGAGTAGTAATTGACTAAGCTTGAATGATAGCAATTATGCGCACAGAAAAAATCTCATAAACGTCAAGTGTATGAAAGTGAAATGCAGTCTAAGCGCCGCTTTTCCATCCCCTCCTGTAGCTTCAGGATTAAGAATAGAGCTACGGTATCCCCTGCCTGATCGTAAAAGGCGACTAAAAGAGGGCTTCCGGGAATGCGGACGGTGAGAGTGGGAGCTTGACTCGTCCAGCTAGCAGCCCTGGGAGGGACGGCGGTGTATGCGTGGCCGCATGCCGCCGTGAACACCTGAAGGTGCAAGAGAGCACATCTGCTCCGAAGATGGGCCCGTTCTGGGGCGCCACGCGTGGAGGACACCGGTGCGTTCCAATAGAGATCCCGGAGTCCTCACAAACGCAGAGGCAGGCCACTGAGGGGGTTTTAGTGTGGTCAAATCCCACATAACCCGGTATCCTCTCCCAAGGTGTCGGGTACCTTTTAAAGGTTTCCCCCTGATACAAAAAAAAGATAAAGTTATTAGTCAGTTAATACTATCGATATCCTTTTCATGTCAATTGAATAACGTTGACAGCGCTAAACACTTATTCGATGAATATTTTTTTCGAGTATTGAAAAATCGTCACGTTTATAATTTTTTGAAAGCTTAAAAAAGAAAATGTGGAACAATTTCAAAACATTATTTAATTGTAAACTTTGCAAACCGAAAACTGAGGTCCACTAATAATATAATTATTCAATCTATGTCACTGTTACTTACGCCTGGTCTGTAATTTGTATATAACCAAATTATTATGCAAATTCTGTATAATATATGTTACATACACAAAGAGTTAAACATATACACCTTGTAGTGTTATTAATACACTACATGTTATTACTTACTTCATTCAATTCCATTATCATTTTTTATAACTTATATCCTTTTGTTCTATTATTATTTTTACTTTTCCTTGCTTATTTCTTAATTTACTTTGTTACAATGTTTGTTTACCTATCAAAATTGTCTTGTCTGTCATTTATGTTTCTTATTTAATTTCATAGATAAACACATTATTGTCTTTGGCTGCTACATGTTTTTTATATTATAATTTTAAGTTGTTATTTTTAAATAATAAAATAATATAATGTTTGTCTAATTTAGTTTTGTATTATTTATCATTTAAAATTAATTTACGACACTCGCTGAAATTATGGATACTGGAAACTCTTTGGATAGCCTGCTGGTCGAATGTAAGAATATGCATAAAGGAAATTCCTGGAAGAAGTAAATTCAAATTTGAATGATTTTGATATATAAGGGCTGAACGGCCGAACACGAGGTTCTCTGTTCTCTGCTTTCTGGTTCTTTCTATGAGTTCCTTCTCTTGATTCTACAACATATCCTGCTAGTCTACCTGGAAGTATTTTCAAGTGAAAGTAATGTAAACCTACCTAACCGTATACTACCTATACCTATGCGAGCGGATACTGGACTTTTGGTGATATCTACAATATTGCCTGGATTTGTCGAATGTGGAATTCTATTCTAATAAAGAACTGAAGATTCTGGACGTGCACTGGACCATCCACTAAAGGAGGTACCTTCTAATAATCTTACTATCGTTCCGCGAGTGTCTTATGGACATTAAGTGTGCTAGTTTTAAAATTAGTTATACGCTTAGTGTAGTATATTCTCTGTAACCACTAGGTTATTAAATAAACCCAATTTATCCCTAAACTCCCTTTTATTTCACTACAATTGGCGCCCAACGGAAATTATTACTCATTTTTTTCTAAATTCTAAAACTATACTTCCTCAAGTATATGTGTACACGTAATTATCTTTGGCTCAACATTTCGGCAGATTTCTTTTAACTTCCTAAACTTCTTTACACTATACAATACAAGTATTCTTATATATGTATTTATTTCATTCCTACTCAGTGGAATACGCTGATGTCCAGACTTCCTCGTGTAAGTTTGGGTCGGGAATTATATTTTATTATTATAGTTTATGTATATATTCCTACTCAGTGGAATACGCTGACGTCCAGATCTCTACTCATTCCTTGAGTCAGTTGATTTGGGTTGGGAACTTATATCATCTACTCAACATTACATATTCACACTGCACCTCATACTTTCTCTCTTCTATCTTAATTTATTGTAGTGTTTTTTACGACCCTGAGATCTACCTCAGAGGGTTTATTTTTTATCTTGTGGTTACAATTTTACTATGATTGTTCTGCTGCTGTACCTAATAAAGAACTATTAACTGTACTTAACTTCTACCTCTACTACTATTCTACAATAAAAGAACCATTTTATGTTTTTTATATTCTTCTATTTTTATACATTGGTTTTTTGATCTTCTTTGTTTTATTTTTTCATCATTCATTAACTACAATCTTTTGGTTTTGCTGGGGTAACCAACTTTTTCTTCTTTCCTGGAATTAAAGTAACTAATTTTTATTATTGAACTAAATGACTAGATTTAGTTCCTACTTTTTTACTTTCTTGTGGGCACTTTTAGCCTTTCTTTTTTACTTTATGGGCGCTCTAAACGCTCATACTTTCCTATATGGGTGCTCTAAATGCTTATACTTACTTTATGGGCGCTCTAAACGCTCCTACTTTGCTTTAAGGGCGCTCTAAACGCTCTTACTTACTTTGTGGGTGCTCTAAGCCTTCTGCCTTGTGGGCTTCAGCGTCTTATCGCTGTTTGGGGATTTTCTTCTGAGAGCGGCTGACAACTCTCTAAAAATAAGCCTGTGTTGTGAGCGGTTGACAACTCACTAAAAATAAGCCTTTGTCGTGGGGTTTTCTATTAGAGCGGCCGACAACTCTTTAAATAAGCCTTTGTCATTGGGTTTTCTACGTGAGCGGATGACAACTCACTAAAAATAAGCCTATGTCATGTCTAGTGTTACCTTTGGAGTAGGCGTCATTGAATGTGAACCCTAGCCCCTTCTTTTGGATGATAGATGTATGCTAGAGAAGTATGGTAATGATGTATGATTGTGTAAGGTATTCACTATTGTTTTCAACCTCAAAATTTTTTGACAGCCAAAAAATTTTAACTTGGGTGGGGGAAATATGTAGTGTTATTAATACACTACATGTTATTACTTACTTCATTCAATTCCATTATCATTTTTTATAACTTATATCCTTTTGTTCTATTATTATTTTTACTTTTCCTTGCTTATTTCTTAATTTACTTTGTTACAATGTTTGTTTACCTATCAAAATTGTCTTGTCTGTCATTTATGTTTCTTATTTAATTTCATAGATAAACACATTATTGTCTTTGGCTGCTACATGTTTTTTATATTATAATTTTAAGTTGTTATTTTTAAATAATAAAATAATATAATGTTTGTCTAATTTAGTTTTGTATTATTTATCATTTAAAATTAATTTACGACACTCGCTGAAATTATGGATACTGGAAACTCTTTGGATAGCCTGCTGGTCGAATGTAAGAATATGCATAAAGGAAATTCCTGGAAGAAGTAAATTCAAATTTGAATGATTTTGATATATAAGGGCTGAACGGCCGAACACGAGGTTCTCTGTTCTCTGCTTTCTGGTTCTTTCTATGAGTTCCTTCTCTTGATTCTACAACATATCCTGCTAGTCTACCTGGAAGTATTTTCAAGTGAAAGTAATGTAAACCTACCTAACCTTATACTACCTATACCTATGCGAGCGGATACTGGACTTTTGGTGATATCTACAATATTGCCTGGATTTGTCGAATGTGGAATTCTATTCTAATAAAGAACTGAAGATTCTGGACGTGCACTGGACCATCCACTAAAGGAGGTACCTTCTAATAATCTTACTATCGTTCCGCGAGTGTCTTAGGGACATTAAGTGTGCTAGTTTTAAAATTAGTTATACGCTTAGTGTAGTATATTCTCTGTAACCACTAGGTTATTAAATAAACCCAATTTATCCCTAACTCCCTTTTATTTCACTACAACCTTAAACGCCATGACTCATTAAAATCGTAAACAATTTTAATGCTCTAAAAACCGGAAGCCCTCAAACAAACACTGAAGAGGTCGAACCATGCAATATTAACATCGCTTTGTTTTAAAAACTTGGAGCGGAAAGCAACTCCGCTATCAATATTCATAAGCAAGATGCTGTTTCTGAGGCAGGCAATAAACAAAGCTGGGGTAAAGTCGAGTGAAGTCGGTTATTCTCCGATAGATCTTACGGTTCGTACACATACGTGTTTTGGGTTCAATTTCAATAATTTTTTTATTTTAATTGTACGTAAAGTTTGGTAAACTCTTTAGTTTTTACTGTACATACAGCACCCTTTAGAATTTTGACACTACACCACAGAATACACAATAGTACAGACTACACGTATTTAATTACATACTAACTGACGTCGTTCTGTCTCAACTATGATTATTGTTTTCGAATTTCAAATGAAAATACTTATAAATAATATGGTTACTTAGAATAAATACGTATAGAATGAGTGTCTTCATACAAGCGCGCTGTCAAAATTGAAACACTTAATAGATAGCTGCCACATCTGACAAACAAAATATTTTTAATTTGAACAAATTAACTATAAAATACTACAAAATATTGAAAACACTGTGGAAAGTTATTTTATTAGATTTCTTTTGTTTTTAAAAAGTGTTGTGATAAAATTTAACCTTACGTCTTACGGAGCGGCCCGGCGTTTGGTGCCATTAATGACACCAATCAACATGTTTCAATTTGGGCGCGCGAAAATTGTTTCTATAATGTAATTGTAATTATTCTATGTATGGTTAAGTATTCTTAATTTTTGTAATTTTCAGTGCACTTTTCTAAATTAACCCCCGACGCAAAAACGACGGGGTGTTATAAGTTTGACGTGTCTGTGTCTGTCTGTGTGTGTGTGTGTGTGTGTGTGTGTGTGTTGGCATCGTAGCCCCCAAACGGATGATCCGATTTTAATGCGGTTTTTTTTATTGAAAGGTATATCAGTCGAGAGTGTTCTTAGCTATGTTTGGTGGAAATCGGTTCAGGTCTTCAAGGTCATCAGGTCGTTTGTTAGGTGTGATAGGAATGTTACACGCTCAGTTTACTTGCAAGCATATGTGGGATCTGATATTTGAAACACTTATGTCTTCTGGAACCACTGAGCTAGTCTGTTGTTAGGGCTCGAAGATAGGAGACGTAACCCTGGACTGCCTTTTAGTAAACCCATCGAGTTTGGGCTCGTTGGATTTGTCTTAATTAGTTCTTTTAATGTTTCTAATTGACGAGGACCTGATGCTGAAAATCTGGAATCTCTGAGCTGGTCTGATGATAGGGCTCGAAGGTAGGAGACGTAACCCTGGTTTACCTTTTAGTAAACCCATCGAGTTTGGGCTCGTTGAATTTGCCTTGACTAGTTCTCTTCATGTTTTTATTTGACGAGGACCTGATGCTGGAAATGAGATGTGGCGGAAGAAACCCTGGAATGCCGTAATGAAACGGATAAACCGATTTATATTTTTGCTGAAAATCTAGAAGGACCAAAGTTTAATCTTTATTGTTTCTCAATCTGTGCAATTCTCCCAGAGCCAGTTTGTCATGAGTATTGTTAAACAGCTTCCTTTGGTCGAGATCGCATATAGCGACCCCATCTAAACTTTTTACGCGGCTTAAAGCCACGTAGGCTTGGCCTTTTGCAAAAGTTTTTTTACCCAAATATACTACAGCCTTTTCAACTGTGGTTCCTTGTAACTTATGTACAGTAGATCAGTTCCGTTTAAAAAGCTTGAAATAAAAATAAATTTAAAAATTTAAAAACCCCGCGACCAAACACAACCTGAAGCACGCTTTCTTGTATGACTTGCCTGAGGTCATATGCAGTTGCACTGCTACTGCAAAAAGCGATGATCGCCTCATGTAAGTCTGGCCAGCAATAGCACCTTTTCACCAAAATAAAATGTCTTCATAACGGATGTAGGGGCTGCGGTGGTAGTCCCTGTAGCTTCGGGATTAAGAATAGAGCTACGGCACGGCCTGATCATAAGAGGGCAAAAGAGGGTTTCCGAGGTTGTGGACGGTGAGAGTGGGAGCTCGATCCGTCCAGCCAGTAGCCCCGGGAAGGACGGCGGAGTATGCGTGGCCTGCCGCCGTAAGCATCGAAAGGTGCAGGAGAGCACGTCGTCTCTCCCGTAGATGGGCCCATACTGGTGCGCCGCGCGTGGAGAACACCGGTGCGTTCCACTTGAGATACTGAGATACTTGAGATGCTGCGGTGGTACTTCCGCGGGCCAACCATAAAAGTTCTACCGCCTAGGTACTAAAATAATTATTTCTGTTTAAGAATGGACTTAAAGAAGCAAACACCTTAATTTGTAGTCTAGTTTTCTCTTTAATTTCTGCAATTGAACTGAAGGCATTACCTTAATATACTAATATTTTTTAATTCAGGGATACTTCACTATATCTACCAGTTATGTGAACGTACATTCAGCATTTAGAACTGTCAAACGACAGCTGCACCATATTGTATGATGTGTGAACGCTGCACTATTTGCTTTAGCCTCATAAATTTCAGTTTGTAAGTTGCACCAGCATAACATTCGATCAATAAGTGTTTTGTATGGGTTCTATATTTGCAAGCTAATACGCCACATCAAAACTTTCAAGCTTGCCTGCCAACCTAATACACTAGCGTCACGAGTCGACAGGCTACTTAGAAACTAAACGACGTAAGTAACGTTGATTATAAGGTATTTAACATTCTCTATTCAAAAAATTAAAGTTGGATTTTGCTTGAGTTACGATTAGATTCATACGATTTCTTCGAGTTACGTCAGTGGTATGAAGTCACGTGTCTTAAGTTACATGGGGTAAATCAGAGCGGGGCTTGGAAATAGTAGCTTATCCAATAAATTGTGTGCTAATAAACTTATTAGGGATTCATGCGAACACATTGCATTATCGCTCGTTGGTTGATGTAAACATGCATCGAATAACAATTGTAGAACGTTAATTTGTTTACATTCGAATAATACAGAAACATGTTTATTGATTCAGAGTAATCTACCAACCAGTGAACCAGGCATGATAATGCGTCATTGGAATATTAGACATTTATAGCACTACGATATTATCATCATGTCACATCAGTGTAAAAGTAATCTTACTAATTTCACAAAGGGGTGGGGGGAGGCTTTCGTCATTCATGCCAAGTTTAATTTTTATATACACATTTATGTTTCGATGGGTCGGTATTTACTATTATTTTTTGATGAAATGGTGTGGTTTTTGGCCATACTTACATGATATGACTAACTTCAACTATATTCAAACAAGCCAAGTCCCTTTTTTGAGATGTAACCTCATGTAGTCATGTGACTCCGTTGAATCGTCATCGACCCAAGATTTACTGACAGGCTAGAATCGCTAAGCTTGCGAAGAGACATAGGCTAGCTCTGCGTGTTCTACCGACGTTACAATGGCGAGTGCTCCGACATTTTCAAATTGGTGCTTACATCACCATTCCTTGATTATACCACCAGACGAAAGTTAAAGTTTTACCGGCACCATCTGGACTCGTGGCGGTCCCCCACAATCCGCTTTGCATGCTCTTTTTTTCCACGGACGTTTAGGTTATGGGATAACCTTCCAGCTGAAGCATTTCCAGTGCACTATGACATGGGGTTCTTCAAGAAAGATGTAAAAAAGCTCTCCTCCAAAGCCGGGATAGCTCGGGTGGCTCCCCTGGGGTTGTCCGTGTCCATAGGCGACGGTGATCGCTTAACACCACGTGGCCCGTCTGCCTCTATGTTCGGTTTATTTATAAAAATAAAAAACGGGTTGCACTCCGGGAGTGCCGGCAGAAGTGAAAACATTAATGTTGTGCATTTTTGATGTCTTGGAATCGTTAGGGAATAATTCCGCACGAATTGCTTGAATTATCAATACCTATTAATTTCTATCTAGTCTTAATATATATAATTCTTCTGTGAGTGTGTATGTCACTGAACTCCTCCTTAACGGCTGGACAGATTTTAATGATTTTTTTTGTGTGTATTCAAATGGATTCGAGGATGGTTTAGATTCACAATTTGGGCCACTGGAAATGTTTTTTAATTACTTTTTTACTTATTTAGTTTTCCCATATAAATTGTTCCTGCCTGTCAAACGTTTTGTATTTCGTGCCGTGTCGTTCTAAACTTTGACACAGTCAGAATAACTGGACAGTTCGTATGTCATTATTTGTTTTATATTTTTGTTTGATAGTAACATGAAGTCTGTTTAAGATAATAAGAAAACAAATCCTCTTTTATTACTTTTAAGGCAGGACAACGTCTGCGGGGTCCACTAGTATTTTTATAAAGTACTCACTTATTTTCTTTCACTATTTCTTCGTCACTTTTTTCTTACTTAATATAAACGAATTTTACAAATATAGACAGTCGAGCCGTCATCAGCTGTCACCCCTTCGTCTTACGGTTTTTCGATCAGCACACGTGACCTGACGCGAGTTTCACAGTTTTTACCCATCCCACAAAAGTGCTCAACGCCGCTAAAGAAGTTTTCACTTCAAAAAATGTTGTCCAGGATGCGGTTATCAGCCATATTATTTACTTGAAGCGACGAATAGACTCTTAAGTAACAGTGCAACTGCATTCAATATCAGCCAAAATTCAAAGCTAGTATTAAAATGAGTGCAGATTTGTATCATAGGCATATAACAGCTTTATACCACACTAGCGGCCGCCCGCGACTTCGACCGCGTGGACTTTAGTATTAGTCGTAACTCGTAATATGATACTATATAGCCTAAATCCTTCCCCGATAATTGGACTATCCAACACAAAAATATTTTTTCACATCGAACCAGTAGTTCCTGAGATTAACGCGTTCAAACAAACACACAAACAAACGTCAGCTTATATATTAGTATATAGATAAGAGGTAACAGCATACATGTTCGTATTACGCTGGACATACCTCATATATTATTTTTTTGCAAAATTATAGTATATGTATAACCGAGGGACACTTTAAATTTTAAAGACTTTAGAAGCTATGTCTATAAAACTGGCTATACTATAAAAAATATACCTACATTAATACCTTTTCCTTTTAGTTGGAGGCAATTGTTATTATATACCAAAAAACCACTAATTGAGTAACAAAAACAGAACGATAAACTTTAATGTGTAGTTCTTTGGCAGTAAATTCATTACAATTTTACGAGTCAAGTATATGAGCGTGACTTGAGCTAATAAAGAAATATAACTGTTAATAAATCACCGAGTTAATCTCGTCGTGAAAAAATAATATTTTCTTTCACCGTTTTATTCAATATCAACTGTAATTGGGAAAAACCTCCGTCCAAGAGGTAGCGAATAAAGCAATAGCGTATTGCTGGAATATCTTATTAAATTTAATTTTTCCCTGTACTATTATGTATTCTTTGCTATCACGAAAAATCAAATAAACAGAAGTTATAAAAATGTCATCAGTAATTTTTTTCCTATTATGTAGGTAATGAAACTTTACATTTTTCTATTAAATATAGTACCTGGACGCCCGAGCGTTGCTCGGATAAAGACAATTGATTTTCTTGGTTTATTTTTAAGCAAAATATTCATTGGCTTAGTGTTACTTAACAAAGCCTTTCGAAATACCTAGCTCCCGATTTAAAAAAAAATGTCACAACAAATAAAAAACGCAACTTGCCTACTTGAGGTTTGAACCCGGGTCCCTAGCCGTCTAGTATCGCCTAGTAGTCAGCTTTCGTAATCATTCGATCAAGAAAGTTTTAATTGCATTGACGAAATTTTCATAGAGGTCTTTCATAACGACATTGTCATTTGTTTGAAGGGCGGATTGACGGTCGACATTTGACGGCTTTCTACGCCACAATATTATTAATATTCTAGTAAGAGTAATTTTATATTTAACGGCATAAACATTAAATAAAATGCTGGATCGATTTATCATCCCCGAAACCAGATACTAAATTTCATCAAAATCTTTGGAGCCGTTTCCGAGATTCATAAAATATATTTTAGATACCTATATACAAGAATTGCTCATTTAAAGGTATTAGATAGATTAAAATAATTTAATAGTAAGGTTTTTCACTCACAGTGCCACAGTAGATTACGATTACACTATTGGGTACCACACAAACCGAGAACAAAAACTAAGATTCAACATTTAAATTTCTGCTTTGCCGGGAATTGGACCTGGGACCTGATTGGCATACTGCAGTATGGTAACCGTTGCGTCATACTGTTCGTTTGTCTTAAGACGTTCATTATCAATAATACCTTTGCATTCTAAAACATATTTTTTTATTTCAACCTGTACAACAACATATCGCTGTTCCTCGAACGTAACCTTAACCACTCCTAGATCAGAACAATTCTAAAAGCGCGGGTGGCCAACGATTCTCGAATCTTCATCAAGTCTGTAGGTGGGCTTGAACTCTGAACAAAATGACCCCTAATTCTCTTGTTAAGGCTCTGGGGAGATAACTCGATGTAACGTATTAATCTAGAGCCATAAATATTGTTTTGTAACGCGTATAGCTCAAGTTTTTGGGAAAAGAATAAATCTTGAATCGACTTGGCTAATTATAATGCTGTCGGTGTTTGTTGATATTTCGTGAGGTATATGTTTGTAGAAAAAATACCTAGTATGAGTTGAAATCATGCGTTGAGGGTACAGTACAAACTTATTGGGTATAATATAATAACGCTTCACACTCATAGCCCCAAAATAGGGTAATGAAACCCTGTATCGTGGGTACCATGGACACACACAAAGACAGAAACACAAACACCCAGACCGAGAACAGAAATTAAAACTCATCATTCAAATTTCTATTTCGCCGGGAATCGAACCCGGGACCCTTCGATTGGCAGTCCGGCATGGTAACCATTGCGCCACGCAGGTCGTCAAGGTATGTTATCAAAGTGTGTAAGTTTAAAAAAGTTATGAGTAGTTAGGTCCTTGAACATTTTGACACTTGTACCCCATATTTATCTGAATAATCTCGTAGGTTCTTAAAGATATCTGTAGGTAGTGCTACCTGATACCGATTAGGTTAATAAGCAAGGAAATAAAATATACACTTAATAAGGTACTAAAAATTTTACATAAGAAATCATGCAATGTACTTAAATTGCTGCTTTGTTTAAAAGAAATTTTACATGGTACTAGAGCCGACGGCAAATTAATTAGATTGTAGTACAGTCATTCCGGGTAACTTTGAATTGACGTTTAACTTTGAACAAAGTTGGAAAAAAGATTTAACAATTTATTACATCGAAACTTATTGATATTTCAATATAATAACTGTATATAATGGATTGGTAAAATGTTATTGTACCAAATAAAAAATAAAAAATAAACTGTTAATGCCATAATAAATTCTGAAAATTCCCGCCTTTTCCGTGGTCCTTTGAGCTCTGATTTGGAATCGTAAACTGGACTAGTTTACGATTATATACGATACTTTGATTCATATGGCAAAACCAAGCTATTTGTTACTTATGTACGTCAGTGTAGATGTCATTTTTATAGATTAGGTTTTTAAATTTAATAATACCTTCTTTTTATTTTACCTAAACCTTAAAATATTAAGGTTTTTACTTTCTAAAAAAAATATTCAAAGTTACCCAAAATTCATGATAAATTAAAATTCGAGTTTTAGGGGAAATTATGGGTACTTCTGATGTTTCTTACGTAAATTTATTTTGTTAGAAAAGAAAACCAACTCAAAAGTACTACTCATTCAATAAAATAAAGGTGTCATAAAATGAAATCATTTTTAATAATAAAAATAACGTGAAAAATGTTCAAAGTTACCCGAATTGTAATTCGTAATTGGAATTTTTGAAATTATTGAATTTCTCTTAAATTTCATGATTTCATGTCAAGTATATACCTTGCCTTTGAAGCGCGCATGACTCGGCGGCTGGCATAGAACGCAAGCGATCTATGCAGCTAAGCCAAACGAGCGCGGTCGGGTGTGAGATGGGTGACCGCTAATGGAAAAAAAATCATGCGCATTTCTGTGCTTCAGTGGGGGGTACGTTAAGCCGCCGATCCCGGTTGTTGACGATAGATAACAGTCGTTAAACCTTTTCGGAGGCCTTATGGGCGGTTTGAAGACATTCGACAACGGGTTGGCAACTAACCCGCATCTCCACCAACGCTCATTGGAGCAGCGTGGTGAAGTAAGCTCCAGGTCTCCCCAATAAGGGGGAGAGACCCGTGCCCAGCAACGTCAACAATCGTGACGGACAGTGAGTCGTCTACTGCACCGCGCCGAGTTAGGTCGAGCTACCGAAGTTCCCTTCAACCACCTTCAACTTACGCTAATCAGTACGGCTATCATCATCAATCTCAACGTTTTATTGTGTGTGTCGTATATCGAGTGGAAGACGGAGTACGCGCGTGATGACTTTGTGAGTAGGCCATTGAAATTGTATCCTGTTATTTAATTGGTCAGAGATCTGGAATCGGAAATGGTTATTGAAAATTTGAAATTGCATAAGCTACTCTACGCTAGAGGGCATTATTAGGAAGTCAATCTGTGTTTTTAATTAACATTTATAATGTAATAAAGTCATATTATATGAAACAGAGTATTCAATAAGATTGTGTTGAACTAGTTTAACGAAAAAGTTATTTTAAATATTAAGTTGTAAAGAAAATGTCTTCTATCTCTTTATTGAAACTTTTTATTGACACAATGTTACATTAATACTTTAGTCCTCCTAATACTAGGTGGCACTACCATCATATGTTTGTTACCAAGTTGGAAGTAAACTTAGATTCTAATTATGTTTTATAATTTAATTGGATTTGTTTACACATAATATTACAACATGTTAAAACATATTATTATTTATTCAAACAATTAGACTGCAATTAGCTCATAGATTCTAAATGATATTTTAATTAGCCAGCAGGACATTGTTTGGAAATTCAGATATTTGACAAGAGATGGCATCTCCATCGCTTTGTTTACATTTTTTATATATTGTAATTTCTGTACTCAGTACAGTAATTAAGCCTTAATAGGAATCAATATTAATTATTTAAAATAAAACATTAGTTTCAATATATCATACATAAATTACATTAAATATATGAAAGTAAGATATTTTTAGAAGGTATATTGTTAGGCCATGCGGCTTTGTGATTGGTCAACATACTTCATTGACTATGACAACCATCTATTATTGGATAGAGCATTTACCTTTTTTGTAAAAACAGTTGATAAAAACTAAATCAAGCTAGTTCATTTAGAAAATATAAGAATAATAATATCTTATTGTACTTTAAATCTGTTTTTATGAATAAGACATTACTAATATCAACAGGCTGCAGTGTTATTTGAATATAATGTATTCTGGCTTATGATTGGTCCAAATTAAGTAAAAGCATTACCATATTAGGTTCGGTAAAAGGGCTGCGTTGAGAATAGCTAAGGATATAAAAAGGTGATGGCCTCCCTGAAGGGGGACATTAAAGATTCAATCATCGTTGTGGATACTTGCTCTATGCCGTAAAAGTAGTTAACTGGACTATACGATACTTGCACCTGCTTTATTAAACAAAATATAGAGATAGAGAAGAAATATTATGGTGTACAAAATAGTCAGGAGGAACAACTACTAAGTGTCATGAAAGTTAAGTATTTACCTTGTTATTTTGTCATAACATAACGTTTATATCAGATGTAAATTATGTTAATTATGTTTATAATTATCATTCCATTTGTATTTATTCTGTGAATAAAACAGAACCCTAATCTAAGGGTAATATATTTTGTTCTACTTTAGTTACTATATATAACAAATGCAGTAAAGTAAAGTATGTCATTGTGATCAATAATAAATACTGTCATGTTGTTCGGATCCTGTTCTTTCCTTTAATATTTTCTTAATCCTTTTAGCCTTTTAAGAAACACATAAATACATCCCTTTGAAAATTACTCCTTAAGAGTTTCTAATTCACTTTAGCTTAGAATAAATATCATTTGATGTAGGTTTCTGACACGCGCGTAACTACCACCAAGACGCGAAAATACGTGAACCAGTTATTTTCCACACCCATTCTTTCTTTATCCAACAGTCATATTAAACAAAACTAAGAAAAATCTGTTTATCTATACAAATATTAAAACTGAAGAGTTTGTTTGTTTGAATTGAAAAATTATTTTTGTCTTAGATAGTCCATTTATCGAGAAAGGCTTTAGGCTATATAATATTAGTGACCAAAAGGAGCGAAGCATCAGTGAAAAATGTTGCAAAAACGGGGAAAATCTATACTAATATAAAAAGCTGAAGGGTGTGTTTGTTTGAACGCGCTAATATCAGGAACTACTGGTTTGAATTGAAAAAATATTTTTGTTTTGGATAGTCCATTTATCGAGAAAGGCTTTAGGCTAAATAACATAATGCTATGACTAATATAAAAGTCCACGCGGACGAAGTGGCGGGCGACCGCTAGTGTACTATAAAATATACCATGCCATCTCGTTCGCAGTATCAAAATGGTGTAATTAAAATTTATGGGGGATGATCGTTCGGTATAGAGTAACCAGTAATTTCAACTTGAGGGGTAATAGGACCCCTTTGTTTTTGTGTCCGGGCGGAAATTACGTTTAGATTCGATTGCGGATTTCAAGAAAAAGTATACATACATAGTTTAAGATATTTGTATTATAACTAATCTATATTAAAACAATAATTATTATTCATTAAAGATACCTATAAACATTTTCCAGGACGTGATCTCTATGAACTATCTGATACTTGTTTGACATTCATGACAGTCTGTCAAGAACCTACCTAAAGATACCTCCTTGCGTATAAAGTTAAAGTCATTTCATTAATAAACAACGGGACACCTTTGCAAGGTAATTAAAACATAAACGTGGATAATGTAGAGTAGGGAACACTAAGTTTGGATATTGCACACAAGCATTGCTTTTTCTTTCACTAGGACCACCAATTTTGTAGTTCCAAAATGTATAAAGGCCAAATTTTTTCAATAGTTGTGTCATTTTATTTAAAGTAGACATATAGTGCAGCGATTGCTAAGTGGTAAAGATTGCGGTCCCCGAGCGACGCGGAGGTACCGAGTTCGAATCCTCGGCGCGCCGATGCGAAAGAAATTTGTAATTTATGCTGCTCCAAGGTAATGGAAAATATGGTGATTTTTAATTGATTACGATGTTTTCCATCACCGTGCATGTCTGAGAGAAATTCATAATTTCTCAAAAGCATAATATCCACCAATACGCACTTGGTCAGCGTGGACATTATGGCCGGAATCCCTCTCACTTGCGAGAGGATACCTGTGCCCAGCATTGGGATATAAAAAAGGTTGATAAAAAGGTATGTATTCTAAAATTTAAACGTACATGCCCCCTTTTACATTATTACTATCTCAATTTTATATACCTTATACTATATATATATATATATATATATATATATATATACTATCTATTACCTACTTACAAAACATTCGGTGGCTATAATATCACATTAAACTTTCAATGAGAAGTTTTGTATGTTGCGTTAATGTTGTAGAAGAGTATATTGTGTATTATACAGAATTCACTTAAGTACTTTATTCTAGCGAGTATACACGGGCGAATGTAATGCGTGCGTAAAATACCTCCAACATAGTAATGGCCGAACGAATTGATTTTTTTGTAACACACAAGCGTTGAGAATTTAAGTGTTCTATTCTGGTCAAAGGTATGCGTCTGTACGCTTACGGAATGGCAAAAAAATTGACATGTTAATTGCACGAGTCAGGCCACCGCCCGTGGCGACGTTATATCTGGCGCATGTAGAACTGAAAATGTACGAGTACATATCTAATTATTGAAGCTCGTATGGCCCGGCGGTTAGCGTAGATTGCAAGCAATCTATGCGACCTTTTTTTTGGTATCGCAGGAGGGGGGGAACCTTCAAAAGGTATCCAGCACCTTGGCACCGCACTAAAACCACACTAAAACCCCCTCGGTGGCTGCCTCTGCGCTTGGGGAGACGCGCGACGCCCCTGATCAGGCCCATCATCGGGAGAGCAGATGTGCTCTCCTGCACCTTCCCTTTCCCTTCCCGGGGTTGCTGGCTGGATGGATCGAGCTGCCACTCTCACCGTCCACAACCCTGAAAGCCCCCTTTTAGTCGCCTCTTGCGATCAGGCAGGGGATACCGTAGCTCTATTCTTAATCCCGAAGCTACACAGACTAAAGTTCTGCCAGCTACAAGTTGTTTCGGTGACCTGAGCATCTTCATACTTCGCAGAGCATTTTGAGCTTTTGGTCGAGATCGCCGATATCGACGCATTGGTTCCACATTTGAACATCGTCGTTGTAGCATCCTGGCCCCTAAATCAGTCGTGCCGTGTTACTTTCCTGGATAAACTCCGCTTATAAACGTGTTGACTTATTTTAAACTTAGATGCAGCTTTTACAAATTTTCTATAATTTTCATTAATAACCTTTAATTTTAATACATAATAATAAATTTTGTTTTCTAATCTAACTAATAATCTTTTGTATTTTATATTTTCGGTAGGTAAGCGTTTAACGTTCCTTACAAGTAACATTTCTGGATGTTTTGTCTTGTGTTACGTTGTATCTAATCTTGGGACATTTCCCGAAATTGTTAATGTTCCGTTGACAACATAACGACCCGATACATTACTATAAACAATGTCTTAATCTAAACACGCGCATTTACACAACAAAGTTATGTTATGAGTCACTTATTCGTCACCCGATAATTGTGTTATCGTTATTAGGGCTGTCATCTGGTTGACATAGGTTTGCTCCTCATTGAGGTGTATAACAAATAAAACAATTAGCAGTTATTACAACTTGCATAGAGATTTACTATTGCTTATTGTAATAACATAAATTTTGGTTTTTTGTTATAAATATAGGCAATAAACTAATCAGAACTCATTTAGGTATGTGTCTTTTCTATTTCATTATAAGTGATGATATATTTTTTTGGAACCAGCCGCATTTTATGAGAATAATTAACTTTTTTGTATTTGAAAGTAAGGGGTAAGTAAATAATACTCAGTAATAATACGAATTGCTGTGTTTGGAGGTTCCATATTACTACTCATTTATTATTTAAAAAAAACATTTAATTGCAATTATCAAACAGGTTTCTTATGTACAGAATCAACAGTTCAGAAATCTCTTAAAGATTGGTCATATCTCTGTAAGGTTGCAGATATATAGTAAGCCGCGATCATACTCAATCACACATCACAATGTTCGAATGAGTTTAAATTTCTGTTCTCAGTCTGGGTGTTTGAGTTTCTGTCTTTGTGTGTGTCCACGGTACCCACGACACAGGGTATATCTGTCCTACTGTGGGACTATGAATATGAAACGTTTATAATAAATCTCATTTAGTCACCTCTCATTATCAGGCAGGGGATACCATTGCTCATTTTCTCCATCCAGAGCTGCATATGTATCTGTCTGGTAAAGACATCAGTCTCCCATGCGGAGGATGTCTCAAGTTCAAACCTCCGCTTGCATCTCTGATGAAATTTGTTTTGTATGTATTTATCGCTACTCTTCTTTGAGAGGAAACATTATGATAATAATTTATTGTGATCATTCAACATACTAAGGAAATTAATCCTTAGTTTTATAATGATAGGAAGAAGGATGGTAATGGAGAAATCCTAACCGAAATAGCCGTTGAGAATATCTTTCCTTATCCAGGAATGAGAATATACCAGCACTTTAGGTAATGATAGTATACGTAAAATAATTTAACTGTATTGATAATTCCCAAAAGGTACCATAAGTTGATGGCATTTTGTTTGATGTAGGTATAGGTTATTTAACGGGGCACGAGTCTTATGTGGTGAAATAACTGGGCGAAAACATATTTATTCAGTTTGCCTCCAAAAATTCATCAAAAACGTTCTAATTTTTGTATTTGAAAATAAAAATAATAGTCCTACGCTGTGGGCCTACGTTTTATTTGATAAGAAAAATTAAGGACCAAGTAAATAACACGATTTGATACTGTCGAGATTTAAAAGTTATTATTAATTTAAAGAAATCAATTAATAAAAAACATGTTTCTTAAGGTTAGCAACCGTAAGCCAGCGATCTCTGTAAAGTTGCACAATATAGGTAACTCTTCCAACCCTAGAGTAATACACAAATATAAAAGTAATTTACAAAATATAAAATCAGACAAGTTGCAGAAATAAGACTATACGTAATTATAGAAAGAAGGTTAATGGAGCAACCCTAACCGAAATAGGCGTTGAGAATGTCCTTCCTTATCCAGGAAAGAGAGTATACCAGCACTTTAGGTAATGACCGATTTCATTAAGCGCCCCATAGAGTGCACTGAAATACTGCCATGTAGGCCGATAACGGAGGTTCCTTTTGAGAATGTTCCATGCAGGTTAAGATATGAGTAGGTGTAAGCAAAGTAAGTGAACTGGTTAGATAACTTCTAAAAGGTACTAAAAAGTTACGTAAATAGATACCCAAACAAAAGGTATACACATTGTTGTATAGTACGAGATTTAAATAGCATTTTGAAATTTCGTATTTAGCTGAAAGAACACTGATAAGCGTACAGCGACCTCTTATTTATTATTTTTTATGACTACATATTATAGTAATGTTCTTATCGTTTTCATTTTACACCTAAAATATATAAATGATGAATTCATGCCTCTTTTCTAGGCGTGAGTGTTTATCTTCACATAAAGATGTTATGATTGTGGATGCCCATTGCATCCACATCACAGGCTATGTTAGTTTGAGGCTATATGTGAGAAACTTTATACTTTGTGACGCGTTTTAATCAGCAACATTTAGAAATCATCCAAAATTTTAATAATTCTACTCCACACACTCAAATATTCTAGTTTTGCGGAATATTCACTTGCGTACGAGACATTTCAAAAGCTTCATCGCATTCAAAGCAAGGAAATTCCAAATTAGTGAAGTGTAATGCGACGAGGACACGAATAAACAGCTCGTCATGTTGACAAAATGCATGCGTGAACACAAGCTGATGGATCATGTGTGTTCGGGTTATTGGCCTGTGAAATAGAGAAACTTGAGTTTTGGAAGAAACTTTAATATATTAGCGAAAAAAAAGGTAAAGAAAAAATTTGAAAAGCAATTGGAAGTCAAAAAGAAGAAGAAACTTGTAATTGTATAAAAAGAGTTATACCTAGAGAATTTTAGAAAAAATCTGGTTTTTAGAAAATTCTTATCCTCAAAAATATAAAAATGTAAAGAAAACATGTTACGTCGCAGTCTGCCTGGCAGATATAAAAATATAAATTATTTTGCACAAATAACAATTCATAAGGTTGTGTTGGATAGTCCATTTATCCAGAATTTCTTTAGGCTACATCATGCTATGACTAATACCAAATCCACGCGGACAAAGTCGCGGGCGGCCGCTAGTTAAAAATAAAAGTGGTAAAAATTATTCAACAATTTTTACCTTTACATGCGTAATTTGATTATTGGGCGAAACCAGTTGACGAGATTGAAGACGGAGTCTGGCGCTATGGTTACGTCTAAGCCTGAAGTTCAGAGAGAAATTGAGAGTTTCTACGGACGGTTGTACACCTCCTCACAGGCTCCCGTTCCCAATATGGCGAACGACAAGAGAGCCAAATTAACCCGACACTATACCGAAGATATCCCGGACGTCAGCCTGTACGAAATTAGAGGGGCCCTAAGTCAGCTAAAAAACAACAAAGCACCGGGAGATGACGGTATCACATCAGAGCTACTAAAAGCTGGAGGCAAACCCCTCCTAGTGGCGCTCCAAAGACTGTTCGATACCGTCATCAGAAACGGAACTACCTCGGAGGCGTGGAGCAGAAGCGTGGTGGTTCTGTTCTTCAAGAAGGGTGATAGAGCCCTTTTGAAGAACTATAGACCCATCGCGCTTCTGAGCCACGTCTATAAGCTGTTCTCAAGGGTCCTTACTAATCGTATTGAGCGCAGGCTCGATGACTTCCAGCCTCCCGAACAAGCCGGATTCCGAAAAGGCTACAGTACCATAGACCACATACATACGCTGCGACAGGTTATACAAAAGACCGAGGAGTATAATCTGCCGCTATGTGTTGCGTATGTGGACTATGAGAAAGCCTTCGATTCTATCGAGACCTGGGCGGTGCTAGAGTCTCTCCAACGGTGCCAGATAGACTATCGGTACATCGAGGTGTTGAAGTGTTTATACAAAGCCGCAACCATGACAGTCCGAGTCCACGACGGTAGCACTGAACCTATTCCACTGCAGCGCGGAGTGCGACAAGGGGATGTTATATCCCCGAAACTGTTTACCGCTGCACTGGAAGACGTGTTTAAGCTGATGGAGTGGAAAGGGCTTGGTATTAACATCAATGGCGAACACCTCACACACCTTCGATTTGCCGATGATATAGTCATCTTGGCGGAGTCCCTGAAAGAACTCAGCACAATGCTAGGTGACCTCCATAGCGCCTCCCAACGGGTGGGTCTTAAGATGAACATGGACAAGACGAAGATCATGTCTAATGTCCATGTCACACCCATACCGGTCGTTGTTGATGGCGCTACTCTCGAAGTTGTCGACGAGTATATTTACCTGGGTCAAGCGATCCGTATGGGTAAGTCCAACTTTGAGAGAGGTAACTCGTAGAATCCAACTCGGTTGGGCAGCGTTCGGGAAATTACAAAGTGTCTTCTCTTCCAGAATACCGCAGTGCCTGAAGTCGAAAGTTTTCGAGCAGTGTGTGTTGCCAGTGATGACCTACGGCGCTGAGACGTGGTCTTTTACAGTTAGCCTTTTCCACAGGCTCAAGGTCGCTCAGCGAGCGATGGAGAGGGCTATGCTTGGTATTTCTCTACGCGACAGAATCCGTAACGATGAAATCCGTAGACGAACGAAGATTACCGACATAGCTCTCAAAATTTGCAAACTGAAGTGGCAATGGGCAGGCCACATAGTTAGGAGGACTGACAACCGATGGGGAAGAAAGGTCCTCGAATGGCGACCACGTCTCGGCAAAAGGAGCACAGGCCGCCCTCCAACCAGGTGGACTGACGACCTGAAGAAGATAGCGGGAAACCGCTGGATTCAGAGGGCGCAGGACCGAACGGAGTGGCGAACATTAGGGGAGGCCTATGTCCAGCAGTGGACTTTAAAAGGCTGATGGATGGATGGATGGACATGCGTAATATTTTTAATAACAAAAGTTATTTGGCGCTATGTTAGTTTAATCACGCTAACGATATATCTGCGTTATTCGTACATAAGTATTTTAATAAGACACGTCGCCACGACGAAAATGAGTTTTACTTTTCATTATTCTTTTTGTCCCACTGTGGTGTTGCTTTTGAGAAATTATGAGTATGAGTGAGAAAACATCGTAACTAATTATATCAAAATATTTTCCCAAACACATCATCATTACCAAAATTCTTTGTCAGAGGTGCGCGCTGGAGGTTCTGTAATTCATGTCGGAGATCGCGGATTTTACCACACCATTGCTGCCATAATTTGTGTTAACTGCTGCGATCTTAGAGCATCAAAGGTACTGACTCACCTTTCAGTGGAGAGAGCATTGCGTCTCGCTTCGATATATAATTTTTGTGCCGAACTGGTACAGGGGGAAGAACGCACACATTTTAATTTTGTCACACATTCACAAATATTCTTTCATCGCTAGTCAGACTCATACATTTCTAAATATGTCAATTTCAATTAACAACGTCATTTTCTACGCACCGACAACACTGACACCGACACACAAACACTAGTTGTATAACTAGAAGGCACATTGTGCATGGACGTTGGGAAGAGGGGTTCGCCCGTAAAGGTCACTCCTCTGACGGGTGTCATACCTGTCAATACCTTGATGCTCTAAGGCTGCGATAGATGTTTCACACCAAAACATCAATAGTAAACACAAAGCTTGTTGTCTTCAAAAACAATAGTATATTACTACTGCCTTCAAATCTTCATCATGGAATTTCATATAAGGACGTAGAGGTATAGAGCATAGAGGGCTCTTCTTTACGGACCTTAATGGAATGAAACGAGGAACAATACGAAATCCGATATAAGTGGACTGGACGTATGTTATTTCAACGGATCGCTCCATTGAAGTACTGTTTTTCTTAGCTCACGTGTGAATCTCACGATATGAGACATTCTTCGATTTATATTCGGTAAGAGCAAAAACACGGAAAATTGAGAGGTAGCTAAGTAAACGGAAGACTATTTTTGTAATGGAAAATGATGAAGGAAGGAAGTGAAATTCTTAAGGTTTAGTATCGTTTAAGGTAAATATCTTTGTTTCATTTCATTTCATCATCTGTATTATTTTACATACTAGCTGTGCCCCGCGGTTTCACCCACATTAGAAAGGATCATTAGCACGAAGTGAATATACTCCGAAAATTTGTTCCTTATTTCACTTAAAATTACCCACAGCATTGCGTATGAAGTCCTCGATCCATTATTACCAATAATATGTTGTAGGTAACCACCGTGGCGCACCGCCGCCGTGTCGCTCTAACATAATGAGTACAATACCAGACCCGTTTTTGCATCATTCTTAGCACTCATTAAATAATCTACTGGAAACCCCCTGTTAATTAATAAAAGTGAAAGGTGACTTTCAACTCAAACTCGGTCCAGCCATTTCAGAGATAAACCGGACCAAACAGACAGACAGATAGACAAAATAAAAGTAGCCTAAGTTATTCCTTATAACATCAGCTACCTGTCTGTGAAACTCCCGTCAAAATCAGTCCAGCCGATTCAGATATTAGCTGGAACAAACAGACAGACAAAATAATAGCAATCTAAGTTACTCCTTATTACATCAGCTACCTGCTTGTGAAAGACCCGTCAAAATCGGTCCAGCCATTTCAGAGATAAGCCGGAACAAACAGACAGACAGATAGACAGACAGACAGACAAAAAATGTATAAAATGTTGCCTATTTGGTATATGTACCATATGAACATTCATATGCATGTAGTAAAAAGCGGTTATTTTAATATTACAAACATACACCCCAATTTTATTTATTTGTATAGAGTATAGATTTTCAAAAAGACTTCATTTAGTCAAATGTTTACACGATTCAAGTTTTTATTTTCTAATTTCTAGGTCTTTAAGGTTTATGATACAGGTATTTAGTAAATAATAATAATAGACCTCCAGAAACTGGTTCGTGTTTAGTGTGTTGTGGATACTATGCACACGCATAGAAACGCACGAACCAACGAACAAAGAACAGAAATGGAATCGAACTTTGGATCCTTACTCTGTGATAAATATACTGGTCATCAAATATTCTTTTTCATTACGTCGTAATCTAACATTTATTTCTTAAGCCTTTTCCCGTCCACAGAGTTTGAATAAAAGTTCTTAGAAAATCCTTACGGCTTTCCTGTTTCCCTTAATTTCCACATACTGTATAAACAGAGGCGTTAAAATTAAAGTATGACGCAAATATAAACCATTTATTACTCACTTCCTGTCCAGTTGACGATGGCCAGCTCGGACAGCTCAATGCTCCTGATATATCGATGAGATTACCCGCTACTGACTCTGATAAGGCATTCGACAGCGTGACGTTTACGTTGAAGCGTTAAATGCCGCATTGTGCGTTTGAATATCACTCCTGATAAAGGTATGTGAATGTGGTTATAATTTCTGATAAAAAGTTCTGAAATTGACTTTTATACAAAAAGTTATGAATAAAAATACATTTTTACTATTTTGTAAAAAATATGTAACTATTAAGGCGCCTATGTATGAGGTACACATTAATATTTATACATATGTATGTTTCATAGACTTAGCGACGTAAGTATATTTATGTATATCCAAGTCTATGATATGTTTTAACGTTATATGACGGCGAATAGAAAATGCAGAAGAAAACTTGTATAACAATTAATTTTGAAAACTAGACATGTCAGAACAGTCAGAAATTCGATTTATTTGGTGTAGTAGCAGTACATTGCAGTGACGAAAGGTTGGAATGGAATGGAATAGAAAAGTAAACTTCATGAAAATAAATTTTGAAAACGGGATATGACTGGATAATGCCCGTGAAAAGCTCATTTTTTTCCGAATAATAAAACATCATGAAAATTCGTCAAAACAATTTACTTATTTAATTGACATGAGTGGCAAGTTTGTAGATGCCCTTAATCACACCACATCCAATGTTTATTCAGATGCAGACCATCGCTAAAGAGCACCTCGATTACTGGAAATTAAGAGGACGCCGTCATGCTTCGGGGATGCTACAATAACAATGAGCCGCCAAAAATATCCCATACATAAGTGACATGAACGAAAATAATATTATTACGCCCGGGCTACACACATCGCGATGAACATTCAGGCGATAAACTTCGTCTTCGACCTGCGACGAATCGTCGCGGCGTCGTGGACACGATTATGCGCGCAATTGTTGCGAGTACGAGCGAAGTACAAACTCAGTAAACAAAATGGACGTCAGAGTTGCTTTTTATTTTTTGGCAGCAAATAATAGCAGATATCTTATTTCCAGTTTTGTTTGTATTGCATAAAATCGGCTCAATAAGTACGAGTAATTTGAAATGAATTCCAAAATTTTATCATTACTCTAATTCAATGTTAAGTTTCACCCATAGCACACACTATCACGTCGATAGGCTGTGGCTTGACTGCAGTGTGGCCGTACAAGCGAAGTTCATCGCGATAAAACTCTTTAATCTGCGAAAGTTTACCGACAGCGAACCGAAATCCTTGCGACTACGCACGAAACACTGAAATATACGAAAATACTTGGCTACACATATCGCACCAACGCGAATCTTCAAGTTATCGCGATGTGTGTAGCCCAGGCATTACGAACGCAGTCGCGTGAGAGAAAAATGTTGGTCCTTTAAAATGTGACGTTGGTTTTTGTTGTGATTTTATATGTCCTTGATTTCATAAAGCTTAGTTAGTATTTTAAAGAGATCATTGGCAAACTTCAATGTTACCAAAATGAAAGTACTCTGCTTTTATTGTTAGTGTAGGTAATTACATCGTTTGGTAAAGGGACGATAATATTAACATTACTGAATTATAAATGATCATAGCTACATTGACACTACGCATATTAATTTCATATCAAAAATATTCTCAAAATTTGCACTGACTTGCATTTTAACCTCAAGAAATTAATTTAAAAAAATATTAAAATTTTCTTCGGTTGTTGATAATGAAATTTGTATGATAATATTTTGCTGACCGTAGAGCTTTGAAGGGCCGTTATTTGGTCCCGGGTGACTTCTCATTAAAGTAAAATTGCTAATGACTTTATCTCCATATTTTAGCATAAAAATGTCAGCACTTTGTAGCTTTTCCTTAAAGAAAATAAAAGGCGTAATAACAAAATACATCTGCATAATCTTTTGTTAGGGCAGAGGCCCTAGCACGACACATGGATGAAGATGTCATATCGTTCATTCTTATTCTTTTTGCACTTTTTGACTTCACATGTATAGTATCATTACCCAAAAAGAACTCTGTATTGGCCGCTAAACTTTTTACTCTTCGTTTAGAATCCATTATAATACCGTACAATATAAAGGTGAAAGTATTTTTGTTTGTTTGTAACTTTGTCCTTCTGTAACATCGCATCAGTGCTACGGATTGACCTGATTTTTTGTGTGGAGATAGTGGTAGTAGGTAAGGTTAACCCCTTTTTTAGTATCGGGGGGCATCTTTCATAAGGTACCTGACACCTCGATGGCCTACCTTTGCGCTTGGGGAGGGCTCCAAGATCTTCAGTCTAACACACCAGTGTCCTCCGCTCGCGGCACCCATATGGGCCCATCTTCGGGAGAGCAAATGTGTTCTGATGCACCTTTAGATGCTTACGGCGGCATGCAGCCTCGCATACACCGCCGTCCTTCCCGGGGCCGCTGGCTGGACGGATCGAGCTCCCACTCTCAGCGTTTCTCAACGTTCGCAACTCCGGAAGCCCAATTTTTGTCGCCTCTTATGATCAGGCAGGAGATACCGTAGCTTTGTTCTTAACCCCGAAGCTTCAGAGACAATATCTCATTTTGTTGGTAAAAAAGGGCGTAGCCCATTCGAGTGGAGTCGCGAGCGGAAAGCAATACATTCAATACATTCAATCATTCAACTTTGAATCACGTTCTTCTCAAAATATACTCCTGATATCTTCTGGGTTAATTTGTTTATATCTAGCACATTTCTTTCTCAGTTGTTTACTTTACAGGCTCCTCGTAAAACGTAATAAACTTCGCCTTTCGATGATTATGGCTCTTTGAAAATAAACTCAAACTTGATTCACAAACAGTGCCGTTATTTTTGTTTAGTTTACTTTCCTTCCCTTCTTCATGAATACCTTCGCGATTCTTTTTAAATTTAACGTCCCTAAAATAGCTAAATTGAAAGTTATTTTTTCAATATAAGCAATTGACTTCAGTTACCACTTTTGTAATTTCAAACACTATTATAATAAGCGCTTTATATATAGTAAAACTTACAGAGAATAAACGACCCATGTGGCGCAATGGTTAGCATACCTGACTGCCGATCAGAGGGTCCTGGGTTCGAATGAATTTAAATTTATGTTCTCGGTCTGGGTGTTTTTGTGTGTGTCGGCTGTCCTTGTGTGTGTCCATGGTACACACAACACAGGGAATACAAGTGTGGGGCTATAAGGTGTTATCATTATTATTATTATTATAAAGATGTTAGTGATTAGAATGATTATTGACTAGAAATGTAAAACAAATTAAATCTTGTTAATGCATATTATACGTATTATTATTAAATAATTTTAAATGTAACACAGTAAATTTATATTTAAGTTGTATTCACGAATTTTCATGTCAGTCTATTTTTTAATAGGTACATCATTTCATTAAATTGAACAAACGGATGAGATTAAGAATTGTGTATATTTTTTGTAGGTATATTCAGCCTTAAAGAATAGTATACAAAACGAAGTTTCCATGAACATATTCAAATTAAATTAAACAACGTACATGTTTCTTCCAGGAGAAATTATGACACACAGAAAACATTCTTCATTCACCACGGTGTACTTCGGAAGTACGTGAAGCTATAAATATTCACTTGCTGCCTTCTACCTCTTAGGCCTCGTAAAGTTAATGTCTTTTATTAATATTTATATCAGTACACATACTAATATTCTTGAATTCTTTCTTTTTGTAGATTAAATAATACATAACAGGATAGAAATAGGTATTTGGACTTGCGTATTGTATAATTATACTCTGAGCATCGATAGTTTGTTGATCTAAACCTGACGGGTGAGTCAATATCTTCGATGCTCTAATATCTAAACATAGGTCTGGTAATCTTAGACCTTAGAGCATCAAAGGTACTGACTCACCCAGTAGAGACGGCATAGCACCTTGCTTTGATACATAACTTTTGTGCCAAATCTGGTGCGGGGGGAAGAACGCACACTTTTTAATTTTGTCAAACATTTTCAAATATTATTTCATCGCTACAGACGCATACATTTCTTAATATTTCAATTTCAACTAACAACGTCATTTTTAAACAAACAACGACACACACACTCACTAGTTGTATGTAACTAGAAGGCACATTGTGCATGCACGTTGGGACGAGTAGTTCGCCCGTAAAGGCCACTCTTCTGACGGTTGTCATACCTGTCAATATCTTGATGCTCTAAGTCTTAGACCAACAAAGATATTACTGACTGTCTTCGTTGCTCTAAGCTACTTATTCTAGAATTCTAGAATAGTTTTGCAACTTTTAATATTTTTAACTCAAATGAAAATGACAGCTACTTTCTGATCATGTTTATGTTCATGATCATGAAAATAACCTTCCGCGTCCTTAATAAAAGCAAGATTTGAAATTTCATTCGCCGCATACACACAACACTAAATATTCTCCGTCTAATAAGGCCAAGTCAGACCCAGAGCTTAAGTAATATTATATGACTCTATGCAAGCAGAGTCGCGTGTAATTTCTTGTTTATTAATATATAAATGGCTTTGTTCATTGCGGTAAGCTCCGCATGAAATAAGTGAACTTTATGACGCTATAACGTTAAGCCCTTATTACGTGTGAATATCTATTGGTCATTATATAGTGTTGTGTCTAGCTTATTTTTACGAAAGGAGAAGATATTTAAAGTATGAGTATTATTGTTTTTAATATAGAAAATTTAAAATATCTCAAGGTTTTCTTTAAAAAAATACACGTTATTTGAATCAAATGATTTTAACAAAATTGGAAAGTAAACATATAATTTTTTACTCTCGTATTTAAGAAATCAAACTCAATAAGAAGATTAAAGAGGCAAGGAATGCAAAAGATTAAGACCTCGGAATTAGATTTTCACGAATCAAAAACGAATTTGTAATATGATAGAGCGATATTCTTGGAAGTTTCAAAATTGGTCTCCGATAACAGATTGACGTTTACTTATGGGAATCCCAACTTTATTACAATGGCATAAGGGTCTGTATAGGGTACTTAATTTAAGACTGTCATTGGTCCATCCGGCCGGAAGATTACTCTTTCGATATGATTAAAAGGGTGAGGACTGCTTTATGTGGCAATTAGGAAGTTTTGTTCCTTTGAGCTCTCTGTCCTATGGGAAGAGAGATATCGTAGATACGCTGTGATATTTTATGATCATGAGGTAGTTAGTAATAATGTATTGCGTAAATAGTAAAAGACTGACCTAATGGACAACCAAATAAAAGAAAGAGTATAAACTATTCCTATCAATTTGCTTAGGATATTGGAAGAATTGAAACACTTTAAGTAATAAGTCTGTGAAAATAATAGTCGAACAAGACGAAGAACTGTAGTGAAGCCAGTTTAAAAAGCAATACAATCGGGTGTGCTGGAAGAGATTCCTATTTAGGAATAAGCGGTACCCCTGCACTCCTTTTCTTTAATTAACAATTTCTATGACTTGTTTGTGTGTACAGAAATAAAAAAAAACTTATGGGCAAAAGCGTAATTAACTCAAATAAAGGCGTTAAACGGTTTTATAATCACAATTCTGACAGCCTTTTAGTAATTAATGAGTGAGAAATTATTATATTAACAATTTCACAGGGCATATTCCGTGACGACTCTTGTGGCGTGATACAAAAAAGTTTCACCCATAAATTCAAGGACCGCAAACATTATTAGGCTTTAAGTGATTTATGGGTACGCACCCTAATTTTTGATATAAGCACCTACATTTTGTATGTAAATAGAATTAAATTATGATTCCTCATGTCAATATTGGATGTTATAGGAGGGAAGTTAAAGGATTCTCCGCATTATACGGGACCGTGTGAAACATTTAAGGTTTACTATTCAATATTATTTTTATTTATTAGGAAGCGCGCATGGCCAGGTGGTTAGCGTAGAACGCAAGCGATCTATGCGACTAAGCCAAACGGGCGCGGTCGGGTGTGAGATGGGTGACCGCTAGTGACAAAAAATTTCATGCGCGTTTCCGTGCTTTGGAGGGCACGTTAAGCGGTCCCGGTTGTTGTCAATAGATAACAGTCGTTAAACCTTGTCGGAGGCCTGACGAGCGGTTTGAAAACATCTGACAGCGGGTTGGCCACTAACCCGCATCTCCACCAACCCGCATTGGAGCAGCGTGGTGGAGTAAGCTCCGGGTCTCCCCAATAATGGGGAAAGACCCGTGCCCAGTAGTGGGACATATAAAGGGTTGCAGCCAGCCAGCCATTATTTTTAATCAAAGTATTTTTTTACTTGACAATGGTTAGGCATTTCCACATTATCGAGGGTCCCCAGTTTGATTCCCAGCGCTTCAAAAATCTGTAACATTAGTTTAAATTTTCGCTTTAGAAGTTTTGTATTCCTGCGTTTTTATGTGTTCACGGCAACAACGACTAAGAGAATCTTAGTGTGACTAAGGGACTATGAGTGGGATGCGATATTTATTTATTTATATTATAAAATTTTATTTGACAGCCTCAGTGGCGTAGTGGGTGATGAGTCGAATGCGAAGCGTGAGGTCGTGGGTTCGATTCTCATCCAGGACAATTATTTGTGTGATGAACATGTCTATTTGTTCTGTGTCTGAGTGTTAATTTATCTATTTAAGTATGTATTTAGAATTATATAAGTATGTTTATCAGCTTTCTGATTACCATAGTACAAACTCTGCTTAATTTGGAATCAGATAGTGTTGTGCGAATAGTCCAAAGATATTTAATTTATTTGTTTACAAAAAAGCATTTTATGCACATATTATAATTTTCTTTATATGCTGTTTAGAACCTGTAGCATCTATTCATTATTAATTTTTGACGAAAACAAAAATCGTGTAAAAGTGCCATTATCATAATGTCACGTAAAGAAGGCATTATTGTAGAAATCAGTGTGTGTTTTTTTTATTTGTATGCATTTTGATATAATAATAATATTGAGACAATTTAGTTGTTTCATCAATAAGCTGTCCAGTAAAACTGGCTGAACCCTTAAGATTGCGAACTGAACTTTTCACTTACAGTTGGTTGTTTGTTGCCAAGACTCAGGAGGAAGTGAGTCAAAATTGAAAAATCATGTTTGTCTCAATATTTTATGGCGCTGATATAAAGTTTCGGTTCATCTTTTATGATGATAAACATGTACTCTAGATGACTTTGAAGTGAAAAATTTTGTAGGCGTCGAACAATTTTTGGAGGGTAAAAATTATAACCATGCTATTTTGATGTCCTCCGTACAGTATGGCAATTTAATATGTTTCATTTATTCGAAATTGAGCAGCGATGGCCGAGTGATGAAAATCGCGGTCTTCGACGCTACCGAACCCGGTTTCAAATCCTCGGCGCGCACCTCTGACGCACGGTCATGGAAAATATCGTAATATTTAACTTATTATGATGTTCTCCATCGCCGTGCATGCCTGAGAGAAATTCATAATTTCTCGAAAGCATGACGTGCACCAATCCGCACTTCGCCAGCGTGGTAGACTATGGCCTAAATCCCCTCACTTCTGAGAAGGAGACCTGTGCTCAGCAGTGGGACATAAAATAGGTTGAAAAAAAATCGAAATTAATTAATTGTTAGTGCTAACTTGAGCATATGTAGGTTAGGCCGACAGGATTAAACGACTGCAAATGTATCGATGATATACCCTCCGTAGTAAGGACTGGTACAAACAATTTTTATTTTTTGCCATTAGTTATCACCCATCTTACTCTTACCGAGTTAAAGATCTCTTGTGTTTTATACCACTTGCAAGACTGTAGGCATTTCTGCCTAATATAGAAACCAATATTATATAGGAAATTTAAAATCTTCTAAATCATTATAAAGTAAGCTATAAAAATTAAATGCAAATATTCATACTTATTCGATAAACGTGTAGGTTGAATCAAATCCGTTCCTTTGTTTAAAAGCAATAAACACTCGATTTCGATGAGAAAAAACTTCTCCGTATTGAAATTCATTTTCAATGCACCAATAAGACGTATTTTGAATGAGATAAAGAAATCAAGTAACGTTAAAAGGCTTCGTCCGCCGATGCCAGTAATCTATCTGAATTTAATTCGCAAAAAAGGAAGAAAATGTTTTAGTTCAATAAAAACTCTGAATAGCCACTTGTGGGCCCATAATCTGCTTATTGTTCATCAGGGAGGTCATTGTTTTTAATGAACCAGTAGGTACCCATTGCGAAATTCTCGTTTTGTCTGCAGTATTTTGTTTTCGCGACAGCCGGAAGCGGATATAGAGGGAGACAGAATAATAGCCGTCGGAAATGGTCAGACATGGTGGATTCTTACTTTTTTCTCTCGTACGCTGGACATCGCTAACTCAATACCGAAAAGGTTGCTTCACGCAATATGATGTCTTAATGTCTTGTACGTAGGGACTGTTATCGTGTAGTTTTTGGACGCTGTTTTGGAATTACGAACTCAAGTTTCATTCAGCGGAGCGTAACGCAATGTATGCATCCCAGGGATGTACGAAGGTATCTGGTGGATGGAAAATTCTATAATTTGTTCTTCATTTTTGTCCTCTATTGTCATTAAGAATGTCTTTTAGTGGAATATTGAGCATTTGTATTTTTTTAAATTTTCTTTTGTAACAATATAACCTTGTGTCATTTTGATTCTATGAAAAATATCAATAAAATACTAATTGCATGTTTATAGTACCTACTCATTAATACTTTGAGGGTACTCAGATCTTTTTATCTATCTTTTGCGAGTGAAACTTTGAGGGCTCGAAGTTAATCTGAGCGAGAATATAATAAACTTTCTACTAGTTTCAAGTTTCGAATATTGACAAAATATCTTAAAGCCTTCTTCAATGTAGGTATGTACAACAGTAAAGAACACAAGCAACAAAAATACAATAATGACCCAAAATAACCAGATGAGAGTTTAATGCAACAAAATTATTTTTTTTATTAATAAAACGAAAAATGTTTTTATTTCAATAAAAGAATATACTTATGTATGAGAAAAATCATAAATAAACCCAATGAGTTAATTTCAGCAAAAACCGAGATGAATTGGGGTCGTAAAACAAATATTTTCGGAAAGAAAGAATAATTTATTTTACCCGATTCCGAGATACGTAAATAAAAACGCCGTAACTTCGACTAGTTGACAGCAGTGACGCTTGAATCGAGGGGGGATAAAATAATATTATTACTGGAACGAAGAGTAGGAGCGTCCATTTGTATTATTAGAAAACTTAAACATTTTAATAGAGCATCTGTGTCCAATCCCAGAAATGAATCTTCAAGGAAAAGAACGGAGATAGCTTTATAAAGACGCTTTTTCGACTTTGAATTGACTTATTAGCAATTTTTTGTTCAAAATAAACTCTGAAACTCGGTTTATTTATTCATAATCCAACAGCGTTGTGGGGGTTTTGATAAATATTGAGACGATTTAGCCATTTAGGATAAACTTCAGTAAATTTTGAGATGTGGCTGAGGGAACAGACTTTATTATTATCTTTAGGAGAATTTTGTTTAAACTTTTTCTTAAAGTCATAAGCATAACAATACCAATGGAAAATTTATTCTAACTTGGATCTTTTTAATAGTATGTACCTTGACTAGACTTATTTTTTTACGACTAACTATTGTTTGTCGACGTGCTGCATAATATAATATTACGATGACACATATTGGTCACCTAGCCGTTATAACGTGTACAAATGGTGGACATATAAATTTAGATATTCTCTTCTCGTCTGACTATTTACGAGTACGTCTTTTTGTATGATGATGACTATAATACAAGAAATCCTGTTGTCAATGTACAATTTTATTTAATCACACATAATTTACAATTTTTTGTATAATGTTGTATATAGTTAGTTATTATTTTAGGTAGTCAATTGTATATAGATATAATATTGGAAAGGAGAAAAAATCATTTCGATTTAAAATTTATTCTGACCTAAATTGTTGATTCCTGAAGGGGTCGAACCACAGCCCGAGGCAATATACGCATGGGAAAATTGAATACCCTAAACATCGTCTTAATAATGATCCAAACCAAACAATTTACAAAGCGAATGCTCAAACAAACTTAATTAGTTTATCCTGGGAGGAACCGACGTGAAATATGTACTGTAACTACGGGGAATGTATTGATTGGCCATTATAATAATGGCTGCGAGTTTGAGCGATACGCTTCATCGTCTGAAGGGGCATTCGATAGTAAATAATGCATAACAACCAATTTTATTTTACCTACCCCGCTCCCCGGTTGATTTGCAATCGAGAATAAAAAAGGGTTGGTAGGGACACAGCGTGGGGTCAAGTTAGCGTGGTCATGTCACTATTTGTTTAAGATCGACTCGCCAGTTCGTATCGAAAATAAAGTGAAAAACGATCAAAAAGCGAAAACGAGTAATTTCCGGCGCTGTATTGTTCTCGGCCCACGGTAATCGAAATTAAGTGATCCATTACAAGATATTCAGTCCTGTTAAGTTGAACAAACGACAGCATTATTTATGGAATCGATTTTTTATTCATCGTTAAGTTATATCGGTTTTGCGCTTTCGTGTGAATTTTCGTTACATCTGGTAATTTCACGAAAGTCGTAATTTTTAACGATTTTCAAAGTAATGTGCGCAATGAAGATGGTCGCTGTAAGAATTAGCTTTTATGCGTTTTATTATAGATTCTGACGGTTAAAGTAAGTATGTAATAACATTATTGAATTATAAGTTATTAAAAGTTTTTTTTTTCGATCGCAAAAGTAGATTCATGTGATCTACTACATTTAATGCATACGAGTTTTAAATAAGTAGTAGGTAAGTAAGGAAATTATTTGCAAAAATCAGATTTAAATAGTTTCTTAAAGATCGCCGATATTGTTCATGATTAGAAGAAATATTGAAGTAAACAAAAGTAAACAAAGCGCGATATTTGCTGTAACTATTCTGTATATGAAAGCTAATTATTCTATAGGGCATAAGTTTTTCTCCGTCAGCTCTTTTCTAGTTTTGCAATGGCGAATCTAGGATTTCAGTTTGGGGGGGGGGGGGGGGGGCTTGATTTTAGTCTTGAGCTGGGGGGATGGTTGATCCATGTTTACTCGGACCACGCCTGGTTTGGGGGCTTGATTTCACTTTGGAGGAATTTGAGGTTGGTCAAGGGTGAAATGGTTTTGCTATTTTCGACTATCCAGTCCGTTCCGTTAAATTCGTAAGTATTGTATAAGCGCACCTAGAACATACATTCTTCCATGACCTAGAGCAGAAAAAACCATGACATAATGTTCAGTAAAAGTTGTAAAAAAACAGTAAATAAAATGTGTTTATTTTTATTTCATTAATTATTGACTGTAGTCTATTTTTAACACGCTTTACAGTAAAATACATTTTCTTCTTATTTTTTACTTTTTAGTTCGTATTTTCACAAATCGTTTTTCTTAGTTTTATAACTATGTATCTATTTGCTACTTAGTTCAAGACTTTGATCTGTGGTATTGAGAATCAACCAGTTGTTAATTTTTGTTTTTATCTATTTTTCATTGAGAGCCATTTATGTCATCAATTCCTTGTTAAAAGCGTCTTTGAAATCACTTAGAATTAGTCGGGGCGAATTTCTTATTAACTCATTGATTTATCGCCGACAAGTTTTGAGGTATAACCCGTATGTTGGTGCTTAATCTTGATTTAAGAGACGTAAACGGCTTGTCGCTGCCCCGATACGGTTTTAAAATATTTACGATTTACATGTGAGGTCTATCGTTCCGGAATTAGTGAGTATTAAGCGTTACTTGAAATAGTTTCACACCTCTTTGGACGTAAATGCAAACGTGGTTGATTTATGACGTTTTTGCTGCAACCCGTTTTGCGTTTAAATGCTGGTTGTGGGTCTCTCCTCGTTATTGAAGAGGCCTTTTTAGGGCTCCGTAGCCAAATGGCAAAAACGGAACCCTTATGGATTCGTGATGTCTGTCTGTCTGTCTGTCCGTTTTAAAATATTTACGATTTACATGTGAGGTCTATCGTTCCGGACTTAGTGAGTATTAAGCGTTACTTGAAATAGTTTCACACCTCTTTGGACGTAAATGCAAACGTGGTTGATTTATGACGTTTTCGCTGCAACCCGTTTTGCGTTTAAATGCTGGTTGCGGGCCTCTTCTTGTTATTGAAGAGACCTTTTTTTCTTTTGGTATCGGGGGGGGGGGGGGGGGAACCTTCAAAAGGTACCCAACACCTTGGAAGAGGTTACCGGGTTATGTGAAAACCCCCTCGGTGGCTTGCCTCTGCGCTTGGGAGGTCTCCGGGATCTCCATCGGAACGCACCGTTGTACTCCACGCGCGGCGCCCCAGAAAGGGCCCATCCTCGGGAGAGCAGATGTGCTCTCCTGCACCTTCAGGTGTTTACGGCGACATGCGGCCACGCACACACCGCCGTCCTTCCCGGGGCTGCTGGCTGGACGGGTCAAGCTCCCACTCTCACCGTCCGCAACCCCAGAAGCCCCTTTTAGTCGCCTCTTACGATCAGGCGGGGAATACCGTAGCTCTATTATTTATCCCGAAGGTACAGGGACTTATTGAAGAGGCCTGGAGCTTACTCCACCACATAGCTCCAATACGCGTTGGTGATGTGGGTTAGTGGCCCGCTGTTAGATTCAAAAGCCCAATAAGGTATTCGACAAGGTTTATCGACTGCTATCTATCGATTACAACCAAAACCGTAGCTTGCTAGCAAAAGCGTAGATTGCTTGCGTTCTACGCCCGCCGCTGGGCCATGCGCACTGCGTTTGATGTTTTAGATTTCACTAAGATGATCGTCACTAAAGTTGTTTATATGAAAGGAACAATTTAGTGATTGCTGTTGCTCCAAAATCATATTGCATTAAGAAGATTGTATTGCAAAACAAAACAGTAATGTATATTTTTTTTTAAATAAATGAAGTTAATTTATGATTTACTTAAATAACCATCAAACATAAGATAAACCTTTCGCCAAAACGCGTTTTAAGGATCTCTGTTAGTTGTTTCATAAAACAAAGAATGTTAATATGAAAAAAATACTAGGCAAACCGTTAATGAGATGAATAACTTCCCATAACCCTGTGCCTTCACGTTTCATGATTAACAAGGCGGATTTCCCAAGAATGGGCAAAGAAATTTTAATTAGGCCGAAAATACTTCAATAAAACTACGGGCCAAGGAACCAAAGTTTTAAATTAGGGTTGATGCGGTATTGATAACTATCTGTAGTTTTTCTAGGAATTTATAGTTTGACGCGACCGTGGAGGCGCCGCTACCGATTTACACATCCGCCAATAAAAGTGATTGACATTAATTTTGTTGGCTCAGTGACAGCGAAGATGTAGAGACGTACTGTAATCGTTTGGGACAAATGTTACGCTTAAGCGTGTATGCTAACGAATAAATAAATTTAAAAAATCGCTACGGGTTCGTGGACACAAACACTAAGACCGAACTGAAATTGAAAGTTATCATTCAAATATCTGCCTCTCTTAGAATTTAACCCAGTACTGTAGATCAATAGTCTAATTTAGTAATCTTTTTCATCTTCGTAGGAATATGGTTCATCAGCGTTATAGTAGATCACTTCAGATAAATAAGGCCATATTTTAAGAAATGGATGATTATCATTAGACTTTACCGTGAACATTTTTTTTCCTATCTTTTTCCCACTTCCCACTTCTGGGCACAGGTCTCCTCTAACAAGTGAGAGGGATTTAGGCCATAGTCTACTACGAGGGCCTAGTGCGGATTGGTGGACATCATACCTTCGAGAAATTATGAATTTCTTTCAGGCATGCACGGTGATGGAAAACATCGTAATCAAGTGTATAACATTTATTTTTTATAACTAAATATCACAATATTTTCCATTACCGTGGAGCTGCGATGAAATACACACATTATAAATTTGTTTTGTCAGAGCTGCACGCCGAGGATTTGAACCCGGCACCTCCCGCGTCGGAGAACGCGGTCCTTGCCATTCGGCCATCGCCGCCCAACTATGAAACATACAGTGACATTATTTTTGTAGTCACATTTACTGCAAACAAAATATTCATAAAAACTTTGAGGAAATTGTTACATTACTATAAAAAGTTTCTAGATGTAACTAAAAGTGCTAAGTTTAAATAAGACCAAATCTTTAGTAAAAATAAAATAAGTAAATAAAGACGCTTTTAAACAAGCTAAAAAGAAAATAGTCTTTGATGTATATATTAGAATAAGAAATAATCAAAAGCTTTAAAGAATAAAAAGAAGACCCTCTAAAAGTTTATGTCTTGGGTCAAAACAAATCTCATCTGATCGGGCTAATGTGGTTTCAACATTTGTCTTAAATTACACATGCCGCATTCGTTCTAACGTTAAAGGACTGTAGAATGTGATAGATAAAATAGAATTTTCTATTGGATTGGAGAAATTAAGTTAGATATTGGATTCCTTATCCCATAAATGTTAATGAATTTGATGTTTAAACCTTTTGCAATACAATACCAACTGTATCTTCTTGTATTAGTAATCTTGACAACAGTGAAGAATTTGACTCAACAGCAATACTAGCATTCATGACAGATATTATTTTAAAGGTGGACTGTTATCTATTATTGTAATTTTATCCAAAGAAAAATAAAAAAAACTACAAGAACTGATTCTGGTCAACTTGGTAGCAACAAGGTTCAAAATAGAATTTCTTTAGCAAACCCCTTGCATCCTGAGCGAATACATTATGATGAAAGAAATTCTAACTAAATATACGTGTAATACATATTAAGTTCTAGCGGCGCCAAATATCCTTAGAACTAACACCGGAAACTTTGATCCTCACAATGAATCAATCAAAACATAAATGTGTTGAAATGGCTTTGATGGAGCTGTTTGGTATGGGAATAAGATTTATAGAAATCCTTTGACTATAAAACAAAAGAATTCCTCAAAATATCACTTTTTAATTGCATTTATGGGCGTGAAGGGACTTCCAATTTATTAGGCTTAGTATTTTTTACCTGATATGGGTCTGTCGACATTTTTGGTTCGTTAGATGTTATATGTTTTATTCTTTTTATTTTAATTTAGCTTAGTTGTGGTGTGTTGTAGGGTCGCTGCAATCCACACCACAGTCTCAAGTAAGCCTAAGCACATGAGTAGATAAACGGAATTTCATGTGGCCTATGGTCGTACTCACTTTGGAAACAAATTTGTTCGTACGTAAAGACACGATACAAGACAATATCATGACAGTGTCTTTTGCATGGGACCAAAAATATACAATAACCTACCGGAATTCCTCAAAATAAAAGAAGACAATGAGTTTAAAAAGGAACTTAAAACGTATTTACTGGAAAAGGCGTATTACTCAGTCACTGATTTTCTAAACGATAAAGCGGCATAAAGGAATTCCATAAAAACCTGGGAGGTTTTTTTTTCCGCCGGCTTTTTTCCTCTCAGTGTACAAAAACCCTGCAATATGGGTACCCAAAGCCGATGATCGGATCCGATCCTAAAATAAAAGTAAATAAAATAAATAAACTAAAAGGCGCAATATGGGTACAATCAAAGATAAATGTAGTATACATAATAATTATAATAAAATAAATGACACTATTTCAATGTACATTTTAATGTTTGTAATTTGTAATTAGTTAAGTTTTAATTAAGTTTTAATTATTGTAATATTTGCATACCTCATGAAGGTAAATATGGCGAACCAAATGTATAAAAACACCTTTTGTAAACACCCATATTTGTGCAAATAAAAGTCTTTGTCTTTGTCTTTGTAAACGTACCTACGAGTACTGTTCATACGAATTGAGTGCTCACACTGAATACGATTTTCTCCGTCAAATAGGTACCGGTGATATCGCGTACGTAAAGTCATCTTTGTTGCGATTAATAATCTGTTTAAGATCACGTAAGTGATAACTAGCATCGCTTTGATCCCATAAACATTTATGCCCATAAATCAAGTTGATTAACTTTCCTACATCCACTGTGTCCATTTTTATGTAAAACTGAACGTCGTACGACTCCCAAAAAGTTCACGTACGTATACTTGCGACTGATCGCATGCAGTGTGAGCGCTCCCATAGTCCTTGGAAGGTCGGGATCATTCGTGCGTAGTCGTACGTTTACGCGCGAATCGAAATTGGATAAAATCGTATCCAAAGTTAGCCAAGCCTTAGTTTTGCCTGTCGTTGTATGCAGTTGCCCTATGTAAGTCTGGTGGGCAACTGCACTTTCCTACCGAAACACAACAAAACTGTAAACGACAGAACGGGGTGCAGCATTGGTACTTCTCCGGTAGAATCATCAAAGTTCTATCACTTACGGTACGTACTATATCAACGAGCCAATTATTCACAGCTACAATTCACGTAGAATGTATACATACAAATAAATAAAATTGGAGTGTCTGTTTGTAATATTAAAATAACCGCTTTTTACTAGCTACATATAAATGTATATTCGGTACATTATACCAAAATAACATTTTTTTAAAATTTTTGTCTGTCTGTCTGTCTGTTTGTTCCGGCTAATCTCTGAAACTGCTGGACCGATTTTGACGGGAATTTCACTGGCAGGTAGGTGATGTAATAAGGAGTAACTTAGGCTACTTTTATTTTAGGAAAATTATCAAACTAAAGTCCACGCGGACGAAGTCGCGGGCGGCCGCTAGTCACTTATAAACTAGCAGAAAAAAACAGAAAGCTACATAAACAATGCAATTAAGGGCCACATGGTGCGAACGAGGCGTTCGTTTTCACTTCATTAATAACGGTTGGGTTTTAATAAAAGAGTCGCTAATTTATAAATACTTAATATCAACACAATGGTCGTAGATCACCGTAATTGGTTTAACGAGTGGGTAGGTACGGTTTATAGGTGAAATTGTACTGAACATTAACACGCGAGCTTTTCAGCATTTCAGTAACTGTTTCTAACGTTTATAAATATTGAAGTCGTATTAAATTATGAGGGCAAATAGTCGATTTTGCTGTGGATTACTGCGCTACTCATCATAATTTTTTGCAGTTTCTTTTGTTTGATAAGAAATATGTATGCACTTCTAACTTGTACTAAATTAAAACAAATCTGTACCAGTAAACTGAAATCAATTTTATAGTACTGAATATATTACTTATAAAACAGCAAAGGTTAAAGTTTTAATAATAATTTCAAAGTTAAAGACAAAATAACGTAATTTTTTTAGATCGATTTTCGCGTTGAAACTAAAGGTTTTCTTATTAAATTACTACGAGAAGTTTTATTGCTTTGTTGAATGAATTGAATGCCAGGTACCTACTGTACAACAAGTCCCTATAGCTTCGGGATAAGGAATAGAGCTACGGTATCCCCTGCCTGCTCGTAAGAGGTGACTAAAAGAAAAGGGCTTCTGGGGGTGTGGGCAGTGAGAGTGGGAGCTCGATCTGGCCAGCCAGTAGCCCCGAGAAGGACGGCGGTGGATGCGTGGCCGCATGCCACCGTAAGCATCGGAAGATGCAGGAGAGCACATCTGCTCTCCCAAAGATGGGCTAATTCTGGACACCTGGATTCTAGAGGACACCGGTGCGTTCCACTGGAGATCCCGGAGCCCTCCCCAAGCGCAGAGGCAGACCACCGAGGGGGTTTTAGAGCGGTACAAATCCCACATAATCCTCTCCCAAGGTGCCGGGTACCTTTTGAAGGTTTCCCCCCATACAAAAAAAGTAGGTACTGTGCAACAACAGCTAGTAGGTACTACTGGTAATACCTTACCGTGTAGTACCTAAGTTTCACAAAAATAAATACATTCTAATTAAATTCGCTTTATCAGAAGCACAAATATCACCTGAATAATATATTGAAGTCCCAACATAAGCAAATAAACTGTGACATTTGGCTGTCGGCAGTCTATTAAGGGCGGTCGCCAGTTTATGAATGGCCTCCTCGCATGCAACCGCTGTTATGCTCCGGAAAAATATATATTTGCTGTACTAGCCTATTTAGAGTATACCTGCGGTCTTTTAACAGCAACGTTACTAAGTTTAAACGGCAAAAGCCGATTTTTTAGACTTTCTTTCGTTTAATGTAAAAGTAAATATATATATCCCATAGCTGAATGAATACAGAATACCTACTTACGTTTCGTCTGCACGAAACAGCAAAATTAAAGTCGAATTTTAATTTACGCAGTTTTGTTATTAATTGTTTTAATATTGGCATAGAAAAAATCAGTAAGTCGTCGGGTATCAGTCAGTCTAGTCAATCAAATGTTATAGAAAAGTAATGGCTACTTTATCAGAACGTATCCGATGGAGTATTGGAGGCAGGCCGAAAAAACATGATTTGCACAGTTATTTTATTTCACAACACTCGTGCACTGTCATTTACCTATATCAAACAAAATGCCATCAACTTTATCCGATATAACTCAAAAATACACCAACAAAATGAAAATAAGTACTATAAAACAAAAGCACAACTTGTCCCTTCAGACTTCCCGCCAAAACTCCAAGAGGCCCAAATATGAATGACAATTATAAATTTCTGTTCCCACTCAGGTGTTTATTTATGGTATCCAATTGTGAAGTGTTGATTAAGTGTGAATTAGAAATTTCTATCTAACTATTAATGGTAGCCTTTGTGAACTTGGACTAAAGGTCACAGAATTATTGGCTTTAAAATGGCTTCAATTCATGCAAACGCAGAATTATTTCAAATTGTTTGCTATGAGACATTTAAAAAGTAAAAAATAAAATTTAGTTTATGCCAACCCTTCTGATCTAGTTAGTATCTCAGTATTATGAGATGATAATATAACAAAAACAAATAATAACAGATAAGCTGCCATTTTATTCAGACTGAACGATGAACGAAGAACCAATGTTTATTGGTTACTAACAATTCATATGAGAAAATAAAATCGGTAGTTCTATCAATATTTCAAGACCAAATTGATCCATATCGGTCCAGCTGTTCCCAAGTTTTAGCCAGACTAACGAACACCAACTCATTTTCAATTATCAATTTCATTGGATTCAAAATCACGTGTACGAATAAGATATAAAATATATAACAATTATTCTTTGTGTTGCTCAAAAATAACGATATAAAAGCTGTAACAAAAACTGTAATTGGAATCGCTGTTAAAGTTCAGGAATCAATGGAATACCGTAAATAGTACGGGCGGTGGCGTATTAGTTTTCCTTATTATAAAAGAAATAAACTTATTGTTATATATGTGTATCTCAATGTATTTTATTTAGAGTTGCTTAAAACTTCCTTAGTTTAATTTTTGTCGTATTATTATTTATTAAATGCTTGGCACAGTAGGTACAAGTTTGCTTATACCTTTCAAATCGCCTTTTTGCGGATATGCTATTTAGGAATAAGAATAATATCCTGTACTCATTTTCCATTCATATTTTATTCAGTGTTCTGGTTTGTATGTAAACAAATAAATAAATATGTGAATAAATAAACAAATAAATATTTAAATATACTTAGTAAAATTGGTACCTTTTATTCTGAATGGGCAACGATTCCAAAATAGTTTTAAGAGTCATTATAATAAGCAACAAACAGTATTAGGGGAATTAATAATTTTATTTTTTACTTTTTGAAGAAAGAACTATTTTAATAAGTAATGTAAGGTAAAAAAAGGTATAATCCATAATAAGTAAAATTAATTAATTCTGTATAACATACCTTTCGAAATAGTAACCCTAGCTCCTCTACTATAAGTATCGTTGATTGATTGAATATTTTCACCTCAATGGCCGGTAATAAACGTAGGATTCCAAATTTGAAATACTCGCGGCCATTTTCAGCATGAGAGGTTATTAAAATTTGCTTGTGATTCGAATTTCGAACAATGAAAATACCAATTAATTGCTTCGTTGTAAACAGATTGCTTAATTAAGGGAGTGAAATGAATAAGGAACGTTTAGCCAGTAATATAAAGTTACATTAATTTTAATAATTAACAATTTATAATGTAGCAATAGATGTACAAAAAACTGTCGTCAAGGTGTTAATATAAGTTTTTAGTTTATTTTGGTTTAACTGAAATCAGGACTTGCCATTTCAGTTAACCGGGGATTGAAAAACGGCTCTAAGTCGTCTTAAATTTTATTGAAAAGAGACAGAATGATGGAAACTAATAATTATTTCTCTATTTTTTTATTTGAATGGAGTAGCAGACGAGCATGCAGGCCACATGGTGTTAAGTGGTCGCTGCAGCCCATGGACATCTACACACAACCTCAAGCAAGCATAGGTAAGTCTTGTCTGATGTCGTATGCAGTTGCGCTGCTACTCCGGAGGCTGGTGGTCGGCTCATGTAGGTGTGGCCGGCAACTGCTCCATTCCACCGAAACACAATATAATTGGTTCAAAGCAGAAGTGGGTGCAGCGGTGGTACTTCCCCGGGCGAACCATAATAGTTCTACCACCTACAAATCTCTACTTCGTTTATAATATTTCGTTGATAATAGTGCTTCTCATAGTCCCACACTAGGAATATATAAGTCAATAAACATGTGTATGTAATGGTGTAATAGGTACAATAAAACACAAAGACGGTTACGCAAACACCCAGACCAAGAACTAAATTAAAATAAAATAAAATTTCTGCTTCACTGAGAATCGAACCCTTCGAACGGCAGTATGGCATGGTAATCATTACACTGTATAGACAACCTACCTGTTCTTAGTAAAAACTCACTTAAAGATGAGCGCTTTATTTACTAAACACTACTTCATAAATACGGTGCATACAAAAATAATACGACCTCGGGCAATCTTCGCTTTTCTCCTGGGAGTGATTCCGTTACTGCAAACCATAAATCCACTGGAGCTATTATAGTATTGCTTTATAAATCATAAATAAGACGAATGAAAAGTAACTGCGGTATTTAAAATAAATAAAATATATTAAGAAAATAAGAACTTTCCCGTACCGGGAATCGAACCCGAGCCTCCTGGGTGAAAGCCAGGTATCCTAGCCACTAGACCATACGGGAGCGTGCTTAATGTGTGTAAAGTTAGATATATGCTCAGCTCGGCTATTTTAGAGTCGGTATAAATTAAATAATTAGCAACTAAATTTTGTCTTCACATGGCAACTGAATAATAATGACAAACATCAGTCAACTATAAAAAAAAACTGTTTTGTGATTTTTTGCTATTTTCGATAGATGGTGGATTATAAATGAAACGCATTGAAAACATAATAGGTGGTATAAGAGAAGAACAGTATGTACAATATTTTTATTTAATGTTTCGAGGGATATTATGCCGGAAAACTCCGTACTGATTTGGCTCATCTCTACAGTAAACTTGTTGATCTAATACGACAGTTGTTGCCTGATCTCTTCGATCAGGCAATTTCACCTTATTACAATCCACTAATCAATAGGTAATCTACTATTCAATTATACCATTTTTTACTATGGCAACTTCTAAAAAGTATTTTTATGGTAGATTTGTTGCCTTAGACTAAGAATAATGTACTGAGGATTTTTGGTCTATGTTTGTTGCACTATTTTTTGAAAACATTGTGCAAAGGGACACGTCAAATGACACACTCACCCCGACACTCACCCCGACACTCACCCCGACACAGCAGGCGAAAATGTGCCACCAAAAAAAATTTTTTTTCATACAGTGTGATTGTTTCGTCTTTTGTACCTAATGGAAACTGTGACTAAATAGATTATAAATACGTGTATTTTTTTTACCGATCGACGGTATTGAAATAAGAAGATGTGGGATGTAAAATAATAGCAACAATAAAATGCGTATCAGAATTGAAGCCCAAAAACATTAATATTTTTATATACTTACCTACATACCTGCATAAAATATTTTATAATATTATTTTCTCTTAAAGTTCCCTCGTAATGTTATTTTAATACAATGTTTGTACCCATCATAAATTTTTTGTGCATAAAATATTTCTACTTAATTGCCGTGCTCGATTTAAAGGGGTTACGCATTTTTCGGCTTCGAATTTAAAAGGATAAATTAAAATACTGCGAAAACGCTGTGTAATGTGTTTTTTTAGGTTAATCAAAACAGACGCCAGGCTCCGCGGTTTACAAAGGATAAAAATGTATTACAAATGATTTTGTTGAAAATACACCGAAGTTTAATAAGAAAAAAATGCCATGAAAATATTAATTGTAGGCTGTAGCCGACGTATTATTTAAATTCGAAAAGAAGAGATTTTATATTTTTTAATACTAATGCAGTATAAAAATACTATCAATATTATAGTTATATAGTACTCATTATTACAGTTATCGTTTTGTATGTACCCTTGTGGCGCAATAGTAACCTCGCCGGACAGCCAATCAAATGTCCCGGGTTCGTTTCCCGGCGAGGCAGAAATTGTAATGTTGAGTTTCAATTTTTTTCTTGGTTTAGGTGTGTGTGTTCATGTCTTTGTGTTGTACACGGTACCCAAACATAAAATATGAAACCATCATAACGCAGCGTTAATACATTTAATATTTACTACATTTCCGCCGGCGGCTCCGATCGCATGGGTGACAGGTTTTTTCCAAAAGAAATGAGATATTTTCCTCGGGTGAAGGGTACGTCAATCTCCAACCTCTAAAAATTCAATTTTCCATACAGTAAAAATAAAATTAAAAGAAAAATCACTTTTTGAAACAAGCTTTTATTAAAAATAGAACTAAAAAGTTTAAAATAATTTAAACCTAATAATAATTTAAACCTGATAATTTTATAAATAAAAGCGTGCATTTTCATGAAATATTTAAGAACATTTGACATATTACGAGTACCTACATCTTCATTATTTTTCTTTTGCAATAACAATGTAACAAACTTTTATTTATTAAATGATCAGGTTTAAATTATTAAGTTAAGTTAAGGCTGGTGGTTTAAACAATACCTACGTATGAGCTTCAGCAGGATTTTAAAAATCTACATATTTCATACAGTCCACTACCTCTAGTACGATTACCGCATGTAACAAGTATGAATTTATTATTCTTTAAAAAGAAACTGTTATACCTATTTCGATGTAGCATTACAATTTTCAATAAAATAACACAACAATAGCAATAACATTAGCTTCGGCTTAAGTACAAATCCCTAGAGACATCGCTACAAAAGAAACAAAAAATAAGGGTGTTCTAGCAGACATAAAAAAATAAAAGTATTTGGCTTTAAAAATGGAACCCTGGAGGTAGGTTTTGATTCCCGAATAAGTCCCTATTCCCTATTCGCCACTGTATTACCTGAAACACAAAAGGGTAATGCCCTCAAGCAAACAGGTGTGGCCAGTTAAGCTTATAAAGGAAGAAAGTTTTAAAAATGCTGAAATAAAGTCAGTTTTAGATTGCGAAATAACGTTTGGTTGAGTTTTGTTTGATCCTTAGGTTGGTGTATGTCATAGAAGGTAGCGATTGTTTTAGCAACAATTTTAAAATTCGTTGTGTACTTTCAATGAATTATACGGATTTTCATGTCTCATAATCATCAAATTCTAGTACATGAAAGAATTCTTTTCAACCCTTTTTATGTCTCACTGCTGGACATAGGTCTCCTTACACAAGTGAGAGAGATTTAAGCCATTGTTCACCACCCTGGCCAAGTGCGGATTGGTGGACGTCATGCTTTCGAAAAATTATGAATTTCTCTCAGGCATGAGCGGCGATGGAGAACATCGTAATTAATTAAATACGATGTTTTCCATCGCTGTGGAGCAGCGATAAATGCGCACATTACACATTTTTTTGTCAAAAGTGCGCGCCGAGGATTAGAACCCAGAATCGGTCGGTCGGTTTTTTACCACTCGGTCATCGCTACTCATATGAAAGAATGAAAGATTATTTTTTTCTTCAAATCTTTTAAAAACATGGCTGGTGACGAGGGAGAGTTTTTAAATACTGAATCATTGTCCTTTCTTTTTAGTTATAATTTAAGCGATCATCGCTTGAGAAAGGTAATCAAAAGCTAGCGGAAGCAATAACATGTGAATATACAGATTTAATGAAAATAGAACTAAGAATCGTGTATCATCTTAACGTAAAGTATCTAATGCATAACTCGCCATCGCTTTTCAATTTCGCCATCACAATACCTTCAAAGGTAAAAAACATTATATCAACGACTGCTGTGTTTGCCGCCTTCAGGCTATTGAAAATTAAAATTGCTGGCGTTTTTTATCTGCTAAACTCACGGTGGGGTTACCAAGGCCTTTGTTAAGCAATTTATGTTTTGTTACTGTATAAGTAGGTACTTCGAGAGCTATTTATTATAAATAATTTAGAAAGAAAAACAATGTGATAGTCGTAGCAGAACAGTTTTTTTAAAGATATTCTTTATCTCATTGTCTTAAAAAATATTATGAAGAAGTCTACTGTGTCTTTTTATAATCGATTTATTGCATTACATTCATCATTATCATTAACTATTGTATTTATTTATATAATAATTAAGTACCTGGACGCCCGAGCGTTGCTCGGATAAAAGCAATTTATTTACTTGGTTGATTTTTAAGCAAAACATTCATTGACTTAGTGTTACTTTACAAATCCTTTTGAAATACCTAGCTTCCAATTAAAAAAAATTGTCACAAAAAATAAAAAACGCAACTTGCCTACTTGAGATTTGAACCCGGGTCTCTAGCTCCTTAGCTTAGTCGGCTTTCGTAACCATTCGACCAAGAAAGCTTTATTTCCGTTGACGAAATTTTTATAGAGGTCTTTCATAATTATAGACATTGTCATTTGTTTGAAGGGTGGATTGACGCATAGGACTGACGGTCAACATTTGACAGCTTTCTACGCCACAATATTATTAATTTTTTCCAATAGATGTCAGTAAGAGTAATTTTATATTAAACTGCATAAACATAAAAAAACGACAATTTCTATCAATAAAAATTTGTGGACTGATTTTTCATCCCCACAACCAGGGTACTAAATTTCATCAAAATCTTTGGAGCCGTTTCCGAGATTCAAAAAATATATTTAGATATAGTATACAAGAATTGCTCGTTTAAAGGTATTAGATGTAATGATAATAATAATAATATTATCATTAAATATAATAATCGTGGAGTTAGAAATTACGAACGATCACATTAAACTTGATCATCATACCACATCACAGTCATCACATAGTAAGCCAATTATGGTAATACGCAAACCTTTGTCAGGGTTCAATAGAATCGGAACAAAACAAAATTAAAGCGTAGCCATAACTAGTATGTTTAATTAAACACTATACTACAGTGTAATTGTGGATTAATTGCAGAACGGGCCCAAATTCGACAAATTTACATGACAATTTGCCGAAATTGTGTATCAACGTATGCAGCGCTCGGCCGGATATGGCTAACAGAATTAAAACATAACATTGGCGTAATGATAAACACATAAATATTATTATTGGAAGTGGGTTTACATACCTAATTAATGTAATATCGCTGCACAGACGATGTTAATGTATTGATTAGATATTAAAATCACAACCATTATTACAAACTAACTACAATAGGGTCTTGGACACTATGCACAAAAAAATCACGCTTGGAAAGCAATATAATTGTTAATTATATTTTATCCATGATTTTTATTACCGCTTAAATCAAAAATAATTAAGTCAACTGACTATATATGATAAGTGACGTCACTTATCATTTTCTCATACAAAATGTATGGGGATGTCACGTTTTGACAGCTCATTAAAAGTATCTCAATTGACTTGGTAGTCCGAAGACCGGATTAAGGATATGAGAATAGGTCGCTAATTATATTATATTTCGTACCACTGGATAATAAGTTTTTTTTCGGCGCGTATACGGTCGTTTCGGAAGACGCGCTTACACGCGGGCTACGTTTTGTACCGGAAGATGTCAATCTCGTCGTTTCGAGGCTAATATGGATTTCAAAAATAAACAAAAAAAATACACAGGTTTGAAACCGCTCTAGAGGGTGTCTAGAATATTTTCCAATTTTATATATTATTATTATTAAAGCGCAGTAAGAATTCATTTCACACCCCGACATTTAATTTTAGAGTACACATTAAAGTGTATTTACTCGTATAAGTATTTAAGTATAGAATATTAGGTATAAAAACTACAAAGAAGATACCAACTGAACCAAAATTTAAATAGCGTCTGCTTAAGAAGTGCTAAGCATTCTTACCCTATAGAACTATAGATCAAAGGCAGTAAAAATATTTTTATAAATACATATTATATATTCATTATTTTCTTTAATACGTCTGTAAAAAAGCCCTTAACAATTTAAAATAAACATAAATGTACTTCAATCTCAAAATTGTTGAAAGTTACGCCCATTTTGAAGTTCACTCTCGCAATAAAATACTTTGATAAGCCTACAAGATCAAACGCAGTCGTGTCTTATTTACAAAAGATTCGTCGAAGTAATGATTTGAAATTTGAAGCGAAACAAATAAGTAGAAATAATAGGGTGGAAGAGGGGTTGGAAAATTTGCATGCCACGTATAAATTATACATGTTAGATATGTTAAGTGTTCACCCTGGAAAACTTTGTAGCAGCCCTTTAGGAAGAATTGAAATTGGTTCAGTATTCCTATTATGTTAATAATGTTTTCTTTGACATACTGAATTATGCGGCATGCATTGCTAAGCTGGATGTTGACACATTATTATTATACTTTAAATCAAGCCAATGTTTGTGCCTAAACATTTGAAATGAAAAATGAAACAAGTGAAAGTCGGACTTGCGCATGTAGGGTTCTGTACCATTATCTAAAAAAAACTCGTTTATTGTATGGGAGCCCCCTTAAATATTTATTTTATTCTTTTTTTTAGTACTTGAACGGCTCGATGGATTTTTGCTTGAGATGTGTTGTTAGGTTCGTATTTACTGTGAGAGTGACACTAGATATATAAAAAAACGGTAATTTAAAAAACTTAAAAACTCGACTGCGACTGTGTTATTTGGAAATTTAAAAACTCTAAAACAATAAAGTCGTCATAACTGATTGCACTTAACTTAAAAATCGACTAATAGGGGTAGGTAATTATAGAACAGGTGCTCATTGTATATTTAACAACATTTTTGAATACAAGAAAAATTGTAGCAGAGACAGACAATCAGATCAGATCAGTAAAAAAGTGGTTCTTAATCTGGGGGCACGGAGTGCCCCCGACAAGTCGAGCGCAAAGCAACACTGCCGTACCATCCTTTACTGGAACCATTTCGCCGCATTTTCAGGCCCCTATTTGAGAACCTCTGGATAAGACCAGAGCGCTGAAATTTTCATCATCCAGTAAGCTATAATCACATACTTGAAATACAAAATAAGTCTGTAGGTTATTTAGTTCCGAAGTTAAGCGAAAGCAAAGTTTCGCATTTACGACACTCACTCACTCATGGATCATCAAAATAGAACTAGTACTTCCCATAAACTCAGAGAGCTGAAATTTGGTACAGAGTTAGGGTTTAATGGCCACATAAAGGGAAAACTATAAAAACTAGGATAACTAGGATTATTTAGTACTCTTAGTCCATCCTTTACTGGAACCATTTTGCCGCATTTTCAGGCCCCTATTTGAGAACCTCTGGATAAGACCAGAGCGCTGCAATTTTCATCATCCAGTAAGCTATAATCACATACTTAAAATCCACAATTTCAAGTCTGTAGGTCATTTAGTTCCGCTGTTAAGGGAAAGCAAAGTTTCGCATTTTCGTTCGCATTTACGACACTCACCTCACTCATAAAATCAAAATAGAACTAGTACTTCCCATAAACTCAGAGAGCTGAAATTTGGTACAGAGTTAGGGTTTAATGGCCACATAAAGGGAAAACTATAAAAACTAGGATAACTAGGATTATTTAGTACTCTTAGTCCATCCTTTACTGGAACCATTTCGCCGCATTTTCAGGCCCCTATTTGAGAACCTCTGGATAAGACCAGAGCGCTGAAATTTTCATCATCTAGTAAGCTATAAATACATACTTAAAATCCAAAATTTCAAGTCTGTAAGTCATTTAGTTCCGCTGTTAAGGGAAAGCAAAGTTTCGCATTTTCGTTCGCATTTACGACACTCACCTCACTCATAAAATCAAAATAGAACTAGTACTTCCCATAAACTCAGAGAGCTGAAATTTGGTACAGAGTTAGGGTTTAATGGCCACATAAAGGGAAAACTATAAAAACTAGGATAACTAGGAATATTTAGTACTCTTAGTCCATCCTTTACTGGAACCATTTCGCCGCATTTTCAGGCCCCTATTTGAGAACCTCTGGATAAGACCAGAGCGCTGAAATTTTCATCATCTAGTAAGCTATAAATACATACTTAAAATCCAAAATTTCAAGTCTGTAGGTCATTTAGTTCCGAAGTTAAGCGAAAGCAAAATTTTGTTTATTTAGTTAGATAGTACCTGGGGGCGTCCAGCGTTGCTCGGAATAAAACAATTTATTTACTTGGTTTATTTTTAAGCAAAACATTCATTGACTTAGTGTTACTTTACAAATCCTTTTGAAATACCTAGCTCCCAATTAAAAAAAATGTCACAAAAAATAAAAATGCAACTTGCCTACTTGAGATTTGAACCCGCGTCGCTAGCTCCGAAATCGGTTTTCGTAACCATTCGACCAAGAAAGCCTTAATTCCGTTGACGAAATTTTTATAGAGGTCTTTCATAATTATCGACATTGTCATTTGTTTGAAGGGTGGATTGTCAGTTTATATCTTTAATATCATTGACGAAATTTTTATAGAGGTCTTTCATAATTATCGACATTGTTATTTGTTTGAAGGGTGGATTGTCAAACTTGTATATAAGACCCAGTGTATGAAATTTTTTAAAGCAATCGCAAATAAATGGGGCTCGAAGTCACATCCTTTCTTCGACTCCGAGAATATGTGACCCGAAGTTTTTTCGAACCTCAACCCCCTCTCCTCGAGTCCTCCAGGAGGCAGGACAGTAGGTAATTCCTTTGGTAGAAAGTTCATTGATTTTATTATGTAATTATTAATATTAATTATATTAACACTTGTCTAATAATAAAGATAAAGAGTTAACGGTATGTTTATAGTTTGTATAGATTGAGTAGGTTCAGTATTATTTTCTTTGAGTTTTTTTTATTAAGATCAAATTTAATCTAGCCTATTGCGTCCCAATGCTGAGCGAATGCCTCCCCTTCTGCTTTTAATACGCATATAAATAAAATTAAAGGAAAACTCTGGATAAGACAAGATTGGCTTTTATACTTATACTTACAAGTATACAAGAAGAAACAGTCGAACGATTAACTTTATTCTACTCGAACATTACATAGGTAAATTTAATAAACAAATTACACTAAAATATTAATTTCGCTCATTTGGTCAAAATATAATGCATTGGACTAAGAGTGGCGATGATACCCGCCGTTGCTAGATGGCGCTGACTGTATTTTAAAACGCGCTTGCGGCCGCGTTACAGTCGACTCGTTTACGACATTCTTCTACTGCGCTTGAAAACGTTTGCTATGGATTAGGAGGGATTATTTGCATTTTGTTGATTTCGCTTATTATTTCGTGAGGTTTGCTAAGGTTTAGGGCATGCATCAATGCGAAATACCTAATCACAAGCCACACCTCTACCCTGCGGCGGGGTGATGCTGCTGCCCTTGCGGGGATTCGCCATCTATCGGTGACTTTAAGTAAAAATAAGTTGATTTCTAAATTACGAGCCAGCGTCACCTAGCGGAACAACGAAGAAGCTCTTATACAACGAAGAAGCTCAAATAACTGTCTTGAAACAATGTCATTTAGTAACAAAATTATTTTGAACAAATATGTACGTATAATATATTATTATCAGCAACGCGGAGACTTGACTTCTGCCCGCGATTTCGTCCATGTGGATTTCAGATTTGTGGCAGTTGTTTTATTATCCTTACACTTTCCCGGTATAAATAAAATCCTAAATGTTGACCCGGCTTATTATGAAGACTTCAATAAATCGGTTTAGTAGCTTTTGCATGATGCGCGCACAGGCAAACAGATATACACATAGATAGACAAAGATAAATTTAAAAAAAATAGTAATTCGTCACCTTTGCTGATATTTATTATAAGTACTTAGTACCTACAGTACTTTTTTTTTCAACCTTTTTTTATGTCCCACTGCTGGGCATAGGTCTCCTTCTCCACAATTGAGAGGGATTTCGGCCATAGTCCACGCTGGCCAAATGTGGATTGGTGGACCTACAGTACTTAAACATTGCAAAAAATACGAATGTACAGCTTCGACTGTTCTACGATTGTACAGTGAGCCGCAGCTCAAATGTAAAATTATAAATAAAGTAAAAAAATCGATACTTAAAATAAGAAACGGAAAAACGTTTTCACTGTAAAAAATATATTTGTGGTTGAGGACTAATTTTACAAAAACTATACAAGTGGGAATCGAACCCAGAACACTCCTACGTAATGCACGAGATTTTATTACGAGCTACGCTCACTATTTCACTATAAGTGAAATAAAGGATCAGTATGGCTACACATTACGTAAGGATTTCTCGTTGTCGTCAGTCTATCGACTCAGTCGATATAGATAGGGGCAGTGTAATTGTAGGTTTTTATTTATGAAACAAAATTGATTACAGTGTAAAAAATTAAACACCTAAAGTATATAATGAATCATAGCTTTGTACCTAGGTTACGTACTTTTCTTTTGTTCATGTAGACTTTTTTCCGCCGTAAGAATTTCAAATATTTATGTTTTCAGTCTGTCTTTTTATAAGCTTTTTTATTGTAAAAATTATTTGTAATTTTAAAATAGTAAAAAAAACATAAATTTATATAATAAAAAACATATGCTACGCTGGGGATCGAACCTGAGTTGTATTGCAAACGTGAGTGAAACAAGACTTCAAAAACTTGACTACAGACGCTACTTTCCAAATCATGAAATAAGGACCAAGTGTGACTACCGAGTAACATAAATATTCTTTGCTCATAAATAGACAGCTAGCCTAAAATAAAATATATTACGAATAAAATTATTGTAAATCGATTATCGATGTAATCGATATATCGGGTATTGTTTCTAACTAAATATACAAGTGCAAGAGTTCTACTTACATTTTTTCTTCGTTCATTTAAGCTATTTGCTGTCGTTTGAATTGTAAATATTTCCGTTTTGATAATTTATTTTTACTTTTATTTCCCATTTTCTAAACTTTAAAATTACCTAATTCTTACTAAAAATAATAACTTATACCTAATACTTACTTACATACTAAGAAACAAAATATATTTTCAAAACTAAACAAAATGAAATAAAATTTGAAATTTTCGTATTTCGCGGACGATTCGGGCATAAGTAAGTACGCGTCCATCGTTGACAGTGGTCACGGGTGGTATTATCGTATTATGGTGGGATGGGAGTGGTGAAGAGAAGAGAGTGATAGCATGCGTTACTTCAGCGCTCGCGAGGAAAAGATAGCATCATCTTATTTATGTCGTAAGTGCCAAATCGAAAAACATTTTTCGTTAAAAAACTAAAAAAAAACATAGAAAACTGTTTGCATAGAAAGCTTTATAATAATATTAGCTTGTTGTAAAAAAATAATGATAAATACTTACATTCAAACTCGATTTGACATAAAATGATAAAAATTGAAAATATTGTCCTAATTTTGAAAAATAATTCTATCGAGAAAATTTTATGGCATCGTGTTTTCTGTTGCATAAAAATTTAGTAAATATAAAGAAAATTCAGATTATGTAAAAACTATTCTCCAGTCGTTTCTACAAAATGAAACATATTCAATTACAATACCTACTCCTTTTTTATTAATGCATGCCCCTAATTAGCAGGTTGCTATTATAACAATTCTAAGATTTGAATAGGTACCTATGTTAGGAATATTCTGATTAGTGACGTATTACTGATTATTACTTAATTAGGTATTCGATTTGAAAGAAGTTTTAATTGAATGCTTTATTTAATTGTTACTTATTTAGTACTCTTAGTTTTCTAGGTTTAATTTACAGTTAGGCAGTACTTCGAATAAAAAGAAAAAAACTGTGTCAAATAAGAAAATCTAATAAAATAAATCAATATGCCCACGTTTCTACAAAAAGAAGTGAAATCCCACCAAAACATTCTGTAAAAAACTAGCCAAGTCTCGATGGAGCTGCTTGTTTATCTCTAAAAAGTAATGAAATCTAGAGAAAGTCGTGCCAAGTCTAAGGTTCCTTACTGCGATTTCTTTATTATTATAGTTAATGTTGTGTGACTTGGCCGTTGAAGGATACACAAGTGTTATTTTATGTTAGATCGGTGGTCGATTTGACGCTCCAAAAAGAAGTGAGCAGAAGTCAGCATTCTCAATGCTGAATGCATGTGTTGCACAATCAACAACAGCCTAAAATGAGACACTAGCGTCCAATTACCAATACCAGTATGGGCTATTATCTCGCTTAATATGGTACATACATGGTATGTACATGAACATAGGTAGTTAAAACAGATATAACATTACGTGTAAACAAAAAGAATGTTCAACGGCCAAGTCACACAACGTTAACTATAATAATAAAGAAATCGCAGTAAGGAACCTTAGACTTGGCACGACTTTCTCTAGATTTCATTACTTTTTAGAGATAAACAAGCAGCTCCATCGAGACTTGGCTAGTTTTTTACAGAATGTTTTGGTGGGATATTATTGTCTTTGCTTGTCTTACTTCTTGTCATGCAATTATTGTCTCGCTCCTACTTAGCATAATGGTCAGACATATACAATACATATCATATATTAAGGCCTGGCTGCTTTGATTTCAACTCAATAAAAACTCTAATATCTTGATGACCATAGATCATTATAGTGAAAATGATTTATGTAGGTATATAATTGCCTCTACGTGGGGCAAGTGTCTTTTCGTGCCATTGAAAAACTTTGAATATTTCAGAAACTGAAATGAAAATGAAATTTAAATCACCTTGTTTGCCATCAATATAATCCAGATCATAATCCAGAAAATAAAAATAATTACATTAGGTCTGTTAAGCCTTCTGAAACTCATAATGTTTCAAATGATGAAAACTGTATTACTCACACATCATTCTTTGTTTCTTTGTACGTCTTACGTAAATGGACTAATAATCGCACGTACAAGGCATCGTATCCAAGGTATCTTACAACACGTTAATCTAAGAGAGGTATGCCTGCCATTAATTTAGATGAGAATTCATTACGGTTGCCAAGACATCATCAAATGATCGCGTATTACCAACTTGATGTCTTCGTACGAGAACGTAGGCGTTAATGTATTGTTATTATTGTTATACTCACTGTTATGTCGCTATGTCGTTTCAATGGTTTTGATGATATTATAATTCTTACTCAAATCCTGTGTTTTACCTGTGTTTTGTGTTAATGTGGTGATCACCTTTGTACCATCTTACATATTTTACTGATGGACTTGTATGATCGTTTCAGGATTTTACACTTTAAGGAAGCACATCCATAAAGAATCATGTCGCTGGTTGGTGCAATCGATTTAATTTGTCTTTCTCTCCAAAGAAGCGGAGCGAAAGAAAAAATAATTTGTTTAAAAAAAATTAGTGTGAAACGTAATTTTTAGGATTCCGTAGCCAAATGGCAATAAACGGAACCCTTATGGAATCGTCATGTCTGTCTGTCAGTCCGTATGTTACAGCCACTTTTTTCCGAAACTATAAGAACTATAAGAACTGCTGAAACTTGGTAAGTAAATGTATTCTGTGAACCACATTAAGATTTTCACACAAAAATAGAAGAAAAAACAGTAATTTTTGGGGGTTCCCCATACTTAGAACTGAAACTCAATAGTTTTTTTTATCAAACCCATATCCATACGTGTGGGCTATCTCCGGATAGGTCTTCAAAAATATATGTGCCCCTCCCCCTGTTAATTATAATATTATGTTACTTGCTGTTACGGAACCCTTCATGGACGAGTCCAACTCGCACTTGGCCGCTTTTTTATTTATTTATTTGCGTATCGCGCTAGCGACTTTTCGCAATTTGGTATGAATATATACTTCTTTCCCCCTCCAGCAACACTTAAACTTTTATCTGTGCACGATCTTACGATAGACGGAATATACCGTAGATTGGAACATGACTTTAATGTGCGAGTATAGAACAACGCTAGAAATTTCAAAGCAATGGTTTCGTAGGACCACTCGGTAACTTGAATTATTGAATAACTAGCCTTCCGCCAGCAGCTTCGCCCGCGTGGACTAGTTTTATAGGTTCCCGTAGGATAAAAACCATCCTATGTCCTTTCCCAAGGTTCATTTTATCTGAGTTCCAAATTTCATTACATTGGTTCAGTAGTTTAAGCGGGAAAGCGTAGCAGATAGACAGACAGAGTTACTTTTGAATTTAAATTGATATCAGTATGGATTAATTGGTATCACATAACGCAGAATCCTGAATTCATCTACGAGTAAGTCAATTAAGAAAAATATCTTCTATCATCTATCTATCAATCTAAAGCTATCTTCATCGAATAATATGTATAGGTATACCTAACGTTTCACACTCATAGCCACAGTAGGGTAGATATACCTTGTGTCGTTGGTACCATGGACACACACAAAGACAGAAACACAAACAACCAGACCGAGAACAGTATTTAAACTCATCATTCAAATTCCTGCTTCGCCAGGAATCGAACCCGGGACCCTACGATTGGCAATCTGGCATGGTGACCATTACGCCACACAGGCCGTCAAAGCTATTCAAATGACACTAAATCTTAAAAGAAATAATAAAGGTTTTTCAATTAAAAGGTCCGGGACTTTATAAACATATTTATCTATCCTCACGAGACGTTTTATAGTAAAATAAAGGTACTCGTTTATATTATTGAATTTTTAACTCTACGGTACTTTATTGTACTCAATGTAAGCGACGATATAACAAAACTAAGTAAGTACAATATTACACGAATAGCCTAATTGGAAATCCCTAAGGGTTCAGTGACCTCCTTCCTGTCTAAGAGTAATCATACTTCCTGTTTCAATTACCGCTATATTTACTTATTCATGAAAACTGCTAATAGTTATTGAAATTAATACAAATTAGAATTGAATAATTACCACTCCACATATCCGCAGTATTTAACAAAATTTCACTTTAACGGACAGGAAACAATTTGAAATTAATAGAATTTATAATTAGTAGGTAATTATCGGTTTGTTTTGATCGAATCATTGTACAAATTGATGATTATTTAACGCTGAAGGGATGATCCCCGGTAGTTCATTTGTTACTTCGTTGACAAGTTAAATCGCTGGGGTGGAGGGTAGTCAGTATTCATAAGACACCTTCCTTACAGACGTTTCATTATAACACAGTGCCAAAGATACAGTCAGAAATAGAAACGTCTCCAGTAAAAATTAGATATTCGTTCAGATGTTTTATCATGAGACATTTGGAATTATAGTGTGAATTATTGAAAAGCCAATAGTAAATCCATACTCTTAATACACAAGAAACTATTTCATGATCCAATATCGCCAGTGGAATTGAATATTGAAATCGATCGCTGCCAAAAATAAAAATGGGTAATTAATGAGTCAGTTTATTTTTCGAAAAGTTGTACGATGCCCTTAGTTCGTCAAATCGTTAGTTCAGCAAGACACTAACATTACCTTTGCTAAGGTTTGTCATTTCTCAGATATCAGCAGCTATACTTCGGCGACTATGTCCTTCTATGTTCTATAAAGAAGGAGGGAGGATGCCACCTAGTCGGATAGTCAGATAGTTTCCCACACGATCAGCTGTCACGTGTACCCATTATGGACCCATAGCCATTCTGTTATCTCAAATATAATATGTATAAATGTACTTTAAAAGAGTGCTGCTGGGAGTTTTTTAACGCCGCCTTTTTTCTCTCAGCTCAACGTCCAGCCTAAACCGACACCTAAAGGCGATGACCGGGATAAAATGACATTCATCAAGCGAATATTTTTTCTTTTCAGGGGCCACACTAACTTATAGTCGTCAGCGGGAAACCGTCGGGAGACATAAGAAAACGTCAAAGGAGGTTTAAGTCTAGTGGAAATTGTAAGATTGTTAGATGGAAATATAAACTTTTTAAATTCAAATTAAGAGTACATACGGTATCCTCTGACGGATCGTAAGAAGCGAGACGAACGGCGATGTGTGCATGGCCGCGTACTATCACATTATGCACAAGAGCACCATCGCTCTTCGGATGATAGGCCCTGTTTAGGGCGCTGAGCACGAAAGGACCCGGTGCGTTCCTCTGGAGATATCGAAGCTCTTTCCAAGCGGTGAAGCAGGCCACTGAATGAGTTTTAGTATGGTAAGATTCCCACATAACCCGGTATCTCTCCGTCTCTGTCTCCATTGCGGGTCTCTTTTGAAGGTTTCCCCTCCGATACAAAAAAGGTAATTAACGTAATGGTAATTAAATAAGGTAAAGTAAGGTTCAGGTGTGCGTTATTAAAATTTAAACTTTAAAATATGTTTCAGTATGGACATTTCTAACAATTTCGAAATTATTATACCGCGACAGACTTTCAAGTACGGGCCCATGGATCGCGCCGCGGTAGTTTAATGCAATTTTGATAACCTCTAACAACTTGTTCACGTTGCCTGTTTTTAGTAGGTTAATTAGTTCGCGAAGTTTTAGCACTTAATATGTTATTGCTGATTTGGCGAATGAAATACTTAGAGTGGTTTCAATCTAGCGCATTTTTGGCGCGTATACAGTCGTTTGAAGCGCACATGGCCCGGTGGTTAGATTAGAATGCGATCGATCTATGCAACTAAGTCAAACGGGCGCAGTCGGGTGTGAGATGTGTGACCGCTAGTGGCAATAAATTTCATGCGTGTTTTCGTGCTTCGGAGGGCACGTTAAATCGTCGGTCCCGGTTGCTGCCCATAGATAACAGTCGTTAAAACCTTGTCGGAGGCCTTATAGGCGGTTTGAAAATATCCGACAGCGGGTTGGCAACTGGCTCGCATGTCCACCAACCCGCATTAGAGCAGCCAGCGTGGTGAATAAGCTTCAGGCTTTCCCAATAATGGGGAAAGACCCGTGCCCAGAACGTACCGGACGTAAAAAGGGTTGCAGCCATACGGTCGTTTCGGAAAGCGCGTTGAACGTGCGCTACTTTTTGTAACGGAAAATGTCAAAGCTTACACGTGCCGAAAAATACGCTTGTCTGAAACCGCTCTTAAATACACTGCACTAGTAGTAGAGGTAAAGTAAATTTTTTTGTTTTGTTATATTTTTGTTCATCGATGACCTCAATCTATTTATTCTCATATAATTTGAGTTTTTCGGTTGTATCTAATACCTTTAAATGAGCAATTCTTGTATATATCTAAATATATTTTTTGAATCTCGAAAACTGCTTCAAAGATATTGATGAAATTTTGTACCCTGGTTTCGGGGATGATAAATCGATCCAGCAATTTTTTATTCATAGAAATTGTCGTTTTATTTAATGTTCATGCCGTTAAATATAAAATTATTCTTACTGACATCTATTGATTTTTTTTTTTTTTTTTTTAAATAAATAAACCTAACAATAAGGCAGACGGGCCGCGTGATGTTAAGCGATCACCGTCGCCTATGGACACGGGCAACACTAGGGGAGCCGCCCGAGCATTGCCGGCTTTGAAGGAGAGCTTTTTTTACAGCTTTCTTGAAGAACCCCATGTCATAGTCCACTGGGAATGCCTCAGCTGGAAGGTTGTCCCATAACCTACACGTCCGTGGTAAAAAGGAGCGTGCAAAGCGGACTGTGGAGGACCGCCACGAGTCCAGATGGTGCCGGTGGAACTTTAACCTTGGTTGGTGGTATAATCATGGAATGGTGATGTAGGCATCAATTTGAAGAGTTCCTCGGAGCACTCACCACAGTAAAGTCGGTAGAACACGCAGAGCGAGCCTATGTCTCTTCGCAAGCTAAGCGGTTCTAGCCTGTCAGTCAATCTTGGGTCGTTGACGATTCGGACTGCGCGCTTTTCAACGGAGTCAAATGGGTGTAGCTGGTACTTCGGTGCTCCTGCCCAGAGATGGGAACAGTACTCCATGTGGGGTCTGACCTGGGCCTTATACAGCGTCAGGAGTTGCCCCGCAGTGAAGTACTGCCTCGCTCTGTTGAGGACACCAAGCTTTTTTGATGCCAATTTGGCTTTGTACTCCAAATGACTCCGGTACTGCACTTTACTCGTAATGTCAACTCCCAAGATACCGACACTTTCACCGATGGTGAGCGCGGTGCCCTTGAACTGGGGCGCTATAACAAATGGGGCTTTTTTAGCGGTAAACGCGCAAACTTGTGTCTTCGTGAGGTTAAACTCGACAAGGTTAAGTCGACCCCATTCCGAGACCCGCTCCAGAGAGTTCTCGACTTCAGACACAAGTTTGATTCTGCTTTCCTCCACTTGTGACCTAGAGGCATTGGCTCGACAGGTGTATAGTGCGTCCACCGTACTATCATCTGCATAGCAATGTATACTGCGTGATTGTTGCAGCATGTCATTGATATGCAGAATGAATAGTGTAGGGGAGAGCACTGAGCCTTGGGGAACACCGGCGTTAATGTTAATAATATTGTATGTCAATAATATTAATAATATTGTAGCGTAGAAAGCCGTCAAATGTCGACCGTCAACCCGCCCTTCAAACAAATGATAATGTCGATATGAAAGACTTCTATTAAAATTAAAGTTTTCTTGGTCGAATGGTTACGAAAGCTGACTACGGAGCTAGAGAGCTGGATTCAAAACTTAAGTAGGAAAGCTGCGTTTTTTATTTTTGTGACAATTTTTTTTACTTCAAAAGGCTTTGTTAAGTAACACTAAGTCAAAATTTGCTTAAAAATAAACAAAGAAATCAATTATTTTTATCCGAGAAACGCTCGGGCGTCCAGGTAGGAACTTGAATTTAAAGCTCTAAGTTCTTTAGTTACGTCGATCCTTTTTCATTAAAATTGTTAGGTACGTGTCGTGAAAATCAATTTATTAACAAAACTTGAATTTGATACAAGTTTTGCATCTATTAAATGACAGTGCAAACATACATATTAAGATTAGAGGATTATCATATCACGTATAGCTTTGTCGTGCTCATGATGCGAAGCGCAATGATCTCGTGAAAATTGAATTAATTATAAGGCCATGACATATGGGATTTACAAACGCGATATTGCCATATCACACTAGAGATTTTCAGTGATAGGTTAACTGATGTGTTCACACACACATATCTTTATAATATATAATTCTTGTGTGAGTGTGTAGGTATGTCACTGAACTCCTCCTTAACGCCTGGACAGATTTTCATGAATTTTTTTGTGTGTATTCAAATGGATTCGAGGATGGTTTAGATTCACAATTTGGGCCATTGGAAATGTTTTTTAATTACTTTTTTACTTATTTAGTTTTCCCATATAAATTGTTCCTGCCTGTCAAACGTTTTGTATTTCGTGCCGTGTCGTTCTAAACTTTGACACAGTCAGAATAACTGGACAGTTCGTATGTCATTATTTGTTTTATATTTTTGTTTGATAGTAGCATGAAGTCTCTTTAAGATAATAAGAGAACAAATCCTCTTTTATTACTTTTAAGGCAGGACAACGTCTGCGGGGTCCACTAGTACCTTATAATAATATATTGTTATCTATATTTAAATTTGCTATTTCTTGCGTATTTTATCATGTAAGCGTAGCTTATATATTCCATATTAAAAAGTTCGTTTGACTATGAATGTTGTGAGACGTGCAG